>OY284414.1:94142336-95567989 GCA_958301585.1 Merodon equestris
TTTTACAAGCGTCTCAAAAGTTCGACAAAAATAGGTCAAAACCTAGGAAAAAGACATTTTCTGGAGTTTCTGACTACTATAAAAAAATTTAAATGTCAATATCTTTGGAATCCTTACACCTATCGATACAGCGATACCACCATCTTTTAGGGCATCTGATAAACTATTAAATGCGATGCAGAGTTTCTTTAAGCGTTTCAAAAATTCGGCAAAAATAGGTCAAAAATTAGGAAAAAGACATTTTCTGGAGTTTCTGACTACTATAAAAAATTTTAAATATCAATATCTTTTTAGTCCTTACACCCATCGATGCAACGGTACCACCATCTTTTAGGGCATCTGATAAACTATTAAATGCGATGCAGAGTTTCTTTAAGCGTTTCAAAAATTCGGCAAAAATAAGTCACCGCTTAGGAAAAAGACATTTTCTTGAGTTTCTGACTACTATAAAAAAATTTAAATGTCAATATCTTTGGAGTCCTTACACCTATCGATACAGCGATACCACCATCTTTTAGGGCATTTGATAAACTATTAAATGCGATGCAGAGTTTCTTTAAGCGTTTCAAAAATTCGGCAAAAATAAGTCACCGCTTAGGAAAAAGACATTTTCTTGAGTTTCTGACTACTATAAAAAAATTTAAATGTCAATATCTTTGGAGTCCTTACACCTATCGATGCAGCGGTACCACCATCTTTTAGGGCATCTGATAAACTATTAAATGCGATGCACAGTCTTTTAAGTGTTATAAAAATTCGGCAAAAATAGGTCACCGCTTAGGAAAAAGACATTTTCTGGAGTTTCTGACTACTATAAAAAAATTTAAATGTCAATATCTTTGGAGTCCTTACACCTATCGATGCAGCGATACCACCATCTTTTAGGGCATCTGATAAACTATTAAATGCGATGCAGAGTTTCTTTAAGCGTTTCAAAAATTCGGCAAAATTGGTCAAAAATTAGGAAAAAGACATTTTCTAGAGTTTCTGACTACTATAAAAAAATTTAAATGTCAATATCTTTGGAGTCCTTACACCTATCGATGCAGCGATACCACCATCTTTTAGGGCATCTGATAAACTATTAAATGCGATGCAGAGTTTCTTTAAGCGTTTCAAAAATTCGGCAAAAATAGGTCAAAAATTAGGAAAAAGACATTTTCTGGAGTTTCTGACTACTATAAAAAAATTTAAATATCAATATCTTTTTAGTCCTTACACCCATCGATGCAACGGTACCACCATCTTTTAGGGCATCTGATAAACTATTAAATGCGATGCAGAGTTTCTTTAAGCGTTTCAAAAATTCGGCAAAAATAAGTCACCGCTTAGGAAAAAGACATTTTCTTGAGTTTCTGACTACTATAAAAAAATTTAAATGTCAATATCTTTGGAGTCCTTACACCTATCGATACAGCGATACCACCATCTTTTAGGGCATTTGATAAACTATTAAATGCGATGCAGAGTTTCTTTAAGCGTTTCAAAATTCGGCAAAAATAAGTCACCGCTTAGGAAAAAGACATTTTCTTGAGTTTCTGACTACTATAAAAAAATTTAAATGTCAATATCTTTGGAGTCCTTACACCTATCGATGCAGCGGTACCACCATCTTTTAGGGCATCTGATAAACTATTAAATGCGATGCACAGTCTTTTAAGTGTTATAAAAATTCGGCAAAAATAGGTCACCGCTTAGGAAAAAGACATTTTCTGGAGTTTCTGACTACTATAAAAAAATTAAATGTCAATATCTTTGGAGTCCTTACACCTATCGATGCAGCGATACCACCATCTTTAGGGCATCTGATAAACTATTAAATGCGATGCAGAGTTTCTTTAAGCGTTTCAAAAATTCGGCAAAAATAGGTCAAAAATTAGGAAAAAGACATTTTCTGGAGTTTCTGACTACTATAAAAAAATTTAAATGTCAATATCTTTGGAGTCCTTACATCTATCGATACAGCGATACCACCATCTTTTAGGGCATCTGACAAACTATTAAACGCGATGCAGAGTTTATTTAAGAGTTTCAAAAATTCGGCAAAAATAGGTCAAAACATATGAAAAAGACATTTTCTGGAGTTTCTGACTACTATAAAAAAATTTAAATGCCAATATCTTTGGAGTCCTTACACCTATCGATGCAGCGATACCACCATCTTTTAGGGCATCTGATAAACTATTAAATGCGATGCAGAGTTTCTTTAAGCGTTTCAAAAATTCGGCAAAAATAGGTCAAAAATTAGGAAAAAGACATTTTCTGGAGTTTCTGACTACTATAAAAAAATTTAAATGTCAATATCTTTGGAGTCCTTACACCTATCGATGCAGCGATACCACCATCTTTTAGCGCATCTGATAAACTATTAAATGCGATGCAGAGTTTCTTTAAGCGTTTCAAAAATTCGGCAAAAATAGGTCAAAAATTAGGAAAAAGACATTTTCTGGAGTTTCTGACTACTATAAAAAACTTTAAATGTCAATATCTTTTTAGTCCTTACACCTATCGATGCAGCGGTATCACCATTTTTTTAGGGCATCTGATAAACTATTAAACGCGATACAGAGTTTTTACAAGCGTCTCAAAAGTTCGACAAAAATAGGTCAAAACCTAGGAAAAAGACATTTTCTGGAGTTTCTGACTACTATAAAAAAATTTAAATGTCAATATCTTTGGAGTCCTTACAGCTATCGATGCAGCGGTATCACCATCTTTTAGGGCATCTGATAAACTATAAAACGCGATACAGAGTTTTTACAAGCGTCTCAAAAGTTCGACAAAAATAGGTCAAAGCCTAGGAAAAAGACATTTTCTGGAGTTTCTGACTACTATAAAAAAATTTAAATGTCAATATCTTTGGAGTCCTTACATCTATCGATACAGCGATACCACCATCTTTTAGGGCATCTGACAAACTATTAAACGCGATGCAGAGTTTATTTAAGAGTTTCAAAAATTCGGCAAAAATAGGTCAAAACATATGAAAAAGACATTTTCTGGAGTTTCCGACTACTATAAAAAAATTTAAATGTCAATATCTTTGGAGTGCTTACACCTATCGATGCAGCGGTACCACCATTTTTTAGGGCATCTTATAGGCTTTCAAATGCGATGCAGAGTTTCTTTAAGCGTTTCAAAAATTCGGCAAAAATAGGTCAAAAATTAGGAAAAAGACATTTTCTGGAGTTTCTGACTACTATAAAAAAATTTAAATGTCAATATCTTTGGAGTGCTTACACCTATCGATGCAGCGGTACCACCATTTTTTAGGGCATCTTATAGGCTTTCAAATGCGATGCAGAGTTTCTTTAAGCGTTTCAAAAATTCGGCAAAAATAAGTCACCGCTTAGGAAAAATACATTTTCTTGAGTTTCTGACTACTATAAAAAAATTTAAATGTCAATATCTTTGGAGTCCTTACACCTATCGATGCAGCGGTACCACCATCTTTTAGGGCATCTGATAAACTATTAAATGCGATACAGAGTTTTTACAAGCGTCTCAAAAGTTCGACAAAAATAGGTCAAAACCTAGGAAAAAGACATTTTCTGGAGTTTCTGACTACTATAAAAAAATTTAAATGTCAATATCTTTGGAGTCCTTACACCTATCGATACAGCGATACCACCATCTTTTAGGGCATCTGATAAACTATTAAATGCGATGCAGAGTTTCTTTAAGCGTTTCAAAAATTCGGCAAAAATAGGTCAAAAATTAGGAAAAAGACATTTTCTGGAGTTTCTGACTACTATAAAAAATTTTAAATATCAATATCTTTTTAGTCCTTACACCCATCGATGCAACGGTACCACCATCTTTTAGGGCATCTGATAAACTATTAAATGCGATGCAGAGTTTCTTTAAGCGTTTCAAAAATTCGGCAAAAATAAGTCACCGCTTAGGAAAAAGACATTTTCTTGAGTTTCTGACTACTATAAAAAAATTTAAATGTCAATATCTTTGGAGTCCTTACACCTATCGATACAGCGATACCACCATCTTTTAGGGCATTTGATAAACTATTAAATGCGATGCAGAGTTTCTTTAAGCGTTTCAAAAATTCGGCAAAAATAAGTCACCGCTTAGGAAAAAGACATTTTCTTGAGTTTCTGACTACTATACAAAAATTTAAATGTCAATATCTTTGGAGTCCTTACACCTATCGATGCAGCGGTACCACCATCTTTTAGGGCATCTGATAAACTATTAAATGCGATGCACAGTCTTTTAAGTGTTATAAAAATTCGGCAAAAATAGGTCACCGCTTAGGAAAAAGACATTTTCTGGAGTTTCTGACTACTATAAAAAAATTTAAATGTCAATATCTTTGGAGTCCTTACACCTATCGATGCAGCGATACCACCATCTTTTAGGGCATCTGATAAACTATTAAATGCGATGCAGAGTTTCTTTAAGCGTTTCAAAAATTCGGCAAAATTGGTCAAAAATTAGGAAAAAGACATTTTCTAGAGTTTCTGACTACTATAAAAAAATTTAAATGTCAATATCTTTGGAGTCCTTACACCTATCGATGCAGCGATACCACCATCTTTTAGGGCATCTGATAAACTATTAAATGCGATGCAGAGTTTCTTTAAGCGTTTCAAAAATTCGGCAAAAATAGGTCAAAAATTAGGAAAAAGACATTTTCTGGAGTTTCTGACTACTATAAAAAAATTTAAATGTCAATATCTTTGGAGTCCTTACATCTATCGATACAGCGATACCACCACCTTTTAGGGCATCTGACAAACTATTAAACGCGATGCAGAGTTTATTTAAGAGTTTCAAAAATTCGGCAAAAATAGGTCAAAACATATGAAAAAGACATTTTCTGGAGTTTCTGACTACTTTAAAAAAATTTAAATGCCAATATCTTTGGAGTCCTTACACCTATCGATGCAGCGATACCACCATCTTTTAGGGCATCTGATAAACTATTAAATGCGATGCAGAGTTTCTTTAAGCGTTTCAAAAATTCGGCAAAAATAGGTCAAAAATTAGGAAAAAGACATTTTCTGGAGTTTCTGACTACTATAAAAAATTTTAAATGTCAATATCTTTTTAGTCCTTACACCTATCGATGCAGCGGTACCACCATATTTTAGGGCATCTGATAAACTATTAAATGCGATGCACAGTTTTTTAAGTGTTATAAAAATTCGGCAAAAATAAGTCACCGCTTAGGAAAAAGACATTTTCTGGCATTTCTGACTACTATAAAAAATTTTAAATGTCAATATCTTTGGAGTCCTTACATCTATCGATGCAGCGATACCACCATCTTTTAGGGCATCTGATAAACTATTAAATGCGATGCAGAGTTTCTTTAAGCGTTTCAAAAATTCGGCAAAATTGGACAAAAATTAGGAAAAAGACATTTTCTAGAGTTTCTGACTACTATAAAAAAATTTAAATGTCAATATCTTTGGAGTCCTTACACCTATCGATGCAGCGATACCACCATCTTTTAGGGCATCTGATAAACTATTAAATGCGATGCAGAGTTTCTTTAAGCGTTTCAAAAATTCGGCAAAAATAGGTCAAAAATTAGGAAAAAGACATTTTCTGGAGTTTCTGACTACTATAAAAAAATTTAAATGTCAATATCTTTGGAGTCCTTACATCTATCGATACAGCGATACCACCATCTTTTAGGGCATCTGACAAACTATTAAATGCGATGCAGAGTTTCTTTAAGCGTTTCAAAAATTCGGCAAAAATAGGTCAAAAATTAGGAAAAAGACATTTTCTGGAGTTTCTGACTACTATAAAAAAATTTAAATGTCAATATCTTTGGAGTGCTTACACCTATCGATGCAGTGGTACCACCATTTTTTAGGGCATCTTATAGACTTTCAAATGCGATGCAGAGTTTCTTTAAGCGTTTCAAAAATTCGGCAAAAATAAGTCACCGCTTAGGAAAAAGACATTTTCTGGAGTTTCTGACTACTATAAAAAAATTTAAATGTCAATATCTTTGGAGTCCTTACACCTATCGATGCAGCGGTACCACCATCTTTTAGGGCATCTGATAAACTATTAAATGCGATACAGAGTTTTTACAAGCGTCTCAAAAGTTCGACAAAAATAGGTCAAAACCTAGGAAAAAGACATTTTCTGGAGTTTCTGACTACTATAAAAAAATTTAAATGTCAATATCTTTGGAGTCCTTACACCTATCGATACAGCGATACCACCATCTTTTAGGGCATCTGATAAACTATTAAATGCGATGCAGAGTTTCTTTAAGCGTTTCAAAAATTCGGCAAAAATAGGTCAAAAATTAGGAAAAAGACATTTTCTGGAGTTTCTGACTACTATAAAAAATTTTAAATATCAATATCTTTTTAGTCCTTACACCCATCGATGCAACGGTACCACCATCTTTTAGGGCATCTGATAAACTATTAAATGCGATGCAGAGTTTCTTTAAGCGTTTCAAAAATTCGGCAAAAATAAGTCACCGCTTAGGAAAAAGACATTTTCTTGAGTTTCTGACTACTATAAAAAAATTTAAATGTCAATATCTTTGGAGTCCTTACACCTATCGATACAGCGATACCACCATCTTTTAGGGCATTTGATAAACTATTAAATGCGATGCAGAGTTTCTTTAAGCGTTTCAAAAATTCGGCAAAAATAAGTCACCGCTTAGGAAAAAGACATTTTCTTGAGTTTCTGACTACTATAAAAAAATTTAAATGTCAATATCTTTGGAGTCCTTACACCTATCGATGCAGCGGTACCACCATCTTTTAGGGCATCTGATAAACTATTAAATGCGATGCACAGTCTTTTAAGTGTTATAAAAATTCGGCAAAAATAGGTCACCGCTTAGGAAAAAGACATTTTCTGGAGTTTCTGACTACTATAAAAAAATTTAAATGTCAATATCTTTGGAGTCCTTACACCTATCGATGCAGCGATACCACCATCTTTTAGGGCATCTGATAAACTATTAAATGCGATGCAGAGTTTCTTTAAGCGTTTCAAAAATTCGGCAAAATTGGTCAAAAATTAGGAAAAATTCATTTTCTAGAGTTTCTGACTACTATAAAAAAATTTAAATGTCAATATCTTTGGAGTCCTTACACCTATCGATGCAGCGATACCACCATCTTTTAGGGCATCTGATAAACTATTAAATGCGATGCAGAGTTTCTTTAAGCGTTTCAAAAATTCGGCAAAAATAGGTCAAAAATTAGGAAAAAGACATTTTCTGGAGTTTCTGACTACTATAAAAAAATTTAAATGTCAATATCTTTGGAGTCCTTACATCTATCGATACAGCGATACCACCATCTTTTAGGGCATCTGACAAACTATTAAACGCGATGCAGAGTTTATTTAAGAGTTTCAAAAATTCGGCAAAAATAGGTCAAAACATATGAAAAGGACATTTTCTGGAGTTTCTGACTACTTTAAAAAAATTTAAATGCCAATATCTTTGGAGTCCTTACACCTATCGATGCAGCGATACCACCATCTTTTAGGGCATCTGATAAACTATTAAATGCGATGCAGAGTTTCTTTAAGCGTTTCAAAAATTCGGCAAAAATAGGTCAAAAATTAGGAAAAAGACATTTTCTGGAGTTTCTGACTACTATAAAAAATTTTAAATGTCAATATCTTTTTAGTCCTTACACCTATCGATGCAGCGGTACCACCATTTTTTAGGGCATCTTATAGACTTTCAAATGCGATGCAGAGTTTCTTTAAGCGTTTCAAAAATTCGGCAAAAATAAGTCACCGCTTAGGAAAAAGACATTTTCTTGAGTTTCTGACTACTATAAAAAAATTTAAATGTCAATATCTTTGGAGTCCTTACACCTATCGATGCAGCGGTACCACCATCTTTTAGGGCATCTGATAAACTATTAAATGCGATACAGAGTTTTTACAAGCGTCTCAAAAGTTCGACAAAAATAGGTCAAAACCTAGGAAAAAGACATTTTCTGGAGTTTCTGACTACTATAAAAAAATTTAAATGTCAATATCTTTGGAGTCCTTACACCTATCGATGCAGCGATACCACCATCTTTTAGGGCATCTGATAAACTATTAAATGCGATGCAGAGTTTCTTTAAGCGTTTCAAAAATTCGGCAAAAATAAGTCACCGCTTAGGAAAAAGACATTTTCTGGAGTTTCTGACTACTATAAAAAAATTTAAATGTCAATATCTTTGGAGTCCTTACACCTATCGATGCAGCGGTACCACCATCTTTTAGGGCATCTGATAAACTATTAAATGCGATACAGAGTTTTTACAAGCGTCTCAAAAGTTCGACAAAAATAGGTCAAAACCTAGGAAAAAGACATTTTCTGGAGTTTCTGACTACTATAAAAAATTTTAAATGTCAATATCTTTTTAGTCCTTACACCTATCGATGCAGCGGTACCACCATTTTTTAGGGCATCTTATAGACTTTCAAATGCGATGCAGAGTTTCTTTAAGCGTTTCAAAAATTCGGCAAAAATAAGTCACCGCTTAGGAAAAAGACATTTTCTTGAGTTTCTGACTACTATAAAAAAATTTAAATGTCAATATCTTTGGAGTCCTTACACCTATCGATGCAGCGATACCACCATCTTTTAGGGCATCTGATAAACTATTAAATGCGATGCAGAGTTTCTTTAAGCGTTTCAAAAATTCGGCAAAAATAGGTCAAAAATTAGGAAAAAGACATTTTCTGGAGTTTCTGACTACTATAAAAAAATTTAAATGTCAATATCTTTGGAGTCCTTACATCTATCGATACAGCGATACCACCATCTTTTAGGGCATCTGACAAACTATTAAACGCGATGCAGAGTTTATTTAAGAGTTTCAAAAATTCGGCAAAAATAGGTCAAAACATATGAAAAGGACATTTTCTGGAGTTTCTGACTACTTTAAAAAAATTTAAATGCCAATATCTTTGGAGTCCTTACACCTATCGATGCAGCGATACCACCATCTTTTAGGGCATCTGATAAACTATTAAATGCGATGCAGAGTTTCTTTAAGCGTTTCAAAAATTCGGCAAAAATAGGTCAAAAATTAGGAAAAAGACATTTTCTGGAGTTTCTGACTACTATAAAAAATTTTAAATGTCAATATCTTTTTAGTCCTTACACCTATCGATGCAGCGGTACCACCATTTTTTAGGGCATCTTATAGACTTTCAAATGCGATGCAGAGTTTCTTTAAGCGTTTCAAAAATTCGGCAAAAATAAGTCACCGCTTAGGAAAAAGACATTTTCTTGAGTTTCTGACTACTATAAAAAAATTTAAATGTCAATATCTTTGGAGTCCTTACACCTATCGATGCAGCGATACCACCATCTTTTAGGGCATCTGATAAACTATTAAATGCGATGCAGAGTTTCTTTAAGCGTTTCAAAAATTCGGCAAAAATAGGTCAAAAATTAGGAAAAAGACATTTTCTGGAGTTTCTGACTACTATAAAAAAATTTAAATGTCAATATCTTTGGAGTCCTTACATCTATCGATACAGCGATACCACCATCTTTTAGGGCATCTGACAAACTATTAAACGCGATGCAGAGTTTATTTAAGAGTTTCAAAAATTCGGCAAAAATAGGTCAAAACATATGAAAAGGACATTTTCTGGAGTTTCTGACTACTTTAAAAAAATTTAAATGCCAATATCTTTGGAGTCCTTACACCTATCGATGCAGCGATACCACCATCTTTTAGGGCATCTGATAAACTATTAAATGCGATGCAGAGTTTCTTTAAGCGTTTCAAAAATTCGGCAAAAATAGGTCAAAAATTAGGAAAAAGACATTTTCTGGAGTTTCTGACTACTATAAAAAATTTTAAATGTCAATATCTTTTTAGTCCTTACACCTATCGATGCAGTGGTACCACCATTTTTTAGGGCATCTTATAGACTTTCAAATGCGATGCAGAGTTTCTTTAAGCGTTTCAAAAATTCGGCAAAAATAAGTCACCGCTTAGGAAAAAGACATTTTCTGGAGTTTCTGACTACTATAAAAAAATTTAAATGTCAATATCTTTGGAGTCCTTACACCTATCGATGCAGCGGTACCACCATCTTTTAGGGCATCTGATAAACTATTAAATGCGATACAGAGTTTTTACAAGCGTCTAAAAAGTTCGACAAAAATAGGTCAAAACCTAGGAAAAAGACATTTTCTGGAGTTTCTGACTACTATAAAAAAATTTAAATGTCAATATCTTTGGAATCCTTACACCTATCGATACAGCGATACCACCATCTTTTAGGGCATCTGATAAACTATTAAATGCGATGCAGAGTTTCTTTAAGCGTTTCAAAAATTCGGCAAAAATAGGTCAAAAATTAGGAAAAAGACATTTTCTGGAGTTTCTGACTACTATAAAAAATTTTAAATATCAATATCTTTTTAGTCCTTACACCCATCGATGCAACGGTACCACCATCTTTTAGGGCATCTGATAAACTATTAAATGCGATGCAGAGTTTCTTTAAGCGTTTCAAAAATTCGGCAAAAATAAGTCACCGCTTAGGAAAAAGACATTTTCTTGAGTTTCTGACTACTATAAAAAAATTTAAATGTCAATATCTTTGGAGTCCTTACACCTATCGATACAGCGATACCACCATCTTTTAGGGCATTTGATAAACTATTAAATGCGATGCAGAGTTTCTTTAAGCGTTTCAAAAATTCGGCAAAAATAAGTCACCGCTTAGGAAAAAGACATTTTCTTGAGTTTCTGACTACTATAAAAAAATTTAAATGTCAATATCTTTGGAGTCCTTACACCTATCGATGCAGCGGTACCACCATCTTTTAGGGCATCTGATAAACTATTAAATGCGATGCACAGTCTTTTAAGTGTTATAAAAATTCGGCAAAAATAGGTCACCGCTTAGGAAAAAGACATTTTCTGGAGTTTCTGACTACTATAAAAAAATTTAAATGTCAATATCTTTGGAGTCCTTACACCTATCGATGCAGCGATACCACCATCTTTTAGGGCATCTGATAAACTATTAAATGCGATGCAGAGTTTCTTTAAGCGTTTCAAAAATTCGGCAAAATTGGTCAAAAATTAGGAAAAAGACATTTTCTAGAGTTTCTGACTACTATAAAAAAATTTAAATGTCAATATCTTTGGAGTCCTTACACCTATCGATGCAGCGATACCACCATCTTTTAGGGCATCTGATAAACTATTAAATGCGATGCAGAGTTTCTTTAAGCGTTTCAAAAATTCGGCAAAAATAGGTCAAAAATTAGGAAAAAGACATTTTCTGGAGTTTCTGACTACTATAAAAAAATTTAAATATCAATATCTTTTTAGTCCTTACACCCATCGATGCAACGGTACCACCATCTTTTAGGGCATCTGATAAACTATTAAATGCGATGCAGAGTTTCTTTAAGCGTTTCAAAAATTCGGCAAAAATAAGTCACCGCTTAGGAAAAAGACATTTTCTTGAGTTTCTGACTACTATAAAAAAATTTAAATGTCAATATCTTTGGAGTCCTTACACCTATCGATACAGCGATACCACCATCTTTTAGGGCATTTGATAAACTATTAAATGCGATGCAGAGTTTCTTTAAGCGTTTCAAAAATTCGGCAAAAATAAGTCACCGCTTAGGAAAAAGACATTTTCTTGAGTTTCTGACTACTATAAAAAAATTTAAATGTCAATATCTTTGGAGTCCTTACACCTATCGATGCAGCGGTACCACCATCTTTTAGGGCATCTGATAAACTATTAAATGCGATGCACAGTCTTTTAAGTGTTATAAAAATTCGGCAAAAATAGGTCACCGCTTAGGAAAAAGACATTTTCTGGAGTTTCTGACTACTATAAAAAAATTTAAATGTCAATATCTTTGGAGTCCTTACACCTATCGATGCAGCGATACCACCATCTTTTAGGGCATCTGATAAACTATTAAATGCGATGCAGAGTTTCTTTAAGCGTTTCAAAAATTCGGCAAAATTGGTCAAAAATTAGGAAAAAGACATTTTCTAGAGTTTCTGACTACTATAAAAAAATTTAAATGTCAATATCTTTGGAGTCCTTACACCTATCGATGCAGCGATACCACCATCTTTAGGGCATCTGATAAACTATTAAATGCGATGCAGAGTTTCTTTAAGCGTTTCAAAAATTCGGCAAAAATAGGTCAAAAATTAGGAAAAAGACATTTTCTGGAGTTTCTGACTACTATAAAAAAATTTAAATGTCAATATCTTTGGAGTCCTTACATCTATCGATACAGCGATACCACCATCTTTTAGGGCATCTGACAAACTATTAAACGCGATGCAGAGTTTATTTAAGAGTTTCAAAAATTCGGCAAAAATAGGTCAAAACATATGAAAAAGACATTTTCTGGAGTTTCTGACTACTATAAAAAAATTTAAATGCCAATATCTTTGGAGTCCTTACACCTATCGATGCAGCGATACCACCATCTTTTAGGGCATCTGATAAACTATTAAATGCGATGCAGAGTTTCTTTAAGCGTTTCAAAAATTCGGCAAAAATAGGTCAAAAATTAGGAAAAAGACATTTTCTGGAGTTTCTGACTACTATAAAAAAATTTAAATGTCAATATCTTTGGAGTCCTTACACCTATCGATGCAGCGATACCACCATCTTTTAGCGCATCTGATAAACTATTAAATGCGATGCAGAGTTTCTTTAAGCGTTTCAAAAATTCGGCAAAAATAGGTCAAAAATTAGGAAAAAGACATTTTCTGGAGTTTCTGACTACTATAAAAAACTTTAAATGTCAATATCTTTTTAGTCCTTACACCTATCGATGCAGCGGTATCACCATTTTTTTAGGGCATCTGATAAACTATTAAACGCGATACAGAGTTTTTACAAGCGTCTCAAAAGTTCGACAAAAATAGGTCAAAACCTAGGAAAAAGACATTTTCTGGAGTTTCTGACTACTATAAAAAAATTTAAATGTCAATATCTTTGGAGTCCTTACAGCTATCGATGCAGCGGTATCACCATCTTTTAGGGCATCTGATAAACTATAAAACGCGATACAGAGTTTTTACAAGCGTCTCAAAAGTTCGACAAAAATAGGTCAAAGCCTAGGAAAAAGACATTTTCTGGAGTTTCTGACTACTATAAAAAAATTTAAATGTCAATATCTTTGGAGTCCTTACATCTATCGATACAGCGATACCACCATCTTTTAGGGCATCTGACAAACTATTAAACGCGATGCAGAGTTTATTTAAGAGTTTCAAAAATTCGGCAAAAATAGGTCAAAACATATGAAAAAGACATTTTCTGGAGTTTCCGACTACTATAAAAAAATTTAAATGTCAATATCTTTGGAGTGCTTACACCTATCGATGCAGCGGTACCACCATTTTTTAGGGCATCTTATAGGCTTTCAAATGCGATGCAGAGTTTCTTTAAGCGTTTCAAAAATTCGGCAAAAATAGGTCAAAAATTAGGAAAAAGACATTTTCTGGAGTTTCTGACTACTATAAAAAAATTTAAATGTCAATATCTTTGGAGTGCTTACACCTATCGATGCAGCGGTACCACCATTTTTTAGGGCATCTTATAGGCTTTCAAATGCGATGCAGAGTTTCTTTAAGCGTTTCAAAAATTCGGCAAAAATAAGTCACCGCTTAGGAAAAATACATTTTCTTGAGTTTCTGACTACTATAAAAAAATTTAAATGTCAATATCTTTGGAGTCCTTACACCTATCGATGCAGCGGTACCACCATCTTTTAGGGCATCTGATAAACTATTAAATGCGATACAGAGTTTTTACAAGCGTCTCAAAAGTTCGACAAAAATAGGTCAAAACCTAGGAAAAAGACATTTTCTGGAGTTTCTGACTACTATAAAAAAATTTAAATGTCAATATCTTTGGAGTCCTTACACCTATCGATACAGCGATACCACCATCTTTTAGGGCATCTGATAAACTATTAAATGCGATGCAGAGTTTCTTTAAGCGTTTCAAAAATTCGGCAAAAATAGGTCAAAAATTAGGAAAAAGACATTTTCTGGAGTTTCTGACTACTATAAAAAATTTTAAATATCAATATCTTTTTAGTCCTTACACCCATCGATGCAACGGTACCACCATCTTTTAGGGCATCTGATAAGCTATTAAATGCGATGCAGAGTTTCTTTAAGCGTTTCAAAAATTCGGCAAAAATAAGTCACCGCTTAGGAAAAAGACATTTTCTTGAGTTTCTGACTACTATAAAAAAATTTAAATATCAATATCTTTGGAGTCCTTACACCTATCGATACAGCGATACCACCATCTTTTAGGGCATTTGATAAACTATTAAATGCGATGCAGAGTTTCTTTAAGCGTTTCAAAAATTCGGCAAAAATAAGTCACCGCTTAGGAAAAAGACATTTTCTTGAGTTTCTGACTACTATACAAAAATTTAAATGTCAATATCTTTGGAGTCCTTACACCTATCGATGCAGCGGTACCACCATCTTTTAGGGCATCTGATAAACTATTAAATGCGATGCACAGTCTTTTAAGTGTTATAAAAATTCGGCAAAAATAGGTCACCGCTTAGGAAAAAGACATTTTCTGGAGTTTCTGACTACTATAAAAAAATTTAAATGTCAATATCTTTGGAGTCCTTACACCTATCGATGCAGCGATACCACCATCTTTTAGGGCATCTGATAAACTATTAAATGCGATGCAGAGTTTCTTTAAGCGTTTCAAAAATTCGGCAAAATTGGTCAAAAATTAGGAAAAAGACATTTTCTAGAGTTTCTGACTACTATAAAAAAATTTAAATGTCAATATCTTTGGAGTCCTTACACCTATCGATGCAGCGATACCACCATCTTTTAGGGCATCTGATAAACTATTAAATGCGATGCAGAGTTTCTTTAAGCGTTTCAAAAATTCGGCAAAAATAGGTCAAAAATTAGGAAAAAGACATTTTCTGGAGTTTCTGACTACTATAAAAAAATTTAAATGTCAATATCTTTGGAGTCCTTACATCTATCGATACAGCGATACCACCACCTTTTAGGGCATCTGACAAACTATTAAACGCGATGCAGAGTTTATTTAAGAGTTTCAAAAATTCGGCAAAAATAGGTCAAAACATATGAAAAAGACATTTTCTGGAGTTTCTGACTACTTTAAAAAAAATTAAATGCCAATATCTTTGGAGTCCTTACACCTATCGATGCAGCGATACCACCATCTTTTAGGGCATCTGATAAACTATTAAATGCGATGCAGAGTTTCTTTAAGCGTTTCAAAAATTCGGCAAAAATAGGTCAAAAATTAGGAAAAAGACATTTTCTGGAGTTTCTGACTACTATAAAAAATTTTAAATGTCAATATCTTTTTAGTCCTTACACCTATCGATGCAGCGGTACCACCATATTTTAGGGCATCTGATAAACTATTAAATGCGATGCACAGTTTTTTAAGTGTTATAAAAATTCGGCAAAAATAAGTCACCGCTTAGGAAAAAGACATTTTCTGGAGTTTCTGACTACTATAAAAAAATTTAAATGTCAATATCTTTGGAGTCCTTACACCTATCGATGCAGCGGTACCACCATCTTTTAGGGCATCTGATAAACTATTAAATGCGATGCAGAGTTTCTTTAAGCGTTTCAAAAATTCGGCAAAAATAGGTCAAAAATTAGGAAAAAGACATTTTCTGGAGTTTCTGACTACTATAAAAAAATTTTAATGTCAATATCTTTGGAGTGCTTACACCTATCGATGCAGTGGTACCACCATTTTTTAGGGCATCTTATAGACTTTCAAATGCGATGCAGAGTTTCTTTAAGCGTTTCAAAAATTCGGCAAAAATAAGTCACCGCTTAGGAAAAAGACATTTTCTGGGGTTTCTGACTACTATAAAAAAATTTAAATGTCAATATCTTTGGAGTCCTTACACCTACCGATGCAGCGGTACCACCATCTTTTAGGGCATCTGATAAACTATTAAATGCGATGCAGAGTTTCTTTAAGCGTTTCAAAAATTCGGCAAAAATAGGTCAAAACTTAGGAAAAAGACATTTTCTGGCATTTCTGACTACTATAAAAAATTTTAAATGTCAATATCTTTGGAGTCCTTACATCTATCGATGCAGCGATACCACCATCTTTTAGGGCATCTGATAAACTATTAAATGCGATGCAGAGTTTCTTTAAGCGTTTCAAAAATTCGGCAAAATTGGACAAAAATTAGGAAAAAGACATTTTCTAGAGTTTCTGACTACTATAAAAAAATTTAAATGTCAATATCTTTGGAGTCCTTACACCTATCGATGCAGCGATACCACCATCTTTTAGGGCATCTGATAAACTATTAAATGCGATGCAGAGTTTCTTTAAGCGTTTCAAAAATTCGGCAAAAATAGGTCAAAAATTAGGAAAAAGACATTTTCTGGAGTTTCTGACTACTATAAAAAAATTTAAATGTCAATATCTTTGGAGTCCTTACATCTATCGATACAGCGATACCACCATCTTTTAGGGCATCTGACAAACTATTAAATGCGATGCAGAGTTTCTTTAAGCGTTTCAAAAATTCGGCAAAAATAGGTCAAAAATTAGGAAAAAGACATTTTCTGGAGTTTCTGACTACTATAAAAAAATTTAAATGTCAATATCTTTGGAGTGCTTACACCTATCGATGCAGTGGTACCACCATTTTTTAGGGCATCTTATAGACTTTCAAATGCGATGCAGAGTTTCTTTAAGCGTTTCAAAAATTCGGCAAAAATAAGTCACCGCTTAGGAAAAAGACATTTTCTGGAGTTTCTGACTACTATAAAAAAATTTAAATGTCAATATCTTTGGAGTCCTTACACCTATCGATGCAGCGGTACCACCATCTTTTAGGGCATCTGATAAACTATTAAATGCGATACAGAGTTTTTACAAGCGTCTCAAAAGTTCGACAAAAATAGGTCAAAACCTAGGAAAAAGACATTTTCTGGAGTTTCTGACTACTATAAAAAAATTTAAATGTCAATATCTTTGGAGTCCTTACACCTATCGATACAGCGATACCACCATCTTTTAGGGCATCTGATAAACTATTAAATGCGATGCAGAGTTTCTTTAAGCGTTTCAAAAATTCGGCAAAAATAGGTCAAAAATTAGGAAAAAGACATTTTCTGGAGTTTCTGACTACTATAAAAAATTTTAAATATCAATATCTTTTTAGTCCTTACACCCATCGATGCAACGGTACCACCATCTTTTAGGGCATCTGATAAACTATTAAATGCGATGCAGAGTTTCTTTAAGCGTTTCAAAAATTCGGCAAAAATAAGTCACCGCTTAGGAAAAAGACATTTTCTTGAGTTTCTGACTACTATAAAAAAATTTAAATGTCAATATCTTTGGAGTCCTTACACCTATCGATACAGCGATACCACCATCTTTTAGGGCATTTGATAAACTATTAAATGCGATGCAGAGTTTCTTTAAGCGTTTCAAAAATTCGGCAAAAATAAGTCACCGCTTAGGAAAAAGACATTTTCTTGAGTTTCTGACTACTATAAAAAAATTTAAATGTCAATATCTTTGGAGTCCTTACACCTATCGATGCAGCGGTACCACCATCTTTTAGGGCATCTGATAAACTATTAAATGCGATGCACAGTCTTTTAAGTGTTATAAAAATTCGGCAAAAATAGGTCACCGCTTAGGAAAAAGACATTTTCTGGAGTTTCTGACTACTATAAAAAAATTTAAATGTCAATATCTTTGGAGTCCTTACACCTATCGATGCAGCGATACCACCATCTTTTAGGGCATCTGATAAACTATTAAATGCGATGCAGAGTTTCTTTAAGCGTTTCAAAAATTCGGCAAAATTGGTCAAAAATTAGGAAAAAGACATTTTCTAGAGTTTCTGACTACTATAAAAAAATTTAAATGTCAATATCTTTGGAGTCCTTACACCTATCGATGCAGCGATACCACCATCTTTTAGGGCATCTGATAAACTATTAAATGCGATGCAGAGTTTCTTTAAGCGTTTCAAAAATTCGGCAAAAATAGGTCAAAAATTAGGAAAAAGACATTTTCTGGAGTTTCTGACTACTATAAAAAAATTTAAATGTCAATATCTTTGGAGTCCTTACATCTATCGATACAGCGATACCACCATCTTTTAGGGCATCTGACAAACTATTAAACGCGATGCAGAGTTTATTTAAGAGTTTCAAAAATTCGGCAAAAATAGGTCAAAACATATGAAAAGGACATTTTCTGGAGTTTCTGACTACTTTAAAAAAATTTAAATGCCAATATCTTTGGAGTCCTTACACATATCGATGCAGCGATACCACCATCTTTTAGGGCATCTGATAAACTATTAAATGCGATGCAGAGTTTCTTTAAGCGTTTCAAAAATTCGGCAAAAATAGGTCAAAAATTAGGAAAAAGACATTTTCTGGAGTTTCTGACTACTATAAAAAATTTTAAATGTCAATATCTTTTTAGTCCTTACACCTATCGATGCAGCGGTACCACCATTTTTTAGGGCATCTTATAGACTTTCAAATGCGATGCAGAGTTTCTTTAAGCGTTTCAAAAATTCGGCAAAAATAAGTCACCGCTTAGGAAAAAGACATTTTCTTGAGTTTCTGACTACTATAAAAAAATTTAAATGTCAATATCTTTGGAGTCCTTACACCTATCGATGCAGCGGTACCACCATCTTTTAGGGCATCTGATAAACTATTAAATGCGATACAGAGTTTTTACAAGCGTCTCAAAAGTTCGACAAAAATAGGTCAAAACCTAGGAAAAAGACATTTTCTGGAGTTTCTGACTACTATAAAAAAATTTAAATGTCAATATCTTTGGAGTCCTTACACCTATCGATGCAGCGATACCACCATCTTTTAGGGCATCTGATAAACTATTAAATGCGATGCAGAGTTTCTTTAAGCGTTTCAAAAATTCGGCAAAAATAAGTCACCGCTTAGGAAAAAGACATTTTCTGGAGTTTCTGACTACTATAAAAAAATTTAAATGTCAATATCTTTGGAGTCCTTACACCTATCGATGCAGCGGTACCACCATCTTTTAGGGCATCTGATAAACTATTAAATGCGATACAGAGTTTTTACAAGCGTCTCAAAAGTTCGACAAAAATAGGTCAAAACCTAGGAAAAAGACATTTTCTGGAGTTTCTGACTACTATAAAAAATTTTAAATGTCAATATCTTTTTAGTCCTTACACCTATCGATGCAGCGGTACCACCATTTTTTAGGGCATCTTATAGACTTTCAAATGCGATGCAGAGTTTCTTTAAGCGTTTCAAAAATTCGGCAAAAATAAGTCACCGCTTAGGAAAAAGACATTTTCTTGAGTTTCTGACTACTATAAAAAAATTTAAATGTCAATATCTTTGGAGTCCTTACACCTATCGATGCAGCGATACCACCATCTTTTAGGGCATCTGATAAACTATTAAATGCGATGCAGAGTTTCTTTAAGCGTTTCAAAAATTCGGCAAAAATAGGTCAAAAATTAGGAAAAAGACATTTTCTGGAGTTTCTGACTACTATAAAAAAATTTAAATGTCAATATCTTTGGAGTCCTTACATCTATCGATACAGCGATACCACCATCTTTTAGGGCATCTGACAAACTATTAAACGCGATGCAGAGTTTATTTAAGAGTTTCAAAAATTCGGCAAAAATAGGTCAAAACATATGAAAAGGACATTTTCTGGAGTTTCTGACTACTTTAAAAAAATTTAAATGCCAATATCTTTGGAGTCCTTACACCTATCGATGCAGCGATACCACCATCTTTTAGGGCATCTGATAAACTATTAAATGCGATGCAGAGTTTCTTTAAGCGTTTCAAAAATTCGGCAAAAATAGGTCAAAAATTAGGAAAAAGACATTTTCTGGAGTTTCTGACTACTATAAAAAATTTTAAATGTCAATATCTTTTTAGTCCTTACACCTATCGATGCAGCGGTACCACCATTTTTTAGGGCATCTTATAGACTTTCAAATGCGATGCAGAGTTTCTTTAAGCGTTTCAAAAATTCGGCAAAAATAAGTCACCGCTTAGGAAAAAGACATTTTCTTGAGTTTCTGACTACTATAAAAAAATTTAAATGTCAATATCTTTGGAGTCCTTACACCTATCGATGCAGCGATACCACCATCTTTTAGGGCATCTGATAAACTATTAAATGCGATGCAGAGTTTCTTTAAGCGTTTCAAAAATTCGGCAAAAATAGGTCAAAAATTAGGAAAAAGACATTTTCTGGAGTTTCTGACTACTATAAAAAAATTTAAATGTCAATATCTTTGGAGTCCTTACATCTATCGATACAGCGATACCACCATCTTTTAGGGCATCTGACAAACTATTAAACGCGATGCAGAGTTTATTTAAGAGTTTCAAAAATTCGGCAAAAATAGGTCAAAACATATGAAAAGGACATTTTCTGGAGTTTCTGACTACTTTAAAAAAATTTAAATGCCAATATCTTTGGAGTCCTTACACCTATCGATGCAGCGATACCACCATCTTTTAGGGCATCTGATAAACTATTAAATGCGATGCAGAGTTTCTTTAAGCGTTTCAAAAATTCGGCAAAAATAGGTCAAAAATTAGGAAAAAGACATTTTCTGGAGTTTCTGACTACTATAAAAAATTTTAAATGTCAATATCTTTTTAGTCCTTACACCTATCGATGCAGCGGTACCACCATTTTTTAGGGCATCTTATAGACTTTCAAATGCGATGCAGAGTTTCTTTAAGCGTTTCAAAAATTCGGCAAAAATAAGTCACCGCTTAGGAAAAAGACATTTTCTTGAGTTTCTGACTACTATAAAAAAATTTAAATGTCAATATCTTTGGAGTCCTTACACCTATCGATGCAGCGATACCACCATCTTTTAGGGCATCTGATAAACTATTAAATGCGATGCAGAGTTTCTTTAAGCGTTTCAAAAATTCGGCAAAAATAGGTCAAAAATTAGGAAAAAGACATTTTCTGGAGTTTCTGACTACTATAAAAAAATTTAAATGTCAATATCTTTGGAGTCCTTACATCTATCGATACAGCGATACCACCATCTTTTAGGGCATCTGACAAACTATTAAACGCGATGCAGAGTTTATTTAAGAGTTTCAAAAATTCGGCAAAAATAGGTCAAAACATATGAAAAGGACATTTTCTGGAGTTTCTGACTACTTTAAAAAAATTTAAATGTCAATATCTTTGGAGTCCTTACACCTATCGATGCAGCGGTACCACCATCTTTTAGGGCATCTGATAAACTATTAAATGCGATACAGAGTTTTTACAAGCGTCTCAAAAGTTCGACAAAAATAGGTCAAAACCTAGGAAAAAGACATTTTCTGGAGTTTCTGACTACTATAAAAAATTTTAAATGTCAATATCTTTTTAGTCCTTACACCTATCGATGCAGCGGTACCACCATTTTTTAGGGCATCTTATAGACTTTCAAATGCGATGCAGAGTTTCTTTAAGCGTTTCAAAAATTCGGCAAAAATAAGTCACCGCTTAGGAAAAAGACATTTTCTTGAGTTTCTGACTACTATAAAAAAATTTAAATGTCAATATCTTTGGAGTCCTTACACCTATCGATGCAGCGATACCACCATCTTTTAGGGCATCTGATAAACTATTAAATGCGATGCAGAGTTTCTTTAAGCGTTTCAAAAATTCGGCAAAAATAGGTCAAAAATTAGGAAAAAGACATTTTCTGGAGTTTCTGACTACTATAAAAAAATTTAAATGTCAATATCTTTGGAGTCCTTACATCTATCGATACAGCGATACCACCATCTTTTAGGGCATCTGACAAACTATTAAACGCGATGCAGAGTTTATTTAAGAGTTTCAAAAATTCGGCAAAAATAGGTCAAAACATATGAAAAGGACATTTTCTGGAGTTTCTGACTACTTTAAAAAAATTTAAATGCCAATATCTTTGGAGTCCTTACACCTATCGATGCAGCGATACCACCATCTTTTAGGGCATCTGATAAACTATTAAATGCGATGCAGAGTTTCTTTAAGCGTTTCAAAAATTCGGCAAAAATAGGTCAAAAATTAGGAAAAAGACATTTTCTGGAGTTTCTGACTACTATAAAAAAATTTAAATGTCAATATCTTTGGAGTCCTTACACCTATCGATGCAGCGATACCACCATCTTTTAGGGCATCTGATAAACTATTAAATGCGATGCAGAGTTTCTTTAAGCGTTTCAAAAATTCGGCAAAAATAGGTCAAAAATTAGGAAAAAGACATTTTCTGGAGTTTCTGACTACTATAAAAAAATTTAAATGTCAATATCTTTGGAGTCCTTACATCTATCGATACAGCGATACCACCATCTTTTAGGGCATCTGACAAACTATTAAACGCGATGCAGAGTTTATTTAAGAGTTTCAAAAATTCGGCAAAAATAGGTCAAAACATATGAAAAGGACATTTTCTGGAGTTTCTGACTACTTTAAAAAAATTTAAATGCCAATATCTTTGGAGTCCTTACACCTATCGATGCAGCGATACCACCATCTTTTAGGGCATCTGATAAACTATTAAATGCGATGCAGAGTTTCTTTAAGCGTTTCAAAAATTCGGCAAAAATAGGTCAAAAATTAGGAAAAAGACATTTTCTGGAGTTTCTGACTACTATAAAAAAATTTAAATGTCAATATCTTTGGAGTGCTTACACCTATCGATGCAGTGGTACCACCATTTTTTAGGGCATCTTATAGACTTTCAAATGCGATGCAGAGTTTCTTTAAGCGTTTCAAAAATTCGGCAAAAATAAGTCACCGCTTAGGAAAAAGACATTTTCTGGAGTTTCTGACTACTATAAAAAAATTTAAATGTCAATATCTTTGGAGTCCTTACACCTATCGATGTAGCGGTACCACCATCTTTTAGGGCATCTGATAAACTATTAAATGCGATACAGAGTTTTTACAAGCGTCTCAAAAGTTCGACAAAAATAGGTCAAAACCTAGGAAAAAGACATTTTCTGGAGTTTCTGACTACTATAAAAAAATTTAAATGTCAATATCTTTGGAGTCCTTACACCTATCGATGCAGCGATACCACCATCTTTTAGGGCATCTGATAAACTATTAAATGCGATGCAGAGTTTCTTTAAGCGTTTCAAAAATTCGGCAAAATTGGTCAAAAATTAGGAAAAAGACATTTTCTAGAGTTTCTGACTACTATAAAAAAATTTAAATGTCAATATCTTTGGAGTCCTTACACCTATCGATGCAGCGATACCACCATCTTTTAGGGCATCTGATAAACTATTAAATGCGATGCAGAGTTTCTTTAAGCGTTTCAAAAATTCGGCAAAAATAGGTCAAAAATTAGGAAAAAGACATTTTCTGGAGTTTCTGACTACTATAAAAAAATTTAAATGTCAATATCTTTGGAGTCCTTACATCTATCGATACAGCGATACCACCATCTTTTAGGGCATCTGACAAACTATTAAACGCGATGCAGAGTTTATTTAAGAGTTTCAAAAATTCGGCAAAAATAGGTCAAAACATATGAAAAGGACATTTTCTGGAGTTTCTGACTACTTTAAAAAAATTTAAATGCCAATATCTTTGGAGTCCTTACACCTATCGATGCAGCGATACCACCATCTTTTAGGGCATCTGATAAACTATTAAATGCGATACAGAGTTTCTTTAAGCGTTTCAAAAATTCGGCAAAAATAGGTCAAAAATTAGGAAAAAGACATTTTCTGGAGTTTCTGACTACTATAAAAAATTTTAAATGTCAATATCTTTTTAGTCCTTACACCTATCGATGCAGCGGTACCACCATCTTTTAGGGTATCTGATAAACTATTAAATGCGATGCACAGTTTTTTAAGTGTTATAAAAATTCGGCAAAAATAGGTCACCGCTTAGGAAAAAGACATTTTCTGGGGTTTCTGACTACTATAAAAAAATTTAAATGTCAATATCTTTGGAGTCCTTACACCTATCGATGCAGCGGTACCACCATTTTTTAGGGCATCTTATAGGCTTTCAAATGCGATGCAGAGTTTCTTTAAGCGTTTCAAAAATTCGGCAAAAATAAGTCACCGCTTAGGAAAAAGACATTTTCTGGAGTTTCTGACTACTATAAAAAAATTTAAATGTCAATATCTTTGAGTCCTTACACCCTATCGATGCAGCGGTACCACCATCTTTTAGGGCATCTGATAAACTATTAAATGCGATGCATAGTTTCTTTAAGCGTTTCAAAAATTCGGCAAAAATAGGTCAAAAATTAGGAAAAAGACATTTTCTGGAGTTTCTGACTACTATAAAAAAATTTAAATGTCAATATCTTTGGAGTGCTTACACCTATCGATGCAGCGGTACCACCATTTTTTAGGGCATCTTATAGGCTTTCAAATGCGATGCAGAGTTTCTTTAAGCGTTTCAAAAATTCGGCAAAAATAAGTCACCGCTTAGGAAAAAGACATTTTCTTGAGTTTCTGACTACTATAAAAAAATTTAAATGTCAATATCTTTGGAGTCCTTACACCTATCGATGCAGCGGTACCACCATCTTTTAGGGCATCTGATAAACTATTAAATGCGATACAGAGTTTTTACAAGCGTCTCAAAAGTTCGACAAAAATAGGTCAAAACCTAGGAAAAAGACATTTTCTGGAGTTTCTGACTACTATAAAAAAATTTAAATGTCAATATCTTTGGAGTCCTTACACCTATCGATACAGCGATACCACCATCTTTTAGGGCATCTGATAAACTATTAAATGCGATGCAGAGTTTCTTTAAGCGTTTCAAAAATTCGGCAAAAATAGGTCAAAAATTAGGAAAAAGACATTTTCTGGAGTTTCTGACTACTATAAAAAATTTTAAATATCAATATCTTTTTAGTCCTTACACCCATCGATGCAACGGTACCACCATCTTTTAGGGCATCTGATAAACTATTAAATGCGATGCAGAGTTTCTTTAAGCGTTTCAAAAATTCGGCAAAAATAAGTCACCGCTTAGGAAAAAGACATTTTCTTGAGTTTCTGACTACTATAAAAAAATTTAAATGTCAATATCTTTGGAGTCCTTACACCTATCGATACAGCGATACCACCATCTTTTAGGGCATTTGATAAACTATTAAATGCGATGCAGAGTTTCTTTAAGCGTTTCAAAAATTCGGCAAAAATAAGTCACCGCTTAGGAAAAAGACATTTTCTTGAGTTTCTGACTACTATACAAAAATTTAAATGTCAATATCTTTGGAGTCCTTACACCTATCGATGCAGCGGTACCACCATCTTTTAGGGCATCTGATAAACTATTAAATGCGATGCACAGTCTTTTAAGTGTTATAAAAATTCGGCAAAAATAGGTCACCGCTTAGGAAAAAGACATTTTCTGGAGTTTCTGACTACTATAAAAAAATTTAAATGTCAATATCTTTGGAGTCCTTACACCTATCGATGCAGCGATACCACCATCTTTTAGGGCATCTGATAAACTATTAAATGCGATGCAGAGTTTCTTTAAGCGTTTCAAAAATTCGGCAAAATTGGTCAAAAATTAGGAAAAAGACATTTTCTAGAGTTTCTGACTACTATAAAAAAATTTAAATGTCAATATCTTTGGAGTCCTTACACCTATCGATGCAGCGATACCACCATCTTTTAGGGCATCTGATAAACTATTAAATGCGATGCAGAGTTTCTTTAAGCGTTTCAAAAATTCGGCAAAAATAGGTCAAAAATTAGGAAAAAGACATTTTCTGGAGTTTCTGACTACTATAAAAAAATTTAAATGTCAATATCTTTGGAGTCCTTACATCTATCGATACAGCGATACCACCATCTTTTAGGGCATCTGACAAACTATTAAACGCGATGCAGAGTTTATTTAAGAGTTTCAAAAATTCGGCAAAAATGGGTCAAAACATATGAAAAAGACATTTTCTGGAGTTTCTGACTACTTTAAAAAAATTTAAATGCCAATATCTTTGGAGTCCTTACACCTATCGATGCAGCGATACCACCATCTTTTAGGGCATCTGATAAACTATTAAATGCGATGCAGAGTTTCTTTAAGCGTTTCAAAAATTCGGCAAAAATAGGTCAAAAATTAGGAAAAAGACATTTTCTGGAGTTTCTGACTACTATAAAAAATTTTAAATGTCAATATC
The DNA here is from genome assembly GCA_958301585.1 of Merodon equestris. NCBI lineage: Eukaryota > Metazoa > Arthropoda > Insecta > Diptera > Syrphidae > Merodon > Merodon equestris. Next base: position 94,168,543 of record OY284414.1, read on the forward strand.
TTTTTAGTCCTTACACCTATCGATGCAGCGGTACCACCATATTTTAGGGCATCTGATAAACTATTAAATGCGATGCACAGTTTTTTAAGTGTTATAAAAATTCGGCAAAAATAAGTCACCGCTTAGGAAAAAGACATTTTCTGGAGTTTCTGACTACTATAAAAAAATTTAAATGTCAATATCTTTGGAGTCCTTACACCTATCGATGCAGCGGTACCACCATCTTTTAGGGCATCTGATAAACTATTAAATGCGATGCAGAGTTTCTTTAAGCGTTTCAAAAATTCGGCAAAAATAGGTCAAAAATTAGGAAAAAGACATTTTCTGGAGTTTCTGACTACTATAAAAAAATTTAAATATCAATATCTTTGGAGTGCTTACACCTATCGATGCAGTGGTACCACCATTTTTTAGGGCATCTTATAGACTTTCAAATGCGATGCAGAGTTTCTTTAAGCGTTTCAAAAATTCGGCAAAAATAAGTCACCGCTTAGGAAAAAGACATTTTCTGGGGTTTCTGACTACTATAAAAAAATTTAAATGTCAATATCTTTGGAGTCCTTACACCTATCGATGCAGCGGTACCACCATCTTTTAGGGCATCTGATAAACTATTAAATGCGATGCAGAGTTTCTTTAAGCGTTTCAAAAATTCGGCAAAAATAGGTCAAAACTTAGGAAAAAGACATTTTCTGGCATTTCTGACTACTATAAAAAATTTTAAATGTCAATATCTTTGGAGTCCTTACATCTATCGATGCAGCGATACCACCATCTTTTAGGGCATCTGATAAACTATTAAATGCGATGCAGAGTTTCTTTAAGCGTTTCAAAAATTCGGCAAAATTGGACAAAAATTAGGAAAAAGACATTTTCTAGAGTTTCTGACTACTATAAAAAAATTTAAATGTCAATATCTTTGGAGTCCTTACACCTATCGATGCAGCGATACCACCATCTTTTAGGGCATCTGATAAACTATTAAATGCGATGCAGAGTTTCTTTAAGCGTTTCAAAAATTCGGCAAAAATAGGTCAAAAATTAGGAAAAAGACATTTTCTGGAGTTTCTGACTACTATAAAAAAATTTAAATGTCAATATCTTTGGAGTCCTTACATCTATCGATACAGCGATACCACCATCTTTTAGGGCATCTGACAAACTATTAAATGCGATGCAGAGTTTCTTTAAGCGTTTCAAAAATTCGGCAAAAATAGGTCAAAAATTAGGAAAAAGACATTTTCTGGAGTTTCTGACTACTATAAAAAAATTTAAATGTCAATATCTTTGGAGTGCTTACACCTATCGATGCAGTGGTACCACCATTTTTTAGGGCATCTTATAGACTTTCAAATGCGATGCAGAGTTTCTTTAAGCGTTTCAAAAATTCGGCAAAAATAAGTCACCGCTTAGGAAAAAGACATTTTCTGGAGTTTCTGACTACTATAAAAAAATTTAAATGTCAATATCTTTGGAGTCCTTACACCTATCGATGCAGCGGTACCACCATCTTTTAGGGCATCTGATAAACTATTAAATGCGATACAGAGTTTTTACAAGCGTCTCAAAAGTTCGACAAAAATAGGTCAAAACCTAGGAAAAAGACATTTTCTGGAGTTTCTGACTACTATAAAAAAATTTAAATGTCAATATCTTTGGAGTCCTTACACCTATCGATACAGCGATACCACCATCTTTTAGGGCATCTGATAAACTATTAAATGCGATGCAGAGTTTCTTTAAGCGTTTCAAAAATTCGGCAAAAATAGGTCAAAAATTAGGAAAAAGACATTTTCTGGAGTTTCTGACTACTATAAAAAATTTTAAATATCAATATCTTTTTAGTCCTTACACCCATCGATGCAACGGTACCACCATCTTTTAGGGCATCTGATAAACTATTAAATGCGATGCAGAGTTTCTTTAAGCGTTTCAAAAATTCGGCAAAAATAAGTCACCGCTTAGGAAAAAGACATTTTCTTGAGTTTCTGACTACTATAAAAAAATTTAAATGTCAATATCTTTGGAGTCCTTACACCTATCGATACAGCGATACCACCATCTTTTAGGGCATTTGATAAACTATTAAATGCGATGCAGAGTTTCTTTAAGCGTTTCAAAAATTCGGCAAAAATAAGTCACCGCTTAGGAAAAAGACATTTTCTTGAGTTTCTGACTACTATAAAAAAATTTAAATGTCAATATCTTTGGAGTCCTTACACCTATCGATGCAGCGGTACCACCATCTTTTAGGGCATCTGATAAACTATTAAATGCGATGCACAGTCTTTTAAGTGTTATAAAAATTCGGCAAAAATAGGTCACCGCTTAGGAAAAAGACATTTTCTGGAGTTTCTGACTACTATAAAAAAATTTAAATGTCAATATCTTTGGAGTCCTTACACCTATCGATGCAGCGATACCACCATCTTTTAGGGCATCTGATAAACTATTAAATGCGATGCAGAGTTTCTTTAAGCGTTTCAAAAATTCGGCAAAATTGGTCAAAAATTAGGAAAAAGACATTTTCTAGAGTTTCTGACTACTATAAAAAAAATTAAATGTCAATATCTTTGGAGTCCTTACATCTATCGATACAGCGATACCACCATCTTTTAGGGCATCTGACAAACTATTAAACGCGATGCAGAGTTTATTTAAGAGTTTCAAAAATTCGGCAAAAATAGGTCAAAACATATGAAAAGGACATTTTCTGGAGTTTCTGACTACTTTAAAAAAATTTAAATGCCAATATCTTTGGAGTCCTTACACCTATCGATGCAGCGATACCACCATCTTTTAGGGCATCTGATAAACTATTAAATGCGATGCAGAGTTTCTTTAAGCGTTTCAAAAATTCGGCAAAAATAGGTCAAAAATTAGGAAAAAGACATTTTCTGGAGTTTCTGACTACTATAAAAATTTTTAAATGTCAATATCTTTTTAGTCCTTACACCTATCGATGCAGCGGTACCACCATCTTTTAGGGTATCTGATAAACTATTAAATGCGATGCACAGTTTTTTAAGTGTTATAAAAATTCGGCAAAAATAGGTCACCGCTTAGGAAAAAGACATTTTCTGGGGTTTCTGACTACTATAAAAAAATTTAAATGTCAATATCTTTGGAGTGCTTACACCTATCGATGCAGTGGTACCACCATTTTTTAGGGCATCTTATAGACTTTCAAATGCGATGCAGAGTTTCTTTAAGCGTTTCAAAAATTCGGCAAAAATAAGTCACCGCTTAGGAAAAAGACATTTTCTGGAGTTTCTGACTACTATAAAAAAATTTAAATGTCAATATCTTTGGAGTCCTTACACCTATCGATGCAGCGGTACCACCATCTTTTAGGGCATCTGATAAACTATTAAATGCGATGCAGAGTTTCTTTAAGCGTTTCAAAAATTCGGCAAAAATAGGTCAAAACTTAGGAAAAAGACATTTTCTGGCATTTCTGACTACTATAAAAAATTTTAAATGTCAATATCTTTGGAGTGCTTACACCTATCGATGCAGCGGTACCACCATTTTTTAGGGCATCTTATAGGCTTTCAAATGCGATGCAGAGTTTCTTTAAGCGTTTCAAAAATTCGGCAAAAATAAGTCACCGCTTAGGAAAAAGACATTTTCTTGAGTTTCTGACTACTATAAAAAAATTTAAATGTCAATATCTTTGGAGTCCTTACACCTATCGATGCAGCGGTACCACCATCTTTTAGGGCATCTGATAAACTATTAAATGCGATACAGAGTTTTTACAAGCGTCTCAAAAGTTCGACAAAAATAGGTCAAAACCTAGGAAAAAGACATTTTCTGGAGTTTCTGACTACTATAAAAAAATTTAAATGTCAATATCTTTGGAGTCCTTACACCTATCGATACAGCGATACCACCATCTTTTAGGGCATCTGATAAACTATTAAATGCGATGCAGAGTTTCTTTAAGTGTTTCAAAAATTCGGCAAAAATAGGTCAAAAATTAGGAAAAAGACATTTTCTGGAGTTTCTGACTACTATAAAAAATTTTAAATATCAATATCTTTTTAGTCCTTACACCCATCGATGCAACGGTACCACCATCTTTTAGGGCATCTGATAAACTATTAAATGCGATGCAGAGTTTCTTTAAGCGTTTCAAAAATTCGGCAAAAATAAGTCACCGCTTAGGAAAAAGACATTTTCTTGAGTTTCTGACTACTATAAGAAAATTTAAATGTCAATATCTTTGGAGTCCTTACAACTATCGATACAGCGATACCACCATCTTTTAGGGCATTTGATAAACTATTAAATGCGATGCAGAGTTTCTTTAAGCGTTTCAAAAATTCGGCAAAAATAAGTCACCGCTTAGGAAAAAGACATTTTCTTGAGTTTCTGACTACTATAAAAAAATATAAATGTCAATATCTTTGGAGTCCTTACACCTATCGATGCAGCGGTACCACCATCTCTTAGGGCATCTGATAAACTATTAAATGCGATGCACAGTCTTTTAAGTGTTATAAAAATTCGGCAAAAATAGGTCACCGCTTAGGAAAAAGACATTTTCTGGAGTTTCTGACTACTATAAAAAAATTTAAATGTCAATATCTTTGGAGTCCTTACACCTATCGATGCAGCGATACCACCATCTTTTAGGGCATCTGATAAACTATTAAATGCGATGCAGAGTTTCTTTAAGCGTTTCAAAAATTCGGCAAAAATAAGTCACCGCTTAGGAAAAAGACATTTTCTGGAGTTTCTGACTACTATAAAAAAATTTAAATGTCAATATCTTTGGAGTCCTTACACCTATCGATGCAGCGATACCACCATCTTTTAGGGAATCTGATAAACTATTAAATGCTTTCTTTAAGTTTCTTTAAGCGTTTCAAAAATTCGGCAAAAATAAGTCACCGCTTAGGAAAAAGACATTTTCTTGAGTTTCTGACTACTATAAAAAAATATAAATGTCAATATCTTTGGAGTCCTTACACCTATCGATGCAGCGGTACCACCATCTCTTAGGGCATCTGATAAACTATTAAATGGGATGCACAGTCTTTTAAGTGTTATAAAAATTCGGCAAAAATAGGTCACCGCTTAGGAAAAAGACATTTTCTGGAGTTTCTGACTACTATAAAAAAATTTAAATGTCAATATCTTTGGAGTCCTTACACCTATCGATGCAGCGATACCACCATCTTTTAGGGCATCTGATAAACTATTAAATGCGATGCAGAGTTTCTTTAAGCGTTTCAAAAATTCGGCAAAAATAAGTCACCGCTTAGGAAAAAGACATTTTCTGGAGTTTCTGACTACTATAAAAAAATTTAAATGTCAATATCTTTGGAGTCCTTACACCTATCGATGCAGCGATACCACCATCTTTTAGGGAATCTGATAAACTATTAAATGCTTTCTTTAAGTTTCTTTAAGCGTTTCAAAAATTCGGCAAAAATAGGTCAAAAATTAGGAAAAAGACATTTTCTGGAGTTTCTGACTACTATAAAAAAATTTAAATGTCAATATCTTTGGAGTGCTTACACCTATCGATGCAGCGGTACCACCATTTTTTAGGGCATCTTATAGGCTTTCAAATGCGATGCAGAGTTTCTTTAAGCGTTTCAAAAATTCGGCAAAAATAAGTCACCGCTTAGGAAAAAGACATTTTCTTGAGTTTCTGACTACTATAAAAAAATTTAAATGTCAATATCTTTGGAGTCCTTACACCTATCGATACAGCGATACCACCATCTTTTAGGAAAAAGACATTTTCTTGAGTTTCTGACTACTATAACCTATCTACCGACCTACTAACACCTATCGATACAGCGATACCACCATCGCTTAGGAAAAAGACATTTTCTTGAGTTTCTGACTACTATAAAAAAATTTAAATGTCAATATCTTTGGAGTCCTTACACCTATCGATGCAGCGGTACCACCATCTTTTAGGGCATCTGATAAACTATAAAATGCGATACAGAGTTTTTACAAGCGTCTCAAAAGTTCGACAAAAATAGGTCAAAACCTAGGAAAAAGACATTTTCTGGAGTTTTTGACTACTATAAAAAATTTTAAATATCAATATCTTTTTAGTCCTTACAGCTATCGATGCAGCGGTACCACCATCTTTTAGGGCATCTGATAAACTATTAAATGCGATGCACAGTTTTTTAAGTGTTATAAAAATTCGGCAAAAATAGGTCACCGCTTAGGAAAAAGACATTTTCTGGAGTTTCTGACTACTATAAAAAAATTTAAATGTCAATATCTTTGGAGTCCTTACACCTATTGATGCAGCGATACCACCATCTTTTGGGGAATCTGATAAACTATTAAATGCGATGCAGAGTTTCTTTAAGCGTTTCAAAAATTCGGCAAAAATAGGTCAAAAATTAGGAAAAAGACATTTTCTAGAGTTTCTGACTACTATAAAAAATGTTTAATTGTTAATATCTTTCGAGTCCTTACACCCATTGATGCAGCGATGCCCCTTCTTTTAGGGCATCTGATAAACGATTAAACGCGATGCAGAGTTTCTTGAAACGTTTCAAAAATTCGGCAAAAATAGGTCAAAACTTATGAAAAAGACATTTTCTGGAGTTTCTGACTACTATAAAAAATTTTAAATGTCAATATCTTTTTAGTCCTTACACCTATCGATGCAGCGGTATCACCATTTTTTAGGGCATCTTATAGGCTTTTAAACGCGATGCAGAGTTTCTCTAAGCGTTTCAAAAATTCGGCAAAAATAAGTCACCGCTTAGGAAAAAGACATTTTCTGGAGTTTCTGACTACTATAAAAAAATTTAAATGTCAATATCTTTGGAGTCCTTACAGCTATCGATGCAGCGATACCACCATCTTTTAGGGCATCTGATAAACAATTAAATGCGATGCAGAGTTTCTTTAAGCGTTTCAATAATTCGGCAAAAATAAGTCACCGCTTAGGAAAAAGACATTTTCTTGACTACTATAAAAAAATTTAAATGTCAATATCTTTGGAGTCCTTACAGCTATCGATGCAGCGATACCACCATCTTTTAGGGAATCTGATAAACTATTAAATGCTTTCTTTAAGTTTCTTTAAGCGTTTCAAAAATTCGGCAAAAATAAGTCACCGCTTAGAAAAAGACATTTTCTTGAGTTTCTGACTACTATAAAAAAATATAAATGTCAATATCTTTGGAGTCCTTACACCTATCGATGCAGCGGTACCACCATCTCTTAGGGCATCTGATAAACTATTAAATGGGATGCACAGTCTTTTAAGTGTTATAAAAATTCGGCAAAAATAGGTCACCGCTTAGGAAAAAGACATTTTCTGGAGTTTCTGACTACTATAAAAAAATTTAAATGTCAATATCTTTGGAGTCCTTACACCTATCGATGCAGCGATACCACCATCTTTTAGGGCATCTGATAAACTATTAAATGCGATGCAGAGTTTCTTTAAGCGTTTCAAAAATTCGGCAAAAATAAGTCACCGCTTAGGAAAAAGACATTTTCTGGAGTTTCTGACTACTATAAAAAAATTTAAATGTCAATATCTTTGGAGTCCTTACACCTATCGATGCAGCGATACCACCATCTTTTAGGGAATCTGATAAACTATTAAATGCTTTCTTTAAGTTTCTTTAAGCGTTTCAAAAATTCGGCAAAAATAGGTCAAAAATTAGGAAAAAGACATTTTCTGGAGTTTCTGACTACTATAAAAAAATTTAAATGTCAATATCTTTGGAGTGCTTACACCTATCGATGCAGCGGTACCACCATTTTTTAGGGCATCTTATAGGCTTTCAAATGCGATGCAGAGTTTCTTTAAGCGTTTCAAAAATTCGGCAAAAATAAGTCACCGCTTAGGAAAAAGACATTTTCTTGAGTTTCTGACTACTATAAAAAAATTTAAATGTCAATATCTTTGGAGTCCTTACACCTATCGATACAGCGATACCACCATCTTTTAGGAAAAAGACATTTTCTTGAGTTTCTGACTACTATAACCTATCTACCGACCTACTAACACCTATCGATACAGCGATACCACCATCGCTTAGGAAAAAGACATTTTCTTGAGTTTCTGACTACTATAAAAAAATTTAAATGTCAATATCTTTGGAGTCCTTACACCTATCGATGCAGCGGTACCACCATCTTTTAGGGCATCTGATAAACTATAAAATGCGATACAGAGTTTTTACAAGCGTCTCAAAAGTTCGACAAAAATAGGTCAAAACCTAGGAAAAAGACATTTTCTGGAGTTTTTGACTACTATAAAAAATTTTAAATATCAATATCTTTTTAGTCCTTACAGCTATCGATGCAGCGGTACCACCATCTTTTAGGGCATCTGATAAACTATTAAATGCGATGCACAGTTTTTTAAGTGTTATAAAAATTCGGCAAAAATAGGTCACCGCTTAGGAAAAAGACATTTTCTGGAGTTTCTGACTACTATAAAAAAATTTAAATGTCAATATCTTTGGAGTCCTTACACCTATTGATGCAGCGATACCACCATCTTTTGGGGAATCTGATAAACTATTAAATGCGATGCAGAGTTTCTTTAAGCGTTTCAAAAATTCGGCAAAAATAGGTCAAAAATTAGGAAAAAGACATTTTCTAGAGTTTCTGACTACTATAAAAAATGTTTAATTGTTAATATCTTTCGAGTCCTTACACCCATTGATGCAGCGATGCCCCTTCTTTTAGGGCATCTGATAAACGATTAAACGCGATGCAGAGTTTCTTGAAACGTTTCAAAAATTCGGCAAAAATAGGTCAAAACTTATGAAAAAGACATTTTCTGGAGTTTCTGACTACTATAAAAAATTTTAAATGTCAATATCTTTTTAGTCCTTACACCTATCGATGCAGCGGTATCACCATTTTTTAGGGCATCTTATAGGCTTTTAAACGCGATGCAGAGTTTCTCTAAGCGTTTCAAAAATTCGGCAAAAATAAGTCACCGCTTAGGAAAAAGACATTTTCTGGAGTTTCTGACTACTATAAAAAAATTTAAATGTCAATATCTTTGGAGTCCTTACAGCTATCGATGCAGCGATACCACCATCTTTTAGGGCATCTGATAAACAATTAAATGCGATGCAGAGTTTCTTTAAGCGTTTCAATAATTCGGCAAAAATAAGTCACCGCTTAGGAAAAAGACATTTTCTTGACTACTATAAAAAAATTTAAATGTCAATATCTTTGGAGTCCTTACAGCTATCGATGCAGCGATACCACCATCTTTTAGGGCATCTGATAAACAATTAAACGCGATGCAGAGTTTATTTAAGAGTTTCAAAAATTCGGCAAAAATAGGTCAAAACATATGAAAAAGACATTTTCTGGAGTCTCTGACTACTATAAAAAATGTTTAATTGTTAATATCTTTCGAGTCCTTACACCCATTGATGCAGCGATGCCCCTTCTTTTAGGGCATCTGATAAACGATTAAACGCGATGCAGAGTTTCTTGAAACGTTTCAAAAATTCGGCAAAAATAGGTCAAAACTTATGAAAGAGACATTTTCTGGAGTTTCTGACTACTATAAAAAATTTTAAATGTCAATATCTTTTTAGTCCTTACACCTATCGATGCAGCGGTATCACCATTTTTTAGGGCATCTTATAGGCTTTTAAACGCGATGCAGAGTTTCTCTAAGCGTTTCAAAAATTCGGCAAAAATAAGTCACCGCTTAGGAAAAAGACATTTTCTGGAGTTTCTGATTACTATAAAAAAATTTAAATGTCAATATCTTTGGAGTCCTTACACCTATCGATGCAGCGATACCACCATCTTTAGGGGCATCTGATAAACTATTAAATGCGATGCAGAGTTTCTTTAAGCGTTTCAAAAATTCGGCAAAAATAGGTCAAAAATTAGGAAAAAGATATTTTCTGGAATTTCTGACTACTATAAAAAATTTTAAATGTCAATATCTTTGGAGTCCTTACATCTATCGATACAGCGATACCACCATCTTTTGGGGCATCTGATAAACTATTAAATGCGATACAGAGTTTTTACAAGCGTCTCAAAAGTTCGACAAAAATAGGTCAAAACCTAGGAAAAAGACATTTTCTGGAGTTTCTGACTACTATAAAAAAATTTAAATGTCAATATCTTTGGAGTCCTTACACCTATCGATGCAGAGGTACCACCATCTTTTGGGGCATCTGATAAACTATTAAATGCGATGCACAGTTTTTTAAGTGTTATAAAAATTCGGCAAAAATAGGTCACCGCTTAGGAAAAAGACATTTTCAGGAGTTTCTGACTACTATAAAAAAATTTAAATGTCAATATCTTTGGAGTCCTTACACCTATCGATGCAGCGATGCCACCATCTTTTAGGGCATCTGATAAACTATTAAATGCGATACAGAGTTTTTACAAGCGTCTCAAAAGTTCGACAAAAATAGGTCAAAACCTAGGAAAAAGACATTTTCCGGAGTTTCTGACTACTATAAAAAATTTTTAAATGTCAATATCTTTGGAGTCCTTACAGCTATCGATGCAGCGATACCACCATCTTTTAGGGCATCTGATAAACAATTAAATGCGATGCAGAGTTTCTTTAAGCGTTTCAATAATTCGGCAAAAATAAGTCACCGCTTAGGAAAAAGACATTTTCTTGACTACTATAAAAAAATTTAAATGTCAATATTTTGGAGTCCTTACACCTATCGATGCAGCGATACCACCATCTTTTAGGGCATCTGATAAACTATTAAATGCGATGCAGAGTTTCTTTAAGCGTTTCAAAAATTCGGCAAAAATAGGTCAAAAATTAGGAAAAAGATATTTTCTGGAATTTCTGACTACTATAAAAAACTGACTACTATATAAAAATTTTAAATTTTAAGTCAACAATTTATTTATATTGTAATTAAAAGTTTCTTGTGAATTTAAAAGCTAATACAAACATGAAGTGCGATTTGTGCAATTCAAAAATCGAAAGAAATGATTTAAAAATCCAATGCGCGAGTTGTAAACAGTATCATCATGCAAAGTGCGCCAAATTGGATAAAAGAGACATTGACTTCTTGATTAAGAGTAGCCAAGGGTACAAGTGTGTTAGTTGTGTCAATCAAAGAAGAAAATCTATAATTGCTGACAATTCCGCTATTATTCCGGTTCGGACTCTTGAAGCCAATTCTACCAAAGTTCCCTCTGCAAGTGACCACAACACCATACTGCAAGAGATTAGTTGTTCAAATGCTGTCCCAACTGAAAGTTTAACCAATTCTCTTAATTCGCCCTTCTCCAGCGCGAATAATATCTCCAATATGAATGACTCACGGGAGCAAAAAATTACCAACAACATGCTCTATGGAGAAATAATTAAACTCCAGAAGCTGAATATGGATGCCCTCGCTCGAATCCGTTCTCTCGAAGATGATAATGCCACTCTAACTAAAAAATTAAATAATATTGAAATGAAGCTGAACATCCTGGAGCAAAGAGAAAAGCAGCGAGCTGTCGACATTGTTGGTATCCCCGACCTAACAGTGGATAATGTCAAAGAGAAGGTAATGCAGCTGATAATAGATGGTATTGGTGAGAGTATGAATACCAGCGAAATTGAATTCTGCTACATTAAAAACCGCAGAGAAAAGAAGAATGTAAAAAACAGTGCACCTCTGAACATCGCATGCATTCACTTTACATCTCTCGCGCGGAAAGAGAAAATAATGAAGAAACTGCGTGAGCAAAAAATCAAGCTATCCTCCACTGTCTTCAGTAAAAAATCCAGTAGCAGCAGCAACAGCAGCAGCAACAGCAGTAATAACAACAAACACAGCAGAATTTACATAAATGATTGTCTCACGAGCTATACACGTTCGCTATGGGATAAGGCAAGAGAGCTGAGAAAAGAAAACAAATTAAAATATGTTTGGATTAGGAATTCAAATGTACTTGTCAGAAGGATGGACGGAGATAAGGTTATTAAAATTAGTAGTTTTGAAGATTTATCTAAATTTGAATATTAATTATGTCTGATAATGATAATTTTAGTTCTTCTTCTGATGTTATTAAATGTTTTTGTATTGATCATCCAAACATAGATTCACTCTCAGGCTTCTCGGTTATTCATCAAAATATCCGAAGTCTTAGAAAGAACTTTGACACCTTTTTTTCCCATCTCGCTTCATTAGACCATTTACCGGACCTTATCTTTCTTTCGGAGATTTGGATTTACGATTATGAAGTATCTAATTTTTGTATACCCAACTTCAATTTTTTTGCTAATTGTAATCATACTTATTGTTCTGGGGGGGTAGCAGTGTTTTGTAGAAGTGATATATCTTGTGAAGTATTTAACTACGTATTTAATAGTGTTGATATAATTCGCTTAGATTGCAAAATATCTGGTGTGAGCTACAGTTTTATTGGTATTTATAGACTACATTCGTTTGCAATAACTGTCTTTTTGGAAGAATTTTCTCGGTTTTTGGATAATCAATCATGTAAAAATATAGTGCTTCTAGGTGATTTTAATGTTAATCTTTTAGCTGATTCTCCTGATGTAGATTCTTTCTTATCAGTCATGTCCTCGTACGGTTTTGAAACTCTGTTAAACCAACCTACCCGGGTAGGCCTATATTCTAATTCATGTTTAGATCATATCTTCATTAGACTTCATAGGAACAATTCAATCCGTTACAAGACTGCTGTACTCGATCTAAAAATATCTGATCATTTTTTAACGAGTATCCAACTTGATTCTGATGTTTACAGAACAAAGCTATTTGATGTCAATACATTTGAAAAAATTGATTTTACTAGCCTTAAATCAGCCTTGGCTTTTGAGTTTTGGGATGATGTCTACAGTGTGAGCGAGCCTTCTATCGCATTTGATTTATTTATTAGGAAACTTCAGTCCCATATATCGAATTGCAGTTTGAAATTAAATAAAACCACTAATAAATTAAAATGTCTTAAGCAGTGGATGACGCTGCCCCTTTTAAGGAAAATAAAAAAGAAACATAAATTATACACACGTCTTCTTAAACATCCTGACAATATAAGGCTAAAATGTTATTACGATAAATTATGCCGTCAACTGAAACATGAAATTACTCTTTGTAGAGATACTTATTTTGATAGAAGACTTTTTGAAAGTGCTGGAAACACTAAAAAAGAGTGGCAAGTTGTAAATGAAATTTTAAATAGAAATACACCCAACTTGGATATAGTTATAAATAATAATAATGCCACTGTATCGGAGCCTCTAGAGGTTGCTAATTTATTTAATGACCATTTTTCGAATATTACAACTGGTAATGATCCGACAGCGAACGCTTGCTCTTCATGTCATCTCGAGCATTTAATTAAACAGGAACATTTTCAACGTGAAAGTTTTTTCTTCGATAAATTTACTTCCTATGAAGTGCATAAAATAATTCTTTCACTAAGAAATTCTAATTCTTCATCTTTTGACATGATTTCTAGCAGGATTCTTAAAAGGATATCGCTCTATCTTACAGATGTTTTGTGTCATATTTTCAATCTTAGTGTTCAGAAAGGGGTGTTTCCTGACATACTCAAGACGGCTGTAGTAGTCCCACTGCATAAGAAGGGGGACACAACAGCTTTGAACAACTACCGCCCAATATCCCTTCTATCAGTATTTTCAAAGGTTTTGGAGAAAGGCATTAAGTCTAGAATGTTGTCCTTCCTAAATAAGTACAAGTATTTTAGTGACTTTCAGTTCGGTTTTCGCAGTGGTAGATCAACAGAGGATGCTTTGTTAAAGTTATGTGGCGAAATTTACACTAGTTTAAACAACTCTGAAGTTCCTGCTACTTTATTCATTGACATAACTAAGGCGTTCGACATGGTGGATCACTCATTGCTACTGGAGAAGTTGTATAATGCTGGTTTCAGAGACTTTGTACATGACTGGTTCACGTCCTACTTAATAAATCGTAAGCAAAAGGTAAAGATTAGCAATATTCTAAGCTCTGAGAATACGATAAATTTAGGTGTCCCGCAGGGTTCAGTGTTGGGTCCTATATTATTTCTAATATTTGTAAATTCGTTATTCCTTCAATCATTCAAAGGCAAAATTACAGCATTTGCTGATGATACGGCTCTAAGTTATTCAAACAAGTGTTACTTCAATGTATATACTGACATGAATAATGACTTAGATATATTGCGGAAATGGTTTCAACTGCATAAATTAGTAATAAGTAACAAAACTAAATTCATGTTATTTAATCTTATAGGCTCAATAAGTAATGATATGGTCCTCCAATATCACTCGGCCAGTTGTTCCAGATTTCCTTTAAATAGTGTCCAATCATTTAATGAAAATGAAAACTGCTCAAATGGTTGCTTCGATATTGAACGTGTTTCTAGCTTCAAATACCTTGGTATCAGTCTGGATACTAAGCTCAATTGGAAGGACCACACCACTTACTTGAAGAAATATCTGGACAAAGTTGTGAGACAACTTTATCACCTTAGTCTTTATTGTAATAAGTCAGTCTTAAGGTTAGTGTACAACGGTTTGTTTAAGTCTAAGTTGCAGTATGGACTGTCATGTTGGGGTGGTACACACTTCAATAAAATAGAGCCTCTACTTATTAAACAAAAACATGCAATTCGCATCATGTGTAAGGTTGGCCGAAAAACTCCTAGTTTTGAGTTGTTCAGGAATCTAAGAATTCTTCCATTAAGGCACTTATATTTTTACAAAGTCCTAGCTATATTTTTTGACAAATCTGGATATTATGCAGTTAGATTCCATGAAGAATATAACTTACGTGTCAACAATAGAAACTATGTTATAGTACCTACAATAAAAAAATCACACTTTTCTCACTTCTATTACGTCACTGCGCCTCGTTTGTTTAATGTCTTACCGGAAGGTCTCAGATGCGAGAGAGTGAAATCTGTATTTTTAAGAAATATTAAATCTTGGCTCTTTCAATATGACCATTGTATAATAGATAACTTTCTTGGTGCATAGTTTATCTAACTTTTGTTAACCAGGAAATTTTTTTGGATCTCTGAATTTGTTGTTCGCATTCTTGCTTTTTTATTCACGAATATATGTACAATCATTTTCTTCATTCCTGTTGACTACTATACACATCAATATATTGTTTTGAACTCTTTAATGTGAACTGATGGAACATTCGCCACATGTCTTTATGGCATTTGAATGTCCCTAACTATTTCATAGAATAACATGTATATTAACCTTTTTATTTATATATGTATTTATTTTGTTGAAGCAATTGAAATTTAAAATCTTTGTAATTATTTGATCATATATTTTTACTTTGTGTTTTCTATGAAATAAAGAATTTTATTATTATTATTATTATTATTATTATTATTTTAAATGTCAATATCTTTGGAGTCCTTACACCTATTGATGCAGCGATACCACCATCTTTTGGGGAATCTGATAAACTATTAAATGCGATGCAGAGTTTCTTTAAGCGTTTCAAAAATTCGGCAAAAATAGGTCAAAAATTAGGAAAAAGACATTTTCTAGAGTTTCTGACTACTATAAAAAATGTTTAATTGTTAATATCTTTCGAGTCCTTACACCCATTGATGCAGCGATGCCCCTTCTTTTAGGGCATCTGATAAACGATTAAACGCGATGCAGAGTTTCTTGAAACGTTTCAAAAATTCGGCAAAAATAGGTCAAAACTTATGAAAAAGACATTTTCTGGAGTTTCTGACTACTATAAAAAATTTTAAATGTCAATATCTTTTTAGTCCTTACACCTATCGATGCAGCGGTATCACCATTTTTTAGGGCATCTTATAGGCTTTTAAACGCGATGCAGAGTTTCTCTAAGCGTTTCAAAAATTCGGCAAAAATAAGTCACCGCTTAGGAAAAAGACATTTTCTGGAGTTTCTGACTACTATAAAAAAATTTAAATGTCAATATCTTTGGAGTCCTTACAGCTATCGATGCAGCGATACCACCATCTTTTAGGGCATCTGATAAACAATTAAATGCGATGCAGAGTTTCTTTAAGCGTTTCAATAATTCGGCAAAAATAAGTCACCGCTTAGGAAAAAGACATTTTCTTGACTACTATAAAAAAATTTAAATGTCAATATCTTTGGAGTCCTTACAGCTATCGATGCAGCGATACCACCATCTTTTAGGGCATCTGATAAACAATTAAACGCGATGCAGAGTTTATTTAAGAGTTTCAAAAATTCGGCAAAAATAGGTCAAAACATATGAAAAAGACATTTTCTGGAGTCTCTGACTACTATAAAAAATGTTTAATTGTTAATATCTTTCGAGTCCTTACACCCATTGATGCAGCGATGCCCCTTCTTTTAGGGCATCTGATAAACGATTAAACGCGATGCAGAGTTTCTTGAAACGTTTCAAAAATTCGGCAAAAATAGGTCAAAACTTATGAAAGAGACATTTTCTGGAGTTTCTGACTACTATAAAAAATTTTAAATGTCAATATCTTTTTAGTCCTTACACCTATCGATGCAGCGGTATCACCATTTTTTAGGGCATCTTATAGGCTTTTAAACGCGATGCAGAGTTTCTCTAAGCGTTTCAAAAATTCGGCAAAAATAAGTCACCGCTTAGGAAAAAGACATTTTCTGGAGTTTCTGATTACTATAAAAAAATTTAAATGTCAATATCTTTGGAGTCCTTACACCTATCGATGCAGCGATACCACCATCTTTAGGGGCATCTGATAAACTATTAAATGCGATGCAGAGTTTCTTTAAGCGTTTCAAAAATTCGGCAAAAATAGGTCAAAAATTAGGAAAAAGATATTTTCTGGAATTTCTGACTACTATAAAAAATTTTAAATGTCAATATCTTTGGAGTCCTTACATCTATCGATACAGCGATACCACCATCTTTTGGGGCATCTGATAAACTATTAAATGCGATACAGAGTTTTTACAAGCGTCTCAAAAGTTCGACAAAAATAGGTCAAAACCTAGGAAAAAGACATTTTCTGGAGTTTCTGACTACTATAAAAAAATTTAAATGTCAATATCTTTGGAGTCCTTACACCTATCGATGCAGAGGTACCACCATCTTTTGGGGCATCTGATAAACTATTAAATGCGATGCACAGTTTTTTAAGTGTTATAAAAATTCGGCAAAAATAGGTCACCGCTTAGGAAAAAGACATTTTCAGGAGTTTCTGACTACTATAAAAAAATTTAAATGTCAATATCTTTGGAGTCCTTACACCTATCGATGCAGCGATGCCACCATCTTTTAGGGCATCTGATAAACTATTAAATGCGATACAGAGTTTTTACAAGCGTCTCAAAAGTTCGACAAAAATAGGTCAAAACCTAGGAAAAAGACATTTTCCGGAGTTTCTGACTACTATAAAAAATTTTTAAATGTCAATATCTTTGGAGTCCTTACAGCTATCGATGCAGCGATACCACCATCTTTTAGGGCATCTGATAAACAATTAAATGCGATGCAGAGTTTCTTTAAGCGTTTCAATAATTCGGCAAAAATAAGTCACCGCTTAGGAAAAAGACATTTTCTTGACTACTATAAAAAAATTTAAATGTCAATATTTTGGAGTCCTTACACCTATCGATGCAGCGATACCACCATCTTTTAGGGCATCTGATAAACTATTAAATGCGATGCAGAGTTTCTTTAAGCGTTTCAAAAATTCGGCAAAAATAGGTCAAAAATTAGGAAAAAGATATTTTCTGGAATTTCTGACTACTATAAAAAATTTTAAATGTCAATATCTTTGGAGTCCTTACATCTATCGATACAGCGATACCACCATCTTTTGGGGCATCTGATAAACTATTAAATGCGATACAGAGTTTTTACAAGCGTCTCAAAAGTTCGACAAAAATAGGTCAAAACCTAGGAAAAAGACATTTTCTGGAGTTTCTGACTACTATAAAAAAATTTAAATGTCAATATCTTTGGAGTCCTTACACCTATCGATGCAGAGGTACCACCATCTTTTGGGGCATCTGATAAACTATTAAATGCGATGCACAGTTTTTTAAGTGTTATAAAAATTCGGCAAAAATAGGTCACCGCTTAGGAAAAAGACATTTTCAGGAGTTTCTGACTACTATAAAAAAATTTAAATGTCAATATCTTTGGAGTCCTTACACCTATCGATGCAGCGATGCCACCATCTTTTAGGGCATCTGATAAACTATTAAATGCGATACAGAGTTTTTACAAGCGTCTCAAAAGTTCGACAAAAATAGGTCAAAACCTAGGAAAAAGACATTTTCCGGAGTTTCTGACTACTATAAAAAATTTTTAAATGTCAATATCTTTGGAGTCCTTACAGCTATCGATGCAGCGATACCACCATCTTTTAGGGCATCTGATAAACAATTAAATGCGATGCAGAGTTTCTTTAAGCGTTTCAATAATTCGGCAAAAATAAGTCACCGCTTAGGAAAAAGACATTTTCTTGACTACTATAAAAAAATTTAAATGTCAATATTTTGGAGTCCTTACACCTATCGATGCAGCGATACCACCATCTTTTAGGGCATCTGATAAACTATTAAATGCGATGCAGAGTTTCTTTAAGCGTTTCAAAAATTCGGCAAAAATAGGTCAAAAATTAGGAAAAAGACATTTTCTGGAGTTTCTGACTACTATAAAAAAATTTAAATGTCAATATCTTTCGAGTCCTTACACCCATTGATGCAGCGATGCCTCATCTTTTAGGGCATCTGATAAACGATTAAACGCGATGCAGAGTTTCTTGAAACGTTTCAAAAATTCGGCAAAAATAGGTCAAAACTTATGAAAAGGACATTTTCTGGAGTTTCTGACTACTATAAAAAACTTTAAATGTCAATATTTTTTAGTCCTTACACCTATCGATGCAGCAATACCACCATTTTTAAGGGCATCTGATAAACTATTAAATGCGATGCAGAGTTTCTTTAAGCGTTTCAAAAATTCGGCAAAAATAAGTCACCGCTTAGGAAAAAGACATTTTCTGGAGTTTCTGACTACTATAAAAAAATTTAAATGTCAATATCTTTGGAGTCCTTACACCTATCGATGCAGCGATACCACCATCTTTTAGGGCATCTGATAAACTATTAAATGCGATGCAGACTTTCTTTAAGCGTTTCAAAAATTCGGCAAAAATAGGTCAAAAATTAGGAAAAAGACATTTTCTAGAGTTTCTGACTACTATAAAAAACTTTAAATATCAATATCTTTTAGTCCTTACACCTATCGATGCAGCGGTTCCACCATTTTTTAGGGCATCTTATAGGCTTTTAAATGCGATGCAGAGTTTCTTTAAGCGTTTCAAAAATTCGGCAAAAATAGGTCAAAACTTAGGAAAAAGATATTTTCTGGAATTTCTGACTACTATAAAAAATTTTAAATGTCAATATCTTTGGAGTCCTTACATCTATCGATACAGCGATACCACCATCTTTTAGGGCATCTGATAAACTATTGAACGCGATGCAGAGTTTATTTAAGAGTTTCAAAAATTCGGCAAAAATAGGTCAAAACATATGAAAAAGGCATTTTCTGACTACTATAAAAAAATTTAAATGTCAATATCTTTGGAGTCCTTAGACCTATCGATGCAGAGGTACCACCATCTTTTGGGGCATCTGATAAACTATTAAATGCGATGCACAGTTTTTTAAGTGTTATAAAAATTCGGCAAAAATAGGTCACCGCTTAGGAAAAAGACATTTTCAGGAGTTTCTGACTACTATAAAAAAATTTAAATGTCAATATCTTTGGAGTCCTTACACCTATCGATGCAGCGATGCCACCATCTTTTAGGGCATCTGATAAACTATTAAATGCGATACAGAGTTTTTACAAGCGTCTCAAAAGTTCGACAAAAATAGGTCAAAACCTAGGAAAAAGACATTTTCCGGAGTTTCTGACTACTATAAAAAAATTTTAAATGTCAATATCTTTGGAGTCCTTACAGCTATCGATGCAGCGATACCACCATCTTTTAGGGCATCTGATAAACAATTAAATGCGATGCAGAGTTTCTTTAAGCGTTTCAATAATTCGGCAAAAATAAGTCACCGCTTAGGAAAAAGACATTTTCTTGACTACTATAAAAAAATTTAAATGTCAATATTTTGGAGTCCTTACACCTATCGATGCAGCGATACCACCATCTTTTAGGGCATCTGATAAACTATTAAATGCGATGCAGAGTTTCTTTAAGCGTTTCAAAAATTCGGCAAAAATAGGTCAAAAATTAGGAAAAAGACATTTTCTGGAGTTTCTGACTACTATAAAAAAATTTAAATGTCAATATCTTTCGAGTCCTTACACCCATTGATGCAGCGATGCCTCATCTTTTAGGGCATCTGATAAACGATTAAACGCGATGCAGAGTTTCTTGAAACGTTTCAAAAATTCGGCAAAAATAGGTCAAAACTTATGAAAAGGACATTTTCTGGAGTTTCTGACTACTATAAAAAACTTTAAATGTCAATATTTTTTAGTCCTTACACCTATCGATGCAGCAATACCACCATTTTTAAGGGCATCTGATAAACTATTAAATGCGATGCAGAGTTTCTTTAAGCGTTTCAAAAATTCGGCAAAAATAAGTCACCGCTTAGGAAAAGGACATTTTCTGGAGTTTCTGACTACTATAAAAAAATTTAAATGTCAATATCTTTGGAGTCCTTACACCTATCGATGCAGCGATACCACCATCTTTTAGGGCATCTGATAAACTATTAAATGCGATGCAGAGTTTCTTTAAGCGTTTCAAAAATTCGGCAAAAATAGGTCAAAAATTAGGAAAAAGACATTTTCTAGAGTTTCTGACTACTATAAAAAACTTTAAATATCAATATCTTTTAGTCCTTACACCTATCGATGCAGCGGTTCCACCATTTTTTAGGGCATCTTATAGGCTTTTAAATGCGATGCAGAGTTTCTTTAAGCGTTTCAAAAATTCGGCAAAAATAGGTCAAAACTTAGGAAAAAGATATTTTCTGGAATTTCTGACTACTATAAAAAATTTTAAATGTCAATATCTTTGGAGTCCTTACATCTATCGATACAGCGATACCACCATCTTTTAGGGCATCTGATAAACTATTAAATGCGATACAGAGTTTTTACAAGCGTCTCAAAAGTTCGACAAAAATAGGTCAAAACCTAGGAAAAAGACATTTTCTGGAGTTTCTGACTACTATAAAAAAATTTAAATGTCAATATCTTTGGAGTCCTTACACCTATCGATGCAGAGGTACCACCATCTTTTGGGGCATCTGATAAACTATTAAATGCGATGCACAGTTTTTTAAGTGTTATAAAAATTCGGCAAAAATAGGTCACCGCTTAGGAAAAAGACATTTTCAGGAGTTTCTGACTACTATAAAAAAATTTAAATGTCAATATCTTTGGAGTCCTTACACCTATCGATGCAGCGATGCCACCATCTTTTAGGGCATCTGATAAACTATTAAATGCGATACAGAGTTTTTACAAGCGTCTCAAAAGTTCGACAAAAATAGGTCAAAACCTAGGAAAAAGACATTTTCCGGAGTTTCTGACTACTATAAAAAATTTTTAAATGTCAATATCTTTGGAGTCCTTACAGCTATCGATGCAGCGATACCACCATCTTTTAGGGCATCTGATAAACAATTAAATGCGATGCAGAGTTTCTTTAAGCGTTTCAATAATTCGGCAAAAATAAGTCACCGCTTAGGAAAAAGACATTTTCTTGACTACTATAAAAAAATTTAAATGTCAATATTTTGGAGTCCTTACACCTATCGATGCAGCGATACCACCATCTTTTAGGGCATCTGATAAACTATTGAACGCGATGCAGAGTTTATTTAAGAGTTTCAAAAATTCGGCAAAAATAGGTCAAAACATATGAAAAAGGCATTTTCTGGAGTCTCTTTCTCTTTCTGACTACTATAAAAAAATTTAAATGTCAATATCTTTGGAGTCCTTAGACCTATCGATGCAGAGGTACCACCATCTTTTGGGGCATCTGATAAACTATTAAATGCGATGCACAGTTTTTTAAGTGTTATAAAAATTCGGCAAAAATAGGTCACCGCTTAGGAAAAAGACATTTTCAGGAGTTTCTGACTACTATAAAAAAATTTAAATGTCAATATCTTTGGAGTCCTTACACCTATCGATGCAGCGATGCCACCATCTTTTAGGGCATCTGATAAACTATTAAATGCGATGCAGAGTTTCTTTAAGCGTTTCAATAATTCGGCAAAAATAAGTCACCGCTTAGGAAAAAGACATTTTCTTGACTACTATAAAAAAATTTAAATGTCAATATTTTGGAGTCCTTACACCTATCGATGCAGCGATACCACCATCTTTTAGGGCATCTGATAAACTATTAAATGCGATGCAGAGTTTCTTTAAGCGTTTCAAAAATTCGGCAAATATAAGTCACCGCTTAGGAAAAAGACATTTTCATGAGTTTCTGACTACTATAAAAAAATTTAAATGTAAATATCTTTGGAGTCCTTACACCTATCGATGCAGCGATACCACCATCTTTTAGGGCATCTGATAAACGATTAAACGCGATGCAGAGTTTCTTGAAACGTTTCAAAAATTCGGCAAAAATAGGTCAAAACTTATGAAAAAGACATTTTCTGGAGTTTCTGACTACTATAAAAAACTTTAAATGTCAATATCTTTTTAGTCCTCACACCTATCGATGCAGCGATACCACCATTTTTAAGGGCATCTCATAAACTAATAAATGCGATGCAGAGTTTCTTTAAGCGTTTCAAAAATTCGGCAAAAATAAGTCACCGCTTAGGAAAAAGACATTTTCTTGAGTTTCTGACTACTATAAAAAACTTTAAATGTCAATATCTTTTTAGTCCTTACACCTATCGATGCAGCGATACCACCATTTTTAAGGGCATCTGATAAACTAATAAATGCGATGCAGAGTTTCTTTAAGCGTTTCAAAAATTCGGCAAAAATAAGTCACCGCTTAGGAAAAAGACATTTTCTTGAGTTTCTGACTACTATAAAAAAATTTTAATGTAAATATCTTTGGAGTCCTTACACCTATATATGCAGCGATACCACCATCTTTTAGGGCATCTGATAAACTATTAAATGCGATGCAGAGTTTCTTTAAGCGTTTCAAAAATTCGGCAAAAATAGGTCAAAATTTAGGAAAAAGACATTTTCTGGAGTTTCTGACTACTATAAAAAAATTTAAATGTCAATATCTTTGGAGTCCTTACACCTATATATGCAGCGATACCACCATCTTTTAGGGCATCTGATAAACTATTAAATGCGATGCAGAGTTTCTTTAAGCGTTTCAAAAATTCGGCAAATATAAGTCACCGCTTAGGAAAAAGACATTTTCTTGAGTTTCTGACTACTATAAAAAAATTTAAATGTAAATATCTTTGGAGTCCTTACACCTATCGATGCAGCGATACCACCATCTTTTAGGGCATCTGATAAACGATTAAATGCGATGCAGAGTTTCTTGAAACGTTTCAAAAATTCGGCAAAAATAGGTCAAAACTTATGAAAAAGACATTTTCTGGAGTTTCTGACTACTATAAAAAACTTTAAATGTCAATATCTTTTTAGTCCTTAAACCTATCGATGCAGCGATACCACCATTTTTAAGGGCATCTGATAAACTAATAAATGCGATGCAGAGTTTCTTTAAGCGTTTCAAAAATTCGGCAAAAATAAGTCACCGCTTAGGAAAAAAACATTTTCTTGAGTTTCTGACTACTATAAAAAACTTTAAATGTCAATATCTTTTTAGTCCTTACACCTATCGATGCAGCGATACCACCATTTTTAAGGGCATCTGATAAACTATTAAATGCGATGCAGAGTTTCTTTAAGCGTTTCAAAAATTCGGCAAAAATAAGTCACCGCTTAGGGAAAAGA
Organism: Merodon equestris; assembly: GCA_958301585.1. Classification (NCBI taxonomy): domain Eukaryota; kingdom Metazoa; phylum Arthropoda; class Insecta; order Diptera; family Syrphidae; genus Merodon; species Merodon equestris. Next base: position 94,192,446 of record OY284414.1, read on the forward strand.
CATTTTCTTGAGTTTCTGACTACTATAAAAAAATTTAAATGTCAATATCTTTGGAGTCCTTACACCTATCGATGCAGCGATACCACCATCTTTTAGGGCATCTGATAAACTATTAAATGCGATACAGAGTTTTTACAAGCGTCTCAAAAGTTCGACAAAAATAGGTCAAAACCTAGGAAAAAGACATTTTCCGGAGTTTCTGACTACTATAAAAAAATTTAAATGTCAATATCTTTGAAGTCCTTACAGCTATCGATGCAGCGATACCACCATCTTTTAGGGCATCTGATAAACTATTAAATGCGATGCAGAGTTTCTTTAAGCGTTTCAAAAATTCGGCAAATATAAGTAACCGCTTAGGAAAAAGACATTTTCTTGAGTTTCTGACTACTATAAAAAAATTTAAATGTAAATATCTTTGGAGTCCTTACACCTATCGATGCAGCGATACCACCATCTTTTAGGGCATCTGATAAACGATTAAACGCGATGCAGAGTTTCTTGAAACGTTTCAAAAATTCGGCAAAAATAGGTCAAAACTTATGAAAAAGACATTTTCTGGAGTTTCTGACTACTATAAAAAATTTTAAATGTCAATATCTTTTTAGTCCTTACACCTATCGATGCAGCGATACCACCATTTTTAAGGGCATCTCATAAACTAATAAATGCGATGCAGAGTTTCTTTAAGCGTTTCAAAAATTCGGCAAAAATAAGTCACCGCTTAGGAAAAAGACATTTTCTTGAGTTTCTGACTACTATAAAAAACTTTAAATGTCAATATCTTTGGAGTCCTTACACCTATATATGCAGCGATACCACCATATTTTAGGGCATCTGATAAACTATTAAATGCGATGCAGAGTTTCTTTAAGCGTTTCAAAAATTCGGCAAAAATAGGTCAAAAATTAGGAAAAACACATTTTCTGGAGTTTCTGACTACTATAAAAAAATTTAAATGTAAATATCTTTGGAGTCCTTACACCTATCGATACAGCGATACCACCATCTTTTAGGGCATCTGATAAACTATTAAATGCGATGCAGAGTTTCTTTAAGCGTTTCAAAAATTCGGCAAAAATAGGTCACCGTTTAGGAAAAAGACATTTTCTGGAGTTTCTGACTACTATAAAAAAATTTAAATGTCAATATCTTTGGAGTCCTTACACCTATCGATACAGCGGTATCACCATTTTTTAGGGCATCTTATAGGCTTTTAAATGCGATGCAGAGTTTCTCTAAGCGTTTCAAAAATTCGGCAAAAATAAGTCACCGCTTAGGAAAAAGACATTTTCTGGAGTTTCTGACTACTATAAAAAAATTTAAATGTCAATATCTTTGGAGTGCTTACACCTATCGATGCAGCGATACCACCATCTATTAGGGCATCTGATAAACTATTAAATGCGATGCAGAGTTTCTTTAAGCGTTTCAAAAATTCGGCAAAAATAGGTCAAAAATTAGGAAAAACACATTTTCTGGAGTTTCTGACTACTATAAAAAAATTTAAATGTAAATATCTTTGGAGTCCTTACACCTATCGATACAGCGATACCACCATCTTTTAGGGCATCTGATAAACTATTAAATGCGATGCAGAGTTTCTTTAAGCGTTTCAAAAATTCGGCAAAAATAGGTCAAAAATTAGGAAAAAGACATTTTCTGGAGTTTCTGACTACTATAAAAAAATTTAAATGTCAATATCTTTGGAGTGCGTACACCTATCGATGCAGCGATACCACCATCTTTTAGGGCATCTGATAAACTATTAAATGCGATGCAGAGTTTCTTTAAGCGTTTCAAAAATTCGGCAAAAATAGGTCAAAAATTAGGAAAAAGACATTTTCTGGAGTTTCTGACTACTATAAAAAAATTTAAATGTCAATATCTTTGGAGTGCTTACACCCATCGATGCAGCGGTACCACCATTTTTTAGGGCATCTTATAGGCTTTCAAATGCGATGCAGAGTTTCTTTAAGCGTTTCAAAAATTCGGCAAAAATAAGTCACCGCTTAGGAAAAAGACATTTTCTTGAGTTTCTGACTACTATAAAAAAATTTAAATGTCAATATCTTTTTAGTCCTTACACCTATCGATGCAGCGATACCACCATTTTTAAGGGCATCTCATAAACTAATAAATGCGATGCAGAGTTTCTTTAAGCGTTTCAAAAATTCGGCAAAAATAAGTCACCGCTTAGGAAAAAGACATTTTCTTGAGTTTCTGACTACTATAAAAAACTTTAAATGTCAATATCTTTTTAGTCCTTACACCTATCGATGCAGCGATACCACCATTTTTAAGGGCATCTGATAAACTAATAAATGCGATGCAGAGTTTCTTTAAGCGTTTCAAAAATTCGGCAAAAATAAGTCACCGCTTAGGAAAAAGACATTTTCTTGAGTTTCTGACTACTATAAAAAAATTTTAATGTAAATATCTTTGGAGTCCTTACACCTATATATGCAGCGATACCACCATATTTTAGGGCATCTGATAAACTATTAAATGCGATGCAGAGTTTCTTTAAGCGTTTCAAAAATTCGGCAAAAATAGGTCAAAAATTAGGAAAAACACATTTTCTGGAGTTTCTGACTACTATAAAAAAATTTAAATGTAAATATCTTTGGAGTCCTTACACCTATCGATACAGCGATACCACCATCTTTTAGGGCATCTGATAAACTATTAAATGCGATGCAGAGTTTCTTTAAGCGTTTCAAAAATTCGGCAAAAATAGGTCACCGCTTAGGAAAAAGACATTTTCTGGAGTTTCTGACTACTATAAAAAAATTTAAATGTCAATATCTTTGGAGTCCTTACACCTATCGATACAGCGGTATCACCATTTTTTAGGGCATCTTATAGGCTTTTAAATGCGATGCAGAGTTTCTCTAAGCGTTTCAAAAATTCGGCAAAAATAAGTCACCGCTTAGGAAAAAGACATTTTCTGGAGTTTCTGACTACTATAAAAAAATTTAAATGTCAATATCTTTGGAGTGCTTACACCTATCGATGCAGCGATACCACCATCTATTAGGGCATCTGATAAACTATTAATTGCGATGCAGAGTTTCTTTAAGCGTTTCAAAAATTCGGCAAAAATAGGTCAAAAATTAGGAAAAACACATTTTCTTGAGTTTCTGACTACTATAAAAAAATTTAAATGTCAATATCTTTGGAGTCCTTACACCTATCGATACAGCGATACCACCATCTTTTAGGAAAAAGACATTTTCTTGAGTTTCTGACTACTATAACCTATCTACCGACCTACTAACACCTATCGATACAGCGATACCACCATCGCTTAGGAAAAAGACATTTTCTTGAGTTTCTGACTACTATAAAAAAATTTAAATGTCAATATCTTTGGAGTCCTTACACCTATCGATGCAGCGGTACCACCATCTTTTAGGGCATCTGATAAACTATAAAATGCGATACAGAGTTTTTACAAGCGTCTCAAAAGTTCGACAAAAATAAGTCACCGCTTAGGAAAAAGACATTTTCTGGAGTTTCTGACTACTATAAAAAAATTTAAATGTCAATATCTTTGGAGTCCTTACACCTATCGATGCAGCGATACCACCATCTTTTAGGGCATCTGATAAACTATTAAATGCGATGCAGAGTTTCTTTAAGCGTTTCAAAAATTCGGCAAAAATAGGTCAAAAATTAGGAAAAAGACATTTTCTAGAGTTTCTGACTACTATAAAAAACTTTAAATATCAATATCTTTTAGTCCTTACACCTATCGATGCAGCGGTTCCACCATTTTTTAGGGCATCTTATAGGCTTTTAAATGCGATGCAGAGTTTCTTTAAGCGTTTCAAAAATTCGGCAAAAATAGGTCAAAACTTAGGAAAAAGATATTTTCTGGAATTTCTGACTACTATAAAAAATTTTAAATGTCAATATCTTTGGAGTCCTTACATCTATCGATACAGCGATACCACCATCTGGGGCATCTGATAAACTATTAAATGCGATACAGAGTTTTTACAAGCGTCTCAAAAGTTCGACAAAAATAGGTCAAAACCTAGGAAAAAGACATTTTCTGGAGTTTCTGACTACTATAAAAAAATTTAAATGTCAATATCTTTGGAGTCCTTACACCTATCGATGCAGAGGTACCACCATCTTTTGGGGCATCTGATAAACTATTAAATGCGATGCACAGTTTTTTAAGTGTTATAAAAATTCGGCAAAAATAGGTCACCGCTTAGGAAAAAGACATTTTCAGGAGTTTCTGACTACTATAAAAAAATTTAAATGTCAATATCTTTGGAGTCCTTACACCTATCGATGCAGCGATGCCACCATCTTTTAGGGCATCTGATAAACTATTAAATGCGATACAGAGTTTTTACAAGCGTCTCAAAAGTTCGACAAAAATAGGTCAAAACCTAGGAAAAAGACATTTTCCGGAGTTTCTGACTACTATAAAAAAATTTTAAATGTCAATATCTTTGGAGTCCTTACAGCTATCGATGCAGCGATACCACCATCTTTTAGGGCATCTGATAAACAATTAAATGCGATGCAGAGTTTCTTTAAGCGTTTCAATAATTCGGCAAAAATAAGTCACCGCTTAGGAAAAAGACATTTTCTTGACTACTATAAAAAACTTTAAATGTCAATATTTTGGAGTCCTTACACCTATCGATACAGCGATACCACCATCTTTTAGGGCATCTGATAAACTATTAAATGCGATGCAGAGTTTCTTTAAGCGTTTCAAAAATTCGGCAAAAATAGGTCAAAAATTAGGAAAAAGACATTTTCTGGAGTTTCTGACTACTATAAAAAAATTTAAATGTCAATATCTTTCGAGTCCTTACACCCATTGATGCAGCGATGCCTCATCTTTTAGGGCATCTGATAAACGATTAAACGCGATGCAGAGTTTCTTGAAACGTTTCAAAAATTCGGCAAAAATAGGTCAAAACTTATGAAAAGGACATTTTCTGGAGTTTCTGACTACTATAAAAAACTTTAAATGTCAATATTTTTTAGTCCTTACACCTATCGATGCAGCAATACCACCATTTTTAAGGGCATCTGATAAACTATTAAATGCGATGCAGAGTTTCTTTAAGCGTTTCAAAAATTCGGCAAAAATAAGTCACCGCTTAGGAAAAAGACATTTTCTGGAGTTTCTGACTACTATAAAAAAATTTAAATGTCAATATCTTTGGAGTCCTTACACCTATCGATGCAGCGATACCACCATCTTTTAGGGCATCTGATAAACTATTAAATGCGATGCAGAGTTTCTTTAAGCGTTTCAAAAATTCGGCAAAAATAGGTCAAAAATTAGGAAAAAGACATTTTCTAGAGTTTCTGACTACTATAAAAAACTTTAAATATCAATATCTTTTAGTCCTTACACCTATCGATGCAGCGGTTCCACCATTTTTTAGGGCATCTTATAGGCTTTTAAATGCGATGCAGAGTTTCTTTAAGCGTTTCAAAAATTCGGCAAAAATAGGTCAAAACTTAGGAAAAAGATATTTTCTGGAATTTCTGACTACTATAAAAAATTTTAAATGTCAATATCTTTGGAGTCCTTACATCTATCGATACAGCGATACCACCATCTTTTAGGGCATCTGATAAACTATTGAACGCGATGCAGAGTTTATTTAAGAGTTTCAAAAATTCGGCAAAAATAGGTCAAAACATATGAAAAAGGCATTTTCTGACTACTATAAAAAAATTTAAATGTCAATATCTTTGGAGTCCTTAGACCTATCGATGCAGAGGTACCACCATCTTTTGGGGCATCTGATAAACTATTAAATGCGATGCACAGTTTTTTAAGTGTTATAAAAATTCGGCAAAAATAGGTCACCGCTTAGGAAAAAGACATTTTCAGGAGTTTCTGACTACTATAAAAAAATTTAAATGTCAATATCTTTGGAGTCCTTACACCTATCGATGCAGCGATGCCACCATCTTTTAGGGCATCTGATAAACTATTAAATGCGATACAGAGTTTTTACAAGCGTCTCAAAAGTTCGACAAAAATAGGTCAAAACCTAGGAAAAAGACATTTTCCGGAGTTTCTGACTACTATAAAAAATTTTTAAATGTCAATATCTTTGGAGTCCTTACAGCTATCGATGCAGCGATACCACCATCTTTTAGGGCATCTGATAAACAATTAAATGCGATGCAGAGTTTCTTTAAGCGTTTCAATAATTCGGCAAAAATAAGTCACCGCTTAGGAAAAAGACATTTTCTTGACTACTATAAAAAAATTTAAATGTCAATATTTTGGAGTCCTTACACCTATCGATGCAGCGATACCACCATCTTTTAGGGCATCTGATAAACTATTAAATGCGATGCAGAGTTTCTTTAAGCGTTTCAAAAATTCGGCAAAAATAGGTCAAAAATTAGGAAAAAGACATATTCTGGAGTTTCTGACTACTATAAAAAAATTTAAATGTCAATATCTTTCGAGTCCTTACACCCATTGATGCAGCGATGCCTCATCTTTTAGGGCATCTGATAAACGATTAAACGCGATGCAGAGTTTCTTGAAACGTTTCAAAAATTCGGCAAAAATAGGTCAAAACTTATGAAAAGGACATTTTCTGGAGTTTCTGACTACTATAAAAAACTTTAAATGTCAATATTTTTTAGTCCTTACACCTATCGATGCAGCAATACCACCATTTTTAAGGGCATCTGATAAACTATTAAATGCGATGCAGAGTTTCTTTAAGCGTTTCAAAAATTCGGCAAAAATAAGTCACCGCTTAGGAAAAAGACATTTTCTGGAGTTTCTGACTACTATAAAAAAATTTAAATGTCAATATCTTTGGAGTCCTTACACCTATCGATGCAGCGATACCACCATCTTTTAGGGCATCTGATAAACTATTAAATGCGATGCAGAGTTTCTTTAAGCGTTTCAAAAATTCGGCAAAAATAGGTCAAAAATTAGGAAAAAGACATTTTCTAGAGTTTCTGACTACTATAAAAAACTTTAAATATCAATATCTTTTAGTCCTTACACCTATCGATGCAGCGGTTCCACCATTTTTTAGGGCTTCTTATAGGCTTTTAAATGCGATGCAGAGTTTCTTTAAGCGTTTCAAAAATTCGGCAAAAATAGGTCAAAACTTAGGAAAAAGATATTTTCTGGAATTTCTGACTACTATAAAAAACTTTAAATGTCAATATCTTTTTAGTCCTTACACCTATCGATGCAGCGATACCACCATTTTTAAGGGCATCTGATAAACTATTGAACGCGATGCAGAGTTTATTTAAGAGTTTCAAAAATTCGGCAAAAATAGGTCAAAACATATGAAAAAGGCATTTTCTGGAGTCTCTTTCTCTTTCTGACTACTATAAAAAAATTTAAATGTCAATATCTTTGGAGTCCTTAGACCTATCGATGCAGAGGTACCACCATCTTTTGGGGCATCTGATAAACTATTAAATGCGATGCACAGTTTTTTAAGTGTTATAAAAATTCGGCAAAAATAGGTCACCGCTTAGGAAAAAGACATTTTCAGGAGTTTCTGACTACTATAAAAAAATTTAAATGTCAATATCTTTGGAGTCCTTACACCTATCGATGCAGCGATGCCACCATCTTTTAGGGCATCTGATAAACTATTAAATGCGATACAGAGTTTTTACAAGCGTCTCAAAAGTTCGACAAAAATAGGTCAAAACCTAGGAAAAAGACATTTTCCGGAGTTTCTGACTACTATAAAAAATTTTTAAATGTCAATATCTTTGGAGTCCTTACACCTATCGATGCAGCGATACCACCATCTTTTAGGGCATCTGATAAACAATTAAATGCGATGCAGAGTTTCTTTAAGCGTTTCAATAATTCGGCAAAAATAAGTCACCGCTTAGGAAAAAGACATTTTCTTGACTACTATAAAAAAATTTAAATGTCAATATTTTGGAGTCCTTACACCTATCGATGCAGCGATACCACCATCTTTTAGGGCATCTGATAAACTATTAAATGCGATGCAGAGTTTCTTTAAGCGTTTCAAAAATTCGGCAAATATAAGTCACCGCTTAGGAAAAAGACATTTTCTTGAGTTTCTGACTACTATAAAAAAATTTAAATGTAAATATCTTTGGAGTCCTTACACCTATCGATGCAGCGATACCACCATCTTTTAGGGCATCTGATAAACGATTAAACGCGATGCAGAGTTTCTTGAAACGTTTCAAAAATTCGGCAAAAATAGGTCAAAACTTATGAAAAAGACATTTTCTGGAGTTTCTGACTACTATAAAAAACTTTAAATGTCAATATCTTTTTAGTCCTTACACCTATCGATGCAGCGATACCACCATTTTTAAGGGCATCTCATAAACTAATAAATGCGATGCAGAGTTTCTTTAAGCGTTTCAAAAATTCGGCAAAAACAAGTCACCGCTTAGGAAAAAGACATTTTCTTGAGTTTCTGACTACTATAAAAAACTTTAAATGTCAATATCTTTTTAGTCCTTACACCTATCGATGCAGCGATACCACCATTTTTAAGGGCATCTGATAAACTAATAAATGCGATGCAGAGTTTCTTTAAGCGTTTCAAAAATTCGGCAAAAATAAGTCACCGCTTAGGAAAAAGACATTTTCTTGAGTTTCTGACTACTATAAAAAAAATTTAATGTAAATATCTTTGGAGTCCTTACACCTATATATGCAGCGATACCACCATCTTTTAGGGCATCTGATAAACTATTAAATGCGATGCAGAGTTTCTTTAAGCGTTTCAAAAATTCGGCAAAAATAGGTCAAAATTTAGGAAAAAGACATTTTCTGGAGTTTCTGACTACTATAAAAAAATTTAAATGTCAATATCTTTGGAGTCCTTACACCTATATATGCAGCGATACCACCATCTTTTAGGGCATCTGATAAACTATTAAATGCGATGCAGAGTTTCTTTAAGCGTTTCAAAAATTCGGCAAATATAAGTCACCGCTTAGGAAAAAGACATTTTCTTGAGTTTCTGACTACTATAAAAAAATTTAAATGTAAATATCTTTGGAGTCCTTACACCTATCGATGCAGCGATACCACCATCTTTTAGGGCATCTGATAAACGATTAAATGCGATGCAGAGTTTCTTGAAACGTTTCAAAAATTCGGCAAAAATAGGTCAAAACTTATGAAAAAGACATTTTCTGGAGTTTCTGACTACTATAAAAAAACTTTAAATGTCAATATCTTTTTAGTCCTTAAACCTATCGATGCAGCGATACCACCATTTTTAAGGGCATCTGATAAACTAATAAATGCGATGCAGAGTTTCTTTAAGCGTTTCAAAAATTCGGCAAAAATAAGTCACCGCTTAGGAAAAAGACATTTTCTTGAGTTTCTGACTACTATAAAAAACTTTAAATGTCAATATCTTTTTAGTCCTTACACCTATCGATGCAGCGATACCACCATTTTTAAGGGCATCTGATAAACTATTAAATGCGATGCAGAGTTTCTTTAAGCGTTTCAAAAATTCGGCAAAAATAAGTCACCGCTTAGGGAAAAGACATTTTCTTGAGTTTCTGACTACTATAAAAAAATTTAAATGTCAATATCTTTGGAGTCCTTACACCTATCGATGCAGCGATACCACCATCTTTTAGGCCATCTGATAAACTATTAAATGCGATACAGAGTTTTTACAAGCGTCTCAAAAGTTCGACAAAAATAGGTCAAAACCTAGGAAAAAGACATTTTCCGGAGTTTCTGACTACTATAAAAAAATTTAAATGTCAATATCTTTGAAGTCCTTACAGCTATCGATGCAGCGATACCACCATCTTTTAGGGCATCTGATAAACTATTAAATGCGATGCAGAGTTTCTTTAAGCGTTTCAAAAATTCGGCAAATATAAGTCACCGCTTAGGAAAAAGACATTTTCTTGAGTTTCTGACTACTATAAAAAAATTTAAATGTAAATATCTTTGGAGTCCTTACACCTATCGATGCAGCGATACCACCATCTTTTAGGGCATCTGATAAACGATTAAACGCGATGCAGAGTTTCTTGAAACGTTTCAAAAATTCGGCAAAAATAGGTCAAAACTTATGAAAAAGACATTTTCTGGAGTTTCTGACTACTATAAAAAACTTTAAATGTCAATATCTTTTTAGTCCTTACACCTATCGATGCAGCGATACCACCATTTTTAAGGGCATCTCATAAACTAATAAATGCGATGCAGAGTTTCTTTAAGCGTTTCAAAAATTCGGCAAAAATAAGTCACCGCTTAGGAAAAAGACATTTTCTTGAGTTTCTGACTACTATAAAAAACTTTAAATGTCAATATCTTTTTAGTCCTTACACCTATCGATGCAGCGATACCACCATTTTTAAGGGCATCTGATAAACTAATAAATGCGATGCAGAGTTTCTTTAAGCGTTTCAAAAATTCGGCAAAAATAAGTCACCGCTTAGGAAAAAGACATTTTCTTGAGTTTCTGACTACTATAAAAAAATTTTAATGTAAATATCTTTGGAGTCCTTACACCTATATATGTAGCGATACCACCATATTTTAGGGCATCTGATAAACTATTAAATGCGATGCAGAGTTTCTTTAAGCGTTTCAAAAATTCGGCAAAAATAGGTCAAAATTTAGGAAAAAGACATTTTCTGGAGTTTCTGACTACTATAAAAAAATTTAAATGTCAATATCTTTCGAGTCCTTACACCTATATATGCAGCGATACCACCATCTTTTAGGGCATCTGATAAACTATTAAATGCGATGCAGAGTTTCTTTAAGCGTTTCAAAAATTCGGCAAATATAAGTCACCGCTTAGGAAAAAGACATTTTCTTGAGTTTCTGACTACTATAAAAAAATTTAAATGTAAATATCTTTGGAGTCCTTACACCTATCGATGCAGCGATACCACCATCTTTTAGGGCATCTGATAAACGATTAAATGCGATGCAGAGTTTCTTGAAACGTTTCAAAAATTCGGCAAAAATAGGTCAAAAATTAGGGAAAAGACATTTTCTTGAGTTTCTGACTACTATAAAAAAATTTAAATGTCAATATCTTTGGAGTCCTTACACCTATCGATGCAGCGATACCACCATCTTTTAGGGCATCTGATAAACTATTAAATGCGATACAGAGTTTTTACAAGCGTCTCAAAAGTTCGACAAAAATAGGTCAAAACCTAGGAAAAAGACATTTTCCGGAGTTTCTGACTACTATAAAAAAATTTAAATGTCAATATCTTTGAAGTCCTTACAGCTATCGATGCAGCGATACCACCATCTTTTAGGGCATCTGATAAACTATTAAATGCGATGCCGAGTTTCTTTAAGCGTTTCAAAAATTCGGCAAAAATAGGTCAAAAATTAGGAAAAAGACATTTTCTGGAGTTTCTGACTACTATAAAAAAATTTAAATGTCAATATCTTTCGAGTCCTTACACCCATTGATGCAGCGATACCCCATCTTTTAGGGCATCTGATAAACGATTAAACGCGATGCAGAGTTTCTTGAAACGTTTCAAAAATTCGGCAAAAATAGGTCAAAACTTATGAAAAAGACATTTTCTGGAGTTTCTGGCTACTATAAAAAAATTTAAATGTCAATATCTTTTTAGTCCTTAGACCTATCGATGCAGCGATACCACCATTTTTAAGGGCATCTGATAAACAATGAAATGCGATGCAGAGTTTCTTTAAGCGTTTCAAAAATTCGGCAAATATAAGTCACCGCTTAGGAAAAAGACATTTTCTTGAGTTTCTGACTACTATAAAAAAATTTAAATGTAAATATCTTTGGAGTCCTTACACCTATCGATGCAGCGATACCACCATCTTTTAGGGCATCTGATAAACGATTAAACGCGATGCAGAGTTTCTTGAAACGTTTCAAAAATTCGGCAAAAATAGGTCAAAACTTATGAAAAAGACATTTTCTGGAGTTTCTGACTACTATAAAAAACTTTAAATGTCAATATCTTTTTAGTCCTTACACCTATCGATGCAGCGATACCACCATTTTTAAGGGCATCTCATAAACTAATAAATGCGATGCAGAGTTTCTTTAAGCGTTTCAAAAATTCGGCAAAAATAAGTCACCGCTTAGGAAAAAGACATTTTCTTGAGTTTCTGACTACTATAAAAAACTTTAAATGTCAATATCTTTTTAGTCCTTACACCTATCGATGCAGCGATACCACCATTTTTAAGGGCATCTGATAAACTAATAAATGCGATGCAGAGTTTCTTTAAGCGTTTCAAAAATTCGGCAAAAATAAGTCACCGCTTAGGAAAAAGACATTTTCTTGAGTTTCTGACTACTATAAAAAAATTTTAATGTAAATATCTTTGGAGTCCTTACACCTATATATGCAGCGATACCACCATATTTTAGGGCATCTGATAAACTATTAAATGCGATGCAGAGTTTCTTTAAGCGTTTCAAAAATTCGGCAAAAATAGGTCAAAATTTAGGAAAAAGACATTTTCTGGAGTTTCTGACTACTATAAAAAAATTTAAATGTCAATATCTTTGGAGTCCTTACACCTATATATGCAGCGATACCACCATCTTTTAGGGCATCTGATAAACTATTAAATGCGATGCAGAGTTTCTTTAAGCGTTTCAAAAATTCGGCAAATATAAGTCACCGCTTAGGAAAAAGACATTTTCTTGAGTTTCTGACTACTATAAAAAAATTTAAATGTAAATATCTTTGGAGTCCTTACACCTATCGATGCAGCGATACCACCATCTTTTAGGGCATCTGATAAACGATTAAATGCGATGCAGAGTTTCTTGAAACGTTTCAAAAATTCGGCAAAAATAGGTCAAAAATTAGGGAAAAGACATTTTCTTGAGTTTCTGACTACTATAAAAAAATTTAAATGTCAATATCTTTGGAGTCCTTACACCTATCGATGCAGCGATACCACCATCTTTTAGGGCATCTGATAAACTATTAAATGCGATACAGAGTTTTTACAAGCGTCTCAAAAGTTCGACAAAAATAGGTCAAAACCTAGGAAAAAGACATTTTCCGGAGTTTCTGACTACTATAAAAAAATTTAAATGTCAATATCTTTGAAGTCCTTACAGCTATCGATGCAGCGATACCACCATCTTTTAGGGCATCTGATAAACTATTAAATGCGATGCCGAGTTTCTTTAAGCGTTTCAAAAATTCGGCAAAAATAGGTCAAAAATTAGGAAAAAGACATTTTCTGGAGTTTCTGACTACTATAAAAAAATTTAAATGTCAATATCTTTCGAGTCCTTACACCCATTGATGCAGCGATACCCCATCTTTTAGGGCATCTGATAAACGATTAAACGCGATGCAGAGTTTCTTGAAACGTTTCAAAAATTCGGCAAAAATAGGTCAAAACTTATGAAAAAGACATTTTCTGGAGTTTCTGGCTACTATAAAAAAATTTAAATGTCAATATCTTTTTAGTCCTTAGACCTATCGATGCAGCGATACCACCATTTTTAAGGGCATCTGATAAACAATGAAATGCGATGCAGAGTTTCTTTAAGCGTTTCAAAAATTCGGCAAATATAAGTCACCGCTTAGGAAAAAGACATTTTCTTGAGTTTCTGACTACTATAAAAAAATTTAAATGTAAATATCTTTGGAGTCCTTACACCTATCGATGCAGCGATACCACCATCTTTTAGGGCATCTGATAAACGATTAAACGCGATGCAGAGTTTCTTGAAACGTTTCAAAAATTCGGCAAAAATAGGTCAAAACTTATGAAAAAGACATTTTCTGGAGTTTCTGACTACTATAAAAAACTTTAAATGTCAATATCTTTGAAGTCCTCGATGCAGCGATACCACCATCTTTTAGGGCATCTGATAAACTATTAAATGCGATGCCGAGTTTCTTTAAGCGTTTCAAAAATTCGGCAAAAATAGGTCAAAAATTAGGAAAAAGACATTTTCTGGAGTGTCTGACTACTATAAAAAAATTTAAATGTCAATATCTTTCGAGTCCTTACACCCATTGATGCAGCGATGCCCCATTTTTTACGGCATCTGATAAACGATTAAACGCGATGCAGAGTTTCTTGAAACGTTTCAAAAATTCGGCAAAAATAGGTCAAAACTTATGAAAAAGACATTTTCTGGAGTTTCTGGCTACTATAAAAAACTTTAAATGTCAATATCTTTTTAGTCCTTACACCTATCGATGCAGCGATACCACCATTTTTAAGGGCATCTGATAAACTATTAAATGCGATGCTGAGTTTCTTTAAGCGTTTCAAAAATTCGGCAAAAATAAGTCACCGCTTAGGATAAAGACATTTTCTTGAGTTTCTGACTGCTATAAAAAAATTTAAATGTCAATATCTTTGGAGTCCTTACACCTATCGATGCAGCGATACCACCATCTTTTAGGGCATCTGATAAACTATTAAATGCGATACAGAGTTTTTACAAGCGTCTCAAAAGTTCGACAAAAATAAGTCAAAACCTAGGAAAAAGACATTTTCTTGAGTTTCTGACTACTATAAAAAAATTTAAATGTCAATACCTTTGGAGTCCTTACACCTATCGATGCAGCGATACGACCATCTTTTAGGGCATCTGATAAACTATTAAATGCGATACAGAGTTTTTACAAGCGTCTCAAAAGTTCGACAAAAATAAGTCAAAACCTAGGAAAAATACATTTTCTTGAGTTTCTGACTACTATAAAAAAATTTAAATGTCAATACCTTTGGAGTCCTTACACCTATCGATGCAGCGATACGACCATATTTTAGGGCATCTGATAAACTATTAAATGCGATACAGAGTTTTTACAAGCGTCTCAAAAATTCGGCAAAAATAAGTCACCGCTTAGGAAAAAGACATTTTCTTGAGTTTCTGACTACTATAAAAAAATTTAAATGTCAATATCTTTGGAATCCTTACACCTATATATGCAGCGATACCACCATCTTTTAGGGCATCTGATAAACTATTAAATGCGATGCCGAGTTTCTTTAAGCGTCTCAAAAGTTCGACAAAAATAGGTCAAAACCTAGGAAAAAGACATTTTCTGGAGTTTCTGACTACTATAAAAAAATTTAAATGCCAATATATTTGGAGTCCTTACACCTATCGATGCAGCGATACCACCATCTTTTAGGGCATCTGATAAAGTTTCTTTAAGCGTTTCAAAAATTCGGCAAAAATAAGTCACCGCTTAGGAAAAAGACATTTTCTGGAGTTTCTGACTACTATAAAAAAATTTAAATGTCAATATCTTTGGAATCCTTACACCTATCGATGCAGCGATACCACCATCTTTTAGGGCATCTGATAAACTATTAAATGCGATGCCGAGTTTCTTTAAGCGTCTCAAAAGTTCGACAAAGATAGGTCAAAACCTAGGAAAAAGACATTTTCTGGAGTTTCCGACTACTATAAAAAAATTTAAATGCCAATATATTTGGAGTCCTTACACCTATCGATGCAGCGATACCACCATCTTTTAGGGCATCTGATAAAGTTTATTTAAGCGTTTCAAAAATTCGGCAAAAATAAGTCACCGCTTAGGAAAAAGACATTTTCTGGAGTTTCTGACTACTATAAAAAAATTTAAATGTCAATATCTTTGGAGTCCTTACACCTATCGATGCAGCGATACCACCATCTTTTAGGGCATCTGATAAACTAATAAATGCGATGCAAAATTATGCAAAAATAGGTCAAAACTTAGGAAAAATACATTTTCTGGAGTTTCTGACTACTATAAAAAAATTTAAATGCCAATATCTTTGGAGTCCTTACACCTATCGATGCAGCGATACCACCATCTTTTAGGGCATCTTATAAGGTTTCTTTAAGCGTTTCAAAAATTCGGCAAAAATAAGTCACCGCTTAGGAAAAAGACATTTTCTGGAGTTTCTGACTACTATAAAAAAATTTAAATGTCAATATCTTTGGAGTCCTTACACCTATCGATGCAGCGATACCACCATCTTTTAGGGCATCTGATAAAATAATAAATGCTATGCAAAATTATGCAAAAATAGGTCAAAACTTAGGAAAAAGACATTTTCTGGAGTTTCTGACTACTATAAAAAAATTTAAATGTCAATATCTTTGGAGTCCTTACACCTATCGATGCAGCGATACCACCATCTTTAAGGGCATCTGATAAACTATTAAATGCGATGCAGAGTTTCTTTAAGCGTTTCAAACATTCGGCAAATATAAGTCACCGCTTACGAAAAAGACATTTTCTGGAGTTTCTGACTACTATAAAAAAATTTAAATGTCAATATCTTTGGAGTCCTTACACCTATCGATGCAGCGATACCACCATCTTTTAGGGCATCTGATAAACTATTAAACGCGATACAGAGTTTTTACAAGCGTCTCAAAAGTTCGACAAAAATAGGTCAAAACCTAGGAAAAAGACATTTTCTGGAGTTTCTGACTACTATAAAAAAATTTAAATGTCAATATCTTTGGAGTCCTTACAGCTATCGATGCAGCGGTATCACCATCTTTTAGGGCATCTGATAAACTATAAAACGCGATACAGAGTTTTTACAAGCGTCTCAAAAGTTCGACAAAAATAAGTCAAAACCTAGGAAAAAGACATTTTCTTGAGTTTCTGACTACTATAAAAAAATTTAAATGTCAATACCTTTGGAGTCCTTACACCTATCGATGCAGCGATACGACCATATTTTAGGGCATCTGATAAACTATTAAATGCGATGCAGAGTTTCTTTAAGTGTTATAAAAATTCGGCAAAAATATTTCACCGCTTAGGAAACAGACATTTTCTGGAGTTTCTGACTACTATAAAAAAATTTAAATGCCAATATCTTTGGAGTGCTTACACCTATCGATGCAGCGATACCACCATCTTTTAGGGCATCTGATAAACTATTAAAGGCGATACAGGGTTTTTACAAGCGTCTCAAAAGTTCGACAAAAATAGGTCAAAACCTAGGAAAAAGACATTTTCTGGAGTTTCTGACTACTATAAAAAAATTTAAATGTCAATATCTTTGGAGTCCTTACACCTATCGATGCAGCAATACCACCATCTTTTAGGGCATCTGATAAGCTAATAAATGCGATGCAAAATTATGCAAAAATAGGTCAAAACTTAGGAAAAAGACATTTTCTGGAGTTTCTGACTACTATAAAAAACTTTAAATGTCAATATCTTTTTAGTCCTTACACCTATCGATGCAGCGGTATCACCATTTTTTAGGGCATCTGATAAACTATTAAACGCGATACAGAGTTTTTACAAGCGTCTCAAAAGTTCGACAAAAATAGGTCAAAACCTAGGAAAAAGACATTTTCTGGAGTTTCTGTCTACTATAAAAAAATTTAAATGTCAATATCTTTGGAGTCCTTACAGCTATCGATGCAGCGGTATCACCATCTTTTAGGGCATCTGATAAACTATAAAACGCGATACAGAGTTTTTACAAGCGTCTCAAAAGTTCGACAAAAATAGGTCAAAGCCTAGGAAAAAGACATTTTCTGGAGTTTCTGACTACTATAAAAAAATTTAAATGTCAATATCTTTGGAGTCCTTACAGCTATCGATGCAGCGATGCCACCATCTTTTAGGGCATCTGATAAACTATTAAATGCAATGCAGAGTTTCTTTAAGTGTTATAAAAATTCGGCAAAAATAGGTCACCGCTTAGGAAACAGACATTTTCTGGAGTTTCTGACTACTATAAAAAAATTTAAATGCCAATATCTTTGGAGTGCTTACACCTATCGATGCAGCGATACCACCATCTTTTAGGGCATCTGATAAACTATTAAACGCGATACAGGGTTTTTACAAGCGTCTCAAAAGTTCGACAAAAATAGGTCAAAACCTAGGAAAAAGACATTTTCTGGAGTTTCTGACTACTATAAAAAAATTTAAATGTCAATATCTTTGGAGTCCTTACACCTATCGATGCAGCAATACCACCATCTTTTAGGGCATCTGATAAACTAATAAATGCGATGCAAAATTATGCAAAAATAGGTCAAAACTTAGGAAAAAGACATTTTCTGGAGTTTCTGACTACTATAAAAAACTTTAAATGTCAATATCTTTTTAGTCCTTACACCTATCGATGCAGCGGTATCACCATTTTTTAGGGCATCTTATAGGCTTTTAAATGCGATGCAGAGTTTCTCTAAGCGTTTCAAAAATTCGGCAAAAATAAGTCACCGCTTAGGAAAAAGACATTTTCTGGAGTTTCTGACTACTATAAAAAAATTTAAATGTCAATATCTTTGGAGTGCTTACACCTATCGATGCAGCGATACCACCATCTTTTAGGGCATCTGATAAACTAATAAATGGAGTCCTTACAGCTATCGATGCAGCGGTATCACCATCTTTTAGGGCATCTGATAAACTATAAAACGCGATACAGAGTTTTTACAAGCGTCTCAAAAGTTCGACAAAAATAAGTCAAAACCTAGGAAAAAGACATTTTCTTGAGTTTCTGACTACTATAAAAAAATTTAAATGTCAATACCTTTGGAGTCCTTACACCTATCGATGCAGCGATACGACCATATTTTAGGGCATCTGATAAACTATTAAATGCGATGCAGAGTTTCTTTAAGTGTTATAAAAATTCGGCAAAAATAGGTCACCGCTTAGGAAACAGACATTTTCTGGAGTTTCTGACTACTATAAAAAAATTTAAATGCCAATATCTTTGGAGTGCTTACACCTATCGATGCAGCGATACCACCATTTTTAAGGGCATCTGATAAACTATTAAATGCGATGCTGAGTTTCTTTAAGCGTTTCAAAAATTCGGCAAAAATAAGTCACCGCTTAGGATAAAGACATTTTCTTGAGTTTCTGACTGCTATAAAAAAATTTAAATGTCAATATCTTTGGAGTCCTTACACCTATCGATGCAGCGATACCACCATCTTTTAGGGCATCTGATAAGCTATTAAATGCGATACAGAGTTTTTACAAGCGTCTCAAAAGTTCGACAAAAATAAGTCAAAACCTAGGAAAAAGACATTTTCTTGAGTTTCTGACTACTATAAAAAAATTTAAATGTCAATACCTTTGGAGTCCTTACACCTATCGATGCAGCGATACGACCATCTTTTAGGGCATCTGATAAACTATTAAATGCGATACAGAGTTTTTACAAGCGTCTCAAAAGTTCGACAAAAATAAGTCAAAACCTAGGAAAAATACATTTTCTTGAGTTTCTGACTACTATAAAAAAATTTAAATGTCAATACCTTTGGAGTCCTTACACCTATCGATGCAGCGATACGACCATATTTTAGGGCATCTGATAAACTATTAAATGCGATACAGAGTTTTTACAAGCGTCTCAAAAATTCGGCAAAAATAAGTCACCGCTTAGGAAAAAGACATTTTCTTGAGTTTCTGACTACTATAAAAAAATTTAAATGTCAATATCTTTGGAATCCTTACACCTATATATGCAGCGATACCACCATCTTTTAGGGCATCTGATAAACTATTAAATGCGATGCCGAGTTTCTTTAAGCGTCTCAAAAGTTCGACAAAAATAGGTCAAAACCTAGGAAAAAGACATTTTCTGGAGTTTCCGACTACTATAAAAAAATTTAAATGCCAATATATTTGGAGTCCTTACACCTATCGATGCAGCGATACCACCATCTTTAAGGGCATCTGATAAACTATTAAATGCGATGCAGAGTTTCTTTAAGCGTTTCAAACATTCGGCAAATATAAGTCACCGCTTACGAAAAAGACATTTTCTGGAGTTTCTGACTACTATAAAAAAATTTAAATGTCAATATCTTTGGAGTCCTTACACCTATCGATGCAGCGATACCACCATCTTTTAGGGCATCTGATAAACTATTAAACGCGATACAGAGTTTTTACAAGCGTCTCAAAAGTTCGACAAAAATAGGTCAAAACCTAGGAAAAAGACATTTTCTGGAGTTTCTGACTACTATAAAAAAATTTAAATGTCAATATCTTTGGAGTCCTTACAGCTATCGATGCAGCGGTATCACCATCTTTTAGGGCATCTGATAAACTATAAAACGCGATACAGAGTTTTTACAAGCGTCTCAAAAATTCGGCAAAAATAGGTCAAAAATTAGGAAAAAGACATTTTCTGGAGTGTCTGACTACTATAAAAAAATTTAAATGTCAATATCTTTCGAGTCCTTACACCCATTGATGCAGCGATGCCCCATTTTTTACGGCATCTGATAAACGATTAAACGCGATGCAGAGTTTCTTGAAACGTTTCAAAAATTCGGCAAAAATAGGTCAAAACTTATGAAAAAGACATTTTCTGGAGTTTCTGGCTACTATAAAAAACTTTAAATGTCAATATCTTTTTAGTCCTTACACCTATCGATGCAGCGATACCACCATTTTTAAGGGCATCTGATAAACTATTAAATGCGATGCTGAGTTTCTTTAAGCGTTTCAAAAATTCGGCAAAAATAAGTCACCGCTTAGGATAAAGACATTTTCTTGAGTTTCTGACTGCTATAAAAAAATTTAAATGTCAATATCTTTGGAGTCCTTACACCTATCGATGCAGCGATACCACCATCTTTTAGGGCATCTGATAAACTATTAAATGCGATACAGAGTTTTTACAAGCGTCTCAAAAGTTCGACAAAAATAAGTCAAAACCTAGGAAAAAGACATTTTCTTGAGTTTCTGACTACTATAAAAAAATTTAAATGTCAATACCTTTGGAGTCCTTACACCTATCGATGCAGCGATACGACCATCTTTTAGGGCATCTGATAAACTATTAAATGCGATACAGAGTTTTTACAAGCGTCTCAAAAGTTCGACAAAAATAAGTCAAAACCTAGGAAAAATACATTTTCTTGAGTTTCTGACTACTATAAAAAAATTTAAATGTCAATACCTTTGGAGTCCTTACACCTATCGATGCAGCGATACGACCATATTTTAGGGCATCTGATAAACTATTAAATGCGATACAGAGTTTTTACAAGCGTCTCAAAAATTCGGCAAAAATAAGTCACCGCTTAGGAAAAAGACATTTTCTTGAGTTTCTGACTACTATAAAAAAATTTAAATGTCAATATCTTTGGAATCCTTACACCTATATATGCAGCGATACCACCATCTTTTAGGGCATCTGATAAACTATTAAATGCGATGCCGAGTTTCTTTAAGCGTCTCAAAAGTTCGACAAAAATAGGTCAAAACCTAGGAAAAAGACATTTTCTGGAGTTTCTGACTACTATAAAAAAATTTAAATGCCAATATATTTGGAGTCCTTACACCTATCGATGCAGCGATACCACCATCTTTTAGGGCATCTGATAAAGTTTCTTTAAGCGTTTCAAAAATTCGGCAAAAATAAGTCACCGCTTAGGAAAAAGACATTTTCTGGAGTTTCTGACTACTATAAAAAAATTTAAATGTCAATATCTTTGGAATCCTTACACCTATCGATGCAGCGATACCACCATCTTTTAGGGCATCTGATAAACTATTAAATGCGATGCCGAGTTTCTTTAAGCGTCTCAAAAGTTCGACAAAGATAGGTCAAAACCTAGGAAAAAGACATTTTCTGGAGTTTCCGACTACTATAAAAAAATTTAAATGCCAATATATTTGGAGTCCTTACACCTATCGATGCAGCGATACCACCATCTTTTAGGGCATCTGATAAAGTTTATTTAAGCGTTTCAAAAATTCGGCAAAAATAAGTCACCGCTTAGGAAAAAGACATTTTCTGGAGTTTCTGACTACTATAAAAAAATTTAAATGTCAATATCTTTGGAGTCCTTACACCTATCGATGCAGCGATACCACCATCTTTTAGGGCATCTGATAAACTAATAAATGCGATGCAAAATTATGCAAAAATAGGTCAAAACTTAGGAAAAATACATTTTCTGGAGTTTCTGACTACTATAAAAAAATTTAAATGCCAATATCTTTGGAGTCCTTACACCTATCGATGCAGCGATACCACCATCTTTTAGGGCATCTTATAAGGTTTCTTTAAGCGTTTCAAAAATTCGGCAAAAATAAGTCACCGCTTAGGAAAAAGACATTTTCTGGAGTTTCTGACTACTATAAAAAAATTTAAATGTCAATATCTTTGGAGTCCTTACACCTATCGATGCAGCGATACCACCATCTTTTAGGGCATCTGATAAAATAATAAATGCTATGCAAAATTATGCAAAAATAGGTCAAAACTTAGGAAAAAGACATTTTCTGGAGTTTCTGACTACTATAAAAAAATTTAAATGTCAATATCTTTGGAGTCCTTACACCTATCGATGCAGCGATACCACCATCTTTAAGGGCATCTGATAAACTATTAAATGCGATGCAAAATTATGCAAAAATAGGTCAAAACTTAGGAAAAATACATTTTCTGGAGTTTCTGACTACTATAAAAAAATTTAAATGCCAATATCTTTGGAGTCCTTACACCTATCGATGCAGCGATACCACCATCTTTTAGGGCATCTTATAAGGTTTCTTTAAGCGTTTCAAAAATTCGGCAAAAATAAGTCACCGCTTAGGAAAAAGACATTTTCTGGAGTTTCTGACTACTATAAAAAAATTTAAATGTCAATATCTTTGGAGTGCTTACACCTATCGATGCAGCGATACCACCATCTTTTAGGGCATCTGATAAACTAATAAATGGAGTCCTTACAGCTATCGATGCAGCGGTATCACCATCTTTTAGGGCATCTGATAAACTATAAAACGCGATACAGAGTTTTTACAAGCGTCTCAAAAATTCGGCAAAAATAGGTCAAAAATTAGGAAAAAGACATTTTCTGGAGTGTCTGACTACTATAAAAAAATTTAAATGTCAATATCTTTCGAGTCCTTACACCCATTGATGCAGCGATGCCCCATTTTTTACGGCATCTGATAAACGATTAAACGCGATGCAGAGTTTCTTGAAACGTTTCAAAAATTCGGCAAAAATAGGTCAAAACTTATGAAAAAGACATTTTCTGGAGTTTCTGGCTACTATAAAAAACTTTAAATGTCAATATCTTTTTAGTCCTTACACCTATCGATGCAGCGATACCACCATTTTTAAGGGCATCTGATAAACTATTAAATGCGATGCTGAGTTTCTTTAAGCGTTTCAAAAATTCGGCAAAAATAAGTCACCGCTTAGGATAAAGACATTTTCTTGAGTTTCTGACTGCTATAAAAAAATTTAAATGTCAATATCTTTGGAGTCCTTACACCTATCGATGCAGCGATACCACCATCTTTTAGGGCATCTGATAAACTATTAAATGCGATACAGAGTTTTTACAAGCGTCTCAAAAGTTCGACAAAAATAAGTCAAAACCTAGGAAAAAGACATTTTCTTGAGTTTCTGACTACTATAAAAAAATTTAAATGTCAATACCTTTGGAGTCCTTACACCTATCGATGCAGCGATACGACCATCTTTTAGGGCATCTGATAAACTATTAAATGCGATACAGAGTTTTTACAAGCGTCTCAAAAGTTCGACAAAAATAAGTCAAAACCTAGGAAAAATACATTTTCTTGAGTTTCTGACTACTATAAAAAAATTTAAATGTCAATACCTTTGGAGTCCTTACACCTATCGATGCAGCGATACGACCATATTTTAGGGCATCTGATAAACTATTAAATGCGATGCTGAGTTTCTTTAAGCGTTTCAAAAATTCGGCAAAAATAAGTCACCGCTTAGGAAAAAGACATTTTCTTGAGTTTCTGACTACTATAAAAAAATTTAAATGTCAATATCTTTGGAATCCTTACACCTATATATGCAGCGATACCACCATCTTTTAGGGCATCTGATAAACTATTAAATGCGATGCCGAGTTTCTTTAAGCGTCTCAAAAGTTCGACAAAATTAGGTCAAAACCTAGGAAAAAGACATTTTCTGGAGTTTCTGACTACTATAAAAAAATTTAAATGCCAATATATTTGGAGTCCTTACACCTATCGATGCAGCGATACCACCATCTTTTAGGGCATCTGATAAAGTTTCTTTAAGCGTTTCAAAAATTCGGCAAAAATAAGTCACCGCTTAGGAAAAAGACATTTTCTGGAGTTTCTGACTACTATAAAAAAATTTAAATGTCAATATCTTTGGAATCCTTACACCTATCGATGCAGCGATACCACCATCTTTTAGGGCATCTGATAAACTATTAAATGCGATGCCGAGTTTCTTTAAGCGTCTCAAAAGTTCGACAAAGATAGGTCAAAACCTAGGAAAAAGACATTTTCTGGAGTTTCCGACTACTATAAAAAAATTTAAATGCCAATATATTTGGAGTCCTTACACCTATCGATGCAGCGATACCACCATCTTTTAGGGCATCTGATAAAGTTTATTTAAGCGTTTCAAAGATTCGGCAAAAATAAGTCACCGCTTAGGAAAAAGACATTTTCTGGAGTTTCTGACTACTATAAAAAAATTTAAATGTCAATATCTTTGGAGTCCTTACACCTATCGATGCAGCGATACCACCATCTTTTAGGGCATCTGATAAACTAATAAATGCGATGCAAAATTATGCAAAAATAGGTCAAAACTTAGGAAAAATACATTTTCTGGAGTTTCTGACTACTATAAAAAAATTTAAATGCCAATATCTTTGGAGTCCTTACACCTATCGATGCAGCGATACCACCATCTTTTAGGGCATCTTATAAGGTTTCTTTAAGCGTTTCAAAAATTCGGCAAAAATAAGTCACCGCTTAGGAAAAAGACATTTTCTGGAGTTTCTGACTACTATAAAAAAATTTAAATGTCAATATCTTTGGAGTCCTTACACCTATCGATGCAGCGATACCACCATCTTTTAGGGCATCTGATAAAATAATAAATGCTATGCAAAATTATGCAAAAATAGGTCAAAACTTAGGAAAAAGACATTTTCTGGAGTTTCTGACTACTATAAAAAAATTTAAATGTCAATATCTTTGGAGTCCTTACACCTATCGATGCAGCGATACCACCATCTTTAAGGGCATCTGATAAACTATTAAATGCGATGCAAAATTATGCAAAAATAGGTCAAAACTTAGGAAAAATACATTTTCTGGAGTTTCTGACTACTATAAAAAAATTTAAATGCCAATATCTTTGGAGTCCTTACACCTATCGATGCAGCGATACCACCATCTTTTAGGGCATCTTATAAGGTTTCTTTAAGCGTTTCAAAAATTCGGCAAAAATAAGTCACCGCTTAGGAAAAAGACATTTTCTGGAGTTTCTGACTACTATAAAAAAATTTAAATGTCAATATCTTTGGAGTGCTTACACCTATCGATGCAGCGATACCACCATCTTTTAGGGCATCTGATAAACTAATAAATGGAGTCCTTACAGCTATCGATGCAGCGGTATCACCATCTTTTAGGGCATCTGATAAACTATAAAACGCGATACAGAGTTTTTACAAGCGTCTCAAAAATTCGGCAAAAATAGGTCAAAAATTAGGAAAAAGACATTTTCTGGAGTGTCTGACTACTATAAAAAAATTTAAATGTCAATATCTTTCGAGTCCTTACACCCATTGATGCAGCGATGCCCCATTTTTTACGGCATCTGATAAACGATTAAACGCGATGCAGAGTTTCTTGAAACGTTTCAAAAATTCGGCAAAAATAGGTCAAAACTTATGAAAAAGACATTTTCTGGAGTTTCTGGCTACTATAAAAAACTTTAAATGTCAATATCTTTTTAGTCCTTACACCTATCGATGCAGCGATACCACCATTTTTAAGGGCATCTGATAAACTATTAAATGCGATGCTGAGTTTCTTTAAGCGTTTCAAAAATTCGGCAAAAATAAGTCACCGCTTAGGATAAAGACATTTTCTTGAGTTTCTGACTGCTATAAAAAAATTTAAATGTCAATATCTTTGGAGTCCTTACACCTATCGATGCAGCGATACCACCATCTTTTAGGGCATCTGATAAACTATTAAATGCGATACAGAGTTTTTACAAGCGTCTCAAAAGTTCGACAAAAATAAGTCAAAACCTAGGAAAAAGACATTTTCTTGAGTTTCTGACTACTATAAAAAAATTTAAATGTCAATACCTTTGGAGTCCTTACACCTATCGATGCAGCGATACGACCATCTTTTAGGGCATCTGATAAACTATTAAATGCGATACAGAGTTTTTACAAGCGTCTCAAAAGTTCGACAAAAATAAGTCAAAACCTAGGAAAAATACATTTTCTTGAGTTTCTGACTACTATAAAAAAATTTAAATGTCAATACCTTTGGAGTCCTTACACCTATCGATGCAGCGATACGACCATATTTTAGGGCATCTGATAAACTATTAAATGCGATACAGAGTTTTTACAAGCGTCTCAAAAATTCGGCAAAAATAAGTCACCGCTTAGGAAAAAGACATTTTCTTGAGTTTCTGACTACTATAAAAAAATTTAAATGTCAATATCTTTGGAATCCTTACACCTATATATGCAGCGATACCACCATCTTTTAGGGCATCTGATAAACTATTAAATGCGATGCCGAGTTTCTTTAAGCGTCTCAAAAGTTCGACAAAAATAGGTCAAAACCTAGGAAAAAGACATTTTCTGGAGTTTCTGACTACTATAAAAAAATTTAAATGCCAATATATTTGGAGTCCTTACACCTATCGATGCAGCGATACCACCATCTTTTAGGGCATCTGATAAAGTTTCTTTAAGCGTTTCAAAAATTCGGCAAAAATAAGTCACCGCTTAGGAAAAAGACATTTTCTGGAGTTTCTGACTACTATAAAAAAATTTAAATGTCAATATCTTTGGAATCCTTACACCTATCGATGCAGCGATACCACCATCTTTTAGGGCATCTGATAAACTATTAAATGCGATGCCGAGTTTCTTTAAGCGTCTCAAAAGTTCGACAAAGATAGGTCAAAACCTAGGAAAAAGACATTTTCTGGAGTTTCCGACTACTATAAAAAAATTTAAATGCCAATATATTTGGAGTCCTTACACCTATCGATGCAGCGATACCACCATCTTTTAGGGCATCTGATAAAGTTTATTTAAGCGTTTCAAAAATTCGGCAAAAATAAGTCACCGCTTAGGAAAAAGACATTTTCTGGAGTTTCTGACTACTATAAAAAAATTTAAATGTCAATATCTTTGGAGTCCTTACACCTATCGATGCAGCGATACCACCATCTTTTAGGGCATCTGATAAACTAATAAATGCGATGCAAAATTATGCAAAAATAGGTCAAAACTTAGGAAAAATACATTTTCTGGAGTTTCTGACTACTATAAAAAAATTTAAATGCCAATATCTTTGGAGTCCTTACACCTATCGATGCAGCGATACCACCATCTTTTAGGGCATCTTATAAGGTTTCTTTAAGCGTTTCAAAAATTCGGCAAAAATAAGTCACCGCTTAGGAAAAAGACATTTTCTGGAGTTTCTGACTACTATAAAAAAATTTAAATGTCAATATCTTTGGAGTCCTTACACCTATCGATGCAGCGATACCACCATCTTTTAGGGCATCTGATAAAATAATAAATGCTATGCAAAATTATGCAAAAATAGGTCAAAACTTAGGAAAAAGACATTTTCTGGAGTTTCTGACTACTATAAAAAAATTTAAATGTCAATATCTTTGGAGTCCTTACACCTATCGATGCAGCGATACCACCATCTTTAAGGGCATCTGATAAACTATTAAATGCGATGCAGAGTTTCTTTAAGCGTTTCAAACATTCGGCAAATATAAGTCACCGCTTACGAAAAAGACATTTTCTGGAGTTTCTGACTACTATAAAAAAATTTAAATGTCAATATCTTTGGAGTCCTTACACCTATCGATGCAGCGATACCACCATCTTTTAGGGCATCTGATAAACTATTAAACGCGATACAGAGTTTTTACAAGCGTCTCAAAAGTTCGACAAAAATAGGTCAAAACCTAGGAAAAAGACATTTTCTGGAGTTTCTGACTACTATAAAAAAATTTAAATGTCAATATCTTTGGAGTCCTTACAGCTATCGATGCAGCGGTATCACCATCTTTTAGGGCATCTGATAAACTATAAAACGCGATACAGAGTTTTTACAAGCGTCTCAAAAGTTCGACAAAAATAAGTCAAAACCTAGGAAAAAGACATTTTCTTGAGTTTCTGACTACTATAAAAAAATTTAAATGTCAATACCTTTGGAGTCCTTACACCTATCGATGCAGCGATACGACCATATTTTAGGGCATCTGATAAACTATTAAATGCGATGCAGAGTTTCTTTAAGTGTTATAAAAATTCGGCAAAAATATTTCACCGCTTAGGAAACAGACATTTTCTGGAGTTTCTGACTACTATAAAAAAAATTTAAATGCCAATATCTTTGGAGTGCTTACACCTATCGATGCAGCGATACCACCATCTTTTAGGGCATCTGATAAACTATTAAAGGCGATACAGGGTTTTTACAAGCGTCTCAAAAGTTCGACAAAAATAGGTCAAAACCTAGGAAAAAGACATTTTCTGGAGTTTCTGACTACTATAAAAAAATTTAAATGTCAATATCTTTGGAGTCCTTACACCTATCGATGCAGCAATACCACCATCTTTTAGGGCATCTGATAAGCTAATAAATGCGATGCAAAATTATGCAAAAATAGGTCAAAACTTAGGAAAAAGACATTTTCTGGAGTTTCTGACTACTATAAAAAACTTTAAATGTCAATATCTTTTTAGTCCTTACACCTATCGATGCAGCGGTATCACCATTTTTTAGGGCATCTGATAAACTATTAAACGCGATACAGAGTTTTTACAAGCGTCTCAAAAGTTCGACAAAAATAGGTCAAAACCTAGGAAAAAGACATTTTCTGGAGTTTCTGTCTACTATAAAAAAATTTAAATGTCAATATCTTTGGAGTCCTTACAGCTATCGATGCAGCGGTATCACCATCTTTTAGGGCATCTGATAAACTATAAAACGCGATACAGAGTTTTTACAAGCGTCTCAAAAGTTCGACAAAAATAGGTCAAAGCCTAGGAAAAAGACATTTTCTGGAGTTTCTGACTACTATAAAAAAATTTAAATGTCAATATCTTTGGAGTCCTTACAGCTATCGATGCAGCGATGCCACCATCTTTTAGGGCATCTGATAAACTATTAAATGCAATGCAGAGTTTCTTTAAGTGTTATAAAAATTCGGCAAAAATAGGTCACCGCTTAGGAAACAGACATTTTCTGGAGTTTCTGACTACTATAAAAAAATTTAAATGCCAATATCTTTGGAGTGCTTACACCTATCGATGCAGCGATACCACCATCTTTTAGGGCATCTGATAAACTATTAAACGCGATACAGGGTTTTTACAAGCGTCTCAAAAGTTCGACAAAAATAGGTCAAAACCTAGGAAAAAGACATTTTCTGGAGTTTCTGACTACTATAAAAAAATTTAAATGTCAATATCTTTGGAGTCCTTACACCTATCGATGCAGCAATACCACCATCTTTTAGGGCATCTGATAAACTAATAAATGCGATGCAAAATTATGCAAAAATAGGTCAAAACTTAGGAAAAAGACATTTTCTGGAGTTTCTGACTACTATAAAAAACTTTAAATGTCAATATCTTTTTAGTCCTTACACCTATCGATGCAGCGGTATCACCATTTTTTAGGGCATCTTATAGGCTTTTAAATGCGATGCAGAGTTTCTCTAAGCGTTTCAAAAATTCGGCAAAAATAAGTCACCGCTTAGGAAAAAGACATTTTCTGGAGTTTCTGACTACTATAAAAAAATTTAAATGTCAATATCTTTGGAGTGCTTACACCTATCGATGCAGCGATACCACCATCTTTTAGGGCATCTGATAAACTAATAAATGGAGTCCTTACAGCTATCGATGCAGCGGTATCACCATCTTTTAGGGCATCTGATAAACTATAAAACGCGATACAGAGTTTTTACAAGCGTCTCAAAAGTTCGACAAAAATAAGTCAAAACCTAGGAAAAAGACATTTTCTTGAGTTTCTGACTACTATAAAAAAATTTAAATGTCAATACCTTTGGAGTCCTTACACCTATCGATGCAGCGATACGACCATATTTTAGGGCATCTGATAAACTATTAAATGCGATGCAGAGTTTCTTTAAGTGTTATAAAAATTCGGCAAAAATAGGTCACCGCTTAGGAAACAGACATTTTCTGGAGTTTCTGACTACTATAAAAAAATTTAAATGCCAATATCTTTGGAGTGCTTACACCTATCGATGCAGCGATACCACCATCTTTTAGGGCATCTGATAAACTATTAAACGCGATACAGGGTTTTTACAAGCGTCTCAAAAGTTCGACAAAAATAGGTCAAAACCTAGGAAAAAGACATTTTCTGGAGTTTCTGACTACTATAAAAAAATTTAAATGTCAATATCTTTGGAGTCCTTACACCTATCGATGCAGCAATACCACCATCTTTTAGGGCATCTGATAAACTAATAAATGCGATGCAAAATTATGCAAAAATAGGTCAAAACTTAGGAAAAAGACATTTTCTGGAGTTTCTGACTACTATAAAAAACTTTAAATGTCAATATCTTTTTAGTCCTTACACCTATCGATGCAGCGGTATCACCATTTTTTAGGGCATCTTATAGGCTTTTAAATGCGATGCAGAGTTTCTCTAAGCGTTTCAAAAATTCGGCAAAAATAAGTCACCGCTTAGGAAAAAGACATTTTCTGGAGTTTCTGACTACTATAAAAAAATTTAAATGTCAATATCTTTGGAGTGCTTACACCTATCGATGCAGCGATACCACCATCTATTAGGGCATCTGATAAACTATTAAATGCGATGCAGAGTTTCTTTAAGCGTTTCAAAAATTCGGCAAAAATAGGTCAAAAATTAGGAAAAAGACATTTTCTGGAGTTTCTGACTACTATAAAAAACTTTAAATATCAATATCTTTTTAGTCCTTACACCGATCGATGCAACGGTACCACCATCTTTTAGGGCATCTGATAAACTATTAAATGCGATGCAGAGTTTCTTTGAGCGTTTCAAAAATTCGGCAAAAATAGGTCAAAACTTAGGAAAAAGACATTTTATGGAATTTCTGACTACTATTAAAAATTTTAAATGTCAATATCTTTGGAGTCCTTACATCTATCGACACAGCGATACCACCATCTTTTAGGGCATCTGATAAACTATTAAATGCGATGCAGAGTTTCTTTAAGCGTTTCAAACATTCGGCAAATATAAGTCACCGCTTACGAAAAAGACATTTTCTGGAGTTTCTGACTACTATAAAAAACTTTAAATGTCAATATCTTTTTAGTCCTTACACCGATCGATGCAACGGTACCACCATCTTTTAGGGCATCTGATAAACTATTAAACGCGATGCAGAATTTATTTAAGCGTTTCAAAAATTCGGCAAAAATAGGTCAAAAATTAGGAAAAACACATTTTCTGGAGTTTCTGACTACTATAAAAAAATTTAAATGTAAATATCTTTGGAGTCCTTACACCTATCGATACAGCGATACCACCATCTTTTAGGGCATCTGATAAACTATTAAATGCGATGCAGAGTTTCTTTAAGCGTTTCAAAAATTCGGCAAAAATAGGTCAAAAATTAGGAAAAAGACATTTTCTGGAGTTTCTGACTACTATAAAAAACTTTAAATATCAATATCTTTTTAGTCCTTACACCGATCGATGCAACGGTACCACCATCTTTTAGGGCATCTGATAAACTATTAAATGCGATGCACAGTTTTTTAAGTGTTATACAAATTCGGCAAAAATAGGTCACCGCTTAGGAAAAAGACATTTTCTGGAGTTTCTGACTACTATAAAAAAATTTAAATGTCAATATCTTTGGAGTCCTTACACCTATCGATACAGCGATACCACCATCTTTTAGGGCATCTGATAAACTATTAAATGCGATGCAGAGTTTCTTTGAGCGTTTCAAAAATTCGGCAAAAATAGGTCAAAACTTAGGAAAAAGACATTTTATGGAATTTCTGACTACTATAAAAAATTTTAAATGTCAATATCTTTGGAGTCCTTACATCTATCGATACAGCGATACCACCATCTTTTAGGGCATCTGATAAACTATTAAACCCGATGCAGAATTTATTTAAGAGTTTCAAAAATTCGGCAAAAATAGGTCAAAACTTAGGAAAAAGACATTTTATGGAATTTCTGACTACTATAAAAAATTTTAAATGTCAATATCTTTGGAGTCCTTACATCTATCGATACAGCGATACCACCATCTTTTAGGGCATCTGATAAACTATTAAATGCGATGCAGAGTTTCTTTAAGCGTTTCAAACATTCGGCAAATATAAGTCACCGCTTACGAAAAAGACATTTTCTGGAGTTTCTGACTACTATAAAAAAATTTAAATGTCAATATCTTTGGAGTCCTTACACCTATCGATACAGCGATACCACCATCTTTTAGGGCATCTGATAAACTATTAAATGCGATGCAGAGTTTCTTTAAGCGTTTCAAAAATTCGGCAAAAATAGGTCAAAAATTAGGAAAAAGACATTTTCTGGAGTTTCTGACTACTATAAAAAACTTTAAATATCAATATCTTTTTAGTCCTTACACCGATCGATGCAACGGTACCACCATCTTTTAGGGCATCTGATAAACTATTAAACGCGATGCAGAATTTATTTAAGAGTTTCAAAAATTCGGCAAAAATAGGTCAAAACTTAGGAAAAAGACATTTTATGGAATTTCTGACTACTATAAAAAATTTTAAATGTCAATATCTTTGGAGTCCTTACATCTATCGATACAGCGATACCACCATCTTTTAGGGCATCTGATAAACTATTAAATGCGATGCAGAGTTTCTTTAAGCGTTTCAAACATTCGGCAAATATAAGTCACCGCTTACGAAAAAGACATTTTCTGGAGTTTCTGACTACTATAAAAAACTTTAAATGTCAATATCTTTTTAGTCCTTACACCGATCGATGCAACGGTACCACCATCTTTTAGGGCATCTGATAAACTATTAAACGCGATGCAGAATTTATTTAAGCGTTTCAAAAATTCGGCAAAAATAGGTCAAAAATTAGGAAAAACACATTTTCTGGAGTTTCTGACTACTATAAAAAAATTTAAATGTAAATATCTTTGGAGTCCTTACACCTATCGATACAGCGATACCACCATCTTTTAGGGCATCTGATAAACTATTAAATGCGATGCAGAGTTTCTTTAAGCGTTTCAAAAATTCGGCAAAAATAGGTCAAAAATTAGGAAAAAGACATTTTCTGGAGTTTCTGACTACTATAAAAAACTTTAAATATCAATATCTTTTTAGTCCTTACACCGATCGATGCAACGGTACCACCATCTTTTAGGGCATCTGATAAACTATTAAATGCGATGCACAGTTTTTTAAGTGTTATACAAATTCGGCAAAAATAGGTCACCGCTTAGGAAAAAGACATTTTCTGGAGTTTCTGACTACTATAAAAAAATTTAAATGTCAATATCTTTGGAGTCCTTACACCTATCGATACAGCGATACCACCATCTTTTAGGGCATCTGATAAACTATTAAATGCGATGCAGAGTTTCTTTAAGCGTTTCAAAAATTCGGCAAAAATAGGTCAAAAATTAGGAAAAAGACATTTTCTGGAGTTTCTGACTACTATAAAAAATTTTAAATATCAATATCTTTTTAGTCCTTACACCGATCGATGCAACGGTACCACCATCTTTTAGGGCATCTGATAAACTATTAAATGCGATGCAGAGTTTCTTTGAGCGTTTCAAAAATTCGGCAAAAATAGGTCAAAACTTAGGAAAAAGACATTTTATGGAATTTCTGACTACTATAAAAAATTTTAAATGTCAATATCTTTGGAGTCCTTACATCTATCGATACAGCGATACCACCATCTTTTAGGGCATCTGATAAACTATTAAACGCGATGCAGAATTTATTTAAGAGTTTCAAAAATTCGGCAAAAATAGGTCAAAACTTAGGAAAAAGACATTTTATGGAATTTCTGACTACTATAAAAAATTTTAAATGTCAATATCTTTGGAGTCCTTACATCTATCGATACAGCGATACCACCATCTTTT
This sequence comes from Merodon equestris, assembly GCA_958301585.1. Lineage (NCBI taxonomy): Eukaryota > Metazoa > Arthropoda > Insecta > Diptera > Syrphidae > Merodon > Merodon equestris. The sequence goes on from OY284414.1 coordinate 94,226,590, forward strand.
AGGGCATCTGATAAACTATTAAATGCGATGCAGAGTTTCTTTAAGCGTTTCAAACATTCGGCAAATATAAGTCACCGCTTACGAAAAAGACATTTTCTGGAGTTTCTGACTACTATAAAAAAATTTAAATGTCAATATCTTTGGAGTCCTTACACCTATCGATACAGCGATACCACCATCTTTTAGGGCATCTGATAAACTATTAAATGCGATGCAGAGTTTCTTTAAGCGTTTCAAAAATTCGGCAAAAATAAGTTACCGCTTAGGAAAAAGACATTTTCTGGAGTTTCTGACTACTATAAAAAAATTTAAATGTCAATATCTTTGGAGTCCTTACACCTATCGATGCAGCGATACCACCATCTTTTAGGGCATCTGATAAACTATTAAATGCGATGCAGAGTTTCTTTAAGCGTTTCAAAAATTCGGCAAAAATAGGTCAAAAATTAGGAAAAACACATTTTCTGGTGTTTCTGACTACTATAAAAAAATTTAAATGTCAGTATCTTTGGAGTCCTTACACCTATCGATACAGCGATACCACCATCTTTTAGGGCATCTGATAAACTATTAAATGCGATGCAGAGTTTCTTTAAGCGTTTCAAAAATTCGGCAAAAATAGTCAAAAATTAGGAAAAAGACATTTTCTGGAGTTTCTGACTACTATAAAAAACTTTAAATATCAATATCTTTTTAGTCCTTACACCGATCGATGCAGCGGTACAACCATCTTTTAGGGCATCTGATAAACTATTAAATGCGATGCAGAGTTTCTTTGAGCGTTTCAAAAATTCGGCAAAAATAGGTCAAAACTTAGGAAAAAGACATTTTATGGAATTTCTGACTACTATAAAAAATTTTAAATGTCAATATCTTTGGAGTCCTTACATCTATCGATACAGCGATACCACCATCTTTTAGGGCATCTGATAAACTATTAAATGCGATGCAGAGTTTCTTTAAGCGTTTCAAAAGTTCGACAAAAATAGGTCAAAACCTAGGAAAAAGACATTTTCTGGAGTTTCTGACTACTATAAAAAAATTTAAATGTCAATATCTTTGGAGTCCTTACACCTATCGATGCAGCAATACCACCATCTTTTAGGGCATCTGATAAACTAATAAATGCGATGCAAAATTATGCAAAAATAGGTCAAAACTTAGGAAAAAGACATTTTCTGGAGTTTCTGACTACTATAAAAAACTTTAAATGTCAATATCTTTTTAGTCCTTACACCTATCGATGCAGCGGTATCACCATTTTTTAGGGCATCTTATAGGCTTTTAAATGCGATGCAGAGTTTCTCTAAGCGTTTCAAAAATTCGGCAAAAATAAGTCACCGCTTAGGAAAAAGACATTTGCTGGAGTTTCTGACTACTATAAAAAAATTTAAATGTCAATATCTTTGGAGTCCTTACACCTATCGATGCAGCAATACCACCATCTTTTAGGGCATCTGATAAGCTAATAAATGCGATGCAAAATTATGCAAAAATAGGTCAAAACCTAGGAAAAAGACATTTTCTGGAGTTTCTGACTACTATAAAAAAATTTAAATGTCAATATCTTTGGAGTGCTTACACCTATCGATGCAGCGATACCACCATCTTTTAGGGCATCTGATAAACTATTAAACGCGATACAGAGTTTTTACAAGCGTCTCAAAAGTTCGACAAAAATAGGTCAAAACCTAGGAAAAAAACATTTTCTGGAGTTTCTGACTACTATAAAAAATGTTTAATTGTCAATATCTTTCGAGTCCTTACACCCATTGATGCAGCGATGCCCCATCTTTTAGGGCATCCGATAAACGATTAAACGCGATGCAGAGTTTCTTGAAACGTTTCAAAAATTCGGCAAAAATACGTCAAAACTTAGGAAAAAGACATTTTCTGGAGTTTCTGACTACTATAAAAAAATTTAAATGTCAATATCTTTGGAATCCTTACACCTATCGATGCAGCGATACCACCATCTTTTAGGGCATCTGATAAACTATTAAACGCGATACAGAGTTTTTACAAGCGTCTCAAAAGTTCGACAAAAATAGGTCAAAACCTAGGAAAAAGACATTTTCTGGAGTTTCTGACTACTATAAAAAAATTTAAATGTCAATATCTTTGGAGTCCTTACAGCTATCGATGCAGCGATGCCACCATCTTTTAGGGCATCTGATAAACTATTAAATGCGATGCAGAGTTTCTTTAAGTGTTATAAAAATTCGGCAAAAATAGGTCACCGCTTAGGAAACAGACATTTTCTGGAGTTTCTGACTACTATAAAAAAGTTTAAATGCCAATATCTTTGGAGTGCTTACACCTATCGATGCAGCGATACCACCATCTTTTAGGGCATCTGATAAACTATTAAAGGCGATACAGGGTTTTTACAAGCGTCTCAAAAGTTCGACAAAAATAGGTCAAAACCTAGGAAAAAGACATTTTCTGGAGTTTCTGACTACTATAAAAAAATTTAAATGTCAATATCTTTGGAGTCCTTACACCTATCGATGCAGCAATACCACCATCTTTTAGGGCATCTGATAAGCTAATAAATGCGATGCAAAATTATGCAAAAATAGGTCAAAACTTAGGAAAAAAGACATTTTCTGGAGTTTCTGACTACTATAAAAAACTTTAAATGTCAATATCTTTTTAGTCCTTACACCTATCGATGCAGCGGTATCACCATTTTTTAGGGCATCTGATAAACTATTAAACGCGATACAGAGTTTTTACAAGCGTCTCAAAAGTTCGACAAAAATAGGTCAAAACCTAGGAAAAAGACATTTTCTGGAGTTTCTGACTACTATAAAAAAATTTAAATGTCAATATCTTTGGAGTCCTTACAGCTATCGATGCAGCGGTATCACCATCTTTTAGGGCATCTGATAAACTATAAAACGCGATACAGAGTTTTTACAAGCGTCTCAAAAGTTCGACAAAAATAGGTCAAAGCCTAGGAAAAAGACATTTTCTGGAGTTTCTGACTACTATAAAAAAATTTAAATGTCAATATCTTTGGAGTCCTTACAGCTATCGATGCAGCGATGCCACCATCTTTTAGGGCATCTGATAAACTATTAAATGCAATGCAGAGTTTCTTTAAGTGTTATAAAAATTCGGCAAAAATAGGTCACCGCTTAGGAAACAGACATTTTCTGGAGTTTCTGACTACTATAAAAAATGTTTAATTGTCAATATCTTTCGAGTCCTTACACCCATTGATGCAGCGATGCCCCATCTTTTAGGGCATCCGATAAACGATTAAACGCGATGCAGAGTTTCTTCAAACGTTACAAAAATTCGGCAAAAATACGTCAAAACTTAGGAAAAAGACATTTTCTGGAGTTTCTGACTACTATAAAAAACTTTAAATGTCAATATCTTTTTAGTCCTTACACCTATCGATGCAGCGGTATCACCATTTCTTAGGGCATCTTATAGGCTTTTAAATGCGATGCAGAGTTTCTCTAAGCGTTTCAAAAATTCGGCAAAAATAAGTCACCGCTTAGGAAAAAGACATTTTCTGGAGTTTCTGACTACTATAAAAAAATTTAAATGTCAATATCTTTGGAGTGCTTACACCTATCGATGCAGCGATACCACCATCTATTAGGGCATCTGATAAACTATTAAATGCGATGCAGAGTTTCTTTAAGCGTTTCAAAAATTCGGCAAAAATAAGTTACCGCTTAGGAAAAAGACATTTTCTGGAGTTTCTGACTACTATAAAAAAATTTAAATGTCAATATCTTTGGAGTCCTTACACCTATCGATGCAGCGATACCACCATCTTTTAGGGCATGTGATAAACTATTAAACGCGATACAGAGTTTTTACAAGCGTCTCAAAAGTTCGACAAAAATAGGTCAAAACCTAGGAAAAAGACATTTTCTGGAGTTTCTGACTACTATAAAAAATGTTTAATTGTCAATATCTTTCGAGTCCTTACACCCATTGATGCAGCGATGCCCCATCTTTTAGGGCATCCGATAAACGATTAAACGCGATGCAGAGTTTCTTCAAACGTTACAAAAATTCGGCAAAAATACGTCAAAACTTAGGAAAAAGACATTTTCTGGAGTTTCTGACTACTATAAAAGACTTTAAATGTCAATATCTTTTTAGTCCTTACACCCATTGATGCAGCGATGCCCCATCTTTTAGGGCATCCGATAAACGATTAAACGCGATGCAGAGTTTCTTGAAACGTTTCAAAAATTCGGCAAAAATACGTCAAAACTTAGGAAAAAGACATTTTCTGGAGTTTCTGACTACTATAAAAGACTTTAAATGTCAATATCTTTTTAGTCCTTACACCTATCGATGCAGCGGTACCACCATTTTTTAGGGCATCTTATGGGCTTTTAAATGCGATGCAGAGCTTCTCTAAGCGTTTCAAAAGTTCGGCAAAAATAAGTCACCGCTTAGGAAAAATACATTTTCTGGAGTTTCTGACTACTATAAAAAAATTTAAATGTCAATATCTTTGGAATCCTTACACCTATCGATGCAGCGATACCACCATCTTTTAGGGCATCTGATAAACTATTAAACGCGATACAGAGTTTTTACAAGCCTCTCAAAAGTTCGACAAAAATAGGTCAAAACCTAGGAAAAAGACATTTTCTGGAGTTTCTGACTACTATAAAAAAATTTAAATGTCAATATCTTTGGAGTCGTTACAGCTACCGATGCAGCGATGCCACCATCTTTTAGGGCATCTGATAAACTATTAAATGCGATGCAGAGTTTCTTTAAGTGTTATAAAAATTCGGCAAAAATAGGTCACCGCTTAGGAAAAAGACATTTTCTGGAGTTTCTGACTACTATAAAAAAATTTAAATGCCAATATCTTTGGAGTGCTTACACCTATCGATGCAGCGATACCACCATCTTTTAGGGCATCTGATAAACTATTAAATGCGATGCAGAGTTTCTTTAAGCGTTTCAAAAATTCGGCAAAAATAAGTCACCGCTTAGGAAAAAGGCATTTTCTGGAGTTTCTGACTACTATAAAAAAATTTAAATGTCAATATCTTTGGAGTCCTTACACCTATCGATGCAGCGATACCACCATCTTTTAGGGCATCTGATAAACTAATAAATGCGATGCAAAATTATGCAAAAATAGGTCAAAACTTAGGAAAAAGACATTTTCTGGAGTTTCTGACTACTATAAAAAAATTTAAATGTCAATATCTTTTTAGTCCTTACACCTATCGATGCAGCGATACCACCATCTTTTAGGGCATCTGATAAACTATTAAATGCGATGCAGAGTTTCTTTAAGCGTTTCAAAAGTTCGACAAAAATAGGTCAAAACCTAGGAAAAAGACATTTTCTGGAGTTTCTGACTACTATAAAAAAATTTAAATGTCAATATCTTTGGAGTCCTTACACCTATCGATGCAGCAATACCACCATCTTTTAGGGCATCTGATAAACTAATAAATGCGATGCAAAATTATGCAAAAATAGGTCAAAACTTAGGAAAAAGACATTTTCTGGAGTTTCTGACTACTATAAAAAACTTTAAATGTCAATATCTTTTTAGTCCTTACACCTATCGATGCAGCGGTATCACCATTTTTTAGGGCATCTTATAGGCTTTTAAATGCGATGCAGAGTTTCTCTAAGCGTTTCAAAAATTCGGCAAAAATAAGTCACCGCTTAGGAAAAAGACATTTTCTGGAGTTTCTGACTACTATAAAAAAATTTAAATGTCAATATCTTTGGAGTGCTTACACCTATCGATGCAGCGATACCACCATCTTTTAGGGCATCTGATAAACTATTAAACGCGATACAGAGTTTTTACAAGCGTCTCAAAAGTTCGACAAAAATAGGTCAAAACCTAGGAAAAAAACATTTTCTGGAGTTTCTGACTACTATAAAAAATGTTTAATTGTCAATATCTTTCGAGTCCTTACACCCATTGATGCAGCGATGCCCCATCTTTTAGGGCATCCGATAAACGATTAAACGCGATGCAGAGTTTCTTGAAACGTTTCAAAAATTCGGCAAAAATACGTCAAAACTTAGGAAAAACACATTTTCTGGAGTTTCTGACTACTATAAAAGACTTTAAATGTCAATATCTTTTTAGTCCTTACACCCATTGATGCAGCGATGGCCCATCTTTTAGGGCATCCGATAAACGATTAAACGCGATGCAGAGTTTCTTGAAACGTTTCAAAAATTCGGCAAAAATACGTCAAAACTTAGGAAAAAGACATTTTCTGGAGTTTCTGACTACTATAAAAGACTTTAAATGTCAATATCTTTTTAGTCCTTACACCTATCGATGCAGCGGTACCACCATTTTTTAGGGCATCTTATGGGCTTTTAAATGCGATGCAGAGCTTCTCTAAGCGTTTCAAAAATTCGACAAAAATAAGTCACCGCTTAGGAAAAAGACATTTTCTGGAGTTTCTGACTACTATAAAAAAATTTAAATGTCAATATCTTTGGAATCCTTACACCTATCGATGCAGCGATACCACCATCTTTTAGGGCATCTGATAAACTATTAAACGCGATACAGAGTTTTTACAAGCGTCTCAAAAGTTCGACAAAAATAGGTCAAAACCTAGGAAAAAGACATTTTCTGGAGTTTCTGACTACTATAAAAAAATTTAAATGTCAATATCTTTGGAGTCCTTACAGCTATCGATGCAGCGATGCCACCATCTTTTAGGGCATCTGATAAACTATTAAATGTGATGCAGAGTTTCTTTAAGTGTTATAAAAATTCGGCAAAAATAGGTCACCGCTTAGGAAACAGACATTTTCTGGAGTTTCTGACTACTATAAAAAAGTTTAAATGCCAATATCTTTGGAGTGCTTACACCTATCGATGCAGCGATACCACCATCTTTTAGGGCATCTGATAAACTATTAAAGGCGATACAGGGTTTTTACAAGCGTCTCAAAAGTTCGACAAAAATAGGTCAAAACCTAGGAAAAAGACATTTTCTGGAGTTTCTGACTACTATAAAAAAATTTAAATGTCAATATCTTTGGAGTCCTTACACCTATCGATGCAGCAATACCACCATCTTTTAGGGCATCTGATAAGCTAATAAATGCGATGCAAAATTATGCAAAAATAGGTCAAAACTTAGGAAAAAGACATTTTCTGGAGTTTCTGACTACTATAAAAAACTTTAAATGTCAATATCTTTTTAGTCCTTACACCTATCGATGCAGCGGTATCACCATTTTTTAGGGCATCTGATAAACTATTAAACGCGATACAGAGTTTTTACAAGCGTCTCAAAAGTTCGACAAAAATAGGTCAAAACCTAGGAAAAAGACATTTTCTGGAGTTTCTGACTACTATAAAAAAATTTAAATGTCAATATCTTTGGAGTCCTTACAGCTATCGATGCAGCGGTATCACCATCTTTTAGGGCATCTGATAAACTATAAAACGCGATACAGAGTTTTTACAAGCGTCTCAAAAGTTCGACAAAAATAGGTCAAAGCCTAGGAAAAAGACATTTTCTGGAGTTTCTGACTACTATAAAAAAATTTAAATGTCAATATCTTTGGAGTCCTTACAGCTATCGATGCAGCGATGCCACCATCTTTTAGGGCATCTGATAAACTATTAAATGCAATGCAGAGTTTCTTTAAGTGTTATAAAAATTCGGCAAAAATAGGTCACCGCTTAGGAAACAGACATTTTCTGGAGTTTCTGACTACTATAAAAAATGTTTAATTGTCAATATCTTTCGAGTCCTTACACCCATTGATGCAGCGATGCCCCATCTTTTAGGGCATCCGATAAACGATTAAACGCGATGCAGAGTTTCTTCAAACGTTACAAAAATTCGGCAAAAATACGTCAAAACTTAGGAAAAAGACATTTTCTGGAGTTTCTGACTACTATAAAAAACTTTAAATGTCAATATCTTTTTAGTCCTTACACCTATCGATGCAGCGGTATCACCATTTTTTAGGGCATCTTATAGGCTTTTAAATGCGATGCAGAGTTTCTCTAAGCGTTTCAAAAATTCGGCAAAAATAAGTCACCGCTTAGGAAAAAGACATTTTCTGGAGTTTCTGACTACTATAAAAAAATTTAAATGTCAATATCTTTGGAGTGCTTACACCTATCGATGCAGCGATGCCACCATCTTTTAGGGCATCTGATAAACTATTAAATGCAATGCAGAGTTTCTTTAAGTGTTATAAAAATTCGGCAAAAATAGGTCACCGCTTAGGAAACAGACATTTTCTGGAGTTTCTGACTACTATAAAAAATGTTTAATTGTCAATATCTTTCGAGTCCTTACACCCATTGATGCAGCGATGCCCCATCTTTTAGGGCATCCGATAAACGATTAAACGCGATGCAGAGTTTCTTCAAACGTTACAAAAATTCGGCAAAAATACGTCAAAACTTAGGAAAAAGACATTTTCTGGAGTTTCTGACTACTATAAAAAACTTTAAATGTCAATATCTTTTTAGTCCTTACACCTATCGATGCAGCGGTATCATCATTTTTTAGGGCATCTTATAGGCTTTTAAATGCGATGCAGAGTTTCTCTAAGCGTTACAAAAATTCGGCAAAAATACGTCAAAACTTAGGAAAAATACATTTTCTGGAGTTTCTGACTACTATAAAAAACTTTAAATGTCAATATCTTTTTAGTCCTTACACCTATCGATGCAGCGGTATCACCATTTTTTAGGGCATCTTATAGGCTTTTAAATGCGATGCAGAGTTTCTCTAAGCGTTTCAAAAATTCGGCAAAAATAAGTCACCGCTTAGGAAAAAGACATTTTCTGGAGTTTCTGGCTACTATAAAAAAATTTAAATGTCAATATCTTTGGAGTGCTTACACCTATCGATGCAGCGATACCACCATCTATTAGGGCATCTGATAAACTATTAAATGCGATGCAGAGTTTCTTTAAGCGTTTCAAAAATTCGGCAAAAATAAGTTACCGCTTAGGAAAAAGACATTTTCTGGAGTTTCTGACTACTATAAAAAAATTTAAATGTCAATATCTTTGGAGTCCTTACACCTATCGATGCAGCGATACCACCATCTTTTAGGGCATGTGATAAACTATTAAACGCGATACAGAGTTTTTACAAGCGTCTCAAAAGTTCGACAAAAATAGGTCAAAACCTAGGAAAAAGACATTTTCTGGAGTTTCTGACTACTATAAAAAATGTTTAATTGTCAATATCTTTCGAGTCCTTACACCCATTGATGCAGCGATGCCCCATCTTTTAGGGCATCCGATAAACGATTAAACGCGATGCAGAGTTTCTTCAAACGTTACAAAAATTCGGCAAAAATACGTCAAAACTTAGGAAAAAGACATTTTCTGGAGTTTCTGACTACTATAAAAGACTTTAAATGTCAATATCTTTTTAGTCCTTACACCCATTGATGCAGCGATGCCCCATCTTTTAGGGCATCCGATAAACGATTAAACGCGATGCAGAGTTTCTTGAAACGTTTCAAAAATTCGGCAAAAATACGTCAAAACTTAGGAAAAAGACATTTTCTGGAGTTTCTGACTACTATAAAAGACTTTAAATGTCAATATCTTTTTAGTCCTTACACCTATCGATGCAGCGGTACCACCATTTTTTAGGGCATCTTATGGGCTTTTAAATGCGATGCAGAGCTTCTCTAAGCGTTTCAAAAGTTCGGCAAAAATAAGTCACCGCTTAGGAAAAAGACATTTTCTGGAGTTTCTGACTACTATAAAAAAATTTAAATGTCAATATCTTTGGAATCCTTACACCTATCGATGCAGCGATACCACCATCTTTTAGGGCATCTGATAAACTATTAAACGCGATACAGAGTTTTTACAAGCCTCTCAAAAGTTCGACAAAAATAGGTCAAAACCTAGGAAAAAGACATTTTCTGGAGTTTCTGACTACTATAAAAAAATTTAAATGTCAATATCTTTGGAGTCCTTACAGCTACCGATGCAGCGATGCCACCATCTTTTAGGGCATCTGATAAACTATTAAATGCGATGCAGAGTTTCTTTAAGTGTTATAAAAATTCGGCAAAAATAGGTCACCGCTTAGGAAAAAGACATTTTCTGGAGTTTCTGACTACTATAAAAAAATTTAAATGCCAATATCTTTGGAGTGCTTACACCTATCGATGCAGCGATACCACCATCTTTTAGGGCATCTGATAAACTATTAAATGCGATGCAGAGTTTCTTTAAGCGTTTCAAAAATTCGGCAAAAATAAGTCACCGCTTAGGAAAAAGGCATTTTCTGGAGTTTCTGACTACTATAAAAAAATTTAAATGTCAATATCTTTGGAGTCCTTACACCTATCGATGCAGCGATACCACCATCTTTTAGGGCATCTGATAAACTGATAAATGCGATGCAAAATTATGCAAAAATAGGTCAAAACTTAGGAAAAAGACATTTTCTGGAGTTTCTGACTACTATAAAAAATTTTAAATGTCAATATCTTTTTAGTCCTTACACCTATCGATGCAGCGATACCACCATCTTTTAGGGCATCTGATAAACTATTAAATGCGATGCAGAGTTTCTTTAAGCGTTTCAAAAATTCGGCAAAAATAAGTCACCGCTTAGGAAAAAGGCATTTTCTGGAGTTTCTGACTACTATAAAAAAATTTAAATGTCAATATCTTTGGAGTCCTTACACCTATCGATGCAGCGATACCACCATCTTTTAGGGCATCTGATAAACTAATAAATGCGATGCAAAATTATGCAAAAATAGGTCAAAACTTAGGAAAAAGACATTTTCTGGAGTTTCTGACTACTATAAAAAAATTTAAATGTCAATATCTTTTTAGTCCTTACACCTATCGATGCAGCGGTATCACCATTTTTTAGGGCATCTTATAGGCTTTTAAATGCGATGCAGAGTTTCTCTAAGCGTTTCAAAAATTCGGCAAAAATAAGTCACCGCTTAGGAAAAAGACATTTTCTGGAGTTTCTGACTACTATAAAAAAATTTAAATGTCAATATCTTTGGAATCCTTACACCTATCGATACAGCGATACCACCATCTTTTAGGGCATCTGATAAACTATTAAACGCGATGCAGAGTTTCTTGAAACGTTACAAAAATTCGGCAAAAATACGTCAAAACTTAGGAAAAAGACATTTTCTGGAGTTTCTGACTACTATAAAAGACTTTAAATGTCAATATCTTTTTAGTCCTTACACCTATCGATGCAGCGGTACCACCATTTTTTAGGGCATCTTATGGGCTTTTAAATGCGATGCAGAGCTTCTCTAAGCGTTTCAAAAATTCGGCAAAAATAAGTCACCGCTTAGGAAAAAGGCATTTTCTGGAGTTTCTGACTACTATAAAAAAATTTAAATGTCAATATCTTTGGAGTCCTTACACCTATCGATGCAGCGATACCACCATCTTTTAGGGCATCTGATAAACTAATAAATGCGATGCAAAATTATGCAAAAATAGGTCAAAACTTAGGAAAAAGACATTTTCTGGAGTTTCTGACTACTATAAAAAACTTTAAATGTCAATATCTTTTTAGTCCTTACACCTATCGATGCAGCGGTATCACCATTTTTTAGGGCATCTTATAGGCTTTTAAATGCGATGCAGAGTTTCTTTAAGCGTTTCAAAAATTCGGCAAAAATAGGTAAAAAATTAGGAAAAACACATTTTCTGGAGTTTCTGACTACTATAAAAAAATTTAAATGTAAATATCTTTGGAGTCCTTACACCTATCGATACAGAGATACCACCATCTTTTAGGGCATCTGATAAACTATTAAATGCGTTGCACAGTTTTTTAAGTGTTATACAAATTCGGCAAAAATAGGTCACCGCTTAGGAAAAAGACATTTTCTGGAGTTTCTGACTACTATAAAAAAATTTAAATGTCAATATCTTTGGAGTCCTTACACCTATCGATACAGCGGTATCACCATTTTTTAGGGCATCTTATAGGCTTTTAAATGCGATGCAGAGTTTCTCTAAGCGTTTCAAAAATTCGGCAAAAATAAGTCACCGCTTAGGAAAAAGACATTTTCTGGAGTTTCTGACTACTATAAAAAAATTTAAATGTCAATATCTTTGGAGTGCTTACACCTATCGATGCAGCGATACCACCATCTATTAGGGCATCTGATAAACTATTAAATGCGATGCAGAGTTTCTTTAAGCGTTTCAAAAATTCGGCAAAAATAGGTCAAAAATTAGGAAAAACACATTTTCTGGAGTTTCTGACTACTATAAAAAACTTTAAATATCAATATCTTTTTAGTCCTTACACCGATCGATGCAACGGTACCACCATCTTTTAGGGCATCTGATAAACTATTAAATGCGATGCACAGTTTTTTAAGTGTTATACAAATTCGGCAAAAATAGGTCACCGCTTAGGAAAAAGACATTTTCTGGAGTTTCTGACTACTATAAAAAAATTTAAATGTCAATATCTTTGGAGTCCTTACACCTATCGATACAGCGATACCACCATCTTTTAGGGCATCTGATAAACTATTAAATGCGATGCAGAGTTTCTTTAAGCGTTTCAAACATTCGGCAAATATAAGTCACCGCTTACGAAAAAGACATTTTCTGGAGTTTCTGACTACTATAAAAAAATTAAAATGTCAATATCTTTGGAGTCCTTACATCTATCGATACAGCGATACCACCATCTTTTAGGGCATCTGATAAACTATTAAACCCGATGCAGAATTTATTTAAGAGTTTCAAAAATTCGGCAAAAATAGGTCAAAACTTAGGAAAAAGACATTTTATGGAATTTCTGACTACTATAAAAAATTTTAAATGTCAATATCTTTGGAGTCCTTACATCTATCGATACAGCGATACCACCATCTTTTAGGGCATCTGATAAACTATTAAACCCGATGCAGAATTTATTTAAGAGTTTCAAAAATTCGGCAAAAATAGGTCAAAACTTAGGAAAAACACATTTTCTGGAGTTTCTGACTACTATAAAAAACTTTAAATATCAATATCTTTTTAGTCCTTACACCGATCGATGCAACGGTACCACCATCTTTTAGGGCATCTGATAAACTATTAAATGCGATGCACAGTTTTTTAAGTGTTATACAAATTCGGCAAAAATAGGTCACCGCTTAGGAAAAAGACATTTTCTGGAGTTTCTGACTACTATAAAAAATTTTAAATGTCAATATCTTTGGAGTCCTTACATCTATCGATACAGCGATACCACCATCTTTTAGGGCATCTGATAAACTATTAAACCCGATGCAGAATTTATTTAAGAGTTTCAAAAATTCGGCAAAAATAGGTCAAAACTTAGGAAAAAGACATTTTATGGAATTTCTGACTACTATAAAAAATTTTAAATGTCAATATCTTTGGAGTCCTTACATCTATCGATACAGCGATACCACCATCTTTTAGGGCATCTGATAAACTATTAAATGCGATGCAGAGTTTCTTTAAGCGTTTCAAACATTCGGCAAATATAAGTCACCGCTTACGAAAAAGACATTTTCTGGAGTTTCTGACTACTATAAAAAAATTTAAATGTCAATATCTTTGGAGTCCTTACACCTATCGATACAGCGATACCACCATCTTTTAGGGCATCTGATAAACTATTAAATGCGATGCAGAGTTTCTTTAAGCGTTTCAAAAATTCGGCAAAAATAGGTCAAAAATTAGGAAAAAGACATTTTCTGGAGTTTCTGACTACTATAAAAAACTTTAAATATCAATATCTTTTTAGTCCTTACACCGATCGATGCAACGGTACCACCATCTTTTAGGGCATCTGATAAACTATTAAACGCGATGCAGAATTTATTTAAGAGTTTCAAAAATTCGGCAAAAATAGGTCAAAACTTAGGAAAAAGACATTTTATGGAATTTCTGACTACTATAAAAAATTTTAAATGTCAATATCTTTGGAGTCCTTACATCTATCGATACAGCGATACCACCATTTTTTAGGGCATCTTATAGGCTTTCAAATGCGATGCAGAGTTTCTTTAAGCGTTTCAAAAATTCGGCAAATATAAGTCACCGCTTACGAAAAAGACATTTTCTGGAGTTTCTGACTACTATAAAAAAATTTAAATGTCAATATCTTTGGAGTCCTTACACCTATCGATACAGCGATACCACCATCTTTTAGGGCATCTGATAAACTATTAAATGCGATGCAGAGTTTCTTTAAGCGTTTCAAAAATTCGGCAAAAATAGGTCAAAAATTAGGAAAAACACATTTTCTGGAGTTTCTGACTACTATAAAAAAATTTAAATGTAAATATCTTTGGAGTCCTTACACCTATCGATACAGCGATACCACCATCTTTTAGGGCATCTGATAAACTATTAAATGCGATGCAGAGTTTCTTTAAGCGTTTCAAAAATTCGGCAAAAATAGGTCAAAAATTAGGAAAAAGACATTTTCTGGAGTTTCTGACTACTATAAAAAACTTTAAATATCAATATCTTTTTAGTCCTTACACCGATCGATGCAACGGTACCACCATCTTTTAGGGCATCTGATAAACTATTAAATGCGATGCACAGTTTTTTAAGTGTTATACAAATTCGGCAAAAATAGGTCACCGCTTAGGAAAAAGACATTTTCTGGAGTTTCTGACTACTATAAAAAAATTTAAATGTCAATATCTTTGGAGTCCTTACACCTATCGATACAGCGATACCACCATCTTTTAGGGCATCTGATAAACTATTAAATGCGATGCAGAGTTTCTTTAAGCGTTTCAAAAATTCGGCAAAAATAGGTCAAAAATTAGGAAAAAGACATTTTCTGGAGTTTCTGACTACTATAAAAAATTTTAAATATCAATATCTTTTTAGTCCTTACACCGATCGATGCAACGGTACCACCATCTTTTAGGGCATCTGATAAACTATTAAATGCGATGCAGAGTTTCTTTGAGCGTTTCAAAAATTCGGCAAAAATAGGTCAAAACTTAGGAAAAAGACATTTTATGGAATTTCTGACTACTATAAAAAATTTTAAATGTCAATATCTTTGGAGTCCTTACATCTATCGATACAGCGATACCACCATCTTTTAGGGCATCTGATAAACTATTAAACGCGATGCAGAATTTATTTAAGAGTTTCAAAAATTCGGCAAAAATAGGTCAAAACTTAGGAAAAAGACATTTTATGGAATTTCTGACTACTATAAAAAATTTTAAATGTCAATATCTTTGGAGTCCTTACATCTATCGATACAGCGATACCACCATCTTTTAGGGCATCTGATAAACTATTAAATGCGATGCAGAGTTTCTTTAAGCGTTTCAAACATTCGGCAAATATAAGTCACCGCTTACGAAAAAGACATTTTCTGGAGTTTCTGACTACTATAAAAAAATTTAAATGTCAATATCTTTGGAGTCCTTACACCTATCGATACAGCGATACCACCATCTTTTAGGGCATCTGATAAACTATTAAATGCGATGCAGAGTTTCTTTAAGCGTTTCAAAAATTCGGCAAAAATAAGTTACCGCTTAGGAAAAAGACATTTTCTGGAGTTTCTGACTACTATAAAAAAATTTAAATGTCAATATCTTTGGAGTCCTTACACCTATCGATGCAGCGATACCACCATCTTTTAGGGCATCTGATAAACTATTAAATGCGATGCAGAGTTTCTTTAAGCGTTTCAAAAATTCGGCAAAAATAGGTCAAAAATTAGGAAAAACACATTTTCTGGTGTTTCTGACTACTATAAAAAAATTTAAATGTCAATATCTTTGGAGTCCTTACACCTATCGATACAGCGATACCACCATCTTTTAGGGCATCTGATAAACTATTAAATGCGATGCAGAGTTTCTTTAAGCGTTTCAAAAATTCGGCAAAAATAGGTCAAAAATTAGGAAAAAGACATTTTCTGGAGTTTCTGACTACTATAAAAAACTTTAAATATCAATATCTTTTTAGTCCTTACACCGATCGATGCAACGGTACAACCATCTTTTAGGGCATCTGATAAACTATTAAATGCGATGCAGAGTTTCTTTGAGCGTTTCAAAAATTCGGCAAAAATAGGTCAAAACTTAGGAAAAAGACATTTTATGGAATTTCTGACTACTATAAAAAATTTTAAATGTCAATATCTTTGGAGTCCTTACATCTATCGATACAGCGATACCACCATCTTTTAGGGCATCTGATAAACTATTAAATGCGATGCAGAGTTTCTTTAAGCGTTTCAAAAGTTCGACAAAAATAGGTCAAAACCTAGGAAAAAGACATTTTCTGGAGTTTCTGACTACTATAAAAAAATTTAAATGTCAATATCTTTGGAGTCCTTACACCTATCGATGCAGCAATACCACCATCTTTTAGGGCATCTGATAAACTAATAAATGCGATGCAAAATTATGCAAAAATAGGTCAAAACTTAGGAAAAAGACATTTTCTGGAGTTTCTGACTACTATAAAAAACTTTAAATGTCAATATCTTTTTAGTCCTTACACCTATCGATGCAGCGGTATCACCATTTTTTAGGGCATCTTATAGGCTTTTAAATGCGATGCAGAGTTTCTCTAAGCGTTTCAAAAATTCGGCAAAAATAAGTCACCGCTTAGGAAAAAGACATTTGCTGGAGTTTCTGACTACTATAAAAAAATTTAAATGTCAATATCTTTGGAGTCCTTACACCTATCGATGCAGCAATACCACCATCTTTTAGGGCATCTGATAAGCTAATAAATGCGATGCAAAATTATGCAAAAATAGGTCAAAACCTAGGAAAAAGACATTTTCTGGAGTTTCTGACTACTATAAAAAAATTTAAATGTCAATATCTTTGGAGTGCTTACACCTATCGATGCAGCGATACCACCATCTTTTAGGGCATCTGATAAACTATTAAACGCGATACAGAGTTTTTACAAGCGTCTCAAAAGTTCGACAAAAATAGGTCAAAACCTAGGAAAAAAACATTTTCTGGAGTTTCTGACTACTATAAAAAATGTTTAATTGTCAATATCTTTCGAGTCCTTACACCCATTGATGCAGCGATGCCCCATCTTTTAGGGCATCCGATAAACGATTAAACGCGATGCAGAGTTTCTTGAAACGTTTCAAAAATTCGGCAAAAATACGTCAAAACTTAGGAAAAAGACATTTTCTGGAGTTTCTGACTACTATAAAAAAATTTAAATGTCAATATCTTTGGAATCCTTACACCTATCGATGCAGCGATACCACCATCTTTTAGGGCATCTGATAAACTATTAAACGCGATACAGAGTTTTTACAAGCGTCTCAAAAGTTCGACAAAAATAGGTCAAAACCTAGGAAAAAGACATTTTCTGGAGTTTCTGACTACTATAAAAAAATTTAAATGTCAATATCTTTGGAGTCCTTACAGCTATCGATGCAGCGATGCCACCATCTTTTAGGGCATCTGATAAACTATTAAATGCGATGCAGAGTTTCTTTAAGTGTTATAAAAATTCGGCAAAAATAGGTCACCGCTTAGGAAACAGACATTTTCTGGAGTTTCTGACTACTATAAAAAAGTTTAAATGCCAATATCTTTGGAGTGCTTACACCTATCGATGCAGCGATACCACCATCTTTTAGGGCATCTGATAAACTATTAAAGGCGATACAGGGTTTTTACAAGCGTCTCAAAAGTTCGACAAAAATAGGTCAAAACCTAGGAAAAAGACATTTTCTGGAGTTTCTGACTACTATAAAAAAATTTAAATGTCAATATCTTTGGAGTCCTTACACCTATCGATGCAGCAATACCACCATCTTTTAGGGCATCTGATAAGCTAATAAATGCGATGCAAAATTATGCAAAAATAGGTCAAAACTTAGGAAAAAGACATTTTCTGGAGTTTCTGACTACTATAAAAAACTTTAAATGTCAATATCTTTTTAGTCCTTACACCTATCGATGCAGCGGTATCACCATTTTTTAGGGCATCTGATAAACTATTAAACGCGATACAGAGTTTTTACAAGCGTCTCAAAAGTTCGACAAAAATAGGTCAAAACCTAGGAAAAAGACATTTTCTGGAGTTTCTGACTACTATAAAAAAATTTAAATGTCAATATCTTTGGAGTCCTTACAGCTATCGATGCAGCGGTATCACCATCTTTTAGGGCATCTGATAAACTATAAAACGCGATACAGAGTTTTTACAAGCGTCTCAAAAGTTCGACAAAAATAGGTCAAAGCCTAGGAAAAAGACATTTTCTGGAGTTTCTGACTACTATAAAAAAATTTAAATGTCAATATCTTTGGAGTCCTTACAGCTATCGATGCAGCGATGCCACCATCTTTTAGGGCATCTGATAAACTATTAAATGCAATGCAGAGTTTCTTTAAGTGTTATAAAAATTCGGCAAAAATAGGTCACCGCTTAGGAAACAGACATTTTCTGGAGTTTCTGACTACTATAAAAAATGTTTAATTGTCAATATCTTTCGAGTCCTTACACCCATTGATGCAGCGATGCCCCATCTTTTAGGGCATCCGATAAACGATTAAACGCGATGCAGAGTTTCTTCAAACGTTACAAAAATTCGGCAAAAATACGTCAAAACTTAGGAAAAAGACATTTTCTGGAGTTTCTGACTACTATAAAAAACTTTAAATGTCAATATCTTTTTAGTCCTTACACCTATCGATGCAGCGGTATCACCATTTTTTAGGGCATCTTATAGGCTTTTAAATGCGATGCAGAGTTTCTCTAAGCGTTTCAAAAATTCGGCAAAAATAAGTCACCGCTTAGGAAAAAGACATTTTCTGGAGTTTCTGACTACTATAAAAAAATTTAAATGTCAATATCTTTGGAGTGCTTACACCTATCGATGCAGCGATACCACCATCTATTAGGGCATCTGATAAACTATTAAATGCGATGCAGAGTTTCTTTAAGCGTTTCAAAAATTCGGCAAAAATAAGTTACCGCTTAGGAAAAAGACATTTTCTGGAGTTTCTGACTACTATAAAAAACTTTAAATGTCAATATCTTTTTAGTCCTTACACCTATCGATGCAGCGGTATCACCATTTTTTAGGGCATCTGATAAACTATTAAACGCGATACAGAGTTTTTACAAGCGTCTCAAAAGTTCGACAAAAATAGGTCAAAACCTAGGAAAAAGACATTTTCTGGAGTTTCTGACTACTATAAAAAAATTTAAATGTCAATATCTTTGGAGTCCTTACAGCTATCGATGCAGCGATGCCACCATCTTTTAGGGCATCTGATAAACTATTAAATGCGATGCAGAGTTTCTTTAAGTGTTATAAAAATTCGGCAAAAATAGGTCACCGCTTAGGAAACAGACATTTTCTGGAGTTTCTGACTACTATAAAAAAGTTTAAATGCCAATATCTTTGGAGTGCTTACACCTATCGATGCAGCGATACCACCATCTTTTAGGGCATCTGATAAACTATTAAAGGCGATACAGGGTTTTTACAAGCGTCTCAAAAGTTCGACAAAAATAGGTCAAAACCTAGGAAAAAGACATTTTCTGGAGTTTCTGACTACTATAAAAAATGTTTAATTGTCAATATCTTTCGAGTCCTTACACCCATTGATGCAGCGATGCCCCATCTTTTAGGGCATCCGATAAACGATTAAACGCGATGCAGAGTTTCTTGAAACGTTTCAAAAATTCGGCAAAAATAGGTCAAAACTTAGGAAAAAGACATTTTCTGGAGTTTCTGACTACTATAAAAAACTTTAAATGTCAATATCTTTTTAGTCCTTACACCTATCGATGCAGCGGTATCACCATTTTTTAGGGCATCTGATAAACTATTAAACGCGATACAGAGTTTTTACAAGCGTCTCAAAAGTTCGACAAAAATAGGTCAAAACCTAGGAAAAAGACATTTTCTGGAGTTTCTGACTACTATAAAAAAATTTAAATGTCAATATCTTTGGAGTCCTTACAGCTATCGATGCAGCGATGCCACCATCTTTTAGGGCATCTGATAAACTATTAAATGCGATGCAGAGTTTCTTTAAGTGTTATAAAAATTCGGCAAAAATAGGTCACCGCTTAGGAAACAGACATTTTCTGGAGTTTCTGACTACTATAAAAAAGTTTAAATGCCAATATCTTTGGAGTGCTTACACCTATCGATGCAGCGATACCACCATCTTTTAGGGCATCTGATAAACTATTAAAGGCGATACAGGGTTTTTACAAGCGTCTCAAAAGTTCGACAAAAATAGGTCAAAACCTAGGAAAAAGACATTTTCTGGAGTTTCTGACTACTATAAAAAAATTTAAATGTCAATATCTTTGGAGTCCTTACACCTATCGATGCAGCAATACCACCATCTTTTAGGGCATCTGATAAGCTAATAAATGCGATGCAAAATTATGCAAAAATAGGTCAAAACTTAGGAAAAAGACATTTTCTGGGGTTTCTGACTACTATAAAAAACTTTAAATGTCAATATCTTTTTAGTCCTTACACCTATCGATGCAGCGGTATCACCATTTTTTAGGGCATCTGATAAACTATTAAACGCGATACAGAGTTTTTACAAGCGTCTCAAAAGTTCGACAAAAATAGGTCAAAACCTAGGAAAAAGACATTTTCTGGAGTTTCTGACTACTATAAAAAAATTTAAATGTCAATATCTTTGGAGTCCTTACAGCTATCGATGCAGCGGTATCACCATCTTTTAGGGCATCTGATAAACTATAAAACGCGATACAGAGTTTTTACAAGCGTCTCAAAAGTTCGACAAAAATAGGTCAAAGCCTAGGAAAAAGACATTTTCTGGAGTTTCTGACTACTATAAAAAAATTTAAATGTCAATATCTTTGGAGTCCTTACAGCTATCGATGCAGCGATGCCACCATCTTTTAGGGCATCTGATAAACTATTAAATGCAATGCAGAGTTTCTTTAAGTGTTATAAAAATTCGGCAAAAATAGGTCACCGCTTAGGAAACAGACATTTTCTGGAGTTTCTGACTACTATAAAAAATGTTTAATTGTCAATATCTTTCGAGTCCTTACACCCATTGATGCAGCGATGCCCCATCTTTTAGGGCATCCGATAAACGATTAAACGCGATGCAGAGTTTCTTCAAACGTTACAAAAATTCGGCAAAAATACGTCAAAACTTAGGAAAAAGACATTTTCTGGAGTTTCTGACTACTATAAAAAACTTTAAATGTCAATATCTTTTTAGTCCTTACACCTATCGATGCAGCGGTATCACCATTTTTTAGGGCATCTTATAGGCTTTTAAATGCGATGCAGAGTTTCTCTAAGCGTTTCAAAAATTCGGCAAAAATAAGTCACCGCTTAGGAAAAAGACATTTTCTGGAGTTTCTGACTACTATAAAAAAATTTAAATGTCAATATCTTTGGAGTGCTTACACCTATCGATGCAGCGATACCACCATCTATTAGGGCATCTGATAAACTATTAAATGCGATGCAGAGTTTCTTTAAGCGTTTCAAAAATTCGGCAAAAATAAGTTACCGCTTAGGAAAAAGACATTTTCTGGAGTTTCTGACTACTATAAAAAAATTTAAATGTCAATATCTTTGGAGTCCTTACACCTATCGATGCAGCGATACCACCATCTTTTAGGGCATGTGATAAACTATTAAACGCGATACAGAGTTTTTACAAGCGTCTCAAAAGTTCGACAAAAATAGGTCAAAACCTAGGAAAAAGACATTTTCTGGAGTTTCTGACTACTATAAAAAATGTTTAATTGTCAATATCTTTCGAGTCCTTACACCCATTGATGCAGCGATGCCCCATCTTTTAGGGCATCCGATAAACGATTAAACGCGATGCAGAGTTTCTTCAAACGTTACAAAAATTCGGCAAAAATACGTCAAAACTTAGGAAAAAGACATTTTCTGGAGTTTCTGACTACTATAAAAGACTTTAAATGTCAATATCTTTTTAGTCCTTACACCCATTGATGCAGCGATGCCCCATCTTTTAGGGCATCCGATAAACGATTAAACGCGATGCAGAGTTTCTTGAAACGTTTCAAAAATTCGGCAAAAATACGTCAAAACTTAGGAAAAAGACATTTTCTGGAGTTTCTGACTACTATAAAAGACTTTAAATGTCAATATCTTTTTAGTCCTTACACCTATCGATGCAGCGGTACCACCATTTTTTAGGGCATCTTATGGGCTTTTAAATGCGATGCAGAGCTTCTCTAAGCGTTTCAAAAGTTCGGCAAAAATAAGTCACCGCTTAGGAAAAATACATTTTCTGGAGTTTCTGACTACTATAAAAAAATTTAAATGTCAATATCTTTGGAATCCTTACACCTATCGATGCAGCGATACCACCATCTTTTAGGGCATCTGATAAACTATTAAACGCGATACAGAGTTTTTACAAGCCTCTCAAAAGTTCGACAAAAATAGGTCAAAACCTAGGAAAAAGACATTTTCTGGAGTTTCTGACTACTATAAAAAAATTTAAATGTCAATATCTTTGGAGTCGTTACAGCTACCGATGCAGCGATGCCACCATCTTTTGGGGCATCTGATAAACTATTAAATGCGATGCAGAGTTTCTTTAAGTGTTATAAAAATTCGGCAAAAATAGGTCACCGCTTAGGAAAAAGACATTTTCTGGAGTTTCTGACTACTATAAAAAAATTTAAATGCCAATATCTTTGGAGTGCTTACACCTATCGATGCAGCGATACCACCATCTATTAGGGCATCTGATAAACTATTAAATGCGATGCAGAGTTTCTTTAAGCGTTTCAAAAATTCGGCAAAAATAAGTTACCGCTTAGGAAAAAGACATTTTCTGGAGTTTCTGACTACTATAAAAAAATTTAAATGTCAATATCTTTGGAGTCCTTACACCTATCGATGCAGCGATACCACCATCTTTTAGGGCATGTGATAAACTATTAAACGCGATACAGAGTTTTTACAAGCGTCTCAAAAGTTCGACAAAAATAGGTCAAAACCTAGGAAAAAGACATTTTCTGGAGTTTCTGACTACTATAAAAAATGTTTAATTGTCAATATCTTTCGAGTCCTTACACCCATTGATGCAGCGATGCCCCATCTTTTAGGGCATCCGATAAACGATTAAACGCGATGCAGAGTTTCTTCAAACGTTACAAAAATTCGGCAAAAATACGTCAAAACTTAGGAAAAAGACATTTTCTGGAGTTTCTGACTACTATAAAAGACTTTAAATGTCAATATCTTTTTAGTCCTTACACCCATTGATGCAGCGATGCCCCATCTTTTAGGGCATCCGATAAACGATTAAACGCGATGCAGAGTTTCTTGAAACGTTTCAAAAATTCGGCAAAAATACGTCAAAACTTAGGAAAAAGACATTTTCTGGAGTTTCTGACTACTATAAAAGACTTTAAATGTCAATATCTTTTTAGTCCTTACACCTATCGATGCAGCGGTACCACCATTTTTTAGGGCATCTTATGGGCTTTTAAATGCGATGCAGAGCTTCTCTAAGCGTTTCAAAAGTTCGGCAAAAATAAGTCACCGCTTAGGAAAAATACATTTTCTGGAGTTTCTGACTACTATAAAAAAATTTAAATGTCAATATCTTTGGAATCCTTACACCTATCGATGCAGCGATACCACCATCTTTTAGGGCATCTGATAAACTATTAAACGCGATACAGAGTTTTTACAAGCCTCTCAAAAGTTCGACAAAAATAGGTCAAAACCTAGGAAAAAGACATTTTCTGGAGTTTCTGACTACTATAAAAAAATTTAAATGTCAATATCTTTGGAGTCGTTACAGCTACCGATGCAGCGATGCCACCATCTTTTGGGGCATCTGATAAACTATTAAATGCGATGCAGAGTTTCTTTAAGTGTTATAAAAATTCGGCAAAAATAGGTCACCGCTTAGGAAAAAGACATTTTCTGGAGTTTCTGACTACTATAAAAAAATTTAAATGCCAATATCTTTGGAGTGCTTACACCTATCGATGCAGCGATACCACCATCTTTTAGGGCATCTGATAAACTATTAAATGCGATGCAGAGTTTCTTTAAGCGTAGTAGTAGGGCTATGCCGGTTCTAGACCAGGAAATGAGTCAGAAATGAGTCATCACCGTTCAAGGTCGTTTTTTTTGACTTCAAGGCCGCTTTGACTTCAAGACCGTTTTGACTTCAAGGTTTTCCGTTTTTTTTGTTTATTGTTTGTTCAAGACTGAAAAAAAAAATGATTTTTGATTTCCCCCCATTCATTTATCCATGACCCATAAAGTAAGTATGTATGTATGTGAACCTGGAAGCAATGTGTTACCATTGAGTGTCACCATAATACCGATTTTACAGAATTTGTTTACTTGGTTCGTGCAGTCATTTGGGTCACCCAAGTGCGTAGCTTGTATAAATGACCACTCGACGTTCAAGCACAAAAGATCGGTTCGATTGGTTATGACCTCGCGCATGTGGTCGTTTGGTTCGCTTAAGTGCGTTGCTTGCATAAATGACCTTAGCCGGGGGATGTTCGTTATACATCGAACATTAGAAAATGCTTATTCGGGGTTATAGAGTCGATCGCTTGTGCAGTGTGTTTATATGTTTATGCTATGATT
Source organism: Merodon equestris (assembly GCA_958301585.1). NCBI lineage: Eukaryota > Metazoa > Arthropoda > Insecta > Diptera > Syrphidae > Merodon > Merodon equestris. Next base: position 94,251,189 of record OY284414.1, read on the forward strand.
TATATGACGTTTTTTTTAGTTTTAGATGGGATTGCTGTGTTCTAGACATGCGGTAACGTGTCATCTGACAGGAAGGCCGTTCATGTGTTGAGAGCTTCATGGTCGGTTGAGGGGGATTACTAATTTGGTGTGTGATGTGATTTTAAGGTCGTTTTTGACTTCAAGATGACTTCAAGGTCGTTTGACTTGAGGGTCGTTTGACTTGAAGGTCGTTCGAGGTCGTTTGACTTGAGGGTCGTTTTACTTGAGGGTCGTTTGACTTGAAGGTAGTTCAAGGTCGTTTGAACTGCGTCTGACTAATCTGGTGTGTGTTGATACGAACAAAACAAATCTGTGTACGGGGTCATTGACACTTGTTACAATTCCTAAATCATTTAAGCTGTTCTAATCAGAATATCTAATTATAGAAATCAGTGTATTCTAAAAATAATCCTTGCTTTAATATAAAGCGGAACCTGAAAATAAAAATGAAAACAGATTTTTTTGTTTTTTTTGTTTTTGTTTATTGTTCAAGACCGAATTATGATATAATTTACAGCATATGTTAAGGCGCGAGTCCGTATCTTTTAGCCAATATAAATATATATATATATATATATATATATGTATATATATGTAAATATTTAATATACAACAATAAATATAAATGAAAGTTGCTTTTCTACATTTCTGTGTTTATAAAATTCCTTAAAATTACAGCATTTCTAAGCGCACAAAATTGATGATGGTGTTGGAGCTGGTGGTGACAGCGTGTAGTTGTTTGAAACATCTTATTTAAAGATTTCAAATTATCGCATCCGAGATTATTTAAATCAATTGCAGTCTTTTGAAGAAACTGTTCAACCCATGTCTTTTTTTCGGCTCCCTTGACGTAAACGTCACAATTTTTTAGATTTTCTTGTAGAAACTTTTTGACACTTTTAAAAGATACAGATCCATCGTCCCATGCTAAACCATGATAATTTTTCGTCAACCAATTTGCTTGTTTTTGGTATTTCATAGATAAATTTCTGAACTCATACGGCTGCTTAATTAAAAAATTTTGAAACTCCCAAGAATTAAAAGTAATAGCCAGCTCCTTTATAATGAACACATTATTATTTCCCTTAAATCCTTGAAAGTCTAAAGTGATTACTGCTTTTCCAGCCATGTCTATGTGAAGGTATGTATGTTACTGATAGAGTGATTGCTCTTCAATTGATAGAATTTATAGAGTTTCTTATTTTAAATAATTCTCTTGATTTCACCAGTAAGTGGAGTATATTTTATTATTCGATCATGTATGAGTACACAATATGCAACTGTATTAGTTGGAAGATTTTTAGATATCTTGAATTCAATTCTTATGTCAATGGGTCCGGCTTTGATTGCCTCATTCTGATGTGATACATCAAAAACAATAATGGGGGCAATTCTCTTGAATTCATCACGTGTAAGAAGAGGTTTTGGATTTACCAAGTAATAGCCTTGTTGAAATTTTGCATACATTTCATATAAAACGCCATAACGATCACAATCAAATTTAAGATTAAGGTCATCATATGGATATGTCTCTGAGTTGAGATGTACTTTAGCATCCGTTACTTCGCAATGTTTAAACTTGCCCTCAATTTGTAACGCTAATAATATAAAGCGAGGCGTTTCATTTTGTTGTGAAAGCTTAACATTCCACAAGTGATGCATTCCCTGAGTTAGAGTTGGGTTGAAATGACAATCCCAACTACGAAATGCTAATGTTATGGGCGTTTCACTTTTGATTGTTTTGAAAATATTCAGTTTCGAAGTATCAGCCAATTGTATATGAGGAACTTTCCAGGTGATATTGTTTATATTTAGCTGTACTTTTTCTTTTAAATCTGTTGAATATACAACATTTTGATTAGTCTTTGAACGTAATAAAATCAACTCATGTTTAGAGTTTACAATAATTCGATTATAGTCTTCGGCAAAACCCATTAACGATTTAAGGGGTAGACAAAAATTAAAATGTCCGCTTGTTAAATCGATATCATCAGATTTAGACCATCCGGCATTTTTTAACCTCAGACTCTCATCCTTATTGAGAGAAGCATAGTTTTTTAGTGTTGTAGTTACACCTAAATGTCGTGTTCGATCAATTTCGAATCCATTAATTTCATAACGAATTTCGTCGAATAAATATGCTGCGCAATTGTTTTTCAATTTAATATTCGATGAAACTGCCCCATTATCTAGAGTAGCAAATCCCTCAATATTAATATAGCTTTCGCTAGGTAATATGAAAATATCTTGGTTCTGAATAGATATACGAATTTCATCACTACTTTTAAATGCTTGCAAATATGGTATGTAACTATGAAATTCCTTTCTTATAATGCTTTCGTCAGAAATTGGATGTTGTACGATGTTTAGTATTTCACTCATATTTTGTTTTTTGATGTTTTTTTTTTTAATTGTAAACCTATTGATTTAAGGTATTGTTTATTAGCTATCGATATTGGTACTAATCTCTCATGTGGTGTTTTAAGTCCTTTTTGTTTGACTGTTAGTAAAGTTGTGACTGGTGATGTCAGTCCTGAGATATTTTTATTGTAAATAATCATTGATCCAACGGTTTTAAATGGAGTCTGAGCGTTACTCTTTCACCACGAAAATTGATTAGGTTGCCTTTTAGATCAACAATTCGAATTGCAATCGTGCTTATTTGTTGAGTGCTGATGGGGAAATAAATAACATTTGTTGGGCTCTCATCAATTTTATACCCTGGACTGACACTCAATGAAAATTCATGGATTGTATGTGCTGGCGAATTGTTAATATATGATCCAGTTACAATATTACATTCCACACGTAAAACGTGAACTTTTGTAATATTTATTTGTTGATCTGATGTATGTTTTTGATTTGCCTCCAATATTCTTTCACTGAACCCCAGTAGTGATCCAATCGATCGTTCTTTATTAAAATAAATTTTGTCCGTACTGTTTATTTCTGTCTGAAGCGTATTATAATTTGCCTCAATAACAAGTTTTCCATTCGAATTCTTTTCTTTATATTTTCCCTGTAAGTATTCGACAATATCATCGAACTCATATGAACCGACTGGAATTTCAAAAACCAAATCGTTTATGTGAAATAAATTATTATCTATATCGACATTTGGTACAGAGTTATATGTATGAAAATCGATCAATCCGCACACATAATTCTTATTTAAATTAATTGGTGGAAAGTAATCCGCAGTAAGAAGAGATGAGTTCCCACTTAATGTGAGAGCTATTGACATGATGAAAGTCAACAATGAAATGAAACTAATTATATGTTAGAAAATTATTTTTATTGATTGATTAAATTTCATTACAAGACATCACGTTTATTAATCCAGGAGTTATGCTGGTGCGAAAATCCTAACCACTTTACAAAAACTCTGTTTCCTTTGACTTTTAAAACCTTTTCTACAAGATAAACGTCTGGATATCTAGTTTTTTGTAGTTCGCGTTCATAAAATGCACCTTTTATTGATTTACCGTCATAGTCTTTAAGAATATATGTAACCGGATTTGTATTTTGTACGGTTTTGATTTGAAAGATCTCTGTCGACCAATTGGGGGTGTATCCCTTTTCAAAAGTATGTTTATATTTACTTATTCGTACATTATTGCCAACATGGAATTTGGGCTCATTGAATATTTTCAAATGATTGTAAACAGTTTTCAATAAAGATTTTTCATTAGAAGAATTAACATTAACTGGCGCCATTTTAATTGTTCTATGTATTTTGTTGTTATAATTATCAATTAAGGTTTTGTATATGTCAACCCATCGATATGATCCCCGGTAGCTGAACTCTTTCCACATCATTCCCTTTAAAGTTCTATTAAATCGTTCAACTATTGATGCCTTTAGTACACTTTGTGTTGAATAATGCCTTATGTCATATTTTAGAGTTAAATTTTTAAATTCATTGTTAAAGAATTCCCTGCCATCATCAGTTTGTAAATTTTTTGGTTTTCGCCCCAACTTGAATATACCTTTCATAGCATTAGCCACAAGAGGAGCACTTTTATTTTTCAATGGCACTATCCAGGCAAATTTTGAAAATGTATCTATAACAGTCAGCACGTAACGATAGCCATTATTATAGTTGGAATAGTTCCCCATTTCTACAAGATCAGCCTGCCAAAGGTCATCTATTCCTTTTGTTATTACCCTCCGCCGTTTAAAAGTTTTACGAGCTTGACGGTGAAGTTCCTGCACCAATCCTCTTCTCACGTTCGTCATCGGACTGATTATGTTGTAGCCCAAATGGGGTGGGTTTTATAATCTGTTGAAATAAAATATCCTCGATTGCATGAACCTTTTCATCGATATAAAATGTATGGACCTTAAGGTTTTCTTCAACTGTTTTCTGTATACTGTTAAGTTGTTCATATATTATATCAATGTCCTGTTTGATATTAGACAATGTTTTACTGTTTTCATTTCTAAGTTTTGAATTTAGTTCATTTATACAATTATCAACAAATAATTTATTTGTGGCATCACTGCTTGCTATAGGACTACCAAGATTTTTAATACGCTTGAAACTAATATTTATATGTGCATCGCTGTCTAATTGAAAGCCTCCGACTTTTGAAATAAGTCTTCTGGAATACCTTTTGTTTTGATTGCAATAGGAGGAACGTCCAAACTTGTCAATAACCATTTTGAAATTGATCTATTTGACTTCATATTTACACAATTATATTCTCTTCGCGCAACTCTTCAATAATCGACATTATTTCATTATTATGATTTGTATGACCAGCTGATTGTGAAGCGATAAGGAGTCTTAGTCTATCTATTAACTCATTAGGATCATTCCAATATACGTAGTTGGGTTTCTTATAATTTAATCTCATTATACCGGAACCTTTATGTATGTTTGTGGTTTTTTTGTTTTTAACAAATAATTTTTTAATTATTTTAATATATTTGTATGCCTTAGTACCTTTTATTTGTTCATTAGCACTATGGTTACGTTTATGTGCATTTGTTAGTGTCAACATTTCTCTATAAGTTTGCAAATCTGCATCGTCATATTTTTTTGGAACTTTATAAAAGATCAGCTCAAAGAGTCCAGGTGTCTTAGACCAACTCCGGTTAGCAATTGAAATTTTATCATTATTCAACTCAAACGCTGTATTACCAAATTTCCATTTGTCATTAACATCTCGATAAGGTCCATATAACTTATCTAATTTGCCTGCCTTTTCCAACGTTGTAAGATCGGCAAAGGGTTTTCCATCATCTGATTGTGAAAATGACATATATTCATCATTGTCATCAGCATCATCATCTTCATCCTCAACAGCAGCATCGGCATCAGCAGCATAACTACTACTTGTACTTGAATCATTGAAAAGTTTGCTCATACTCGATTTCAATGGAGTACTTGTTTCTATTGTACTTATATTATTTTTATTCGGATACGTGTTCGGTTGTCGTTCCTTCTTTAAAGTCTTTGTTTCTTCAACTAGTTCCTTGAGCGGCTTAGTGATAGGTTTTAATGAAGTCTCTAGATAATTTCGCGTATCAGCTTCCCCCAGTTTTCTATCTCGAAATTTCTTTCTCAATATCTTTCGAGTCTTAACTATATCTTTAATTATTTTCTCATTCATATTCATATTTGAGTGAGTTGCAATCTCACAGAATACTGATTAGATGATAGTGTGTAACTCACATTTTATAGTTGTATAAAAACGTCAAAAGCTTTCCTATAACGACCACAATCAATATGGTCATCTTTGCTTATGACGAGAAATCCATTTTTATCTTGCCAGCACCTGCTACATAAATGCATAAATATTTCAAATGACATGTCATTGGCGCCCACATGATCATTGTATATAAGCCGCATATTTAAATCATCTTGCTTAAACACAATGATCAAATTTGCATTGTCTCGCACCAAATGTTTTGGAATCCGCGTGTACGTCTGGCATAAGTAAAAACTGTCGATATTCTTATGTCGTCCAATACAGAAATATGATCTTATATGGTTTTGTTTCTCACATGCGACATCATCAAATATCATAATAGAATTACCTTTGGCTTTTTCCGGTGCTAAAACATGTTCGTTTTCGGTGAAAGGGAAAAATCCCATACCTTTAATTGGTCTAATTAATTCTTGTAAATATTTATATTTCGGTTGGGATGTAGATTTTGAGTATAGATAAATATTTTTAAATTTGAGTCCATTCGGACTTTCTATTAAATTGATCATTACATTAGTCTTTCCGCAATTTGATGGTCCAACAATTAGGGCTCTTATTGAATTGGGTAGCAATGAGCTGTGCTTTTTTTTACCTAAATTTCCGGTAGAGAAATCTATATTTCGTATTGATATACTCTTATGTTGTTTGATAAAATGCATTTTGACAACTGACAAGAACGTATTAAAAGTGCATTCCTTTATTCAATCGCTCACAGTTTTAAGGAAGCTTTATAAGCGATAAGATAGATAATCAAAATAAAATGACAATATTATATGAAAATCGAATCAGTCGTAATAAAGCAGCCTCTGGGAGGGGACTAATTAACAAATTAATTAACTCATTACCTGTGGAAATTCATTTACCCGGATATCAATTTTGTGGGCCTGGTACTAAATTAAAAAAACGGCTTGCTAGAGGTGATCAGGGTATTAACCCATTAGATAGTGCGTGCAGACAACATGATATTATCTATTCTCAAACTAACGATATAAATAAACGACACATAGCCGATCAAGTGTTGGCCGACAAAGCTGAGGCAAGACTTAGGTCCACTAATAATAGTAGTGTAGGTGAACGTGCAAATGCATGGTTTGTTACGAATGCAATGAAAGCAAAAGTTAAATTTGGGATGGGGATCGGAAGAAAAAAATCTCAATGTGGAAAGAATCTTTTCAATAAGACCATAAGGGCAGCAACAAAACTCTTAAATAAAAAAAAACCGGAGGATATAGAGAGTGCAATAAAAATTGCAAATAAAGTTGTAAAAAAATCGTTTAAGGGGAAAAAAAGGTTATCAATAAATGTCCCCCGAATAATACCTATACCTAAAATAGGAGGATTCTTACCTTTGATACCAATATTGACTGCTCTGGGGACCATTGGAAGCTTGTCAGCCGGTGGAGCTACTATTGCACGAGTTGTAAATGAGGCAAAAGCGGCCAAAAAACAATTAGAAGAATCGAATCGCCATAATAAAAATATGGAGGCTATCGCTCTGGGAAAAGGTTTATATCTTAAACCCTATAAGAAGGGATATGGATTATATTTGAGTCCAAATCCAAAAAACTATTAAAAATGCTACCCAAACGGGCTCTTACTGATGTTGATTTAAGGAAATTTGCAAGCGATTTACCAAATTTTAGGGGTGTTTTCATGCGTGACGCGCTCCCAAAACGTCCACTTGAAGCGGAATGTGGAATTGTCAATTTGGACATATCTACAGGGCCTGGCACACATTGGGTGGCATATAGAAAAGATAAAAATCACGTAGAATATTTTGATAGTTTTGGCAACTTGCAACCACCACAAGAAATAATTCGTTATTTAGGCAATGGCATAATGTATAATTATTCCAGGCACCAAAATTACAACTCTTTTAATTGTGGACACTTATGTTTAAAATTTCTTTACAATATATATATATAAATAAAAACAAATTTTAATATGGTCTAAAAAACAAAAAGTTGTTTTATTATAAAATTTTTAACTACAGGTATTTCTTCTTTTCTCTTACATTAACAATGCGCTTTTATTTAAGTCTGGTGTAAAATGACATTAGTTTTCGTATTCTTATCAACATAGAATCTAACATGACACAAAAACAAGTATCTGGCCCGACTTGGCAACTATCTGATGACCATGAACATGTTGTGAAATGACGATCATATTTTGATTTAACAATATAAATATTCTCATGTTCAGATAACCTTGAAATGCAGTTTTGAAACATCTCCAAATGTTCATCTAGAATGTTCTCCTTGTGTAGTTGTATGAACTCCTTCAGTTCCGTCAAAGTTGCAGAAATGTGTAGAATGACAACACCTCCAGAATCCACCGTTCTTCGAAAAGGACTGACACATTTTAGCAAATCCTGAGAGCTTTAGCTTAACTGCACGATATTTCGTATGTTTCTTGCATCTCTTTATGTTTCTTGTTCCTACTTCTCCTTCAGTTGTTTGAAGATCTACTACTTTTGTTGTGCACTCATAGAACATGTTTTTTACTTTCTTCTTCTTTTGCAATGAATTGATTCAAAAGTTCAATATCTTCCTCACCAATTTTGTCAAGGTTCATTGGCTTGACATTGTCTACGTCATTCATATGTTAGTGTGCCACCAATTTATATGTTCATTTGGGGGAAAACTCAAACAATGTTGATGATAAATTTTCGGGAATCTCTTCTCCTCTGCGCTTGCTTAATAACAACGATCTGTAAGAAAAACTTCCAAGTTTTGGACTATTGTATCAATTTGAAGAATTTTAAAATATTTCCAAGCTGTATGGCAGACACAATACTTATATTTGGACTTTTAATTTTCTGCACCCAAAACATTTCTTTCTAACTAAAACAAGATAATGTTCGTCTTTTGCTTACCTTTTTGTTTCTCTATGGCTGAAAAAAAATTAGAAAAGAAAAATTTAAAGTGAACTGACCGTCCCTTCTTAAAACGATAGCAAGTGAAAGGGCATACTGCAAAAATAAAAACAGTTAGGTTTATTTATTTATATTTTTTTTATTGGTTGAGCGCAAAATTTTTTTGGCTCACCTGTATTTCATTGATAATTTGGAAACTTAAATTCTTGTTACCTTCTTTCGTGGCAACAAGAAATAAATTCTGATTATTTTTGTTCAGGATGACTATCTCATCATCCTGAAACTTTTCAGCCATATGGGCTGGGAAAAAAAACTGAGTGCTTGGGAACTCTGCTAATAGCCGATTCCCAAAGCGTGTTTGGATTTTTTTTAGTTTCTCTATTTTATAATATTTATTTACTTCTACATCTGCTATATTAATGGTTTTCTTATTAATAAAAAAAGTGCTCGACATTTTATTTGCATTAAAGCGCTCCAAAATGCTGTCCACACTTTCTTCAGCCTTGCGCTTTTTCGATGATGGTAACTGCTGCTGTTGTTGTGGTTGTTGCTGCTGCTGTTGTTGTTGTTGTTGATGATGATTTGGTGGTGACTGCTGCAACCATTGCTGTTGTCGCAGCTGTTCTGGTGTAGACAGCATACCACTGCTGAAAAACCCCTCCAGCACACTGTTTTTCAGATCCTCCTGTTGCTGCCTCTGCTGCTGTTGTCGCTGCTGCTGCTGTTGTTGCTGCTGCTGCTGTACCACTTTCAGTGAATGTGGGTCCCTAAGCAGAATATTTTCTAAAATTGTAGCTCTCTCCATTTCTGCTCAGGCTTCACAAATTACTGATTGATTTTGTCCTAACCTTTTTATATCCACTTCTTCTTCTTCTTCTTCTTATCTCAGTTGGGATAAATACAAATTTATGTTATACAAACTTGCAAAGTTTAGATAGGCACGTTTTTTTTTCCCCATCCTAACTGTTGGAGTTGTAAACACAGCAGCCCCATCTAAAACTAAAAAATGTCATATCGCTCTCTTATATGCAATACTTAACGGGGTTTTAGTATAGGAACTACCTTGCATTGGTATATATTTACTTATATTAAACACAATATTTATAATGGATGCCAATGCCCATCCACTATCTTTTTCTTGAAACTCATCAAATTTGTTTAGTAATTGGCTTTCCAAATTTTCAGATACAATATTTTCTATGATATTTTTATCACTTAAACTAATACATACATTTTTCGTACTTATATATTTCATCTCCTGTCTAATCTCCTCATTATCATCATATTTCCGGAACTCACCACAGAAAACAGCATTAATTTTTATGTTGATGTACTCGTTGATTATCTCCTGCAGTTGATTGATAATTATTGGTCTGCAATCCTTCAGAAAAAGCTTAGGATCGGCGTGTTTTAAATTGGTTATAACACCCGATCTGATCCTTTGTTTAAACGCCGAATTCGGGAGATCTTCCCACTTTAATATCTCCTCACTTGATTGTGAAACAAAGAGTTGTTTGTACGATGATAATGTACCGAGTGCTGATGTAAGATAATAATTTTGCCCGGTAAACTTAGCATCAGGTAACCAACTTTTTAAAAGTTCCATATCTTTTTCGCAGTGTTTTAAATTTGCTTCAATGTTCGCGGCATCATCACAATCACTATTTCTCCGCAAAAGGAAACTCAATAAATGTGATTGTTGTCTTTCTATCACTTCTTTAATTTGAGGATCCATATTATTTGTTATTACAGTGAAGTATATATATTAAAAATGCAACAAGTGTCAATGACCCCGTACACAGATTTTTTTTGTTCGTAGCAACACACACCAGATTAATCAGACGCAGATCTGAATAAAATGCAACAAGTGTCAATGACCCTGTACACAGATTTTAATTTTTTTGTTCGTAGCAACACACACCAGATTAACCAGACGCAGATCTGAATAAAATGCAACAAGTGTCAATGACCCCTAAACAGATTTTAATTTTTTTGTTCGTAGCAACACACACCAGATTAATCAGACGCAGATCTGAATAAAATGCAACAAGTGTCAATGACCCCTAAACAGATTTTTATTTTTTTGTTTGTAACAACACACACCAGATAAATCAGACGCAGATCAGAATAAAATGCAACAAGTGTCAATGACCCTGTACACAGATTTTAATTTTTTTGTTCGTAACAACACACACCAGATTAATCAGACGCAGTTCAAAGGACCTTGAACTACCTTCAAGTCAAACGACCCTCAAGTCAAACGACCTTGAACGACCTTCAAGTCAAACGACCCTCAAGTCAAACGACCTTGAACGACCTTCAAGTCAAACGACCATGAAATCAAACGGCCTCGAAGTCATCTTGAAGTCAAAAACGACCTTGAAATCACATACATATGTAGCAACACACACCAAATTAGTAATCCCCCTCAACCGACGATGAAGCTCTCAACACATGAACGGCCTTCCTGTCAGATGACACGTTACCGCATGTCTAGAACACAGCAATCCCATCTAAAACTAAAAAAAACGTCATATAAATCATAGCATAAACATATAAACACACTGCACAAGCGATCGACTCTATAACCCCGAATAAGCATTTTCTAATGTTCGATGTATAACGAACATCCCCCGGCTAAGGTCATTTATGCAAGCAACGCACTTAAGCGAACCAAACGACCACATGCGCGAGGTCATAACCAATCGAACCGATCTTTTGTGCTTGAACGTCGAGTGGTCATTTATACAAGCTACGCACTTGGGTGACCCAAATGACTGCACGAACCAAGTAAACAAATTCTGTAAAATCGGTATTATGATGACACTCAATGGTAACACATTGCTTCCAGGTTCACATATATATGTACATACATACATACTTACTTTATGGGTCATGGATAAATGAATGGGGGGAAATCAAAAATGATTTTTTTTCAGTCTTGAACAAACAATAAACAAAAAAACGGAAAACCTTGAAGTCAAAACGGCCTTCAAGTCAAAGCGGCCTTGAAGTCAAAGCGGCCTTGAAGTCAAAACGGCCTTGAAGTAAAAAAAAACGACCTTGAACGGTGATGACTCATTTCTGACTCATTTCCTGGTCTAGAACCGGCATAGCCCTACTACTAAGCGTTTCAAAAATTCGGCAAAAATAAGTCACCGCTTAGGAAAAAGGCATTTTCTGGAGTTTCTGACTACTATAAAAAAATTTAAATGTCAATATCTTTGGAGTCCTTACACCTATCGATGCAGCGATACCACCATCTTTTAGGGCATCTGATAAACTAATAAATGCGATGCAAAATTATGCAAAAATAGGTCAAAACTTAGGAAAAAGACATTTTCTGGAGTTTCTGACTACTATAAAAAAATTTAAATGTCAATATCTTTTTAGTCCTTACACCTATCGATGCAGCGATACCACCATCTTTTAGGGCATCTGATAAACTATTAAATGCGATGCAGAGTTTCTTTAAGCGTTTCAAAAGTTCGACAAAAATAGGTCAAAACCTAGGAAAAAGACATTTTCTGGAGTTTCTGACTACTATAAAAAAATTTAAATGTCAATATCTTTGGAGTCCTTACACCTATCGATGCAGCAATACCACCATCTTTTAGGGCATCTGATAAACTAATAAATGCGATGCAAAATTATGCAAAAATAGGTCAAAACTTAGGAAAAAGACATTTTCTGGAGTTTCTGACTACTATAAAAAACTTTAAATGTCAATATCTTTTTAGTCCTTACACCTATCGATGCAGCGGTATCACCATTTTTTAGGGCATCTTATAGGCTTTTAAATGCGATGCAGAGTTTCTCTAAGCGTTTCAAAAATTCGGCAAAAATAAGTCACCGCTTAGGAAAAAGACATTTTCTGGAGTTTCTGACTACTATAAAAAAATTTAAATGTCAATATCTTTGGAGTGGTTACACCTATCGATGCAGCGATACCACCATCTTTTAGGGCATCTGATAAACTATTAAACGCGATACAGAGTTTTTACAAGCGTCTCAAAAGTTCGACAAAAATAGGTCAAAACCTAGGAAAAAAACATTTTCTGGAGTTTCTGACTACTATAAAAAATGTTTAATTGTCAATATCTTTCGAGTCCTTACACCCATTGATGCAGCGATGCCCCATCTTTTAGGGCATCCGATAAACGATTAAACGCGATGCAGAGTTTCTTGAAACGTTTCAAAAATTCGGCAAAAATACGTCAAAACTTAGGAAAAAGACATTTTCTGGAGTTTCTGACTACTATAAAAGACTTTAAATGTCAATATCTTTTTAGTCCTTACACCCATTGATGCAGCGATGCCCCATCTTTTAGGGCATCCGATAAACGATTAAACGCGATGCAGAGTTTCTTGAAACGTTTCAAAAATTCGGCAAAAATACGTCAAAACTTAGGAAAAAGACATTTTCTGGAGTTTCTGACTACTATAAAAGACTTTAAATGTCAATATCTTTTTAGTCCTTACACCTATCGATGCAGCGGTACCACCATTTTTTAGGGCATCTTATGGGCTTTTAAATGCGATGCAGAGCTTCTCTAAGCGTTTCAAAAATTCGACAAAAATAAGTCACCGCTTAGGAAAAAGACATTTTCTGGAGTTTCTGACTACTATAAAAAAATTTAAATGTCAATATCTTTGGAATCCTTACACCTATCGATGCAGCGATACCACCATCTTTTAGGGCATCTGATAAACTATTAAACGCGATACAGAGTTTTTACAAGCGTCTCAAAAGTTCGACAAAAATAGGTCAAAACCTAGGAAAAAGACATTTTCTGGAGTTTCTGACTACTATAAAAAAATTTAAATGTCAATATCTTTGGAGTCCTTACAGCTATCGATGCAGCGATGCCACCATCTTTTAGGGCATCTGATAAACTATTAAATGCGATGCAGAGTTTCTTTAAGTGTTATAAAAATTCGGCAAAAATAGGTCACCGCTTAGGAAACAGACATTTTCTGGAGTTTCTGACTACTATAAAAAAGTTTAAATGCCAATATCTTTGGAGTGCTTACACCTATCGATGCAGCGATACCACCATCTTTTAGGGCATCTGATAAACTATTAAAGGCGATACAGGGTTTTTACAAGCGTCTCAAAAGTTCGACAAAAATAGGTCAAAACCTAGGAAAAAGACATTTTCTGGAGTTTCTGACTACTATAAAAAAATTTAAATGTCAATATCTTTGGAGTCCTTACACCTATCGATGCAGCAATACCACCATCTTTTAGGGCATCTGATAAGCTAATAAATGCGATGCAAAATTATGCAAAAATAGGTCAAAACTTAGGAAAAAGACATTTTCTGGAGTTTCTGACTACTATAAAAAACTTTAAATGTCAATATCTTTTTAGTCCTTACACCTATCGATGCAGCGGTATCACCATTTTTTAGGGCATCTGATAAACTATTAAACGCGATACAGAGTTTTTACAAGCGTCTCAAAAGTTCGACAAAAATAGGTCAAAACCTAGGAAAAAGACATTTTCTGGAGTTTCTGACTACTATAAAAAAATTTAAATGTCAATATCTTTGGAGTCCTTACAGCTATCGATGCAGCGGTATCACCATCTTTTAGCGCATCTGATAAACTATAAAAGGCGATACAGAGTTTTTACAAGCGTCTCAAAAGTTCGACAAAAATAGGTCAAAGCCTAGGAAAAAGACATTTTCTGGAGTTTCTGACTACTATAAAAAAATTTAAATGTCAATATCTTTGGAGTCCTTACAGCTATCGATGCAGCGATGCCACCATCTTTTAGGGCATCTGATAAACTATTAAATGCAATGCAGAGTTTCTTTAAGTGTTATAAAAATTCGGCAAAAATAGGTCACCGCTTAGGAAACAGACATTTTCTGGAGTTTCTGACTACTATAAAAAATGTTTAATTGTCAATATCTTTCGAGTCCTTACACCCATTGATGCAGCGATACCCCATCTTTTAGGGCATCCGATAAACGATTAAACGCGATGCAGAGTTTCTTCAAACGTTACAAAAATTCGGCAAAAATACGTCAAAACTTAGGAAAAAGACATTTTCTGGAGTTTCTGACTACTATAAAAAACTTTAAATGTCAATATCTTTTTAGTCCTTACACCTATCGATGCAGCGGTATCACCATTTTTTAGGGCATCTTATAGGCTTTTAAATGCGATGCAGAGTTTCTCTAAGCGTTTCAAAAATTCGGCAAAAATAAGTCACCGCTTAGGAAAAAGACATTTTCTGGAGTTTCTGGCTACTATAAAAAAATTTAAATGTCAATATCTTTGGAGTGCTTACACCTATCGATGCAGCGATACCACCATCTATTAGGGCATCTGATAAACTATTAAATGCGATGCAGAGTTTCTTTAAGCGTTTCAAAAATTCGGCAAAAATAAGTTACCGCTTAGGAAAAAGACATTTTCTGGAGTTTCTGACTACTATAAAAAAATTTAAATGTCAATATCTTTGGAGTCCTTACACCTATCGATGCAGCGATACCACCATCTTTTAGGGCATGTGATAAACTATTAAACGCGATACAGAGTTTTTACAAGCGTCTCAAAAGTTCGACAAAAATAGGTCAAAACCTAGGAAAAAGACATTTTCTGGAGTTTCTGACTACTATAAAAAATGTTTAATTGTCAATATCTTTCGAGTCCTTACACCCATTGATGCAGCGATGCCCCATCTTTTAGGGCATCCGATAAACGATTAAACGCGATGCAGAGTTTCTTCAAACGTTACAAAAATTCGGCAAAAATACGTCAAAACTTAGGAAAAAGACATTTTCTGGAGTTTCTGACTACTATAAAAGACTTTAAATGTCAATATCTTTTTAGTCCTTACACCCATTGATGCAGCGATGCCCCATCTTTTAGGGCATCGGATAAACGATTAAACGCGATGCAGAGTTTCTTGAAACGTTTCAAAAATTCGGCAAAAATACGTCAAAACTTAGGAAAAAGACATTTTCTGGAGTTTCTGACTACTATAAAAGACTTTAAATGTCAATATCTTTTTAGTCCTTACACCTATCGATGCAGCGGTACCACCATTTTTTAGGGCATCTTATGGGCTTTTAAATGCGATGCAGAGCTTCTCTAAGCGTTTCAAAAGTTCGGCAAAAATAAGTCACCGCTTAGGAAAAAGACATTTTCTGGAGTTTCTGACTACTATAAAAAAATTGAAATGTCAATATCTTTGGAGTCCTTACAGCTACCGATGCAGCGATGCCACCATCTTTTAGGGCATCTGATAAACTATTAAATGCGATGCACAGTTTTTTAAGTGTTATACAAATTCGGCAAAAATAGGTCACCGCTTAGGAAAAAGACATTTTCTGGAGTTTCTGACTACTATAAAAAAATTTAAATGTCAATATCTTTGGAGTCCTTACACCTATCGATACAGCGATACCACCATCTTTTAGGGCATCTGATAAACTATTAAACGCGATACAGAGTTTTTACAAGCCTCTCAAAAGTTCGACAAAAATAGGTCAAAACCTAGGAAAAAGACATTTTCTGGAGTTTCTGACTACTATAAAAAAATTTAAATGTCAATATCTTTGGAGTCCTTACAGCTACCGATGCAGCGATGCCACCATCTTTTAGGGCATCTGATAAACTATTAAATGCGATGCAGAGTTTCTTTAAGTGTTATAAAAATTCGGCAAAAATAGGTCACCGCTTAGGAAAAAGACATTTTCTGGAGTTTCTGACTACTATAAAAAAATTTAAATGCCAATATCTTTGGAGTGCTTACACCTATCGATGCAGCGATACCACCATCTTTTAGGGCATCTGATAAACTATTAAATGCGATGCAGAGTTTCTTTAAGCGTTTCAAAAATTCGGCAAAAATAAGTCACCGCTTACGAAAAAGGCATTTTCTGGAGTTTCTGACTACTATAAAAAAATTTAAATGTCAATATCTTTGGAGTCCTTACACCTATCGATGCAGCGATACCACCATCTTTTAGGGCATCTGATAAACTAATAAATGCGATGCAAAATTATGCAAAAATAGGTCAAAACTTAGGAAAAAGACATTTTCTGGAGTTTCTGACTACTATAAAAAATTTTAAATGTCAATATCTTTTTAGTCCTTACATCTATCGATGCAGCGATACCACCATCTTTTAGGGCATCTGATAAACTATTAAATGCGATGCAGAGTTTCTTTAAGCGTTTCAAAAATTCGGCAAAAATAAGTCACCGCTTAGGAAAAAGGCATTTTCTGGAGTTTCTGACTACTATAAAAAAATTTAAATGTCAATATCTTTGGAGTCCTTACACCTATCGATGCACCGATACCACCATCTTTTAGGGCATCTGATAAACTAATAAATGCGATGCAAAATTATGCAAAAATAGGTCAAAACTTAGGAAAAAGACATTTTCTGGAGTTTCTGACTACTATAAAAAATTTTAAATGTCAATATCTTTTTAGTCCTTACACCTATCGATGCAGCGGTATCACCATTTTTTAGGGCATCTTATAGGCTTTTAAATGCGATGCAGAGTTTCTCTAAGCGTTTCAAAAATTCGGCAAAAATAAGTCACCGCTTAGGAAAAAGACATTTTCTGGAGTTTCTGACTACTATAAAAAAATTTAAATGTCAATATCTTTGGAATCCTTACACCTATCGATACAGCGATACCACCATCTTTTAGGGCATCTGATAAACTATTAAACGCGATGCAGAGTTTCTTGAAACGTTACAAAAATTCGGCAAAAATACGTCAAAACTTAGGAAAAAGACATTTTCTGGAGTTTCTGACTACTATAAAAGACTTTAAATGTCAATATATTTTTAGTCCTTACACCTATCGATGCAGCGGTACCACCATTTTTTAGGGCATCTTATGGGCTTTTAAATGCGATGCAGAGCTTCTCTAAGCGTTTCAAAAATTCGGCAAAAATAAGTCACCGCTTAGGAAAAAGGCATTTTCTGGAGTTTCTGACTACTATAAAAAAATTTAAATGTCAATATCTTTGGAGTCCTTACACCTATCGATGCAGCGATACCACCATCTTTTAGGGCATCTGATAAACTAGTAAATGCGATGCAAAATTATGCAAAAATAGGTCAAAACTTAGGAAAAAGACATTTTCTGGAGTTTCTGACTACTATAAAAAACTTTAAATGTCAATATCTTTTTAGTCCTTACACCTATCGATGCAGCGGTATCACCATTTTTTAGGGCATCTTATAGGCTTTTAAATGCGATGCAGAGTTTCTCTAAGCGTTTCAAAAATTCGGCAAAAATAGGTAAAAAATTAGGAAAAACACATTTTCTGGAGTTTCTGACTACTATAAAAAAATTTAAATGTAAATATCTTTGGAGTCCTTACACCTATCGATACAGAGATACCACCATCTTTTAGGGCATCTGATAAACTATTAAATGCGATGCACAGTTTTTTAAGTGTTATACAAATTCGGCAAAAATAGGTCACCGCTTAGGAAAAAGACATTTTCTGGAGTTTCTGACTACTATAAAAAAATTTAAATGTCAATATCTTTGGAGTCCTTACACCTATCGGTACAGCGGTATCACCATTTTTTAGGGCATCTTATAGGCTTTTAAATGCGATGCAGAGTTTCTCTAAGCGTTTCAAAAATTCGGCAAAAATAAGTCACCGCTTAGGAAAAAGACATTTTCTGGAGTTTCTGACTACTATAAAAAAATTTAAATGTCAATATCTTTGGAATCCTTACACCTATCGATACAGCGATACCACCATCTTTTAGGGCATCTGATAAACTATTAAACGCGATGCAGAGTTTCTTGAAACGTTACAAAAATTCGGCAAAAATACGTCAAAACTTAGGAAAAAGACATTTTCTGGAGTTTCTGACTACTATAAAAGACTTTAAATGTCAATATCTTTTTAGTCCTTACACCTATCGATGCAGCGGTACCACCATTTTTTAGGGCATCTTATGGGCTTTTAAATGCGATGCAGAGCTTCTCTAAGCGTTTCAAAAATTCGGCAAAAATAAGTCACCGCTTAGGAAAAAGGCATTTTCTGGAGTTTCTGACTACTATAAAAAAATTTAAATGTCAATATCTTTGGAGTCCTTACACCTATCGATGCAGCGATACCACCATCTTTTAGGGCATCTGATAAGCTAATAAATGCGATGCAAAATTATGCAAAAATAGGTCAAAACTTAGGAAAAAGACATTTTCTGGAGTTTCTGACTACTATAAAAAACTTTAAATGTCAATATCTTTTTAGTCCTTACACCTATCGATGCAGCGGTATCACCATTTTTTAGGGCATCTTATAGGCTTTTAAATGCGACGCAGAGTTTCTCTAAGCGTTTCAAAAATTCGGCAAAAATAGGTAAAAAATTAGGAAAAACACATTTTCTGGAGTTTCTGACTACTATAAAAAAATTTAAATGTAAATATCTTTGGAGTCCTTACACCTATCGATACAGAGATACCACCATCTTTTAGGGCATCTGATAAACTATTAAATGCGATGCAGAGTTTCTTTAAGCGTTTCAAAAATTCGGCAAAAATAAGTCACCGCTTACGAAAAAGGCATTTTCTGGAGTTTCTGACTACTATAAAAAAATTTAAATGTCAATATCTTTGGAGTCCTTACACCTATCGATGCAGCGATACCACCATCTTTTAGGGCATCTGATAAACTAATAAATGCGATGCAAAATTATGCAAAAATAGGTCAAACCTTAGGAAAAAGACATTTTCTGGAGTTTCTGACTACTATAAAAAATTTTAAATGTCAATATCTTTTTAGTCCTTACATCTATCGATGCAGCGATACCACCATCTTTTAGGGCATCTGATAAACTATTAAATGCGATGCAGAGTTTCTTTAAGCGTTTCAAAAATTCGGCAAAAATAAGTCACCGCTTAGGAAAAAGGCATTTTCTGGAGTTTCTGACTACTATAAAAAAATTTAAATGTCAATATCTTTGGAGTCCTTACACCTATCGATGCAGCGATACCACCATCTTTTAGGGCATCTGATAAACTAATAAATGCGATGCAAAATTATGCAAAAATAGGTCAAAACTTAGGAAAAAGACATTTTCTGGAGTTTCTGACTACTATAAAAAATTTTAAATGTCAATATCTTTTTAGTCCTTACACCTATCGATGCAGCGGTATCACCATTTTTTAGGGCATCTTATAGGCTTTTAAATGCGATGCAGAGTTTCTCTAAGCGTTTCAAAAATTCGGCAAAAATAAGTCACCGCTTAGGAAAAAGACATTTTCTGGAGTTTCTGACTACTATAAAAAAATTTAAATGTCAATATCTTTGGAATCCTTACACCTATCGATACAGCGATACCACCATCTTTTAGGGCATCTGATAAACTATTAAACGCGATGCAGAGTTTCTTGAAACGTTACAAAAATTCGGCAAAAATACGTCAAAACTTAGGAAAAAGACATTTTCTGGAGTTTCTGACTACTATAAAAGACTTTAAATGTCAATATATTTTTAGTCCTTACACCTATCGATGCAGCGGTACCACCATTTTTTAGGGCATCTTATGGGCTTTTAAATGCGATGCAGAGCTTCTCTAAGCGTTTCAAAAATTCGGCAAAAATAAGTCACCGCTTAGGAAAAAGGCATTTTCTGGAGTTTCTGACTACTATAAAAAAATTTAAATGTCAATATCTTTGGAGTCCTTACACCTATCGATGCAGCGATACCACCATCTTTTAGGGCATCTGATAAACTAGTAAATGCGATGCAAAATTATGCAAAAATAGGTCAAAACTTAGGAAAAAGACATTTTCTGGAGTTTCTGACTACTATAAAAAACTTTAAATGTCAATATCTTTTTAGTCCTTACACCTATCGATGCAGCGGTATCACCATTTTTTAGGGCATCTTATAGGCTTTTAAATGCGATGCAGAGTTTCTCTAAGCGTTTCAAAAATTCGGCAAAAATAGGTAAAAAATTAGGAAAAACACATTTTCTGGAGTTTCTGACTACTATAAAAAAATTTAAATGTAAATATCTTTGGAGTCCTTACACCTATCGATACAGAGATACCACCATCTTTTAGGGCATCTGATAAACTATTAAATGCGATGCACAGTTTTTTAAGTGTTATACAAATTCGGCAAAAATAGGTCACCGCTTAGGAAAAAGACATTTTCTGGAGTTTCTGACTACTATAAAAAAATTTAAATGTCAATATCTTTGGAGTCCTTACACCTATCGATACAGCGGTATCACCATTTTTTAGGGCATCTTATAGGCTTTTAAATGCGATGCAGAGTTTCTCTAAGCGTTTCAAAAATTCGGCAAAAATAAGTCACCGCTTAGGAAAAAGACATTTTCTGGAGTTTCTGACTACTATAAAAAAATTTAAATGTCAATATCTTTGGAATCCTTACACCTATCGATACAGCGATACCACCATCTTTTAGGGCATCTGATAAACTATTAAACGCGATGCAGAGTTTCTTGAAACGTTACAAAAATTCGGCAAAAATACGTCAAAACTTAGGAAAAAGACATTTTCTGGAGTTTCTGACTACTATAAAAGACTTTAAATGTCAATATCTTTTTAGTCCTTACACCTATCGATGCAGCGGTACCACCATTTTTTAGGGCATCTTATGGGCTTTTAAATGCGATGCAGAGCTTCTCTAAGCGTTTCAAAAATTCGGCAAAAATAAGTCACCGCTTAGGAAAAAGGCATTTTCTGGAGTTTCTGACTACTATAAAAAAATTTAAATGTCAATATCTTTGGAGTCCTTACACCTATCGATGCAGCGATACCACCATCTTTTAGGGCATCTGATAAGCTAATAAATGCGATGCAAAATTATGCAAAAATAGGTCAAAACTTAGGAAAAAGACATTTTCTGGAGTTTCTGACTACTATAAAAAACTTTAAATGTCAATATCTTTTTAGTCCTTACACCTATCGATGCAGCGGTATCACCATTTTTTAGGGCATCTTATAGGCTTTTAAATGCGACGCAGAGTTTCTCT
The DNA here is from genome assembly GCA_958301585.1 of Merodon equestris. Taxonomy (NCBI): domain Eukaryota; kingdom Metazoa; phylum Arthropoda; class Insecta; order Diptera; family Syrphidae; genus Merodon; species Merodon equestris. Next base: position 94,272,809 of record OY284414.1, read on the forward strand.
AAGCGTTTCAAAAATTCGGCAAAAATAGGTAAAAAATTAGGAAAAACACATTTTCTGGAGTTTCTGACTACTATAAAAAAATTTAAATGTAAATATCTTTGGAGTCCTTACACCTATCGATACAGAGATACCACCATCTTTTAGGGCATCTGATAAACTATTAAATGCGATGCACAGTTTTTTAAGTGTTATACAAATTCGGCAAAAATAGGTCACCGCTTAGGAAAAAGACATTTTCTGGAGTTTCTGACTACTATAAAAAAATTTAAATGTCAATATCTTTGGAGTGCTTACACCTATCGATGCAGCGATACCACCATCTATTAGGGCATCTGATAAACTATTAAATGCGATGCAGAGTTTCTTTAAGCGTTTCAAAAATTCGGCAAAAATAGGTCAAAAATTAGGAAAAACACATTTTCTGGAGTTTCTGACTACTATAAAAAACTTTAAATATCAATATCTTTTTAGTCCTTACACCGATCGATGCAACGGTACCACCATCTTTTAGGGCATCTGATAAACTATTAAATGCGATGCACAGTTTTTTAAGTGTTATACAAATTCGGCAAAAATAGGTCACCGCTTAGGAAAAAGACATTTTCTGGAGTTTCTGACTACTATAAAAAAATTTAAATGTCAATATCTTTGGAGTCCTTACACCTATCGATACAGCGATACCACCATCTTTTAGGGCATCTGATAAACTATTAAATGCGATGCAGAGTTTCTTTAAGCGTTTCAAAAATTCGGCAAAAATAGGTCAAAAATTAGGAAAAAGACATTTTCTGGAGTTTCTGACTACTATAAAAAACTTTAAATATCAATATCTTTTTAGTCCTTACACCGATCGATGCAACGGTACCACCATCTTTTAGGGCATCTGATAAACTATTAAATGCGATGCAGAGTTTCTTTGAGCGTTTCAAAAATTCGGCAAAAATAGGTCAAAACTTAGGAAAAAGACATTTTATGGAATTTCTGACTACTATAAAAAATTTTAAATGTCAATATCTTTGGAGTCCTTACATCTATCGATACAGCGATACCACCATCTTTTAGGGCATCTGATAAACTATTAAATGCGATGCAGAGTTTCTTTAAGCGTTTCAAACATTCGGCAAATATAAGTCACCGCTTACGAAAAAGACATTTTCTGGAGTTTCTGACTACTATAAAAAAATTTAAATGTCAATATCTTTGGAGTCCTTACACCTATCGATACAGCGATACCACCATCTTTTAGGGCATCTGATAAACTATTAAATGCGATGCAGAGTTTCTTTAAGCGTTTCAAAAATTCGGCAAAAATAGGTCAAAAATTAGGAAAAAGACATTTTCTGGAGTTTCTGACTACTATAAAAAACTTTAAATATCAATATCTTTTTAGTCCTTACACCGATCGATGCAACGGTACCACCATCTTTTAGGGCATCTGATAAACTATTAAACGCGATGCAGAATTTATTTAAGAGTTTCAAAAATTCGGCAAAAATAGGTCAAAACTTAGGAAAAAGACATTTTATGGAATTTCTGACTACTATAAAAAATTTTAAATGTCAATATCTTTGGAGTCCTTACATCTATCGATACAGCGATACCACCATCTTTTAGGGCATCTGATAAACTATTAAATGCGATGCAGAGTTTCTTTAAGCGTTTCAAACATTCGGCAAATATAAGTCACCGCTTACGAAAAAGACATTTTCTGGAGTTTCTGACTACTATAAAAAAATTTAAATGTCAATATCTTTGGAGTCCTTACACCTATCGATACAGCGATACCACCATCTTTTAGGGCATCTGATAAACTATTAAATGCGATGCAGAGTTTCTTTAAGCGTTTCAAAAATTCGGCAAAAATAGGTCAAAAATTAGGAAAAACACATTTTCTGGAGTTTCTGACTACTATAAAAAAATTTAAATGTAAATATCTTTGGAGTCCTTACACCTATCGATACAGCGATACCACCATCTTTTAGGGCATCTGATAAACTATTAAATGCGATGCAGAGTTTCTTTAAGCGTTTCAAAAATTCGGCAAAAATAGGTCAAAAATTAGGAAAAAGACATTTTCTGGAGTTTCTGACTACTATAAAAAACTTTAAATATCAATATCTTTTTAGTCCTTACACCGATCGATGCAACGGTACCACCATCTTTTAGGGCATCTGATAAACTATTAAATGCGATGCACAGTTTTTTAAGTGTTATACAAATTCGGCAAAAATAGGTCACCGCTTAGGAAAAAGACATTTTCTGGAGTTTCTGACTACTATAAAAAAATTTAAATGTCAATATCTTTGGAGTCCTTACACCTATCGATACAGCGATACCACCATCTTTTAGGGCATCTGATAAACTATTAAATGCGATGCAGAGTTTCTTTAAGCGTTTCAAAAATTCGGCAAAAATAGGTCAAAAATTAGGAAAAAGACATTTTCTGGAGTTTCTGACTACTATAAAAAACTTTAAATATCAATATCTTTTTAGTCCTTACACCGATCGATGCAACGGTACCACCATCTTTTAGGGCATCTGATAAACTATTAAATGCGATGCAGAGTTTCTTTGAGCGTTTCAAAAATTCGGCAAAAATAGGTCAAAACTTAGGAAAAAGACATTTTATGGAATTTCTGACTACTATAAAAAATTTTAAATGTCAATATCTTTGGAGTCCTTACATCTATCGATACAGCGATACCACCATCTTTTAGGGCATCTGATAAACTATTAAACGCGATGCAGAATTTATTTAAGAGTTTCAAAAATTCGGCAAAAATAGGTCAAAACTTAGGAAAAAGACATTTTATGGAATTTCTGACTACTATAAAAAATTTTAAATGTCAATATCTTTGGAGTCCTTACATCTATCGATACAGCGATACCACCATCTTTTAGGGCATCTGATAAACTATTAAATGCGATGCAGAGTTTCTTTAAGCGTTTCAAACATTCGGCAAATATAAGTCACCGCTTACGAAAAAGACATTTTCTGGAGTTTCTGACTACTATAAAAAAATTTAAATGTCAATATCTTTGGAGTCCTTACACCTATCGATACATCGATACCACCATCTTTTAGGGCATCTGATAAACTATTAAATGCGATGCAGAGTTTCTTTAAGCGTTTCAAAAATTCGGCAAAAATAAGTTACCGCTTAGGAAAAAGACATTTTCTGGAGTTTCTGACTACTATAAAAAAATTTAAATGTCAATATCTTTGGAGTCCTTACACCTATCGATGCAGCGATACCACCATCTTTTAGGGCATCTGATAAACTATTAAATGCGATGCAGAGTTTCTTTAAGCGTTTCAAAAATTCGGCAAAAATAGGTCAAAAATTAGGAAAAACACATTTTCTGGTGTTTCTGACTACTATAAAAAAATTTAAATGTCAATATCTTTGGAGTCCTTACACCTATCGATACAGCGATACCACCATCTTTTAGGGCATCTGATAAACTATTAAATGCGATGCAGAGTTTCTTTAAGCGTTTCAAAAATTCGGCAAAAATAGGTCAAAAATTAGGAAAAAGACATTTTCTGGAGTTTCTGACTACTATAAAAAACTTTAAATATCAATATCTTTTTAGTCCTTACACCGATCGATGCAACGGTACAACCATCTTTTAGGGCATCTGATAAACTATTAAATGCGATGCAGAGTTTCTTTGAGCGTTTCAAAAATTCGGCAAAAATAGGTCAAAACTTAGGAAAAAGACATTTTATGGAATTTCTGACTACTATAAAAAATTTTAAATGTCAATATCTTTGGAGTCCTTACATCTATCGATACAGCGATACCACCATCTTTTAGGGCATCTGATAAACTATTAAATGCGATGCAGAGTTTCTTTAAGCGTTTCAAAAGTTCGACAAAAATAGGTCAAAACCTAGGAAAAAGACATTTTCTGGAGTTTCTGACTACTATAAAAAAATTTAAATGTCAATATCTTTGGAGTCCTTACACCTATCGATGCAGCAATACCACCATCTTTTAGGGCATCTGATAAACTAATAAATGCGATGCAAAATTATGCAAAAATAGGTCAAAACTTACGAAAAAGACATTTTCTGGAGTTTCTGACTACTATAAAAAACTTTAAATGTCAATATCTTTTTAGTCCTTACACCTATCGATGCAGCGGTATCACCATTTTTTAGGGCATCTTATAGGCTTTTAAATGCGATGCAGAGTTTCTCTAAGCGTTTCAAAAATTCGGCAAAAATAAGTCACCGCTTAGGAAAAAGACATTTTCTGGAGTTTCTGACTACTATAAAAAAATTTAAATGTCAATATCTTTGGAGTGCTTACACCTATCGATGCAGCGATACCACCATCTTTTAGGGCATCTGATAAACTATTAAATGCGATGCAGAGTTTCTTTAAGCGTTTCAAAAATTCGGCAAAAATAAGTTACCGCTTAGGAAAAAGACATTTTCTGGAGTTTCTGACTACTATAAAAAAATTTAAATGTCAATATCTTTGGAGTCCTTACACCTATCGATGCAGCGATACCACCATCTTTTAGGGCATCTGATAAACTATTAAATGCGATGCAGAGTTTCTTTAAGCGTTTCAAAAATTCGGCAAAAATAGGTCAAAAATTAGGAAAAACACATTTTCTGGAGTTTCTGACTACTATAAAAAAATTTAAATGTCAATATCTTTGGAGTCCTTACACCTATCGATACAGCGATACCACCATCTTTTAGGGCATCTGATAAACTAATAAATGCGATGCAAAATTATGCAAAAATAGGTCAAAACTTAGGAAAAGGACATTTTCTGGAGTTTCTGACTACTATAAAAAACTTTAAATGTCAATATCTTTTTAGTCCTTACACCTATCGATGCAGCGGTATCACCATTTTTTAGGGCATCTTATAGGCTTTTAAATGCGATGCAGAGTTTCTCTAGGCGTTTCAAAAATTCGGCAAAAATAAGTCACCGCTTAGGAAAAAGACATTTTCTGGAGTTTCTGACTACTATAAAAAAATTTAAATGTCAATATCTTTGGAGTCCTTGCACCTATCGATGCAGCGATACCACCATCTTTTAGGGCATCTGATAAACTAATAAATGCGATGCAAAATTATGCAAAAATAGGTCAAAACTTAGGAAAAAGACATTTTCTGGAATTTCTGACTACTATAAAAAACTTTAAATGTCAATATCTTTTTAGTCCTTGCACCTATCGATGCAGCGATACCACCATCTTTTAGGGCATCTGATTAACTATTAAACGCGATACAGAGTTCTTACAAGCGTCTCAAAAGTTCGACAAAAATAGGTCAAAACCTAGGAAAAAGACATTTTCTGGAGTTTCTGATTACTATAAAAAAATTTAAATGTCAATATCTTTGGAGTGCTTACACCTATCGATGCAGCGATACCACCATCTTTTAGGGCATCTGATAAACTATTAAATGCGATACAGAGTTCTTACAAGCGTCTCAAAAGTTCGACAAAAATAGGTCAAAACCTAGGAAAAAGACATTTTCTGGAGTTTCTGATTACTATAAAAAAATTTAAATGTCAATATCTTTGGAGTGCTTACACCTATCGATGCAGCGATACCACCATCTTTTAGGGCATCTGATAAACTATTAAATGCGATACAGAGTTTTTACAAGCGTCTCAAAAGTTCGACAAAAATAGGTCAAAACCTAGGAAAAAGACATTTTCTGGAGTTTCTTATTACTATAAAAAAATTTAAATGTCAATATCTTTGGAGTGCTTACACCTATCGATGCAGCGATACAACCATCTTTTAGGGCATCTGATAAACTATTAAACGCGATACAGAGTTTTTACAAGCGTCTCAAAAGTTCGACAAAAATAGGTCAAAACCTAGGAAAAAGACATTTTCTGGAGTTTCTGACTACTATAAAAAAATTTAAATGTCAATATCTTTGGAGTCCTTACACCTAACGATGCAGCAATACCACCATCTTTTAGGGCATCTGATAAACTAATAAATGAGATGCAAAATTATGCAAAAATAGGTCAAAACTTAGGAAAAAGACATTTTCTGGAGTTTCTGACTACTATAAAAAACTTTAAATGTCAATTTCTTTTTTGTCCTTACACCTATCGATGCAGCGGTATCACCATTTTTTAGGGCATCTTATAGGCTTTTAAATGCGATGCAGAGTTTCTCTAAGCATTTCAAAAATTCGGCAAAAATAAGTCACCGCTTAGGAAAAAGACATTTTCTGGAGTTTCTGACTACTATAAAAAAATTTAAATGTCAATATCTTTGGAGTGCTTACACCTATCGATGCAGCGATACCACCATCTTTTAGGGCATCTGATAAACTATTAAATGCGACGCAGAGTTTCTTTAAGCGTTTCAAAAATTCGGCACAAATAAGTTACCGCTTAGGAAAAAGACATTTTCTGGAGTTTCTGACTACTATAAAAAAATTTAAATGTCAATATCTTTGGAGTCCTTACACCTATCGATGCAGCGATACCACCATCTTTTAGGGCATCTGATAAACTATTAAATGCAATGCAGAGTTTCTTTAAGCGTTTCAAAAATTCGGCAAAAATAGGTCAACACTTAGGAAAAAGACATTTTCTGGAGTTTCTGACTACTATAAAAAATTTTAAATATCAATATCTTTTTAGTCCTTACACCCATCGATGCAACGGTACCACCATCTTTTAGGGCATCTGATAAACTATTAAATGCGATGCACAGTTTTTTAAGTGTTATAAAAATTCGGCAAAAATAGGTCACCGCTTAGGAAAAAGACATTTTCTGGAGTTTCTGACTACTATAAAAAAATTTAAATGTCAATATCTTTGGAGTCCTTACACCTATCGATGCAGCGATACCACCATCTTTTAGGGCATCTGATAAACTATTAAATGCGATGCAGAATTTCTTTAAGCGTTTCAAAAATTCGGCAAAAATAGGTCAAAACTTAGGAAAAAGACATTTTCTGGAATTTCTGACTACTATAAAAAATTTTAAATGTCAATATCTTTGGAGTCCTTACATCTATTGATACAGCGATACCACCATCTTTTAGGGCATCTGATAAACTATTAAACGCTATGCAGAGTTTATTTAAGAGTTTCAAAAATTCGGCAAAAATAGGTCAAAACATATGAAAAAGACATTTTCTGGAGTTTCTGACTACTATAAAAAAATTTAAATGCCAATATCTTTGGAGTCCTTACACCTATCGATGCCGCGATACCACCATCTTTTAGGGCATCTGATAAACTATTAAATGCGATGCAGAGTTTCTTTAAGCGTTTCAAAAATTCGGCAAAAATAAGTCACCGGTTAGGAAAAAGACATTTTCTGGAGTTTCTGACTACTATAAAAAAATTTAAATGGCAATATCTTTGGAGTCCTTACACCCATCGATGCCGCGATACCACCATCTTTTAGGGCATCTGATAAACTATTAAATGCGATGCAGAGTTTCTTTAAGCGTTTCAAAAATTCGGCAAAAATAGGTCAACACTTAGGAAAAAGACATTTTCTGGAGTTTCTGACTACTATAAAAAATTTTAAATGTCAATATCTTCTTAGTCCTTACACCTATCGATGCAGCGATACCACCATCTTTTAGGGCATCTGATAGACTATTAAATGCGATGCAGAGTTTCTTTAAGCGTTTCAAAAATTCGGCAAAAATAAGTCACCGCTTAGGAAAAAGACATTTTCTGGAGTTTCTGACTACTATAAAAAAATTTAAATGTCAATATCTTTGGAGTCCTTACACCTATCGATCCAGCGATACCACCATCTTTTAGGGCATCTGATAAACTATTAAATGCGATGCATAGTTTCTTTAAGCGTTTCAAAAATTCGGCAAAAATAGGTCAACACTTAGGAAAAAGACATTTTCTGGAGTCACTAACTACTACAAAAAATTTAAATGTCAATATCTTTGGAGTCCTTACATCTATCGATGCAGCGATACCACCATTTTTTAGGGCATCTGATAAACTATTAAATGCGATACAGAGTTTTTACAAGCGTCTCAAAAGTTCGACAAAAATAGGTCAAAACCTAGGGAAAAGACATTTTCCGGAGTTTCTGACTACTATAAAAAAATGTAAATGTCAATATCTTTGGAGTCCTTACAGCTATCGATGCAGCGATACCACCATCTTTTAGGGCATCTGATAAACGATTAAACGCGATGCAGAGTTTCTTTAAACGTTTCAAAAATTCGGCAAAAATAGGTCAACACTTAGGAAAAAGACATTTTCTGGAGTTTCTGACTACTATAAAAAAATTTAAATGTCAATATCTTTTTAGTCACTAAACCTATCGATGCAGCGATACCACCATCTTTTAGGGCATCTGATAAACTATTAAATGCGATGCATAGTTTCTTTAAGCGTTTCAAAAATTCGGCAAAAATAGGTCAACACTTAGGAAAAAGACATTTTCTGGAGTCACTAACTACTACAAAAAATTTAAATGTCAATATCTTTGGAGTCCTTACATCTATCGATGCAGCGATACCACCATCTTTTAGGGCATCTGATAAACTATTAAATGCGATACAGAGTTTTTACAAGCGTCTCAAAAGTTCGACAAAAATAGGTCAAAACCTAGGGAAAAGACATTTTCCGGAGTTTCTGACTACTATAAAAAAATGTAAATGTCAATATCTTTGGATTCCTTACAGCTATCGATGCAGCGATACCACCATCTTTTAGGGCATCTGATAAACGATTAAACGCGATGCGGAGTTTCTTTAAACGTTTCAAAAATTCGGCAAAAATAGGTCAACACTTAGGAAAAAGACATTTTCTGGAGTCACTAACTACTACAAAAAATTTAAATGTCAATATCTTTGGAGTCCTTACACCTATCGATGCAGCGATACCACCATCTTTTAGGGCATCTGATAAACTATTAAATGCGATGCATAGTTTCTTTAAGCGTTTCAAAAATTCGGCAAAAATAGGTCAACACTTAGGAAAAAGACATTTTCTGGAGTCACTAACTACTACAAAAAATTTAAATGTCAATATCTTTGGAGTCCTTACATCTATCGATGCAGCGATACCACCATCTTTTAGGGCATCTGATAAACTATTAAATGCGATACAGAGTTTTTACAAGCGTCTCAAAAGTTCGACAAAAATAGGTCAAAACCTAGGGAAAAGACATTTTCCGGAGTTTCTGACTACTATAAAAAAATGTAAATGTCAATATCTTTGGAGTCCTTACAGCTATCGATGCAGCGATACCACCATCTTTTAGGGCATCTGATAAGCGATTAAACGCGATGCATAGTTTCTTTAAGCGTTTCAAAAATTCGGCAAAAATAGGTCAACACTTAGGAAAAAGACATTTTTCCACCACGATACCACCATCTTTTAGGGCATCTGATAAACGATTAAACGCGATGCAGAGTTTCTTTAAGCGTTTCAAAAATTTGGCAAAAATAGGTCAAAACATATGAAAAATACATTTTCTGGAGTCACTGACTACTACAAAACATTTTAAATGTCAATAGTAGAATTAGATACCCACTTTCGTAAATTAAATCCATATTTTTTCAATTCTTCTGTGGCATTATGTTTTAATACTATGCGTTCGTCAATTGTATCAGCTCCGGTTATTAATAAAAATCTTCCCTTGTAATTCTGCCGATTTTTTCATTTTTGCATCTTTCTGCCACATATTTCCTTTAACGACATTGTAGCTATAAATGGTGCGCACGTTGTATCGTATCTTACAGTTGTAAGCTGATTTTCCTTTACTGGTTTGGTTTTGTTTTCCCTCCAAACGATGGTTTCAATCTGCTGATCTGATTCAACTACTTTTATTTGCCGAAACATTTTTTCTATGTCAGCACACAGAGCGAACTTCCGTAATCTCCATTTAACAATTATGTCAAATAGATCCTTTCGCAGTCTTGGACCTACCATTAGTATTTCATTTGGGTGGAGTTCCGAATAGTACTCACCCCAGATTTTTTTAAATTTTTTTTGTACGTGTAGTCTAATGTATCAAAGTTAAAAATCCAAAGCGGTTTTTGGCGCAAATTACTGGAAAGGACTAAAAGGATGTGCTAAATTTGTATATCCTGCAGAAAATAAACTCAAATATCTTGAAAGTTACAACAGCTATATTTATAAGTGATATCGCAAATTAAAGCAGAAATTAAGTGCTTTTAACTGATAATAAAATTATAGTATATAGTTTACAAATATTGAAGATATGAAGTATTTTGGAAAAATAGGTCAATATTTTCAAGGAAACATTTTTTTTTTGAAAGAAAGTGTATTATGAAGGCATAATTATAAAACTACATTCGAAAACCTTTTTAACGATACCAATGCTATACATGCTATACTTTTCGTTAAACATCACCTTAAGAGAGGAGTTTTTTTCTTTAGAAGTGACATTCATCAAGCTTGGGTGAGCCCTGGGAGTAACATTTGTATAAACAAATGTTTTTCCCCTCGTATAACGGCGATAACGGACCCAAGTAAAGACAACCGAGAATGAAAAAGCTTTTCGTCTCTTATTGAGTAGAAACTGTCCACAAAGGTAGACCTCAATTTTCCGCGATTATTCATATTTTCTATTTTGCAATGGATTTAACGTATAATTTATTTCAATCAGCAAGTATTTTAAGTGGATTCTTGGACTAATTCCAGCGACAAAGTATTGTCATAAGCATAAAAAATATATGGTATTAAATGAATTAAAATTAATATGTGGATTATTTGAGTGTCGTAAGACAAGCAAATACTATCATTGTGAAAGTTTTGCAAATAATACGTGGTTTGAGAGATGTCGTATTTCACCTGAAGTTTGCATACTAATTACATATTGTTTTTCTTTAAATATGTCATTTGAACAAACCATCCGGGAAAGTTAAATTATTGATGGAAAGCAAGTTTCCCGTGAGACAGTTTCGGATCGGTTTTCGTTTTGTCGAGAAGTCTGTATGCTGGCGTTAGACGAACAATTCGAGGAAGACGGTCAAATAGGAAGTGTTGGTCAAGTTGTTGAGATTGACGAATGTAAAATTGGTCGTCGCAAATACCACAGGGGGCGTGTTGTTGAGGGTTCTTGGGTCTTAAGCATTATTCTTCGTGGGAGTGCTTCTCAATACCGTCTCGAAATTTGTCCCGAAAATAAAGAGACAAAAATACTTTAATAAGTCTAATAAAAAAACATGTGAAGTTGGGAACTACTATCCACACAGATTGTTGGAAGGGTTATATGGACTTAGAATCTTTCGGATATCATCACTTTACTGTCAATCATTCCTGGTCAATTTCTCGTCAATTATCTCGTGGTGGTGTCTGTGTCGACAATATGGAGTAACATTTATGCGAATTTTTGTGGCGTCGTCGCGTCAAAAATTGAACCAAGATCCTTTTAATCAGTTGCTGAAGGATATTAAGCGCTGTTACCCTGGTCAATGATTTGTATTGTCAAATTGACGTAAATTAAATATTATATTTATATATATAATAAATATTTATATTGTGTATGTGTGTGTGTATCAAACTGTATATAAATAATGAAATGTAAAATGAATGTTATTGTAATTTGAATTTTGATATAAAAATGTTATATTTAAAAGTTATTATTCAGGACTAAATTTGTAAAGAGAAGATGGAATAATGATAAATATTAACAAAAGAGTACTCCTGCCCGATTTTGATAAAATTTGAGTATATGGTAAAGGGCATTCTAATATTTTGATACACATATGTATGCACAACCTCATACTTTGCACCTACCCCAAATCCTACAGTGAGCCCAAGCAGGGGGGTTGCAGGGGGGGCAGCATGCCCCCCCATAGATATTTCACTGCGATTTACTTATAAAAACGGCGACGCACATATATACATATGTATTCATGGCAGAAAAAAGAGCATTTTTCATTCCTTTTAGCCATTATCTTGTAAACTATACTTTGATGAATGTTACTTCTGAAGAAATAAACTGTTCGCGTAAGGTAATATTTTGTGAAAAGCTTGTTTGGTATCATTGAAAAGGACTTCAAATGTAGTTTTATAATCCCGTAAAAAACATATGCCTTTATAATACACTTTCTTTTTTAATTTTTTTTTTCCTTGAAAATATTGACCTATTTTTTCAAAATTCTTCATATCTTCAATATTTGTGAACGGATACTTTTGATGTCAGTTAAAAGCACTTAATTACTGCTTTAATTTGCAGTATCATTTACAAACATAGCTGTTGCAGTTTTAAGGATATTTGAGTTTTATTTCTGCAGGATATTCAAATTTAGCACATCCTTTTAGTCCTTTCCAGTCACTTGCGCTAAAAACCGCTTTGGATTTTTAACTTTGATACATTAGACTATACGTACAAAAATTTTTAAAAAAATCGGGGGTGAGTACTATTCGGAACTTTATCCTTTCATTTAAGCTTAGGCCATTGGAACTTTTAGCTGACCCATCAAACACAAATCGGACTTTTGTAGTTTTACTACACTCTCGGAATACTGCATGATGAGGTAAATAATATCTATTTGAATTTGTAATATTGACTTCCTTCATATGGCCCAACTCTTGGTACTCTCTCATGAATTTCACATATTTTACTTTTAATTAATTTTTTCTTTTCAGCTGCTTTTCCAGATTTATTAACCTAGCCATAGCCATTTTGCGCGATTGTCCTAGCTGACAATCTTCTTTGAACGGCGATTTTGTAACGAACCTCCCGCTGCAACCTTGCGTGGTGGTTTTTTTTTAAATGTTGAATGCAGTGATCTTCTCTGTTGATTTCGTTATCAGCAATTTCTTCTATCTCCCTTCAATATTGTGCTTGAATGTCTTATCGGGGTGTGCACCTGCTAGCTTTTTTAAAACTACTGCATCTGATTCAAAATTTTTGGTTGCTAAAACGTGGGTAAAATTCAAGATTTATCTTGTGTTTTGATAATCCTTTTTTTTTTTTTGATTTCTTTTGTTTTGATAAGATTCTCCTTAGCCACGAAGTTCTGCGTGCTAGTTAGTGACGCCCGCGTGCTCGTTAGTGACGCCCGCGTGCTCGTTAGTGACGCCCGCGTGCTAGTTAGTGACGCCCGCGTGCTCGTTAGTGACGCCCGCCTGCTCGTTAGTGACGCCCGCGTGCTCGTTAGTGACATTGCAACATGTTTCTGCAACATGTTTCTGCAAGATGTTTCTGCACTAAGGTGTTGCAGGTGATTGACCTGAAAAGGTCATTGACCTGATCAAGATCATTGACCTGACTAAGGTCCTGCACAAGAGTGACTTATGCTTCGGGTCATTATCCTGGTATAACTTGTATTGCAGCTTTTGAGGGTTTTGGGGATTAACAAACCCGAAACTTGCAGCACTTTTGGACAGTTCATTTTAGAGTATGTCCAAGTAATACTCCTTGATCCTCACTTCTCCGCCGCCCTTGGATCAAATGCATCCCCACATTATGACAAATTTGTTATGGGTCTACCCGATAAAATATCTGATAAAATCTGTGAGGAGGACGAAAGGCTCACACTTCAGGATGCTCTAAAAGAGGCATTGATTGCAGAAACCAAATTTGCGACAAAGCTAGATGCAGCAAACGATTTAACCGTTAATATGGTAAAAAGGTACGGTAAGAATAACGGTAAATTTTGCAAAGACAAGAGTAGCAATAGTGGCGGCAACAACAGCAACAACGGTAATAACAGCGGCAATAGTAATAATGGCGGAAAAAAGTCATCAAGCAAGCATTGTGGGTGGCGGAATCACATTTCGAGCGCGTGTAAATTCAAGACCAGCACTTGTAACTATTGTTCGAAAATAGGACATTTGGCTTCAATTCGCAAATTAAAATTAAAAGAAACTGTAAATTATTCATCTGATTCAGATGATATTGTAGTAAATTATGATACTAGAGTTAAAGAATATTCTGTTTTTAGTCCCTCCACAGGTAGTTCGTTTGATGTGTACTCTCTTTCGGCTCAATTGAATGGTACATCGATGAACATGATTGTTGGTACAGGTGTTCCGTGTACTTTAATTCCAGCCACAGTATATAGAAATTTGCTCAAGAAAAAATAACTTAAGAAGTGTAGACTATAATGGCGATCGAATTAAATTGCTAGGTGAATTTGATGCAACAATTATTTACCAAGGTCTCTGATACCCCTAATCCATCTTTGTTGGGGCGTTTATTTCTAAGAAAATTTAATTTTGAATTAACACAAATAAATTTGATCAGTAATCATAAAAAATATTTAACAACAACCGAACAATTAAAAGATGAATTTAGTGGTGTTTTCGATGAAAAGTTAGGTTCGTCCGAAAATTTCATTGCCAATAATTAAAGATGCCAAACCAATTTTTTTTAAAACCGCGTCCTATTCCATTTGCATGGAACAATAAAATTGAGACCCAATTAAGCGATCTAATCAAAAAGGGGGTCTTGGAACCGGTAGATAGTTCCGATTGGGGAACGTCATTAGTGCCAATACTTAAAAACCCATCGGCGAACTAAACCTTAAACCTTGCGGTGATTATAAGGTAACATTAAATAAAATCTTAATAGATATAAAGTATCCACCACCTCGAATCGATGAAATATTCGCAGCTTTATAAGGCGGAAAGCTTTTTATTCGTGCGGTTTTTTTTTTCAAAATTTGAACGTTTATTTAAGAAAAACATGTACAATAGTATTATTCAAAGTATGAGACTATGAAGCTATGACTTTTTCCCATCTTTCTGGCAATTTGTGGATCCCATCCCAAAAGAACTGCACCGGCTTGGCAGCCAAGAATGAATCAAGCCAATTTTTGATATTCTGCTCTGATGTGAACCGTATTTCAGTGAGGGCGTTCTGCATCGAAAATTATTGCCTCGTGTCTGGTCGCATATTCCGGGCGTTTTTCGGCTACTGATCTCTTCAGACGGATTAATTGTGTTCGGTAGCGTTGTCCATTGATGGTTTCACCCGGTTTTAGCAGCTCATAATACAGCACACCCTTCTGATCCCACCAAATACAGAGCATTACCTTCGCGCCATGGATATTCGGCTTCGCCGTTGATTTGGCTGGTTGGCCGGGTTTCACATATGATTTTTTGCGCTTGGGGTTGTCGTAATGGATCCATTTTTCATCACCAGTAACAATCCGATGCAAAAATGACATGTTCACCATAAACTTCCACCAAAATACGATGACTTTCGGCAGCAGTTTTCTTCATATTAAAGTAATGAAGAAGAACTCCCCGCAAAAACACTTTTTCAGGCACAAAGTTCGACATATTTGAGTGAAAAAAAATTATTGTTGTTTACGCTTCAAATGAATGACATATACTGAAATGAAGTACAATGACAGTAGCTTTCCAACGCATGTTCCAATGGAATAATACAAGTAACGCCATCTCTTAGCAAACCGCACGAATTAAGTTATAGACCCAATACAAAACTGGACTTATCAAACGCATACAGGGTGTCCCACGAGCAGTGTGCCAAAACCATTTTAGGCCAGTTCAGGAATTCACCTCAAACGACAAGTTTTTGAGATCAGAATTTTGTCGATCATTACTGCTTCGAGATGAAACTGAACGAAACTATTTTGCAAGGATATTCTGGACGGATGAAACACAGTTTACCAGAGATGGGGTTACTAACTTCCACAATTTGCATCATTGGAGTGGCACCAATCCACACAACAAAAAACAAAATAAATCACAACACCGCTTTAGCTGTAATGTTTGGCTTGGTATTGTTGGACAAACTGTAACCGGGTCCCGGTTTTTGAATGCCGTTATTAATGGAGAATCATACCGGCAGTTCCTACGAGACATTTTGCCCGATTTGATGGACAACGTTCCTTTGGCCATAGCAGATAATTTAATCTACCAGCAAGATGGAGCACCAGCACACTACAGCTTACGGGCTAGAAACTGGCCCCACGGAATGGTCACCTAGATCACCAGATTTAACTCCTCTAGATTTTTATGTGTGGGGATTCATGAAGAATTATGTTTACGAAGTGGAAATAGTATCTTTGGAACAACTGAAACAACGGATTGAAGTCGCTGGATTCAAATTGCAGGGAAATTTGTCAAGCATATACTTATGTGCAGCCATTAGAAGTATATGTATATAATTGTTGCCTTCTAAAAAATGGGGATCATATTGAAAATTTATTATAATAAAACTCCAAATTTTTTAAAAATAATAAAAAAGAGGTCAATGTTTCATACATTAATTTGACTACAAATCCAGCCGCGTTAAAACCAAAAAAAAGGTTTTTCTTAGAAAAAAAAATGGTTCGGGTTTTTTTTTAATTTCTCAAAAACTAGAAGACATTTTTGCATCCGGTTTTCTGTTTTTAACTAAAAACTAATAAGAGAATTAAATTTTTGAAAAAAAATAGTAGTTAATTACATATGTACAATTTTGAAAAAAAATAGTTTTTTTTTTTTCAAAATTTTTAGTTTGAAAATTAATTTCTCAAAAACTATTCCCTAAAACAGCTTCGTTTAAAACCAAGATGAAAGAAGAGGTTTCTGGCTTTACAAAAAAGTATATCACGGCATTGTGGATGTAACTGTTGATTTTTAATATATTCTTTTCCAAATTATTTTTTTTTTTTTAGAAAATTGCCCTTCCCGGCTAAACGGGGGGAATAGACCCCCCCCCTCCCCCCCTCCCATACGATAATTTTCTTGTCTTAACTAGACCTACACGCTCTAGCTTTTTGGCACACTGCTCGTGAGACACCCTGTATAAGCAGTTTGTTATAAATAGTGAGCTTGGAATACTTTCCTAACAGCCAGTACAATTCCCGATATCTATGTTCCAGCTCTACTCGTTTTTTCTTAACGTGTGCTTTCCATTTTAATTTCGCTTCAAGTGTAATTCCGAGAAACTTCGCCTCGTTTGCGAACGGAATTTGAGCAGCGTTTATAAAAACTGGTAAGTTATTTATTTTTCTATAGGTAAAGTTAACGTGGACAGATTTGGTTTCATTGAGCGCGATCCGCCAGACTTTTGTCCAATTATTTACACGATCTAGAGCGTACTGTAGTTTGACATTTGCTTCTTCAGCCGTTTTACCCGTTGCCAGGATATCAGTATCATCCGCAAATGTTAGTAGCACAGTGCCCTCTGTCTGTGGTATGTCATGAGCAGGGATGGGATTTTGTGAACCTAAAAATTTAAAAAAAGGCAAAATAAAACACCCAAAAAGGCATAAAAAGGCATTTATTGAAACACACAATAAAATATAAAAATTAATTATAGTAGCTTTGAACTATCATAAGATTTTTTAAAATTTTCAGGCAACAACCGCCTGCGATTGTCCCTTAACAGCGTCTTAAAGGAGCTGAAAGATCTCTCTACATCAGCAGAGACGAGTGGAGCCCAATAGAAGCACTCAACATCATCCACTTCAATATTTGCTGGGAGCTCATGGTTTGCGTCCCCTCAAATAACGCAATTTATTTGCTCCACTCTCTCAAGTCCCTTATTCGCAGAAAAAACGTATTTGAACTTCGCAAAAACATCTTTTGCGACTGTCCCTTTCGCTCTTGATTTTGTCCAAAATGTGGAGGACTTTTCCAATCGCGTTTCCTTAATTTAAAAAAAAATAATTAGGTACTGTTAGAATTTAGAAAAAAACTTTAGCTACAAATTACCCCTTTTCTGCAAGCTTTCAAAAATATGGTCTTTTGGGTCCACTAAAAACCCGAAATTGGTTTTAATGTAAGCTAGCTGCGTCCTCACTGCTTTGTCTGCAACTAACTCGTTAGCAAATTTCACACAACTTGCATCGTCTACTATGTCATCCACGATTTCTTTAATTTTTTCAAAGTACTGCGCGTAATACGACGTTGCTGCCAACCAAGTACCCCAACGAGTCAATACCTGTACAAAATTAAATGTTTATTGCAGTTTTATTTGTTTATTTGAAATGTAATTACGGGTTGTGGAGGCAGAGGCAGCCCTGGCTCCTTCACTTTGAAAACTGCGATCCGAGACGGGCTTTTTAAAAAAACTGTCTTCATATTGGATACAAAGGAATCGACTGGGAAGCTGCTTCTGATGGTTTCACATACTCTATGTAAGCCGTGAGCTAGGCTAATGACATGAAGCATTTTAGAGTACAAAACTTGCAAAGATTTGCCGCTTTTTTTCATATAAGGCGCAGCGTCAGTCACAAACAGCAACACTTTTTCTCTCTTAATGTCGTCGGGCCAGAACAATCGCATTGAATTATCAAATAGAGTTGCAATTGTTGTCGAGTTCACTCTTTCCAAAGCCTCAGATGTAAGTAAATATACACGTCCACCTATCCTATCCCTGGTCATGAGTATAAAGTAAGTATAACAGCGGGCCTAAAACACTACCCTGCGGTACACAGGCTGTTATCGCTTTTAGCTCGGAATATTCATTTCCGTGCTTAACACGGAAGAGTCTGTGTGATAGATAAGATGCCATCAAAAACATAACTTGTAAAAAAAACCAAGTCTCGCAACTCAGTTCTTCTACCGTAAAAAGTTGTGAGATCTATGTAATACCAAGTCGGTTAATTTATTCAGCCCCTACTTAAGGGACCTTCTGTCTTAAGTTATTACGTTATTAGCTAACCTAACAACATCTTATAGTGACCATATTAATATTAAAAATCTTTTATGTTTTAAATAAATAGATTGACTTGTTCATCGCATGCATCTCACAAGTAATACATATTATATTAAATTAGATTGTTTAGTGCGATTGCCAATTAGGATATTTCTCGCGCAAGTACATTGTCATTCCAATGCGAGTTGTAACAAAGACCATTTCTCTTGAAGCGAGACATGGCTTTCAGTGCGCATCTTCTGATATACATAAGTATATGTCAAGGGGTGGAAGATTCATCATAGCATCTACAGCAGCCCTCTCTGTGTGCTGGGGAAAGCCCCCGTGCAGCTGAGACAGACCGCTCCTTGGAGTTTGGTGAAAGAGGCCACGACGTGTTTGAGTGTTAACCTGTTCCACCAGACAACTGATGCATATGAGAGTATCGGTCTTATCATTGCCGTGTAGATCCAGAGTACCTTTTTCGGCGATAGGCCCCATGTTTTGCCAAAGGCATCTTTGCATTACCAAAAAGCTGACAGCGCTTTGGTGGTTTTGGACTCAACAAGCTTTGACCAAAGAAGCTTGGTATCTAAGATGACTCCCAGGTACTTAGCTTTCTTGGATATCGGGATGGGAATGCCTTATTGCACCAGCTGAGTAATGCCAGTATTTTTCACCTTCTCGTGAAGAGAATGACATCAGCCTTAAGAGGATTAACTGGCAGCCCGCTATTCGTGCACCAGTCATCGATCTCATTTAGAGTGTTTTGAGACAGTCAGAACGGCAACATCATCCTCATAGGCCTGGGCATAGATTCCAGAGGCATTGAGAGCATCGAGCAAAGAGTCGACCACCATGCACCATAACAGCGAAGACAAGACGCCACCTTGCGGGCAGCCCCTATTTACTCCAGACTTGACACATTGTTCGAGGCCTGCATCAGCAATCAATGTCCTGTGCACAAGCATTGCTTTGATCCACAAAACCAGTGCTTCATCTACGCCATGCCGTCTAGCAGCGTTACACATGCTGTCGAAAATAGCGTTATCAAAAGCTCCCTCAATGTCGACAAAAATACCTAGTACGTACTCTTTCCTTTCGAGAGCGCATTCAATTTACCCAACTAGGTTTTGAAGCGCAGTCTCGCAGGATTTTCCGCGCGGATAAGCATGTTGCATGTCCGAGAGAGGATGCATTCGAAGGGCAACTTTGCGTACGTGCAACCCTACTAATCTTTCCATGCTTTTCAGCAAGAAGGATGTTAGACTGATACCACGCGCCAAGGAATAGGTATGTAGACAAGTGCCAGACTAGCAGTGAAAATTATTTTCAGAGTAGGAAGCAGCTGTCTTATACCTTTTTGCAGAATAACAGGGTATATCCCATCAGTACCTGGCGACTTGAAGCCAACGAAAGACGCCACAACAAATTCAATGGAGTTTGCAACGAGCCGATGACAGTTTGATTTCTCGGGAAATGGGTCTGAAGCAGTAAACTAAGAGTTTCCGCTTTAGACTCAGTGAAGATACCATCAGATTGAGTACATCCAGTTTTGTCGATTTTCCAGGGAACTAATTTCCTGCTGGGCGGTTTTTTGGCAGGACATGCGAGTTCGAAACCGTTGGTTATGGCGCTGCTCAGGTTATGAACGGCATCCTTCGCCAATTGCTTTGTTTTGAGTTTAGGTAGGGCTTGAGTGGATTTCTTAAGCTCATCTCTGAATCGTAACCAGTCCGTCTTTCTCGAATTGCGCTTAGGCTGCGAGAGAGAGATCCCACACTTCAATTGGAATTCGATATATCTATGGTCTGACAACGTAACATCTGGTAAGACTCTCCAGTTAGTGATGGCCTTCACATGCCTATTAGACAGGGATTATGTCATCAGAGCGCTTTGGCGCAGTGGGTAGTGTGTCGGCCTCTGACGCACGATGAGCGAGTTCGGATCCCGATAACACCAACGCCATCGAATGTTCATTACGCGGCTTCTCTCCTCGGCGGGGTATTGGCAAAACCCCCCGTACTACACTTGCCTCGAAAAAGCTTATCTGCTCTCGTCGTTCGGAATCGGTATTAAACTGTAGGTCCCGGTCACTTGTGTGAAAAGCAAGTCGCACACACCATAAGTGAATGAGATAAGCTTGGCTCTGGCTCCCAGTGAGCTGAGCTGTCTCCTTTTAGATTGCATTTGCCACTGCCCCAAACTGTGTTTTGAACATTAGCATCGCAACAAATGACTAATCCAATCTTTTTGACTTCACAGTACTCTACGAGTTCAGAAACTGACTCCGGTGGCGGAGGAGGGAAAGCAAGCAGACGCAGCGACGAAGTGTTAAATTTCTCCGTGTGCTGGCAGCCACCAAGTCTTGTCCACAGAATTGTTCAAGTTTGGTTGCCGATAGTGGGTTCGATATGATGAGGCAGACCCTAGGCCTTTCGGATGGCTCACCATAAAGAATCGTAGCATCACGTATACCACCAAAACCACACAGGCGTTTATTCCACACTCATGGTTCCTGAATGGATACAATGGGATGATTTGTACTACTGCATGCAATTCTGCTGCTGAGAAGAGCGGTAACAGCCTTGCAATGCTGCAGATTAATCTGAGTAAAAATCATAGATTTAGAATGCGGAGCACGTTCCATCCTTCGACTACTTGACATCAAAATGGAATAAAATCCTACCAAGGTCGAAGTAGGGACGTGAATTGTGCGCGGATTTCCGGGTCTCGACAGAGCCGTTGTCTAATCCCACAACCAGAGGGAAGCTCTCTTTTTTCAGAGAACCCTTGCTCTCTTTGTAGGAATAGACTGTCCAGGCCCTCGTTCCAAGTCCCGGGTTCTGCGCACGTAGTCGCGTCAGCACATCCGGCTTGTTTCCAGGTTTCCCCGGAATCCAGGAGATGGCGCGCGTTAATGTTGGGAGACTATCTGATGGGTAGTAGTTCCCAGGGTATTCCCAGGGATTTTCGGCACCATCCTCCTGATCCAGGCAGATGTCGGCTGTAAGGAACAGCTCACCACGAAGGTACTATTCATCAGAGCAGATCTCTCAGCCTGAATACAGAAGCCTGTTGCTGAAGCTAGCTCCAGTAGACGATCCTCGCAGTGTTGGCAATCTGCGTTGGTCATTCTGCTGTCAATGCCAGCTTTCCCTATCCTGATCTTTTCAGAGGAGATGGCTGCCTCTTTGTAGGAGCAGTCTTTGGTCCTCTCCGTCTTCAGATTTTTGCTTTGTTCTTTCACCTTCGGACTCCGATTACCCGCCGCTACGTTGGAGGAGGAGACATCACGTTCTCTCTCCCCAGCAAGGTTGTCCCTGGCGGCCGTCTTCCGTTTGCGAGCGCTCTTACCTATTTCGGTTCAAACTCCTGCTCCCTTTCGACGCCGCTTTGGAACAGCTCTGCCAGCTTGAGGGTTGTTGGGACCCAAGACCGCTTTGCCTTCTTCGCTCAAAGTCTGTCTGTCAGCATCACGGCCTTTTTCGGTGGTAGCGGACCCTAAACACCTCCAGCTCCGTCAGTTAAGGAACCTGGCACGCTCTTATTTTTGATAGTCACCAATAAAAGGAGGAATGTTTGAGGCGCATGCCGAAAGTGCTGGCATGCTTGTGCCTCCTGCAGCAGCCTTTACTAGCCACTTAATCTATTACTAATAAAGGTGAGCTTATTGATCTTACCTTAGTACAGGGTGCGCCATCTCATATGGGTCGATGTAAATTCCGAATAACTTCAACAATTCTTAACCGATTTTGGAAATTCAAAAACTTTTATTCAATTTAGACCTGTACAATTCATTTTGATTAATTTTTGAAAACAATATCAATTAAATGACTGCCTTTATTGCCGATGCAAAAATTTGTGTCGAAATTTCTGCGATTTCCGCACGAATGTTTCTTTTGAGCATACACTTTGCTTTTCAAGTATCCCCAAAGAGAAAAGTCTGGAGGAACCAAATCCAGCGATCTCGGAGGCCACTCAATATCGTCCTTTTTTGACACCAATCTTCTTACGCAAAAGTTTCATTGTTTTAGTATGGCATGTCGCGCCGTCTTGTTAAAACCAAGCCGTCTTGTGAAATAACCCTTTTTTACTCATTTCTGGGACCACATAATGGGACAACATCCACCGATATCGATACACCGGCCCAAATAGTAACGTTTTGATCATATAGCGGCTCTTCGTGAATAATGTGAGGATTTTCGGTGCCCCAGAAGCGAAAATTTTATTTATTAACTGAGCCAGAGAGCGTAAAATGTGCCTCATCGGTCATCAAAATTTGCTGCCAGAACTCCGGCTCAGCATTAATCATTGCAACGACATTTTGGGCGTATGCCCAGCGCCGTGGCTCATCTTGTGGCAAACTTCTTTGAGTTATCTGCACTTTGTATGGAAATAAGTGAAGATCATCCCTTAAAATTCTCCGCAAAGTGGTCCCACTGATGCCTAACTGCTGCGAACGACGCCGATATGACAAACTTGGGTCTTCTTGAACACCGGCCTTCACAGACTGAATAGATAAGTTTGAACGCCGCAGACATGGCCTAGGTTGCTCGCGAGGGCTTGCCAGAATCTAATTGAAAAAAATTCGAGGCCCAACGACGAATTGTATCTTTTTTGAGCGCAACACGATCACGATATTTTGCGCGATATGCACGTTGAGTTAGCACAATCGAGCGTTCATTTTTAATGAACATTGAAACTATTTGCGCGCGTTCTCTTGGTGTGAAGCGATTCATGGTTAAAATCAGAAACCAGAATGAGACGTGCGTCTTTCGTACGTCTTCCCCCGTAACACCCTGAAATTTTGACGGAAGTTCATGTTCGTAGCGACAAAACCCGTTGCAAACGAGCTTCTATCCGTGAATACGTGTGAGCTCATTTCATTTTACCGCAGTGTACTCCTGCCACACACACTCATGGAATTATGTGTTGAATTATAATTACAATGTGCGTGATTGTTTACAAAATTTTGACAGCACTTGAGGTTCCCACGTGCTCGCCCGAGCTTGTAGGCAAACGTCGGCGGCCATTTTAAGTGGTACGTCTCATTGGTGGTTTCTGGTTAAAATTGTACTGAATTGACGTTTCCAAAATGCTATGACATATGTATGAAAATCGGTTGACAATTTTTGAAGTTATTCGAAGTTGACATCGACCCATATGAGATGGCGCACTCTGTAGTACAAACCAGAAATTGCCATTTTGTCATCCTTTAATCCCCTCGTTAGGTCGCCGGAATATTGGGGAGGGATGCAAACCTTGAAGCCGTCTCTCTTATATAACAACCGGCATAAACTTCGTGGACTTTACAAGACCTAAGAACCTTTGGTGGAATACGTTACGTACCCAACGGTCATCGACATCACGTGGTACATCGCATACGAAAAAGGCGCAAGTTGAACAGCTTATTTATTCTCCGTTCCCAATCAGATAGGCGCCATCCAAATAAAACATCAATCGTTACAAAAATGTTCTCATCCTTATTCGTGTTTATTAAATAATAAATTGTTTTCACACAAGTACGTATCTCGTGTAACATTGGAATCAATCGATGTGTCGTAATTATAAGTCATTCTTGCCTATGAATCTATTCACTGTATTGTAAAAATGTCTGCCTTCCATGGTAAAGCGGTTGTAAAACGCATTTTTATTCTAATATACACAGTAAACAGAAAATATGGGAAACAAATGTATGAGTAGAGCGGTAGGATGATGAAAAACAACGGCGTTATATCGGTCTTAAAAGAGGACTTTTAACAAAATAAGGAAATCGTAGCTTAAACAAGGAAAAAAAATATAATGGAAAAGGATAGAATTGTGCCAATGGATCGGTTGATTATGTCTAGTGCCTCGATTTTTTCGACTTGTGGCCATGGTCCCGGCTGTCTTCGCGTGAACGTTTCTTGTCGCTATGATGATTACTGCTACCGCTCCTGTTCTTATCGCGGCCCTTATCGTGCTTGTCCTTACTTCGGTCGTGGTGTTTGTCTTTTGATGACTTTGATTGGCTACTAAAATAAGAAAAAATAAAACAAAATTATTTCCATTAACTACTATTTGCATGTCAACAAAGCTTTAAAATAAACGAAATCCGATAAAAACAAACGACACCAAAGCCAACCGTAAGATCTATGTTACTACAAACCTATGAGATGACATGTGTCTGTCTTTGGTGGATTTACTCTTTTTCTGTGCCTGAATGTCACGTTCTCTTCTTTGATATAGAAGTATCAAAAAAAGAAAAACACAAACATTACAAGATTACCAGTACAAGAGGACGTTTTACATATATCAATCGCTTTAGGCATATTTGCGTTTGCGACTTACCTGTGCTTCGAGCTCTTCGAGGATGACTTCTTGGTGTCATACTCCCTAGGCTTGCCGTTCTCTTTGCCTTCATGGTACAACTGGTTGCGATCTTCCTCGGCAGCTTCGCGTTCAAGATCCGACCAGTCCTTTCCGGACTCTTCATCCGTACCGAGCTCCTCTTTATCATGGAATCAGTATTAGAATATGACAAATTGCATTAAAGACCACAGACATACCATCACTCTCATAACTATCGTCCTCGGATGCATCTGAATATTCTGAGTCATCTTCGGATTCTTCATCATCGTCCACATCGGTCGGTTCGTATGCATCATCTTCCTCCGATTCGGCACTCTCCTGATTCTCTTCGCCATCGGACTCCGGATCAAGGAACGTCCACCCGCCACTTTCGAAGAATCCATCCGGATCGTCTGTGATGGTTTTCATGATTTTCGTCCAGTTCAACGACTGGATGCCCTCCGAATAACGAATGTCACACGAGCTATAAGGAAAACACATTTGTTTTTAAGAAATTCCCTATGCCGTAGTGGAGACAACATACTTCAACCATTCCTTCACGTGATCGAGCATATTCATCGGAATCGCATTGACCATTGCGACTTTCTTGTGATAGTCCTTAAACACGAATATCATATCGAAGTTCCTGAGATGAAATTGCACTCGTTCGAAGTGCACCAGTTCGACGTCCTCGAGGGTGATAACAAACGGTGGCCATTCGGTCAGGTTGACTAAACTGCCCGAAGTGGGCTGTAGGAGCACGGTACTACGGAATGGAGCACCGGGGAAACCCAACTCCCGGAATGGTGTATCAAATTCAACTTGTTGCTTTGTCATGGCCTCTACTTTCTCGCAGAAGCTCTTAAATGCCGTTTTTAACTTGTGTCTCAGTTCCCGTTCGGCTTGTTCGGCAGCAAGATCGTCACGATCATGCATATGCTGATGTTTGCCCAAATCGGTGGTTATTTCACCAACTTCCGTGTAGAATTGAACGTCGACGTGCTTCTTCTTGCCAAACATAATGGCATGCTTGAGATGGAAGTGCAACAGAATGATCATCTCGCCATCGCATGGTTGGAAGAATGCACTCTTGATGTTATTGTAGAGTATATCCACCTTATCGCCGCGTACAGACACGTAGCGAAAACCGTTTGTATGTGCCTCCAAACTGCCAGTCATACGTTTGGTCACAATATTCGGACGGATGTATAGATCCTTCAGTTTGGGGTTGCCTTTATTCTGAGACAGGACTAAAGTGTCCTGCTTGACGAGATCTTCTTTCTCGCGTTCTTCGGCTTCTCGTGTTTTAAATCGCTTTTGGACTTCTTTGATGAGACGAAAAGCGTTATTCAAATTTGACGATGGCGCTGAGATTTCTCCGGGTTCCTTAGTATTTGCACTGCGATAGGTCCTGAAAGCAAAACAATATCCAATCACTACTATCAATACGAAAGAGAAGACAAAACTTACACTTCCTTGACAAAAGTGGCTTCCGGCTGTGGGTACATTCCGCCTTCATTCCTTCCCATAGTCGCGCCGGGATGAAAGAAGTTGATCCTCAAATACGTATACTCTCCCTCGACAGACTGTGAAATGTTCTTGATCGTCGATATGTGAAACGGCACTGGGATGCCAAAGATTGGCATGATAACCGTCTCGTACTTCTTGTCCACATACAGCTTCAGTTCTTTGACTTCAGGTTCACGTGGCATTTGACTGACACTCTTATACGAAACGGTGTTCTTACGGACTTTTTCGATTTCCTTAGCCTCGCCCTGCTTGGCCAGGCGCTCCTTGGCCTTTTCGTTCAACAGCTGTGCGAGTTCCTTTTGATGTTGTTTTCGTTTCTCCTCCGTGCTATGCTCGTTCCGGAGTTTATTCTCAAGTACAGCGTTCCGTTTACTGCGACCAAGTATTTGATTACCATTTTCCTGTTCCTCCTCTTTCTTGTCATCCTCCTCTTCCTCGTCATCGTCCTCTTTGATGAAGATTCCAATATTTTTAATTTTCTTCTTCGACGGTGTCATTATGTTTGCCGGTGGTGTTTCCGTGACCAGTACTGTGTCGCCTATGAAAAGCGAATACGTTTTACCCTCCTTATCGGACGCTTCGCTATTTGCCAAATTTGCCAATCCAACATTGACATTGAAGACCATGCCGCGCTTTACAGCCGCTTGACATTTCGGGCCAATCACTATCGAATTCTCCCGAAACTCAATGCCCATTGCGAAACCGAATGTTTTGGTGAGATTGTCCAAAAGTTTTGGTTTCTCCTTCTTGACAAACTCAACGGTTGCATCGAATATTTCGTTTAATTTAGCTCCTGGCTTGAGGAGCTTGAGAACCTCCTCCTGAACCGTAACCAGGAAATTGTAATGCTCTTGTATCTTATCCGTTGGATTGACCAACAATGTGCGGGATATATTCGAACAATAGGATTTGTAACGAGCGCCAAGCGAGCATACTATCGCACCGAAGTGCAAGTAGTTCTTATCGCTAAGGGCAGAGAATTTTAATGAATAATTTCCGCCGGATTGAATGATGGGGGGATAGCACATGTCCAACTGCGAGATATCAACGCCGGTTACGTATTTCTTGTCGGTAAGTGCGCTTTCGACGCCTTCAGCTAGCTTTGAATGTTTTACTTTCTGAAAGAGAGGAAGGAAGGGTAATGAAAGGCAAATGTTGGTAGCGAATTTCACAATTTTTGAAATGCCTAGATGCCTCAGCCATTATCGTTCGAGTTTCCAACCAAGGTCACGAGGACAAACAGGAAAGATGAAAGGCAAATAGAGGAATTTTGAGCTCCACCACCACGGTTGATACGCACGTGATATGCACATCGGGGTCTTAGACAAACTTTTGTGGTTTCGTAAGTGCATCTACCTGGTTAGATCACTTACCTTATCGGAATCGATTATGTCCATGATTTGATCTTTTAAATATTTGTTGAATAAATCCACCGACACCAGGGACGCCTTTCGAATACTATTAATCTCCGGCTCTTCCTTGGGACACATGATGTACGCAACAGCCCCTCCAATGTCTACATTTTCGAACTTTTGCTGTTTTAGTTCGGCCTTCCACGATTCACAGAACTCGCCTGGAAAACCATCCTTCGAAAACACTCCGAGCGTTTTTCCCTTCTTCGAATCCTTCATCGCGTTGATGAGTTTTTCAAAATTCGCTTTATCCTTATCGGTCTAAAACCGAGAAACAAAAAATCAAATAAAGGCAAAATAATATACAGAATGGCGCACTCACCCGATCGCGGACCAGCAGCTTAATTGGCGGCACATTCTCTTCTTTGCCATTTTCAATTTGCTTTAAAAACTCAATTTTTTTCTTACTCGTTAAAAAATACACAGCTTTTTCAGCCAGCACGCAAATCGTATCTGTCAGCTCATACCCCAAGAGCCACGACTAAAATCAAACGCAAAATCCAAATAAATTAAATAATTGTGGAAAAATTGAAAGATTCTTTCTAACCTGTAGAGCTGTTGATTTACTGTAAACGACATCCTCATCCACTCCGACGCAGGATAGAATACAATCGACTTTCTGAAGCGAATCATCATGGTCGAAAGTCGGTGCCTGAAAATCAAAAGAAAAAAAAAATACGAAATTGTAGTTTTCACGCACTTTCGGGTCTCAACTCGTTTTCATGTAAAAATCTGAAGACATCCGATATTGGAATACAAAAAACTGCATCCCTCGATTCCCAGTCACGTTTCCATCGCATCGAAATGTGTTTATTCGTTCCATTTACCTTCCACTCGGAGTACAATCGTTTTATTCGACGAAAAAATGTTTCTTTATCCAATGCTATATTTGACATTTTCACGCACAAACTTTTCGTTTATAAAATCGCGGATTTTTTCTTTAACATAAAACACACCGGTTCGCCAATTCCTTGTTGTGGGGACAAATTCCTGAGCACAATGGACCAAAAAAATCCGAAAACTAAAAGCACGGCACCTTCAACGAAATACCCATTGCGCTGTAAATAACAATATGGCGTAACTTTTGCGTGCGAAAAGAGCGCGACATGAGGTTTTTTTTATTTAATTTCCCAGTGCAGTGATGGGGTTTTTATATATTCGAAGTTCGAATAAGAAATGGGATATTTGTTTGACAGAATAATTTGAAAGCGAACGTTACTGAGGTAAGTGCTCAAGCATCGAGGGATTTAAGGGCTGTTGTGTGGATTGATGCGATTTATATTTATTATATTTTATATTTATTTTCTCCAATTTAGCTAAATTGTAATAAAAGTGTCGTTCAATAATGCATTAACTAATCGTGTGTTAAATGGGTTATGATCTCTTTTCAGAGTTAAGTCTAAGAGAGGGTAACTTGCGAATTTTTCTGATCTGTTTTCCAAAAAGTACAATAGTGACATGGACATTTTCGCAGTTTCTTGAACACATGATTAACATCGGCTTGATAAGGTTGCTTTGTCGTCCGCCCCCACCATCCACTAATAAGGTTTCAGTTATCTGCTTCCCTTCTCATCTGTACACCACAATCTAAATCCAGATGTGATTTGGTGCCCTGTAGGGGAACTTTATTGGCTTAATTTAAGCCTAAGCAAAAAAAAATTACAAACAGTCAATCCAACAATAAACCTAATATTTATTACTTTCTGAACGTTGGCTGGATGGGCAAAAGGATCATAGACCGAAGGTTTCATGGATAAAAGTAAGTCTGTTAACTCTGCGTCATTCTTCTATGGGTTGTAGGTTGGTTAGTTTTAAGACGATCCTTATATCCTTATATAGGAAGATCACTAAGGGCAAAACGAATGAATCTACGTTGAATGGCCTCAATGCGTGCAATATAGATACCATAAGAAAGGGACCAGACTTAACTAAGGTTTTTAATAAGGGGACTCTATATTTTCATTTCCTATCAATACAAACTGAACCGAAAATCAAACGCAATAATTTCTTTTAAAAATAGCCAAACCAGCACTATCTCTTTTTAGTAGGATTCTACCCTTTAAGGCGAATGTTTGTGCCTTGTCCCTATCTATATCAGTATACGTAAATGGTAACATGAGACCCGACCGCTTTCACATTTTTACAACGCTATGATTTTGATAAACCTTTATATACAAATGTCTGCAGATTCAGATGGCATAACACCCATAGTTTGGAAGTGCCGGCAAGACCACTGCCCAAACTTGTCCACCTATTCTACTCTTCTATACTCTTGTCCTCAAAAAAGGCGAGTATTCTCCTCTTTTGGATTACCGACCCATCATAATAGCGTTTTTTCTTTCTATGGTTAATCTGTTGATGTTGTATTTCTCATGTGTCAACAGTCCATACGCCAACAATATTTTTAATTTTTATAAATTAACTCATTCCTTAGCTGAAGACAGTGCTTTTAGCTTTATATATATCACGCACACTAAATGTTTCGAAAGGAAGGGAAGGATTTTCAAAAAGTTTGAACGAGAAGGGTTAAAAATCTATTTTAAGCCTGGATTCTCGTGTGAAGCTAACCGCTTTTTCCCGTTTCATTCCTGTGGAATGGTGCCAATTCGTGCACATGTGGAAACCAATGTGAGCGCAGTGTACCTTTTTACACTTGCCTTTCCTACATCAATAAGGGCGGGCATTAAGGTCTGGTTACTCTTGCTAAAATCGAGCGATTAAACTATGAAAATGAAAGTCCACTAATACAAAATCGATTAGTCCATGGGAATATCCCAGAAATATACTGAACTTCTTGGTAAGTTCAACGAGTGTGGAATCTATGCCCAGGTCTATGCAGATGATGTTGCTATTCTCTCTGTCGGCTCAAAGCACAGGCGGCGCTAGATGTGATCGAAGACTGGTGCACGAGTAATGGGCTGTCGGTTAAACCTCTTAAGATTGATGTCGTTCTCTTCACGAGACGGAGGAAAAATATTGGCATTACTCAGCTGGTGCTAAAAGGCATTTCCATCCCGATATCCAAGGAAGCTAAGTACCTGGGAGTCATCTTAGATAGCAAACTTCTTTGGTCAAGGCATGTTGAGTCCAAAACCACCTAAGCGCTGTCAGCTTTTTGGCAATGCAAAGGTCCCTTTGGCCGATTGGAGGTGCGCGCGATAGCGTGGGTCATATCCTGCATGAAATTTTGGGCATGAGAAAGCTGTCGGCGCGATGGGTGCCGCGTTTGCTTACTCCGGACAACAAACGCAACCGTGAGACTACTTCAGGGGGCAGTGTTTGGCCCCGTTTAAGCGCAATCCGAAGGAGTTTCTGCGTTGTTTCGTGACAGTCGACGAAACATGGATCCACCGGCACACACCAGAGACCAAGGAACAGTCGATACAGTGGACTCCATCCGGCGAACGTGCTCCGAAGAAGACCACTTTTCTGGGATTCACAAGGTGTGATCCACATCGACTACCTGGAGAAGGGCAAAACAGTACAGGGCTGTACTATGCCTGTATTATTGAGCCGATTCGACGCCGAATTGAAGAAAAAACGGCCCCACTTGGCGAAGAAAAAAATGCTCTTCCACCATGATAACGCACCGGCTCACACCTCCGCCCTCGCCACGGCCAAATTGGTCGAATTGGGCTACGAACTGCTGCCCCATCCACCGTATTCTCCAGATTTGGTCCCGTGCGACCTCTTTTTGTTTCCAAACTTGAAAAAGTCACTCGCCGGGCAGAAATTTCAGTCGAATGAGGAGGTCATCGCCGCCACGGAGACCTACTTTGCAGACCTCGAGAAAACGTATTTTTCAGACGGGTTAAAGAAGTTGGAGCATCGCTGGGTCAAGTGTATCGAACTAAATGGAGATTATATTGAAAAATAAATCGTAATTTCTCCAAAATGTTTGTTTTTCTTTTGTAGGCTAAGTACTTATCAGACCACCCTCGTGCTTGCGCGAGAAATATCCTACGACCCCTATCTCCTTGATATACTTTCCGACCCAGAGACACCTGCACATTCCCATTTCCATGGCGTCAGGACTGGCTTTGGCCTGACACTGAACCTGGCTCCTTTTCTTTTTTCGTCTTGCCCCGAACGAACTATTTTCCTTCAGGTCGTTCGTTTTAGTTCGAAAATATGAGTAACATTTCGAGACGCATTAAGCCATCAACTGTTGGATCTAAATGGAAAACTCTTACGTGGGGAAACCTTAATCATAACAACACTTTGAACAAATCTCCTATATTTGACTACATATTTACGTTTTGGGACTAGTCATTGAAATCCAAAGTATTTTTTTTAGATGTACATAATATCCAATCTAAATGTAAGCTCACCTTTAGCTAGTGTATCGGATGCCAATTCGGCCAATTCGCCGCACGCTTATTCAGCATCAAATATCCCAAGACCCGACTAGCAACATGTGGCTGTCACGCTTCTCATTGCGACTGTCAATGTTTTGACAGTTGTCCCTCTGCGTGTTCTCCGGTCTCCGGTGCTTTAAAAAGAAAACAATTCACGTTACGAGGTAACCGAATGCTGCAGGTTTTTAAGACATTCCCCTCGAAATCAAACCTACGCGCAATGGGTCTTTTCACACAAGTACTAAATCCAATCAGTGGCCTATCCGAATGGGAATCGAAAACAGATGACTACGATTACCATCAAGAAGTGGCGAGAGCGGCATTCGCTGACATGCTTCACGACACTGAACGAAATCAAAAGTATTATGCTGCCCTTCGGAAAACAATCAGAAACCTTCATGATTCGGGAAAGGAGGCACATGTCCTGGACATTGGCACTGGAACGGGTATACTGTCAATGATGGCAGTTGCTTCTGGGGCTGATACGGTCACAGCATGTGAGGCATTCATGCCGATGGCGGATTGTGCTGAGAAAATCATGCGTGGCAATGGAGTGGCAGGGAAGATCAAACTGATCAAGAAACGTTCAACTGAAATACAGGTAGGCGAAGGTAAGGATATGGCTCGCAAAGCAAATGTTCTGGTTACCGAGATCCTTGACACGGAGTTGATTGGAGAAGGCGCGATTGGAATATATAACCACGCTCACATGCATTTACTTACCGAGGATTGTGTTCTAATACCATCGTCGGCTACAGTCTACGCTCAAGTTGTTCAGAGTCCACTAGCAGTTGCCTGGAATCGAACGAAGCTTGTAGTAGATTTGGATGGAGAAATATTGTTACGGACACCGACGTCAATTGAACAGTGCCCCGGTGAAGCTGGGGTACATGACATGCAGCTAAGTCAACTGCCTCTAGATCAGATCTATCCCATAGTGAAGCCGTCGCCGGTGTTCAAGTTCAACTTTAGCGATACGAAGGGTATGTTAACAGATCGGTGTAACAATCTGAAACTTAAAGCAGATTCCCATGGTTCCGTCGACATGGTACTCTTCTGGTGGTCGATAAATATGGATCAAGAGGAGCAAATCGTACTCAGTTGTGCTCCCTTTTGGGCGCATCCCGACTTCGAAGTGCTTTCTAAGAAATGCGACAGCAAAATACCCCGTCAGAATGTGATTCCTTGGCGCGATCACTGGATGCAGGCAATTTACTACATTCCAAAGCCGTTTCACGTGCAATCACAACAGGAGTTCGTGCTCAGTTCCAATCACGACGAATATTCATTTTGGTTCGATGCATGGCCAGCCGAGGAGAAGGATCGAAAAGTTAAACGACATTCGTGCAGCTGTAGCCTCCACATGGCATATTCTCGCAGTAGAATCGGACAATTGAATCAGAACACACGGAACAAGCGTTATATGCACGTCTTGGAAAACACAATCAACAAATCGTCAGTTGTGCTGTCCCTCTCCGATGGATCGCTGTTAGGCCTGGCTGCTGCAAAATTAGGCGCAAAGTCTGTGATTTGCTACGAGTCACATCGGTTTTCTAAAAACTTTCTGTCGTCCTACGTAAAACAGAACGGCTTGGAGAATGTTAAAATAATCGAGGACTTGAGGGATGTAGAGCATTTGGAGAGGGTAACTCATGTGTTTGGCGAACCTTACTTCATCACATCGCTTCTTCCATGGGACGCTTTCTATTTTGGAACTTTGCTTATGAAACTCAAAGATCATCTTCGCGACGATGTTGTGATATGTCCGGCAAGAGCGACAATCTTTGCTCTTCCAGTGGAGTTTCTAGACCTTCAGAAGATTCGTTTGCCTTTGGGGACTTGCGAAGGTTTCGATTTGAGTATATTTGACGAAATGGTTGATGTAGGAATGGGAGCGTTTGATTTTAGTCCAAATTTTGATTTTACATTTTATCTCTCCAGATTTCGTCTAATCTAGCTGATGCAACTGTCGAAGCTCAGCCGCTTTGGGAATATCCTTGTAGAGCTCTTGCAAAGGAGGCTAAGGTGCTGGAGGTATCTTTTAAGAGCTTCTCCGAAGTCAAGACTTGTTCAGGATCCATAGATATAGAGCAGTGGGTTTACCACGATTTTGTCGTTATAATTTGATTTTACATTTTCACATCGTTGTAGGCATGGATCGCTGAACGGCATTGCTCTCTGGGTGGACTGGGAACTCGATGATAGTGATAGTCCCAAATCAACAATGACAACTGGACCAACAGTCCCCGTACTGGTGGGCGATTTCGTGCAATGGGACATGTTCGTCCGTCAAGGAGTGCACCTTATTCCCAAGCCGAAATCAGTGGAAGCAGGCACTAATAGGGTCAGTTGGGATGTTAGCTTTAAGCCACAAATCGGCGAACTAAAATTCAAATTCAATGTGGCTTAGTAAAATCACAAAAATGACTTCTTTCGTGGTCTTAATCATTTTACACTGGTCATGGCATGGCACGGCACACATCTTCCAAACAAACTCAAATGCTATGACACGCCCAAAAGCAGTCCACAAACAAATACTCGTCTCCATGGGAATCCACTGCTTAACTACCCGCATTCTACACATATCGATTCACAAACTCTTTGATACGAATATACTACTTTAGTCCTCAATAAACCTTAGCTCTGACTTAAGCTTCAAGAATAAATTCCGTTTCTGTGTATTTTTCGTTTCGTATATTGTGAAGGTCTCCCGCAAATTCAAAACTGAAGTGCAATGGCCTTTCATTCAGTAAGTACTTTAGAGAAGCCTTTGCAGCATCTTGGACTGTCCGATTGGCACGCACGGGTAAATCAACTACGAAATGTGGCCGATGCACGTCGAGCAGACGCCTTCAATATACGTAACTCGTCACGAACGCTTCGCAATGAGACACGTATCGAATCCAACTGGAGTACGTATGACACCAATGAAGCCCTCTCGAACAGGTAATTAAAAAACAAACTTTTCCCATCTAAAATAAACCGATTCGATAAATTGTTAAAGAATTGCCGAGCTGAATCGATGGCGAACGACGATTCAGAAAACCTTCGATCGAATCACTGAGGAAGTACGAATGTTGCGAGATGAAACTGCTTCGACTGAGCGAGAATTGGAGGCCATGGTGACCCCATTGACCGTTGTTGCCGAGTGTCTAACGATGCGGGACTGTCGTTTAGGCTCGGAACTCACCTACGATGAAGCCGACACTGAACTTAAAAAGGAACTGGCTGTAGTGGAGAATAATCAAAAACTGTTGCGTGAACAATGCCAGTTTGCATGGGAAAAGCTTACTAGACTCGAAGAGGTTCAATTCAAAATTGGCCTAGAATTGGACAATAAAATGGAAGCCGAACAAATTGACGTTACTCAATTGGACTTGAATAAGTTATCGGCGAATATCTCATTTAAAACCGATGCGACGCGACATCCCAAGAAGTAGTTTAACCCAAGTATACACACAAAATCGAATTGCTGATAATATCCCTCTTGTTTGTAGCTCCTGCACCTATGAGGCCTGGTTGGAAGCGACTAAGAATATGAAGCAGATGGCCGAGAACGAATTGTCCGACACATACGCCATTCGCGAGTCATTATTCGTATGCAGAGAGAAGGCAAGAAACATCCTACATTCACAGCAGGATCGAGCTGAGCACACGATTCGGAAGAGAATCTTCGAAACCCAGAAGGCACGCAACGAGCTCCAATGGCAGAAGCTCAAGGTAAATCATAATTCCATTTCTTTTAAATCTTGTCTTACTTACGACCTCCCTAGATGAAGGATGAGATGGAGAAGGCAGAATGTGAGATAAAGACATTAGAACAAGCTTTGCGGGATAAAACCGATGGTTTAAAACTGGCCGAGACCAGATTAGAGAATCGTGCTCAACGGTCCGGACAAGAAAATTGTATGGACGAGGCATATGATAAGCTTTGTGCGGAAGTATTCAAATTGCGACGGATTCGTAGGGAGCTGGGTAATAAAATTGACACGGCAAAGACCAATTATACTCTGTTGGAAGAGCACGCACAGAAAATTGATGTTGACCTGGAGAATAAGCAGCATTCGCTAATGACCGATGTCCGAGGTTTGGATTTGAGGGCGCGCCTGAAGGTGGGTGAGTTTGCGCAGGCATCGGCTAGCGCATCGGCGCAAACGGAGCGTAATATCAAGTTGACAAAAATGGAGGAGGAAATACCAAAAGATTAAATTATCTTTTTTTACATTTTTTTTTTCGTGTGTTGTACGGGAATCTGCACTTTGGGAATAATATATGTACACGGTTGTTATATAAATTGAACATTCGCTCATCAATTGACTCCGTCTTTGTAAGAGGTTTTGTAGATCTGAAAAATATGTCTGTCCCTACCGTTGCACCAATCAATAATCAGAAAACGTATCGATAGTCCTCTAAGGGCTATTGGGGATATGCAATATAGGGACTTGACCGTGGTGAACTCTCCGCAAGTGATACATCGACCCATGCAGTATCACAAGCCCAAAGTGGCCAGTGTATCGACTCCAAGGCATATGAAAATACGAGGGTGGTCCAATAAGTACTAAGCCTACAAGAGAAATACAAAAATCTGGAGAATACGGTGGATGGGGCAGCAGTTCGTAGCCCAATTCGACCAATTTGGCCGTGGCGAGGGCGGAGGTGTGAGCCGGTGCGTTATCATGGTGGTTTCTTCGCCAAGTGGGGCCGTTTTTTCTTCAATTCGGCGTCGAATCGGCCAAATAATTTGGCATAACTAGCACAGCCCTATGACCGTTTTGCCCTCCTCCAGGTAGTCGATGTGGATCACACCTTGTGAATCCCAGAAAACGGTGGCCATCACCTTTCCCGCCGATGGGATAGTCTTCGCCTTCTTCGGAGCACGTTCGCCGGGTGGAGTCCACTGTTTCGACTGTTCCTTGGTCTCTGGTGTGTACCAGTGGATCCATGTTTCGTCGACTGTCACGAAACGACGCAGAAACTCCTTCGGATTGCGCTTAAACGGCGCCAAACACTGCCCCCTGAAGTACTCACCGTTGCGCCGACAGCTTTCTCATGCCCAAAATTTCATGCAGGATATGACCCACGCGATCTTTTGAAATGCCTACTGTCTCAGCTATCTCGCGCACCTTCAATCGGCGGTCTGCCAATACGAGATCGTGGATTTTTGTCACGTTATCCTCTGTAGTAACCGTTTTCGGGGCACCTGGACATGGCTCATCAAAAACCGACGTGCGACCACGTTGAAACTCGTTAAACCAATTGTTGATGGTCGCCATCGAGAAAAGTCACCGTACACAGCATCCAAACGCTCCTTGATTTCGCTGCGCGATTTCCCTTCCAAAAACAAGAATCGAATCACCGACCGATATTGCTCTTTTTCCATTTTTCTAAAATCCGCGGATACTCCCGCTTCCACACGCGGTCAAAACAAAACCAAAACCAATGAGACGTCCCACTCAAAATGGCCGCCGACGTTTGCCTACAAGCTCGGGCGAGCACGTGGGTACCTCAAGTGCTGTCAAAAGAGCACGTGGGTACCTCAAGTGCTGTCAAAATTTTGTAAACAATCACTCACATTGTTATAATTCCAAGAGTGTGTGTGGCGGGAGTACACTGCGGTAAAATGAAATGAACTCACACGTATTCACGGATATAAGCTCGTTTGTAACGGGTTTTGTCGCTACGCACCTGAACCTCTGTCAGAATCTCGTCAAAATTTCAGGGTGTCACGGGGGAAGACGTACGAAAGACGCACGTCTCATTCTGGTTTCTGAACAAAACTATGAGTCCGATCCGACAGTAGCCGTCTACTAGAATGTAATAGTAAGTTGCTCTTGCGATACTGGCGCCATCTGGCTGTGAGGCTAAGTACTTATCGGACCACCCTCGTAATCCTAAGTAAACGTTCCATCACAGACCGATTGCCTGTCTGTATCAAGGAGGAAAAGGTATCTCTTTTAGCGAAAAAGGGGCTTCTTCGACATTCTTCTTCGGTGGTGAGCACATCCACTTGGGTGATAAGATTGCCCAGTTGGTTAATTTCAGCATCTTTGCCCTCACCAGAAATGTCAGCGAGATTTAGCATGAATGGTTACGTACTCTCTATAATCGAGTGAATAATGGAGGATTTGTTGCCTATGTTGACCACGGTGAGATGTTTACGGAGTAAAAGTCAGAAAAATGCTCGTCTTAATTAAGTGTGTTGCTGCTACTCCATTCGACGTGGTGCGCATTAGCTTGACATATTAGTAACAGATATTTTCTGCGATGGCGAGAATATTTTATGAGGCGCTGTAGATTGAATTGTGGAATTAGGTCACAAGATCTCGCTTGTTTCACCTTTTATGGAGATTTTTACGATGAAGGCAGCCAGATCTCACGTGATGAACTTTGAAATGAAGAGGAAACTGATATTCGCGTTGATCATACATGCAGACCTAGGATTTAACTCTACATATGGACGTGGCTCCTAGGATCTAAGGTTCTTATCTTGTATCATCCCATTGTTATTCTGAACATACCTAGGTTTGATACTTATAAACGCCCTATTTATAACATTTAGTGCACCTTAATATCGGTGACATTTACCGAAAATTCGAACATAGCTTTAGCT
This sequence comes from Merodon equestris, assembly GCA_958301585.1. Classification (NCBI taxonomy): domain Eukaryota; kingdom Metazoa; phylum Arthropoda; class Insecta; order Diptera; family Syrphidae; genus Merodon; species Merodon equestris. The sequence continues at coordinate 94,311,616 of OY284414.1, forward strand.
CTTATTCTAATATCGGCCAAAAAACCACAACCCATCAAACATTAAATCAAATAAGTCTACATTTTCAAATGATGGCGTCTCTACGTTAATTGGCATATAATTTTGTAATATTTGAACACAACACTTTCGACCAAAACAATCGACGATCATTTTCAAAAAGCAAATGCAACTGTCATCACATCCGACAATATTTTCATTAACATCCGACCGTCATCTAGCAATATTCCAAATCGAGCACAAGCAACTGCGTCCAACTTCACACTTTTGCGAAATTTTGCAAATAAGCCCGGCGAATTCATTTATACATTCCGTTCTAATTGCGAAAATTCGAAACCAGTTAAAAAACACACACTCGCCACCGCACACATACGCGCGCCGTCAACCATAAGTCAGAGCGCCGTTTGCTGTTCGTAGTTTTTTTCTCTCTAATTCCCTCGAAAGCGTACGAATTACGCCACTCGAAAATATAAAGAATACTCGCTTTTAATAGAATTAAACGAGGCCCACTCGTATCGAATCATTACCCATCTGTCGTTATGCATTATAGCGTGCATTCCCTGGCGGAAGAATCATAATTTGTCACAACTGCCCAGATTTCATTTATAGAAAATCGAAGGTGTACACGGCGAATACGACGACGAACAAGAGTGCGACGACGAGCAGCAGCAAATTCTGTGAAGGGCTACCACCACCATCGGCGTAGTCTGTATGCTAGAAAGAGACCCGTCATATCGGCGAGCAGAGCAAAAATAGCTAAACTACAATGGCGAACCAACCTAGCACCGGTGTTGGTAAGAAATTTAATTAATTTTTTTTCCATCATTTCCCAAACAATTTATCGAATATCAATCATCCGAGCTGTGCATAAAATTGTCAACAATTTCAATTCGTTGATTCCAAGTGATTCGAATGAATTTTCTTCATACAACACGTTTCCAACGAAAATTATCTCTCCACAATCCGTCATGGAGTAGAATAAAAACCCTGCCTCAAAGTGCAAATGTCAATTTTTTCATTCGACAAGAGTGGAAAAACGAGAAAAAAAAAAAATATTCTTGTGGACGATGAGGATTTTCGGTAACTTTTCTCACACGCCCATCGCACGGAGACAATTTTAAGGTTTTTCTTAAAAAGTTCAGCGTGAAGGTTAATAATTTCTGGTGTGCATGCTGGAAGCGGATGAGAGGAAAAAAATTATATTTCTTCGCTATGCGCTATGTGTGTTTTTGTGGTCAAGTGAAGTTGGTTAATGACTTCATATCAATTGATGTATAGGTATACTGTGTGAATCGTATAGGCTGCGATGTATAATTTCTAATTAGATTAACATCATCAGACGAGGGCAATAGGGTTCGATTGGCCTTTGGTCTAATGCGAATGCAGAAATTCGTTGTTTTGGAAAGATGCCACACGACTTGGCTTCGATAATCCTTCGGCGAGCCACCGCTCGGATGACTAAATCGATGTGGAATCATTTTTTTTTTCCTTTAATTATTTGTGTTGTTTCTATTTTGCACGCGGATGAGTGTTAGCTTAGGCTTATGTCATAAAAACCGACCAGCAATAGTGGTTATTTCAAACTGCGCTTGCTAATAGTTTGAACAGTGAATCGTCGAAAAAGTGCAGGAACTATATCACGTAATTAAATCATCAGAGGTCCAAGCAAGCTTCTGGTTTTACCATTTTCCTTTATATAAGAACACCACTGTTGTATGCTTTTGGCCAGATTCACCACAAATTATTTGCCCCTTCAGCTCGTACCTTTCTCAGTGTGTTCATTTCACATTCCCGTGGAATGCGTGACATCCGGACAGACACTGAAAACTAGTAGCGACATGGAATCATCCAGAACTCATAATCTGCTGTTACTTCTTTACCCCAATTGTGCAAATAATCGTCTGGCTTCGAATCGCCGAACAGTATTAATCTTAACGTGGAATTCACGTTCAGCATTGAACACGTGTGTCTTATGTCCAATAACACTCGTCCTATCGAGCGACGATCATGCCATTTGTGCCACCACCTTTGAATAGACGTTCTGATTTTGTTAAGTGCTTTTAAGACCAGGGTACACTCCCGACTTGCTGTACTCAATTTTTCAAGGGACCCTACCGAAACTACGATTTGCAAAACGACTTAAGACAAAATCGTAACCTCGTAAGTCAGCTGATCGTCAATATTCCGTGCTACAGACCATTTCTATTTGGACGTTGAAATGGACGTAGTTCTGGGAAATTAGTAATTTCCTCGGCAATAATGGGGCGTTTGACACCATTAAGCAAATGGTTCACTGCGTCCAGAAAGGTCTATTGTCCCAACCCAAGTAAACCAATTAGACGCGACTGCTTTCCGGCAAGAATGGAGCTTACTTCTTTAGGAGGCACGACTTCTCTGTGGAAGGAAAGCTTCCTAAAGTAGCAACAAATAACACAGTCGCACCGTATGTGTTCTGCAGTACCATCACCCTCAACAGTCCGACTGCACTTCGTCTTGGGGGAGTGATTTATTTTATTAACCGGATATCTCAGCCCACAGTGTCGCATAAGTAACTGATAAGTCTTTTGGCATCGTCATTATTGATTCCTTGATCTTGATGTGATTTTCTAAATATCTAAAGATGTGTTATATTATACGTAATGATGCCAATGAATGGTTCAGCGCCTATGTATTGATCAGACGCCACTTATGCTGACCTCGATTCCGTTGCCACCGATGGTTTTGTTTTCAGGAATCCAGCATTTCGCAGATTCTGCAGAGTATCATGAAAGTCCTTGACAAATTTTGAGTTTACGATATGTGAGTTCTGCGCTCGGAGTATTGTTTGGCTGTCGGTTATAGTTATACCTCTGATGCCAGACTCGACATTAAAATAGAAAAAAACCAGCGTCAACGATCGACTTCATCTGTGTACCATGTAAGATCTTTGATATCGTTCTGGGTACCAGTAGTCTCCCAAGTCTGACTATTTGGAATCAATGCCCCGATAATGTAAGATCTTGATAGCACATGCGGCCCGATAGTCTACTTGCCGAAGTGCCTGCCGAGCGATATCTGGATTGGAGTAAGTCCAATCAGTACCTCTTGGGCTACCGCAAGATTGCATGGCGCCTGTTACCCCGAACACATGGGAGTCTTTGAAAACACTTTAGTTTTCCGCTTGGATTACTACAGTCCATAGGTGATACCTTGTACAACCATTAGATAACTTGAGGTTTCAATCCAAGGTCCAAAGTGCTTTACGCACCCTGACGCACCACTCAGCTATAAATTGAAAGATAGTATCCATGCGTTCGCGGCACTTTCTTCACATTTGTCTACGACAACGGCCACAAGTTTGTCGGCATACCCGATTACTCCATTATCATTCTCTGTAGAGTTTAGTCAAAAAACTTCTTTTAGGCAGCCTTTTGCTGTTCATAATGTCACAGAGCTGTCTCTTGTTGCTTTAAAGTAAAGTTGATTTCGAACCATGCCCTTATCCAACGGTTGTGATCGAGTCATAGTCAGTATTATCGAATGCCCCATCGCTATTGAAAAAGGGGGAAATCATCTCCTTTAAATTTAAAATATCTGCTACATGATCAGTCAGATGTTCTAGAGCGTTTTCGGTTGATCGTTCTTTACTACAAGAAGTTTAACGAGTTCCTTTCGACCGCCAAAGGATCAACATTAGAATATTAGAACAGTATAAGATATAGACAGCCCAATCGATTTCTCAGATAATGGTAGAGAAACTAGATTGACTTCCCTCCGAATTTTAGGGATATACCCCAAGCTGAGCTGAATGTTTTGTAGGGTTGCTACAGCTTGCTCTACCACACAATTCTGTAATTTTTTTCCTTTTCTCTTAACTAAGAACAACGCTATTTTGTGCTAAGTAGGTAGGCATCCAGTATAAAACATACCCACAGAATAGAAGCAGGATCGTTTACCGTTATCAAAAATTGCCCTGAAATGTCAGTTTATTATCTGGACAAAAAAATAAATACACACACTGGGGCGAAGTATATCTGGTGCAAACAAAGTGTAAACGATATTATTTTATAATCAGAAATCAGAAACGGTTGATATAATAAAATCAGTGAAGTAACGAATATTAATTAATTATTTTATTAGCGAGAGTGGGACAACGTTCGGATGACCAACAGATGACGAACCGTTCAATCTCAAGAACGGTAGGTTGGTCTTTGGGAATGTTACAAAATGCACTTACGGATAAGCCAGTGCGAGAAAACTTTGGGCGGCCACGGAAAACAACCCAAAAGCATTATCGTTTAATTGCGCTGGAAGCAAAAAGAGATCCTTTCGTATGTCACGTAAAATTTTGCGGGAACTATCCGAAGACGATTTGTGGAGTCTAACCTTCCATCAAGATCGCCGAAAAAAGTGCCACTACTCCGCAAAAAAAAAAAAATATTAGACAAAGAAAGATATTTGCTACTCAGCACAGACATGGCCCGGGAAGGAGGCAGCAAAAAGTGGCGAAATATCCTTTGGAGTGATGAATCGAAGTTCAATTTGTTCGGATAGCAGACATAAAAGTACACCTAAAAGACTATCAAGCATTATGGTATGGGCATGTTTCTCGTGGTGTGGAGTTGGTCGCATACATCTCATAAATGCTTTATTACAAAGGAAACATACACGAAAATACTTGAAACTATAATGCTACCATTTACTGAGAATGAAATGCCTTTACTGTGGACGTTTCAACAAGACAACGATCCAAAACGCACCGCTAAATTGACACAGAAATGGTTTGCTGCAAAAAGAGTTGTTATTTTGGAGTGGCATGCTCCAGTGGTCCTGCGCCGGACCTGAACCCGATAGCAAATCTATAGAAGCAGGTTAATGATGCAGTTGGGTTTGCAAATCCCAAAAAAAAATACGAATTTTGGCAGATAGTGTAAACGGCATGGAAGTCTATACCTGTTGAGACATGCCAAAAGCTGGTTGATTCAATGCCGAGAAGAATAGCAGCATAGCAGAAGAATAGATTCAAAATAAAGGTCAAGCGACAAAATATTAACATATACTAACAAAACTTATAACAACTTGCTTGTTTCAGTTTATAAATTTCGTATAATAATAAATTTAATGAAGTGTATTTATTTTTTTGCCCGCTCAAAAGACGACATTCTCTACATTTTCAGCAGTTATTTCCACTATAACATGACGACGTACTTTTAAAATATATGAATACGTCCGTGCTAACTGTAGGAGTACTTCACAGAAACAAAGTTGTAAAAAACATAGTATCTTTTGTTAAAATATAACAATCAGTCCAATGGCTTCAATTGTATTTATTTTTTTGTCCATAGCTTTATGTATATTAGAAACTCGAAAGTTTAAAATCTCGTTGACTATCCTTCGCCATGCCCGCTTGTCATGAGCGTGTTCCTTCCATGTTTCTCCGTTTAATTTCACATTTCCTAGGTCCATCCTTATATTTTTCTCCCCTCTGCGGTCTCCACAAAGGTTCTCCTGGTTCTTGATTACGTAATTTTTTTCATTCGCCTGTTTCGTTGTCTGGTTCCCACCAGAGATTCTCGTAAGGATCTTGTTTTTAAAGACCAGAAATCTGTTAATTCACTTCCTCCATTTTCAAAACGTCTATGGGATATAGTCACGTGCGAGATTTGGATGGATCCAAGTCGCTCAGTGACCATATATTTGGTTTTCTCTTCAGTTATTTCTAAACCTACTTCCTTTCTTTCTTACCATTATTAGACTTTCTGCGTTATTCTCAACTGTTTCCTCACTATCTCCCAGAAGGTCAGCAATAGCTGGAGCGGCTGTGATTCCATTAAGGATGATTGCCAAATTTATTCTATCAGCACGGAAGAGTCTTACAGGCAAGCTCATGAGGTGGTGCAGAATTTAACCTACGGTATAATAGCTTAGAACAAAGAAAGTTCAAGATGATATCTGTAGGATCGAGCTGTGGTAGGTAACTACAATGCATTTTATAACATTGAGGAATGAGCGAAATTGGTTTGTCGAGACTCGTTCGTGTTAGTATGACCAATAATCATAGCAACAACCATATTTCTTGCAGGAATACCATAGTCTTCCTCTAAATTTGAGTTTACTTTCTTGGATTCTAGAATTTTCTGCAGCGATTGATTCAAGTCTGTGACTGTCGGCTCTCACCGTTGGCGTTTTAAGGATTAAAATCAAACATTTTTACGTTGAACTTCGATAGAAGCTTTTAATTTTCAATACTTTTATGACTCGTGTCTGCTTTAAGGTCTGTAGTCGATACCTGAGCAAATTTAATTTTTTTGATTCATCCTTCATGTTGGCATTGGCAAAAATAAATATAACATGCGTTACGTACTTATGTTAGATGTCGCTACAGTTTAGGGGTGAACTTGGACCTGAATCAGGTCTCCTTAAGTCGACAGGATCTTAAGATTTTTCACTGTGTGAGCTACCTTAGATCGTCGTCATTTGCTGCGTAGTCCCTTGGTGTTAGAATCGAAGATTGTTTGCGAAGAAGCGGTAGAATAAATTTGCCTTACATTGCCCTGACATTTTATACTTTGAATTGAATTGAAGAACTTCTTCAGGTATCACACCACCTGAAGACACTAGTATTGTGATCATAAAGATCTTCTTTGATCTAGGATTTGAGGTCTGCCTACAAAAATTTAACAACTACTCTAGATGAGACTTCCTGGAAGTCTTTCCCTGTTATGGTTGTGTTACTTGTCATTTTGAAACTTTCTCGGGCAAAGTTTGGGCACGTGGTCAATAGGTTTTCCATGGTTTCCTCGGTCTGTCCACATCGCCAGCAAATTTCTGTGCTACTAAGACCCGTTTTATAAATGTGGAAGTTGCATGTCTTGTTAGTGCCTCACATAGCACCCTTAGGTTGGCTTTATTTAGTTCCAGAGCTTTGGCACGTTTCTGTTCCATGAGCGTTCTTGAGTCCCACCTGTCTGTTCCAGAATCGTTTCTTTTGTTTTATGATCCATTTTTGCAAATGTAGGTTTATGTCCGAGCTTTCAAAACCATAAAGGTGTATAGGTGTACCTCTTTAGCGCTCTAAGAACCGCTTGTCTGAAAATATATTTATTCTTGTGTTTGCAGCTATGTGCTGCTTCACATTATGCTTTAGGTTATGCGTTCGTTTCTTAACTTAACGATGTCTGCCCGTGCACTTCTTGGCTATGTTAATATAAGTGTACAACTTTGCTTCCGCCGTTTGCCGATATGTGGCGATAACGGTAAGTAGCGGTCGAAAAAAACAGATCGCAGACGTCAGGCAGTTGGCTTGGACCTCGGTCAACACAACACCATTCAAACATTGGTCGATATGTGTCTGCATCATAAAGTTGTTCTCGATTGAAAATGTCAGTTTACGAGCCAAATTCTCGTCATTTGCGGGAGGTGAAAACAGCGGCTCAATCTCATCGAATGCTCTCAGATACGTATAGTGAAAGAACGTATCGTGAGTGGTCTCAACACTTCAAGAACGGTGATTTTAACGTCGAGAAAGTTTTCGAAGATGCAGAATTGGCGACATTGCTGAGTGAAGACTCGCGTCAAACTCAAGAAGGATTGGCACGATCAGTGGGAGTGACACAGCAAGCCATTTCAAAACATCTCAATACAGCGAGAGGCACGATAAAGTGATTTTGCAGCACGACAACGCTCGACCCCAGGTTGCAAAAGAGGTCAAAACGTACTTGGAAACGTTAACATGGGAAGTCCTACCCCACACGCCGTATTCTCCAGACATTGCTCCCTCTGACTATCACCTGCTTCGATCAATGGCGCATGGCCTGGCTGACCAACACTAACGATCTCATGAAGAAGTCACAAATTGGATCGATTCGTGGATCGCTTCAAAAGATGAACAATTTTTTCGACGCCGGATTCGTACACTGCCCGAAAGATGCGAGAATTTTTCTCTCTAATCGCCCAAGGACAAAGATGAAAGTTAATGTCCCAGCCTCTGCACCTAGAGGAGGACCGGAATGATTAAGGTTTTGTGAAGTTACTTGGGTTTTCGAGAGAGTGTTCTAACTCTCGATTGTCTTTTGGGCCCAAATGAACAGATGTTGGAAAGAGTTAATCTGTGCCTTATCTCAGAACTGGCAGAGGTGGAGTTCTGGCCAAAACAATGGTTTCTGCGCATGTCCTCATTTACCTGCAAACCTACTCTAGTCGCTTTTACTTCAATGCCACAGGACACTTCATTCTATCGTTGTTCCAATCACGACAAGGTCATCTGCGTATGCAAGCAATTGTACAGACTTGAAATACATCGCGACTTTTGTGTTGATCAGTGAGTCTTGTACGATATTTTCAATGATGATGTTGAAGTAATCCATGGCGTTGCGTTGCCTTAAGCCTTCTTTGACATCAAAGGTCTCGGCTGGTTTATTACCAGCTTCCGGAGAGAAGGGAGAATTTCGATTTTCATCCTGCATAGTCTGGCGGGTTCAGCAGAGATTGGTCGATTGGTTTATTTCTATAGATCTCTATAGCCATTATCGTACGCGGTTTTAAAATCGATGATTAGATGGTGTGAATCGATCTGTATTTCATGATTTTCTCAAAGATCTCTGTCGTAGTGTGGATGTTCCTGGCCCGAAAATTCACAACAGATTGTTCACGAAGGGTTTCAAGCTCCCACATATCCCGAAAGAGATGATTCTTATGGAGCCCCTATAGTAAACGCAGATTTAGGAAACCCTATTCCTATCGACGGGACAAACGATGCTGAGATTCCACTTATTGAGTGTAATCCGATTATATTTTACAGGTAACTTGCTGCATCTCCACAACCAACTCATTTCCTGCTGATTTATGAAGTCGTCATAGTTCGTCGAAGTGGTCTTTTCGTGTTCTTGTTTTCGTTTCTTCGAGCTTCCTTTCTGGCTTTATGGCATTGGCACGTTCACTTTTGCATTTTGATATACAATATTTTCCGAACATCATTTCTGCAATAGTGTCTCTCTCTCTTCCTGATTTCACGCTTCTCGTGCCCTTACTTTTTTCTCTCAGAAGCGCATGATCTCCCCGTCTTCTGTCCTTAGTATTTATGAGCAGCTATCGTTCGGCGATATAGTGTGGCAATATTTACCATGCGCCTGTCTTCATGTGCCATTAAAACAGGGGTTCCTTGTAGGTTGTGGTTTGCGACCGGGCATACGAGTTTCTCAAGCGTAATCTCTGGTGGTAGTTTAAGGTCTCCTTTGCTATTTGGTTATGGATACTACATCAGGTCTGAAGAAAGCCATGATCGACAAAGATCCCCTTGGCTGTCCCATTTCAAATTTTTTAATTTTTGTGATCTTATTCGATCTACTACCCTGTTCCTTGCCTAAAACCCAACATCTATTTCCTAATTTCTGGGACGTAATAATCAATGATGATGATAATAAAAGATATCATGTTATTTGCTACAAAATTCATATTTGATATTTCAGTGGTTCCGCGAAATTTCCGTTTACTGGAGGAATTAGAACAAGGTCAAAAGGGAGTCGGCGATGGAACAATTTCCTGGGGTCTGGAAAACGACGATGACATGACATTAACACACTGGACAGGCATGATTATAGGGCCACCCAGAGTATGATCAAATCACCCAAAATATTGTAAATCCTAATATTTATGCATTCATTCGCAGACACCATACGAGAATCGAATGTATTCGCTAAAGATTGAATGCGGCGAGCGCTACCCAGATGATCCGCCATCTCTTAGATTTCTATCGAAAATTAATATAAACTGTATTAATCAAAGTAATGGAATGGTAAGTGGTCTACCATCAAATCCATATTTCCGTATTAACTTTTCATCATATGCATGCCCTTCTTCCAGGTCGATCATAGATTAGTACCCATGTTAGCTCGATGGAATCGTGAATACACTATAAAATCGATGCTCCAGGAAATTCGTAGGATTATGACTTTGAAAGAAAATTTAAAATTGGCGCAACCACCAGAAGGCAGCTGTTTTTAGTTGAGCGTGTTTTCTCTTAAATAGAACAAAAAAACATTTAAATTAAACGAAAACAAATAAACTTCATTTATCCCCCAAAAAATAATAATAAAAAAAACGAAACAAAGTCTAAAAAAAATAAAATTATTTAAAGAGTAAAAAATCAACAAAAAGTATAAAAAAAATTAAGTATAAATAAAAATAAAAAAAGGAACAAAAAAAAATAAAAAAGTAACAAGATAATTATATTATGTCGAAGTAAGAGGAACAAGGAGTCGTTACGAAGCGCCGTGACGGTGACGCAGTGAGACACACAAGTAAGCATAACACATTCGTTAAATGGAGAAAAAGTTCATTTCAATTATGCAGTAAATCAATTACATACATACCGACCTACTAATAGCCACCTTCTTCGTCTTCTTTCTTTTTTCTCTTAAACCAAACAAAACAAAAAACAAAAATGTAAAACACCAATCCAATAATAAGTAGCAAGCAACGCAAAACAAAACCGTAAACATTGCAACACCTATGCAAAGAGTTTAAGATTTAAGATTATATAACGCCAGAGAGATAAAAACAAAAAAAAAAAGCGTGAGTAACACGAGAGAGAAAACGAGAGAAGGGATAAGCAAGCAAACGAGCGAGCAAGCAGTTGGTTTTATTTCTTTATATTATTATTATTATTATTGCTATTATAATTATTATGTATGAATTCTCCAATTAATAAGCAAAGTAAACAACAACAAAACAAAGCTAAAATGATTTAAACCGAAAAATAGAAAAGAAGCATTAAACTTATAAACTATATTTATTAAAATAACAAAGTGCGTAAGAGAAGAGGTTAGAAAACAAAAAGCAACATAAATAGCATTACATCATTTATAAAATGATTAAAAACAATTAATTATACATTTATTTAACTAAACTATATAAACGGAAGAGAACAGAAACTCGTGTAAATTGATTTGTGTATTTAATTTTAATTTTTCTTATACATAACTGCATACGAATATGTTGTTTCCTGTTCTTACATGTCTTTCTTATCCCAATTGCATTCGAGGAGGGGCACGCCTTGTTGCGCTGTAAATGATGTTTTTTTTTTTAATTCAAACAAACTTACACTTGTCTACTGCTGATACTTATGCATTTTATTTCTCTTACATACGTAGAGTAAACTTTGTCATTAAACTATAAATGTTTTAATTTTAATATTTCTTTTCTTTTTATTTTAGTTTTAAAACAAAGTTTAATTTCTCTTGTTTTCTTTTTTTTTAATTTGTTTTTTTAAATGATGAGATTAAAAAAAAAAAAATTTAAAGTGATAAAACGCTTGAAAACGAAAAATAAAATCCAAATTTAACCTAATGGAAAAGAATGTTATATATTTCATTGTTTTTCTGATGTCTGTTACTTATGTATATAGGATGGATAAATACCGGGATATTACCAGGTACTAGATTGTCAATCAATAAGCTTTATCGTTCGATATTAGGTTATCGGTTCATCGTTTTAGTTTAGTTTAAACTGATGTGAAATTTCGTATAGATCTGTTAACTCATTTGTATACTTACAGATGTACAGCTGTGGCCAAAATAATGGCAATACTTATTAGGTTTCAACAACAACTTGTGTAACGGTTGCTTTGTGCGAATGACAAAAAAAATTGCAGAATTAACGGTTAATGTATTGTCTACATATTCAGAGAAGAAATAGAATGAAAAAGGAAACGAAAATTTATCATTTGCAATAGATCTGTTGCAAAGTGCTGAACTAGCTGGACAAAAAAATAGCAACAGTAAGTAAAACGCAAAAAAATATTAAAAAAAAAAAAAGCAAAAAAAAATAGTACCGGTAAGTAATCTACAGGAGCCTTGGAGGTGTTGTATACTATTAGGTTTTATTATACCACATTTAGCAAAAGAACAAAAGTGGGCACAGGAGCTCAACGTGAAGTTATTTTAGCGTTACATAATCGAGGCGAATCAATAAGGAAAATTGCAGTAGCCATTGGATGCTCCCCAAGAATGGTCTTCAACGCTATTGATTACAAAAAGCATCCTGAAACAAGAGGACGCCCCTCTAAAACATCAGAAAAGGACAAAAAGTGTTTGAATAGAAAAGCACGACCAAATCCTTTTATGTCATCTAAAGACATTAAAATAGAGACAAGGCTAGAAGCGAGTACTAAAACAGTTCGACGTACTCTGGTGGATGCTAAGCTTTACGCTCGGGCCCCAAGAAAAGTCCCACTCTTAAAAAAAGTGCACCTCCAAAAACGGTTAGCCCTTGCCAAGTTGTATTACATACCACAGGATCCATTACGGTCGGTGAAGCAGTGGCGGAATATACTTTGCAGTGAAGAAACAAAAATTAATTTGTTTAGGATAGATGGGAAACAGTTTGTTCGTCGCCCAGAAGGTCAGGCGTACAATCCCAGATACCCTAAACAGTGAAGCATGATATAGGCAGTCTGATGTCCAATATATCGGACAGAGGGTATTATGACCAAAGAAAATTACGTCGAGATATTGCAAGGTGTTATGCTGCCATATGCGGTAGATCATATGTCATTAAAATGGCATTTTCAGCAGGAAAATGACCCGAAGCATTCGGCGTAATATACAAAATGTTGGTGTATGCGCTACCATCTTGATGTTTTGCCTTCTCAGTCCCCGGAGTTAAATCCGATTGAGAACCTTTGGAATGAGTTAAAGATAGAAATGCAAATATCAATGAATTGTGGAGAATCGTCAAGGAATGTTGGAATTCAATACCTATAGAAAAATGTCAAAAATTGGTGGATTCCATGAATAAAAGAATGAAAGAAGTCATTAAAAATAAAGGATATGCTTTTAAATATTAAGCATACCTCTAAAATGTAAACTTAAAAATTATTACTGAAGCATTTTCTTCACTTTTGCTAGGTGTTGCCATTATTTTGTCCAACCAATTTTGCAAAAAATAGCGGATTAGTTTCGCCTACTGAAATATTCCTTCAACTAATCAAGTAATCACTTAAAAAGCGTATTGAAAACATTTTTGTTATCACATTTGCATATCAATAATTTTTGAAATTCGAATAAAAAAGGAGTTACAAATCCTTTTAATGAAATGTGAAAGGTGTTGCCATTCTTTTGGCCATAGCTGTAATGACGTGCCGCAGTAGTTTTGTATAATGGGAAAACTTGATGAAGCAGGAAAATCTTATATTTCCAAAGTGTCAAAGAATCTGGAGGTTAAACAGTTCCACAAGCGGATCTCCGGGTGGTAACTATCCAAGGGAGAGCATTTATGAAAAGAAATGCACAAAAATTAAGGACAGGCTTGAGGAACGAAATCAACATTTACAGACCGAGTGCTTTCGAAACAGCACTCAATGAAATTAGTACGTATAAACTAGACTTCACAGCGGCACAAAAAGTTTGACTTTCGAACGAAACAACCGTTAAGGAAGGGTATACTTTCGTTTGTTGCAGTGCGGATACCCACAATCTTGGCACAAGATTTTTCAGTAGCAGAAAAGTTTTTTGTGCAATTTTACATCAAATGTCGATAGTCAAAATCCGAGGTCCTCGTTTAAACTTCTGAACGTACATTGTCTTACGGAAGATAAGGATGAAGAGGTTAAAGACGCATTTTATGAAATATTTGACAATTTCTCAGCCTTCGTAATGAAAATCGTACTCGTGGACTTCAACGTGAGAAGAACAAAAGAAGCGTTATATACGCCAACAATAGGAGAAGAAAGTCTTCATGATTCATCAACGATAATGATCTTAGCACAATAAGTTTCGCCAGCTCAAGATATATGATCGTGAAAATTTCAACGTTCAAATACACGAAAATAAACAAGGCTACCTGGATATCACCGGATGGAGTAACGCAGAGCCAAAATGATCATTTTCTGATTGATAGATGACACCATACTAGCATACTAGACGTTAAAGTATACAGCGGAGTGGATTACGATTAAGACCTCATCCTAGCCATTGGGATGGTTAGGGTTTTGTAGGTTACCTGGTGTTTTGAGAGAGAGCTCTCCTACTCAATTGCCTCTAAAGCCCAAAGAAGTAGCTGATGGCAAGAGTTATTCTGCGTTTGATCTCAGCCCTGATATCGCTGCTGTTTGTCACTATCCAGCTAAGTTAGACGAAGTTCTTGACTACTTCAAAATTATAGCTTAAGGGCTCTGACCAAGACGTCGGTGTTGGGCGCCTTTCTTTGCATATATTTGGTCTTGTTCCCATTTACCTTAAGGCCCATTTTGGCCGCTTCTGCTTCAATACTCACAAATGCTTGACGTCTCGCTTAATCCGTCCAATAACGTTAATGTCGTAAGCAAACAGTTATGCAGGCTTGAAGTAGATCGTGCCTTTGCTATTGGCCGCTGGGTCTCACACGATATTTTCGAGTATGATATCAAAGAAATCGCATGACAGTGCCTCGTCCTGTGTAAATCCTTTACCATCGAAGGTCTCGGTTAGTTCATTACCGACCTTAATGGAGCAGCGAGAATCCCGCATAGTCTTACGAGCTTAGCAGAGATGTTAAAACATGACATGGCCCTGTATAGCTCGTCTCTATAGGCATTGTCATATGTGGTGTGTGTCGACCTGAAATTGGTCTTCTCCAAGATCTGTCGTAAAGTGAATATCTGGTTTATGCTGTATTCTCCTGGCTTGAAACCACACTGATAGGCACCTACCAGATTGTCCACGAACGATTTCAGGCTTTCACACAGTACGGCAGAGATCTTATATGCGATGCTTGGGAGACTTATGCCCTGGTATTTGCGCAGTAATAGGGATTTCCTTTCTTATGCAGCATCAATACCAGGATGAAATTAATAACCGGTTTGCCCTACTAGATAGCATGGAGACTACAACTATAAGCAGTATGGTCAGCAATAAAAGTGTTGTAAAGGAAGCAGTGGAAAACAGACTAGGCTATGGCAAAGCCTGTAAGGACAGAATATAGACTTAGATCGATATAAACCATGCACCTGACTGTACTCGATATATGCTTTGAGAAAGTAGGCGAATTCAAATATTCATATTGACTGCCAAAAATGGCACAAAGATCTAAATGAATAAAAGGCTGCATAAGGGCAACGCGTACTGCTTCGCAAGTAAGCAGCATTTATAAAACCATTATAATGCCAGTGACTTACCGATATAAAACTTGGTCTCTGCCCAAGAAGAAAAATAGATTTCGGATCTTTGAACAAGATCTTAGGGAGAATATATGTATGGTGGAAAACAGGACGAAGAAACAGACGAATGGAGAAAACTACACCATCAGGAATTCGAAGAACCCTATTCCCATAGCCCAAGTAATTAAATCGCAAAGACTAAAGTGGATATCTACAATTAATGAATAGTGGACCAACAGTCAAATGAATACTGAGTGGAAAACCAAAATAGGCAAAATACTGTCAAGAAGGTGGGAGGACAATATAAGGATGGATCTGGAAGTGATGGGACAGAACAGCAAAACATGGAAGGAACATACAAATTAAAGGGAATCTTGGCGAAGGGTGGTCAACGAGGTTGTGAACTTCCGAGTTTCAAATGGCTAGACACTTACAAGATCCTCATTTATACGGCGATATAATATTCTACATATGTAGGTTGCTATTTATATTTTGAGCCTTGGCAACACTAAGTGTTTAATGGCGCCAAGGGTAGTTTCCAATTGAAAGTTTGACCTTTTTAACAATAACTTTCTTCAGAAAATTTTATCATTTCAGCACAATTTGTGTTGCTTACAGTGATTTGCAAATTTTGACTCAGCGAAAAAATGGAATTAACTCGTGAACATTTTCATGCGATGTTTTTTTACGACTTTCGACGTGGGTCATCAAGACAGGAGTACATGAATCAACTTACTTCGACTTTTGGCGAAGTACTGTCCACTGTGAAACGCTGGTATGACGAATTTAATCGTGGTCGCAGTTCGTCAGAGGGGAAAATCGTGAAGATCGTCCAAAATCAATTGTTGTGTCAGAAAACATCGATGCTGTGCGCCAACTGATAGTGCAAGATTGAAATTGAGGCATCCTTGGGCATTCGTATGGTGAGTTTCAATAAGATATTGCCTGAACATTTAGCTGTGAAAAAGCGTTGGATCCCGCATAGTTTGACAAAAGCTCAAAAAGATGCTCGTGTTAATTGGTGCAAGGAAATGCTCAAGAAATACAATCGCGGCGCATCAAAAGCTGTGTATAACATCTACACAGGTGACAAATCTTGGATCTATGCGTATGAGCCCGAAACAAAACAGCAATCCACTTTATGGGTCTTCCAAGATGAGCCAAATTCGACAAAAGTGATTAGTGCGCGAAGCTCTTCGAAACAAATGATCGCCTGTTTCTTCGGAATAATTGGACATGTGGCAACCGTGCCGTTAGAGCAACGTGAATTCTGAACGGTACACAACCATTTGTTTGCCAGAAGTGCTTGGTGAAATACGAACAAAGAAGCGCCAATGAAGGTTCATCCTTTATCATGGCAATGCAAACTCTCACACATCGACTGAAACAACCACTTATTTGACTGGCCAAAACGTCGAATTGATGGGTCATCCTCCATATAGCCTTGATTTGGCACCAGATGACTTTTTTATTCCCGCATATCAAGAATCAATTGCGTGGCCAACGTTTTTCAGGGCCTGATGTTTTGGAGGTACCTCAATCGGAGTGGAAAAAGTGTTACGAAAGTTCGAGCGCATGTAAGAGTGTATTGATCATCACGGAGAATACTTCGAAAAACAATAAAGCCATTTTTGATAATATTTTACTGTCGTTTCATTAGTAGGCTCAAAATATAAATAGCAACCCTCGTATGCCAACAGACTGACACAAGTAGACAACGTTCCACGTACATGTGGACTTTACAATTTATAATTAAATCTGTAAGATCATTTACGAGGGTGGTCCGATAAGTACTTAGCCTACAAAAGAAAATAAAATTTTGGAGAAATGGCGATTTATTTTTCAATATAGTCTCCTTTTAGCTCGATACACTTGACCCAGCGATGCTCCAACTTCTTTAACCCGTTTGAAAAATACGTTTTCTCGAGGTCTGCAAAGTATGCCTCCGTGGCGGCGATGACCTCCTCATTCGCCTGAAATTTCTGTCCGGCGAATGACTTTTTCAAGTTTGGAAACAAAAATAAGTCGCACGGGGCCAAATCTGGAGAATACGGTGGATGGGGTAGCAGTTCATAGCCCAATTCGACCAATTTGGCCGTGGCGAGGGCGGCGGTGTGAGCCGGTGCGTTATCATATTGGAAGTGCACTTTTTTCTTCGCCAAGTGGGACCGTTTTTTCTTCAATTCAGCGTCGAATCAGCCTAATAATTTGGCATATTACAGCCCTGTGACCGTTTTGCCCTTCTCCAGGTAGTCGATGTGGATCACACCTTGTAGAAAACGGTGGCCATCACCTTTCCGGCCGATGGGACAGTCTTCGCCTTCTTCGGAGCACGTTCGCCGGGTGAAGTCTACTGTTTCGACTGTTTCTTGGTCTCTGGTGTGTACCAGTGTATCCATGTTTCGTCGACTGTCACGAAACGATGCAGAAACTCCTTCGGATTGCACTTAAACAGCGTCAAACACTGCTTTGAAGTGGTCTCACGGTTGCGCTTGTTGTCTGGAGTGAGCAAACGCGGCACCCATCGCGCCGACAGCTTTCTCATGCCCAAAATTTCATTCAGGATATGACCCACGCGATCTTTTGAAATGCCTACTGTCTCAGCTATCTCGCGCACCTTCAATCGGCGGTCTGCCAATACGAGATCGTGGATTTTTGTCACGTTATCCTCTGTAGTAACCGTTTTCGGGGCACCTGGAGATGGCTCATCAAAAACCAACATTCGAACCCATTGAAACTCGTTAAACCAATTTTTGATGGCCGCCATCGAAGGAGAAGAGTCACCGTGCACAGCATCCAAACGCTCTTTGATTTCGCTGCACGATTTCCCTTCCAAAAACAAGAATAGAATCACCGACCGATATTGCTCTTTTTCCATTTTTCTAAAATCCGCAGACACTCCCGCTTCCACACGCGGTTAAAACAAAACTGCGAGTCCGCTCCGGCTGAAATCTCGACAGTAGCCGTCTACTAGAATGTACTACACATATAGAAAGTTGCTCTTGCGATACTGGCGCCACCTGGCGATGAGGCTAAATACTTATCGGACCACCCTCGTACACCGACTAGAGTGGTGGAAAAACGTCTAATATAAAATTCTACCGAAGTTTAGCGAATAGTGCATTCAGATAGGCGATTTGGAGCACCATAATGGCCGAAAAACTGTTTTCACTGAGCGTTATGCAGTCTATACATGACAAATGTCACGTGTGCTATGACCAAGAATCCCTATTAAAATATGTAGGTAGTAGGTAAAATTGTTCGCAAAAGCCTGTCGAAAAATCGATTAGGGAAACATCGACATTTCCAAACATGGGGGCAACCCTAAACAGAGCTCAACAGCATAGACTGAGTATTTACTAACTGTATCTAATAGACCCTGTAGTCCTAACCATAACGAAACCAGAGTCGAAACAAATGATATTGTTTACACTACTGGCCAAACGTTTAGAATAAAAATTGGAATGGGCCCAAAAAATCGCAAAGACGTGGTAGTGACTGTTCCACCACGCAAATATACTCAAGTAAAACAGAAACAATTCTTAGAATCGAATGAATTTTTATTGCGCTCGCATTTTATTATTTAACTGGCAATGAATCTCTCTATGTTACAATTTTTTTTCGTTCCCTTAAGCAATTATATTTATAACGTTAAAACCCTTTATAAAGGCATCTAATTGTCTCTAACTTCCTCATCTCGCTCAACCATTAGAAATGAAACAAAACAAAAACAATAAATAAACAATTAGCTAGGTCTCCACGCGGAATCGCGTTTCCTATTAGGGATTGGCAGGTGGCAGGATTTAGAAAGAATTTAAAGAAAAAGTGGTTAGTTTACATTTGCAGTAGACATGTGTGGCAGTCAATGTCGCGATGGGTTGCCATAATTTTTAAAATAAGGTCGTCCGGCTCTTGCTTTCGAAAAACAATCACCAAATGTTCGTTTAAGAGCAGATAACCTTTATTGATATCTATCTTAGTATTATTTGGTTGTATGTTTTGTTTAACTGTAACAAAGACGCTTCATCATAATTGGTTTTAAGTTGTTTGTTTAATAATGGCAGTTGGTTAACTGCTGCTGCTACTGTTGTTCTTACATATCTGGCGGTTGGTAGCGCTATGGTTGTCGTTTGTTTTACTTCTTTGGATTGAATACGATCTTTCTCGTTTTGATGGATGACCATTGATGCCTTTTAATGTAGTAACTGATAGTAAGCAAAAGCGTGAAAATACCAACAACTTTGATGATCATTCGCTTGCGCTGATCGTGTTCGGGTTCAGATGTCCATTTCAAAAATGTTGCGACATCTTTCGCCAATTGACTGGCTGAAGCTGGAGTTCCATCTTCATACTCAATGACCTATTCGTATATGGAATGAAATTGAATTCGAAGAATGTGAAAGAGAGCAGCATACCTCATTGTATAGGACTTGACCCATAGAAATAGCACCACCTACGAAGTAAGGATTGAAGTATTGGCCCTCGCGGAGGACGACACCGGCTGGAGGTTCAGTGTAGCCAGTAAGCAACGAAAATATGTAATCCTCGCCACCCTTACGTCCCGCTACAATGTAACTCAAATCGGGTGGATAGGCTCCATTGTTAGCCGCACGAGCAGCTTCCTCATTCGGGTATGGACTTGGGAAGTAGTCCGACAATTTGCCGGGCCTGTCGAAGTAAGCTCCAGTATCGTCTGGGCCATCTTTGACCTGGAATCCAGAGAAATATTACTTAATCATACGTTTAAGCATGAGATATTACTGACCATAATTTGCTCAGCTTCAGCCTTAGCTTCGGCTTCGGTATGCGTGACGCCAACTAAGTTACGATAGGCAATATGGCGCAATGAGTGACATGCGGAGCAAACTTGTTTGTACACCTCGTACCCTCGACGAATACTAGGAACAAAAAATAATAAGTGATTTCCATCTATTCAGATGGTAGGTCTTTACATACCTAGCATGGTCCAGCGAAGCAATAACACCCTTATGATTCCACGGCATAGCTGGAGGATGCACTTCCGTACCAGAAGCCTGTACCGATTGCTCAAGGGCAAAGATCAGGGCTCCAACACCCCCGGTCAAAGCTCCGACAGTCGCAAGTAACTACGGAAGAGAGAAAAATCCATTTAACAAACGCCATAACTACTTAAGACTGCAACGTTTTTTTTCTAGGTTAAGTCAGGGCATTCCAGTCGGAGATTACACAAGCTGACGTATGTATTACCTTCTTTTGGCCGCTCGTCCATGCCTTGCTGGTCGCAAAATTATTCACCTGCAAGAACGTACAATTATTTTAGATATCGCCTAGCAAAAGTGTATGAGGTAACAGGGTGTAATTTGCACCCGTCCGATTATTCGAATAAGCAAAAGAAAAAAAAAATCTCTCATCTGCAGGTTACATAATAAAGCATTTTATCGAATTCTTACTCGGATAGTACAATGAAAAGTACTGTTATCGTTCAATTAAAGCATCCCGGACGGTCGATAGCTTTAGTATAAATGTTTTTTACATGAAATAAGAGAAAATCTGATTGAATTTTTGGGGAAAGATTTGATTTAAATGGGAACATTATAGGAATTTCGAAGATGTTATGCACTTGATGAGAGCACCGTCTGTCAATGGAAATTCACACGTATCTTGTTGTATAAAAAGGGGAATGGTTTAAAGTGGTAAGTACCTGCTGTCGGGATAGACAGGAATTAGTTTTTAATAAATTAGAGCCACAAATTCTGCCTAAGGTTGCCGCCATGGTGGCTTGAGAAGGTACACGACTTTTTGAAGGATGAAGAAAATTCGAAACTGTGACTTGATGCAGTTTTGACTTTTCGAAGATATTCGATTTTTTTTTTGGTGGGGAAACCTAGGAAGAAGTTTTGTTGCGATGACAGCACAGCACGGTGACAGGTGGGGAATGCATTCAGTCGGGTATTTGCCGGAGAAGTGTTCAAAGATTAACGAAAGAACAATGAATGTATTTATTTGAGAGAATATAAAATGGAAATATTAGGTGTGCAACTAAGTTCTCGCTGTTTATCAAGAGATGGCTCCAGTAGTAAGTGCTGGTCGATTGTGACGTATCCAAAACAGCATGAACGAAAGAAATGGCGGCTGAGTGAAACAAAGTGCCGTCATTGGTTCGGTCGCTTCAAAGACGGCGATTTCGATGTTTACGACCGTTCGCGTGAAGGAAGGCCAAAAACCTTCGAAGACACTGAATTGGAGGCATTGTTCGATGAGGATCCAACGCAAAAAGAGCATCCTTCAGTATTAGGAGTTACCCGCCAGGCTATTTCCAAGCGATTGCATGCGTTGGGAATGATTCAAAAGCAAGGAACTTGGTTTCCTTATGATTTGAAACCAAGAGACGTTGAGCGTCGTTTTTTCGCCTGTTCCAGCAGCAAAAAAGAAAATGTTTTCTTCATCGCATCGTTACGGCTGATGAAAAATGGATTCATTGCAGCAACCCAAACAGAAAAAAAAATCATGAGGACAGCCCGGTCATGCTTCTACGAGTACGTCGCCGGCTCGGCCGAATATTCACGTTGCGAAGGTTATGCTGTGTATTTGGTGGAATCAGAGCGGTGTTATTTATTATGAGCTGTTGAAACCAAACGAAACCATCACTGGGGAACGCTATCGAACCCAATTGATGCGATTGAGCCGAGCACTGTGCGAAAAGCGGACACAATACGAGAAAAGGCACGAAAAAGTAATTCTCTAACATGACAACGCTCGGCCTCACGTTGCCAAATCTGTTAAAGCCTACTTAGAAGCGCTCAATGGGAAGTCCTTCCCCATCCGCTATATTCCCCAGATATTGCGCCGTCCGATTATCACTTGTTCCGTTCGATGGCACATGGTCTGGCTGATCAGCAGTTCCATTCATATGAATTCATCTCAAAATGGTTTGATTCGTGGATAGCCTCAAAAGACGAACACTTCTTCTTTTATTAAAACGAATAAAGAACAAAGAAAAAAGCAGAAAAGTGTTTGAAGTATTTAAATCTGCCATTAATACATTTATCCACGAAGCTGTTTGTATTTAATCACTCAAAGCTTATGTGCCTGTTAACGTTGGTGGAAAAATGCAACAGAGTGTGAAAAAGAAGCAACGATTTTTAACAGATGGGACCGAAAATCCATCTTCAGACCTAATTATCGGGTGAAGCAAACCACTTTTTTCCCATTTTTTTTTTTCGTGTTGGAGGCTGCTGCTATCTGTTGGAGCACTCAAACACAAATACTGGTTCATTGTACTGCCAGACAGACACCTTAGATGGCGTTACAGCTCATGAAGAGCCGGAGCCAAGCTTCTTTTTTATTCACTCATGTTGTGTGCGATTTGTTTTTTCACACAAGTGAACGGAACCTAAAGCTTATTGCCGATCCCAAACGGCAAGAGCCGAGAAGCTTTTTCAAGGCAAGTGTACAACGGAGGGTTTTGCCACTACCCCGCCGAGGAGAGAAGCCGCGAAATAATCATTCGATGACGTTGGTGTTATCGGGATCCGAACTTGCTCATCTTGCGTCAGCGGCCGACACACTACCCACTGCACCACGGCGCTCTCTACTTTTTTCCCATAGTCAGGTATTACATGTCGCATCTTTTCGACGTGCAACACTTGGTGATTTCCTCTTGATCTGACATTCCGAGTTGCAGTGGTTATTACATGGTACATCTCTTTATTTCGCAGTGTCGCGCATCAATTTGACATTCCTCCTTTACTTGATATTCAGTGTCGATGGTTGTTAACGGTATTTATTTGGATATACATGCTATAATAAATACGGAATTGGAGGTAAATGAATTAGTAGATCATGCTGAATGCATCTCATAATTATCTATGAGCTCACATGTCAATTCTTTTGTCCACTTAAAATCATTCATTTCACTCATTTTTAATATAGGACTACATAACTCCCCGCTTACTTATAGAGTAGACACAGAAGTGTGAAGCGTCTGTAAAGCAACATCGTAAAACAAAGAACAAGGAGATAAGGAAATGTCAAAACTTAACCGCGCATCACGGGGAAACTTACCCGCGCATCACTGTGCCAGTATATCTCTATTTCATTGACCCTTCCTTTCGCACTCATTTGAGTCTTTACTACTGTTGCAACGTGTAATACTGGACATATCACTCTATTTGTGCGTTTTAACTTCATTTGAACCCGAACATACAATTTTGTAAAAGGTATTGTTCAACAGTATTTTTTTTAAATATCTTAAATTTTCAAAATGAACATAATCTTATCATTAGACTGTTACCTGCTACTTAAGAGCAAAGGCAGTTTTATGTAATTTAAATTGACTTGAAGTATTCGGGGTGTGTCACATAAAGACACTAGTACTGTCACCATAAAGATCTATTGTAGCCCCATCTTTGGTCTAGGATTTGAGTGCTGGCTTTAAAAATTTGGCAATCTTTCTAGATGGGATTTCCTGGAAGTCTTTCCCAGTTATGGTTGTCATTTTGGATCTTTCTCGGGCACGGCTTGGGCAGACAGTCAGTGTGTGTTCCATAGTTTTCTTAGCCTGCCCACATCGCCTACAGATTTCTGTGCTGCTGAGACCTATTTTATAAAGGTGGTAGTTGCATGTCCCATGTTCTATTGGTGCCTCACATAGCACTCTCAGGTCGGGTTTATTAAGTTCTAGCAGTTTTATGTAAAATACGAAGGCAAATACTCCATATTGCACATGGTATAAGTTGCCACAAGATATTCAAGCGATATTCCTACTCCGACAGCGCAACGCTTCATTCTAACCACTTTTGCGGACGCCATCTTCCAAACTGGTAAGAAAATATAGATGCACTCAATAAACTCTAACGGCATTTAAACAGTACCATAAGTGGTTCACTAAATGGGGAATCCAAATTAATGGTGAAAGAAACTATCCAGGTAATTTACACCACAAGGGAAGTCGGTAACCCATCTCCTATAAAACCAAGTTTACCTCAACGTCTTGCAAAGTCCGGTGACACCGAAACAATCCACAGAACAACAGTGGAAGCATTCCCATCGTGCCATCAGAGACCGCCACCAGTTAGAAACCCCTGGTTTGATGAGTAATGCAAACAAGCTCATGTAGCAAAGAAAATCGCCTACAAAGCCATGCTACATGGACGGACGAGAGCCATTCGTGATCTCTACGAGCAGAAAAGGAGGGAGGAATACACGCTTTTATGGAAGAAAAAAGAAAGTACGAAAAGCGTGAGATCGAGGAGATGGAGAGATGCTACCACAGTAATAACGCTCGCAAGTTTTACGAAAAAGTAAAACGAACATGCCAGGGCTATAAAGCCAGAGCAAAAGCCTGTAGGGATGAAGACGGACAACTAGTAGTAGAGTCACAGTCGATGCTGAGAATATGGAAAAATCTCTTCTGTAGACTGTATAACGGCGATGATAGATCTGATACCGCTATCAGGCAGAATGATCCATTCGCAACGGACGATGATACAAGACGAAACTAAGCTTGTTATCTCGAAGCTTAAAACTAACAAAGCTGAGGGCGCTGAGCTGAGCTAATTAAAGCGCCTGGAGATGAGTTGGTAGGGCGCATGCAGGAGCTCATCTGTAAAATATGGTCGGAGAATAGCATGCCCGACGAATGGAATCTCAGCATCGTTTTCCCAGTCCATAAGAAAGGAGACCCATATAACTGCACCAACTATAGAGGAATACGTCTCCTTAATATTGCGTACAAGATCTTCTCTGCTGTATTGTTCGAACGCCTGAAAGCTTTTGTGGATAATTTGATAGGTTCATCAAGGGTAGCTTTAGGCCAGGTAAATCCACAATAGACCAAATTTTCACACTGGGGGAGATTGTGGAAAAGTCCCAAGAATTCCAAATCGACACACACCATCTTTTGCACATGACAGTGTGCATAGGACCGAGCCATGTCTAGTTTAAACTCGTCAGATTGTGCAGAATGACAACGGAGAATTATCGCTGCTCCATTAAGGTCGGTAGCGAATTAACCGAGACCTTCGATGTTAAAAAAGGATTTAAGCAATTGCTTGCATACGCGAATGACATTGACGTAATTGGGCGAGCACAGCGAGACATCAATGAAGTGTTCAAAAGCATTGGTGCAGAAGCGGCTAAAATGGGTTTTTTGGTGAACGAGGGTAAAACTAAATATATGCTGTCATCAAAAAAGGCGCACAACACCGACGTCTTGGCCAGAACATCACAATTGATGGCTACAAATTTGAGGTGGTTAAGGACTTTGTCTACCTTGGCCCACTAGTGACCAGCAACAACAACACCAGCGCTGAGATCAAACGCAGAATTACTCTTGCCAACCGCTGCTTCTTTGGGCTCAAGAAGCAATTGAAAAGTAGAGCCCTCTCTCTAAAAACCAAGGTAGCACTGTATAAATCACTGATCATCTCGGTCCTCCTTTACGGCGCAGAAGCCTGGACCTTAGCCAAAACAGATGAGGATGCTCTAGGTCGCATTCTGGTCTAAAATTCTGCGTTCAATCTATGGTCCCATTTATATAAACGGAGAGTATAGGAGAAGATGCAACGACGAACTCTACGGGCTGTACAGCGACATCGGCGACAGATAGCTAGGCCATATAGAACGAATGGACAGCACAGCTTCGGCCCAAAGAGTTTTCGAATCCAACCCTGAAGGACGACGCAGCAGAGCACGATCGAATCTAAAGGGGCGCACACAGATGAAAGGGGACCTTAACCAACTGGGGGTGCGGCACTTAAAACTAATGGCAAAAGATCGTGCCAGCTGGAGACGCTTGTTAGTTGAGGGCCAGGTTAATATCGGACTGTAGCGCCAACTAAGAAGAAGAATAACTTCATACCCCCAATGATAACGGACTATAGTGCTTTTCAAGAAACTTACCAGATTTTAAGTTTAACCAAATAACCCTGAGGATATAATAATTATCTATAGATAAAAAATAAGAGGGACCATACAAACTTAAATATTAAATATTAAAATCGTTCTAGACTGTTTTGATGTCGTTGGACCAATTTTAGTTAATATTATCAATGGATCTTTCAGTAGCGATGAATTTCCACACAATTTAAAGAAGCATTTCCACACAATTTCCATCGCATGCATCTCACAAGTAATACATATTATATTAAATTAGATTGTTTAGTGCGATTGCCAAGTCAATCTATTTATTTAAAACATAAAAGATTTTTAATATTAATATGGTCACTATAAGATGTTGTTAGGTTAGCTAATTACGTAATAACTTAAGACAGAAGGTCCCTTAAGTAGGGGCTGAATAAATTAACCGACTTGGTATTACATAGATCTCACAACTTTTTACGATAGAAGAACTGAGTTGCGAGACTTGGGTTTTTTTACAAGTTATGTTTTTGATGGCATCTCATTTCTTTTTGTAGATAGTCCTACTTTTCTTCCTATCCGGTACCTTCTACTTTTTGAATACCAACAACAGATTTTCTTAAAGCCCACTCTGTGTCTTATGAGCTTTTCTTATTTTTGTAGGTTGTCTTCCTCTTTTTCTTTTCCGGTACTACTTCTTGAGCTTCAGCTGCAGTTTTTCTCAAAGCCCACTCCCTGTCTCTATGGGCTTTTCTCGGAGGCTTTGATGTTACAATTTTTGTCAAGTCTAGACGGTAAATGCTTCTTAATCTATTGTATTCACAAATTGAGGATTCCTGCGCTTTAATATTTCCAAAGTCGACATTAATTAGATGTAAGCCGCCCAGACTTGTAACTCTCGAAAGTGCCACGTAAGCTTGACCGGATGTGAATACTGCAGAACCGATATCCATCAGCGCATTATTTAGACTTAGGCCCTGACTTTTGTGTATAGTTATAGCATAGGCTATACATATAGGAAACTGTTCGCGATGAACATAAGCTCTATTAATAATTTCAAATTTAGTTTTGACCGGACCAAGCTCGTAAACCTGTTCTTTATCAAATGTAATGTATATTTTCTTAATTATTTTTGTATTTTCCGAATCAACCTTTACTCTTTGCACTATACCGATAGAACCATTAACTAAACCAAGACTCACGTCAATATTTTGCCTTAACATGCTCCTGTTTTTATAATTATGTTCTCTTCTAGGCCCGCAGTCATAGAAGCATCGTCTTTATAATTTTTTATGCATTCACGAGCTCTTTTTGTTAGGTATCTGGGGCAATCTATGCTATCTACAGCTGTAAGTTTTATTTCGGGATGTGGGAGAGATCTAAGCATTGCAGTATTTAATTGTTGACACATGTTTTTTGTAGGTAATAAGCAAACGGTATCATCAGGAAGTTTCGAGAGGTGTTCAATTATTTCAATCAATCTGTTTTCATTTGAATTGGTTTTTAGAGTTATTAATCTAGTCGAGAGTAAGTCGCGGTCGCACCTAATCTTATTCTATTTAGCATTTCAACAAAGTTAGAATCATTGAGCTGTCGCATGTTAATTGTAAGTTCATCGTATACGAACAGTTCAATCCACAGATTCGGCATACTGAGGGAACCTAACAACTTGATAGTTTCAGCAGTTGAGAGTTTTTCAAAAGGTGACTTTTCTCTTACCGGCGGAAGCTGTAAAAGATCCCCGAGAAGTACAAGATGTTTTTTTCCAAACCACCCATTCTGATCATCGCTTGTGTCAAATATCTCAGACAAGCGTAAATGAATATATGTTAAAGTAACATTGGATATCATCGACACTTCGTCTATGATAAACAACACTACTTCTTTCAAATCTGATCTCAGAACTTGGAGCACTTCATCGGAATATGGCTTGTACCTCGGTGTTTGCTTGTGTTCCACAGACAGCTGCAATAGTCTGTGTATAGTCAATCCATTCACATTGAATGCAGCTATGCCTGTTGGATCACTAACTGCCACTTTTTTGTTTAAATACATCTTAACCCAAACTTTCAGAGTTTTTATTAAAAAGCTCTTTCCAGTGCCACCAGTTCCACTCACAAAACAACGTAAAACGTCAGCGTTATTATCAGTTGTGTCCATTTTATGTGTGATCATATCGAAGACTCTTTTTTGATCGGCATTAAGTTTTGCGATCATACTTTGAAGATCAGTCTGCTCTTCTTCTACCAGATTGATTCTGTGAAAATCATCCATTGCGTTTGCAGCTTCCACAGCTTCAAAGTCTAAAGGGTTTTCAGGACCATCGTCATCATCAACAATTTCCCTTTCTTCGTTTATCTCAGCAACTTTAGATTCTATCATTTCACATGCTTTTTGTATCTTATATCTTGACTCTATCATTGAATTACCATAATCGACTCCTTCTTTTAAATCTTCTTTCGCCAAATTAAAGGCCTCCGAGTAAGTATCACACCCCATTTTGAGTTCATCTAAGGAACGTCATGGCTTGAATAAAAGAAGTAAAGAGAAGAAGTATTTCTCTGGTACTTGTTCTCCGTCGTAGAAATAGTGATTGATCAAATATGGGTTAGCTCTTCTTTTCAGGAACTTTTTACCGTCATTTATCTCGTAGCACTCGACTTTAGAGTTCATTTCCTTCTACAACGTTATCTACTTGAGATTCTAATTGGTCTACTATATGATGGATATTGTCCTCTTCGTTAATATAACCCAATCAATTGTTGAGGTGAATGTGGAAGTTGTATCTGAGAGTAAAGAGCGTGTACAACTTTTAAATATTGTAAGGCTTGGTAAACCTTATTGACATCCCATTATTTTTCTACAGAATTAGATTTATATAAAGATTATTTAAATTTTTATACATATACTGACTGATACAATTTGCGTAAGTTAAGTAAAACGTGGTTTGTGTGTATACCTGCGATGTCGCAGTAAGACCCTTTCTATGACGGACGGGAAGCATGGAAGCCGCGGCGCGGTCAAGCCACCTCCGCCGGCCGCGGTTATGATTATAAGTGTTCTTTCTTTCATGGCAATTTCGGGCAATTTAGTCTACTTAATACCTTGCCGGATTTTGGTAGAACTTCATAAGACATGACCATTTTACAAATTATCTTTGAACATATGTAATTATATTTAGGTACCTATCTATTATACACCTATTATTCTTTTATATTATACATATACAGGTACACTGATTCATTCACTGCAAATGTAACTTTGTAATCTAATGCACTAGAAAACCAGTGGCCGGACACCGAACATACAATTTGTTTTAAAATTGATTTAATTATAAGTTCATCAAATGGTTATTAAATATATTATGTACATAATAAAGATGTTTATTTTATATTCCGTCAAATACATGAACCACATTGACCACTAAACCCAATTCCCCAACCGCCAATTGATTGTTGCATTGCATATTTTTAGGAGTTAATCGCCATCTAGATAAATTGAAAAAGGATACATGCAGACACTATCCTATTAGTAATAATATTTGGTGTATCTAGAAAACTGGACCAAAATTGCAAAATATTTTAGTTTTTCCTTGATTTATACACTAAACACTAATTGTATTCTAAATTTCAAGCTTCTATGTCTGCTAGAAGTGCCCTAGAGTTTTGATGATCGGTCAGTGAGTGAGTGAGTGAGTGAGTGAGTGAGTGAGTGAGTGAGTGACTAGTTATAATTCTTAAACTACTGGTTCAAATTTAATGAAATTTGAAATATACCGTCTCTATGCGATGCCTGCTTGGTTACTGAAAATTCAGGCTTCTAGTTTTATCCACAACGAAGTTATAGGGGGTCGAAAATGACCCGAACTGCTTCGAGAAAAGGATGGTACGGCCGTGCCGCTTTTTTGCTCGACTTGGAGGGGGCACTGCCGTGCCCCCAGGTTCAGTCTACGAATATGATGTAGCCGCTTACAATGAAAACAAAGAACACAGCAACGCAGTCAAATCAATGGATATCCTCCGATATATATAGCATCCATATATAAAGTTCAGAGAAAATCGTCGCGATAGCGGATCTATAGTGCGTTCACATTGATGGAAACACGCTAAATTGCTCGAAGGAAAGGGAGCAATTTTTAACCAGTGATAAGGGTGGGCTTTAGGCTGAAGGAAACTAGTTTTTTTTTCCATTTAATTCCATTTTGGATATTTTATAGTAATTTCTTGATAACGTTAGAAATGTAAGCATGGCATCAGCATCGCACATTTCACTATCAGCATGGGTTATTATCTTCTTCCTTTGCTTGTGTGTGAAGGAAATTGGCCCGATTCAACGTTTCACTTGTCAAAAACTTTTTTAAGCTTAAACCATTAATTAATTTGTTATTAACTTTTAACAAAATAGCCACCTCCTTTTAAAATAGTTAGACCAGGTGGTGAAAATGTGAAAATGAAATATTTAAGGACTTTCAAAATGTTCGCAATTTCACGAATGTGTAGTTAGGATTATTTCTTTATTCAATCACCTTATGTTTGGTCACAGTTCAATTGATTGCTATCAACTGTCTGAATATTATAAAATTATGAAAAAAAAATTGGGAGATGGAAAATTGACGAAAATTGAACTAAAAATAAAGAAATATAAAAATAAAACAGCACAGGATAAGGATAAGCGATTCCTTTTACAATTTGCATGGCAGTAAATATTTGATGCAATAATTTCAATAAATTCAAAAAAAATTAACTAATATATTTAAAAATTGTATTCATGGGTGGAGCATGGTTGTTCTCTTTTTAAACTAATTTTTGTTTAGACATATTTTTTCAATAAAAAAAAGAAGACAAAATGAGAAATTGAATAGCACTGTAAGCATGCAGTTCAGTATTTTCTTACTGCTTTCTAATAATACCAAAGTAAACACGACCCTATTGGGAATTCATTTCACTTCTAGGTCAATGTGAACGGGCACTTGAATTTGAATCTAATTTCCCATCTAGTTCGATTCAACTTAGGTTTTCCTGAGAATATTTTGGGGATTCAAAACATCAAAACTCGAATCAAACATATCTTCGGCCATAGTACTCGAGTAATGCGGGTAGACCCTTGGTATAGTAAATATTCCCTCTCAGGGAAATTTCCTCTGAACTCTATAATCGAATATTTCTTAAAAATGTCATTATCCACTCAAACAAAACCTCTTATTAAGAATGAGATCATAAAGTATACTTCCTATCTCTAAAAGTTTGCAAAAAAAACTAATTTCTAAGTTAAATGTCGCACTTTCAAAACATCATTTTCAAATTTGGCGCCCATAAATACCCGTCCGCCATCTTTTTCGCAATTTCCCATAAAAAATCCCGTCGGCCTCTCGTCCGATGACATCGCGCTCACCCTGTCAGCTGTTTGCATGTGAATAAAAAAAAAGACAAAAATATCCCTGGCGAAAGTACAATCCGTGAACGCCATCATCATTCCTCAATTTTTTTTCTTCGCTGTTGGACCGTACGGAAAGTGTGAACGTCGGACGAGACGACGAAACCTCAAAAGGTACGCCATTATTGTGTGCGAGGAACAAAGAAAACGATTTTTCTTTCGCTTCTTTTCATCTATAAAATCGAATTTCCAAACGGAAAACTACTGGAATCGTTCGTTGCTAATTGTGGAAAGAAATAAATTGAATTGAAAAAAGTGGACGGAAAACAGATTTCTGCCTAAAATCGAGTTTTAAGTTCTCTTTATTATTCTTTCTTTTTTTTTCTCGTTCTTTTTTGTATTTTAAATCACACGTAGTGAGTTTGAAAAAAAAAAAGTCAATTGTTTTTTTTTTTTTTTTTTGATTCTGTGAAGTGGAAAGCAGCATCGAGAGGATAAATCGAAAATTGGAAGAATAGACAATTTGCCATCATGACTAGTGGCGGCGGAATGCCCGAATTGGGCTCGAAAATAAGCCTCATTTCGAAGGCGGACATTAGATATGAGGGTCGGTTGTATACAGTCGATCCAAATGAATGTACAATTGCATTATCGAGCGGTAAGTTTCTTTTTTCTTTCTGCTTCTCTACATACGAATTTTGTTTCATTTTACTTTATGCATTCTGTCTGTCCTTTTACCATACGTGGAAATGCAGAAATGCTGTGTATATCTATGTTTTTTGTGTTCCTTTTTGCCACGCATTTTGCAAATGTGAAAAATCGAAACAAACAAGAAAAAAACGAATGAAAATGTGGAAAGAAATGGTGGAAAAAAGCCCGACGTTGCACGATGGAGGGTGCTTTGGACGACGAGAAGGCGATATGTTTGTGGATAACAAAGGTGGAGAGGGGGAATGATAGTCTTTCGGCGGCCGCTCTCGAATAGTCTTTCGTCGGGAGGGGGCGGGACGGCTCTTCTGGGTACGGGCAGAGTCACACTACAACAAGTGGCCCACTTTTGGTGACATGGATGGCTCATGCTACTTTTACGACCATTTTATACCGTTACTGCTGCTTTGTGCGATTTTTGTCTCGTGAACGGTGTTGTCCTTTTTCTTTTATTCTTCGTGGTGACGGTTCGGTGCTGATTTTGTTGCCAAATGGATGCCAATTGCTGTAAAATGAAGCGGTTTCTTCTTTTTTTGTTTTTTACCATGTCCCGTTACGGTGATTCGGCTCCCGATCGTAAACGGGGGACAATTGTGATTTGCTTAAAGTTGGCCACCATTATCATCGCAATCATAGGCGATTGGTTGTCAAGTCATTTTCTCTACTCATCTTCCGGGTGAAAAACAGAAAAGGGATTTAAATTACATATAAATATTGGATGTAGCCGGTCATCCTTGTCACTACCGGAGCAGCACGGAGCGAGATTGATATGCGATGAACCGCAAGAGGTTATGCCACATGCAATGTTGTTGTTCCCGGTAACTATTTCCCTACATTTCTACTCGTTTCATATCGTACACATGCGGCATGTATGCGCAGCTCTATACATACGTAATCTCGCTCGTCTGCTGTTTTCAACAATTTGTTTTGCTCGTCGACTGGTTGGACAGCAGGGACGGTTGGGACGGACTGGTTGGCTGGTTGGTTTAACTACGCAGTTAATGATTGCTTTTATTTATTTTGGTTTCTTTCTCTTTAGCAATCAGTGGCTTTTGAATTTGTTGATATAACAAATCTTTTTGAGCTTTTTTTTTTTGCTTTTAAATGTTCTTTTCTGTTTTGCTTGTCATTTGTGGGTGGAAACAATGGGAAGACAGAAATGCCGGGCCATTCGTTTGTGCGACTTTCACTTGGAGCTATGGTTTTGGAAACGTTCGCTCGTGCGGAAGGCGTTTTTATCTGCATTTGATGTTGTGTGTTGGATTCGATATTGTTTTTTCATAGATAGATCTATTGTTCACAAAAATACACAGATGCAGTTAGTGCCTTCTATGTGAATCGCCGAATGGTTGCGCCAAAAGTCAGATATATGGTGTTGCCATTTTGATTGGAAAACGAACGAATTTCTTGTTAACACCATCGACAATTGGCGGCTGGAAATCGGATGAAATCATTTTCAATATTATTCATTTTAGCTCTGGCTTCACTCCAACTTTCTAAATCCTGACACAAGGTACCCGGTTTATAATTTTTCATAATCGCATCTCGCTTTTCTAAGATTTCATCGATTGGTCTTGTAGTTTCCACTTAAATCCGTGGAGCAGAAGTCGTAAGTCCATTTCTGTGAATCCTTTTTCTCGGCATTTATTTCAGAAATTGGTAATAACCTCGTTTTTCGTCCTTGACTGGATAATTCCTTGTATTCTCCTGGTGGCTTCTCTACCTATTACATTTTCTGAATATATAGCTAATCGTGTGTCAAGTATATTTATCTCGTTATCTCTGACCTGTTGGTTTATAACTGCCTGTCTTTGTTTCTCAACCATTTTCCCCCCACATTTTGGTCATAATAAACCAAATGGATTTTCATTATATTCCCTATCGGCAATGGCCAGAACCCAGAGGGGGGATAACTAAAAACGAGACCAAATGCTTATAATTCTTCAGAAAATCTCTTAAGAAAGTTGTACGAGGAAATTGAGCTAGTTTTTATAAGACTCAAGATCAGTAATTACAAGTTACTGATGATCTTACATTTACTTGGCTAAGGTTGAAAGTTCTCGGCCTGATGCAGAATTGGAGTTCCGATCAGCAAAAATGTACATATGTTTCCTGCCTGGGTGTACGTGACGTAGATTCGTATGACCTGTTTCAACTCGTTCTGTCAAGTAGTTTGTTTACTCGAATTTTTGCAGTAGATGTCCTCCGTGTTTTTCGGCAATTTGGGGAGACTTGAATGGTCGCCGTGGTTGACCCACGTGAAGGACGTGTTGAAAGCTCTGCGCAAGATGGGCGCCGCATTTGCCGAATGCGGATTAAAAGCAAGTGTGCAAACTATTTTCGCAGCAGTCTTGGGACCGATTCAATAGGGATTATAATTATTTTGCGCGTTGATTTATCACCACGGATGAGACATGACACTGCACAGCAGAAACGAAACAGCAGTCCAGGCAAGAAAGCTAATTCCATCGCATCTGCCGGTGTCGCTACCAGTGTGTAGCGTGTTTTATGATGCGAAAGGAACCCTATTAATTGATTACCTATCAAAAGACAGAACAATTACATACATATGTAGGTGACCATTACTCCAACCTGCTTTACTGGCTGGGTGGCGCAAGAAGTGACATGGCTTGACGAAAACTCCCCAGTACAGAAGGCTGCGTTGACGTCCATCTCCCTATGCTCCTGAGCAAAGACGGCCAATCTTTTGCTGCTATAAAGCCAGGAATATTGATTCTGGGGCACTCCTGCGTGTGTGTTGTGCGCTGGAGCAAAGTCCTGTTGGAAGATCCATCTACTGTGAGCGTCAAAAGAAAGTGTACACCACCAAAGTCCATTTAAATACTCCATTTGCGAACTATTAGCAAACTGAAACCAAACTGACTAGTATTCTTCACTGATCAGTGCATGTGTTCTGAAAAAAAAGTTAACGGTTCTATTCCCAGAAAAAGTTTTGAACGATAAGCGCTGGAAATTGTGTCTTCTTCTTTTCCTTTTTATTCCGGCGTCGTTATGGTCAGAAGTGTAGGACCATAACCTTCCCACTTAACTGCATTCCTACTGGTCCGCTTGTGGGGTCCGCCGGTTTGACCTCAGAAAGTAGCGGCAGGCTTCCCGGTTTGGGATTACTTCATCGCTGAGGCCAATCAAATGCTGGTGTTTTTGCATTTGTTTGCACCAATTGTTTTTCGGTCTGCCTTTTTTGCGTGTTGAAATTGGAACGTTGATTGATATTGCCTTTTGGACGGGGTTCACAGGATCTCTCCTTTGAACATGGCAATACCAACTGAGTCGGTCGCGCTCTATCTTTCTTGTGATGTTTTCTTTTACGTGGAGGCTTCCTCGGATCTTTGAACTTCTAATTCTGTCACGCTTTGTTACTCCCGCTGTCATGCGAAGCATCTTCATCTCAGCTGCCGTTAATTTGCTCTCATACTCTTTGTGCATTGTCCAGCATTGTGAACCGTATGTGAGCGCCGGACGTACAACTGAAGTGTAGAGCCTTCCTTTCAGCTTAGGGGGCATTTTTCGATCACAGAAGATGGCGGAGTTTTCCCGCCACTTCATCCACCCTACGCTTACGCGATGGTTGATGTCGTCATCACAAGTTGCTTCTTTATTAATCATAGATCCCAGATATGTAAACTTTTCACACTTGGGAAGCACTCTTCCATTCAAGTAAATGTCTGGAATAGGCTGATGAGGGTCAGAGAACGGGCAGCACAGATACTCTGTCTTCTTTGAACTAATACGATACCCGTGTACCTCAAAAATGTCCACCCACACATCAAGTGCTCGTTGTAGGGACGCCTGATCATCACTTATAATGGCTCCATCGGCAGCAAAGAATAGCTGATGCACATTCGGGTCCGTCACTTTTCCTTCAAGCAAGCAATCAAGGACTGCTATAAAGAGCAGTGGGCTGAGGACGCTCCCTTGGTGTACACCGACTTTGATTGCGAACTCTTCGGTGACTCCTGCGGTGCATCTTACTCTTGTCGTTGCTCTATTGTACATGTCCATGATCACTCGCACGTAGGTTTCTGGAACTCCTTTTTGTCTTAGCGCTACCCATAAAAGATCTCTTGGTTGCCGGTCAAAGGCCTTCTCGAAATCAACCAACACCATATGCAAGTCCTTTGACGAATCACGATGCTTTTCCATCATGACCCTTATACTTTGGATTGCATCTGTTGTTGATTTACCCGAGACAAACCCGCACTGGTCATCAGATAGTCGTATTATTTTCCGCAGTCGGCTATCTAATACTCGTTCAACGATCTTCATGGTGTGCGACATCAGCTTGACAGAACGGTAGTTATCACAATTTCGCGTATCACCCTTTCCTTTGTGCAAAGGAAGAAGATAGCTTTCCCTCCATTGATTAGGCATAGTGTCGCCTCTTATAAGTTTGGAGATAAGAACCATGAGCCATCTAGACCCAATGTCTCCCATGTTTTTCCAGAACTCAGAGGGTATCCCGTCCGGCCCAACAGCTTTTCTTTTCTTGGAGTTTTTAACCGCGTACCGAACTTCTTCGACTGTGATGTCGGATATTTCGGCATAATTCGGGGCGGCTCTTGGAAAGTACACTCGGGGAAACTGTTCGTTCAGAAGTTCTTCGCAATACTGTCGCCATCTGTGGAGAATTTTTTCATCTTC
Organism: Merodon equestris; assembly: GCA_958301585.1. Taxonomy (NCBI): domain Eukaryota; kingdom Metazoa; phylum Arthropoda; class Insecta; order Diptera; family Syrphidae; genus Merodon; species Merodon equestris. The sequence continues at coordinate 94,348,307 of OY284414.1, forward strand.
CACAAGGAGTTTGCCTTCAGCATTGTTAATAAACTTTGGGAAACGAATCTCCTGAGCATTTCTTCTTCTCTGGGCGGCTATCTTAAAGATATTTCTCCTTTGTTCAAATTGCTTTGTTGAAGCTCCTGGGTAGCCTGGTTCCTGTCAGACGCGGAAGACGATATTTCTTCCAACTCCTGATATAGGCGCTGGAAATTGTGTAACAGAACTTATGGCAGGACTAGGTACAGGATGCGCCATCTCATATGGGTCGATGTAAATTTCGAATAACTTCAACAATTCTCAACCGATTTTGGAAATTCGAAAACTTTTATTCAATATAGACCTTTACAATTTATTTTGATTAATTTTTGAAAACAATATCTATTAAATGACCGCCTTTGTTGGCGATGCAAAAATGCGCTCGTTTTCGCGCCTTCTCCATGACATTTCGCACGAATGTTTCTTTTGAGCTATTCTATTGTCTTCGGGCCGTTAGCATACACCTTGCTTTACAAGTATCCCCAAAGAAAAAGTCTGGAGGAGTCAAATCCGGCGATCTGGGAGGCCAGAGATCGCCCCTTTTTTGACACCAATCTTCCAGGGAACTTCTTACGCAAAAGATTCATTGTTTTGTCCGCAGTATGGCATGTCGCGCCGTCTTGTTGAAACAGTGAAACAAGTGAAATAAGCCTTTTTTTACGCATTTCTGGTTACCACATAATGGGCCAACATCCACCGATATCGATCGCCATCCACTGTATCGCCAGCTTTGAAGAAATACGGTCCAATGATGGTTTTAGGGCATACACCGTCACAAACAGTAACTTTTTGATCATATAGCGGCTCTTCGTGAATAATTTGAGGATTTTCGGTGTCCCAGAAGCGACAATTTTGTTTATTAACTGAGCCAGAGAGCGTAAAATGTGCCTAATCGGTCATCAAAATTTGCTGCCAGAACTCCGGCTCAGCATCAATCATTGCAATGACATTTTGTGCGTATGCCAAGCGCCGTGGCTCATCTTGCGGCAAAATTATTTGAGTTATCTGCACTTTGTATGGAAATAAGTGAAGATCATCCTTTAAAATTCTCCGCAAAGTGGTCCCACTGATGCCTAACTGCTGCGAACGGCGCCGATATGACAAACTTGGGTCTTCTTGAACACTGGCCTTCACAGACTGAATAGATGAGGTTGAACGCCGCGGACGTGGCCTAGGTTGATCACGAGGGTTTGCCACAGAACCAAATTGAAAAACAATTCGAGGCCCAACGACGAATTGTATCTTTTTGGGCGCAACACGATCACGATATTATGCACATTGAGTTAGCACAATCGAGCGTTCATTTTTAATGAACATTGAATCTATTTCCGCGCGTTCTCTTGGTGTGAAACGATTCATGGTTAAAATTGTACTGAATTGACATTTCCAAAATGCTATGACGTATGAAAATCGGTTGACAATGGTTAAAGTTATTCGAAGTTTACATCGACCCATTGAATATGGGGCACCCTGTACATAGTGACCAACCCAATAAGGCTAACGCAACCCGCAACTTCTTTTCACTCGGTTTATATAAATATGACCCAACATTGCACGCAGACTTTTCCTCTCGAAATGTCCGAAGAATTTTCATCTTGTTTATGAATCGCAGAACACCGAGAAGGGTTTGTAAAGAGTTAGCTTGATTTTTCGATACTTGCGTCATACTCATGCGTCTTGAGGTTAAGGAAGTAGTGATCAGAAACCACCAGTTCTGATTTTTGGTAGTGATTGACATGAGTTATTCTTCGTATGATCTCCGCGTTGATGTATGTATGTACATAGTTGGCGCTTGTCACTTGTAGGCCATGAAGAGAATGTTTTAAAGCTATTAGCTATAAAGGCAACGTTTCGGTATAAACATTGGTGCTACACAAGTACAGGGTTTTTCAATAGAGACATATGTAACAATTTTGTATTTCAATACAAACGCAGCCTATTGTGATTAATATCATGATTATTGATGTCAAAACGTCAGTAAAAGCTTACGTTTTTGTCATTCTGAATTCCACGAACGAGGAACTTTTGGGAATTATTAATAATTAGTCCATTTTTCGTTCCTAATAATGGCTTAATGGCTGTCAATAACACAATAGGCGTTATTGGACAGCAACAAACCCACATGTGCTATAAGAGACTACTGCATCTAAATAAAGTGATCGTCTGGGGAGGATTTCATATCGGTGGTCTGATTGTTCTGTGATGAAAACAATCTAATTCACTAACAGCCATGTTGAAAGACTATTTTTGAACAGAACTATATGGCTTGACATCAGTGATATATGGTTCCAACAAGATGGTGCCACATGCTACACAGCTAGTTTCACAATTGATTCATTGAAGGAGAAGAGAAGGAGTAATCGTGTAATCCTCAGATATGGCCACCTCGCTCATGCGATTAAACGCTCTTGGGTTTTCTTTTTATGAGGTTACGTTTAGCCGTTGGTCTATGCTATCAGGAGGCTAACACATAACAACGTTAGATGACCTCAGATATAATACCGAACATGATGGTGCCAATCTTCCTGCCAATGTGTGTGGCAGAGTGTTGGAAACTTGTCTTCAAAGAGTCGATCGCCACGTCTCTGCGGTATTCTTATGGATGAGATTGATTTCCATTTTTAATTTTAACATGTCTACTTCATGTGGAATAAATTTTAGCAGGATATCACAGGCCTGAAACCACATCGATAGAAACAAAACCAGGTAGAGAAGCGGGCTTAGGAGACTTTTTCTGTCGCAGCTATAGGAATTTTTTGAACTGCCTAGTCCTGCCATTAGTTCTGTTACACTATTTCCAGCGCTTATCGTTCAAAACTTTTTCCGAGAATAGAACCGTTAACATTTTTTTCAGAACACATGCACTGATCATTGAAGAATACTAGTCAGTTTGGTTTCAGTTTGCGAACTATTAACATGGAGTAATACGCGGTAATAGCGTTGCATAAGTGCGGAAAGAGTGCTGGCCAAATTTTCGAGTTGCTAAAACCACTCGGAATACCAAGAATATTCGTTTATCGGTCTATTGCTCGCTTCGGCGAATTGTCTGGAGTAGAGGACACGCCAAGAAGTGGTCGCCCGCGCGTCGTCCGTACGAGCGCGGTAGTAAAGGCAGTACGTGAATGAATTCATAGAAATCCCCTTTGGAAGCAGAAGATCATGTCCGAGGAATGGGATATATCAACCAGATCCGTATATAGGCTGATTCAGGATGACCTGCATATGAAAGCCTATCGTCGGTCCACGAGACGATGGTGACACATCCCTCCATTTCTGTGAAAAGGGCGTTAAAACTGGTGCAAAGAAGATGTGCTAGAGGGTGTTGTGAAGGGTTTGACCAATACCCTTTTCAATGGACACAGATGGATCTTCCAACAGGACTTTGCTCCAGCGCACAAAACACACGCAAGAGTGGCTCAGGGTCAATATTCCTAGCTTTATAGCAGCAGAAGATTGGCCGTCGGGAAGTCCAGATCTGAATCCACTGGATTATGGTTTGTGGTTAGAATTGGAGAACATGCAAGATTCCCCACAGAACTTTGGAAAGCCTTAAAACAGCATTAACCAGAGCAGCGTCCACGATCTCCATGGAAACCATACGTGCCGCTATAGCCCAATGGCCACACCGTTTAAAAGCTTGTGTTAAAGCAAAAGGCGGTCATTTCGAATGAACCCAACTTTTTTTAATAACCAATATTGTGTTCTAATAAATGAAATAATTTTGAATACAAGATGTTTAGTGCTTTTTTTTAAAGCGTTTCATATTTGTAACAGAACTTATGGCAGGACTGGGTACACATGTATACATATGTACATCTTAAAAAATGAGTTGTTATTGATTCAGATATCTCAGCAGGTAATCCACCCGTGCTAGCAGATTCAGCTTCTATATCGTTATCTCAATCTCGTCTAAGTTGGGTAAAAGGAATTCTCCCGTCTTCGTGCACTGTAGAAGGTTTTGGGTATAGTTAGACTATCATCGCCATTATACAACCTGCAGAAGCGGTCTTTCCATATTCTCAGCAAGCTTTCCCCCTGGCATTTATAGCCTTGAAATGTTCGTTTACGGGGGTGGTCCGATAAGACTTAGCCTACAAAACAAAAACAAACATTTTGGAGATATGGCGATTTACTTTTCAATATAGTCTCCTTTTAGCTCGATACACTTGACCCAGCGATGCTCCAACTGCTTTAACCCGTCTGAAAAATACGTTTTCTTGAGGTCTGCAAAGTAGGCCCCCGTGGCGGCGATGACCTCCTCATTCGACTGAAATTTCTGCCCGGCGAGTGACTTTTTCAAGTTTGGAAAGAAGTCGCACGGGGCCAAATCTGGAGAATACGGTGGATGGGGCAGCACTTCGTAGCCCAATTTGGCCGTGGCGAGAGCGCAGGTGTGAGCCGGTGCGTTATCACTTTTTTCTTCGCCAAGTGGGGCCGTTTTTTCTTCAATTCGGGGTCGAATCGGCCCAATAATTTGGCCTAGTACAGCCCTGTGACTGTGTTTTGCCCATCTCCAGGTAGTCGATGTGGGTCACACCTTGTGAATCCCAGAAAACTGTGGCCATCACTTTTCCGGCCGATGGGACAGCCTTCGCTTTCTTCGGAGCACGTTCGCCGGGTGAAGTCCACTGTTTCGACTGTTCTTTGGTCTCTGGTGTGTACCAGTGGATCCATGTTTCGTCGACTGTCACGAAACGACGCAGAAACTCCTTCGGATTGCGCTTAAACAGCGTCAAACACTGCTCTGAAGTGGTCTCACGGCTGCGCTTGTTGTCCGGAGTGAGCACACGCGGCACCCATCGCGCCGACAGCTTTCTCATGCCCAACATTTCATTCAGGATATGACCCACGCGATCTTTTGAAATGCCTACTGTCTCAGGTATCTCGCGCACCTTCAATCGGCGGTCTGCCAATACGAGATCGTGGATTTTTGTCACGTTATCCTCCGTGGTAGCCGTTTTCGAGGCACCTGGACGTGGCTCATCAAAAACTGACGTGCGACCACGTTGAAACTTGTTAAACCGAACGATTGAAGGAGAAGAGTCATCGTACACAGCATCCAAACGCTCTTTGATTTCGCTGCGCGATTTCCCTTCCAAAAACAAGAATCGAATCACCGACGGATATTGCTCTTTTTCTAAAATCCGCGGACACTCCCACTTTCACACGCGGTCAAAACAAAACTGCTAGTCCGATCCGGCCGAAATTTCGACAGTAGCCGTCTACTAGAATGTACTACACGATAGTAAGTTGCTCTAGCGATACTGGCGCCATTTGGCTAAGTGAGGCTAAGTATTTATCGGACCACCCTTGTATTTGCTGGTCAAACTTTTGAACATCATTCTCGCGATAGCTTCTCCTCATCTCGTGCTCTGTTATTTCCCTTCACAGAAGTGCATATTTGTGCCTTTGCAGTTAGTAGAGCTTACGGGGAACTCTCGTCGCTCAATGCAGGGCAGCCTTGTATGCATTCTGTTTTTCTACATGGACCTGTATGTTCTCTTCAGTAAAACGCGGATTTCTCTTATGTGGTTAGAGGCGCTTTGACCACGTCTTAATTGCTGTTGTGCGGATGGAATTGGATCTTGAGAGATCTCGAAGGCGGTCTTTTGCGACAAAAGCATTCCAGCGTCAAATTTTGGTAATCTTGATCGATTACACAAAATCCGCATCCCTACCTTAGCTGCAATAATGCAATAATCAGAGTCGATGTTGGCTTCTCAGGAGGTTCTAATGTCTAGAATGCTAGATGTGCATGTTTGACGTCGATTGGTTTGACGTGTTTGGTTGCTAAACGGCTACGTCCCGCCACAACGCCCACTAGCCTATATCGTCCTATATCGTGAACTCAGATTAAATTTGTGAGAGCAGCTTTGATAAGGATTGTTGTGAGGCGTTTGCTAACAAGTTGGAATTTTATACCCCAGCCTACCTCGTGTTAAACAGATTTTTATTTTGTACACTATTTTCTCACAAAGTGAATTGGGAAAAGACTATCTGTCCTGTCCGGGGTCAATGTTTCTCCACTATCAAATAAAGAACCGGATAACGCGGGTCTTCCAGTCTTGTGGTTTGGTTTTGCAGTAAATTCTGATTGTAGCGGTGTATGAATTTCGAACAATTTTCTACGAAATAATAAAAGCTTGTTGTTCGGTCTGAGTTCTTTGTTGATCGCGAGTATTCTCTATTGTTATTGGATGTCCGAGCAAACAGTTTGTCACACAAGACTCGAGGTACCGTACTGGATAGGCTTCAGTCGGCAAAGGTCTTGAATACTAAATGAATGGGGAAATTATCTCTTTCAGGAAAGTCTAGGTGTTTTCTCGGGTAGGCTGCTGTCTTATGTTTTGGATAAGTCAGTACTAGTAGCAAAAAATGATTTAAAAATAAAATCTTCGATAGGTGTAACGGGCGCAATGGATTTGTAACATCAGCTACATAACGGCAGTTCATTGTGATCGAATGGTACTTCACATGCCGTGCCAAATAAATTTGACTTTTTAGCTTATAATTCCTTGATTTTCCTCCATTACTAAAGTTTCTTTGTACGCAACGCATTAATATTATTCTTTTTTTATTTTCTCTTACAGTTCGATCATTTGGTACCGAGGATCGGGAAACTCAATTTCAAATTGCACCGCAAAGTCAGATTTATGACTACATATTGTTCCGTGGATCTGATATCAAAGACATCCGAGTGGTTAACAATGGAATGCCACATCCGAATGATCCGGCAATCATGCAAGTGCAATTACCAAACGGTCAACACTTGATGCCTCATTTTCCAATGCAACCAATGAATCCGCCAATGGGTAATTATGGTAATCCATTTGGTACGATGAGCGGTCTGGGCGGAATGGGTACATCATCGGCAACAGCGACAGGATTGGCGCCCGGTTCGTTTATGCTCAACAAGCCGAAACAACCAAGTGAGTTAAACGACGCCATTCCTCAAGAATTTAGTTTAAATGCGATAAACAATTCATCAACGGCTGCTCCTCCTAATGCCCCCTCGACCTCCGCGGCTGAACACAAAGACCAAGGTGTGATGGTAATTCTTTGGCGTATTTTAGCACACACGACAAAATACACTAAAATTAATTTAATTTTTTTTAATCAATTAACTATTCTCTTGTGTTTTCTTTTTACTCATTTTAAATTAAAAAAAAAAAATTACATTCAAATATATAAACACATTTTGCTATACGTTTGCGCTTGATTATCCTCGAACGATTGCATGATATCTTTACATTTCAAAGCATACAAAGTTTCTTAAATCGCTTGATTCGACGTGTCGGGTAAATACAGGCGGGAACGAGATCGATTGAGAAACGATGTGATTCGGAAAAGAGAGTTTGCCACGCTGCCAAATTATGCTAAAGGATTCGATTCTTGGTCTGCAGTGTTTGCGAGAAAATTAACAATACGATCTGTGTCCTCGTCTAATAGTAAATTAGTTGCTAAATGTGTATATGTCGTCCTGTACAGATTCTCGGTATGCTGTTTAAGATGTGTTAGAGTAGGTTTACTGGATAGATAGATGATTGTTGGTGATCTTGCACTTCTGCTGCAATTGTTTCTTATCAAGGGGCCGGAGAGAGGTTTAGGTCTACAATTTTAGAGTGAAAGGCATGTATATCATTTATTGAAATCTGCCCGTATATGTGCATATACAAGAACATAATTATTCACAGAAAGCCATCTGTTAGAAAAATAATGGATTTTTTTTTACTACAACTAATATAACCGTTGGTTGGAACAAAAACAATACAAATAGGATTTGACGGATTTTGTCGCCTTAAAAACACGCTCCATTAGAAGCAGTACATTTTTCCAACGAACCATTCTGTCTTTAGTAGGCATATTCAGTTCTTTCAGAGATTTTTTTTGTCTTGAATCAATCATATTTGTTGCGTATTTGGTCAAACCATCATTAACAAAGATGGATTTGTTGTCCATTATGATGGTGCAAAATCCGAGAATTGTTCTGCCACTCGGTTTTTTTTTTTCGGCAGATACTCTTCTTCAAACGCTTTATAACGCTTAGATATAATTGTTTATTAACTATTTGACATACTGGAAAAAAAGTCTGTGCGGACAACACAGACCTTGACTTTTGAGCGACTCTATTGTGCTCTTTCCGTTTTATTTTATTGTCAGTGCCATCATTGCGTTGCATGTTGGCTTGTTTGCTTATTCTCATTACCTGTAACGATGAGTTCTATCAATGCCCGAATTGACTCGCCCTAGCATATCTGCAGCAAATTTTTTTTGCAATTTCATTTGAAGAAAAATTTAGAACAAGCCGTTTTGTACATGCGCCTCATGTAGAGAATATCAATTAAAATTTAAGAAATTGGTTCATGACAGATGGACAGTTCTTGTGAAAGCTCTCACAAACTATAGTAACGTTTTTCGAGCATCATTTTTCTTACTAAGTTAATGTTTTTCGGATCCATCTCTGGTGAGGTAAGTTTTCAATAACTTAACAACCCCCCTTTAAACGCTTTGTTCTACTCAAATGCTCTTGTCCTTGATATGGGAGAGCTCTGTAGGCTTTTTCTAACATTTTTTTCAATGTGCACAAATCCGTTGGCCCTGATGGTATTCCGCCAATATTTGTAAAAAGGTGTTCTTACACGCTGGCAAAACCTTCGCTTTTCCGTCTTTCCTACTCTTCTGGTCTCTGTCCCAGAAGATGGAAAACAGCATTTCTCCAGCACGCCCTCAAGAAGGGCGAATCTTCATCTCTCACCCTCTACCGAATCATAGCACTAACGTGCCTTCTTTCTAAGATCATGCAAATGCTGATAAACCGTCAGCTTATGAAATATCTTGAATCACGGAAACTTCTTAATGACCGACAGTACGGTTTCCGTCGTAACAGGTCCACCGGTGATTTGATGGCATATCTCACCGAAAAGTGGAACAAATCTTTGCACCATTTCGGCGAAAGCGAAAGGATTAGAAATAACCTTGCGTGGGGCCGTTCAATTCAAGTTGTTTTGAACGGTTTCAAGTACTTCTAATCCAATCCACTTCTTCGCTGATGACACTACTCTTAGCTTTCACATATTCGTTCCAGGACTCACGACCCTGCTCTTCGGCCGTTGAACTGAAACGGCAACGTACACTCCGCTTCAACTGAATAGGTACAACATTTTTCAAAAATTTGGGATTCATTTCTGGCACATACTGTAAATGAACTAATCATTTTTTTGTTACTAACTGTTAGTCTATGATGTTGGGAAAAGAGAACAGAAAAAATAATTTACAAAGCCCCGTTATTTCTTCCCTATCTGTCTTGCAAAGCATTGAATATAAAAAAATGTAGTTGTTTTCTTGCGTCAACTGAATATGTACATGGTCATTGCTTGCATTGCTTCTGTGTACTCCGAAGAGATTGGCACATTTTAATAATTGTCGAAGTGTTTCAAAATAAATTACACAAATTACATTAATTGAAATTTCGAGAAACATGGGTAGAGCAAAATCTCTTAATAGTTCTGAAAAGGTTAAAATCGGCTTATTAAAGGAGCAAGGATTAACGGGGAAGCGGAGTGATTGTTAAGCTCCGGCGTTGACAGAATAATTAAATGGGATATAAACAATAGAGTGGAATTTAATTATTCCAAAACACAATGCTGTCTACTGTCACTCAAGCTAACCATCAATCATCAGCCATTATCCTTGAATGGCGCTTGTGTCGATGAAACGGAAAGACTTTCCATCCTTGGAATGTGTGTGTTAATAAAACTCTTAGTTGGAATGACCACATATTCGAGGTCGCAAAGAACGCTGCGAAATGTCTAGGTTTCCTCAAACGATGCAAGAATTATTTCAACCCCATCTGATCTGGCTTCAAATTACAAGGCTTAGATCCGCCCAGAGCTTGAGTACAACGCTTATATCTGTTCTGGTGCTCCCAAGACCTCTCTCCACCTGCTAGGAGACTACATCTCATAGGAGACAACAATATCGCGAAGTCGATCGACTCACTTCAACATCTAGGCAACGTCTCCTCTCTCTCTCTCTCTCTCTCTGTTTTATCGTTATTTTAACAAACAATGCTCAAGTGAACTAGCCAGTTGCATTTCTCCCCTTCAAGAATTTAACCGCAATACACGCGTCGCCCGGAATGCTCAGTTCAACCTCAAGCCTGTCTTCGGACGCACATTCAAATTTAGAGACTTGTTTTTCTAGCCAAACCACACGAATTTCGAATGCTCTTCCCAGTTCAACTTTTCCCACTCATAACAATCCACAAACATTTAAAACCAATGTGCCCCGGTACCTCCTCTCTCTCTCTCCCTGTATATCTTCGGCCCGTGCTTTGTCTTGACATTTAAGGGTAATCATAACCCCTTGTGCACGCGTCAATTATAAAAAAAATGTTTAATACGTCAGAACAAGAAATCTGTTCCCAACACAAAATACATTTTTTATAATTTTTTTGATTGAACCCTTAACGCAGGCACTTTGAATGACTCAATATCGGTTATATCATAGGGAATGAAAGTCACCATAAGTACCTTCTTCATGTCGTCGACGGTATTTATATTTCTACTAATGGTTTAACCGAAGCAAATGTTTAGTTTAAAACTCCCTAAACTTTCCTTTCTTGCATTTTTTTTGTCGTTCGGAATTGAGCTTCTTTCGTTGTCTACACCTGGCCTCTGCGTTCGTCTTTCACCATAAGGAATATATTTAACAACTCTATCGTCGTTATTTCTTTCCATATGATTTCTTTGATTTTGAAAACGTCATTTAAACAGATTTTTCATGAATTTTGGTGTAGATTCCGTCGTCATGGTTCATGGTTCTTTGGCCAAGCTAGATATTCTGGCTTGGTTTGGTTTCGACTTGTCCCTCCTTGTTGCACACGCATCACAATTACTACTCCGTATAAGGAGATCAATGACATTTCTACAGTCGCCATATGCTTTACGGGTTTTCTTAATACTGTCTTCACTTTCGCCCAAGTAACTCGTTCCACTATTAGAATTTCGATGGAAGAAGCTTTTAGACGGTCTACTAGTGCGAGTAGCATTAACATGCTCTTTTCGGATACGTTCACATTTTGTCTTCAAAACGAAACACACATGGCGTAGGTCGGTGCCAAAATAATGTAAAAATTTTTGAAGTACCTTCTACCCAAGGTCTCTAGTGTGAAAATTAACAGAACTAGTTGATGTCCTCCTTACATAATCTCAGAAGGTAGATAAATAACTATGCGAGTGAATGCTTAGTTTTATGTACATGTCACACGTTTTATGACTCGTCACATCAACTGAGCTGAAACTTTTATAAGGAAAAGGTTAGGAAATAGTTTTACAAGGGATGTGTGATAAGAGCATATGAACGCATTTTTCAGCTTTTTGTTTTATGTATTTCTCAATATACCAGGTTGTTCAGCAAGTTTTGCCGAAACACGATTTCAATGCACTCGTTTCAGTGATCTTCTCACTTGTCCATTCCATCCCTGAAGGTACGACTCCGGAAGTCTGTCGAAATACGCTTCCACGGCAGCTATTACCTCTTCGTTTGACGATAATTGTTTTCCGCCGCCCATTCATTTTTTTGAGATGTGAGAACAGCCAGAAGTCTGAGGGAGCCAAGACTCATGAATAGGCTGGATATTGCGACAGTTTACACTTTGATTCACTGATTTTCGCTAAGGTTTTTTGAGTTGAGTGAAAGAGTGCGTTTAGTCCAGAAGAAACCACGTTATCATTCATGATTCTGTTTTAATGCTACTCCTTCAAAAAATAAGAATTATTACCTCACCATATTCAAGTCTTTCGATTGTATAAAACAGCTGTGTATATAGGGAGGCGTTAACAGACCCACATCAAAACTCGCACGTGTCCATGAAAAGGAAGTACCAATAAAATTAGTAAATTTAATAAAAAAACAAAGAAAATAAAACGATAAACCTAATAGCGCCATTACAATGATCTAGTAGTCTTTCAAGCCCTCCCGTAAAATAGGCCTCTGTTGCAGTGACAACTTCCTAGTTTGATATGAATCGCTTTCCGCAATTTTTTCATGTTTAAAAACAAAAAGAAATTGCATATCCCCATAACTGGAGGGTAGATGAGGCAGTAATTCCTAGCGCTATTCGATCCATTTTACTGTGACGATTTCAATTGAGTGGGCTGGGGCATTGCCATGGCATAAGAGTGCTTTTTCTTCGTCAAATGGCGCTGTTTTGTTCATCAGTCTAACATCGAATCTATCCAATAAATCAGCATAGTACTGCCACGCGTCTGTCCTTCCCTTCTTCAAATACTCGATGAATATGATGACCAAAACACGATGATAATGACTTTTCTATAAGATGGAACCATTTCCCGCTTCTTTGGAGCAGGTTCGCCTCATATCATCCATAGCCACCTCATTTGGATCGTCTGGGTCACCTTCACTAAAAATAGATGTTGGGTAACGCTTTACTCACACTATTCCTATTCATAAAAAAATATATCAAATCACTGATAGGACACGAAATTGACGGCTTTCAACAGCTATCAAAACAAAACTTCTCGATAAATCTGTCTGATTCAATGATGACATACACATTTGCGTCTGTGGCGTACCAACCGTTCAATCCGGTAGTTAACGTTCAACCCTCTTACCAACAAGTACGAGCCATATTAACCTAATTCTTCCTGGAACTGCAACTGGAAGTGGGAAATGAAAGATGTGGTGGAAGATGGGTAACTGGTTTGGTTATAGTTAGTAGGCAACTATCAACGCTTGGCCTCTTCGACTGGAAAATGAGAACATAATAGATTGATCGGGTACTTCCTCTATGCTCTTGCTTCTATCAGGTTCGCTGTATTGATATAATTGATAAATACAAGTAAAGAAAAATTGCTTTTTTAGGCTTCTGTTTAGCTAACTTGGCCAGATTACGTGACAAGATGCGATATTGATTCAGCTCTGTCCCAGCCGTAGCTTCTTAATTTGATAGTTTATATAGGTTTTGGTCCAAAATTCCTGTTAAGATCTAGGGCGTCATTGCGTTTCGTCATTCATTCATTCATTCACTGCTTGCACATTTTCTCTAAGAAAGAATTATTACTGATCATGTGAACTAAATACCGGGCTTTATTCATGAGTAGCATTGATATCATAGAAGCATCGAGAACCGTAGTGAGTCGAGAGCGGATCGGTATAAACGCCAGTTGTCCTGTCATTTCGTTGTGATCAATCAGTTTGTGTTTGTTTTCCACCTCTCCCGCACACCATGATCGTACCTTTGTGACTTGTATCGATTGGCTTGCTTGTCTCCATGTCCATGTTTTTGTTTCCTTACATTTCGTTTCCAACATTACACATTTATTTAGTTCGTTAACTTACTTTTCTGTTCGATGTGTACCTCCCATTGCCTTCTGTTGATTCATTTCTATGTTATTACAAAAGTTGCTTTTATGATTTAGACGGAGTTTCCACTTACAATGTCGTGCATTTTCTATTTTATGTAGTTTCCGTTGCAGACTTGCTTGCTGGCGCATCGCGGTCAACAACGCCAATTAGTTTAATATCGAGGAAGAGTCCCTCAGCCGATATGGCCGTCCAGGTGAATCAACAACAGCAACAGAACAACAACAATAACGCTGGTAATCGTGATGCTGGTCATAAGCGACAAAATCACCAGCAAAGAGGAGGTAATAACAATAATGCTGGAAGCGGTAATGGTAATAGTGGCGGTGGTGGTGGTGGCGGAGGCGGCGGCGGTGGTAATGGCTATTTCCAAAAGGACCGACGCGACTCTGGCAGGCTGGATAACCAACATAACAACTATAATAATCACGACAACCGAAATCATTACAATAATCAACGAAATCAAAATCAGAATCAGAATAATCGCGGCTGGGCAATGAATCGCGGCAACAACAACAATAACAATATGCGGAATCGTGGTCGTGGACGCGTGCCAAATCAGGTATAAATAGATGACGAGTATGTCGTGATGATTGAGTCTTATTTGTTTATTTTTCAATCGACAAACGCAGGGATACAGGACTGGAAATCCGAGTAAAAATCGCCAGAAGAGCACTATCAAGTTCGAGAAGGATTTTGACTTCGAACAGGCCAATAACAAGTTCGAAGAGCTTCGTTCGCAACTATCAAAACTTAAGGTGGGCGATGAACCCAAAACCGAGCAGGTATTTTGTTTTTTTTTTTTTGTTTTTTTTTCTTTTCTGTTTTTAATTACTCTGTCCTTTCTCGTTGAATCGGGAATTATTTCTCACATTTCCCCTGTGTATAATACACGTAACACCTGAAATTGTTAATTTATGCTAAATATGTACGTACCTTTTGCCTATGAAAACAGAAAAGAGCTAAGAGACTGCTGTTAAGCAGGTAGAGTTGAGTGGCGTAAGTACCAGCTTAGCTGATTGGTCGCAAGCAATATTTACTCTTTTTTTTTCGATCAACCGTAAGTTTTTGCTTAGAACATGAAATGCTTGTTTTTAGCGCTTAACATTGTCAGGGAGCTGCTGCAACAGTTTGGAATTCGAATTGACGTGGATTCGTTTCACTGACTCTTACTAATTACATATCGATTTAATTGTCATAGGGGTTTCACTTTTCTACGCTTACACCATAAAAAATGTAACGAGTATTACTAATTTTTAACGCACAAATGTGATTTTACTCTTTGTTTTAACTCCATCTAAGCTTGCAATACGGCGATCTTTTAAGCTTGTCTTAAATCTCGGTAAGACGTGCTGCAGCCATATATTGCTTTTGATTTCGATCACGCGTGAACCGTCAAAAATAGAACACTGAAAAACCAAACAGCGAAAAAATCGTTCTTTTAGCTTAAATTAATACCTCTTATTGGATATTCCTAAATTTAGTAGTAAACCTGGATACCTGACGCCGTCAAATCATAAATTAAGTTCCCCAATACATTTAATCAAATGAAATTCTTAAACTATCGTTTATAAGGGTTCGAAGACAAGTCTCAAGTCTTAGGAAACTTTTTGGTTTCTCAAAATCAAAAGCGTTAATACTTGAGATGCTGCTAGGCAACTCTTCAGTTCCTGGCAAATTGTATATACGTACTGTAGATAAGCATGCACCGTCTATGGTAGTTGATATTTGAGACTCGAGTAAATTAAGTTTCGAGACCGGCACAAATTCTTACCCCATGGTGTGCTTACATCTAACTTTGAATATAGAATTCCAATCGCCTTCCAATTCCTTCTCAACTCAACTTCTCAATTTGGAACAGCGAAACATTTAAGAAACGAAAGAACCTTTTTCTCTCACCACTTTTAACGCAAATCATAGCCCTAAAACTATGCATCACCTCTTTTTAGGGGAGCGCCGTGGCGCAGTGGGTAGTGTGTCGGCCACTGACGCAAGGTGAGCGAGTTCGGATCCCGATAACACCAACGCCACCGAATGATTATTTCGCGGCGTCCCTTCTCGGCGGGGTACTGGCAAAACCCTCCGTTGTACACTTGCCTTGAAAAAGCTTCTCGGCTCTCGCCGTTCGGAATCGGCATTAAGCTTTAGGTTTCGTTCACTTGTGTGGAAAAACAAATGGCACACAACATAAGTGAATAAAAAGAACATTGGCTAACGCCATCTAAGGTGTCTGTCTGTCAGTACAATGAACCAGTGTTTGTGTCTGAGTGCTCCAACAGATAGCAGAAGCCTCCACCAATAAATAAAAAAAAAAATGCATCACCTCATTCGGTGTCGCATTCGTCTAAACAAAAGGTTATTGCATCCATCCATCTCTCTTTTCAGCCGTTAATTCTTTTATATTTTCTTTGTGCATTTCATACCCAACGCGTCCGAGAAAATGTCTTGGCATGAAACAATTATTATTCATCGTTCATGATTAGACAATCATCGACGGTAAGTATCAGTTGTTGATCTGCTTGAACAACCTAGGGAATTCAAGGTCTTCTTTGTAGTGTTTATATCACTACGTAAATTCATGAGCTCGCGTGCTACACATTTTTGATGAGATTGCTCTAAAGTAAGGAAGACGATGCGTCAATTCAGCGTTGTAAGTGATCATAATAAATTTGTCTCAGCAAACCTGATGGTCGGGGACCGAAATAATATCGAGGATGTCGGTCGAAGCCTTCAGGATGATAGGAGACACTATTTTGGGTTTAGGCAACAGCCAGATATCGCACGGCGCTTGATCAAGTATGTAGGGTGAGCGTTGCGATGCTTTTTTTTGACCAAACAACAACTTCCCACTATCTGGTACTCAAAACCCTTGTCGAACACGATGAATTCTACCCCAAAATCTCCCCAGAACACCCAAGGAATATTGAATATTCTTAGTCTGGCGTTGTGGATCGAATTCCTTATGGATAATGACCTTGATTCGATTCTTCCGCATCCTCACCTTCTTCTCTTTCGAATCATTTCGTGACTTCCATGTGGGGCTTTGCTTTTTAGTGAGTGGCTCGTATTGGAAACATCACATTTCATCGCTAGTTACGAGAGGATACTTGAATGCAGGGTCTTTGTTTGGCATCTTTTCTCTTCTCTTTCGCAAATCGCCGATAAAAATGCGATGGAAAAATGTAATAAATCTTGCGGACACACAATAATACGAGCGTGAAATTTGTTTGTCTTACTCAATGTTTTCTCTATTCCTTGAATTCAGCTTCAGGTCGTCGTATGAAAGGTCTTCTCGACCATCTCGACATCTAGTGTTTTTCATCGATTTGAATGTTTCTTGAGCAGTTTTGCCAATCTTAAAGCCAAACTTGATAGTCACATATTGGACGTTTGGGATGTGATACGAGTATATGTAATTACTAACAGGACAATGGGAACGCTACGAAATTTTACTCTGTCTACAGAGTTCAATAGAATCAGACAGATAGCGTTACAATTGGATGTTAATTTAAACTAGTCTCATCCGACCCAGTGGGACAGACAGACAGTAGAGTAGCAAAAATTGCTTGGAACATAGACTCATACTTATATAATAAAAATGCAGACGAGCGTTGTCATGCACCACGAAGACCAGCATTAGATCTCTTTCTCTCTGGATTTGAAGCTGTTCGTCTCTCTTTCCGGGTTCAGTATCGAGCTAGAGCCAGACCCCGACGTCTCGGAGAGCTGACTGTAATTAAATACAGCTGTGATCAAAAAAATAGAAACACATGCCACCTTTCGACTACAACGTTCATAGTTCCATTTGTATCAGGTTATGTCAATTCAAAGCAAAGTTACGAGGGTGGTCCGATAAGTACTTAGCCTACAAAAGAAAAACAAAAATTTTGGGAGAAATGGCGATTTATTTTTCAATATACATAGTCTCCTTATAGCTCGACGCAGCTCCTTTAGCTTGACGCAGTAATGCTCCAACTTCTTTAACCGTTCTGAAAAATACGTTTTCTCGAGGTCTGCAAAGTAGGCGTCCGTGGCGGCGGTGACCTCATTCGACTGAAATTTTTGCCCGGCGAGTGACTTTTTCAAGTTTGGAAACAAAAAGAAGTCTCACGGGGCCAAATCTGGAGAATACGGTGGATGGGGCAGCAGTTTAGCCCAATTCGAACAATTTGGCCGTGGCGAGAGCGGAGGTGTGAGCCGGTGCGTTATGACTTTTTTCTTCGCCAAGTGGGGCCGTTTTTTCTTCAACTCGGCGTCGAATCGGCCCAATAATTAGGCCCTTCTCCAGGTAGTCGATGTGGATCACACTTTGTGAATCCCAGAAAACTGTGGCCATCACTTTTCCGGCCGATGGGACAGCCTTCGCTTTCTTCGGAGCACGTTCGCCGGGTGAAGTCCACTGTTTCGACTGTTCTTTGGTCTCTGGTGTGTACCAGTGGATCCATGTTTCGTCGACTGTCACGAAACGACGCAGAAACTCCTTCGGATTGCGCTTAAACGGCGTTAAACACTGCTCTGAAGTGGTCTCACGGTTGCGCTTGTTGTCCGGAGTGAGCAAACGCGGCACCCATCGCACCGACAGCTTTCCCATGCCCAAAATTTCATGCAGGATATGACATCCGCGATCTTTTGAAATGCCTACTGTCTCAGCTATCTCGTGCACCTTCAATCGGCGGTCTGCCAATACGAGATCGTGGATTTTTGTCACGTTATCCTCCGTGGTAGCCGTTTTCGGGGCACCTTAACGTGGCTCATCAAAAACCGACGTGCGACCACGTTGAAACTTATTAAACCGAAGGATTGAAGGAGAAGAGTCATCGTACACAGCATCCAAATGCTCTTTGATTTCGCTGCGCGATTTCCCTTCCAAAAACCAGAATCGAATCACCGACCGATATTGCTTTTTTTCCATTTTTCTAAAATCCGCGGACACTCCCGCTTTCATACGCGGTCAAAACAAAACTACGATTCGGCTGAAATTTCGACAATAGCCGTCTACTAGAATGTAATAGTAAGTTGCTCTTGCGATACTGGAGCCATCTGGCGGTGAGGCTAAGTACTTATCGGACCGCCCTCGTATATCTCAAAGAGTCATAGAATTATTTTTGAGCAAGTTCAATAGAATCATTGCGAATTATATTTAAAGCCACCTAAAGGCTTAATATGGGTTTCAGTGCTATTGTGCATATGGTATAGCATCCAGCACAGAGCAGATATAATAAGTAAAAAACGAATAAGATTATAGGCTTAACCATTGACTTTGATAGGAGATAAGCCCCAAGTTTCCTCAAAAACGTCTTTGTACTTCCATAAAACCGACAACACCTTAATCACATTTTTGATTCGAGGTGTTTTGATTGAAGTAGATTACTTTCCAGGGAGTCAGGAATTGCATTTGGAAATCAGTGTAGTGACGCCTTATAGCACTAGCTGAGTCATTCCCCATATTTAAGAACCTCGTTTTCATGCACGGTATTCTTGGGACACGTTTAGCGCTGCCAGAGTCTTTCCATATCCAGCAGCCAGACGAACCGACAAAGAGAATGGCATGTCATTCGCATAGGTCCGAGCCGAGAATCGACGGTTGCGCGTCGTAACAACGAAGACAGAACAGCACCTTGTGGGCAGCTTATAAAAATCACTCCAATGCTATTCTATAGAATACATTCGAGTATCAAGTTAGTTTCTTATATTCCTTGTGCTTTAATTGGTTTTTGTTCCAGTCGTCTAGGTGGAGCGCAACTATGCTCCTCAAGCTCCTACTCCCAACTCAAAACGTATAATTTGTCTCTTTCGGAATCCTTCTTAGTTGTAGGGAAGGAGACTGACCATTCTTTGGATTATTCCTTACTCAGACAATTTTTGTGTTGGCGAAAAAACTATTCCAAGTGACTATATACAATATATATTATGATCTCATTTGAAGGAAAGGTTTCACCGTCTAAAAAAAAAATGTAGTGACCGGAACAAATAATAACCAGGAGGTGTCAGATCTAGAGGATATGGTGGGTGTGGGCAGTACGTCCCATTAGAAGCTTTTGGCGAGTTACCAAACTTGCATGAGGTCTCGTATTATCGTGGTGGAATACTAAACCTTTTCTATCGATCAATGCTGGTCTTTTCTGTTAAGGAAGAAGCTCACAAAAAACGCTTCCTTTGGGATCCCACCACACAGTGTCACCTTTTTTATAAATATCGGCACTTGCATCGGCTACAACAAAGTTAGTATACAACCCATTTCTTATCTGCAGTGATGATGCGCTTCAAAAATGAATCATTTTCTTGAAGTTTGAAAAGCAAATCACAGACGTCAACACGACGGCACAAATTTCTTTCCATTAAAATATGAGGTACCCATATGCCCTGCTTTGAGAGTAAACCTAGGTGTTTCAAATGACCATAAACGGTTGAATTATATAGAATTATTCTCTAAGCGATCTCACGGGTTGTTATTTGCCGGTTTGCATCAATTGACGCCTTTATAAGTGTGTGAAATTGGCTGTGTAAAAAATACAATTAAGCCATCTGCTGAAAAAAAAACCTTTCTAACCCTAACACAAAAAACATAAAAACTGTAATCAACTTCCTCAAAGTCACAAATTTGTATAAATTTATATAACCCCTGTAAACAAGATAGCCGAATGCCTCCGTTGCTCTGGCTTACCCCAGCTAGCTTGTAATTTTATTTATCACAATGGTAGCCTTTTCAAATAAATAAATAAAAATATTTTCCGGACACCCACATCAACGGTGTCGATGTTGAGGTTAGACGATGAAATGAAATCAAAGAGGGGATCTCCTCGTGAGTTGCCTCAAACTGAGTTTTAACGTTCGCACACCAATAATTCACAGTATTCTACGAGTTCAGAGTCGAAGACACGATAACCAAGCTCGCTATTACTCGCCGACCGTTGTAACAAGCCTTTGAGGCAATGATCTTGGTGGTCAAGCTTGGTTACCAAAAGTGCATTATATTATGCGAGCCCTAGGTCATCACAAGGAATAGAGGCACTACGTATATCTTCAAGGCCCCATAAGCGTTTGTCTCATACCTATGGTTCTTGGAACCACCTCGCATGTCGGTTACCTATCAGCCCAAACTAACTTAGTATAACGAGATTGTAGGTTTCGGTGGGAGCATTGTAAATGAAGAATTATTTCAATCGCATTGTTACAGCACTCACTCCAATATTCAGCGAAATGCCATCAACTTTTCATTTTCTCTTCATCGTATTCAGACACAAGCTCAAACTTATCGCCTGCCTTTCACTTTTATCATAGTCACTATCACTTTTTATTATTTAGCCCTTACCCCCCCTCTTCAGTTTAATTGTTTTGTTGTTGTACTCACCTTGTTTATAAAATATTTTAATGCAGTACTGATGATATCATTACATAACAATTGAATACCATTTGTCGTTTTCTGTTTTTATTTTTGTTCTTTGTCAAACAAAATTAATCCTTCGCCTGTCACCACCCGATCACTTGTTACTTGTTTCAAGTGTTCTTCTCCAACTTCGCAGATCAATGGCGAAACGGACAAGAAAGATGATTCCGGCAATGAGACTGGTGCGGGCGAACACGAGCCCGAGGACGAGGAGATTGTTGTTGGCTACGATAAGACAAAATCGTTCTTTGATAATATCTCATGTGAAGCAGCACAAGATCGTTCGAAAAACAAGAAGAACGACTGGCGTCAGGAGCGTAAGTTGAATAGTGAAACTTTTGGTGTTTCGTCGACAAGGCGTGGAAGGTATGTAACGATATATGTCCATAAGAGTCTATTTGTAGTAATAATTTTCATTTTAAGCTATCGCGGACGGGGTAACTACTACGGCCGTAACATGAACAACTATGGTGGATATAATCGAGGTTACAGGGGTGGTAATTACAATACCAGGAATCGTAACAATAACAACAGAATTGGACAACCAAATAGCCAAAATCTTCCACAAAAAAACCAAAACATGCAACAGCCACAAAGTCAGTCGCAGACCCAAAAAACACAAGAAAATAACTCGCAACAACCGCAAGTGACGCCTGTAGCTGCAGGTAAACACTCACAATATTATTCTTTGACTTTGAATTCATATTGGCTTAGTTATTATGCTCGTAGTTGAAGTTATTTTGCAATGCATTTTCATTTACTCAATACTTACGCAACACTTTCGAGGATATTGTGGGACATTTTTCATTTTTCTATAATCCTTTATCGTTTGTTGCAATTCAGTAATGCCTAGCAAATTGTCGGATCAATAAAATTATTCCACAGACAGACTTTATTGTGCTTGGGTATTTTATCGAAAATACAAAAAAACACCGTGGGGGTAATACTTACAACTCACCATTTTCGTACGAAAAGCAATTTTCAATTCAGAATTTACTTGCGTCGAATCCATACATACATACATTTTCAATCGTTGATAGTCGCCCCGTTTATTTTGAATCTTCATTAAGACTCATCCCATTCGATGTCCAAGAGTCGCAAGGCTTTGAACAGGGAATGCCTGTGACTTGATGGTTATTTGCAACAACCAGCCAAAACGAAAGTTCTCGCAATCTTGTTCGTGCTGAATAAAAAAAGTGCTGCCGAAAGTCAATATATTTCAGTGGAAGCTTTTGGTGACCATGCTCTAGCTAAGTAAATGGTGATTTGCACGTTTTAAAAGTGATGATTTCGATTTAGGAACGACGTTAGATAATCGCAAAGGCTCAAAGATGTAGAATTGGAGGAAATGTTCTACAAAGACCCACGTCAAACACGTGAGAAATTGTCTGAGACTTGTCAATGATAGGAATACGCCTTAAAGCGCAGGGCGGTGTTATTTATTATGAGCTGTTGAAACCAAACGAAACCATCACTGGTCAACGCTATCGAACTCAATTGATGCGATTGAGCCGGGCACTGCGCGAAAAGCGGCCACAATACGAGCCATATGAGATTCCTGTGACATCAGCTATACCACCTTGATCAGAAAGTTCCCGGAATTTATTCAGAAAATTAAAAATACAAGTTTATTCATCTAAATCTATATTGTCCCCTTCAAAGTAGTCCCCATTGACTGCAACACACTTGTGCCAGCGCTTGATCCAATCCTCGAAACATTTTTTATATTCAGTTTTCGGTATGTCCATCAGTGCTTCCTGCGATTTTTCCACTACTTCCTCTCGGCTGCTGAAACGCGTTCCCCTTAATAGTTTTTTAACTGGATTGCGTGTCGTACTCATAAACCCAAGTCTCGTCTCCAGTAATGATCCTTTTGATGAATGTGGGATCGGATTCAGCCTCGCAAATCATGTCTTTTGCGACGTCTACACGGTCTCTTTTTTGCATGAAATTGAGGTCTTTGGCACCAACTTTGCTGCTACACGACGGAAACCCAAATCATTAACCAAAATGTCTTGGACGGATTCATAGGCAATGTTCAAGTCCTCCGCTATCTCTCTGATGGTTAATTTGCGGTTATTGACCAACATTTCTTTTACTTTATCAATGTTTTCATCGGATTTCGATGTCGATGGTCTGCCACTGCGTTCGTCATCTTCGATTGACTCACGACCACTTTTGAACCGCTCGTGCCATTGGTAAACGACCGTTTTCTTTAGAGAATCGTTGCCGAAACACTTTTCCAACATTTCCAACGTTCACGCACCATTAAATCCGTTTTTTGCGCAAAATTTAATATAAGTTCGTTGTTGCAAATTTAAATCCATTTCTAAAATTGTAAAAAATCGCCAACACACACAGAGATAGATGTACTCTTGCCTACGTAACTCTTGCAAATGTCAAGTTATGACGCTAAGATTTAGAGGAAATATCAACAACAGATGTACCAACTTAACTAAAGAACTCAAATCGGAACGATGGGGGCACAATACGGTGGTTGTTCAGGGAACTTTTTGATCAAGGTGGTCTACCTGGTGGTCACTCTTCGATCTGCCGACACGGATCTTTGGCGAGGGACGTGGATTAGCGTCCTTAGGATGTTCATCTTCAGTGTAGGTTCTGCATATCTTACGCTGTTTGGTCCAGCGTGCTACTGTGGAATATGGAGGAGCAGAGCGCCCCAATGCTTTCGCCAAGTGACTGTGTACCTATTCCTTTGGTAGACAGCTCTAAATTTGTTTTTCTCCATTTTGATGTGGTCCTTTCGACAGTTCGTATTCAGATGATCATTGCTTTTGGATCTCCCTCGTACATTAAGTTCCATTCATAATCTATGATTTTTTGCTATGTCCAAAAACATAGCTTTAAATACACGTTACTGATTGAAGTAATGGAATGTTTGCACATTTCTGTGTTTATGGCGTCTTTTGGTAGATTTTAAGGCGGGTAGAAAGATGATTTTCTGAATTTCAATTACTAAGTCAGGTTTTGGCCAGACACTGAACCTGGACTATCTTCGCATTTTCACAGATTTTTTTTTTTTTTATAATCCGTGCAGGTTCGAGTTTACCTCCTCCTGGACGGGGTGCAGATGGTTTGTGTCGAAGATGTTATTTCACTACTCTTTGGGGGTGGTTGTCCTAGATAGGATGAGAGATTCGACTGAATATGTCGCATTGGTTGTAGTTCACAGTATGAACTTTGAAGCGATCATGTATTTCGAGTGCTATGCCTTCGTCAGCACTTTTTGTCGTCTCTCATTCACAACTGCTGTTGCACATTTTTTCCGTATAGGGATTGTTCTTGACTATGGATGGACTTGAACAGACCTTCGGCTCAACAGTCGGTGATGATTACCATTGCACCACGACTACCCCCCAGGCTCCAGGACTGGGCAGGGGTCCGGTGCTGGAGTTTTTTTTAGCGCGAAAATATTCCACTGCACTTCTCGTTAGGAAAATATGCCTCTATCTTTCAAGCTGAGATTTACTTAATCCTAATGACCATGCACTATGTTGTGAAGCAAAGGTGGAAGGGGAAAGGCATATGCGTCTGCAGTGATAGCCAAGCTGCACTCAAAGCTGTGTCCAACCCTCTATCCAACTCCAAATTAGTGTATGAACTCAAGACCTTTTTGAACAAACTGGGAAGACTAGATTCACTTAGGCTTCTATGGGTCTCAGGCCACTCTGTGATCCCAGGAAATGAGATCTCCGATGAATTCGCTAGAAAGTGGTCAGAGGAGAGTTTCTCATTCTCAGGACCTGAACCCGTCTTAGGTCTACCTGCTTCCACAGTCAAATCTGACATCAACGACTGGGTCTTTAATGCATACAGTCGAAGATGGAGGGAATAACCAGGATGCAGGATGACTAAGTGCGTACGCCCTGATGTCTGCAAGAAGTCCGCAAAATTCTTCTTATCCTTAAGGAGAAATGATTGCAGAAGGCTTACGGACGTTATTACGGGCCATTACACTTTTGCCAAGCATCTCTACGTGTTTGGCATCAATGAGACGCCTACTTGTGCTGCATATTGCGAGGAGGATGACAAAGTAGAACACTTTCTCTGCCTTCGCTCGCGCACGGTGGCGCATCCTTGGGGCCGACGAATTGTGTGCCGAATCTCTTAGCTCTACATCACTGAACCCCTCCTTACTTTTCTCCGGACAACGGAGATATTACAATAAAGACAAGGTGTCTGTCTGGTAGTACAATCGACCAGAATTTGTGTATGATTACTCCAACAGATAGTAAAAGCCTCCAACATAAAAAAAAAAGTCAAGTTTTTTCGATATCTGAGGGTATCAGTTTATATCCGCGGGACATCTTCAGGTTTATTAATAAAGTAGAGGAACTCCTCTTCTAATGGGCTAGCAGGCACAAAAAAAAAAAAACGTTTAAGAAATGGAGAAGATCACATTTGTGCACCTAAGTATTGTCTTTACTCTAAAAGGTCATGAAGAAAAATGTTTGGCTTTTGCATTGCGATTTTGGTTGAATATTGAGCTGATTTCATCAAAAGCAATTATGAAAGGACCACAGATAGAGGCGATCCTTATGGAAATCCGTTTTTTTGCCCAATTTCGCATATGGTGCAAAAACCGCTTGATGGTAGTCGGTATCATCATATAACGTCTGGATAACATTTATCCAGGACTTTTCCCGTGCAGGGTAGGCTCGTATAGGACTGAAATCAAAGACGGGTCTTTCTTTAGCATATGAATTTGAATAATGCTAGCCATTTTCCATGTATGTTGGATTATGCCATGGGTCAATAAAGACAATAACCTTTACTAAAAGTTCCACTATAATAAAGTTCGTTTCTAGCCTATAGAAAATAGAAATATGTTATCCCAAGTAAAATAAATTCGCAACGACATAAGATTCATCGACAAATATCACTGCTTTTCATAAAGATCTTGCATTTTTCTTATTTATTTAAAATGACACATCTTTGTTGATTGCCTTATACAGTAGAACCTAGATTATCTGAACTATTGGGACCGAGACAAACTATTTACATAAAAACAATACAGTCTATTAAAATTTGACATAAGTACATATTAACGTTGAAATCAAATGCTTTTTTTATATTATTTTTTTTTATAAAATCGTCGATTAAAAATTGACGAACGGCTAAGTCTCGCAGCCGTTTGAGAAGAAGTTGCGTTGGGTAACATTTTTCATGTCTCTCGAACCATTCAAGACCCGTCTCAAACGCAGCAAATGCCTCCGCATGCTAAGGTTTATTCGGTGCATCCACGCTTTCGTCACTACGCTGTCGTTTTTGTGATCGTCATCTTAATTTTTTATTGATGAAATAATGTCATCTAAAATGTGATACTCAGGATCATTAGCATCGTCCTTATCGCAGTCCATGAATCATGGAATACTGCGTCAACGAATTCGTCAAGTCCTTTTTTCTCCGAGTTAACACTCTCTTCTTCAACTTCCGGCTCTGCAGGAAAGGTCCACAATTTCTTCCATGCATTTCGTAGATTGTCTTCGGTCAAAGAATCCCAAGCATCGGCTATCAAATAGCAGCAGTGATTCAGGTTTAGCGCCTTCGAGAACGCAACGACGCTACCTTCAGTGCCATCATTTAACAGAAGTCGTCGTAGAACTTGATGCATTCATTCAGTTTTTCGACACCCTGGTCCATAGGCTGGATTAAAGATGTAAAGTTTAACGGAGATACACCACTTGAAAATCCAGTTCGAACGAATTTAGAGCTTTAGCGGATGGGTGTGATGGTGCATTATCTAAGAGACGCAGCACTTTGCCAGTTTTGTTATGATCCTGTCGCCACTTTTTTACGGTGTTTATAAAAGCGCTTGTGTACCATTCGACGAATAATGTCGCGTCCATCCAATCGTTCTTTTGCGCTTTATAGGTTACAGGTAAGTTAGTAATGTTCTTGTAACACCGGTTTCTTGGATTTCCCGATAAGCAGCAATGGCAATCTATGAGTTTCAGAGGCATTAGCCCACCTCATAGATGTCACCCTTTCTTTTGACACCTTGAAGATCCGTCTGGCAGATTCTTGGCGAGATGCAAGCGGCTTGCTTGGCAGTGATTTCCAATTAAGACCGGTCTCATCTGCATTGTAGACATCATCGCGAGTAAGCCCTTCTTTTTCCAAAAACGACTGAAATGTCTTCATGAATTCAGCCGCACTTGAATTCGCTGATAGTGTTTCACTTTGAATTTGTAGTTCACGTATTCCATGCCGCAACATGAAATTGTGAAGCCAACCAGCGCTAGCCTTGAAAGTCTCTGATCCACCGAGTTTTTTTTTTTTTTTTGTTGACTCAAGAGATTTCTCACACAAGAGTGGGCCAGAAATCGGTTCTCCCATGTTCACTCCCTCACCACTATCCATCGTAGACGCAACCGTTGTGAGAGCCTCTCGATTGTTTTTATATCGGTGATTGTTGCTTTTCAAACACCATAAAGAAGAAGAACCCTTATCTAATTTCGACTGGATTTCCAATTTTTTTCCACCGTAAGAACATTACGTATCCGCTTGCGAGTTGAAGGACTCGACGTAGAAGCCATTGCACAAATTAATTAGCAAACGAAATTACATGTACATATGTATGTAATAAAAAGGAAAGTGACTGCCGAATAGTCACGTTTTTATCTGTGCGATGTAAGAAACAGGACTTGCGCGCGGAATCTCCGTACACGGACTAACAACGTTCGGTGAAACAAAAAGCGTTTCAACATGCTCGATACCTATCTATGCACAGCGGCAGCGAGCAATAAATTCGCGCCGACGTTCGGATAATTGAGGGTTCTGATAATCGAGGTTCTACTGTACATCAACATCTTTCTCCCACTCTATACTGGCTTGTTATATTTTATTTTACGTATTTAATCTTACTTAAGGCACTCTAAACCTAGTAGATATTAATTGCAAATAAATATATTTTAAATGCAGCCAAAAAGGTCGACGGTGATAGACGGAAATTGTCGGATACCTTCTTTGACCATTAACAATAGCAATAAGAAATCTTATTAAAAACAAATCACAAAGTAAATATTTCCCCAAAACTTCTCATTTTATATAACGCTATTCATTACCAATCAGTAATCAACAATTATTTTGTTTTCTCTCTTTCAGGCCAATAATACAAAGTGAATAACACACAAAAAAAAGTATAAAATCGAAACAATTTTTTTATCTGCTGACGTCGTCCTTCCCTCCCACATACATACATATATACGAACTGAAGAAACAAAGATATATATTTAATAATCAAATGGTAAAAAGTAAAAACAAGAAAGGAAAAAAAAAACAACTTAAATGAAATGGAACACGCGTGTACACAGCAAATTGTAAAGGAAAAACAAATGGAAAATTGTTTTTGTGTTTTTTTTTGTTTCATCCTTTAGATAAATTTCTTCAAATAACTCTCGATTAACACGGAAAAACAAACAAATGTAAATCAAATAAGAATATGTGGATAAAATTAAAATTAAGAGAAAATCATTTTATTGAAATTAAAAATGCAGCAGATCCTAGTGAGAAGGAAAACAAATTTAATAAATCTATGATAAAGCGGAAGGAAAACACGAATATATATATATATTTTTAATTAAAGAGAAAGATACATGATTCGAAGAGAGACAGAGGAAGAGAGAGAAACGCTCAAAACGAGAGTTGCGTCGAGATAAGTTAGTTTAAACATACACGCAGGTAATTGATTAGTTTTTCAATAGATTACCGATACATATACCGATACATTTAACAAGTTATCAAAACAACAAAAAATAAAAATTTAGGTTTAATTGAGAAACAAAAGCTTAAACAGAGGAATAAAAATAAAAATCAAAATCAAAAAAGAAAAAAATACTTTTTACCACGAATTAAAAAATAAAAAATAAAATAATTTAGAGCGAGAGAGAAATTTACATATACACATAAGAAATAATTACATATTAAGAAGAAATAAATCATAGAAAACGTGAACGAGAAATAAATTTAAAGAAAAAGAAAAAAAAATTAAAAACAAAAAAAACGGGTTTAACCACTCATAAATCTGATTCTTAAGCAAGATATAAGAGAATCGAGTATATATAGATATGTAAATTTAAATAAAACAAAAGAGATATTTTTAATTTGTTTTTTTTTCTTGAGAAAAAGGAAGCGAATCATACATGTTCCCCCTCCCGGCTTCGAAGGAATACAAACGCGAGTACTAATAAAATAGATAAAAATAAAAAATAAAAACAGCGAAACAATAATTAAAGCAACAATAAATCAGACTGTGCGCGTGGAATTAGTAAATAGTTTATTTTATTTTTTATTTTAAAGTTGTTTTCTCGATTTTATACCATCCATGTTCACTACCTTCACTACTCATTGAACAAAAAAAAAAAAAAAAAAAAAAATAGAACCACTATACCAGCAACATACGGGAAGAATAGTTATTTTTTGTTAACATTTTCAAGACAAAGTATTTAAATAAATTTAGTAATAACCACAATGAGCAGCGAGAACAAACAAATCGAAGTAAATTACTCAAATTGTTTATTCAAAATATTTTTTTTCTCTTTTTCTCTTATTTTTTTTCTTGTATTCCCACTCATATAAAACAAGAAACTATTCCTATTTACTGTTATTACCTGAATTAGAGTCAAAATGAAGCATGTATAAAAGATAATTAAAAAGAAAATAATAAAAAAAAATGATCCAACTCGAAGAGTTTCTCATTCATTTACCATTTCTCTATTTGTTTTTTTTTTTTGTTTGTTTACTTTCGGTGTCTCTCAGTGTCTTATGTGTATATTTTGCATTTTTGCCAATTTTCAGATTTTCAAAACTAATAAAAAAAAACATTTATAACCAAATTATAATGGAAAATGACGAATGTATCAAATGGAATAACAAGTTCAAATTAAATTTACTGTGAAAATAGTTTCGTAATAAATTAAATATATATTCAATAATTGTTTTTAATTAATTAGAATGTTTGTAATCCTTAAAATGTAAACTCACCACAATTGTAATGTTAATTTTTTCTTTCTGTTTTTCGTAATTGCTTCCTCGTTAGTAAATGATTGATTACCATTCAATGGAAATGTGTAAACCCAACTTAAGAGAGTGATTATTGTATATTTTAAGAGAAATTCGAATAATCTATACATTTTCAAAAACAAGTTTTCTATGATGTGTATGGTCACACTTAATTATAATATATATATATTTTTTTCTTCGTTAGGTCTTGGTTTAAAAGAGTCGATTATATATTTAACGTTTTTTTTTTGTTTGCGGCTCTGTGACACATGGCTATATTATGGAGCTGAATATCCACTTTGATCCCACAATTCGATACAATACAATTCGTCGTAACGCACAATCTGTTTTAGGTTTTCTTGCAAATGAGTTCAAGTTGTAGGATAGGTCTAGTAGAGAGGAATAGAGATGGACCATTGAATTTGGTAAAATATTTGTTTCCCACCTTATCAGCGCGTCGGCAATGTTTTTTTTCAGTGGAACTTCCCGAAATCAAACGACAAGGGACCAGGAAATAAATTAGAATTATAGGAATTGGAATAAAGTTATTTGTTTTGAATAGTTTTGGATTGTTTTTTTTTTTTGGGGAGTTTTACATAACCACCTTTCCTTTTTCATTGGGTTTTCCGGAAAATAATTGTGGCTTACAACCTAACTAAATTGAATTTATTTGAATAAAAACCTTTTTTTTCTACACATTTTTGAGAAATTAGTTTATTTATGCCAGTGACGTAGCGATGCAATCGGTAAAGACGCTTTCTTTGTGTCTTCTTGATTTTTAAATCATTTTTCGTGCAAGAAGCCCGGAAGAAATATCTGTAGGTGATAGGTCCGGTGATGTTCAAAAGTCTTATAGCCCAACTCATACAGTTTTTCATTCACTATCATCAAGAGTGAGGTTTTCATTTTCGTATTGGTCATTTCTTTTCGATCAATGCCGGCTGCTTTCGAAGCTTTTGATACATCTCTTAATTTACTGGCAATCCTTAAACCGGTTGAAGACCACCAAACCGTCCCATAATTTTCTTTGGATGCCACTCTGGCTTTGGAAAGCGCTTTGGAGCCTGATGAAGGCCAAACAATTGAATGAAGAAACAACTTTTTCCCGCACATTTAAGAAAAGGATCATTTTTATTGCGTTAAAGTTTGTTGAACAGAGCTCAAAACGATGAATTATTTGGGGGCTTCCTTCAATGCGTACGGTGTCCTTTTGTGCAGTCTTCTTTAATTTTAATGAGTTTCGAGCCATCAGAATTGCTGCTTTACCTATCCTAATGGTGTCAGCAAGCGAAATTATTGGAACGTTCATTAGATGTTCCGGAGCCAAACAAAGAAATGAATTACGTCTTCTGAGTAAATTACGAATTAAAGATATTGTATAATATGGATTACATAAACCCCAATCAATTACCGGTCCACCTAAAGGATCATTCTCTGCAAAACAGAGACTCATGAGAGTATCTCAGGATTATCGTAGTCTTCAAATGTGACTTCGTCCATATCAGCTTCGGTTTTATAGGAGGAGTACATAATAATTAATTTAGCAGGGAGGAATACTTTCTCATCTCAGTATTCACTGTCTTGTTTCAATTCCTATATACAGTTCGCGAAATAATTATATGGGACAAGTAAAAAACTTAAAAATAAACTTTTAAAAATAAACAGGCATAAAACCAGGAAGAGATAGAAAATTAAAGTTATTCAATAATTAAATTAAAATAACGTATATTTTGTATTACTTCAAACGAAATAAGTATAACAGACTGCAAAATTGTTTTGATGTTTTTTTTTTTACATATTCTAATAATTTGTTCTTCCTCCTTTGTTTTTTAAAACTGCTACCAAACGACGAGGCATTGAATCAACTAAATTTGGCAGTGTGGATGTGTCAGTTTTCAGCCATTCTTCCTGACTGACGGTTTTTAGCTCTAAAAGTGATTCAAATTGTCGTCCATCTGAATAAACGCTCTTCGACAGTAAACCCCATAACTTTTCTATGGAATTTAAGTCAGAACTTACTGCAGGCCAACAAAGAGTGGGGAAAGAAGTTGTTTGTGTATGCCGAGGCATGTATGGCATCATTATCGTGCTGGAACGTCCAGTCTTCTCCCCACAAACTTTCACCAAAATCAATAAAAACACTGTCCAACAATTCCAGATATTTCTCCGAATTCATTTTATGAAAAACAAAGCATATTGGGGTCTTTCCTCGATACCTGAAACCAGCCCATACCATTGGGAGCCTCCTTGGAAGTTTCTCGAGTACCGAGTTTCCCGCTCCTGGCGATTGTTATTCCGTGGTCCAAAAATGATGTTTTTCTGCAAAACTTAATCTTGCCTCCTTGTGTCTTGGGAGCAGCTTAGGTGTCGGTAAGCGCTTTTGACATTTAACAAATTTATTCGATTATTTTGAAAGAGATAAAAAGCGGTATGTTTTACTATCACATATCCTCATTCAATACACTGAAAAAAATTATGTGTTACTTAACAATTTCTTTGTTTTTTTTTTTAGAAAATGCAAATGGATATACTTGTTCCATATAATTATTTCGCGCACTGTATTAATCCTTGCAATTAGTCTTTTTTCGTTTTTATAATTACGTTCGATATGTTATTCAGGCCCCTAATCGCGTCGGATGACATCACTACCCTTTTAATATTATAATAATCGGTTTTC
Organism: Merodon equestris; assembly: GCA_958301585.1. Taxonomy (NCBI): domain Eukaryota; kingdom Metazoa; phylum Arthropoda; class Insecta; order Diptera; family Syrphidae; genus Merodon; species Merodon equestris. Next base: position 94,380,802 of record OY284414.1, read on the forward strand.
TATAATGTTTTATGTTTATAATGATGCCCTGATCCATTGTCTGCCATAGGGAGGAAAATATGTCAGTTGGGCAGGACATACACACTGTGAACAAAATAAATTGCAAATTAAGTAATATTTTCGTAGAATTTCTATCACAATTTAAGTTTAGTAATTATTTCTAAGTTTCAGAAGAAAAAACAAAATAGAACCAGAAACACCACAATTTCAATTGTCAAGAAAAAAAAGCTATAATTTCCTTCCGTTTTCAGAACGGCTACATCTATTCGTCGATTTGACTCCAACGAGACTCAAATTCCTGTTTTAAATTTGTTCATTTTCGCAACTCTTTTTCCCATACAGCTCAAGGAAATCTATTTGATTTAAATCCGGACGAGTGTGGCAACAATTTTTCTGTAAAAAAAACCAATCCGTTATTTTCGTCGGTAAACATCTCTGTCAGTAAAATGAAAAATAAACGGAGAACGGGCGGTTCTCACTAATGAAAGTCGAAAGAGGAAGTTGATAAGAGCCAGGCCTCACCAGAGGCTGCATGTGAAGGTGCTTGACTCATGGGATGAATATTGAAAGTAAGTCATGAAACTGCATGTGATAGCCGATCTATGATTCCTAAGCGCGGTGGATTTTCATTACGAGCTACGGTTGTCCATTTAATCATAACTTCATCAATAGCTTCAGAAAGGCAGGTTTTGGGTATGTTTACTGCTAGCATCAAAGTTTTACACTTTTTTTTTCTCAGAAAAGAATCTTTGTTTATTCAAATAAGGTTAATTCGGTGAATGTCAGGTCGTGCCGCAACATCCTTGCCGGCTTTTTCTACCTCTTAAATACAAGTATTTTTTTTCTGTAGGATGTTAGGGCTTCTCCCTCTAAACTTCGGAGAAATCGTGGTTCAAAGGTCATAATTCGAGCTACAATTGAAATATTCTCTCAAGAAATCAGTGAAATCACTGAAAAATTGACTCAGAAAGAAGGCCGAGTAAGCGAGGTTCCACTTTAATGTCATCACATTTTGTACTTTTAGTTTTCCGTTCATCTTTACAGGCTTATTTAGGAATTGCCGGTATTATCCATCGACTATACTCCGAGTATGCAGGGTAAAAAGCTAGATTTCGTGGTCAGTTGCCGAAAGTAGAGCTATTCGAATTTTTTAATTGGCTTCATCGTCTCGACTTTTTAGCCACCTGCAGCCATTGGTCCGGTTCCGAATCGAGAACATCATTTATATACTATAATTAACGACATAGCATAGTGTAAATGTTAATTCTACTTCGTTCCCACCGATTTTCGAATCCCTTTCAATCCATTTGTTCCTCCGGTAATTCACACATCCATTGCAGTGTCACAGAAATACTTTTATAGCATTTGTTACTCGATAAAATGTAATCAGACATCAATTACGAATGACTTTCAGGCCAATTTCGTGCCTCTATGTGGCTTGATTTAGCATATTACTGCTGTACTATAAATGTCATATAAATTGCAAAAAAAAAAAAAAAATATTGTAAATGAGAAGTAAAGAGAGTTAAGCATCATGAATACACACATGTACGTTTCTATATCTAGTATGATAGACAGAAGAAAACAAAACTTCAACACAAACTACAAATATTTGTATGAAATGATTATTTACGATATTTACGTGATGAGAAGGGTAAATGCGTGCATACAATTTTAACAATAAAACTAAAATATTTTTAACTAAATACATGATTATAATTGCATTGAAATCATTTTGAGTTTTGAGTTTTTATTTTACTTTTTTGGTTTTTGGTTTTTTCTTTCAGTTTTTAGTCTTTTATTTTAATTTTTGTTTTGTTTTAAAGCAGGTTTTAAGGATTTGGTGTGTGGTACCTATTTACTGACAGATATTCACTCTCTGGAGAAAGTCGGGGTTCATTTTTTTTCAATTTCTGTTCAAAAACAAAAATTGGCATTGAATTAGCTGTTTTCGTTGGCTCTGAGCACTCATGCTTTTATATTCCTCTGAGGTAACAGTAATTCTGCGTTGCTGAATTTTTCTCTTCATTGAATACCAAATAAGGAAGCTGGTTCAGATCCGAGGATTCGGAGAATGTATGCAGAATGCATTCAATCGGAGTCTCACAAGCTTGACATTGTGTTTTTATTAATCATGATAGGTTCCATAAGGTCCAATTTTTCTGCACCAGCAGTCGCCATATATGTACGTGATTTACTAAAAAATTAAAATGACTTAATTTTTCTCCCAAAAATATTTATTTATTCATCAATACCTACATATTTTGTCCCCCTCAAAGCAATTCCTCACAGGTATAGTGCACTTGTGCTCGAAACCCTTCTGATATGGGTCCTTTGGCATAGGCTGCTCTTTCAGCGATGCGGTCGTTATCTCCTCAATCGCCCTCAAAGAAAAAAAGTCGCAGAGTGCCAGATCCAGCGAATACCGTGGATTCTTCGTATTGCTTCACGCAAACGGCGCATAACTTTAAGGTAATATTCCTTATTGATCGTACGACCTTCCGGCAAGAACTCATGATGAACCACTGATGAAGAGATCAGTGAGTAAATCTTTCACCGAACGTTTTGTACTTTTTGCAGTCTTGGCTCTTCTTGTCGCTTCCATTGGGATGATTGGGCTTTGGTTGCGACGTCATAACCATGTATCCATGTTTCATCACCAGTGACGATACTCATGCGGCGGTTGTTTTGGTAAAAATTTAGCAATTTCGGAACAATCCTTCGCTGACCTACGTTTCCTGCCCATGAGATTGGCAAGAGCCAACTGAGATGCCAATATCCTCAGTAACTTCTCTGAGGGAGCGCCATGGAGCAGTGGGTAGTGTGTCGCCCGCTGACGCAAGATGAGTGAGTTCGGATCCCGATAACACCAACGTCATCGAATTTCGCGGCTTCCCTCCAAAAACCTTCCGTTGTTAACTTGCCTTTAAAAAGCTTCTCGGAATGGGCATTAAGCTTTAGGTTCCGTTCACTTGTGTGAAAAACAAATCGCATACAACATAAGTGAATAAGAAAGAAGCTTGGCTCTGGCTCTTCATGAGCATTAACGCCATCTAAGGTGTCTGTTTGGCAGTACAATGGACCAGTATTTGTGTCTGAGTGCTCCAACAGCTAGCAGAAGCCTCCGAAAAATAAAAATAAAAAAAAAACTTCTCTTTTAATTCTTATTCTATGATCCTGTCTTTCGTTATGAGCAGCCATTGAGCTTCACCATCATCTATCTAGGGGTGGTCGTGGTACAATGGTAATCATCACCGACTGTTGAGCCGAAGTTCAAGTCCGTCCATAGTCAAGAACAATTCCTATAGTTGTGAATGAGAGATGATCAAAAAGTGCTGACGAAGGCATAACACTCGCAGCATAAGATCACGACAAAACTCATACTCTATGTGAACATTTCCAATATAACAGCTTAATGACATGGAAAGGAAAGAGTTACCGTGAACTACAACTAACGCAAATTCAGTCGAATCTCTCAAATCCTATCTAGGACAATCACCCCCGGAGAGTAGTGAACGAACATCTTCGACACAAACCATCTGCACCCCGTCCATGTTGTGTGACAAACACCATAAGAGCGTACACTCTTGAACGTCGCGAAGACGTCGCGGATGAGTCGTTAGTCCCAGGCGGCTCGGTGGCGGTGGTATACCGTCTCTATTTTGAACTAACCTTTAGGAAAAAATATGGAATAATGCTTCTGGGGGAAGCTGGCCTAAGTCTGCTTAATTCTATAATGGTTGGGCCTTTAGTTGGATTTTTCTTCATTCGTGTTAATATGTATAGAATACTTTCGAGGAACAACTATGATGGATAACCGAATAGAGATCTAGATGTTTAAATTCCTGTCGATTTAAAGTGGTTTGTCACCTTTTTCAAAACTCATTCTTTTTCTAACGCCAATTTCTTTCTGCTTTTCTTCTATTGCAACTCAACTTTTTGAAAAGAACATTCGAAAAAACTTAACTTACTACATCGATCTCTAGTAGTAAACAGGATGTTAACAATGGCAAACTTACGTGATCTCGCCACAGGAAATCTGAGTATACCAAAATTAACGACGACTTTCTGCCGAGTCCAGAAGCTTCTATTGGATAAAATCGCTTTCAATATTATGATATCAGTATTGTTGAGGCCTAAACATGATCTCGTCTCATTACATGGCTAGAGGCAATTGGGCACATTTTGTAGAAAATTGCAGGGCCAGAGCCAGAGAATTTGCATTTTAGGCAAATCAATCCCACCACGTCGACGTTGTTGTATAGCTCTTTTATGTTGTGGCTTTTGATCACCCTTAATCAAGCTGACGTGGTCAAAATCGATAAAACATGATTACTTAATAAGAGGCTAAGACGGAAACTCTTTGGAGATGATTAGGTTTTAAGGAGCCACATTCTAGGTTGTCGGCTTGTAGTCATATGCAGCGTACGTCCTTCGTTTTCAATTTTTTTGCGATTTTTATTACCTTGGGAATGCACTACCAAGGGGTAGAGGCAGTAAAAGTTGCATGGTAAACAAAAATTCAAATCCTTACTGTAGGTATACTACGATGTACGGTCTCATCATAGTATACTTACTTATCGGGTTGGTTGGTATGGTTGATAGGACGTGTAGCTGGTGACTATATCAAAGGAGATGAAAGGAGTTACTTAGTTGTTGTACACCGAGTTTGTACCCTGGGAATGACTTGGTATACCTGTCTAAGAAAAGCTTCTCGAAAGAAATCCCTTTCACTCATGTGAAAAACCACGCACAATATGGGCAGAGGATCTGCATATACGAGTATATTGATAATGAAAATAAAACACGGTGTTCAAAAAATTATTTATTTTTCTACCTAGTCTCCTAACAAGTCAATACATTTAGTCCATCGTTTTTTTTTACACAGGATTCCTTTAGAAAAAATTCTTCGTCTTAGCTCTCCCAAAGCGCCTCAAGAGCTTTGCTAACGTTTTCAAATTTCCTGTCGGATATGTTCCTTGAGCCGAGGAAAAAGGTAGAAGTCACTGGCAGTTAAATTTGGCAAATAGGGCGGGTATTCAGTTTGAATCTCACTTCTTGAATGACAGTCATTGCCCCAGCGGCTTTGTGAGCCGGTGCGTTGTGCTGGTGAAACAGCACTCGAGCTCGCAGTTTGCCGCCTTTTTTTCTTTAATTACCTCCCGCCATCTTCTTATTTGGTCTGCGTAGTAAGATCCCTTTGTGGCTCCTTTTTTCAAATATTCAACCTAAAACGGATGCCATAATCTTTCCTGCCGAATTTGACACTTTTAATTGCCTTGGCGTCGGACAGGTGCCTCGCTTCGAAAACATCGACTGTTGTTTGGTTTCAGGATCAAAATGGTGGATCCGGGTCTTTTCCATGGTCACGAAATATAACAAAAATCTGATCTGCTTGGAACCTCTCGAAATGACGACTCGTTTTTTCTTTTGTACGTCTCGGTACCCAACACGCAGAGACCTTTTTCATATGCAATTCGTTCGCAAGGATTCTTTGAACATCGCCATATGAGATCCCTATGACCTCAGCTATACTCGTATGCCTGATGGTCGTACTTCAATTTACCAACTCAACATTTTCGAGTTGGGACGTGGATGGGCGTCCTTCGCGATGTTTATCTTCAGTTGATGTCCTGCCCAGCTTAAATGTCTTGGTCCAGCGTGCTAATGTGGAATATGGAGGGGCAGAGTCCCCCAATATCACTGTATACATTTTTGGTAGACAGTTTGTTCAAACAGAGGTACTTGATGGCAGCTCTAATTTTGTTTTTCCGCTTTTGAACGTGCCTCCTGAGAATCGTGGTCTTTATAGAATATGGTCTATAAGCAAGTAAAAATAATAATTTTCGGACTTTTATACGGACTGGAAATAACTGATTATCATTACTTTCGGATCACCCCTCGTGTAAGAGTATGGTACATAGTATGTAGAAACAAATAATCTGTAAAAGGTCTTTATAAAGATTTCCTAAAACTTACAATAATTCCAAATGGTTGTGTTGTCTACATTTTGATGACCGATCTCTACTAGCGTTACATAATGGTAAACTAAGTTGTTGGCTTGTGGAAGACCAGATGACTATAATTTACATAATTTCCCTTCTCAATACTGTCCAGTATGATTTTTGCTAAAGCCATTTTTCTAGCGCTACAATTGTCCAATTAATTAAAAGGAAGTAAAGTGCTTCTAAGATTTAGGGTGCTGGGTGCAAGTCATATATAGAGAAGTTTAAAGAAGTACGTTAACGTACGCAACAATTTAAACTTTTATTCAAACCTATTACAACTAATAGACGACACTCAAAAAAGATGAAAACACGAAATGTGGTGATGCTCCACATATGTATATACGAGTATGTACATCGCATATCTATTTCTAAGAATTCAATGCAAATATTGATATTGATGTTTATAATTTTTTATTTATAATCGTTTCGTAGTTAATCCAAAAACATAATTACAATTACATTACACAAAACAACTTTTACCACGTTTAAGCAACTTAAATGGAAAGTCGTGAAAATATCACCTAACAGCATACCATTAAACCTAAAAACTCAAATTAATAATGTAGAATATAAAAAAGCAATGAAACACAAGAAACTATTATACGCGATGCCTTCAGATAAAGGCATTTTTAATGTTAGGCATAGAGTAACTACGATTTGTAAGTTGGGGAAAAAAGAAAAACAAATATTTGTATAAAAAACACATTCAGGTAAAATAAACAAAAAAAAGTGAAGTGTTTAATAAAATTAAGGATTAAGTAAACAAAATATCTGATAAAATTTAATATAAATAAAAAGATTTATAAAGTGAAATATATTTCAATGAGTTTGTTTAGTATAACGACGTCGTCTATCGTGCTAAGCCGCAATCAGTCGTTTTCCGGCTAGCATGATTATAAAAGGATTTTAGCTAGTCTACCAAGCACATCATTTTTAAGACTTACATATTAAACACGATTTAAAACACGAGAAAGCTCTAGGGCATTTAGATTTACTTAGATGACGCAACAGTTCGGGGTGAACCAGGGCCTCAACCAACAAGCCTCTCCAGCCGGCGCACAGTGTGTTATTTTGCGAATCTAGCGGAACTTTATTCGTTGAGCGTTTAAATGATTTGTAATTTATGTTAAACTGTTAAATTATGTAATTGTATGTTATTGCGTGAGTTTTTTAAGCGTAAGTAAGTCTTAGATGTTTAATTACATACATTTAACACACGTACCACACTCTTCAAATGCTCTCAATTGCTCAGTTTGTTTTTTAAATTAAAAATTCTTATTTAAAAACTTTTAGAGTACTTTTTCTAAAATGTTCAGTAAAGTCTTGAAACATAGTTAAATAGATCATTTTATCTTTTTATCATTTCAAGGATACCTAAGAATATCTATACAAAAAAAAAAAAATAACAAAAACATTTAATGTCTCTTAATTATTATTATTAATTTTTTTTTAATATATTTTTTTATTTGGAAAAGGTATATTTAAATAAATGATTAGAATTATTCGTCTTCTTCATCTGAGCTTGAATTTTCAGCATTTGGAGGCTTTAGTAATGTAATACATTCTGGTGGGAGTGGGTTTCTTTTTCTATGAAGCATTGTACTTCGGCTGGAAAAATATGGATCTGAGGAAAGTAAAAATCTATTTATGACATCTCGATTTGAGCTTTGCCGTGAAAACTTTCGACTGAAATGCTCTCGGAATCGCCTATATTCTTTGTTACTTGCCTCCTGGGCTTCTTCGGATAACTGCCCAAGTGGTAATACACAAGCTTCAATTATTTGTTTTGAGTGCATAAGCACCTTATGTATACTTCGAGGCATATAATATCAAGAATAATTGCGAAGATAAATATCCTTCGTTTCGCTCGCATAAAGTCCAAATTTTTCTGCGTCTATTTCATATTCACTTGATATTACTTCAAGCAAAACTCGTAAGTGATTTATCAAATCAATATTTAGACCTGTTATCTCTGCTGTTACTTCAGGGTTTCGAAAGAATTTTCTCGCAGTGTTGCCATCATTGGTGTTTCCAGCAATTTGCTTTGGCATGTCAACTAAAAGCCCCATTCGTTCCCGAAATTGAGATTGTAACATTTTTTTTCTATTCGCCACGGATTCTCTTTCTGCTGGGGTCTTTGCTTGCCACTTCTTTATGTCCAACTTGTATGAAATGTGCAACAGACACTCAAAAGCCCGTATCCACGAGTGCAATGGCGAAATCCCAAAGTTGAACATTTTTTCATCCGGCTGCCTTACTGAACTTTTTTCGGTGTTCATTTCTTTCGGAGTGGCTCCACAAATATAGCATTTTTGCGAAGAGTTATATTGCGACAACGCACTACAAACCTTGCCGTCCACCATTGTCAAAAGAAGATCGTGTCTGCAATGGACTTCGACACCATTCAGTATTAGGCTTGTTGGCTTAAGGTTATTAATTTGATCTTGCACTTCCTTTTCTTGGGTGTTAATCAGATCAGTGTTTTTTTTTTTAAAAATAAATTTTACCAGCCTGCAGTACCTTGTGGAATTTGGCTTAGGGTTTTGCCATACAATTTTTCCAGATAAATCATCAACCAACCGAAGTGGGACGAAAGTTATCGAAAAGAGATTTTCATGACTATATTCAGCATCGTTCATACTTATTTTATATCTGCTTTGCGCTGAGTTTGCCTCACAGCCCCATTTGGATATAAGTCGCAGAGATAAAATGTGCTTACTTAAAGTTTTCAAGTGCTCAACAAGATCGTTTTGAGCTTTTGTGATGCGTTTCACAGTTATATCCAGCAAAGCTTGTAACTTAATTTCTGCAGACACATCAGTCACACTAAATGCTTCTTCTGCGGGGTAGCAGTCTCTTTTTGCCTCTTGCACTAAATAATATGCCGGATAAACATTTGCATTAAGCTCTTTCATTTGCTGTCTCATGGTTTTGTACTGAAACGTGCTTAATTTAGTATTTACGATGAGTATTAGGGCTTCTTCTGGAGTTATTATTTTGTTCGCCTTTTCCTGGCTTAATATAGCCTTTTTGATGTTTGTGGCTCTTCCGGGAGAACGACTTGTAAGCTCCTTGACAATATTAGCTGCATCTCTTTTGCCAGAGGCTCTCAAACTAATTTCAGCTGCAAGTGCAATTTCGCTTGGAGTTTTTGAGACAACCAGTTCTTTTATTTTGCGTTTCTGAACTTTTGGAGTGCAAATGTCAAATGATTTCGAAGGTCGTCCTCGATTTGCAGTTGAACTTGTTGAAGGAACACCTTCAATAAAGTCTTTAGGTAGCTTAATATCCTCATTCAACCACATTTCATTGGTTTTTTCAAATTTTTGAAAACTTCGCCCACTTCGTTCCCATCTATTTGACATTTTAGAATTTAATGAGCTCACATACGTTTGGAGCACTCTGGGGACATTGTCTGGGTCCGTGAGACCGAAGTGTTGCATAATGAAATCAGAAATTTTCTTATTGCGATCCTCTTTCGTACAGATTCTCCAAATACCGAAAATTGTTGAATTTTTCATTTTGCTATATAGATCAATTGAAAAAAAAAAATGTATGGGGTTAGCAACCAGAACCAAAAAAAGTAAACAGATTCTGATTCATAAAACACCAACGGAGACTTTAAGTACAATTACTCGATGGATACATGAGGATACTTTTTTAAAAGGCTTCACAAAGCCACAAAACACAAAAACAAATCGTCACTTTTAAGTTCTTCGAACACACCAACATTTTCTATTAATTTGTAAGTGTACACAAAAAAATTACCTACCTTGAGAGCTAATAAGGTATCAAAAAAAATAATAAAATAAATTGGATGAACAAAACTAAGAAGTTACTTAACCACACAATATCAACTTAGGACAACGAATGCACTGAACCTTTTTTTTATTTTTCGCTTGAACGAAGCTGATGTTTGTGATACCGTTGAACGGTAAAATACAGTTGTTTTTTTGTTTTTGTTTTTAGCATGTTATAGCTGGATGTTTTACTTTTCATATGATACCGATTTTGTTTCATTTGGACGACTCTTCATTTTTATTAAAGTTCCGCTAGATTCGCAAAATAACACACTGTGCGGCGCATGCCCAGTTGGTTGAGGTCCCTTTCCACCTGTGTCACCACTTTAGATGCGGTCGTTTTCTGCTGCGGTCGTCCTCTGCTGTGCCATCTGCTACCTCTTTCCCTCTTTCCTCGGGGTTAGAATCGTAGACTCTTCGGGCCGGAGCAGTGGTGTCCATTCGATAATGTCCAAGCCTCAGCGCCATAAAGGAGGGCCGGGATGATTAAGGCTTGTAGAGGGCTACCTTGGTTTTTTGAGTTACTACGATAACTTATTTATTTACTTATCAAGCTGGCGATCCAGCTGGAGGCTCTGAGCCTGAACGAGAGCCAGCTTTCACTCATATCGGTCCCGGGAAGGCTGCTCCCAATTGGAAAGTCTAAGTTTCCTGATGTTCGCGGTCATTTGGTCTCTAAACCGGAGGTTCGAATTTCCTAGCCTTCTCGATTCGAAGACCCTCTTTGCTAGAGCGCGGGCGTCCAAGCGCTGGATGTGGCCAAGCCAATGAAGTTGACAGATGTTTGCCTTCCAGATTACGTCTATATCATTATATATGTACATAGCTCGTAGATTTCGCGGTTGTGTCTTCTCCTTCATTCGCCTACCTCGTAAACAGGACCATATATCCGACGGAGAATTTGTTTTTCCGAAGAACATAGAATCATCTCTGCTTCCATCTCGTCCAACATTCGCCTGCGTAAAGCAGGACTGACAAGATCAGTGTTCCATATAGAGTAATTTCGGACATCCTTGTAAGGAGTTTTGACTCTAGCTGTTTTGATAAACCGGAGTAGCACCCAGGGTGATTCTTCGTCGGATCTCAACTAAGTTTTCATATGTGTAGTTAATATTTGCCAGTTGACAAGAGTTGACAAACTCCTTAACTACCTCATAATTATATCTGTCGATGGTTACGTTCTGCCCAAGGTGGTGTTCGACGAGGTGGTTATTTTGTTTTATCCTCATTTACTTTTAAACTTTGCCTGCCTTTTGTTCAATTGCTGTGAACGCCTTACTACGGCGCACTGGGAGCTTGGAATGATGTCAATATCATCCGCATATCCCAGCATTTGAACACTTTTGAAAAAGATAGTGCCTTCGTGTTGACACCTGCCTGCCTCACTATCCTTTCAAGGACGAAATTCAAGAAATCACACGACAGCGCGTCTCCTTTCCGAAATCCAATACACGTTTGTAAAGGTTCGGAGGTATGGGATCCAAACTGCCCAGCGCATCCAGAGTTTTCCAGTGTAGCGATACACCCGAGTAAATTTTTTCGGGATTCCGAAATCGGCCATTGTCCTGTAGAGCTCTTGACGATGAATGCTGTTCGTATGCGGCTTCAAAGTTGATTAAAAGATGGTGAGTATCGACTTGGAACTCGTTGGCTATTTCCAGGATCTGGCGTAATGTGAAAATCCACACTGGTACGTGCCTATTAGTTTGGTGCAAAACGGCTCAAGACGTTCACATAGCAGACTGGATAGGATCTGTAGGCTATATTTAACAGGGTTATGCCTCGATAGTTGGATCACCTTTTTCGAATATGGGGCAGATAGAGCTGGTATGCCAGTCGTCGGGCATGCTTTCATCCTTCCAAATTTGACAGATGATCTGGTGCATGATCCCTACCACAACATCATCGCCAGTTTTAAAGAGGTCAGCCTGAAGACCATCTGAGCCAGCAGCTTTGTTGGATTTCAGCTTATGAATAGTTGAGCTGACTGGGAGGCGGGAGTAGTCCTTCGGCTGGCGATCGGTTTTCTTCTGACCATATCATTTTCTTTTGGTCATGCCCGATAAGCAGCTGTTGGAAGTGCTCCTTAAACACATTCACTATTTCCTTCGAGTCGGTGACAAGATTACACCCATAATTTTGAAGAGCCTGGGCGCCCGTTGTGAAGTCGGGTGCAAAGGCTTTAGCATTTTTGTAGAAGGTTCAAATCTTCTGTCTATCTCGAGCCTCTTCGGTATTTTTGAGCTGGGAGGTTGCGAAGGCTATTTTCTTTTTTCGCAGTAGTTTCTTTCACATTGAAGTCTCCTAGTACTATTTTGATGTCGTACTCCGGACAGGCTTACTAGGTTCCGTCCAAGAAGTCATAGAAATCCTCTTTGATGGACTCCTGAGCCTCATCGATGAAGGCGTGTGCACATATAAGACTTATGTTACGAGGGTGATCCGATAAGTACTTAGCCTCGCCGCCAGATGGCGCCAGTATCGCAAGAGCAGCTTACATTCTAGTAGACGGCTACTGTCCAAATTTCAGCCGGAACGGACTTGTAGTTTTGTTTTGACCGCGTGTGGAAGCGGGTGTGTCCGCGGATTTTAGAAAAATGAAAAAGAGCAATATCGCTCGGTGATTCGATTCTTGTTTTTGGAAGGGAAATCGCGCAGCGAAATCAAAGAGCGTTTAGATGCTGTGTACGGTGACTCTTCTCCTTCGATGGCGACCATCAAAAATTGGTTTAACGAGTTTCAACGTGGTCGCATGTCGGTTTTTGATGAGCCACGTCCAGGTGCCTCGAAAACGGCTACCACGGATAATAACGTGACAAAAATCCACGATCTAGTATTGGCAGACCGCCGCGCCGATTGAAGGTGCGTGAGATAGCTGAGACAGTAGGCATTTCAAAATGGGTGCCGCGTTTGTTCACTCTGGACAACAAGCGCAACCGTGAGACCACTTCGGAGCAGTGTTTGACGCTGTCCGAAGGAGTTTCTGCGTCGTTTCGTGACAGTCGACGAAACATGGATCCACTGGTACACACCAGAGACCAAGGAACAGTTGAAACAGTGGATTTCACCCGGCGAACGTGCTCCGAAGAAGGCGAAGACTGTCCCATCGGCCGGAAAGGTGATGGCCACCGTTTTCTGGGATTCACAAGGTGTGATCCACATCGACTACCTGGAGAAGGGCAACACGGTCAAAGAGCTGTACTATGCCAAATTATTGGGCCGATTCGACGCCGAATTGAAGAAAAAACGGCCCCACTTGGCGAAGAAAAAAGTGCTTTTCCACCATGATAACGCACCGGCTCACACCTCCGCCCTCACCCCACCGCCCCATCCACCGTATTCTCCAGATTTGGCCCGTGCGACTTCTTTTTGTTTCCAAACTTGAAAAAGTCATTCGCCGGACAGAAATTTCAGTCGAATGAGGAGGTCATCACCTCAAGAAAACGTATTTTTCAGACGGGTTAAAGAAGTTGGAGCATCGCTGGGTCAAGTGTATCGAGCTAAAAGGAGACTATTGAAAAATAAATCGCCATTTCTCCAAAATTTTTGTTTTTCTTTTGTAGTACTAAGTAGTGCTAAGAACTTATCGGACCATCCTCGTATAGAACCTTCCCTGGATGCTTTTACAGTCAAGCGATCATTTATCGGTTCAAAATCAATGTCGTTTGATCTAAGCCGATTTTCCGATCCTATCCCTCACACGATAATGCGTCACATTGAATCCTTTTTTGAATATCGATGGTCTCAATAAGCTCGTGACATGGCTCTGTATGGTCGTTATAGACACTCACACTGCATAAGCGGCTCAACCGTCCAGAAAAAGATAAATGTGGTGATTTGAAATTCGTGAGTCTTTTCCAACGTAGTGTGAATATTTGGTCTATAGTGGAACTACCTATATCACTGTTTTAAGGGACCTAACACTGTTGGCTCGGAACAAGATATGATTTTTTACGATAGGGATGTAATCCTCTCAGCGTGACTCCAAACCTGGAAGACCATGCTCTTATTTGCCCCAAGAACAATAAGGCTTTCGGTGCCGACCCTAAAATGATCCCGTCGTGACCTGATTTCATCTTGGAAAGTTTTCCTTCGTCGCCCCAAAAAAACAAGTCGTGTAATGGTGGCAGCTTGGATCTCGCAAATTGATTGCCCTCAAACGATCTTACAAAGGAGTCTACCCAGTGAGAGAAGAGAAGGAGACCAGAAGAATGTGTTTGCTTTAATTAGAGATCATGGAGTTCCACAGGAGTGAGCATAGGTGTCTATACTTTTACTAAATTCGGCAGATGAAACAAACAAAATTTTACTTTCAATAATATATTTTGTGCGTTTGAGATACAAATAATACAAGAAATACAAAAAACAAATATTCAACCATATACCATTGCAATTCACATAAGAGTTCTAGACGTATGTACATATGTACGTTTGTATATAGAGTAAGTAAACAGAAGAACACAAAAAAGAGCTAAAACCTAAGACATTGAGTATAACAGGTACATATACAGGAGCATTAACGCAAGACAGACAGAGTTGATAAATTGACAGCAAGTATGAGAGCATATAATGTAGAGTATATATGTATGTATGCGTGAGTATTGTATCGTATATCCTTAAGCCTAATAATCGTTTACACAATTCATATTGATCACTGGTCATTTGTTTGTGGTTCGGGCTAGAGAGCGCTCATCCGTTGCAAGTTATCCGTTTTCCGTTGTATCCATTCGATTGTTGATTCCTTACCTGAGGAAGGCGGAGGTCAGAGGGATTGGGAGTGTACGGCTGATAGTTTGGCTCGAAGTGGCACGTAGAGTTGGTACGGCTGTGAGGATTGTTGGCGAAATAATACTGTAACCGTGGGTTGGAGTGGAGACGCGTAAGTATGATGTAGAAGGAACACGGACACTGGTCAACGAAATTGGGCGCAGTTGGGAGGTGGTGGCCGGTGTGATTCCAGAGTATCGGAGAACATCGCTGCTGCTAAGACCGCTACTAAGGTCGCCGTTTAATTGAAGGCTGCTCAAGCCGCTCAGAGTGGATGAAGATGAATGTCCGTTGCCATTGAGCAAGCTCAGACTAAGATCGCTGCTTAATCCACTGCTAAGGCTACTGCCCAAGCTACTGCCCAAGCTACTGCCCAAGTTACTGCCCAAGCTACTGCTGAAACTGCTTCCGAGACTGCCGTAACTGGAGAGTCCACTTAGTCCACTTAGTCCGTTGATACCATTTGTAAGGCCGTTGGTGGTAAGCCTCGTGATTCCATTGCTTCCATTACCATTTCCATTCGATTTACCATTTCCATTTCCATTTTCGTTTCCATTTCCATTGCCATTGGATGAGCCTTGTTCACTAGAACCATCTAGTCCATTTGGACTCTCTGTTTCGGCTGAGGTTGCTTCACGGGACAAGGCGGCTGATTGCTCCTGTGAACCATTCGACGATCGTTCATCTTGCCCGTCGTGGCCATTTCCATTCCCATCGCCGTTAATTGGATCTTCAGCGGCTTTGAGCTCAGCCTCCCTATAAGCAGCAAAATGTTCAGCCTTAGCCTTTGCGACTTCAGGTGTATCTTCGACAGGTTTTGGTGCAACCTTATCATCGACAGGCGCTTTGGGTAGGTTTGTTGCGGATGCTTGGAAACCATTTGCACTGTCTGCCGTGTATTCAACTGTCTGCAGCTCTCCGTCAGCATCAACGTAGCTGTATGAACCTCGAGTCACGCCATCCAATGACTTGTACTCAGCTTTCGCAGAAGGACCACCACTATATCCATACGAGTACTGTCCAAGACCATCCTGTGCATGATACTGAGTTGTGATTGGGATCGAAGCCGTATACAGTGTCGGCGAGAATTGCACAAAAGTGGCGCTAGCCACAGCCAGGGATGCAGCGAAAACTATTAAACACTTCATCTTCACTAAGTTTCTGAGGTTGTATTCCAATTAAATCTGCTGATGGTGAGATGAGATCACACAGTGAACTGATGCTTTTTCGTTGGATGCGTTCGAGTTTTTATACACATTATCTAAGCCAGCGTTAGACTGCATCTCGCCTGTCTCGGATCGTGGATGGTGTCACTTGTGCCTCTGACTGACCTCGAAATTGTCCACTAATACCCCACATGGATCCGATTTCCATGCCACCCGATCTACACACAGCTCACGCAGAGTGTGTTATTCGATGGTATCATTGGGCTACCAGCCAACAGACACTGGTGCATGGTGCATATTCTATTGTGCACGAGATCGGATGACAGATTTTTGACGAAATCTTGATAGGCAGCGCAATTTAGGCGGCGTCTGGACTGACTGCAGTTGCATCCGAATTTGATAGCTTAATGCTTGACCTGTGCTCATGAATTCCTAAGGCGCCCTCATTTCTCGTGACACAACGAGCTAGACCACCTTCACTTCCCGTGGTTGGCTAAAAGCAGGTAACCTGATCCAAATTGTCTCGCAGTGACCTGATCGGAAGAATTATAAAGCAATTAGCTTACCTAAGGTCCCACTTGTTGCGCCTTGGGTTGCACAATGCTTGTACCTTGGTGGCAGAAGTGGCCGGGGGATAGTGGAATACTTTTGAAATTGTCCAACACGCTGATGTGCTCCAGTTGTATTTTTTTGCATTTGATGGAATCGGCTTGTTCAATGACCACTTGGAAGGTTGGGTGGTTAATAGGCATGCGATTCGTTACAACGTTGTAATGGAAAACATGTGATGCTTGACAGGAGGCTGTTGGAGGCGAATACCTCACGAGGTATGCTAGACAATATCTCATGTCAGCTGTTGAATCTCATTCTTTTCTGTTGAGACCTTCATGACTCAGATGTTTATACATGTTTTGCATAACATGTGCAAACATTTGCTTAATTTTTCCGGTTGACTGGGGTTCCATTCTTGTTAGTCATGTGCGAAGGCTTCACTCACTATCACTTTCATGCCATGCTAAAAATGGGTCTTAAAAAGGCGCGGCAGGTCTCTTGTTTTTCCTAAAAGGGTTGTTTAAAAGGATCTGACGGTTCAGAGAGAGAGATGAATATGCTGGTGAAGTTGCATAAGGCCCTACTTCGTCAGAGAAGTAAGTGACACACATCGTCTTAAAAATGGAGACTTCTAGCCCTCTTGTGACCTTAGATTTGGATGCCGAGGAGTATGAACGTATTAAAGTGGCTAGCAAAGAAAGAAATTGGCCTATTGGCCGTGTTATTTGAAGAAGGTACTAGGTTGAAGACTACTGTCACCAGCCTTTAGTGACGTCTTTGCAAATAGGTTCTTCGAATAGAAATAGACCTTCAATCATGATCTTACTGATCTCTGAAGAGAAACGTGGTGAAGTTCAAGAACCGTGGAAGTATGAATTTCCTTGTCTTTTTCCCTGTAATTTCATCAGCCAACACATGAAGTTATGTTCAAAAAATATCGGAAAATGTAGAATTCCGCGGGTTCAGGTCCTGAGAAACTCTTCTCTGAGCTAGTTCTAGCGAATTCATCGGAGATCTGATTTCCTGGGATCCCAGAGTGACCTGGGACCCATGCAAGCCTTAGTGTATTCAGTCTTCCGACTTTGTTCAAAAAGGAGTTCACGCACTAATTTGGTGCTGGATAAAGGATTGGACACAGTTTTGAGTGCAGCTTGGCTGTCACTGCAGACGCATATCCTTTTTGCCTTCCACTTATGCTTCACAGCATAGTTTTCCTAACAAGAAGTGTTTTTGCGTTCAAAGAAAACTCCAGTGCCCAGACCCAGACTTGGAGCCATCTGTAAAAATGCAAAGACAGTCTATTCCAGGTTCAGTATCTGGCCAGAGCCAGTCATGACGCCATGGAAATTTGACTGTGAAATTAAAGCGAGGGAGGTGTCACTGCGTCGGAAGGCATATCCATGAGACAAGGATCGTAGGATATTTCTCGGGCAAGCACACTGTCACTCCAATGCGAGTTATACCAAAAACCACATGAGAGATGGTTTTCAAGGCGCATCCTCTGATATATATGTCAAGGGATGGAAGATTCATCATACTCGCATCATCTAGAGTAGCGCCCGGTATGCTGGGGAAAGCTTCCGCACAGCTGAGACAAGATCCAGAGGACCTTTTTCCGCGATAAGCTCCATGTTTTGCCAAAAACACCTTTGCATTGCTAAAAAGCTGACAGCACTTTGGGGGTTTTTGACTCAACATGCCTTGACCAAAGAAGTTTGCTATCTAAAATGACTTTCAGGTACTTTGAATATTGGGATGGGAATGTTTTTAGCACCAGCAGAGTCGTGCCAATATTTTTCCTCCTTCTCGTGAAGAGAACGACAGCAGTCTTAAGGGGATTAACCGGCAGCCCATTACTCATGCCTTGGGACAGACATTCGCTTAATATGAGCCGACAGAGAGAACGGAAACATCATTCGCAAAGGCCTGGGCATAGATTCCAGAGGCATTGAGAGACTCGAGCAGAAAGTCAACCACCATGCACCATAACATTGGAGCCAGAACACCACATTACGGGCAGCCCCTGTTTACGCCAGACTTGTAACATTGTTGACGCAATATATCGCAATAGTCGCAGTTACCGTTGAAGGAGTATGCAAGTATGACAGTCTGATGGCCCGGAAAATTGGTTTGAAGTAGCAAACTAAGTGTTTCTGCTTTAGACTCAGTAAAGGTACCATCAAATTAACTGGGTACATCCAGCTTTGTCGGTTTTCCTCATTTGGTTACTTTGACCAACTTGCTGGTCGCTCTCAGAGATTTGATCTCTTTGCAGAAGGTCTTATAAGAATCATTCTTCGATTTACAAATATTCTTTTTGCCCTGATCGATACTTATTTCAGTCATCTTCTGAATTCGATTTGAGCGATCTATGAGTATTCAGGAGACTTCTAGCTTCCCTGCGAAGACATTGGAGCTCAGCATTCCACGAGAGAACCAATTGCAGGGAGGTTTTTTGACAGGACATGCGAGTTCAAAACAATTGGTGATGACTCCACTCATTCTTTGCCAATTGTTTCGCTCTTAGTTAAGGTAGGGTTTGAGTGGATTTCTCAAGCTTCTCTCTAAACTGTACCCAGTCCGTCTTTTTCGGATTCCGCTTGGACTGGGAGGGGGAGATCCCACAGTTCAATTGGAATTCGATATATCTGGGGTCTGACAACGTAGCATCTGGTAAGACTCTCCAGTTAGTGAGCGCCTTCAAATATCTGTTAGATAGGGTTAGATCAATCATTTCCTATCGTTTCGCCGGAACCAATGTTGGTTCAGAGCCAACATTGTTCATGATAAGGTGAGACGACAGAAGTTTAAAAGATTGTCTCCTCTAAGATTGCATTTACTGCTGCCCCAAACAGTGTTCTGAGCATTAGCATCGCAACAAATTACGAGTCCAAGTTTTCTGACTTCACAGTACTCTCCGAGTTCAGAAACTGCATCCGGTGGCGGAGGTTGCACTGAGTCGTAGGAGAAGTAAGCAGGCTTTTCTCTGTGCGTTTCTAGCCACCAAGTCTTGTCCACAGAATTGTTCAAGTTTGGTTGCCGATAGTGGGTTCGGTATGATGTGGCAGACCTTAGGCTTGCGGATCGCTCATTATAAAGTTTATTTCATACCCATGCTTCCTGAATGGATACAATGTGATGAGTTGTACTACTGTATGCAAGTCTGCTATTTAGAAGAGCGGTAGCAGCCTTACACAGCTTTCTCCCTCTCTCAAAAATCCTCGGTTTATCCCTATCTCTAGGTGAATTTCCTCAGTTATGAAAACCTCTTTTATAACCTATAAACAAAAATGGTCTAAAGAACGATATTAACAATAATCGTCTGATTGTACGAAATTTTAAGTTTTTGCTGCAAGTCTTTAATCTCCTCTAGACAACACGGTTTCCTCTACAACCATAAAGTTTGTTGAATTTTTGGCCTTTTCCCTCTCAGCCTTAGATAATGGCAAAGAAGTCGACGTTATTTCAACCGATTTCAGCAAAGCTTTTGATAAAAAACTACCACAGACTGGTATTCTTCAAGTTGTCTTCCCTTGGCTTCGATCCCATTTCTTTGAATTGGATATCTTCTTACCTGGAAAATTGCTATTACAGTGTTCGTTTCTGCTCTGCTTTTTCTAACGCTTTTTTAGCTTCCACCGGCGTCCCCCAAGGCAGCCACTTAGGTCCACTTGTTTTCGTTCCTATCATTAACGATATTGAAATGATGATTAAACATTCCCAGTATTTCAAGACCATTCCCTCCAGTCATGACTCTTCCCTTATTCAATCAGATCTTAATAGTTTTCCCAACTGGTGTTCCAAAAATTGCTTGTTGCTTAACATTTCCAAATGCCAATCAATTACTTTTCACGTAAACGAATCAAACCTCCACCTCGTCTCTACTTCCTCAGTAATCAATCTCCACCGTTCAGGCTATCCGCGATCTTGGCATATTAGGAGCTATGTATACATTTTCGCGCAGATACATTTCAGGCAGATGTCCGCTAGAAGGAACAGCTCACCACGAAGGTACCATTCATCAGAGCAGACCTCTCAGCCTGAATACAGAAGGCTGTTTCTGGAGCTAGCTCCAATAGACGATCCTCGCAGTGTTTGCAATCTGCGCTGGTCTTTCAACTGTCCCTGCCAGCTTTCCCTAGCCGGATCTTTCCAGTGGAGATGGCTGCTTCTTTGTAGGAAAGGTGCTTCTCTCGACTCCTTACGGTCATTGAGATCTCGGTTTTACTATGTGAAGTGCTCGTCTCCGAGGAGCAGTTTTTGGTTCTCTCGTTTCTGGTTTTTGCTTTGATCTGTGTGGATTGCCGCATCTGCCTTAGCACTTCGATTGCCTGCTGCCACGTCCGAGGAGGAAACATTACATTCTTTCCTCTCCATATGACCATTTCCGGTCAGAGCTACCGTCTTCCATTTATAAGCGCTCTTACTTTTCTCGGTTCGAGTTCCTGCTCTCTTCGGATGCTGCTCTGGGACAGCTTTGCCAGTTTGAGGGTTATTAGGACCGGAAACCGCTTTGCCTTCTGCGCTCATAGTCTGTCTGTCAGTATTACCACTTTTTTCGGCGGTAGAAACCTGAAAGCTTCCAGCGTCGCCAGTTTGGGAACCTGGCACGCTCTTATTTGGGAGTCGATTCTCGCTGATATGAGGAGAAGTGTTAGAGGCGCATGCCGAAAGTGCTGGCATGCAACCTTCACTAACCCCCGACGGTTTATGCGCTGTGCGCTGTCGATATGGGCGAGTGCAGCAAATGAGAGGGTCGGATGGGTTTCGGTAGGGGATACCTAGGAGAGATTTCCGATATTGTGGGTGCCATCTGGAGTAATTAAATCCTTTGGGTTATCCATTCGTTCAAATTCCTCGAGTGCTCGGGTCTCAGTTCGAGGTCATTGTCCTCTTAAGCCCCACGCCACAACAAGGTAACCGAAGGACGAAAGGGAGAGACCACAGGAGGCGGCGGTATCTAAGACCACGAGCCAGAGACTATGATGCCAGAGAACATAATACTAGAGACCATGATACGAGAAACCATGATTCCAGATACCACGGTGCCACAGACGGCAACTCCGACCACGATGGTAGAGCCTACGATTACAGAAACCACGATATCAGAGCCCACGTTGCCAGAGACCATACTGTTAGAGACCAGGATGCCAGAGATGCCTGAAGCCACTTAGCCAGAAGTCACGATCCCAGTCACTGCGAGACTACAGAGCAGGATACCAGAGACCATGGTGACGAATAAAATGACATCAAAGACCACGATGATACAGAGGAGGATGTCAGGGACTATGATGAAGTGTAGATGCCAGATGCAATATACCACGATGCCAGAAGCCATGATTCCAGGGACCATGATGCTATACACCATGATGCCAGGGATGACAATGTCAGAGACAATGGTGCTAGGAGTCATGATGCTAGAAGCCAGAATGCTAGAAATCATGATGCCAGAAGTCATATTGAGAGATGTCATAATAAAAGAAAAGATCACGAATTGCTCGCCAGGGAGCACGTAAAGAAACGTTGGGTTGTTGTCTTTCTCGAACCCAATGCAGCAGAGATAGATATTACAACGATCATATTAAGTCATAAGTGGATCTAATATGATCCAGTTGGGATCTAGGTCGCACGTTTAAGTAACCCAGAATAAATACAGTAGTTGGAAACCTCGGATTAGATGCTTTCAGACATACGATTTCTGATTTCTTCCAGCATCATTGTGTAAGCACGCTGACGTTAGATTGGAGTCACCATTTCTCGTTTTGATGTAAAATCCTGCAAAATAAACTTCATTTAATATTGTACTCAAGAGCACATCCTGAAGAGCCTCTGCACTGCTTTTGGTAAGAACAACATATGGCTTTTAAGGCTACATTTTAGAACTGTTTATTAAGAGTGAAACAAAATTTAACAAATAATCCGTCTTAAACCTGTCCGTATGGCCTGGTAGGATTGTAGTAGTAGTCATTGTTTGGTGCGAAACCATTTGATTGTGCTTCTCTAGCGGCATTAAGCTGAGCTCGCCGGACGGCTTCAAGATGAGCAGCTTTGGCAGCAGCTACTTCGGGTGTATCTTGTACGTTAACTCCAAGCTTGTGTTGATCAGTTTGTGACACGGCAATAACGGGAACAACTGGTACGCGATTATGATATTGATTTACTGGCATAAGGTAAATTTGTGGACCAGCTTCTGCTTGAGCACGTCTCAGAGCCTCGAGGTGTATAGCTTTAGCAGCGGCAACCTCGGGTGTGTCGGGTAAGAAAAGTTGTTCAGAAGCAACGGCTACAATTGGTTGGCCCCCGTGGTGAACAGCGGAATACGAACCATCGTCGTTTGGATTGGACGCAATAGCGGCTTGATCAGCACGACGGACAGCTGCGGCATGTTCGGCTTTAGCTGCAGCTACCTCGGGCGTATCGCGAACGACTTCGCCAAGTTTGTGTTGCCTGGTTTCTGGGACGGATTTTCCATGATGATAATGATGCTCGTGGGAATAGTCAGGATAGTAAGTTGTCGTGTGGTGATGGTGGTCAGAAGGCGGATGGTAGTGTGGGCGCGATGGATTATGTCCGGGAACAGGTCGCTGTTCGTTGTAGTGAGGGTAGTAATCGTCGATTGGATGGTGAGGATAATGAGGATGACCAGGATAGTAGTCAGGGTATTCGTGGTGCGTTGGATAATATTCAGAAGTAGGTTTTTGCTTTCCGTTGGATAACGGAATTTCGATATGAACTACACTGTGTTTTCCTCCAGAACTTGAGTGAGGCCTAGTGTGGTGTGTGGACGACACAGATGCCCGAGTATGGGTCGTTACGTTGGCGGCAGCGGCTGCATGCTCGGCTTTTTTGTATGCATTGTAATGAGCGGCTTTGGCGGCTGCTACTTCGGGCGTATCTTGCACATTGACTCCTAGTTGGTGTTGGGAAGTCTCTTCTACTTTTGGTTTTTTAGTAGAACCTCTATGTTGTGGCGGGGCATTGGCAATGATTTGTTCAGCACGACGAACTGCTTCGAAATGAGCTGCTTTTGCTGCCACGGTTTCAGGCAAGTCGTGAAGTTGACCGTATGATAATTGAATGACACAAAGCGCCAACAGAGGTAGGTAAAACTTCATTTTCTAACGCAGATGTTCACTTACTTCCGGACTGTGGGAAACTGATGTTTTTGGAGTGTTCTCGAATGGTATATATACGCGTTTGACATTTGGCTAATTGGATATTAATTAGGCCAGGTTTCGTTTGGTTCTTGTTTTGTGCGCAAAACAGCATTTTCGAAAAACAGAATTCTTTCGTTACGAGAAACTAGGAAACATGGTGGTCAAAGAAAAGCTGGCTTTTTTGAATTCGCCGCAGTGCATTTGAGTTGCATAAGAGTGTTTCTGAAAGCGAATCTTAGATGGCCATCTACGAGTTGTGTTATCATCGTTATTTATTGCTTGAGTCATTTTATTTATTTGCTGTTCATGATGCAATAACGCACGCATTGCCATCAGATCTGTTGTGCTGCATAAGGTAAACAGATCAAGCAACTTGTCTTTTGTTTCACATTATCGTGGAAGTAAATGCGAATCTGTGTGCAATATTTCCCTATTTTTAGACTATAATCTGAAATTTCGACAGAGAGTGTTTGTTTTTTTTGTCATGCGTCGCATTATGTTTTGTTTTATGGCGCGTTTGTAGCCTGGCAACCACAGAAAAATATGGAAATACATCTGTATAAGGGTTATGAGTATACGAGTAGGTACTCATTATATCGTACTTGGCTTCGTAAGATTACTTTTAAATTTGTTTTCGGATTTTTTTTTTAATAGAAAGTAAATAAAAGTATGAACCATGGACTTCATAAGACGCTTGACTAAGTTGATGTCACTGCCACAGCTCATACAGTTCTTCATATGCTTTGTTAGTTCTTAGGTTTATATTCCATAAAATCTCTTTACTCAAAGGGTAGGACGACTACTCAGTCGATTACCTTCATTCTGGAATTAGGTTGGCTTCTACGAAACAGCCAAGTTATTAGAGCGAAAGCGCCCAGGGCCCTTGCCAGAGTAACATTTATATTACTATTATGACCCTGTGTGCACCTTTCAAGTCATAGAGCTCTTACATTTTCATAGCATTTCCAACCAAGTCTTTCCTTTGTGACTTTTGTAATAACTTAGCTTGTTTTCCATTCTTTATTTAGATCAGTTTTTTATATTGACCATATTTGTATGTGCCTTGCTTCGTTAGCCTCCTTGTTATCTAGTAGGATAAATAAGTTATTAATTTCGTCCTTGTGTTGGCGCTGGAGATGAGGGGCATCTAACTTTGAAGCGTTAAATTTTTTTTACATTTAACTTTAGTTTCATTAACTACTCTTTGGAGTCCATCGCATGCATCTCACAAGTAATACATATTATATTAAATTAGATTGTTTAGTGCGATTGCCAAGTCAATCTATTTATTTAAAACATAAAAGATTTTTAATATTAATATGGTTATAAGATGTTGTTAGGTTAGCTAATTATGTAATAACTTAAGACAGAAGGTCCCTTAAGTAGGGGCTGAATAAATTAACCGACTTGGTATTACATAGATCTCACAACTTTTTACGATAGAAGAACTGAGTTGCGAGACTTGGTTTTTTTTACAAGTTATGTTTTTGATGGCATCTCATTTCTTTTTGTAGATAGTCCTACTTTTCTTCCTTTCCGGTACCTTCTACTTTTTGAATACCAACAACAGATTTTCTTAAAGCCCACTCTGTGTCTTATGAGCTTTTCTTATTTTTGTAGGCTGTCTTCCTCTTTTTCTTTTCCGGTACTACTTCTTGAGCTTCAGCTGCAGTTTTTCTCAAAGCCCACTCCCTGTCTCTATGGGTTTTTCTCGGAGGCTTTGATGTTACAATTTTTGTCAAGTCTGGACGGTAAATGCTTCTTAATCTATTGTATTCACAAATTGAGGATTCCTGCGCTTTAATATTTCCAAAGTCGACATTAATTAGATGTTAGCCGCCCAGACTTGTAACTCTCGAAAGTGCCACGTAAGCTTGACCGGATGTGAATACTGCAAAACCGATATCCATCAGCGCATTATTTAGACTTAGGCCCTGACTTTTGTGTATAGTTATAGCATAGGCTATACATATAGGAAACTGTTCGCGATGAACATAAGCTCTATTAATAATTTCAAATTTAGTTTTGACCGGACCAAGCTCGTAAACCTGTTCTTTATCAAATGTAATGTATATTTTCTTAATTATTTTTGTATTTTCCGGATCAACCTTTACTCTTTGCACTATACCGATAGAACCATTAACTAAACCAAGACTCACGTCAATATTTCGCCTTAACATGACTTTTGCTCCTATTTTTATAATTATGTTCTCTTCTAGGCCCGCAGTCATAGAAGCATCGTCTTCATAATTTTTTATGCATTCACGAGCTCTTTTTGTTAGGTATCTGGGGCAATCTATGCTATCTACAGCTGTAAGTTTTATTTCGGGATGTGGGAGAGATCTAAGCATTGCAGTATTTAATTGTTGACACATGTTTTTTGTAGGTAATAAGCAAACGGTATCATCAGGAAGTTTCGAGAGGTGTTCAATTATTTCAATCAATCTGTTTTCATTGGAATTGGTTTT
Organism: Merodon equestris; assembly: GCA_958301585.1. NCBI lineage: Eukaryota > Metazoa > Arthropoda > Insecta > Diptera > Syrphidae > Merodon > Merodon equestris. The sequence continues at coordinate 94,406,720 of OY284414.1, forward strand.
TAGAGTTATTAATCTAGTCGAGAGTAAGTCGCGGTCTTTTTGTGTAGTCACACCTAATCTTATTCTATTTAGCATTTCAACAAAGTTAGAATCATTCAGCTGTCGCATGTTAATTGTAAGTTCATCGTATACGAACAGTTCAATCCACAGATTCGGCATACTGAGGGAACCTAACAACTTGTTAGTTTCAGCAGTTGAGAGTTTTTCAAAAGGTGACTTTTCTCTTACCGGTGGAAGCTGTAAAAGATCCCCGAAAACTACAAGATGTTTTTTTCCAAACCACCCATTCTGATCATCGCTTGTGTCAAATATCTCAGACAAGCGTAAATGAATATATATTAAAGTAACATTGGATATCATCGACACTTCGTCTATGATAAACAACACTACTTCTTTCAAATCTGATCTCAGAACTTGGAGCACTTCATCGGAAAATGGCTTGTACCTCGGTGTTTGCTTGTGTTCCACAGGCAGCTGCAATCCATTCACATTGAATGCAGCTATGCCTGTTGGAGCACTAACTGCCACTTTTTTGTTTAAATACATCTTAACCCAAACTTTCAGAGTTTTTATTAAAAAGCTCTTTCCAGTGCCACCAGTTCCACTCACAAAACAGCGTAAAACGTCAGCGTTATTATCAGTTGTGTCCATTTTATGTGTGATCATATCGAAGACTCTTTTTTGATCGGCATTAAGTTTCGCGATCATACTTTGAAGATCAATCTGCTCTTCTTCTACCAGAGTTGCGTTTGCAGCTTCCACAGCTTCAAAATCTAAAGGGTTTTCAGGACCATCGTCATCATCAACAATTTCCCTCTCTTCGTTTATCTCAGCAACTTTAGATTATATCATTTCAAATGCTTTTTGTATCTTATATCTTGACTCTATCATTGAATTACCATAATCGACTCCTTCTTTTAAATCTTCTTTCGCCAAATTAAAGGCCTCCGAGTAAGTATCACACCCCATTTTGAGTTCATCTAAGGAACGCCATGGCTTGAATAAAAGAAGTAAAGAGAAGAAGTATTTCTCTGGTACTTGTTCTCCGTCGTAGAAATAGTGATTGATCAAATATGGGTTATCTCTTCTTTTCAGGAACTTTTTACCGTCATTTATCTCGTAGCACTCGACTTTAGAGGAGACTGGGCGTGTTTTAACAATATCGTAATTTTGAGCGAAACTGTACAAGTTAGTAGTCTCCAACTCTTTAGGCCGTTTGGGATAGTGGTCATCAATCCAAGACTCGTAATAAATATCGGTGGACTCCGGTTCCAGCATCATCATATCAGATTTAGATTTAACGCGCCGGTTACGAAAGATGTTGACGTCCAGCCATCGAATTGTTGTGGTAGGATCTGTACCGTACAAATGAATACCAAGTAGAGTGTCACTGGCTTCCAAAGAGCCGCACTCTCTATTAGATAAAACTCTAAGGCCAATGTTAAACAGGCGGCTTCTTAAAGGTTTTGTAGAGTTTATGTCTTGAAAGATATCAGCAACATGAGTTTTCTCGCTTTTGGTGGTATATTTTGCAAATGTAACTTTGTAATCCTATGTACTAGAAAACCCGTGGCCGGACACCGAACATACAATTTGTTTTAAAATTGATTTAATTATAAGTTCATCAAATGGTTATTAAATATATGTACATAATAAAGATATTTATTTTATATTCCGTCAAATACATGAACCATAATGACAACCAAACCAATTCCCCAACCGCCAGTTGCTGGTTGCTTATTTTTAGAAGTTAATTTTTTAAATTCGCCATGAACCATATTGACCACTAAACCCAATTCCCCAACCGCCAATTGATTGTTGCATTGTATATTTTTAGGAATTAATCGCCATCTAGATAAATTGAAAAAGGATACATACAGACACTATCCTATTAGTAATAATATTTGGTGTATCTAGAAAACTGGACCGAAATTGCAAAATATTTTAGTTTTTCCTTGATTTATACACTAAACACTAATTGTATTCTAAATTTCAAGCTTCTATGTCTGCTAGAAGTGCCTTAGAGTTTTGATGATCGGTCAGTGAGTGAGTGACAAAATTAAGAAATTTTGACTAGTTATAATTCTTAAACTACCAGTTCAAATTGAATGAAATTTGATACATACTGTGTTTATGCGATGCCTGCTTGGTTACTGAAAATTCAGGCTTCTAGTTTTATCCACAACGAAGTTATAGGGGGTCGAAAATGGCCCGAACTGCTTCGAGAAAAGGATGGTACGGCCGTGCCGCTTTTTTGCTCGACTTGGCGGGGGCACTGCCGTGCCCCCAGATCTGCTTTGGATATGTGCTCTAATTCGATGTTCGCTTTTCAGAAAATGATGAAATGCCAATTTACCGCATTACAGCTATTGTCAAATGACTTTCAAGTATACTACATGTTTTCAAATAGACGCTCAAAGGATATTTTCACTATAGACTTAAGATCAGGTCAATATCACTGTTGAATCCACATCACTGTAAATTCACTGTCGGAAAAAAAAGAAAATCATTCAGCATCATGATTACTGTGGCTACACTACTGTAATATACGGTAACTGTGGAACTAAGATACAAACCACAGTAAAAGAATGACAGCTGTACTACCACTTTGCTTTTAATATCGCTGTAGGATGGATATTACAATAGGCTTAAAGTGAGATTACTGCCAGAACAAAACCGCTTTTAATGAAATCACCTGAGTGACCTAATTATGGTCGTGATCAGTTAAAAATTATAGTCAATTTGGCATGTAAAATCAAACCCACTTTAGTATCACGATCACTGTATGAACATGATCAGTGTAGCTTTAAGGTCGTAGTTAGGATCAAGTTCACTGTCTTTCAAATCACTCTTCACTTACTACAGGATGGGTGCATGAACTGTTACTAATTAGCTGAATTTTTTTGTTAAATCCAAAGAAGAAAAAAATTTAAATTTATTCAAATTCAAAAGTCTAATTAATGCTAGCCTCTGGTACGAACATTTTTCTAGAGAAGGTCCACCAACTTATGGTACTCGGTGTGACTGCAAAAGTGGGTCTGTGGAATGTTCTCCCATTCCCGGCAAAGTGTTAATTTCAGCGGGTTCATTGTTCGGCATATTTTAGTGCCAACCTTGACCCCCAAAACGCTCCAGACAAAATTTAATAGATTTTTATCGGAAAAATCCGATAGTCATTGTATCGACGAAATTAAGTGCGGAACATTTTGTCGCAGTCTTTATCATTTGCTCGGGTTTAATGGGAAAGCACAGAGTCCTGTTGAAATGTTTAGAATGAATGAAATGGTCGTACAGCTTATAAGACAGTTTCCCGATAAACGATCGCATTTATCTTAACGCCACGGTTCAAAAACCGGAGATCGACCATCGGCAGTCACTGCGGCCCAAACTATCAAAAACGATGGCGGTTGCTTCCTGGTTACTATTATATGTCGATTTGATCACAGACCACGGTAGTGTACAGACGTGTTTCAGATTTAGTAAAAAATAATATTTTAGACAATCGGAAATTGAAGTGCGTGTTGAGGCGAAGTATTTGGGGGCTCGGGAGAGGTTGCAGACGATGCTCGTTCGTTTATTCGATCTCTGACCGCGCGGAAATGTTCTCGGAACTAGTTTGTAGGAGTTAAGCCGTTCACCACGGCCACAGTGGTTCAGGAGTGGAAAAAATTCATTTTTATGAAAGTTACATATGAGACTTTTTTCCTTTCCAATTTTATAAAGCAATAGTTAGAGCATCAAACCCAATAAAAAATATCTAAAAGTTCCGTTATATTTAACAAAATTTCTGAGAAAGAACTAAGGGAAAAGATAATCGGCAATTTTTGGTTGAAAACACATCATGATTAAAATAATATTTGGTGCGTAAAAATAATTTTTTTGAAAATAATGTACATATATGTATGTGCTATTAGTTATGAAATAAATATTTAGTTACGAAAAAAAAAAAAATTTATATCAGCACACATTTCAGTGAGAGGTAGCCTTTAACATAGAGGTATTTTTGTATGAATACCAAAAAGTTCAATTAGCTGTAAATCTTAAGCTCCAGCAAGCGCCAAGCTGAAATGTAATAGATCTGATGCGTTGAACTCTCATTTTCACAAACAAAAAGAAAGTAGCTGCGGAAACTTGCGGTTCTTCTGTCGGCACGCGTTTTACTTTCAGATCTTCTTGGTTTTTTTTGTTTGGAATTACACTAATTGTTATGTTATGTTATAAAATTATGTTTACTTTTGATTAAGGAAGGTGATGAATATATTATTTTTTTATGTACATATATAGAATTAGTTACTGGAATTAATAACGGTTTTTTGCAATTATGGAGAGTTTTGACAGTTTTGACATTCCTTATGGTGAATTGGTCGATATTGTTTTATCAAATAATCACAATGTAAATAACTGCATGGAAAATATTAGGAATGAGTACCCGGATATTGATGAGACATTAGTGAAGAGTATACGTCAACAGTTAAATAAAACATTCCTACCAAAATTCTCACAAAGATGGCATGCTGCTTCACGGAATAAAAAAACGTTTTTGGTGAAGAACAAAGAATGGCTAAAGGGAATATTTTCTATCGCTTCAGATCCCATACACACCGTTATGGACATCGGACCAGAATCTTCCAAACGAATTCGGAGTGGGCGTCCAGAAAAGTAATTTGACGAATGCTGCCATCGAACCAAAAGGTACAAGGCTTCAAATTTGTGCAACAACGTCTCTGAAGAACTTATTACCATGGCCGCCAACCAAATTCAAATTTCATCAGAGAAATGTGCCGGATTTAGTCCAGAAAAGCGTTGGCCTTATTGCTAGATGCTGGTTTATCGAAACATCAGTATGAGGTCCTGAGAAAAGCAGCTAAAGCAATAGATTGTGATATTTTTCCAGCATATCATAAACTATTGGAATGTAAAAAGCAGTGCTATCCATCTGACATCAAGATTACCGAAAGTTGTGCTACTGTTGTTCTTTAAAAATTATTAGACCACACCAGCAGCATGAGAATTTTGGAAACAAAAACAAGAGAAGAACTTGGAAATGTAGAAAATGAGTTAACTCTTATTTCTAAATGGGGCTGTGATGGTTCCTATGGATATAGTGAATATAAGCAGACTTTCGATGAAGACAACATCACAGACTCTAATATGTTTTTAACATCTATGGTTCCTCTTAACTTGCTTGAGAATTGCAATAATTCCTTAGTGTGGAAGAATACAGCACCTTCTTCTACTAGGTTCTGCAGACCTATTCAGTTCCAATTCATAAAAGAAACAGCGGAAAATACTAAAGCCGAGGTCGCAAGAATGCAATTGGAAATCAGCAATCTAATGCAATCTACTGTGACATTACATGGCAAAACCTACAAAGTGAATCATGAATTATTGTTTACTATGGTTGATACTAAAATTGCACAAACAATAACCAATACACCATCAATGGCAGTGTGTTTCGTATGCAAAGCAAAACCATCGGAAATGAATAATTTGGATATATTAAGACAAAAAACAGAGAAAACAAATACCTTAAACATGGGCTTGTCACCCCTCCATGCAAGGATAAAGTTCATGGAATGCATTCTCAACATTGCATATAGAAAGTCCTTCAAAAAATGGAGAACAGACACGGGACCGTAAATGCAGAAAGAAGAAGAAAAAAAAAAGAATACAGGAAGAGTTTTATAGAAAAATTGGACTCAAAGTTGATGTTGTTAAACAAGGCATGGGCACTAGTAATGATGGAAACACTTCCAAAAGATTTTTTAATAATCCTAGTTTAACAGCTGAAATAACTGGAGTAGATGAAAACTTAATTTATCGTTTGTCAGTTATATTGCAAGCAATAAACTGTGGTGGTGCGATCGATCCAGAAAAATTCGGCAATTATTGTATTGAGACTGCGAAGCTATACATTTCGTTGTATAGCTGGTACAACATGCCGAATACAGTTCACAAAGTTCTTTTACATGGTAGCAAAATAATAACATCCGCTATGCTACCAATAGGTATGTTGACAGAGGAAGCACAAGAAGCTCGAAACAAGGATTACCGTCGATATCGATGTCATCATTCAAGAAAATGTTCACGTATATCAACAAATGCTGACGTCATGCATATGCTACTTGCTTCTTCTGATCCATTTATAAATAACTTAAGACAAGAGACGAAAAAGAAACATTTTGAATTAAATGACGATGTTAAGGCGTTACTTTTCTGAAATAATTTACATATATAAACAAATATAAATATGAGTACGATATATGTACATATAATGCTTATTTTGTCTGTTTTAATTCAATTAATTTTTTTTCTTGTCAGTTGTTAATTTTCGTGAAAAGTTTAAAATAATTTTGGCAGATAAAATGAAAATTTAACTACCCAATAGATAACATTAATTGTTTTAAGAACTGTTTACACTTTGATGAAAATTTCATTAAAATCGGTACAGTACTTCAAGAGATAATGAATTTTTTCCGTGCTCCCATATAATCTGAACCACTGTGCGGCGCAAGCCAAATGGGAGAAGCGGATATTGCCCTTTTTTAGGGTCTAATTCGCACCCAACAGTAAGCTGGAGAGGTTAGGGCCCATTTCTTCCTTAGCATTCCAGTCTGTAAAATGGGAAACAATAAGAAGGCGAGGAAACATTTTGCAATGTATCCGCCGCCAACTGATCGGGCATGCCGCGTTGAGCTGGGAAATGCAGCGTTAAGTGTGCAAAGGACCACAAAAATGCAACTTATCGCGGACAGAGAGCGGCTCGAATGCGTGCTCTATAAGAACCGGGGGCACTCTGTAAATTATCGGGCAAGTCCTAACTTCCCAGATATTAAGAAAGCTAATTTTGCTCGTGAGCAGAAGGCTGAGGAGAAACATTCCTCAAGTCGCTTACAAACACCAGTCGTCACAGATGATCTACGTCCAAATGGCCGACGGTACAAAAGTCTGTCGCTGTTCCTATAGCTCCAGAGGCTGTTACCAAGGCATCGGAGGTTGAGGTAGACCTGCGTTTGAACCTGCTCGCCATTCAAGGGCAGATCGGCCAGCTCCAGCAGCAGATCCATGAGAAGGCGACCTGGGTGAACAGAGTCTACTCGCTTCTGCGGGGCCTAGCGTCCCTACGGTCGTAATCCGTACGCCGGTACCCTTGAAGATCTTGTCGGTGAATGTCAATTCACTGATTAGGATCGGACGTTCTTTTCAACGCAGGATAAAAGCCACGATATACTTTTGGTTAGCGAAACAAAGCTGAACCAGAAGCACAAAATGCGGTACAGTTCTTACAAAATAATTTGAAAAGACCGAAGCAACCCGGATTTGTGATCTTCCCACAATTTTAAGCACAAAATTATATAAAAAAGTGAAGTGCCGAGGTTCCAAGTGCTAGAGGCCTGTATTGTGTAAATTAAAAGAGAATTTACATTATAATAGCCTATGCACCTGAAGAACCTCAATCGAATATTTTCATCGCAGGGCTCGATACACTTTTTCGATCCCTGCACTTAAATTCGATAGAAAACTTCTACATTTTGGCCGGCGAATTTAATGCCAAACATAGTGATTGGGGAATAACATTTTCAACATCGAGGTCGCAAGAGACTGGGAATGTATATGTTAAAATAGGGATCAGTAGCGTCTTGATGAAAATTGACTTAATGCTAACTGGAAGACAATTTCCAGAATAGCATAGCATATCCGCAAGACGCCATAAACTTATATTTTAAGTTAATGATGTAATCTCCCACGTAAGCTTTGGATTAAAAATTATTTTAAGGCTCTTGACAGTCTGTAGATAGTCGATGTTGCTTCCGCAGTTCGGATTGGTGGTAGTCACTTACGTCTAGGATAGTGCGACGTATTATAATGACGTGGCTTTTGGTGGAGTTGAGCATAAGTTTGTTACAAACTAAAGCTCTAAATCGCAACGAAATATGCTTGGCTATTTCCCAATTACGGACGCCCACTCACTCACGGTAGAACAACATTTACCAAATGGAATGAAAAGTATGATTCCCACCCTAAATCTACCACTAAGCCTAAACATAAACTTAGTAATAAGAACAATAATATAAGTAAAAAGCATTCTAAGCCCCCTCCAACCCCCACGATAACTGGAGCTTCAAAACCAAACTCTTGCCAATTTTGAATCACCCATCAATTTCCCATATACAGTCTTCTCCCTCAGTTCCACCAAAACCACAAAGCCAACGGGTCAGCTTTAATCTGAACCCAACTAGTTCTTCTGCCAATACAACCGTATCACCTCCAACCCTAGCACACGACCCGGATCCAAACTCATTTCCATATTTCGACCTCAAGTCCGGAGCCAAGTATCCTAATTTTCGAAGCTCCCACATCCTTAATCCCTCAACACCCGCCCTATCTAATAGCTCAGCTACAGCCAGATCCTCATCTCTCTCACCATCTACAAGCCAATTTTCTTCAACATCAGTCCCCTCCAAATCTTTCGTTGATCCCCTACTGCCACCTTCAGTCAAACTTACTCAGCTCTCTATTGACCCCAACGAATCTCGATATGATCTCTCCAGGTTAAGAGACAAAAAAATCTATGAAAACATTCGACTCTTCTTGGCTTATCTTCATGACAAATCAGACTCGGTTTGCTATGAAGGTAAAACAAACAACAGCGTAATGGTCTCAATTCAACAGGAAGGTCTCCCCACCGATTTCACTACCCTCAAGAAGCTTTTCATTGAATATCACGAGTTTTTCAATACCTCACCCAAAAAAGTATCAAACGATCTTGATACCTTCAGACAATATATACACTCAAAGCGCATATCGCACCTTCAGCGTAGCAAAGCTGACCATGATAGATTTTTTTCGTCCCTAAAAATCTCACCTTCCCTGCCACTCTAACGCCCCCAGAAAACCTTCCTCTTACCTTTTATTATCAGAATGTAAGAGGTCTGCGCTCTAAAACTCAGGCAGTCCTGCAGCAATCACATGCGTTACCTTTTGAAATCTTTGCCTTAACCGAAACGAACCTAATCCCTAGTATAAACAACCTTGAACTATTCCCATCCAACTTTAACGTTTATCGCGATGATGTTAACCGACCTACTGATGGTTGTCCATGCCGCGGTGTTTTTTTAGCTGTCCGAAACTCAATTGACTCCTCCCTCATAGCAACTTCATCTTCGCCATGTCTCGACTTTGTTTCCATTAAGATTGTACTACCCCGGAAATCGCTCTACGTCATCTGCTTTTACATTTTGCCATCACAACCTATTGAAACATATAACTTGGCCATTAATACGATAATTTAATTGATTTACGAGATCCCCAAGACGAGATCCTAGTTTTCGGTGACTTCAACCTTCCTCACCTTAAATGGATCCCTTCAGACGACCAATCGTTTTACATTGCCTCTAATTCCACTGCAACCAAAGAATGCCTCCTCTCTGATCGTTTAGCTGATTCCAGCCTTAACCAAGTCCAGCGGCATTTTGAATTACATGGGCAGACAACTCGACCTCATTTTCACAAGTGACCCCTTCAACTCCTCAGTTTCAGCTTCTCCGCTGTCCCTATCAACCGTCGACAACTACCATCCTCCCCTTCTTCTCCCGTTCTTTGACAACTCCCATATACAGAACTCTCCCCCCACTGTTCGAATCTCTCACGATTTTCACAAAGCCAACTTCCGTCAAATCAATGAATATCTCAATAATGCTCCTTTTAATTTCAACAACCTTACCATAAATGATGCCATATCTATATTCTACAAAGAAATATTTAATTCCTTCTCCCTTTATGTACCCTTTTCTCGACATAAAACCTCCTCCACCTCCCCATAATGGTATAATCGCAGGCTCCGTTCTTTGGACAACTTTCCTTCGTACTCAATCCCCAAATGACTTCTCGAACTATTTCGGTACTTATCTGCATTTTGTAGAGCTTTATAAATCTCTCTATCAACACTACTTAGCAAACCAACCTTATAAATAATCCCAAGTCCTTCTTTCAATTCGTTAATTACAAAAGAAAATCTGATGGCTACCCAAACTCACTCTCCTTCAATAATGAAACTTCCAATGATCCTCATTACATCGCCAACCTTTTTGCCACCTTTTTCAATCAATCTTTCACCCAAGATTCCAACTATTTCAACTATTTACCAATCTTCTCCTTTGGACCATTTCTCCCTCGTAGTGTCGACCCCGTTATCATCGAAGAAAGATTAAAGCAATTTAATGATGAATTCGGCCACCCAGCTATATTTTTAAAAAAATTTTCCTCTTCCCTTTCTCTATCTCTCTCAAAAATCTTCAGCCAATCCCTTTCCCAAGGTGAATTTCCTCGGTTATGGAAAATCTCTTCTATAACACCTATACACAAAAAGGGTCCGAAGAATGACATTAACAACTACCGTCCCATTGCCAAACTGTCTTTAATCTCCCCCAGACAGCACGGCTTCCTTAAAGGTAGGTCTACAACCACAAACCTTATTGAATTCGTTTCCTTCACACTTTCAGCCTTAGAAAATGGCAAGTAAGTCGATGTTATCTCAACTGACTTCAGTAAGGCCTTCGATAAAATTTCACACAAATTGATACTCTTCAAACTGTCTTCTCTTATCTTTGAGCCCATCTTATTAAAGTGGATTTCTTCTTACCTGGAAAATCCCTATCTAACCCCTTCCTTGCTTCCTCCAGTGTCCCCCAAGGCAGTCATTTAGGCCCGCTTCTTTTTATCCTCACCATTAACGATATTGAATATGCCGACGATGCTAAATTCTTTAAGATCATTTCCTCAGAACATGACTCTTCCCTTATTCAATCGGACCTCAACAGCTTTTCCCCCTGGTGCTCCAAGAACTGCCTCGACCTTAGCATTTCAAAGTGTCAATCTATTACTTTCTCCCGCAAATGTAACAAACCTCCTCCCCGCCTCTACTTTCTCCATAATCAACCCCTTTCTACCGTTCAGGTGATCCGTGTTCTTGGTGTATTATTCGACCAGGAACTCAATTTCCTTGCACATATCAGCGATATAATTCTTAAGGCCAATTCTGCACTCGGCTTCGTGAAACGATGGTCTAAAGAGTTTTCCAATCCCTACTTCACTCGGTCTCTCTACATAACCTTTGTTCGCCCTATTCTCGAATACGCGTCTCAAGTGTGGTCTCCTTACTATCATTCACACATTTCCAGAATCGAGAGTATCCAACGTCGTTTTCTCCGTTTTGCTCTTCGCGGCTTACCCTGGGACAATCCTCTGATCCTACCTCCCTATCAAGACCGCCTAAAACTTATTAATTTGAACTCGCTGGAAGAACGAAGAAGGATATCCGACATCCTTTTCATCCACCGACTCCTCTCAGGTACCATCGACTGCGCGTCCCTTTATAACTCTATCTTTTTTAACACTAACCCTCGTAATACACGAAATCCACGTCTCTTCTATGTACCCACTTCTCGTACCTCCTATGGCTCCAATGAACCTATCTCCCGTATGCTGCGGAATGTTAATGCGAAAAACTATTTCGACAGCACTCCTTGTCTAAAACTCCGTCTCAATCGACCTCTTTCTTAGTTTCCTAGATTGTAAGTTAAATTAAGAATGTAGCTTGATGTAGTAGGCACAATAAAATGGGGGTATAGCCCCCACCAAAATCAAATCAAAATATATGACAATCGTGTAATGGTCTTTTAGGTAAAATGGGTACCTGATATATAATTGGACGTCGTCCGCATACATACGTACATCACAGTGTTTGAGAATGGCACAAATATCGTTATTAAACAGCGGGACATTAAAGGCCCCAGGGCATATCCCTGAGGGACTTCTGTTTTGGTTTTTAGAAATATTGAAAATCTACTATTAGCATATAGAGCTTGGTGCGGCCTCCAAGGTAATTTCTAATGAGTCTTAGCGCTGAGGAATCAAAATCGAATTAATGTCTGGGTTTTTTGAGAAGGATTTCATATGTAGCAGTATAAAATGCCTTAGAAAAGTCAAATAGTACCAACGAGAGCTATGTGATCTCTTATTCATTTCACAGAGAAAGTCTTCAACAATCTCTAGTAGTGCAGAGGTGCAGGTGTGTTATGGTCTGTAACTTGACTCAAACAGTGCAAATAGGTTATTATCAACTATCAAGGGCTTATTCCTAGTTTGGTAGGCACAGCGACGTGAAGTTGCTAATCGATCATGTCGGCCACCCTGTACTGGTGGCCGCTTTGATATGATGAAATTCCCCATCGTTTTCTCATTATACTTGTATTATATAGGTAATGCAAAACTAAAATAGCATAACTTGCCTGCTACTTGAGCTACTTGTATCGCTTTAACGAAGTAGTGATTTTCCAGTAACTTCCTCCAAGTTTCACCAATCGAAAAGAAGCATAAAGAAAAGTGCTCTACTGTAAACGCTGCTTCGGAAAAATATATATAAATATTTAAAATATATCCAAATTTCTGTGCAAAGCCACCACCTTAGGTTGCAAAACCTTTATTTCATCTTATTTGATCACAGCTACTATTATACAACTTATTTTGCGAATGTGCAGTTTCACGGGCGACAATGACAACACACCCACGATATGCTTATCAAGCGCATTGCAAGTAAACATATGAAATTATTTCCACAGATAGGCAATCAATCAACCCAAGTTCTTGACATCACCATATTTCAATATTTTGAAGTTGCTTTATCAAAAAATGAATGGCAATCGCCCAGGTCCTATGTAATCGACCGACCTAAAGCGGTAGCAGAATCAGAATCATTTTCGAATAAATACCGCTGCGATGAGCATGGGAAGTCAGTTGTAGTCCACTTACAGCACTCTCAATTGTATCATCTTCTTCTTCTTCGAGTCCTTCAAAACTCCTATCCTATCAACATGTTGGATCTAGCTGGAAAGAATGTCGTTCTCGTTGGAGGATTCGGCGGTATCGGCATGCAAATTGCCCGTCAGCTTCTCAAAAAGAAGATTGCGGTAGGTTGATTGTCAGCAATTACATTTAAATTCGATCTTTGCTGATGTTGTCTTTTAGAATCTGGTGATTGCTAGCCGCTTGGAGAACAATGAGAACCTTCGCAAGCTGCAATCCGAGGCGTCGAACATCAATGTCCTGTCGGTTCAGATGGACGTGATGAGCCGTCAGAGCATTGAGCAGGCGATGCAGGAGATTGCTCAGCAGATCAAGAACATCGATATTCTCATTAATGCCGCCGGTGTACTGATGGATCGGGACGTTGAAACCACCATCGCCGTCAACTTGGTAAGGAATTGTCTTTATGGCCTAACCTAACATGATCATATGTACATTCTCAGACTGGTCTGATCAACACAACCCTATTGGCTCTTCCCCTGATGGACAAGACCCAAATGGGACGTGGGGGTTTGATTGTAAATATCGCTTCCGTGTATGGCCTGGAACCGAATGGTGCTTTGGCCATTTACTCTGCTGCCAAGCATGGCGTTGTTGGATTCACTCGTTCACTTAGCGTAAGTTCTAATCATCCTTTGTGCATTTACCTAAACACCGTTCGGTTTAGGATGAGAACATCCAACGTCGCACTGGAGTGTCTGTGATTGGCGTCCTCCCAGGGCTAACACAATCTGAGCTCATGCAGAACTTGCGTGACAATACAACTCTCGACACCTCCAAGGAATTGATCGATCAAATGCTGGCTGCCAAGCACCAAAAACCAGAAGATGTCGCCAGCAATCTGATCAAAGCAATTGAAATGGATAAGAACGGTGCCTTGTACATCGTCAATTTGGGAACAATCAGCGAAGTCTCTATGAACGTCCACTGGCAGTTGTAAGAGCCGAAAATCTGGATTGGTATCATACAACAATAACGATGCGACCTCTGTTTGCTTAGTCATAGTGATTTTCCTGTCCCTTAAATAAAAATATTTTGCTTATTCCCTTAACATAAAGCTTCTCACTTCTAAATCAATTAAGAATCTTGTGGCGACGAAGTGTGATACCATGTTATCCCATGGCAACAGCGTAACATGACCGGAGTGCACATTAAGCGCCTCCATGCGTCAGCTGACCTCAATCTTCATCAGCTAATCAATGCCTCCCTCTAATTCCGCGGCTACCACTCAGCTTATGTAAAACCACTAAACGTATTTTGATCTCGCACCACCCATTCACTCATTCGCTCCAGATCAAGCTGGGCAAAAGTGAAGCAACCAAGTTGGCGTTACATGTACCTCTGTCAAGGTCGTTCCCTTCTGCTGCCTCGAGCTGCAACTAGGTTCTCATGTGGTTTTTCTTGTCGCTCGAATCATATGCGCTTGTGTCTTGATATAAAAATCCAGCGTTCATCCAATTGAAATCAGAGTTCTTCGAGACGAGTACTAGTTCATACAACGAGCACCTTAGCAGCGTCTTGTGATCTATCATAACCATATCGCAGCATAATGAAACTATTTGTGGCATTCTCAACTCTATTGGCCGTCGCTGCAGCCAGCGTATCGTATTTCGCTCCAGCCGGACTGGTTATACCAACAACTAAGCAATACCATGCACAGGACGAGTTTGGACAATACGCTTTTGGATATAGCGAACCATTGTCCGCTAAGCAAGAAGTGAAGACCTTAGATGGTGTTACTCGTGGATCCTATAGCTACACAGACTCGGATGGGATCATTCAAACTGTTGAATACACAGCTGACGAGGGAGGCTTCCGGGTAGCTGCAACCAACCTACCCAAACAGGTTGAAGCTCCCGAAGCACCGGCTCAGGATATTCCACAACAAGTCGAGGATACACCAGAAGTTGCGGCTGCAAAGTCCGCTCATCTGGCAGCGATCGAAGAGGCTAAAGTACGAAATGGTGATCAAGAACCTGTTCCTGTTACCGCGGCCCCCGTCGAACTACCTCGTCAGGTCGAGGACACACCTGAAGTAGCTCAAGCAAAAGCAGAACATTTAAACGCTGTCGAGGAGGCTAAATTGAGAAATGCTGCAATTGAGAAAATTGATAATGAGCTTTCGCTGATCCGTGGGTCTCCATTATTTGCCCCGTTGCAGCTAGGATACCGTTCAGCCTTGTTGCCAAATGCATATTCATTTGCTTATGGAGTGAACGGCGGCTTGTTGCAGAATACACATTTCGTTACCTCGCACGTTGTCCATTGAAGCGTAGGAAGTATTATTGTCGGATTGTGCCTTAGTTATTCATGAATAAAGATATATCTATTGAAGCAAATAATTTGTGTTCGTTTTGGGAATTTAGTCGAGTGTGGGCTTTTAAATATTTTAGGTTTAGTCCTTTGGTTTGGTTGTTTTACTTGAGCATCAAGGTGATCATCATATTATAAAGAGTTAAAGAGCGCCTTTAAGGAAAATTCATTATCGACTTTTGCGCCTTTAAGTGACTATTGATTGTGTAGTTATCGAAAACTTGTTCCTACTACGCCGATTGATAGGAAGGAAAGGTATTTAAAAATATTTAACTTTCGACACAGCATTACATGAATAATTTGTGAACAATTTGTTTTGCAATCGATTTTATAAGAAAAAACTAAACAAAGGATACAAAAGAGTTACTGTGAACTACAACCAACGCGACAAATTCAGTCGAATCTCTCAAAAAATCCTATCTAAGACAACCACCCCAGGAGAGTAGCATATCTTCGACACAAACCATCTGAACCCCGTTCAGGTTGTCTGACAAACACCATAAGAACGTTCTTTAACCTGCACCATAAACCCTAAAAAAAAAGGAAAAAAAAAACTTTAGATTTCTTTTTAGTATCGCTGAACGTAGCTACTGGAGTGAGTCCAGTGGGCCATTTAAATCTGCAAGTCAAATGCCAAACGCTGCCTTAAGGGGTCTTTTAAAAGCGAAATTCAATTCAGTTCGAAATTCGTCATGGAAATTTATAGCGTTGAATAACGTGTGCACTTGCATTACGTGATTTTCCTTCCAACTATCCTTGCGTTTTTTTACGTTTCATTTCCTTTGAATTTCTAATTTTTGAATATGACATTCTTAACGGCTACTTCCAAATTGACGAGAGAATATGTAGGTGCGTTCTGCATTCTGTGGTTAAGTAACTGAAATGATTGGACATTTTTGTTTCATTTGGGGCCTTGGCACGCATACCGTAACTTTGGCGCAAAGATTGATAACGGTTTTTTATAGAGGTGTCAAAAATAGCATTTTTTACTATGGGAGGGCTCTATCTCGTCCCGTTTAAGAGGTAGGGACAATTCTAGAAAAAAAGACTTAAAATAAAAAAAAAAGGCTTAGACCAATTTTTTTTAAATTGTGAAATGATTGGCATTTTGTGGTAACTGCTTGTATCTGAATCGAACGCGAAAAACCGAAATAGTTTTATGACTTCCAGTTTTTGAGAAAATGGAAAAATAACTATTTTTGTTTAGTTTTTTGGCATTTACGTGGTCTTCAGGCAGGTCCCGCTCACGCTCGTTTGCTTGTACTTATGTAATATGTAATGCACTTGATGATGATGCAAAAATATAACCGAACAAACTTGACTTTTTTTTTGACTTTTGTACCGTTGTTTTTTGTTTCATGCACATGTTGTAAAGCGTGTAGTTATTGATATTCACTAAGGTAATTCTGTTTTCAACAGAACAGTGCGAATCAAGTGATATTTTTTTGTGCATAAGCAATGGCGGCTAAGCATCCTCTAATCCATCCTAAATATTTCAAAGGATCTCTCCTTTGAACATGGCAATACCAATTGAGTCGGTCGCGCTCTATCTTTCTTGTGATGGTTTCTTTTACGTGGAGGCTTCCTCGGATCTTTGAACTTCTAATTCTGTTACGCTTTGTTACTCCCGCTGTCATGCGAAGCATCTTCATCTCAGCTGCCGTTAATTTGCTCTCATACTTTTTGTGTATTGTCCAGCATTGTGAACCGTATGTGAGCGCCGGACGTACAACTGAAGGGTAGAGCCTTCCTTTCAGATTAGGGGGCATTTTTTGATCACAGAAGATGGCGGAGTTTTCCCGCCACTTCATCCACCCTACGCTTACGCGGTGGTTGATGTCGTCATCACAAGTTGCTTCTTTATTAATCATATATCCCAGATATTTAAACTTTTCACACTTGGGAAGCACTCTTCCATTCAAGTAAATGTCTGGAATAGGCTGATGAGGGTCAGAGAACGGGCAGCACAGATACTCTGTCTTCTTTGAACTAATACGATACCCGTGTCCCTCAAAAATGTCCACCCACACATCAAGTGCTCGTTGTAGGGACGCCTGATCATCACTTATAATGGCTCCATCGTCAGCAAAGAATAACTGGTGCACATTGGGATCCGTCACTTTTCCTTCAAGCAAGCAATCAAGGACTGCTATAAAGAGTCAGCAGTGGGCTGAGGTGTACACCGACCTTGATTGTGAATTCTTCGGTGACTCCTGGGGTGCATCTTACTCTTGTCGTTGCTCTCTTGTACATGTCCATGATCACTCGCACGTAGGTTTCTGGAACTCCTTTTTGTCTTATCGCTACCCATAAAAGATCTCTTGGTTGCCGGTCAAAGGCCTTCTCGAAATCAACCAACACCATATGCAAGTCCTTTAAAGAATCACGATGCTTTTCCATCATGACCCTTATACTTTGGATTGCATCCGTCGTTGATTTACCCGAGACAAACCCGCACTGGTTATCAGATAGTCGTATTATTTTCCGCAGTCGGCTATCTAATACCCGTTCAACGATCTTCATGGTGTGCGACATCAGCTTGACAGAACGGTAGTTATCACAATTTCGCGTATCACCCTTTCCTTTGTGCAAAGGAAGAAGATAGCTTTCCCTCCATTGATTAGGCATAGTGTCGCCTCTCATAAGTTTGGAGATAAGAACCATGAGCCATCTAGACCCGATGTCTCCCATCTTTTTCCAGAACTCAGAGGGTATCCCGTCCGGCCCAACAGCTTTTCTTTTCTTGGAATTTTTAACCGCGTACCGAACTTCTTCGACTGTTGTGTCGGATATTTCGGCATGATTCGGGGCGGCTCTTGGAAAATACACTCGGGGAAACTGTTCGTTCAGAAGTTCCTCGCAATAATGTCGCCATCTGTGGAGAATTTTTTCGTCTTCCACAAGGAGTTGGCCTTCAGCATTGTTAATAAACTTTGGGAAACGAAACTCCTGAGCATTTCTTCTTCTCTGGGCGGCTATCTTAAAGATATTTGCTCCTTTGTTCAAATTGCTTTGTCGAAGCTCCTGGGTAGCCTGGTTCCTGTCAGACGCGGAAGACGATATTTCTTCCAACTCTTGATAGAGGCCTTCCATGCTTTTCGCTTTGAATTCGGCGCACTTTTTCTTCGCGATACCTTTGCAATATCTATATACCTTTTCACGGCGAGCTTTTTCCTCTCTATTAGTAGAAGAGCACTTTGACCAAGCTTGGAAAGCCATTTTCTTTTCGTGTATCACTGCTTTGGCTTCGTCTGTCCACGACCAGGTTTCTTTTGCGTGTTGGCAGGGGCCTTTAGACGTACCGAACAGTGATTTGGCTTTCTCCAGGCCAGATTGTTGTAGGGAATCCCACATGTCTTGTGCTCTGCACTCCTCATTACCGACCTCATCGATAATGGAAGAGAGGTAGTTTTTCATGTTGGTAATAAAAGCTTCGCATTTTCCTTTATCCAGCTTATACCACTTGATTCTCTCAGACACCTTCGTTTGCTGCTTTGACTTCTTACTCGCCTCCATAAAAAAATTCAGTCAGGAGGAGACGGTGTTGAGAAGCGATCGCGTCTCCCAGGATCACTTTGCAATCTTTAACTCGTGGGTTCATGAAACTGGATACCAAATGATAGTCTATTTGAGTTTCATTTCCGCCGCTGCTATAAGTGATCAGGTGCCGGCTTTGTTTGACGAACATGGTATTTAGCACTATAAGATTTAATTCCCACTAAAACGTCAATTCCCCTATTGTGTTAGTTACCGATGAAGGTGGAAAAATGTAAAAATATTGAATTCGGTTGGATGTGGTGATGCTCAAAAGAAAAAAAAAACTCCTAAAAAAAGGTGACAAAAGTTGTAGGAATACAATCAACCCATCAACCGGCACATTTTTCCATGGGCCTCAATGTCGGTTAGAGATTCGCGATTAGAGATTATCCCTTTTCTGATCAAAATGCCTGTGGACACGGTTTCTCAGGTAAATTAATTAAATCTTAAGCTACAACTTAAGGTTTTTTCTTCAAATATTATTGTATATCATTATTTTAAAATTAGCATTTAATCGCTTGGCGCTATCCCGATAAGAAACGTGAACTTAGTAAATCTACTATAACAGACTACTTTCACTATTATCGTGAAATAGCCGAAATAATAACTTCTCACGTTGATTTGACGCCCCCACAGGAGCATTTTATTAGCTTAATGCAAACCTTAACAAAAAAAATAACTTAATTAACTTATTGACTAGGTGACGGGGTGGAAACGATTAAGGAGAGGATGAAGGGTTGTGGTATAGGGCAATTCTAAGACTGGACTTTTTGAAGTCTAAGGTCGAAAAGATTAGTGTTACCTTTGCGCAGCATTCTGGACATTGGCACGTGGTAGCCATAATTTGTGCGGTGAGTGTTTATACGGAAAAAGAGCATGGACCGAAGGTTATGTGGGTTGGTGTTAAGGGGAATCATGTGCAATAATGTGGGGCTGTCAATGTTACCGCTGAGATGGTCGTGAATAAATAGAATATCTGCAACATCGCGTGGTTCTTTGAGGGGTTGGAGGTTGATTAATTTTAGGTGATCCGTATAAGTTGGTAAATTAAGACGGTCAACCGAGGGAAGGCCATGAAGGGCAAAACCGATAAATCTACGTTGAATGGCTTCAATACGCGTAGTGTGGGATTCGGGGACCAGACAGCATATTCGAGAAGGGGCCTAACGAAAGTAATGTACTCGTATAATGGTTTTGTAACGTAAGGATTCGAGAATTCTTTGGATCAACGTTTCACGAAACTGAGATTAGAGTTAGCACGTTTGATAATGTTGTCGATATGGAGGCGAAAATTGAGTTCACAAATGATGACCCCTAGATCAACCAAGAAGTTGACTGGGGGAATGGTTTAATTACGAATAATGTAGGTTTTGGGTGGTGAGGAAAAGCGCTTACGGGAGTAAGTGATGGTTTGGCATCTACTGACATAGAGCTCGAGATGGTTTTTTTGACACCAAGTAGTGAACCTGTTATGGTCGAATTGTAGAGAGCACGAGTCAACAAAGGAAAATATGTGTTTAAATATACATACATACCATCGGCATATATGGAGAGCTGAGAGTTCAGAATAACGCTGTCAACATGGTTAATGGTTAGAATAAATATCAATGTGCCAAAATGACTACCTTGTGGGACACCGCAGATAGCATTTATTGGATCAGGGATAGATGATCTGAAGATAAAGTTTTATTGACGATCTTCAAGAAAGAGATTTTATCCATGAAACCGGGAGGGAAACCGAGGGCAGTGAGTTTGAGGAGAATAATTTGGTGAGACACTTTGTCAAAGGCTTTGCTGAAGTCTGTGGCGACAACGTTACTTCTTTGCCAGCTTCGAGTGCACACATACATTGTGAAACAAACTCGACTAGATTAGTGGTTGTCGATCGACCTTTTAGGAACCCATGTTGGTTAGGAGAAAATATAGGTTTGCAGTGAAAGAATAGTGCATCATAAACGATGCTCTCGAAAAGTTTGGGTATGCATGAGAGCTTGATAATGGGACGATAGTTGGACACATGATTTTTCACTCCTTTCTTGTGGACTGGAATGATATAAGCATATTTCCAAAGCTGAGAAAATGTCCTTGAGAGATAGAACTTTGAAATAGAATAAGGGGTAAAATAAAATGGTTCGCGCACTTTTTCAAAACTATGGCAGGCAGACAGTCGAGACTGGGAGAGTAGTCGTCCTTTAGATTGCGTATTTTTTCGGCGATTAGGTCGGGAGTTATATTCAGTGAGGCATAAGACGTCTGGGGCAGTCTTTCAAATATCGAAAATAGCTGCGATGGGGTTGAAGATCCTGGTCGGTGAATGATTGGCTGACGGAAGTAGCACAGAAGTTATCGATTATTTCGGGTTTGTTGGAAGAGTTAACAGTTAAAGAGTTAAAGTTGATGTTAACATTGACGGCGAAGAAAAAACTATACAAATCGACGAGGCTTTTCTTACAAAAATTAAATACCACAGTTGCCGTGTAACCGACAAATGACAATCGTGGTGTTGGGGTTGTTTTGCAAAGAAGATAAGGTTGGTGCTTCTATAAAGTGAACTCCAAATGTAGGGAAGTGGTTCATTTGTACCGGCAACGCACGTCGGTACATAGTTGTTGAGAAAATATTTCCTAGTTTCACGACTCATGAAGTTACGAACCACATCAAAGGCGAATATGTTAACAAGACCAATGTATCCAACATTATTAATGATCTGGAGAATCAGAACAAGCTTCTGAAAAAAAAACTATTTTATGCCGCAAAACAACGCACCACCTTCACCAATATATGGCATTTTTCTTTTATCGAAAATACTGCCTTGAAGAAGAATATAAGTATGACTTGGGCTCCCACATCATGCTATTTTGACTAGATGTAAAAATAGTTTTATCGCAAGTTTTACCGATATAGAAAAATGTTCCACTTCTAGATATTGAAAACGCCTGTGACATTGTCTGGCAAGATGGCCTAACCTATAAGACGATTTCTTATAACTTCATGTCGTATATTTGTAAAATAGCTCGGAGTCAACTTAGTCAACGTATGGTGTTAAGGTAATTGTTAAAAGCAAAGTTCGTGCGCTCCACAAGGTTCAGTTCTTGGTCCAATATTATATAATTTATTCACATCTGACTTTCACAATTTTTGCAAATAACAAAGCAATATTTTCATCCATGAATTCACTCTTTATATACAGGGGGATCTGAAAGGCGCGATGAAAATATTACTGAAATATTACAGTAAGTTGTTGTGAAGGATGTTGAATTGGAATTGAATTTGGAATTTCTTTAAAAATGTCCTAAACAGACGGAATATTCTTTTCAGTACGAATACCGTTGACAAAAAAAATAACATCTTGCGATAGGGTGATTAATTTTGTTCCACCTTGTATATCCAAAATACATAAAATAGCTGATACAATACTACGTACTATGTAGATGACTCCAAAATAAGTTATGGTTCGAATATTAATGAATTTTCGAAAACTTGCAAAGGCGTGGAAATACCATGCTTAAAACACTGATGGAACGAGGTTAGATCTTTTGGCGCCAAAGAAATATTCAAGAGGACTCTAATTCTGGAGTATTAGAGTCATCTATGGTTTAACACGACATCAACAGAAAGAGGCATGCTTCCCCTGCTTTCTCTGTCAATATTGAAATTTTAAGAAACTTTTTCAAAATAAATATTAATATAATATTTAATTAATTTCCCTCATTCTGAGAAAAAAGTGGCGTTCTGCAGACTAGCTATTTACGCTAAAGAAACAAAAGAGAATAGGAAATAAATTGGTAAAAAAATCTCTGTAAAAAATATCAGTCTGTTAGGGAACTCCATTTTTACCCACAGCCATCTCCCAAAGGAATATCTAACCTAGTTTAAGCAAGATATTCTATCTGACTTAATTGATGATAAATATCCCGGCCTTGATTGTTTTCTAATATTTTCTAAGTACCCATAACCGTATAGACACATTTCTTATTTACCACACAACAATGTAGCCACAGAATAGCGATGCAACCTGTCACTAATCGCAGATAATATCCCTGCCTATCTGGATCGACCACAACTAGATCACTTTCGGTGATTGTCACAATTTCCTGCGACTGATCAAGGTCTTCTAGAAATCCAGATTCACTCCGACGACGATCGAAAAGGTGGATGCTCCCTATACTATCAATCTCAACATCATCGGCGCTGAACTAGTTCTCACTTGTGGACGCCTTATAAATACGTACGATCGGTGCAACACGATCAGCAGTGGGTAACCCAACACCTCATTAGCGAGTTCAAAGACAACTAGCCACAGTTGCAAGATGCGGAGATTAATTACTATCTTTGCGGTAATCGCATTAACCAACGCCTCTGGGATTTTTTCGATTAATGGTGTAATGGCTAACAATGTGGGGTCATATTCTCAAAGTGCTGGAGGTGGTAACGAGTTGGTGAGTGAACTAGAGAATAAGGAAAAAGAGAAAAGTGACGAGGGCGGAATTCGTTTGGCGGTTTTGCCGCAACCTGTTCCGTATACACCTGAGGTAGCAGCTGCCCGTGCCGCATATTTTGCAGCTAAGGATGAAGGCATCTACTTGCAACAATTTACCGGACTTCAACAACAGTTGCTGCATCAGCCAGTCACTGAGTATCCGCCTTTTTCCAGGGACTACTATGGTGCTGCGAAGCATTTTCGAGGAATTAATGTTTTCTTTGTCTTAATATAAGGTACTTAACGTGAAATAAAGTATTATTCAGGATGACTGTGGGTTACTGTTATTTTTTATTAATTGTAAAAAACGTCAGTTAGACGAAGAAACATTATTGGTAGTTTCTCTGGAACAATTCTCGAAAAATCCAAAACTTTACAGGCTAAGCTAACTCCATGAGTGCAGTAGGATGAAGGTTCATTTTCCATTCATAAACATGGTTATCAGTGTAGGCAGGACCGAAGTACAACGAATCTTAGAGAAAAGGGACAGTCAATGAGGAAGGTGAGAATAGCACGAATAAACATCTATGAAAAATACAATATTTACGTTGGCGGTGGGAATAATATTAAATAAAAAACATCTTTTGCTATAGGAATCCAAGTTATTTTTGCATACATATGTCATTAATAAATAGGAGCAATAGCCCTGGCCTCAATGGCTCCCTTGAGGGACACTTGAGAGTACGTTAAAGGTACAGAGAAGAAGTTATTAGTTTTTACAACCTGCGACCTATCTTTTAGGTAAGAGTCAATCTAAACGTTTTTTGAAAGTTTGAAGTGAAACCCTAAAATATACAACTTTGATAATAAAATACCGTGATTAACCCTTTTTAAGGCTTTACCGAAGTCAGATTTTTTGTTAAATAATTGAAAAAAATCGGGAGATTTGTTGTGGTTGTTCTGTCAGACAGTTTTAAAAATCGGTCCATAGTCTCAATCTTGAGCTTAGAGCCAAGTTAGTATATCAGGAGATGGGTATTCGATTTGCCAGATTACTAAGACTTTTAAGGGATAGATTCAAAAATCTTGGTAAAGGTTTTTTTAACCCTTGGATGCCCGAATTATGTTTTCGTAGAAATGAAAAATATTTCTATTAAGAGTGATGAAATGGGTAATAGGTAGATACAAAAAGTGAAAAAAAAAAATGTTTGGGTGGTAAGTTAACAGAAGAGAAGGAGAGTATGAATAACGGTTTTTGTTTACTTCTGTTTAATAGACATTTCGTTGAAAGTCTTGTTGCCACATGGCAACAGTTGACATCAAAATGTTAAGGGAGGATAATGCAAATACATATATGGAATGAAGCAATCGAAAAATATTTTGCACATAGCTGATATATGTATGTAATTTGAAATTGGGGATTATCTTGGATTTTCGCCTCGAATTAACATGCGAAGTTTGCTTAGCTCGTTTTCGGATTTCGCGAGCTAAGTGCATTTTTTTACTAATTGGTGTTCAAATGAAACACACGTTTTTTTTTAAATTTTCTTTTTACTAAAACTATTAGAAAAAAAACATTATGGAGCCTTATTTCAAGTTGTAGTTGCATTATAACCGGCCGATGTTTCTTTGCTGGAGGTTTGTTCGCACACTGTGGTGTGACATCTTCAAGGATGAAATTAGGTGTAACTAAGGGGCTAGAGCTGTGACGACATCTTGAATCGCTAATCAAAAATTTGGGATCAACCCTGTCGCAGGAATCGATGCCACCCATACAGTTATATGTAGTATTGTAATTTCGCACTGCTGCTGGATGATCGATGTCAATTTTAGGCTTTTGTTTCTTGCATCAACGTTTGCAGGTATCTGCGGGAGCACTTTCTATACATGAAGATAAAATTGTCATAGCCTTTGTATCCATTCATTTTACAACGCAAACATTTTCTTCGCTTCTTAGTTTTTCATCGAACTGTCCTCTTTTCAACGTCTTATCTGATTCCTATTTTTGAGCTTTGGTCTCAATCCCATTTGTCATCACAGCCCCTGTCAGAAAGATATCTTTTTTTTCCTTAGTAAGTATTCTGTAAATTTCAAGCTGATAAAGGAATCTATCTGTATACAAAACACAGTGTCCGTCCATTGTGCGGGAAAGTTTTTCCATTTTTCCTGCTCCGAGTCCCAGATTTTTCATGACATTTTGATGCAACGTATTCTTTCCAACATATATCTCAAAATCCAGTACTAGTTCGTCCCGGGCAGCCAACACAAAGTTCTTCAGTCTAAGTGGATTAGGTTTGGCTGGAACGTACTGACGCTATTGTGTCTATTTGTCTATTGATATGTGCTTGGTTTTATTTTCCTAAGTCTGTCATTAGGATTACTGTGAGTTTCGTCTACGAAATGAAGATAATTACGTAGCTCGAAAAATATATCGCGACACATTTTATCTTTGATTACAGGAACGCAAAGATCTCGGTTCCAATAGAGCTTCTCGAGGCATACCGGCAAAATAGATCATCTCTTTAGCGTTTGTAACCAGTGGTTATAAATTCCGATTTTGTGCCGAATGTATGTTGCTCTGTTCCGCTACAATTTTCCAAAAATGTAGCCTAAATTATTAAAAAATAGAGTATAATACATTCGCTTCTGAACTACCTTGGGAAATGAGAACGCCAAAATAAACGCGATGAGCTTCCAGCTTCCTCTTCAATATTTTCCTCTGCTGGCCTCGGATTTTTATTTTCCTCGATTCCATCTAGATGTTGACTTGTTCTATCAACATTTGGTGGCAGGTACTCCTCATGATCTTCAGAGAAGTAAATTCATAAAATCATTTAGTAAAGATTCAATCTTTCGGTCATCCATGTTGAAGCTACAAAACCATCATACTTATGCACAAAACTAATTTTTAGTCCTGCTTTTTTGTTTTTTTAAAGATTACAACGAACAGTCAAGAAACGAACCTTTTCAAACAATAGTTCAATGTTACAAGACATTTTATTTGAAGTGCGCAACTTAATTTTTTATAGAATTTTAAAGCTAGCGATCGCAAATTTCGTGAACAATTTCCAAACTGTCAAATTCAAAGAAGAATAGCGGAAGTAGAATTTTGCTCGAAGAGCCATTTATTGACATAATTTGAATTAATATTCATTTCGAAAGTCTTACAATTACAACTAGTTGCCGTAAGATGGTTATGGCGTTGAAATCAAAGCCCAATCATCCCAATGGAAGTGACCAGGAGAGCCAAGACCGAAAAAAGTCCTCTAAGTTCGGTCAAATGTGGAAGTTTTGCTCAATGTTTCCTTCGGTTACAATGGCGGGGTTCATCATGAGTTCTTGCCGGAAGCTCGTATGATCAATAAAGAATAATACTTTGAAATTATACGCAGGTTGCGTGAAGCAATACGAAGAAAACGTTCTGATTTGTGGAAAAATCATGTCTGTTGCATCACGGTAATGCATCTGCTAACTCATCGTTGGTTGTGCGTAATTTCGTAATCAGCCACTATATTCACTGGACTGTGCCTTTGCGACTCTTTCTCTTTTCAAAACTGAAAAAAAGGACGGAGATTTGCCATGAAGGAGCAGAGAGCTGAAGTCTATTCCAAAAAGAGCACATCAGAAGTTCTTCAAGGATCGAAAAAAGTGCTGGCGCAAGTGTACGAGGGTGGTCCGATAAGTACTTAGTCTCACCGCCAGAGGGCGCCAGTATCACAAGAGGAGCTTACTATCGTGTAGTACATTCTAGTAGACGGCTACTGTCAGCCGGATCGGACTCGTAGTTTTGTTTTGACCGCGTGTGGAGTAATAAATAAATAAAAGAGCAATATCGGTCGTTGATTCGATTCTTGTTTTCGGAAGGGAAATCGGGCAGTGAAATCAAAGAGCGTTTAGATGCTGTATACGGTGACTCCTCTGCTTCGTTGGCGAGCATCAAAAATTGGTTTAACGAGTTTCAACGTGGTCGCACGTTGGTTTTTGATGAGCCACGTCCAGGTGCCCCGAAAACGGCTACCATGATGTCGTATTGGCAGACCGCCGATTGAAGGTTGCGAGATAGCTGAGACAGTAGGCATTTCAAAAGATCGCGTGGGTCATATCCTGCATGAAATTTAGGGCATGAGAAAACTGTCGGCGCGATGGGTGCCGCGTTTGCTCACTCCGGACAACAAGCGCAACCGTGAGACCACTTCGGAGCAGTGTTTGACGGTATTTAAGCGCAATCCGAAGGAGTTTCTGCGTCGTTTCGTGACAGCCGACGAAACATGGATCCACTGGTACACACCAAAAACCAAGGAACAGTCGAAACAGTGGATTTCACCCGGCGAACGTGCTCCGAAGAAGGCGAAGACTGTCCCATCGGCCGGAAAGGTGATGGTCACCGTTTTCTGGGATTCACAAGGTGTGATCCACATCGACTACCTGGAGAAGGGCAAAAGGATCACAGGGCTGTACTATGCCAAATGATTGGGCCGATTCGACGCCGAATTGAAGAAAAAACGGCACCACTTGGCGAAGAAAAAAGTGCTCTTCCACCATGATAACGCACCGGCTCACACCTCCGCCTCGCCACGGCCAAATTGGGCGAATTGGGCTACGAACTGCTGCCCCATCCACCGTATTCACCAGATTTGGCCCCGTACAACTTCTTTTTGTTTCCAAACTTGAAAAAGTCACTCGCCGGGCAGAAATTTCAGTCGAATGAGGAGGTCATCGCCGCCACGGAGGCCTACTTTGCAGATCTCGAGAAAACGTATTTTTCAGACGGGTTAAAGAAGTTGCAGCATCGCTGGGTCAAGTGTATCGAGCTAAAAGGAGACTATATTGAAAAATAAATCGCCATTTCTCCAAAATTTTTGTTTTTCTTTTGTAGACTAAATACTTATCGGACCACCCCCGTATTATATCTGAGGGGAATTATTTTGAAGGAGATGAAAAGGATATTGAAGAATAAATGAATATTTTGCAAGAAAAATAATAAAGTCACCTTATTTCTTGAACAAGCCTGGTCTATCTTATCTTACGTTGGTTGTGCAGAGTAGAGATGATCAAGACATAAGAAGCTATTAAAGTAATCAAACTGTTTTTGGAGTTTGCGATACTGAGAACAAAAATTAGGATCGGCCGAGGGTTGCTTTGAATTTTTTGAATTGTTTATTGTTTGATTTTTGAATTTTAAGCTTTCTTTTTCATTGAACTAACTGTTCAATGTTTAAAAACAGAAGAAAATACATTGCCTAGGTCAACTGATTCGGGGTCGGGATTAGACATTAGTATTCCAGTTACATATGCTAAGCCGATGAAATTGTTATAATTGTGAAAACTTACTACAAAAATAATGATAAATAATGATAAATTATGGTCGGTACAATCATCCACCTATAGAAATATAGGTTAAATTGTAAAAAAAAAACGAAGATTATTAAGGCTTATCCATCAACGAAATGCATGCTTTGCCGAAATGGCTGCGTTAGTGAACGTGGTTAAAAAGATCCATATTTTTTGACTTACGGCGACCACAGCATTCGGGTGATTATCATCCGACTTTTTTTTTAGCCTCAAATCGAAGATATGTTTGTGGAAGACAATGCCACATCTCACACGAATTATTTTGGATTTTGGCTCATAGGCTGGAAGTCTAAGTTAAAATTTGATAAATCGAAATCTGGAGACGTCGACGTCATTTAAATCAGATTTTGGTGGCGTACGCTTGTATTGAAGCGAGGGAGATGAAAGCAAATTCAAACGAAACAATTATTAAGGACGGCTACACTTTCATTGGAACAGGAGTCCTTATCAAGAACAAAAAGAAGCGATGTGTATAGGAGAAGAAAGCCATCATGTTTCATCAAACGACGATGGTTTCAGGATAATAAGTTTCAGTAGCTCAAAACTTATGATCGTAAAAACTACAACATTCCAGTACAAGATAATATATAGGCATCTATTGGATATCAACGGATGCAGCACAATCAAATTGATAATTTTCTGATCGACTTATAAAGGAGCGTACTGCGATTCCGACCATCAAAAGCCGAACTCAAATTCAAAAAAGCGGAACACAGTATACATTCCTGTATAATAGAATCAATGTTAAAAGTTAAAGGGCCATCATTTCTAGCGTCAGTACCAAGACAAAATTAATAACTAGTTTGTGCTACTAGATAACATGGCAACTAACGATAATACATATGGTCTCCAATGAATGGAAAAACTCGCTTATCATTCCGTATTTAAAGGGTGACCGAAGACTAGGCAATAATTACCGGGGAATCAAGTCATTACAAGGTGTTGTCGAAAATTATGTTAAAGAGACTGACATCATACCCTGAGGATATAATCGAAAACTACCAATGTAGCTTTAGGAGGAATCGCTCGACGAATGACCAGGTGTTCTCTATACGACAGCTTTTAGAAAATGAGAATTTAACGAAATGGTCCACCAAAGAGGCCTTTTTCTGATACAAGTATGTTTAGAGCGAAGGATTAAAGAAAAAAGTGATGATAATCTTTTTTAATTGTTATTTTAATTTGATGCTGAGAAGATCTCCTAATGTAGAGATCTTCTGAAGAAAATGAAACCCTTAATGCAATCACACCCGCTGTAGCCTACGCCAACCAACTTCTGGGAAATAGCAGTTTCCAGAAAACCAAATATTGGGTGCTTGATATTAAAGGCTTTATTTAGCATACGAGTAGAATGAACAAATTGTTCTATAAGTTGTTGCCATTTTGGAGGTAGTTCCATAACGCCTCTCTCATAGAAGCCCTCGTCCTTATTGGGAAAAACTGGGAAAATCGTTTTTTACGAATTTTTCAACAGCAAAATCTTTCGCCATGGACAGAAGCAGGGTGTAATCGCTTGTTGTTGGCGACCAAGCTGTCGGAGCTTCTAGTGAGTTTAGATTTACAATAGATTTAGAGATTAAAGTGGGGGGAGGGACAATGTCACCTAATCACTGCGGCCTCTGATGGGCATATTGTGATGTCCCCCATTCAAAGTTCACTCAAAAATCCTGAGTTCATAATAAAACTTAGTATGCTTTTGAGTTAACTGGTAGCGATTTCTTCTGCTTCAAGATAATGTTTGCCTAGGTGTTTGTGTCGTGTACTGATGAGGCAATCACAGTGGAACAGTTAAGGTTTGTTGGTCGACCGGGCAGTGTCCAGTGAGGAATCCTGTGATTATACTAATCTGACTCCTAGAAAGTTTAAGGAGTTTTTTTCGTTCTTTTAAGGGAAGTTGTTGGTAGGAACATCTTGGCTTGTCTGCTACTTTCCGTTTGTGTCCAGTAGTGGTTGCCCGCGTTTCTCAACCATTCCTTTATGTAGCATTTTATGGTGCTGATAGGTATACCGCAGAATGGTCTTGGCATCATGAATGGTGCCAGAGCCTTTTCTTACTAATAGGTCTGGTTTTTCCTTTCCTATATGGCCACTGTGTCCTGGTATCCACATGAGGTGAACTCTGTTTGTGTTGGCCACTGCTTGTAAGCAGTCCCATACCAATTTAGAAGTGACTTCGTAGCTTTTAAGGGCTAAAAGTGCAGCCTTGCTGACAGAGAGAATATAAATGTTTTTATTGGTTATAGGCTATAACTCTATCTATATTTTCTCTGAGGCAGAGTTCAATTGCGAATATCAATGCTTGAAATAAAATATGGAGTTGTATCTGTCTATGCTGCGATAGATGTGTGTTCCAGTGTTAGCTTCGTATACTCCAGTCCCAACACTTTCGTTCGTTTTGGGTCCATCTGTGTACCATACATAAGATTGACAATCGAAGGAAGGTCTATTTTGCTCCCAGGTGTGTCGAGAGAGAATTGTGACCTTAAAATTTTGGCTGGAGTTATACCTTGGAAGACAATTGCTTATATGGGGTATTTTTAGGATTTCATGCCCGTTTAGTTCATTAAGAATGTCAGGATGAAATAGCCTGGAATTAGAGTCATCCTCCGCGATAAGTTTGTGAGCGAATATTATTGTTTCTTTTTTAAGTTAGAGGTTTCGGTGTTAGGTCCGTGAAGACTCCTAGCGCTGCTGTGGGAATTGTTCTTATAGCTCCTATAACACAGATACAAGCTAGTCTTTGTAGTTTGTTGAGTTTGGCTTGTTTGTTATGTGCACCAGACGGGCGCAGCGTATGTGAGAAACTAGTGAGTTACTATCGGCGCTGTCCTAATGGAATTTAATTCCTTTCCTATTAGCTTAAGCTAGCCACTCAATTGTTGACAGTAGTTTTGCAGTAGGGGCAAAGTTTATAGTAGATAATTTCCCATCAATTTCACCAAACACAAAGCAAAACCTTCCTCACCGTCACTCCTTGCTTGTCCACCAGTTGCGCCGGCTCACTAGGATTTGATCACGACCGTTTTCGTTTGAAGTTGTAAATTATCTACTTTTCATTACCAATGATCATCCGCTTCAGAAATGGCTCTTTCGAGTCTAAGAAACAGGCGAATGGAGGAAACTACACAAACAAGAATTCGAGGAACTTTATTGAACCCTAAGCATTGTCCGAATAATAAAAGTGCGGATAGGTAGAACAAGTAGAACGACTGGACAGTGGACGAACAGTTAAAAAGACATCTAGGATGACCGTGCCGTAGATGGGAGGACGTTATAAATGGAACAGAACAGCGAAACATCGAAGGAACATCCTCCTGACAGGGACGCTTGGTGAAGGGTTGCCCACTAGGCTCTAAAGTGAGATCCAAATGGCCGCCATTTCAACTTTCAGATTTCTAATTTTTATTTTGAAATGATTTCTTTCATCGAGGCACTGATCAGGACCCGCTGTAGTAAACTTTCTTATCGGATTTTGGATTTCCTTTTTCCTTCACACCCAATATAAGTGACTAAGAGAGGGGCTGTAATGTATTTATAGCTTTATAAATAGATAGCACTAAAATCCAGTCTACCCAGAAACCTGATATGGCCTTCCTACCATGGTAGAAATTCCATTTCCAACATGAGTTACGTTTATCCTTCAGCTTGGCTTTAAATTCTCATAAATCAATGAGTCCTTCCTAAATACTTGTACTAAAGAGCTATCTCATGAAAAATTAAAAATCAAAGCCGTTATGCATAAAAAAAAATTTATTCGTTTTCAAAATCGTGTTAACAATAATTTCGATCAAACCATGGGTGGGATAACTAGTGAGGAATCTACTGTTGGATGTAGTGTGAGCTCACAAATCTGCTGGCCGGCAGGATGGAACTGTCCAAGCCGTATGAGTACGCGAAACCGCTTGGTAAAATAGTCGATCGGAATGCAAGCGGAAATGAACTAGCACTGATGTAGCGAAGTGGGGTTGGGGCAGCAAGAATGGTAGCACCTTGTACTGGCGACAAGTCGTTAGATTCCTTGATTGCTGCGTTCCTGATCTTGGCATTCTCGACAGCGTTCAAGTGTTCGGCTTTGGCACGGGCTACTTCGGGAGTGTCTTCGACTTGGCGTGACAAGTCGCGTACGTGAGATTGATCGGACGCTGGAGCGGTGATTGATGCAGCGCGTGCTTTGGCTAATTCAATTGCGGCGAAATGAGCTGATCTTGCAGCGGCGACTTCTGGGGTCTCGGCGACGGGTAGTGGAGCTTCGGCTGGAATGATTTTCGGCGCCTCGACTGGTTTGGGTAAGTTAGTTGCAGACACACGGAAACCACCGGCATCGGCGGTATAATCGACGGTTTGCAGTTTACCCTCGGCATCGCGGTAGCTGTAGGATCCACGAGTGATTCCGTCCAGTGTTTTCACTTCCTGCTTGGCTGACAATGGTTCGCTGTATCCGTACGAGTATTGTCCGAATTCATCCTGGGTATGATATTGTTGGTGGACAGCCGGCTGAATGGCTGACCGGATTAAAAGTGGGCTGGAGGCGTAGTACAACTCGCCGGCCGCAGCAACTGCGAGTAAAGCAGAGAATGCAATGATGAATTTCATGGCGATTGGTTAGGTTTGGGTTTGGTGGTTGATTGAAACTAGAGAACGCTGCTAGTGATGTGTACTAGTACTCGTTTCTGAGAATTCTGCTTGTCTTTCGTGCATCGTTCTCCTTTTATACTTACACACGGCACCGTTGACACAGGATGATCAAGTTGTTGTCCCGCCAAGTAGGGCGCACAATCAAAACAATTCAATCACGGGACCTTGACGCGGACCAGTGTGCGGACCGGTGCGCCCAGTATATGTAACTTTCAATTTCGCGGGATCGTGGCCGCGGACGTGTTCCCGGTTGCCCAAATGCGTGTGCACGTGTGTTCATTGGAATTTGCATCGTGCGTACACGCCGTCGGGAGTAGGTATGCGGAAATCCCTTTCACTAATTGACAGTTGTGTGCAGCGATGATCGGGTCACTGCAAGGTAACTGAAGGCCAAGGGCCAGATTATTTAAACGACGCACGACTCCTCAGGACTTGTTTCCTGACTCAATGCTACTTCCATACGATTTGTTGTTGTTGTTGTTGTTTACTCGCCCTGCATTTGGCTTGTATCGCAACAGAGCTTCTCGTAATAAAAAAAAAACAAAATCCGAATTGTAACCTTGAGATACGGCTGCAGTTGACAGCGTCAACTCAAATGGACCCGAATGGGCGAACAAAACAATCGCGTGAGTTGTCGCCACCGTAGTTAGCGGCGCATTCTCTGCACGACAGTCGTAAGTCGTCTTCAACAAATAAAGTCTTCAGCTGCGTGCCGGAGCACATATTGCAGTGACATGCAACTCCGCTAAGGTGATACCATCAGTAGGATTACAATGTCATTTCATTGGGGGAGAATGGAGTGAACGTCCGTCAGTTGGCTAAGATAGGAATCGTTGCAGTCGTCTGGACTTATAAAGTACTTCAAGTACACGATAAACGACTTAATGATTCGTGAAATCCAATCCGTACGGGAGGAGCATTTGCTGGAATTGTCTAATAGAGTTGTTTACTATATCAAAGCAAAAAGGGATTTCGTTCGAGTGGTAATAAATTCTCGGATTACATGATAAACTCATTTTGAACCTCTCAGCGCAGTCTGAATCGTGTTCGTAGAATACTCGCGGACTCGTGGGTGGGTAAATATAGATTTATGGGTAACTAGAATCTTCTATTGTATGATAGTGTTAATGAGATGCAGAGATATTTCAGGAAAGCTTCCATTGCCATTCGTTTCAGAATCAAAACTTTGGACATTAATTCCCAGGGCAATCAATTGATTTTACGCCGCCTCACCTTAGTAGCACTTTATTGGCTTTATTGACCCATTTTAACAGAGATAAATATAACTTAAACAATTAAAGGTTAAAAAGAATATTAATATCTGGTTAGGAGGAAAAAGATTATGGAAAGGATGAATGCTGATTAAGAAGAGGACATTTCTAAGACAGAGTTTGGTGAGGTGTAGGTTGGAAAGAGCGAAGTTCTCTGCGCGCAGCCTATGATAGGCTTCAGAGATTGTTGTTAAGGGGAATTATTTGAATGTGGGGCAGTCAATATTAACGGTAAGTAGTTCATGGAAAAAGATTATAACTACGACCTTGAGTTGTTCTTCGATGAGTGGAGGCTTCAAGCGATCGTTTTAAAGCGGTAAAGGTAGGAAGACCAGAAAAATCAAAACGAATAAAAGGGGGACCAGACTGACTAGCATATTCGAGATCGGGCCTATCGAAGATAGTCTAACGTAAAGCTTCAAGGTTTCCTTGGATTAATGTTTCACCAAACCTAGGATGGAATTGGCATGTTTGATAATGTCGTTGGTGTGAAGGCGAAAGTTCTCAGTCACAGATAACACCTAAGTCAGCAACAAAGACAAGTGGAACAAAATCATGGTAGGTTCTGGAGGGAGAAGAAAAGCATAAGTGATAGCTTGGTTTGAAATTTACTAACATTGTGGGCCAGATGGTTTTTTGACACCAAATAGTGAACGTTGTGCTATTGTACTGACGGTCTTCGCGGTATTATTTTCAAAGCTCAGAAAATAGTCCATATTGAAATTAGGCAGTGAAGAGTAGAAACAGGGTTACTTCGTTTTTTTACCTATAGAAGGCAGTCAGGAACAGATGTCTGAAGGCTATATTTCATATAAGGAAAGCAGACATGATCGGGTCGTTCGCTGAACGATTGGCTGAAGAATATGGCAAAAATATTGGGAAGCAATTTCGGATCATTGAAAGTGGTATTGAGAAAATAAGGGATAGTTATCAGCTTTTGCAGAGCGGGATTTAAGGTAGCCCTGCCACCATTTGTTCGTTGGTGTACCAGGATGGAGATGAGGTGCGGTTCTTTCTTGTTGGCTACCGAACGGATGGGACGGATATGATAAGGCAACTGAGAACTTTGGAGTATATTACGGCAAGAGTATCATCTAGGGACATATGCGTGTTTTTTTTTTATAATTCGTGCAGGTTCAAGAGTGTACGCTCTTATGGTGTTTGTTACACAACCTGGACGGGGTGCAGATGGATTGTGTCGAATATGTTCGTTCACTACTCTTCGGGGGTGGTTGTCCTAGATAGGATTTGAGGGATTCGACTGAATTTGCGTTGGTTGTATTGTAGTTCACAGTAACGGTGTTTAGGTTAAGATTGAAAATAATTTTTGTTGTTGGAGCGGGTTCTCTGCAGGTGTGAAAAACGCTTGAAGCAGACGTGGGAAGCGAATGAGGAGAGATCGTTAATTACGTCAGTGGATGAAATATTTAGGCTCTCGTGAAACCCGATAAAGGCCTTCTTAGTGGATCGGTACTATGGTAAAAGGTACGAGGGATAGAGGAGATGCCGATGGACATGGGTCTTAAATGCTTGCAAGTTGTACTGAGGGGGAAAGACCGAATCCGGCAGGAATTCCAGATTCGTGTGGTTCGGTTAAAGATTAATTCTCTATATTTGACAGTACGTCAGAAAGTGGGCTTCAGAGTATATTGGTGAACATTCCAAGGCAGACGTGTGTTACGGGGGAAATGTTGAAGGGGCGAAATGCAACTAGTTATTTCATCAGAGAATTTTTTGTGGAAGTAACGATGAAACAGGGAAGGGCAGGAAACATTCCTGCGATGTTCCAGCAAATCTAATGTTTTGGTAATGCTGGAGTTACATATCAGTTTTATCGCGCAATACTAGTAGGTTTAATTAGGTCTTGGATGCACCGGACCAAATATGAGCGTCAAACTCTAATTAGAGCAATCTCATTATAGATCGTAGCCAGATCTAAAGGTAAGAAATATGTTTTGCATCTGTATAAGAAGCCTGTGCATTACGCAGCATTCTTGGCAACACTGAATATGTGGTCGTTCCAATTCAGATTGTTAACAACACACATACCCAGTATGGAAAGCTTTTCGGTTTTTAAAATGCAAGGGCTATCTATGGATAATGGCTACGGGTTAGTGACACGCTTTAACGACAGTAGACAGCACTTTGCTTTGGAGGCACTAGAATCCACTCTATTCTTTTTACCCCATGCAGTTATGCTGAAAATATCGGCATTTAACGAGCTTGACATAAGGGTATTGTTGTCGGCAAGGAGTGGATTGGATTAAAAATGACAGACAAGAGATCATTTATAAAAATGAGAAAAAGTATCGGAGACAAGACGGAAGACACGCATTTTTGACAAAAGGGCTTTATGCCAAACTCTGCCAAATGCTTTCGAAATATTCAGAGTAATTTTTTTGCTTTCACCTGCTTGGTGAAGCGAGAGATTCAGTGAGATATGCCATCAAATCATCAGTAGATCTGTTGCTAAGGAAACTATACTATCGGTCATTGACGAGTTTCCGGGATTAATTTATTTCATAAATTAATAGATAATCAGCTTTTCCATGACCTTGGAAAAAAAGGGACGTTAGAGCAATGGGTCGGTAGTTTTTTGGTGGGCTGGACTAATGCTGTTTTCCAACGCGAAAGAAGAAAAAGTCGAGAAGAGAATGAAAGGTGAAAAGCTTAAGCAGAATTATTGGGGCAATACCATCTGGTCCAGAGGATATGAGCGGAATTTGAGAACCCTTGCGACTGTACGAGTGGGGAAGTGGATTTGTCCCATGGAGGAATTGACGCACTCTAGTACAGGGGGAGCTGTGAACTGGCTACGAGATGGGAAGCAAGTAGCTCTAAGGGGGTGACAGCTGGAATGTCATTGTTAATGAGCGTTAAGTTTTTTGTATTTTTTACAAACGATCAGAAACTTTTGCTACCTTTGAGACATTAAATAACTTTACGCCTCAGTTTTTAGTCGGATTGGAATTTAACCCGTCGAATGTGGGTGTTGCAGTCATTCTTGGCTAATATATGTACTATTTTTGGTCTTCCTCAGACTTATATGCCTTATAGACCTGAAAGCTGAAAGTCAAACCTCATTTATCCTTTGTTCCTATCTAAAGTGGGACTTCTATACTATAAAGAAAACAGAAGTGAACGCAGTACTTACGGAGTGTGAATTTTAGCCATATGACATCAAATTCCGTGGAGGACAAGTGATTATATACTGGTAGAAGTTGGTAAGCGATGTTATTACGGACGTAAACGGCGATACCGCGATGGAGTACAAATAATGGTACTAAGCTATATTTAGGATCGGATTTTTCATTGACATGTGTTTCACATAGTGCCAAAACAGCCGGTTTATGGAGGGAAGCGTGGACATACAAGGCAAGAAAATTCTTCTGTAACCCGCGAATGTTGCAAAACTGCACACAGAAGTCCCTCATCGGTACAACCTACAAAACAACCTCTTTCTCTCAAGCAAGATACGAGTATGATGTATCGGTCTTCAGCTTTATTTTAGTGCGCTTGGTAATATTATACTTAGAGCTATGACTTTTTTTTACTTCATAATTTCTTATAATTATCTTGCGCTAGACAAAAATAATTAACCCTTCTAGGACCACAAAAATATGGGAGGGTTCATTACGCATATAATAAACATAAACTTATATTCATACAATAGATAATTATATATTTTTTTAAATTTTCGGGACAAATTTGTCCTTGTGACCGAAGACCGTACTTTTTGCCTGAGAATTTATAGGTATTTGAGGTATCGAATCCATACTTAAAACAGCATATTTATTATAGCGAATTTATTTATTCATGAAAAGTGTACAATATAAAGTAATTAGTTATGGTACCCAGCAAAACAGTTCCTTTCATTAGTATAGTAAAAGTGAACTTTACATAGATCGCAAGTATTGTTTGTTCGGTTTTCTATCCTATATTTGGTACAGTTGACACATCTCTTCCTGGTGTTTGATTTTTCCATGGGGTGTGCATGTAACTGTCGTTTTATAGATATGAGTACTGAACTTGATTTTGCCTGACAGCGAAACCGTTTATCAAACTTCGAGCAACGACTTGTCTGAACTGCAAGGTAGACTACAGACCTCCTTCCATTTGTTTTTCATCGTGAAGCTTTTTGTAGATAGTATGTGCATTGTTCAATGAAATATCAAAGAGATCAAAATACAATCGAGGTAATATTTTATTTTCGATCTGCGATCGATTTCATATACATACAGCACACGTTACGTTGGACCATGAGATTTACTCCCCCCATGTTTTTGTTATAATGTGTTACAATTTTGACACACATTAATTTTTTCCCTTGATCCAGCTTTTCGTCGTTTTGCGGTAACTGTCTCTGTAGGTAACAGAAAGTTGGTCAACAAGTGTATTGCTTTATTATTAATCCACGGCGATCGGCCGTGAATTCGTGTAGGGGGAACAACATGTAGTACTTAAAAGTGCACGTGCCGTAACTGCATCGAATACATGGTAGTGCAACTAGTACCTCCCCGCGGTGATCGCTGGTAACAGCAAGCTCAGTAAGGTCATGTCTCTGCTGAATTGCTGGCAAAATCTAGTTGGGCGAGGAGAAGACTAAATCCTTAAAAAAAAAACTCCCTAATCCAAGGTGGCACTGTATACGCCGAAGGATGAATGGCTAGTGGGATAACTAATCGCTAGTATGCGAACTTGGGATGCCCTGGCGAGGTCCCATTTAAATAAAATAAATGCCCATTCGAGCTAATCCGGAGCTCTGGTTCGAATGAAACTCCTTTCTCGCGGGACTCGTGGGAATCAAAATCTCGAACACAATTTCAATTAAGGGAGGGGACTGTCCTAAAAGTCCCAAAAACCTTATCAAAGAGGCTGAAGAAGCCTTAAGTAACAAAGCAGCAAAGGGTGCAGAGGGACCTAGTAACTCCGCCCAAAAAGCTGCTTGCGATGTCAACTCAGTGTCCATGAAAAGCTAAAGAGGTTAAGCGGTGCGGGCAGAAAACGCATGGCCTTCCTCATAAAAAAGGGCATGGACCCTGAAAAAGCAAGGGTATCAGCAATGAACCCGATTACAGGAGCAAGAACACCAGCTCCAAAAAGACAGAGGTCGGATGATAAATCGCCTCAAATAATAGCACAAAGCAAGAAGCTTTGCACAAAAGGACCTCGTCCTGGTTCTGGACCTCGTCCTGGCTCTGGACCTGGTCCCGTTCCGGTACCTGGTCCCTCAACAAGCAAAAGGAGGCCTGATACCACCTATGGAGAGGCGTGCATTGGCATGAAAATGGCTGTCCTAGCCAAGGATTATCCAAACACGACCTTGACTACAGCTCAGCTAACGGAATTGCAAGAGGCGATACTCGAGAAAGTCCTTTGTCAAAAGGACAGCATCGTAAAGCCTCAATTCCAGAGCTGCACATTCAAGGCGGGCTTTTTAACCCTAAACTGTATGACGGAAAGTACAGTGGAGTGGCTGAAAATAAGCACACCGTTGCTGAAGCCATGGGAGGGAGCCGAACTATGGACTACAAAAGAGATTCGATTCGATTCCTCAACCATGTACCCTAGTTGGACACTTCCCAAACGCTGCCAGCACAGCCACTGAAAAAATACTGGGACTCATACAGTCACAGAATGAAGGCATAAAAGCTGACTCTTGGAGGACGCTTAAAAGGGTTAACAAAAGCACAGCTGCCATGCTAGTCCTCTCTATGGACCGGTCAATCGCCAAAATCCTAGAGTCGAGAAGTAACACTATTTACTTCAAGTTTGGACAAATCTGTCTAAGGAGACTCAATAACGCGGAGAAAACAACAGAGGATGAAGAAATCCTTGAAATAGAGGACGCTAAAGAGTCCTCAGACAAAACTGCATGTTAAAAGTCCTGCAGGCGAACCTCCAGCATGCCAAATCTGCGTCGGCAGAAATACAAAAAAGGCATGCGGAAGGAAGATTCAATCTGGGGCTCATCCAAGAGCCCTGGATCAATAAAAACAAAATATCAGGACTAAACATCAAAAACTGTAAGTTGGTTTACGACAAAGCGGCTGATATACCGAGAGCCGCAATACTTATTAACAATGATATCAACTTCCTACAAATTTCAGAATTCACCGATAGAGACGCAGCGACGATCCTAGTCAACATGATGGGAACTGAGGTAATCGTCACCTCAGCCTATTTTCCCGGTGAAGAAGAGGAAGCACCACCAGAAAACATCAAAAAACTGGTAAGATTCTGTAAACAGAATAGGAAACACTTAGTCATTGGCTGCGACGCGAATGCTCACAATACTATCTGGGGCAGTAACGATACAAATTCAAGAGGTGAGTCTCTCCTAGAATTTCTCGTCGATACTAACCTAGATATAGCAAATAGAGGCAAAGAACCAACTTTCCGAAATGCAATAAGGAAAGAAGTTCTAGACCTCACACTAATTACTAACAAAATATCTAACTTGATTAAAGAGTGGCAGGTCTCGAAAGAAAACTCCTTTTCTGACCACAACCACATCACTTTTAAACTTAACATGGGAACTGAGGTTGAGACCCTGGTGAGATATAGATCTCCCAAAGCCACAAACTGGGAAATGTACAAATCCCTCCTAAATGAAAAACTATCAGGGGTTCATCTGAACACCAACACTCCAGAGGAACTAGACAACTCAGTCGAATTCCTCACGGACACCATATTATCTTCCTATCATGCAAGCTGCCCACTAAAAGAAAAAAAGTTCAAAGTATCCGTACCCTGGTGGAACTCCAAACTGAGCAAACTTAGGAAGTCTGCAAGAAAAGAGTTCAACAGGGCAAAAAAGACGGGCAACTGGCAGCCATATAAGGAAGCTCTCACCAATTATAATAAAGGAATCAGGGCATCCAAAAGGAAATCATGGATGAACTACTGTGATAACCTTAAAGACTCACCAGAAACAGCAAGAGTTTACAAAGCGTTATCCAAGGGAAACCATGATTCCTTAGGTCTGCTCAAAGACCTGGATGGAAACCTGACAAATAACTTCACGGACACCCTAGAATTATTCCTAAAGACTCACTTTCCTGGCTGTACCGTGGAAACTAGCTGTAATCTCAGCTATAACTTACCAAACTATTATCAAAATAGTAATAACAGCGTGAGGAAATATATAACGTACGAGAAGCTAGACTGGGCCATTAACAGCTTCTAGCCATTTAAAGCTTCGGGACCTGACGGAATATTTCCAGCTTTACTAATACATGGGAACAATAAACTAAAGGCACTGTTGGTAAAAATTACCGAACCAGCCTTGCCACTAGTTACATACCACGTACATGGAGAAGGATTAGGGTCATATTCATACCTAAAGGGGGTAACAAACCACCAGAAAATCCTAAATCGTACAGACCAATCAGTCTATCCTCGTTCCTACTAAAAACAACGGAAAAACTGATTGAACTAATTATAAGAACAACACTGGAGATATCTCCACTCCATAAACTACAATTTGCATACCAAAAAGGCAAATCTACTATAACCGCACTCCACAAAGTTACGGAAATCATTGAAAAGGCCTTAAATTCAAAAGAAGTAGCAATTGGAGCATTTATGGACATAGAGGGAGCATTTGACAATGCAAATCACTCATCACTAACTAAAACATTACATGCAAAAAGGGTGAACCCCCTAGTAGTTAGATGGATCAATAATATGCTAAAAGATAGACGCATAACAGCCAAGTTAGGTACCTCAGAACTAGTTATCAAAACTATTAGAGGTTGCCCGCAAGGGGGTGTTTTCAAAGGTGGTCAATTCTGGTAGATGAACTTCTCTGGGAACTTAACAACAAAGGCTTTACTGCCATTGGATATGCAGATGACATCACCATATTCATTAAAGGCAAACAAGAAGACATTCTAGGGAATCTTATGCAAAACGCCCTAAAAATAACATGGAACTGGTGCGATAAAGAACAACTCTCTATCAATCCCAGCAAAACCCAAATAATTAGGTTTACCAGGAAAAGATCAATTGATCTACCAAACCTTAAAATAAAAGACACCTGCATCCCAATAAAGAAAGAGGTAAAATTCCAAGGAATAACACTGGATCATAAACTCTCATGGAATGCACACCTAGATAACATATACTCAAAGGCTGTAAAGGCCTTATGGTCTCTAAAACAGCTGGTGGGCAAAACATGGGGACTCAACCCAAAAATGAGTATATGGATATACAATCAGATGATCAAACCAACCATACTATACGGCGCTGCGGTATGGTGGAGGAAATGCGTACAAAAAGGAACAATACGCAAACTCAACAAAATACAAAGACTAGCATGTATTTGTATAACTGGAGCAATGAAAACCACTCCAACCGCTGGAATGGAGGCAATCCTAAACATTCCGCAGTTACACACTGCCGTTCAGGCAGAAGCGGCCAAACAAGCCCTAAAGATACAAAGAACTTATAACTACAAAAAAGGGAACCTGACTGGACATCTAGAGATTCTAGAAAAGGTCGACAACGTCTGGGAACTAACTCGTGTAAGTGACCTAATGTCCCCTCAGCTGAACTTTAAAACACACTTTGAAATACTCATTCTAAACAGGGAGGAATGGAAAAACAATCCCCCTTGGTTGAAGGATGGTGCCCAAAAGTGGTTTACAGATGGGTCTAAATCCGGATATTAAGTAGGGGCTGGTGTGATAGGACCTAAATGTAGCCTTCACATCCCTCTCTGCGGTGAGTCAACAATCTTTCAGGCTGAACTGTATGCAATAAATGCGGCGGTTCACTACATTAGTGAACAAAAGCCCAATAGATTAAAGATATCCATATTCTCGGACAGCCAAGCGGTTCTCAAAGCTCTAAGAAGCTATATGTACATTTAACTCTAGAGGTGTCTGGGAATGTCACCAACGTTTAAATAAACTGGCGATAAACAACAAAGTAAAGTTGATTTGGGTGCCAGGTCATGAAAACCATAAAGGCAACGAAAAGGCGGACATACAAGCCAAAAAAAGGCGCCCAGATGCTTTTTACTGGACCCTTCCCCCTTTATGGATTTGACAACACAGACACAAAAAAAAATTTAAACAAATGGGTCATCAAACAAAA
Source organism: Merodon equestris (assembly GCA_958301585.1). NCBI lineage: Eukaryota > Metazoa > Arthropoda > Insecta > Diptera > Syrphidae > Merodon > Merodon equestris. Next base: position 94,450,214 of record OY284414.1, read on the forward strand.
GAACCAATTCTGGAACAGACAAGAGGGCTTAAAACACTCTAAAATCTTTATGGAACAGAATCACAATCCAAAACGTGCAAAAGAGGCACTAGAACTAAATAAAGCCTAACTAAAACTGCTATGTGAAGCTCTAACAGGGCACGGCACTTGCAATCACCACCTATTCAAAATGGGTCTCAGCAGCACTAAGTCTTGCAGACGATGTGGGCAGGATAAAGAGACAATGGAACATATACTCACAAAATGCCCAGAACTCACTGAAGAGCGACTCGAAATGTCATAAAGACACAACTAACAGGGAAGGACTTCCAGGATATCCCATCTAGGAAAGTTGTTAAATTCATGAAAGCAACACTAAAATCCTAGATCAAAGAAGGGGGTACAATAGATCTGTATGGTCGCAGTGCAAGTGTCCTGTAATGACACACCCCATACTCTTCAATTCAATTCAATAATCTACTTCAGTAATACAGATTCACCTAACCCGTGTTCAGTCCCAGAGGTTCGCTTGTCAGGTGTCCTGTTGACAAATTTGTATTTTTCCGAATTCATATTCCACATCACGAAAAGTATTTGAAATATATGTACTCTGGTTCTACTTGAAAACTGGTTCTTGATTACTGTGTGCTTGAGTGACAGGTAAAACAGCAGTAGAGGTTGATGGTTCAAATGGCAGATTCCTGCGTCAAAATCCTTCGTCGAGTTGTAAATCGACTTCTTCGCCACTATTATCACCCATCAAAATTTGTTGGACTTCATCACCTCTGAGTTCAAAAATCCCACGTCTTTTGCGAAACATAATCTGCATCAATATCAATAAAAAAAATTAGGGTAATTAACAAAAATCATCAGTAGAATAAGAAAATAATTTTTCATAAATAGTCTCGCACTAGTAACCTGTCGAAGAAATGTTCGATTAACAAAATGTACTTTTAATTACGAAACGTTTATGGATAGAAGGTTAAAAATGAAATCAATACGAGGAGATCGGAGAATATTTGGCCACAGGCAAGATTGATTGTTGATTAGTCAACTTTCGGTCTATTGGCCTCAGTGGCCTGGCGTTTGGCTTCTCTGGCGGCTTCGAGGCGCGGTGATTTGCGCTTGTTTACCTGACGAGCGGCCACTTCTTCCTTTCTTGCTTGCTTCCTGGCGGCTATTTCCTGGGTCCTCTTTGCTACGCCCTATGGGTACACCGGGTCGCATCCTCAATATGTGGCTCACGTACCTGGGGGGCAACAGTATAGGGCCAAGTGGTGCATGGCCTACATAGCCAAATAGCTGTATGGTGGTCTGCCATGCAGCTGTTTGGCTAACTTGAACGCAAAATGCCGATGACTGATTGGTTATGCTGTCGTAGTGACTGATAACCGATTGGAAAGGCAATTTGCTCAATAGTAGCAAATATAAGGCTCTCAGTTAGGGTATAGGGTAACCCTGCTGGGAGTAACGGCTCGACCTGCATGGATTCAATTTGGTACTTATTTACAGGTCTGTGAGTAAGGACGTTGGTTGTCGTCCAAAAAATCAACTCCTTGGGGGAAGGCCCCCCGTAGAATTAAGCCGACAAGGCAGGTGTCCACGTTAAACCAACAGAGCAATCTGTCCTCTTTGCTTCGGTGAATACTTGGCCCAATAATTCTCCAGGGTCTTCTGCCAACGATTTAGGTTCTCTGGCTCCCATGTATTATCCTTGGCGGCGTAGTTGGTCCATTTCATCAAGAAGTAGCGTTGGCCATCCTTGACACGGTGTTTGATGATACGCTCAATTTCATACTCATCACACCACTAAACAGGAGCGTTGCCTTCTAGCATGGTGATGGTTGCTTCCGGAAGTTCAACGTTAAAGCACATGATGATGATGATTGTGATGATCAAAGATGATGAAAATGAAATAGGAATGACTATTTTTGTCATTTTATTGACCTTTTATAGCAACAATATGTAAATTTTGACCTCATTTTCTCACAAGGTTCATTTAATCTATTTAAGATTATCCTTAGCGTAATCGCGAGTAACATAGGGTGAAGTTTGTTTCTTTCGAAGAACATAGACACCTTCTACTTTTTACGTGAATCTATTGGAAAAGGTTACTGTTCTCACAAACAGAGGAAATCGTCCAAAAAGTGGTTAAGGAATAGCTTTTACCAGTGTTGTCGCATACATTGTTTTTGTATCGTTAACGATTTAGAAAAAGTTTTAAGTCTATTAAAACGTTTCGTTTCGTGTTGAAAGTTAAATCGTTTTTGTAAGCTATTTCGTTTCGCGCTCAACACGAAAGTTTAATAAAACATTATTGTTTTGTAATCCGTTTTCGTAGTTTCAGTAACACCAGTTTTTGCCTTTCTGCACAAGCCTAGTCGAAATCACTAAATGGCGTCTTTATTCCCGAGGGGTGGAGTCAGCTGAACTTTAACCCCTTTATGCCACCCTCTGGGGTCAGACCTACCTACACCCCAAACCTCAGCTCTCTAGGTCAACCGGTGTTCCCGTGAAGTGGCCGCAGCAGGGGGGTGGTAGCTCTTTAGTATATTTAGATATCGACCACTGGGATGCTGGTGTCCCTTTATGTTCATTATGTCTTATCACTCTAAACAACTTAATTAACCCTTAAATGCATGATTTTTTATTTTCAAAAAAAAAAAACTTTTTTGGGTTTGGATATGTAAATTAATGACAGAAAAAAATATTTCAAAAATCTTGAGTGAGAAAAAACGGGTGTATGCGGAAAAAACTAGTCGTATCATTTTTGATACAACATGCATTTAGAGCTTCATTGAGTCATCGGTCAATGAAATCAATGAAATAAAAAAAATATTGTAAGAATTTAATTTATATCATTTATTCATTTATTAAGAAAATTTAAGAATGGAATTTATTAAAACAATCTGAATTTCTTTTCGAACATAAGTAAACTTTGCATTTTTCACACATAACGCTACTAAGAAGCTTGCATCCTGACATCATACACCGCTTCCGGTTGCTCTGCCGTATTTGCTTATGATCTATACCATCACGTATTACATCTCTTGATGGCATAAATTGTAGAGCATTTCTTCGTTTTGGAACTGGTTCCTACCAAAAACTACTGCTGCTGGGCCGACCTCTTGTTGGTTGATTATGCGATTTATATTTACAAAGCGTGTCAGCAAGTTCGCTTCTAAAATCAACCAGGTTCATTAGGTCTTTCGAACTTTTCCCTCTTTTTTCCAAAACTTGCTTATACAACACCCATGAGTTTATCACCGTCAAATCCAGGAGGTGGTGGAAGAGTCTCATGTACCATTTCCTACTTTTCATTTGGATCCTGTTGCGGCCCAAATAAGAGTCCATTAAATCCACCCCACCCATATGGGCGTTGTATTCCTTGACGACTTTTGGACAGGTTACACTCTTTCTCCTCTTTTCGGTTTTATCGTACCTTTCAATTGTTGAAACAGGCTCTGCGCCTACGTAAGTTGACAAGAAAGTAACTTGTTTATTGTCCTTCCAGCTCACGGTAGACATCTCGATACCATCGTAGTTTGTGACGTATTTTTCGAACGATCATCTTTCAACCGACTTTGCCATTACCTGTTGTTTTGTCGGGAGCTTGCAATTTTTCCCGAGACGGTTTCTTTGAACTGTTCCCAAGCACAAAATTCCTTCCTTGGCCATGTAATACATGAGTGGCAATGAACTGTAGAAATTGTTTCCATCTTAGCCGTTGCATGTCTAAGGCCTTATGAGATTGACGAGAGCTACTTGGGCCTGGATCATCGTTTATTTCTGGCAGAGCGTCCTCATCTTTTTTCAGAGCAGACTCTACGTTCTCGATATCAGTGCCAATCTCCTCATTTTCGTGTTCATCATCCAGAAGTTCCTCCAGCTGCTTACGAGTCATCGATTATCCAAGGTCGTCTTCATCTATCTCGTCACCATCCTCTGATAAGTACCCATTTTCAAGCTCCTCTAGATAGCTTGCAATATGGCAGTCAGAAATATGTCTTCGAGCCATTCTGTATCAATAAAAAGCAAAAGGTTCAAACCCGCAACCAAGCTAAATAGAGTTGAAAACAATTGTGGAAATGTTTTTTCAAATATAAAAAAATTAAAATAATTGCTCACCCACCCGCTTGAGATTTACTTTCGATTATGATAAATTTTGACCTTTTACTCATCATTTTATATAAGTTTTTCTAAACAGATCCTAACTTTCCCTTGCATACATTTATACCTGAATATGTAGAATATCTAAGGGTTCAGCACACCCTAAATGTTCAATTTGCCTGTTTTTGTGTTTTATGATCTTTGGCTGTTTATGACCTTTTTTATGGACTGCGTATATATTTATTTCTGGTGGATGGATTTATCAAATCATAAACGATTTTGTAAACCAAAATATTTATTATATGAAGTAAATAAAGTTTAACTAATTAACTGCATATTTATTTGCCGTTTCCTGTTTCCCTTTTATGTGTATTGATAACACATAGATGCATATATGTAAGTCTTGTCCATGTAGTAACAATTTGAAAGGAGTATAAATGCATGGAGTATCATTTTTGATACAAACAAAAAACCACTTATTTTTCACGACAACAATCACAAATTAAAAAAAATCCTATGTATTTAGATGGAGAAAATACTAACCTTTGTTGATTTAATTTTTTGAGCACAAATTTCCCAAAAATGTATTTTATAACAAAAAAAGAAAACTTTTGATTTCACTCTATTTCACAATTGTTGGCTATAGATCAACGAAATCAAAGAAACTACTGACAACGGGTCCATCATCCATTTTTTTTACTTTGATTTGGTTAAGGAAATATTGTTCTATCGTATAATAAATACGGATTGTTGTTAATCAAAACAAAAACACTTTTAGAGCTAATAAAAAGTATTGTATCATTTTTGATACAAGATGCATTTAAGGGTTAATGGTCATAATAAAAAACAATATAAAACATTTTGGCGTCCCTAAAGGTTTTTGAGAGATAGACCGAAAAAGCGCCAAGCGAACTGTCAGTTTCCAATTACCATACACCGTATTACTTACATAGTGTTGTAAGTGAAAAAAAAATTAAAGATGCGTTCAAGCACTAATAAAAAACAAAAAAATTTGCGTAATGGGTTCTTATTCTATATATATTTTTCTAAGCTAGGGGCACTTTTGTCGCGGTAGTGGTCAAAGGGTTAAAACTAGCTAAACTATCTTAAAAGATCTAAGTAGCTTACTGGCCCGGCGGACACTCTAAAACAAACAGTATAATTTAAAGCTATGCCTTTCGACTACTAAATATAACCTAAGAATTATATAATATTATAACCTTAAGCTATGAGCTAAGGAGAGCTGTTACAATCAGGTTGAAGTCCAAACACGTGTTCGGGATTTTGTCTAGCTTAATTTTTTTGTTTTTAGGAGGGCATCGTAATCACGGCTAATATTGGGGAGCGGTGCAAACTTTGAAGCAGTTTTTTCTATATAACTTGACCAGAGCAAACTTCATGCAGTTTACTAGTGTGATTGGTGAAAGAGGTTATGTACCCAGTGGCCATCGATATCACGTGGTGCATCCTCTAGAAGTCTTGGGCCGTAACATTTCCCTTATGCACCTTATTTATCGCTCCTAATCACATAGGATCCATATATAATAATTCCGCAACGTTCGATAGTTGTCGCCGGGTTCAGAGGAGTTGTGGTAGTCGAGCAAGTTTGTTTGAAAAGACTCATATTGCTGCCAGTTTGTACAAATGAAGTAGGAGGTATGAGTTGTCGCGCTAGACGTATCCAACTACATTTCATCAGAGAAATGGTGCAGTTAACTGAGAGTAGAAATATCCCCCACGAATTGATCTGAGGATTAGAATTTGAGTTTTTCCAATACGTACTAGGTTATCGATAATTTGTCATAACAGTGAAAGCAAGTTATCGTAGTACATGGAGTAAGGTGACTTTCTCTAGAATATGTATCTGTAATTCGAGAAGTGCAATAATTACTCGTTCGGTAGAAATAGCTAACGAATTGCGCTAAGTTTGAAGACTACAAATTGGTTGGGAAGAGTGTAGTGAAAGAACACTGGTGAAGGAATGCTTGAATTTGGGCATCTAGCCAACAGATGCGAGTGCACGGAGGACTTCTCCGAACTCTGCATGAGATGTCGAGGGGAAGGTTACAAAGAATCGTAGCAATCATGAATGTCCTATAGGGAAGATAGCCCAACATAAAATGGATAGTGTGAAATTGTCAATGTTTAAGAGAGCTATGACATGATGAGGAAACCAGCTAAGACTTTGACAGCAATATTTGGGTTAAAAACAAGACAAAGCATGCCTCAATATGGTCATGTGGAAATCATGCATTTCAAAGTATTGACGGAGGGATTTAAATGGTGGTAACTTTTACAGTTGAACAGGATAGTGGGCGAACTGATGACATCGTCGGTTTCAATGCAAGATCTATAGAGTGGGCAGTAGGCTTACCAAAGAGTGCAGTCTTCCGGAAACATTTGTACCCCTCGAAGTAGTAGCCGGGCTAATATAATCCATAATAATGGCGAAGAGTTATCATCTTATGGCCTCATATGCCTTCTAGGCATATAATATTCGATTTGTATCAAGTCTTCAGTATGGTTTCATAAAATAAAGTTCTATTGTTCACACCATTAAAATCGTTGCCAACACTTTTGGAGGTGGAGTGGCGGTGACACTAGATGCCAATCACGCATTTTTGTATCTCGGTAACTGTACCCAAATAAGGTGATCATACGCAAGAATAGAAACGCCTACTATCTGCTTAGGATAGCCTCTAATTACCTTACCAACAAGAAGTTAAGATATGAACGAAAAGAAAGTGTCTCCGTGGGGTTACTTCGAGGTTCCGTGTTGTTTCCTACTATGGAGCCGTTTGTTTTTCTATTATATGAGTCAATATCATCGGCATTAGAGACCATTCTTGACCATTGCGAAATACATTTAAGTAGTCAGCCATAAACGAAGCCTTTGTGGCTTTATTCTCCAGGCAGGAAGAGGAGCAGATGTTCAAGAAGCAGCGGTTTAGTATGAATTGGGACATGGGAATCTGTCGTTTTTTGTTTTTTTTTTTTTCAATATTTGAAACTGGTGTTTAATTCTTGACTTCGCGACACATGATTTCTGGAAAGGCGTTCTACGAAATGATCCAATTCGAAATGGCTGCTCAGGCAGGTTATGCCTCATCGATCGAAATAAGTTGTCGGAAGAGGCATTGCCTGGAAAATACCACGGGTGGGTTAGGACGTCCCATTTCAGTGTTTATAGGTAGGTTTTAACGTAACAAGTTGTGCTACAATATCCCTTTGTCGAGGCTACTGTCTCTTCAATGCTTTCCTCAAACGCTATAAATAATTGTGTTCGATACTGAGCTCCTGTGGCGGTTTTACTTACAATATACTATGCCGAACCTGTTTCACCCAATACATGAAATGAGCCTTGAATCATTAATGTAAGCCTTGCTGATCAGTGTCGATATTCATATGTATGCCCCCACGATTTTCATCTCTTTTCGCAATAGGATGCAGTCTCTCAGATTCTGCTCCTCAACCATACCCAAGCCAAACAAACGATGGAATGTTCTTGTTGAACTTGATCTAGTTCTGCATCTACAACCTTTTCACTGGTCAAAAATGTTCCTTGTCTTCCACGTCAAAATCCCCTCTTTGGGTTTTAGTTTTAGTTTTTAATTCATTTTTATTCATAATTTCTTAGATCTATCTTACCCTAGACAAAAATGCTTACTAACTAGCTTAACTATCTTAACAATCTAGATATCTTACTGGCCCTAGGCGGACACTCTAAAATAGACGTAACAAATTAAATCTATGTTTTTCGACTACTATATCAACTTACCACTAACATTACTATCATTAGCGGACCCCACAAGCGGACCAGTAGGAATGCAGTTAAGTGGGAAGGTTATGGTCCTACACTTCTGACCATAACGACGCCGGGATAAAAAGGAAAAGAAGAAGAAGAAGAAGATTACTATCATTAGCTTAAGCTAAGAAAAATGTTTTTTTATTGAAAACTTAACTTATTCCTAACTTATTCTACCTTAACTAAAATATATATATATAAATTATATACATAATATATATTTAATATATATATCTTTTTTTTTTGTTTTTTTGTTTTATATACAATATAAATACCCTACTACTACCTACCCTACCCTACCTTACCCTACCCTAGCCTATGTAAGCCTGCCATTGGTTTTTTTTTTTTTTTTTTTTAATTCATTTTTAATATTAATTTCTTACAACTATCTTACGCGCTAGACAAAAATGATTAAACTAGCTTAAATAACTTATAACTACCTTACTGGCCCTGTACGGACACTCTAAAGTAAGAAGAACTGATTAAATTATACCTTTCGGTCTTATGAAAAACAAAAAATTATGACAATTAAAATAATTTTAAATTTAAGCTAAGAAAATATTTGTTAAAAAAAAACTTAGCATCTGATTTTTATTTTTTTTTATATTTAAAACTTACACCTAAGTAAAAACTAGCTTAACCTACCTTAACTAAAATATATATACAAAAATATATACATGATATATATTATATATATATATCTTTTTTTGTTGTCTTTATGTTTTTTACTTTTTTTTTTTTTTTTTTCTTTATGTTTTTTAATTTTTTTTTTTTTTTTTTTTTTATTATTTATTAAATAATTAAATCTACCCACCACCCTAGCCTACCTTAGCTTACCCTAACCTACCCTAAACTACAATAACCTATGTAAGCCTGCCATTGGTGTTTGGCGGGCTTTGCCTTGAAGAGGCTGGCCTATTAAGATGTACCACTGACGTAGTCCGCTCCAACCACCAAAAACGTTGATGCTGTCGGACGACGTCTTCTCGATCTCGGCGTGAATTCGACTTACTGAACCTGAGGCGCTCGGGCTCGCGGAGCGCGACGTCACATTCGTACAGGAACCGTCGTTCCACGGAATTGCGGGCCACGTGGAAGATTAGCGGCACCGCCAATCTATCTTGGATCAGCCCACATTGGTCTAAGTAGAGGAATGCCTCTGGTGGGACAAAGCCGTTAAGGCGCACCCTCTCGTGGTACAGGTAGTTGGGGTAGTAAGCCCCGGAGATCAAGTTATTGGCTGAAGTCATTGCTCTTGCAACGTGGCTTCGAATCAGTTTTATCAGAAAGTTATCCACCCGTACAATCCTGGCCCTATTGTATAGGACCTCGTTCGGGTAAAATTTCGTGTACTCAGATTCAGGTGTCCTATGTAACCCGAGACAAGTCCTGAGACATTGCCTCTCAAACACCCGAATCCTTTCCATTAAGCTGGCTCTCACATTGAACCAGACGGGACATCCATAGGCAACCATGGGCCTGATTAAGGCCATGTAGCAGATTACCTTCACTCTAGAATCAAGTTGGCTGCTATGAAACAGCCATCTTGTCAGAGCAAAAGCGCCCCGGGCCCTCGCCAGAGCAGCATCTATATGTTTGTCAAAATACAGATACTGATCTAGCACGATCCCAAGGTATCTGACTACACTTTGTCTCGCCAGTGGACGCCCGTCCGGGCCAAAGATAGAGAACCTGCGCCAATTTTTTCTAGTGTCCCGAGAGGCTAGCCTGCCATTGGTGTTAGGCAGGCCATGCCTTGAAGAGGCTGAAGCTCGCAAAGTGTCCACTGACGTAGCTCCTTCCAGCCACCAAAAGCGTTGATGCTGTCGGACTACGTTTCCTCGATCTCGGCGTGAGACCGATCTACAGAACCTGAGGCGCTCGGGCTCACGGAGCGCGACATCGGGTTCGTGGCACGTGGAAGATTAGCGGTACCGCCAATCTATCCTGGGTCAGCCCACATCTATCTAAATAGAGGAATGCTTCTGGCGGCACAAAGCCATTAAGGTGCACTCTCTCGTGATATAAATCGTTGGGGTAGTAAGCCCCGAAGAGCAGGCTATTGACCGAAGTCATTGCTCTCGCAACGTGGCTTCGAATCAGTTTGATCAAAAAATTATCTATCCGTACAATCCTGGCCCTATTGTATAGGACCTCGTTCGGGTAAAATTTCGTGTACTTAGATTCGGGTGTCCTATGTAGCCCCAGACACGCCCTGAGACATTGTCTCTGAAACACCCGAATCCTTTCCATTAAGCTGGCTCTCACATTGAACCAAACGGGACATCCATAGGCAACCATGGGCCTGATTAAGGCCATGTAACAGATTACCTTCACCCTAGAATCAAGTTGGCTGCTATGAAACAGCCATCTTGTCAGAGCGAAAGCGCCCCGGGCCCTTGCCAGAGCAGCATCTACATGTTTGTCAAAATATAGATACTGATTCAGCACGATCCCAAGGTATCTGACTACACTTTGTCTCGCCAGTGGACGCCCATCCGGTCCTAAAATTAAGAACCTGCGCCAGTTTTTTCTAGTGTCCCGAAAGGCCCTTAACAAAGGCGTTCTGAACAATATAGATTCTGACTTCTGGAACTTGATTTTCAACTTCCAGTCATCATAATACTGCTGAATTTTTTCGAAGTCACGCTGCAGAAGAATAACAATAACGTCGATCGTTGGACCTGATCTGTACGCGATTAGGTCGTCTGCGTACGCTATTGAATGGTGAAGAGAAACTAGCAGATCGCTTAGGTAAATGCTGAAAAGGATCGGCGAATTTACCGTACCATGTTGCAGTCCATTTTTGATTTCAAATGTTTGGGTAGAAGTCACGTAGGCAATTTTCACTACGAACTTTCTACCTGTTAACATGTCAAAAATCATATATAGCAGTGGTTTACTTATGCCCAGCCGACTGAGCTTGTAATAAAGACCTTCTAACCATACGGTGTTGAAGGCTTTTTCCAAGTCAATCAGACAGGCACCCGTGCATTGGTTCTTGCAATTATTCCATTGGACATCCGCCACAAGCTTCGACGCGGCATGAATAGTGTCATGCCCCGCTCTGAAACCGAATTGGTTATCCGGGATGATTTTATTGTCCTCAACCCATTTAGACAGGCCCTATGAATCATCTTCTCGAAGACCTTGCTGATACTCGGAAGGATTTAGACAGGCCCTATGGATCATCTTCTCGAAGACCTTGCTGATACTCGGAAGGAGACTTATTGACCGGAGATTTTGTGGGTTAGATGTGTCTTTACCTCTCCTGGGAATTGGTTGCACCACCGCTGTCTTCCAGTGCACTGGATAATATGCATTATTCAGTGCATTGTTGAACAGGATGGTGTACCTCTCTACAGCCACTGGCGGAAGGTGCCCCCCTCTTTGGGTTTCGTTGAAATCATTCACGACACGTTCCTTCGAAATGAAGGTGAAAAGCAAAGCTTCCCGCAGATATATGACGCCAATGACATTTTTGACCAGCATGTAACACTTGCGCCATCTATTGGAAAACGGAGGATTCCCATGTGTACATATAATCCTCTCTTCAATGCACTGGAGTAGGTTCCACATATTACTTATGAAGGTTCTAAATAAAAAGAAAAAGGATTTACGACTAATCTTCCTCTGCCCATGACGTCATACCGTCTAAACTGAGCCATATTGCATGTCTTGTGAATTTGTTGCCTTTTACCTACCGCCCTACATCTGAATATAAATATTGTTGCCTTATGCGTATATTCTCCATTGCCATTTCTTATAGAATGTCGTTTCATTCATATATAGATCGGCTTATTTGGTTTAATATTTATCTACGGTCACCGACTTAGATTAGGTTCCATGCCGTTCCATACAAGGCTGTCGTCACCTAATTATTATTATTTTTCTATTTCTCTCCTTCTTGACCTACTGACGTAATACTTATAAACGGATGATTTATGAGTTCTCGTCGAGCTGCTTGGCAATCTGTGTGAACGTTGACATGGCGGATCAGCGGCGTCATCGACGCAGATTACTTCTTCTTTGTTTCGTATCAAAAGACAATCAATAAAGCTATTCACCCCGCTTATAAGCAACTGTCAACATGTCATAAGCAGACCTGACCTTCATTTGGCTGCTCTTTGCACCAATCATGATTCTACTTCGAATGACGAATGCCCCCCTCTGATATCACCAAAATAGATGTCTTGTTTTAAATTAAATTTCAAAACCAGCTAGTCATATTTATGTATGCGCGTCCATACACTGGCACTGGAGCCAAAAATAATCAACTCTACACGCAAAAAAACTTCCGCGATTCCCCCACAAATCCGTCTAATGCTAATTTCGGCACGCTTAGGGTGATGTGAATAGGGCGGAAAGTCTGCCCCACTGAGTTGCTTTGCAACAACCCATCAATTTACTTGTCTCTCCAAACCTAAAAAGAAAACGCGCCAGTCCGCTGGTCGACAGAGAAAAGCATAAACAACTCAAAAAGAGTGGCTTCCTTCGAGTCACGAGTATTCCTACTCAAAAAGCTTTTCCCATCGGACGCGATAGAGGGTTTGCTGTTGGTGGACTGATGTCATCACTTGTTATAGGTTGACCAGTGGATACAGTGGGGAAAGACTGTCGACACTCATTTTGAATTGGGAAACTACGATAAGGCAGAGATATGGTACTCCAATAGCCTTGAAAATATAAATGATACCTTATCTAGCTGCAGCTTTAACGGATTGAGGGCATTAATAATCTTTATTATCTAATACTCGAACGATTTCGGAGAAAACGGAGTATTTATATGTCAATGATATAAGCCTGCTATGGACAGTTTATTTGTTTAAGGCTTTACTAAGAATTTGATTGTTCTTTTGTTAAAGGGTTCCTCCTTTAAAAGCAGTACGAAAACTCTTAGATTATTCTAACTGTGCACGTTACTATCTGTTATAGATACAGTGGTTATGAGGCTATATGAAAAGTACGTGTGTTAGGGAAAAAGTCTAGCTTTAGCTGCATGTTCAAGCCATCCCTCCAATATATAATGTATCCAAATTCATATAATAGGCATCTTTTGCGACGACATGCTGGCTTAACGTGAATCGCTATACGCCACTTTTCCCTGTTTAGAAACAGATATAAATCGCATATATTCAAATCCGGAGAATAGGGCAAGTGAGGTAGTTTAATTCGACCAATTTTGCTGTGACAATTGCCGAAGAGTGAGCTAGTTCGCTGTCGTATTTAATAAATCAGCATGGCCTGGGGGCTCACATCAAAAATAGAACGCGTGAACTCATTAAACAAATATCTGACGGTAGTCATCGAAGGTGCTAGCTTGACGATTTTCAAAAGCTTCTAAAACAAAACTACTCAAACTCGATAAATCTGTCTGCAATTAGGATAACCATCATAAAGGTGCAATTGCATATATTTTTGCTGTTTCTCAAGTCTGTACGAGGTCTGTTTAGTCAAGCTGATCATTATATTATGGTGCACCAAATTTATAGAACACTTGAACCATATTACACTCGACAAATTCGACCATCAGAAACTGGAGATGATAATGATGGTGCCTTCTCTGGACGCCCCAGCACGTCAACAACGGTTGAAAACATTAAAGAAGTGAAGAAAATTTAAATAAAATGCCATACTTTTTTTCGGATATTTTGGGTATGAAACGTGTGTTTTCAAAGTTTGTTACGAAATTGGTAATTTTGACCGTAAAAATCGTCGCATGAGCATCGCTCTGGAGCTGTTGAATGACTATCCAGATTTGCTGTAAAGGGTCATCACTGGTGACGAAAAATGGGGAAATCATGCCAATGCAAGCCATGGGAAGAGCTAAAGCTGAAAGTTCAATAAAAGGACAAAGACTTAGCATGACTGGGAAGATAAAGACCGCATCGCTGGAAGAGCTGAAGGCTATACCAGAAAACGCATATCAGAAGCCCTTCGCTATAGAGCCATGATTATTGACTTTTTTGTTATCTGACTAAATGACATGAATGTGGAACGCTTCGAACCAATGAGCGAACGAAATATTCGATCAACGAATAATTTCTCGTAATGGATCTTAAAATTGGTCTCCGAGCTCTTGTGATTTGACGCCTCTTGTTTATTTTCCTTTGGTAAAATCCTTAATCTACGCTGACAAATCAAAAACAGTCGACGCATTGGAGCCAACATTATTTGTGTTATTGAAGACATTCAGCCATAAAGGCTTGTCTCATGGAGGACACTCCTTAGATCCAAGCTTGGTGCTCATTTTATTGAAAAATTGTCTTCAGCGACGAAGCTCATTTTTGGTTAGATGGGTATGTCAATAAGCAAAACCAATAGTAGCCAATAAGCTACTTAAGGTAATTTAAGAGCTGCCAATACATCCGCAAAAAATTCACTGTTCGTTGCGGTTTGTGGTCTGGCGGAATCATTGGCCCGTTTTTTTTCAATGGCCGTTAGAACAATGTTACCGTCAATCATTTCGAACTTTTTTTTTTGGCAAAAAATGTAAGAGCTTAGTGTGGTTGACATGTAGTTTCAGCAAGACGGCGCTGATACTAACTAGCACGCCAATCGATGGATCACTTGGGAAATGTGTTCGGTGAACAATTTATCTCCCGTTTTGGATCGGATCGGCTGGCTATATCGTGCCATTTAGGCACTTACGACCACTTTAGATTATTTTTTATGGGGATGCGTCAAATCACTCATCTATGCCGATAAGCCAACGTCAATTGCAGTCTTGTTGTCAGACACGTCTAGTGTTGTCAGATGTGTTATTAGCGAAATATTAGCCAACATGCTCAAAGAAGTAATTCAAAATTGTATTTTCCGTATGGCCATCGTCAATATTTCCACAAAAAAAAAATATTTGAAAACTAGATGACAAGCATTAGTTTATCAACTTAAATAAATATTGTATACGATTTTGTAATTTTCCTGTGTGCTTATCAAAAATTAAAAACTATGCTTAAAATATCACATATCATCTTCTCGATTAAACAAAAGTACCATAAATCGCTATTTAATAAAACTGTGTCTGCCATATGTAGGCTTGTTCTAGCTTAAATAGAAACATATTTTCTATCTACGCATTTTTTAATGCCGGAGTTTTAGACACTCGTCGAGATCAAAAATAATGATGAAAAAATAGTATAAAAGCGTTTCACCTTGTGAAGGTTTTGACGAAATTCCTTCCAAATAGCGATGGTCGGGGATCGAATAGCTTTCAATAACAAAGATTAAAGCGTAACATATTTCAACAAGATTTAAGCATTTTGTCTAGCACTAAGGTATATCGAAGAAAACGAGGAAAACAAAATGTAGTCACTGACAGGGCCAGATCAAATATCATTTTTAATGGGTAAGTTTGACCTTTAAATATACGGAAATGGTTGCCCAATCAGCTTGTTCCGCTCAAATAATAATGCCTTTGACCTAGTTGAATCCCTCTGTTGCTTCGATTTTCGATGATTGAATTATGTATATGACAAAATTATAAATATTCCGGCTAACGAGGAACAGACTTTACCAACCAACCAACTTACATTCCGCCTCTTTTCTTTGAGTCTTTTGTTCGACGTGAAGACATAACTTTCCCTTCTTCCATTAGTCACATAGAGGTTAACACTTTGCATTTACAATTTGTTCAACGTGTTATGTTATGGAATGTTCAAAAATACCAGGAATCGTCGTTTTTTGCAAAAGATTTCAATATTCGCTTATTTTGAGGTCATTACATTCACAATAGCCCTTTTTTTTTCATAGGGCTCGCACAGGTTCAGGAGTGTACGCTTTTATGGTGTTTGTCACACAACCTTGACGGGGTACAGATGGTTTGTGTCGAAGATGTTCGTTCACTACTCTCCGGTGGTGGTTGTCCCAGATAGGATTCGAGAGATTCGACTGAATTTTTCGCGTGATTTGTAGTTCACAGTAATTTTTTTTTTGTTACCATGTCGCTAAGGTGTTATATTGGAAATGCAAGCACAGAGTATGAATTTTGAAGTGATATTATACTTCGAGTGTTATGCCTTCGTCAGCATTTCTTGATCACCTTTTATTCAAAACTAATTTTGTTGTACAGATTATCCATATAGGAATATTTCTTGCCAGGCAGACTTGAACTACAGACCTCCACTCAAGAGTCGGTGATGATTACCATTGCACCACGACCGCCCGCCCTGAAAATTCGCTTACATATCGCAGTACTAATGAAACGTTGTGTAGCCTTGTCGGTGTCACATATACAAACATACATGTAACTACTCATGCACATTATATAACGCCAATAAAAGAGTCGCGCAGTCGTAGACCAAGCGCTCGAAGAGACAGTCGCGTATTCTTTAACCCCTAGTACGTCACATGGTGCCGAAACCCGGGACAACGAAACAATTAAAATAAAGTGTCCCTAATTTTTTAAACAGTTAAAAAAAAAAAAAAAAAAAAAAAAAAAAAATGTCGTTAAAACCACCAAAACCATTACTGGTTAACAACGAAATTGATATGGCCCAAGAATGGACCGAGTGGCTGGATGCATATAATAATTATTTCATTGCCTCGAAAATCGACGTTGAAGAAAATAGAATCCAGGTGGCCAATTTTAAGACGGTAATTGGTCGTGACGCGATTAAGGTACTTCATAATCTCGGCCTAACAGAAGAGGAACAGCAAAACTTGGAACTGATTACAATAAAGTTAACGGCTCATTTCTCACCAGCCAAGAATAAAACATACGAGAGATGCCAATTTCATCGCATAAAACAACATGGCAATGAGCCGTTCGAAGATTTTCTCCAAAAATTACTAGAACAAGTAAGAAAATGCTCATACGGTAACAATGCTGAAGAATTTGTCACAGATCAAATAGTGTTGGGAATAAACAGTGATGAAACAAGACAGAAACTATGGCTTGAAGAAAATCTTACTTAAGCAAGAGCGAACAAAATATGTAGGGCAGCAGAAAACGCTAGCAAACAAATTCGCGAAATAAATAATGAAACTAGAGCAAGTACAACAATTGCAGACGTAAACCAGATAGACAAGGAAGGCACATTCGAATGCACACGCTGCGGTAAGGAGCACGGCTATAGAAGTTGTCCAGCGTACAATAAAAAGTGTCATGCATGTGGGCGTAAGGGCCACTTTCATTCAATGTGCCGACAAAAACAAAAGATAAGACATATGGACCGAAAGAGAAATAAAAAAAAATCAGGAAAAATATATGCGATGTCAGGTGACAGTAAATCGAATAACAGTGAAAGTGATAGTTCGGAAGAGTACAGCTTTGTTGGATCAATTTCGACTAAACTGACAGCACGTAGCATGGATGACGACAAGTGGAGCGCAACTGTGAGTATCGGTCCACATAAACTTACGCTAAAACTTGACACGGGAGCACAGTGTAATGTGTTGTCTGAAAAAATGGCAAACACCCTAGGTGCCGTGGTTTCAAAGTCGGCAACTAAACACTTGATAGCGTATAACAAGCAAAGCATTAAAGTAATAGGAGAAGCCAAAATCCCATGCAAGTATAAGCAATCCAAGGAAATAGTTACATTTAAGATTATTAGAGAGGATCTCCAACCAATACTGGGCAGAACAAGTTGTGAAAAAATGGGATTCATAGCACGGATCAATCAAATTAATGATGAAAAAGCAACGTTGGGATGCTGCAAAGGGTTCGAGTATGACATAGACTTCATCGATAACCCCCAATTTAAAATAATTCCGGCCAGAAGGATACCTTACACGCTAAGAAATCAAGTCAAGGCTGAACACCAATAAGCGAGCCAACACCAGCGGTTAGCCCAATGCTAATCGTCAACAAAGGCAAACTTAGAGTTTGCATGAGTAGTTACATGTATGTTTGTATATGTGACGACAACTTTTCCAAGGTTAACGCCGATTCAAGAAGATGCTAGTACCCACAACAAGTCTCCACCATCACTCATATCCCCGAAGAAGAGCAGATATGGACGGATAATCAAACCCGTTGTGCGATACGAGGCGTCCTAAGAGAGGCAAAACTCACACATTTTTATTTATCGAGCGGAGCGTAGCGGAGCGAGAGCAATCACCCACTTTTTGGCCTAGCGCGTGCATGTACGGGGAATATAGTGGTCCGAAAACGATTTCGGACTAATCTTGTACGCACTAAATGTAGATATCGGCTATAACCACACATGTGTGCAGCATGTCATTCGATAGATCTAGGTCTGTAGATGAGCCATAAATTATCAAATGAAATTGTTTGATTGAAAAATAGTGAGAAATAACGTCGATAAAGATGGTCCATGTTTCGGATCCGATTACATTTTCAGTCTTCTTCAAAACGCGTAATTGTATTCTCCACTCAAGAAATTGAAGTCACAAAGAAGAGAGCAATAGATCCACTCACTGGCTTAATTATTCCTTCGTTTCACGCTATTGTCGCATTGGTGGATAAAATTAATGGCAAATACAAGTTGACGCAATATGATCCCCATGCGCCGGGTATTCGAGAGCAATGGGGCGTGAGGAATTTCACTGTGGAATTGGCAAAGGCATTGAAAGCTGATCGGATCATCACACTATTAAGAGGTATATAGATTGCATGCAACGAGCTTTCAATTTCGTCAGAAAAGCCTATAAGGCAAAAGGTGCGAAAGATGTGGTCAAAGCTTCAGAACAACACGTTTCTCAAAAATATGATCTTAAATCTAAACGTCCTTGCAAGTAGACAATTAATTTGATGTATCACACTTAGCTATATGTATTTACTTGCGAGTATTGGTTATGATTGTAATTTGATAAAACAACAAATTTGCTCGCTCGATCAAAAATTTTCAGTAGCGGAGTTAAGCCCGCGCATACTGATCTGCCTAGTTTATGATAAACATCAAGATATCAGAATTATTAACATTGAATTTACTATAATTTATCCGACGTAACACTTGAACTTTGAATGTATTTTTGTTTGGAATTCCTATTATTCATATCTTTTGTTTCTATCTTTTATTTGAATTATCTTATATAAATGAATTACTTAAACCTTAATTTATTCTAGTATCCATGAATATCACTTGTAATACTTTCTAACTATTTTTTCGTTTATTTTGTAAAGAAAAAGGGATGTCACATATACAAACATACATGTAACTACTCATGCACATTATATAACGCCAATAAAAGAGTCGCGCAGTCGTAGACCAAGCGCTCTTTAACCCCTAGTACGTCACAGTCGGTAATCATCTATCAAAGTACTTTTAGCTTCCCTACAATTTTGATGGAACCCGATTTCCTGCCGAGTGGTTTAGTTAGTAAAGCAATTGGTGATGTCACTGTTCAATTTTTGAAGAGAGTTCTCAACAATTGTGTCCCGCAGTGCGTTCCTCAAGTTCCTCCCCAAAATTCGTCTAGTTGGTCGTTTTTGTTTTTTTCTGACGTGCGAGGGAGAAGACCGACAAGTTATTTGAAATTCTATATTGTGACAGGTTGGTTAATTGGTCAGTTAGTGATAATCTTAATGTGCCTGCTCTTTAGGGTAAGTCAATCAACTTCTATCGTCTCGCTGTAACGAATATTTTTTTATGAACTTATATTGTTGGTCGTGAAGTCGGACGATAAAAAGATAAAAGCGGTGGTCTCCTTTTGAGTAGCATGTGTCGCTGTCCAAATTATCATTGTATCACAACCGATTTATTGGTTGCTTCAGGTTAGGGAGACATTATCAAGCCATGGCGAAAGTAGGTAAACATAACGAGGTCTTGGTTACAGGACTGTATAGATGTACACATACCTTTTAGACATGTTTACCAAAAAACACAGAAAATCTCATGTGGATGGGAAATAACAAAACTCCTGTCACTTTTTGAATATAATTTTCACAGGATTTTTCAACAAGCGCACAACAATTTTGAACCACAGAATAACTAAAATATCAGGCAAACATTTATTTCAGGCGTTAATTTTTATGTTAATTTTCCACCATTAGTCCATATATATCGGCCGGCACGTTGGCAATTTCGTGTTCTATATTATTCTCGAGCTCCTCTAACGCAATTGACTTGTTGGACCACATATGAATGAAGTCAAGTTCATCCAATTCTGAAAATAATCTTCCATCAAGGCATGATAGCGAGCTCCAATGATCGTAACATTGCAATCATTTTCATCGACGAAAAAGTACCGTCCAACTAGGCCTCCGATATTCTACAAGGTCACTTTTTGTAGAAGCAATACAGTCTCTTGAAGGACGCATGGTCTTGTTGCACATTTTGTTTATTAACAAGGGCGCTTTATTGATAAAGATTTTTCGATAGAATTCAGTATTAATTTCAAACGTTTGCAAGGTTCAATCGCTTCAAATGATGGCTTCATTTCTTCAGTTAACTTTATCTTGTAAGGATGTAGCCCAAATTTTTTCCGCAAAGTTCGCCATATGGACTGACAAGTTCCCAATTCTTTAGAACATCACCAAATTCGGGCCATTTTAAACTGAAGCAATTATGACTTCGACCGGTACCCTATCTCACTGGTATTGGAACATCTAAAAGTGCCACAATCTGTCTGGAGGTACCATTGTTATGACTTTAAAATTGTGGCCATCGACTCGGAATTTAGGTATTCGTTTTTCATCATTTCCAAAAGTTGCTTATTAGTGAACGTCATTACTATAAAAATATAAGACTTGCTTGAAATTTTGACATTGACAAATCGCAAACAAAGTTTTAGGTTGCCTCTATATTAAAATATAAAATTGTTATGCCCCTATTGAAAAATGTTGTGTTATATATAAAGCATTCGAAGTAGTGGACTTTTTAAAACAGGCATGGATCAAATGTCTGGCAAATGGCTCTTAATTTTAGTGGCTAATATTTTTTTGGAGGTGGATATGATTTTGGATTTTTAGATTAGTTCACAGGGGTGTAATTCCCACCAAACGCTTTGCTTTTGATATCGTTCTATCGAAGTACAATAGAAAGGCAGTTCTACGAAATTGAATGCTAAAATTGTGTTGATTGCTTTCATATACACATTTTTGGTCATATTCATATAGAAATCTGTTTTAAAACAGATTAATTTAATAAACACTATCGAACGAGGCCTTCTCTCCCCACTGTACACTCTCAGTTGGATATGTGTTTATGTCATGATTTTTCATTATTCTTCCAACGTCACAAAAGCACATTCCGGAACAAAAAAAAAGCAATAAAAAACACTATACCTTAGGCAGTGAGGGTGCTTCTCATGCTTCTCTATCAAATCTCACTCAAATCCGATTCGACTCCACTCGTTTTGCCCCAAAACCAAAACAGCACACACAAACACCCATCTCGAATGGGGTCTAGCGTTAGTTCCCGAGGAACGTCTAATACAGAATTGCGCCGCTTTCGTCTGAGTGTAGTTTGTAGTTGGCGTGTTTGTGTGTTTGTCTCGTCGTCAGATTGAATTTTGTAAACTGTTTGGAACGTTGTGGTTCAGCATTCAAAGTGTAATTATCAATTTCGTGTTTGGCAAACTAGGATAAAATCCACATCAATAAAGGTCAGTACTGTTGTAAAAAAAAAAAAGGAAAAATCCTCTCACAAGTGTGTATCTACCGAGAAATACTCGTAAATTCAACCCCTCGAACGAGTACAAGTTGAACGATTGCCTGAAGGCAGGTACAGACAATGGAGACAGATTTGTTTACAAACAAAGTGGCAGAGGGGCTGCCGCCGTTGCTTTGTACGGGGTATCTAATGGGGATAGATTGTAACAACGAGGGAGAGACTTATGTTAACCTAAATATAGTTTGTAGATACTGTACCTCATTGCTGGAACAACTTTTAAATGCAAGCATCCGTTCCATGTCGGTGGCATCCTCTTCCGGATGACGACTGTCCATGGCTACAGTGGCGGGATGGATGATTAATAAAATTATGGAACATGCGCACAGGTGGGAGGATATGTTTGTACATACATATATCCTTTGTGTGATGTCATTTTAAAGAAGGTTCTGCCTATGTATAGGTATCAAGTGAAAGTTTTCGTGTTCACGCACAAAGGAAAGTGGTTTTTCGAATGATTTCTCTTTCCTTTCCGACAAGTGTTCAAAAGGAAAGAAGGACGAAGAATTGAGAGCAGTGGAACGGGAAGCATATAGACCATTTTTGGTTTCTTTCCTTTTTTAGGTTATGCATTCGGGTTTGTTTGTCTGAACTAGGAGGATGGCAAACTTATTGTTTATTTTTCTGTTTTAAAGAGCAATAAATTAGTTAGCCCTTCGACCACACCCAACCAAATGAGTGCAGATACGATCATACCGTGTTGTAAGTCCATTTAACTGATAAGCATAACTTAGCAATGCTCAGTGTGTAAATGGTTAAACAAATCAGCAACGACCAGTGTTGCATAATAGTGTAGCCATGTCCGGAAGTGTTTGATTTACTTTGGTGACAGACCACTCCGTGCATGATTGGCGCCTAAGCCCGCCTGGCACAGCAGCTAAATAAGAGTTCAATGTCAATTTTACATGTAGTATTACTCGTATTTGTAGATTAATAGGGTCTTGCTGATGTGATAGATAGTATCGCTCAGTTGTGTCATTAGTTATTTTTAAGTCGAATTAGTGGAAGAGTGAGGGATGGAGTCGTACTTGACTGGCGCTGGGAGATATGATGTCATATTCAGGTATAGGAGTTCGTAGTATGTAATATGATAACAGGTTTTAAAATAATTCAAATTTGTTTTTAGAAGTTAATTGAGCATGTTGACTGTTGAGTCCAGTTGCAGGGTTTGGTTGTATTTGTCAGTAGCCCTAAGGTCAGAATTATAAATCGCGGCATTGATTCCTAAATAATGGGAAAAAAATGTCGAAAGCATGTTCGAACACAGCGATATCAGTTTCTCGATAACAGAGAAATAACGAACTCAAGTCGTAAAATTACTTGTTTCAGGTGCATATACTAAATGATAAATGGTAACATTTGCGATACGTTGCGCTTCGATTCAGTATCTTTAGAATATGTATAGATGTCCGTACCTGTGTATTCCACACAAAGTGTACGTGTTTACTTAGCCCATTTATTTTATTTATTTTAAGTTAGATAACTAAGACAAGGGAGACCCAAAAAAATTTTTCATTTTTCTGTGTATTAATTTTTTACTTCTTCTTACGTTGTATTCATATCGAAAATTTGAAAATTGAAAACATCTATGCTAAAATGCAGGCTTAGTTACGAAAAAATATTTTTACAGGGTTTCATTTAATAGAGGCATAAGAGTTTTATTTTATGACTTTTCAAAGTTTTTATGACTTTTCAATGTCAAGACGACAACCTAGGCTTACGCTTTTATTATAATGAAGCTCACGAGCAATGGCTAGGTTTAACTGAAACTTTCTACCCATCGGTGGTCCCAAAAATTGGGACAGGCATCTGGAAAATGCAACATACGCCCCTCATACACTCGCAAGAGTGTCAAGCGTACAGATGTTTTGTCCATCATTATATGTAGCAGCTTCAGTATATCATCATTATATACATATATGTAGTGCTTCAGTTTAAAACAACCCAAAATCAATCTATTACACAAAAACTGGGAAACTCTAACGCTGTGTCCAGCGTAAAAACAGACTTTTGCATGCGATGCGTTGCCCGCATGCACCGCATTTGTTTGCGGTGAATACGGAAATGTCCAATTAGAATACGATAATGCGTTCAGTGTGCGATGGCTTCTGTTTTGGCACATAAGGTTTTACTAATTCAGTAAAAATTAAAATATTGAAAAGTTTAAAAAAGAAAGAGAAGAAAACTCATGATATATAGGTATAAAAACCGCTTAATTTATGGCGAGTTTCATCACCTGCACCCGGAATTGCGATCAGATGAAAATGCATTTCGCCAGTATCTTGGAATGTCGACAAAAACGTTCGATTATATATTAAAAAATATAATTTTATATGAAATGTGTTATCATAATACAATACAATACATTTTCAGAGACCTATCTCTGTTGAAGAAAGACTTTTCTTAACACTAAGGTAATACATTAAAAGAAACTATATTTATTTTAGATAAGGTTTATTCCATTATCAGTATTTTCTAATACAAATCGGGTTGCAGAAGCCTCATTTTCATTAGTTCATTGAATTTCAAATGGTTTATGTACATCTTGTGGTACAGTAGATGAATGTGGATTTGAATGGTGAAAACGTTAGATGGCGGACCCTTTAGATAGAGGAAGCTGGTGAAGAGATGTCAGAATAAGCAGATGACATAGTATTTGAAGTGAAATGAGTTTGTTGACTTCGAATGGTTTCCATTTCTTGTAGTAAAATATTTTGCATTTTCGTCCTTACTCGAAGTTGTCGAATCGGATCCAATTTCCTCATGAAAGGAAGTAATGACCTAAGAAAAAGTGAATTTTCATCTTCTGATTCTTCAAGTAAAGCGAGCTCTTTGGCTTCAATATCTAGAAGCTTTTGCTCAAGCTGGTTTCCTTCTTCATGTACCCTTCTTCTCTTCTTCATCGACGAGGTGATGAGTTCTTAAAAGAAGTGCATGTTTCAGTGAAACTAATTTCTGGGTCATTTGTTTCATTAATCGGCACTTCATTATCCGCTTCAGGTGCAGGAGTCGAATTATCTACTGCTACCGACAAGTTTCCACCAGTATCTCTTGGGGTCATTGTATCCTTCAGGAAAAGTAAGCTAGTAAAATACTGCCACTTGCCAGAATATATTGCTGCATGATCCTGCGAATCACCAGATCTACTTTTCGGATTTTTTTTTAGTTTTTTGCCAAATTGATCACGCAAATTTCGCCACTTTTTCTTAGCATCATCTTCTGCAAAAGAAATGCATACATAACTAAATTTTGTTGTTTCAGGTACTTGTCAACGGGAGTATAATTTAGACAACTAGCTCAGAATATCGAAATCGTCGGTTGCCTATATAGTTAAAGAAATTTGCAAGGCTATTTGGGAATCCCTCCAGAAAATACCTATACATATGCCTATACCAACTACTAAACATTTTGAAAAGGTTTCAAATAATTGTGTTGAGAAATGGAATTTTCCCAACTGCTTGGGAAGTATTGACGGAAAACATATTAGAATCAAGCGTCCAGCGAATTCGGGCAGTATGTATTACAACTATAAAGGCTTCTTTTCAATAGTACTATTGGCGGTGGTTGATGCAGAATATCGTTATTTAATGATCGATGTTGGCGCATTCGGGAAAGATAGTGACGCAGGAGTTTTTGCAAACTCAGCTATTTATGAAAACATTCAGAATGGTAATTTAGCTTTGCCAAGAGTTAAGCCACTACCCAACTCTGAGCGGCAGGCTCAGAGGTGAAGCATTTCCCTTGAGAACTTATCTAATGAGGCTTTACCCTGCAAGACGACTTCAAAACAATGCCATTGCTTTGAATTTTAATTACCGTTTGTTAAGAGCCAGAATGACAGTTGAGTGTGCATTCGGCATTAGTTCTGCTAAGTTTAGAATTTTGTTAACAGCAATTGAAACTAATGTTGAAAATGCAGTTCATATTGTGAAAGCTATCCTACACAACATTATTATTAATATGGAAAAAGAAGACATTTCTCCCATGATTCTTGAAGAAAATTTAAGATTAAGAAGTTTCATGGGAAACCACAATTTACAGATTTCAAGGACAAATAATCACGCACCACGAGAAGCAGAAATAACGCGAAACATTTTTTGTGAATATTTTTCAATAAATAAAATATAAAAATTAAGACATGGCTTACTTGAAATGCCAACATTTTTAGCTACAGCATCCCATTCTTTGTCTGCAGTCATTCAATCTTTATACCGATTATGGCTTTTGTTCCACAAAACATTTCGCTTTTGAACTTCCGAAATTAGAACCTCCATCGTTTATTTTCCGCATGATACTGGGGGCAAAATTAAACCAGTTTAAATTTCAAACGAAGCGTGCGATGCGGGGACGTCTCCCGCATTATCGTGTTTACAGCCCGCTGGACACAGCGTAAGTCTACATTCTGACGAATTTTGCATTAAGATTTTGGACAACGTCCTCAGAGATAAGTAACTATTTCATCGAAAAATAACCTTTATTGATGAAGCACATTTCTGCTTTGTCAATAAGCAAAATATGTATATTGTACATCACTGGACAGCAACAAATCAACATGCAGGAGACTGGATCGCGATTGGACCGCATTTTTTTGTCGGTAAGAATGATCGCAATGTTACGGTCTTTGGTGTTCCATGTGGGAAGACTATTTTTGGCCAGAATTTAATGGACTTGACATCAGTCATATATGGTTTCAACTAAATCGTGCCTCTTTCCACACCGTTGAGTTCTTTTAACTAGAGGTCGGTAATCATGTAACCTCAATAAATGGTCCGTTCGAAAAACCACCTCGCTTATAAGATTTAACGCCTTTGGATTTGTTTTTTCTGGTGTATCGTTATGCCGTTGGTTTATGTGAGTAAGCCAGAAACGTTAAACGAACACAGGAAAGTTGCGACCAAAATTCGAGGTTTGTTCAAAAAATAAAGTGACATATGTACATACATGTATGCGTACATATATATTCATAAATATCTGTTTTGTTACCTTCAGCAATGGCTCTCAAACACAGAACACGCTCCAGTGCTTTTTTCAATCCTTGAAGCACTTCTGGCACACCTACGCTTTTTGATATAGCCTTGAGGTTTTCCAGCGATGCTATCTTTATCCTTCGATAGTGGAAAACCTCCGCCTTTTTTTTTTTTGGTCAAAACAATTTCGCAAAAACAACGATGGGTGAGCAAGATGCAACAGCCATGCATTTTCCCCTTACAAATCTAAAGGTTTTTTTGGTATTACTTCATACAAACGACGCATAACTTGACGGCAATATTCCTTATTAAGCCTATAATTCTAATTGTAGAAAATAATCAGCACCACTTTCGAAACTTGGCGTGATTCTTTTGGTCGCTTCCATTGAGTTGATTGAGTCTTGGTTTCCAAGTCAAAACCCTTTTTAGCGAATCGTCATTGTTATTCATGTCATTTAACAGCTTCTGAGCGATAATGCCCAAAACATGTGGAAAAAAATTCATGGTATGAGGTAACCGAAATGCCAATATCCGCAGCAATTTCTCTGATATTGACGATCTTCCGTAAAAATGTTTATCCCTTAGATGCATAATGTTCCATATGTGGCACAAACAAGTTTCCGTCCAATATTTGAGCTTGGAGACATTATGTTGGTACAAATAACACGCCATATCATCTCATCTATATCCATGGGCGCATTATATGTGCAGTTGTTGATTTTCTCTTATAAATATTTACAAAATTGACATAGCGTAATTGTTGTACAGTGCATCTCTTTGTTAGTGCAAATCAGTTGAGCGAACATCGTCTAACATTATAATTTTGTAAAGTTAACCAAAAAATATTTTTAGTAAGTTTATAGCTTACTGAATCGGGGAATAAACATATAATAATTCATGGTAAGTTTTTTACCAGTTTTTTGGGCGACTGTTTGTTTGTGCCATATATGGCACATCATGCATTCATGCATATATGTACGTATTTGTAATGTTTCTTAGTTGGGAAAAATTTCTGTTGTAAAATGTGGCTTTTATCTCGGCGTTTTAATTCTATCTTCAGCTGCAATGTACCCAAATTTAAGAATTGATTGAGATGGCCGATATCTCAGCCTTGATATAGTAAAGAATTTTATGACACTAAATTGCTTTGGAAAAATTCATTCTTTACACTTCAATAATAATTCCAAAACGATAACTAAACAAACTTTATCAGATTTTGACAAATTTTATAAAATTCGTAGTTATTGAATGATTCAAAAGGAAATGTCTATTAATTCACCTTTCCGCCGATGAACAAGTTTGTGCATCAAAAACCAAACATCATCTGAAGCAATACAATTTTGAAGTTTACACAAGTCTAGAAAATAATGTTGCTGATCGTGTATAACACAAAGAGTCAGATTTAAGATCAAGTAGCAATATTGTGTAGTTGTCGAGAAGTAACCCGGGCATGCAAGATTGATTTGATAATTTTTACACCATCCTTCAGCTTCAGTATTATTTGGCAAAGTTGGTATATTTCCTTGGAAACAATGAGGCGGAACAGGATACCAAGTTGCAAGCTACCAAGCGATGTTGAAATAAAGAACGCAGCTAGAGAGGCCTCAGTCGAATTCGTGGTGATTTTGAAGGAACATCTATTTCCAATTTGACATGGAAAGATAATGAATGCGTCAACATAGTATCAACCTTTGTTTGAACTGAACTGAAGGAAATTATAGAAAGGTCCGGTAGAAAAACTAAATCCTACATAACAATAAAATGACCGGCTGTAATAAAATAAAATAATCGATATATGGGAGGGGTAGATTTGATGGCCAGCTTTATCGGAAGGTCTACTATTTCTATGAAATCCATAAAGTTGTATATGTGCATTGTCTATCGCTTGGTCGATTTGGTTATTATAAATTCATGGCTCCTCTATAAACAAACTTCGGCTCATAATGACATAAATTTAGTTCGCATTCGAAACGAATCAGCAAAGACCTTGTGCAATATTTGTACCAGCTCACAGACTTTGTTAAAACGTGGAAGGCCTGTTTCTTCACTTCAAGCTGAAAAAAGGACCACCTGCACCCATACCTTCAACAAGTGGGATGGCGTCAACCATACGCCGGTTTTTTTAGAGTTCGCGCAGGATCAAGAGTTACGCTCTTATGGTGTTTGTCACACAACCTGGACGGGGTGTAGATGGTTTGAGTCGAAGATGTTCTTTCACCACTCTCCGGGGGTGGTTGTCCTAGATAGGATTCGGGAGATTCGACTAAATTTGTTGCGTTGGTTGTAGTTCATAGTAAATTTTTCTTTATTTCCATATCATTAAGGTATTGCATTGGAAATGCACACACAGTGTATGAATTTTGAAGTGATCTTATACTCGTACTGCGAGTGTTATGCCTTCGTCAGCGTTCTTTTGATCATCTTTCACTCACCACTTATGTTGTTGAACAATTATTCCGTATAGAAATTGTTCTTGGTTATGGACAGACTTGAAATGCAAACCTTCGCTTAACAGTCAGTGATCATAACCATTGCACCACGACCACCCCCAAATGTTGGGGTCAGTTCTCCCAAGTCCGGGGTGTAAGTTCCCATCATGCAAATATAAATCTTTTTTTAACATGCCGCAAATGTTCAACATTTCATGAAAAGTAGATGTTTCTATTAATGTACAGTAACATATGTATGTACATATTATAATATTACGAAAAAATAAAATTTGAATTATTAACAATATTAAAATGTTAGCAAATCAACTGGGTTCTAGTTTTAATTTTTTGAAGGCTAAATGCATGATGTGCCATATTTGGCACAAACTATATTTTAGCAAATTATTAACATACCTATGTATAATTTGACAAAACTAAAAATTATTGATGAGGAATTGTTTCTATAGCCAATACTTAGTCAGGATAATTTTTAATCCAAATTTGGAAAAATCATGCATCTAAGGGTTAACACTGCTTCAACGTTTTCATCCGTTACTGACGTCTTCCGGTGTTCAGGGCGGGCTGTGCTGAAGTGGAAGTGCTGACTTCTGAGACAATGAAATCTTGAAAGGCTTTTATGACCTTTGCTCCGTCCCGGAAGAATTTCTGCCGGCAAAATGAATCCAAATTGCAGAAAAGTAGTCCGTTGGGGTATTATCAGGAGAGTACCGTGGATACGGAAGAATTTCAAATTCGAACTGCAACAGTTTTTGCAGCGTTACTTGGGAGGTATGGGATCTAACATTGCCATGCAGGTTGTTTTTCAGCATGCAATATGTCGATTTCCTCACAATATTTGATAGCGTTTATCATTTCTCCTAGTTTACGAAATGAAAGTGGATTGGTCCTTTCGATGTCCACCAAATTGTCACCATAGCCTGTGTTTTGGTTTTTCATCTGCAACCATTGCCTAGGAATCCACTTTCTTAATCCAACTCATTCAGTTTCTGGGGTACCCACTTATCAAGATTCTTTACCTTTCCTATGAGAGAAAGGTGTCGACCTACTGTCATTGGGGACACTCCCATGCTTTGTGCAATCTCCCACACCGATTTCGTTAAGTCCGCATCCACCGTTCTTCCTACAACATCGTCGTCAATAAACGTATCCGGCTTCCCACGTTAAGGGAGAGTTAAATCTCCCGAACGGAACTTACCAAATCAACGTCGTATAGTGCGTTCGTTTACCGCTCCATCTTCAAAAGCGTCATTAATGTTTTTCATTGCCAATGACGCATTATGACCCATTTTAAATTCATAAAGGAAGAGGGTCCGAATTTGAACCTAGAAGAAAAATTACTGTGCTTGTAACGAACCCTTAAATTCTCACAGGTCAAGCACACGTACCACATTACTTTATGCACCAACAAATTTAACGTTCTGGCACAGACGTTCACTCGAGAACTTCTAATTTCCGACTGAGCGAATATCGGAGATCTTATGTGGTATAACCGAACACATTCGTCCCTCGCAACCCACTTCTTCTTATCAACTTGCCATTGACTTAATAGATTCCATGTTTAATATCGGTGACCCTAATGACATTGTAACCATCTTTTAAAATTCCATGGATAAATCCGACTCTCTTTGTGGCGACTAACACCTCGTTTGGCAAGGAAACCTTCTTCACAGATCGTCTTTTCGAGTCCGGTCTCCTCAAACTCAGTAATATCATCAACAACATGAATAGAAAGCTTGATCTGATCTTCTTATCTGATGCCGCAAATTGCATTGTTATAGTAAATAACCACCTCCTCTGTACGTTGGATCCGCTCCGTCTACCCTTATCGGGAACACTTTCATTCGACAATCCCTTCACCGTTCTCCACTTCTAAAATACGTATTGCCTCAATTTCCGACAGACAAACTTCGCAAAACTGCTCAGCAATATCAACTTAAAATTCTCCTAAACCTCCTAATCTACCTAAATCCTTCTATGATCTTCCAATTATCCGAAAACAATAAAATTGTTTTTTTTTTCATTTAATTAAATTTATAATATTAAATGTACAATAAGATTAACATCTGTTTTAGTACTTAGATACAAGAACATATTAAGTAGAACTGGTTTAACATTTATAGCTAAAAGCCTAAAACTAAGAAACAAGAATAGAATTACATACATAGGTTAAGAAATAGTGATAAAGGGGGGGCAAAGAAGGGATTAAGGATGGGTTGTTAAAGAAGAGAAATCCGAATGGACAGCATTTTTAAAGATTGCACGGTTAGAAACTAGTTTGATTCGCGGTGGTAGTGAGCTCCATAGTTTGTCAGCATGAATGAAAAATAAACGACTTGAATTCAAATATTGGTGACGGAAAGGAACGATACTTAAATTTCTTACAGAATGATTAAAGACGAGTTTGTTAAATAGGTAGGACGGACATCTACTGTAAATAATTTTATGTAGGAATATACAATTTCTTGCATTGATGTATTGGTTCAGTGTGCAGTCTAATAGTTTGTTCGAGTGTTCCGAAATATGGTCATATCTTCGAAGGCCGTATACGTAGCGCAGGGCATCGTTGAACGCTATTTGTAACTTATGCTGGGACAGCGAGTCAAGGGCACTAACATCAGCATACATGATTATTGGAACTATTAATGCTAGTACCAACTGGCGTCTAGTTTCCATCGGAGTAAAATAAGACGATAACCGCATTTTCCGTAAACATCCGCTAATTCGAACAATGGCTCTTTGAGTATGACTGTAGCCTGGTAGAGTACGGTCAATAACAATACCAAGGCTAGTGCAAAGATCCACAGCAGTGATTTTATTATTGCTTAAACATACATATATCTGGTAGGAGATTCAAGTCAAATTTTATTTTGGAAATTTATATTACAGGTGGGTTCAGAAGCAGCCCATTAGCGCCGGACTAAGCATATATTCGGGAAAGTTCTTTATTGACAAGGAGGGCCAGCTCAGAGAGCTGGTTGAAGGGCTTCCCTAAAGAAAACTTTGAACTAAGGCGTTTAGAGAAGAGGATTTACCGCCAGAGGTAACTCTCCGAAATCTTCCTGATAAATAGCTGCCAGTAAGCTTGACTGCCCTATCACTGAAGCCAAACAAGTTTTTTAGCTTCCACTCTAGGAAAAGTCAAGCAGACAAAGAAGAGTAACATAGCTCTTGTCGTAATGCTGCCTTATTTGGTTAAGTTGACAACTTTTTTGCTCATTTCTTTATCCAGTCGTTCACCGAACAGGTCCTTCAATATAACTTCTGATTTAGACTTCGAGAAAATTAAAGGACTAACCATCTGTTCTTACTCCTTAAGAGTTATTTCAAAGTTTAAATTCACATAGAATCCTTCCTTGACTTTGGAAAAATGTTGGCACCATCGCAATACACAAAAAGAAGAAAGAATAAGATGCCCAACTGTCGCCCTATTACGAAACTCTCTTAATGCTGATTCCGGAGTCCCCGAAGGCCGCCACCTCGGGCCATTAATATTTATCCTAACCATGAATGATATCAATTTTGTAATCAAGAAATCTCATCTTTGTGTATACGAGTACACTGATGACATGAAAATGTTCAATCGTATATCTTCCCCTGCTAATTCTTGTTCAAATCATAGTCTCTTAAACGGTAAAGCCGAATAATCCAGGAGCATGAGCAGTTTGCTTTTCTTTCAGGTGCTCAGGCGTTCTGGGTACTCTGGATTGGTTTGAAAAGTTTAATGATTGAAGTAAGAAGGATTGCCCTAGAGATCATTTTTAGTTTTATAAATCAGTTTTCCCTTAACGCAAAAAGGATGACTATGCGTTGGAGCAGTGGAAATCGAATTGTTTTATCACACGCCACCTTGATCATACGATGCCACAGTATTAAACGTGCTAGCGAGGTGTATACATTTAAACTTACTTTCTTTAATTTATACTTTTTTTGAAGGCATTAGAGCGCGTGTCAAATGAATAAGCCAATGATCTCACTCCATAGTGAGTGCGTCTAACTTTTACATCATCACATACACTTTTCGCTATTTTTAGCAGCGCAGATTAATTATAATATTCGTGTCTGAAAATTCAAAAAGTGACACGCAGGTCTAAATATAATTGTTATGTACAGAGTTGTGTCCTAAAATCATGCAACATGCGCATATGACATTAAAGGAAGGATGTGTTTCAAGGAAGCCTACCGTAAACCTTACAGATTCCCACAATTATTTAAAATGAGCGATTCACTGTCCATGGCACGTACGCACTTAAGCCGTAATTTCTCTTCAACGAGCGCCAAGAGATGCATGAAGTATTGGATATTAATTTGCGGATGTTCTTTAGGTGGGTCAAGAGAGGCTTAAAAAAAAAAACAACAAAAAGAGGAAAGAAACGTAAATTGAAGCGGTTTTCATGGTCAATTGGCTTGTCATTAAATCTGGAAAAAAACATATAAAATACTGCAAAGCAGTTTCATTCGATGGATGACGCAATGCCTTGATGGGTGTGTGTGCTTGGGAGCCGAATGAGCAAACGATGCGGTAATTAAATGCGATGTGCGCGTCAGATGTGGTTTATATAACTGCCATAAATATAAATAGTTTTCAGGGGATAGTATGGAATCTTATAAAGTTCAATGAAATATTGAAAAGTTTGATTTGTGGTCTGATTTTCGCCGACCCTATAGGGTATGGACACAAGATTAGGACGAAATAAGGGGTAAAATGAATCAGGACCCTAATCTGGATATTTTCTAACTTGCCAACAAGCTGCATGGTATAAGTAAGTAACAAACAAAACGTTCAAATTGTAAAATTCAATGCAGTGGAGATAGATATCCGTCTAAACCACCACATATCGTCATTCACCTATCTCCCCATGACCTCACTTAAGCCATATTTGGTTATAAATAATCACACCCGAGTTAAATTGATTCGGCAAATTAATTAATTATACTTGTACATCGTCTGTTAAGTCGGAGGCACTAAATTAACCACTAAACGAGATAAGGGAGAACAAGAAAAAAAAAAAGTAACCGGCGAACTAAGCTCTCATACCCAGTGAGTCGCAGACTTTTTCCTGATTGTTGTAAACTGCTTCACGCTACAGACCAGCCATTAAGCCAAAGGAGTTCATAACCCCTGAAAGCGAACTGGTTTAAACTTCAAGACTCATATGCATCCATGCTGCGTAGGAACATCCTTGTTCGCATCAACTTTGGATGATAACCGGATCCAATTAAATGGTGATTCTCGATTTGCCACTCTGACGACTCCACGCAACGCGAAACGTTGTTGTTCCATTTCATGAGTATCTGTGAGGTAGGTCAATACGGCGGTTCCGTCTTAATCGATTGGAATTGATGAATAAATTTAGTTATACGCTCCCGATGGTGAATAAGCGACTAAGAGGGTTTTTATAGGGCAGGCAAGATCGGGGACGGGGTTGCACTTCTCATTAGGCAACTGTTATAGCGTGGAGGCTGTCTCTTTTGCTTGTTAATTGACTATAATGGAATCATATTTAGTTCTGATTGCTTTTATAGGCTAAACGCGTGAAATAACCGATAAGAATCGCTGTTGCGGTCTCCCACTGCAGACTGCACTGCTTTGTGGTAATAAAGATAAATTACAACTTTCATGCACGAAACCTTATTCGACCTGTTTAAGCTGCCCTATCATTTTCAAATTATGGGACATGCAAGAAAAGGGGTATTAAGTTTGTTTTAAAAGGGTTTTTTTTTCCATAGCTGCTGTTAGCATTTGGGGTCAGGAATTCGGAATGATTGTTAGGCAATCTCTCTGACCACAACGTGCTACTGCGAGTTTGGACACGAAGTCATTATTTCTATTTCGAGATCTTTATTTATTTCCAATAAGGCGGTCCGTACCATACATGCCATAGTACTGGGTGTTCGAGTTTCGCTCGTGAAAAACGACTACCCTCTTATGGCATCCAATATACTTGCTTTTGGACTACTCCCAAGATTTTCAAGCCATGGGAAATACCATATTGAATTATGGCCGCTTAAGTTCTTGTTGCGTTCGACATGCACCTGAACTCAATAATGCCTCCAATTCGGGGGGTTGAAACTTATTCGCCAGTTTGAGACGTCTTTCTCGTCGAAATCTCCATTTTTGTAACGTTGATACCCGATGATGAGTTGTCGCCCGTTTCAGATATGATATTTCTGACATCATGAATCGCTAGCGTTTTCTATTGGAAAAGGCGAATTCTCTTTGTGCATCTGATATGATATTGATGGAAACGTAGAGGTTTTAAGTAGAAGGTTTTAAGTCAACCTGACCTTGTACATTTTTTGCCCATTTCGGAGGATTTTGGTTGACTAGAGTACAACTACTAGTCCGTTGTACTGCCAGACCGATATCTGGCTGAGGGAAATTAATTTCGATTCAGCATGCTACAGGCATCCTACAATGTTGGTAACTCTCGTCCGTAAATTCCATGATATCCTCATCCTTTGATTTCTGTCCAGCGTTGATCGCAAAATAAGTGCGGTGGCTTCTAAAACATTACTGCCCATTACAAAGACCGATTCAAACGAAAACTGAATAATTGGGTCATCTGGCTAAAATTTAGTTGAGGTGCGGTAACATGTTAAATTTAAGTATGAAATTCGAAACTCGTTTGCAGCGATCGTTGGAGGCAATTTACCACCACTCTCCCACACATATTGGCCGAACGTTTTCACGTCTAATATTGTTCCTCAACTTCTCTAACATGATTGACTTGTTGGCATAAATCA
This sequence comes from Merodon equestris, assembly GCA_958301585.1. NCBI lineage: Eukaryota > Metazoa > Arthropoda > Insecta > Diptera > Syrphidae > Merodon > Merodon equestris. The sequence goes on from OY284414.1 coordinate 94,485,846, forward strand.
ACGACTTAACGTAATACCTTGAAAAGTAATCCAACAGCGTTAAATCGCATGAGAGAGGTGGTCATTTCGAACCATATATCAGTGATCTCAAGTCTATTCAAATCTTACAATTCGGCACTATATGGAACTCCAGTAACCTAACATGGTTATTATTTCCGAAAAAATACGGCCCAATCACCCCGCCTACATGAAATCCACATCACGCGGTTACTTTTATGGATGCAGCATCATGACGCATATCTTGCTTATTGACAAAGCCATTAAGCTAAGTATGATTAGGATGATTCCTCGAAATCCAGGGTTTTCTCAAACTTTTGCAGAGCTCAATAGGAGAAGTTTCGTCGCTTCGATTGAGATATGAGGTCTTGAGGAAATTTGGTTTTGTAATAGGGTCGGCCAAAATGTGTTCATTTCATTTTATTTGTTTTCGGTAAATTGAGATCAACTCTACCCTTAAGTTTTACTTCGCTTCGCTCAAACACATGCTGCAGCGAAGCGGTACGACAAGCGACTGCGGCCTCCTAGTTTCATTATATGAAAGACTGCTATCAGACGTACCTAGCGTCGTTAAATATAACTTCCGGCTTGGTCATCAAGATAATACATAACTCAAAGGACAACAGCTCTTCTGGTCCTGACTGCCTCCCCAATATAGTCATAAAAAAATGTGTCAATCATTTGCTTCTGTCCCTCGCGGCCTTATTTCAAAGTTTCATTTCACAGCGATTCTTTTCTTTCCTCAGCTTTGAAAAAACAAACGCTTACATCATCCCAAACCACATTGTGTGTAGTTGAGAATGGCAAAGAAAAAGACGTTATTGCCACAGACTTCAGTAAGGCCTTCGACAAAATCTGGTATCAAATTATAATTCTTATATCCACTGTTCTTGGTTTCCTCCTGGTTTTATTAGTCGTTAGTATAATGTTGTTTTTCGATTTTTTATTTCTCAACTAATTAATGCCACCTCCGGAGTCCCGCAAGGAATCCATCTCGGCCCACTAATATTTATCCTAACCATTAATGATACCAACTTTGTCATCAAGAAATCTCACTGATGATACGAAAATTTCGAAGCATATACCTTCCCCTTCTTATTCTTGCTCTCTCTAAGGCGACCCAAATAGGGTAACTACTTGGTGTCAAAAAAAGCCTCTCATATACCAACGTTAGCATCTAGCGTTTCCCCAACCTGCCAGAACATATGTTATCTGTCATGGAGTTGTTCCCCCGAACTGCTTTATGGTCGACTTAAGTGTTATATGTTTCTTGGGCTGATACCTAAAACTCACTGCCTTATAAGGATCGCTCAAAACTAGTCAACCTACAACCTATAGAAGAACGATGCAAGGTTGCAGATATAGTCTTTATTTCTGGCCTACTCAGCAGTAACACCAATCCCGGAAATCTTCTGTCCCTGCCCCTCTTCAGCATCAGCTTCCATTGAACGAACTATGGCGTGAACTCGACCTCCAGATCATCAAACCCGTTCTTAGAAAGGTCGTGCCCCTTATGCTAACCTTCCTCTCACCTTCTATTATTAGAATGTTAGAGGACTTCGCTCAAAAACCCAAGCAGTCTTTCAACAGTCTCATGCTTTACCATTCAAAATCTTCGCTCTGACTGAAACCGACTTGATCCCTAGCATAAATAACATAGAATTGTTCCCATCAAATTTTATCGTCTACCGCGACGACGATCTCAACCGGCCTACCGATAGGTGCCCTTGTTGTGGCGTTTTGAAAGCCATCCTTAACTCAATTGACTCATCCCTTATTGCAATATTCTCTTCCCAATATCTCGACTTAGATTAAATCAAGATTGCACTGCCCCGTCAAGCGCTCTATGTCATCTGCTTTTATATCTTGCCATCTCAGCCTATTGAATCCTATGAACTCGCCATTAATACGATTGATATCATAAATGATTTACGGAATCCCCATGATGAAATCCTTCCTCTGGTTATTTCAACCTTCATTTTCTTAAATGGGCTCCATCAGACGATCAATCCATTGCCACTAATCCCTCTGCTGCCAAAGAATGTATTTTCTTAGATCGCCCAGCTGATTCAAACCTTAGCCAAGTTAGTGGCATCTCAAATTACATGGTTAGACAGCTAGACCTGATTTTCACAACAGACCTCCTTAGTTCCTCTGTTTCAATTTGTCCCCTTTCCTTATCAACCATCGTCAACTACCATTATACCCTTCTTTTCTCATTTTTTCTCTCTCTCCACCACTGAACACTTCCCTTCCAGCGGTTAAGCCTTACGACTTTCACAAAGTAAATTTCCACCTAATCAATGAATATCTCAATAGCGCCCCCTTTTTGACAGCCTTACAATAAATGACGCCATATCCAATTGCTACAGAGAAATATTTAATTTTATTTCTCTTTATGTTCCCCTTTCCCGATCCAAACATTTATCTACCTTCCATTCTTGGTATAATCGCAGGCTCCGTTCTCTAAGAAACAAAAGAAACAAACTGTATGCAATCTTCAATAACTAACTAACTATATTGGTACTTATCTGCAATTTACCGAGCTCCACAGCTCTGTCTACGAACGCCAATCGATCGAAACGCAAGCCAATTTTATAAATGATCCTTAGTCCGTCTCTAAGTTTGTCAATTAAGAAAGGAAATCTGATGGTTACCCAACCTCACTCTCGTTCAATGGCGAAACCTCGAATGATCCCAAAACTATCGTCAATTTTTTTGTCAACATTATTCAAACAATCTACTACTTACCAAATATCTCGCTTGGACCATTTCTCCCACATTCTATTGGCCCCCATACCATCGAAAATAAATTGAATCAACTTCATGATGAATTTACTAATGGGCTTCCTGCCGTATTACTTTCTGTCCCGCTTTCAAAAATATTCAACTCATCCCTGTCCCTTGAAGATTTTATTCAGGTATGGAGAACCGCTTTTATAACTACCGCTCCATCACCAAACTGTCACATATACCCAAACTTTTCGAAAGTATCTTGTATGACACTCTTAGTTTCCACTGCAAATCTCTAATCCCCTCTAAACAACATGGCTTCCTCAAATGCAGGTCTACAACCAAAAACCTTGTCGAATTTGATGGATATCTCCTTTATAAAGACCTTTTCTAACTTTTTTCTACCCATTTCTTAGCTTTTTCCAGAGTTCCCCAAGGCAGCTACCTGGGTCCACTTCTTTTTATTCTTACCATTAACATTGAGCTTGTCATCAAATATTCCCACTTCTCACTGTACGCCGACGACATTAAGTTCCTGAAGACCATTTCCTCGCAACAAAATTCTTCCCTTATTCAATCGGATCTCAACAGCGTTTGTTTCTGTTGCTCCGAAAAGATCATGGAGCTTAACATTTTAAAACGCCAATAAATCATATTTTCACGTAAACGAATGAAATCTCCTCTTCGTCTCTTCTTCCTCAGTAATCAGCCCATCTCTATCGTTCAGGTTGTGACCAATAGCTCAATTTTCGCCCACATATCGACGATATAATTCTTAAATTCGACTCTGCATTCGGTTTCGCGAAGCGTTGGTCTTAGAATTATCCAATCCCAATGTAACTCGATCCCTCTATATTACCTTTGTTCGCCCCCTTCTTAAATACCCATTTTAAGTGTCATTCATCAACAAACCCATATTTCTAGAATCGAGAACATCCAACGTTGGTTCCTAAGTTTTGCTCTTCAAGGTCTGCCTGGTACAATCCTCTGCCCTATCAAGACCGACTTAAACTTTTTATAATTCGTGCAGGTTCAAGAGTGTACGCTCATATAGTGTTTGTCACACAACCTGGACGGTGATGTTAATTCACTACTCTCCATGGGTGGTTGTCCTAGATATGATTTGAGAGATTCGACTGAATTTGCGTTGGTTGTAGTTCACAGTAACTCTTTTGTTTCCATGTCAGGTCTTATATTGGAAATGCACACAAAGAGTATGGATTTTGAAGTGATCTTATGCTGCGAGTGTTATGTCTTCATCAGCACTTTTTGATCATCTCTCATCCACAACTTATGTTATTGCACAGTTTTTCCGCATAGGAATTATTCTTGACTACGGACGGACTTGAACTACAGACCTTCGGCTGTACACAGTCGGTGATGATTACCATTGCACCACGACCACCCCTATTCGCTACTCCCAATCATAGGTTCTAAGCATCGCGTCCCCCTCACCCGTTCTTCTTGGTTATTAAGTTAGATTAAGTTAAGCTCAATAAATGGGGGTGTTTGCGTTCACGAAAATTAAAAATTAAATTAAATCAACAGTTTTCACAGTAAAAGTCAAAGTTTGTCTCGGAGTGCGAAAATGACTGATTTATTAGCGGCTTTTCCAATTGGGACCTAAAATTCCGAGTACAAAATCTCAACTAGAAATCGTTTTAAGGTGTTGAGCTCATTACTTTTGCACCTCACTGTTCTAATATACATAAAAGTCCATGTCGCTCTGAGAGCTCAGTTGCTCATAAACAGCTCCAAGATGAATGTATCTGATAACACAATTTCGATCACAAAAGAAAAAAATTCAGATTGCTCAAGCAATCCACCAGCCTCAGTCTATCTAACACATCCACATTGTTAAAGCTTATGTACTAAGCTTTCTAATTTACAGATCCCATACTCGAATGGTGTTAGTGTGACGAAATTCGATTTGAAATAAATTAGTGACTTAGTGTTAGATTGTTTTCCAATCCACCTGACTGTGCGCGTCAATCGGAGTGTGATCAGTGCCGGTCGTGATATTGCAAGTAAATAACAATAAGCGATGTGTGATAAGAGAAACTACAACAATTACATCCAACGAATTCAGATAAACAAATAAAGAAATAAAAGTGCAATAACTGAGAAGGGAGTCGGCCCTTAGTAGGTGACGCAAACTATAGTGATAAACCGGCCCAAGGTGGAGAAAAGAAATATTTTAACTTGTATGATATCATCCAATTTGTTGGTTGTTTATCTCAAAGGAAACACCTTCGAATATGTAGATAAAGAGATTCTAGTTTCTATTCATTCTTGTTCGACAGGTTTGTGAAGAGTGTTATTGCATTTTGTTTATTTGTTTATCTGCGACGGATTTGTCACACCTCCCAAAGAGAAGCATTTAGAGAACGGGCGCATCCATAATGTTCCCAAAATAATTCTTGAAAAGCTCTTGAAACTTTGAGACGACAAAGATTACGATTTAGTAAATAAATCTTTTTCGCTTTTTTACTAACCAAACATGTCCGTATAAAGACCACGAAAGAGACCCAACAGCCTTACTGGCTGCATTATAACAATATTTATTTAGTCCACTGTCTAGGTCGATTCGACACGCGAATGTCGTTCGTTGAATATTTAATGATCTTGAATCCAATTGATTATCGATAGACACTCTTCCACATTCGTAAAAATTTAAGTAGAAAATAATCAGTCAATCGAATTCGTATCATGTATTCTCATGTCGCTATATATAGGTAAGGCTAACGAGGTTTCATACCTACAGTCTCTAGGCGTTTTCCATTGAACAACTTTCTTCACATCCTTTGTTTTATTTAATTTAGAGGAACCATGGCTAATGCTCATACAAACGGCTCCGAAGCACCAGTAGTCGAAGTGGCTCAACTAGCTCTGGACGACTCTAAGCCAGCAGTCAGTCTGCGCGATAGTTTCAAGGCATTCTCGAAATTCGGCGATATCAAATCCGATGGCAAGCTAATCACTCTCTCCCAATCCGATAAATGGATGAAACAAGCTAAGGTCATCGACAAAAAGATAACCACAACCGATACTGGCATTCATTTCAAGAAATTTAAGGCCATGAAAATTTCGTATGACGACTACAACAAATTCCTCGAAGACTTGGCCAAGGCCAAGAAGGTCGACCTTGAGGAAATCAAGAAAAAAATGGCAAATTGTGGAGCTCCTGGTGTGGCTCAAGTTACCGTAAGTTCAATTCAATTATCTGACTTAATTTATCCAATTTTGCTTTTTTAAGGCCGGCAAGGCTGCAGCTACAGTTGATCGGCTAACAGATACGACCAAGTATACAGGATCTCACAAGGAACGTTTCGATGAAACCGGCAAGGGCAAAGGCATTGCCGGACGCAAAAATCTTGTAGACCAATCGGGTTACGTCTCCGGATACCAGCACAAGGACACGTACGATAAAACTCACTAAACCAAGCGCTTTCTCGTTAATCCTTTATTTCTCCTCACTTTCAATATCAAAATAAGCTAAAGTCACAAAACTTTTCATCAACACTAGCGTCTAGTGCATATTATATATAATTTTTGTGATATTAAATAATTTTTAATTTCCGTTTATTGTTTTACATTATCGATACGACAAATGTACAGTCAAACAATATTTAATCGTGTTGTAAAGTATTTGTTGTTTTATTTCGCGTTCGCTTTGTTTTTTGGCGTTTTTGGTTTATTTTGTTTCTGCCTATTCTTCCTTTTTCTACGGTTTCTAAGCACATAGCCATGTGTCTCTAAATACAATCCTGCCTTAACGTTGTTCTTCCTTTGAAACATATTTACATACATCATATCTTAACGTTGTCTTTCAGTTCGACCAACAACTAGATGTACATTCATATATACAAACGTAGGTACCCGCGTACCAACCATAAATCCATTCTCATTCTACAAAAGACGATATATCCCTCTCCAATCGTATAAAAATTAAATAAAAATTAAAAAAAAAAAAAAAAACAATTTAACATTCGAATTTTTAACAAAGGTAAATGATATACTACATTTAAGTATTTTTTAAGATTCATACGTTTATAATTAGTTTCCTTTTCATGCGAAAGAAGTGGTTTAAAGGTTAACCTTTTCCATGTATTGTATACGAAAAAATGCTGAAAAAAACCTTAAATATCGGATAACGTATGCACAACTTGTGGATCTAATAAATCAAATTAAAAAAAAATGTTTCGTGTGTTTGTCTAAAAAAATATTAACTTCTTTAGGCTGCAACCTCAGGGTGCCGGACGATTAAGAGGACTCCAGTCTAATTACGATACATAGTAGGACGTCGGTCCATGGATGTTTGAAGCTGCTCCCCAACGATCTCGCAGTGGATCCACCTTTCATATCACCAAAGCAGCATTTAGATCGTGAAAAAAAAAACGCACTTCGACGAATGGCTCGTATGGCACCCAATTTCCTTGCCTTTTTTTTCCAAACTTTTTTACTTTCGGGACTCTCCTTATATTCCACATCGAAATCACAATTTTTGGAGGGCTGAAACCGAATCGAAGCCTTACCGTACATTTCTATATCCACTCCACGCGCCTCGGTCGTAGATTTTTCAAATTGAAGACGAAAGGCAAACTTCCCAAAAATTAGGCATGGCCTTTTTGACCAGTATGTACCACAGCGCCATTTATTGGGAAACGGCGAATTTCCATTTGAAAACATCATGTAATATATTGATTCAGATGATGCCTCACTCTGATAACCACAAATCAAAGTTTAAAATTCTGATCTAAGACAACAGCCAAAACTAGCTTACTCCGCCCGATTTGCCGCTCACGAGGGTATGCTATATAAAGCGTGGCCCAAATACAAGTTTCTTTTTAAAAATGCAATAAAATGAACAAAATTAATTTTTTTCTGTATTATGGATGCTTTATTAGTAAGAGCAAATATTCCCATTAATTACGAAATACAACGTCGTTCAAGTGGCTGCCTCGACTAGCTTCCCAGTAGTGCATTTTGTCACCCCAATTTTCCAAGACCTTGTTGATGGCTTCGGACTGTAGCTCACAGATTGCTTGGATGATATTGGCCTTAAGTACTTGAATCGTTTCCGGATCGTTGGCATAACGTCGGTCCTTCACGGTTCCGCACCAAAAAAAAAGGCCAAAGAGGTCAAATCGCAGCTCCGAGGCGGACAATTGACATCGCCAAGACGATGTGGGAATTTGGTGCGCAAAAGATCGATTGTGGCATGGGCTGTGTCGCATGGCGCGCCATCCTGCATGAACCAGAGGTCGTCCAAATCCATGTCTTCAATGGTTAACATGGCTCTGTAACGTTGTTCCTAGCCTTATTCATTCAATCCGCACCAAACTGTCACTCTATGTGGATGCATTGGCTACTCGACAATAACGTGGGGGTTTTTCGAGCCAGATGCGGCAGCTTTATTTGTTAACGTAACCGCGCGCCGGGGTGAAAATGCGCCTCGTCAGAAAAGATGATTTTTCGCCCAAAATTGTTGTCCAATTCAAGTTGCTCTAAGACCCAAACTGTGAAGCGCCCTGAATTGCTGAGTCAATTGGACCTTGTAAGCGAATATTCCGAGATCTTTGTGCAAAGTTCTCCTCAGGCTAGTGCGTGAAATGTTTAGCTGTTGAGATCAATGGCGAGTTGATGTTCGTGAATTGAGTCCCACACTCTCGGCCACAGCAGCCACATCCTCATCTCTGCGCACCTTTTCATCTTCTTCTCATCTTTTGTACAAACTTGCATACAGCAGTCGCGGTGGGTGCTTCATTTCGGCCAAAAACTTATTTTTTAAAAAACCCACTGTTTAGGCTACACAGCACCCACTTTGGAAATAAGTTTTCAATGTTTCCCAACGTTGTTCAAGCCTAAAGCGACTCATTTCGTTCCGCGGAGATATGATACAGACTTTCTGTCAAGATTTCGAGCGGGAAATAGCTGTTAGTGTCAAAATAACAACATCGATCGATTATGCGATCCCCGGCGCCAATATGGAACATCGACGAAGTGACTTTTAACTTGCATTTCTACTAAAGACACAGAAAAAAGGTTGAATGCTTACTTTTAAAAACAGTCAAGAGACAGGCTAAACGCATCAACTGTCTGACGTTATATAACTGAGCTCTTACCTCTCACAGCCAATAGTTTAGCAAATCCAAGAGAGTGTCTTGGAGAAAACTTCACCATACCTTTGCCTCGCTACCTATTGCTTCCCGACTATACAGAGTTCTGTCTAAGGAGCACATAAATGCATTGCCAATCACATTCACTCGCAATGCTAGGGGGATCCTGGAGGTATTACTCGGTTCTAGCCCCTACACTGTCTGTTTACTTCTGAACAATTTTTATTTAATGTCGAACCACCAGCTTGTTTGGCAGACTTTTTAATACAGATAGCATAAAGTAGCAAAATCGGCTCATTAAACCCTAAAAAGCTAGAAGCAACTTCTCGCCACTTCATCAAAAAACTCTGGAACTCATCAACTTTATTAAGGTTTAGATTCAACTTGAAGTATACCTCTAAAATTTTGAAATTCGAAATCTTATCTGGTGTTTTTACCAAAACTGGGCAACCCTCAATCTTGTCGTCTTATTAGTTTGACTTGCACACCTCTTATTGGAAAAACCATTCGCACTTAATATCAAAGGCTTAGAAACAAAACCTTGTAGCTCCAAAACGCTCCACCTCATCTAATTGGACATATGTATGTATAAAGGCCAGTCATAATTTAAAGAACGCCACTCGCGTCTAGCTACGCTTGATCACTAGGGCGGGCCCTATCTGATAGGAGAATTGGTCGCCCCACTGATCATTGCATTAGTGTAGTGCTCGAAAGTTGTATTATCTCAACCACGTTTAAAAAACTCTAAGTGACAGTATCAACAGTCAGAACCTCGGAATGCTCCTCGATGCAGGCTTTCGAATCATATGCACGGGATCGTATACCCTAACACGAACATCTTTGAGATATTGATTCTAAACCTGGGATACTAGTGATCCGCTGATAAACAGCAAGGATCTTATGTGGTACACAGAAGACTGACTTCAAAATGGAATCAGGGCTTATAAGAAATTTGGGCCAAACTTCTATGACATTTTTTTCCCTGTCATCCAAGTCGAGTTATAAACCATCTACATATTCGCTAACATAAATTTTTGGCATTAGCGATATAACTTAAAACAAAACTTCCCACAGCCAAGCAGCCCTTAAAGCGCTAAGATCAAATAGCACATATGTAGATGTTTTTCAGAACAATTGAAAGGAAAAAAATCAAACTGCTGGGATTCTAAACCCAGAATCTTCAGTGTCATTCCCCCAAGGACTTAAAGACTTAAACTTTTTACAAATAGGGACGCTATCAAGAAGTTTGCTACTTATTAAATTAACTTTTCCCCCGAGGAAGAGCATAAAATCCGTCTTGGGGATAATGTCTGAATATGTGTTCTCAGTACTCAGCATCATACGCATATACGGTTGAGGATATTCTCGCCTAACTATCCTACTTAGTATAATAGGTTCTTCTGGTCGCTGTACCCTCTTTAATGATTTTAGCGTAAGCCTCTTAATTAAAAGACAGAAAATATTTGGACTGCAGATAATGTCTTAGCCATGGAACTTTTATGGATCAGAAACTGATCCTAACGATCTCAACAGGTTATTTTCCGGACACTTGACTCAAGTTCCAACTATTTGCTATAACCAAGGTATCGATGAGAATATCGCCGATACAACGGACTGGAATAAAATCAAAACTTGACTTCATATAGCTGCAATCACGAGAAACCCACAGGACCTTTATCACCGATCTGGTCTACCTGAAGTTCCCTCTACCCGATGTACTCGTATAGTGGAGTCACAGGCGATGCCGAGGAAATAGAAGGACCACTTCTGCGAACTGAATAATAGCAATGATAGTCAAAATATTCTTCTCAGGGAGAACGAATAAGTCACATTGAACGAAGTCAATAGGCAATTACGTTCACCCACCCCAGACAAGGTTAAGAAAGCAATATCAAAGTCAAAGACTATATAGTAGATAGCTGCTGAGCTATTTAAGCTATTTAAAGCAGCACCTACCAACTTGTCTATGATCAGAGGAAGTCATGCCCGATGTATGGAATCTTAGCATCGAGGATCCCTGTAACTCCGCCAACTTTGTGTACAAAATTGTTTATCCAGTGCAGTGTGAATGCCTGAAGAAGGATTCAGGTAAGGCGACATCGTACGGAAGCCAAGTATCTAGGCGTTATTCTTGACTCCAAATTTTCCTGGAAAAGGAACTTGGAGGAAAGGATGAAAAAAGGATTGAATGCTTTTCAGGCCTGCAAAAAGACCTTCGGGGCTTACAACCGTACATCATTCATTGGATATACACAGCAATCATCAGACGCATTATAACTTATGGAGCTCTAGTCTGGTGGACTACGTGAGCATACTCAACAAAGTACAAAGGTCAGAAAGCCTGCCGCAAACAGGGTTGGACATGATACTTCATCTCCTTCCTCCGGATCTATTCATAAAAGGCTGCGCTGCAAAAAGCACCCTCAGACTAAGGAATTGGTCTTTGTGGAAACAAGCCAACTATGGACATGCCGCCATACAGAATAATAGATGACTTGGGAAAGAAACATGGTTTTAGTAGCCTCGCAGCTAAGACCGACTATATTTCCCCCCAAAATGACTCAGAATACCAATCCTTTTCCCCGACAAAGAAGAGTGGCTATCAAACGCCGTGATCAACGACCACGAGATTACCCTCTTCACCGACGGATCGAAAATGGACACAGGCACTGGGGCCGGGTTCTACTCTGACACCCTGCACAAACATGAATGATTTAGACTCCCTGATCTGTGCAGCGTATTTCAAGCAGAATCCTAGCAATAGAGAAAGCAGCCAAACATCTACAAGCAACCGATATCTCACCATCGGATATCACCATCTTTGTAGACAGCCAGGCTGCACTGAAGTCAATAGGATCCTGTACTCGTACAACTAGATCAAAGGCTGTCATGAAATGTCGCGACTCACTGAAGTCCATCAGACACTACAAAGTCAAATTCTGCTGGGTCCCGAGCCACAGTTCAATCGGGAACGAAAGAGCGGACGAATTGGCCAGGCAAGGGTCTCAAATGGATATCAGCGAAGCGGACACGTCACTGCAACCACCGATCAGTGCATTATACCGATCATAAATGACACAATAATAAAAGAAGCCAATTCGTCTTGGCTTACAAGAAACGACAGCTACACGACAAGATCATCGTGGCCAAAGCTCAATATCGGAAAAACAAAGAAGCTCTTGACGCTGAACCGAAACTCTATCCGTATGCTCATCGGAGTGAGCAATGCTCCGGAAATGGAACTCGGGATCCAGCGATCTCTGTCGGAGCTGCGACAATGAGGAAGAATCCGAGACGATCCAACATCTGCTTTGCCACTGCCCAGCTCTCCAGAATCGGCGCCTAGCTTCGCTGGGCTATAGATTCTTCACAGAGACTGCGGACGTAGCAAAAGCATATATTTCGGATCTTCTAAAATTCATAAAGAGCGCGGGGTGGTTTCAGCCACCACGTGATAAGACAGGCTAAAAGGATGTGTACTCCACAAAAGAAGGGATTCACAATGGGTCTTTTGGTCTCCGAGTGGAAGTGATGTTTAAACATCACTTTATTAAACTAACCTAACCTAACCTAAGGCGATCGGGCAAAACTCACCATGACTCACGTGCATGGTCTACATATATAAAGTCATCGCAACTGTTGGTATATTCAGATGAGACAACACTGGCATTTCGATATGTCGAAATGCAAACTAAGATTTTAGTGGATTAACTCTAGTTTCTCTTGATTAGACTCTTGGCGATAATTTTCAGCAGAAAAAGAAAGAGGCAGTTCACCAACTGAAGAAATATTTCGACGATTGCCATTGAAGTTTTAAAGCTGCAGAAAACGTTGGACAATGAACATTTGTCTAATTGGCGAAAAGAGCCCTGATTCCACAATGCTGCGTCCGATACCGAACATAAGTGATCAAAGGACCTTGGCTGACAAATTTATGCAAAACGTTGCTGTCACCAATAAAGGTTTCCATGTCAACCCTAACAGCCTAATCCAAGATTGTCAGAAATCTCGCACGACTGAAATATAGTATCACGCCTTACGAGTTGGAGCTCCTCAGATAGCATATTGAGATAAGAAAAAAGTGACATCAATGTATGCCTGTGAAGACAAAGCTGGTCAGAGGCTAATAACTGGCTTACGTATGTGGATGAGTTTAGGTAGGCGATAGACTCTCATTTTTAACATGAGAAGTTCGTCTTAAGGAATGACAAGCTTTTTATAAGACTAATCTGTTGTGTTGGGTTAAATGAATAAGTCGATAAATTATGCAGGACATTAATGAGCCAATTCGTCATAGAAAATTACAATATATCCCTCGCCAAATTATTTCGAACCACGTGCGGATAGGTCCCTCATTTTAGGCTAATCAGTTCATTAAAGGGGCTATAATCAGCGTTGACCTCTAAGGCTATTTTAGCGACAGCAGAGCTATAATAGTGTCTTTCAGCCTTGAATATTTCTGATAATATTTTTCCTACACACCTTTCAATCGGTGAGAAGGTCCGCCTTTTCCTAATAAGCAATTCCATGTAAAGGCAATATCATTAAGAGACCTACTGTCTCCTCTATGTAGGAAAGCTCCAAAGGACATTTACCACAGCATTTGGATCTGATAAAATAGGACTCTTATCAGGAATAATTTTCGATCGTGGGCTATTGCTTAAGACCAATAAGGGTGGTTACTGTCAACTGCATCCTTTGAAGAATTGTTATTTATACTGCCGAAGCTTCTCTCAAGGGCCTATTCTGAGAGGAAATTCACCTTATTTACCGCCGACTGGAAAGCCTGGGTGTCCAAGTCTAGGGCCAGAACCTCGTTGCCGTTTCCGTCTGCCGGTGATATAGTACTTGGAGTGGTCTGTTCTCGTTTCCCAATTGTCGCCTGGTGGTTGGTCCCTTAAGAGCTGAGCCCCGAATGGGGTCCGCAATCCTGCACTCCGTGTAGTTATAGAATGTGCACGCGTCAATCGTAGTGATTTCTTTGCCGCGGTACCTCGTGTGTTTACAGGGGCATGGTAGCAAAGCTGAGTGTTTTGACTTGCTGGTATGGCCGTTTGTATTCCAGTGGTATAGACGTGAGCCTACATTTTTCCCTGATCACACCTTTAGTAAACTCACTTAGAATAGAGCTCCACGTTTCAATCCTCTTCGAGACTACCTCAATTGTTATATGTAGCTCGTCCCAATTCTAGGAAACTAAGAATAAATACCAATATCCCTGGAGGCTGACTGATGAATGAATTTCATAGGTGCGACTTAGCCTGTTCTTCAGGGGTAGTCATTTCTCGCAGGACCCGCTGGGGGTCGATGATGGCAGCAGTCTTCGTAGTGAATCTCGATGACCGCACATTTTGTCGTTCGATGAAAGGAGAATGGATAGTTGATCTTACATGGACGTCGTTTTAAATCCTGTGGGGAGGCTGGAAAAAAGGGTGAATTTGTATTCCTTATTTGTTTGATCGGGAGTCTCACGCTGTGTGTAAAAGGAGGGATACGTCTTAGAGTCTCCTACCGACCAATTGATAGCTTCTACGGGATTTTCCGGTTCCTGTCTTCGAAGGGTTGACGGAGATCTTTTGGAATAGCCCGTACCACGTCGGTAAAGTTAGGAGGATTAGCAGATGTCTCGGGTCCTGCGACAAGAAGGGTTGGGGAATCTCGGTTGGTTGTGGATGGTCGTGTGCACAAGGGCTGAGACCCTAAAATGAGCCTTCTGAGAACGTATTAGTAGTCGGTAAGGAATACCGAGGCTCTAACCATTGATAATGGACTCCAGCTCAGTAGCAAAAGGTTTCAGAAATACTTCCAGGAACTGGTGGTAAGGCAACAATTCAGAGCACCATAAACACCCCAAGAGACCCCGCAGTGAGACGTCGCACAGTTTACGAAGGACAATCCGTTTAAGTGGGACGAATCACTTCCAGAGATCTCATTGCCGATCAACTCTACGCCTTAGGACATCAAAGGCAATACTCCAGGATTTCTGACACAGAGAAGAGAGTATTGCTTACACAGAGCTGCATATGATAAATACTGGGAACAGCCCTTAAATCACTGGAGAACGAACAAAACGATTAACGGAAAATTCTCAGATCGTCAGATGTAATCAGGCAAAGGCGGCCAAGGACAAGGCCATACACTATGATCACGGAAAGGGGCCTGGACACCACAAGTAAGGCAATGGATGCTAGTTAAGCTACACTTGCAGTCAAAAGCCGTCGACGACTCCAAAACCAAGCTTGCTCCGCGCTATATTGGTCCCTACCAAATCGTGCGATTCGCATCTCCTGTAATCCGGCAAGTAAAGGTAGTATCCCGAACTGACATCAACTACTTGCCTTGCGGTACTTTCTCTACTGACTTATCAGAAGTGCAGGAAAACCATGTCATTCCTATTCCGCGCCCCAATCGTATCTGAATCGATTTACCACAAATATCAACACAATTGCAATTGTGCAAGTACTGTCGTATTGGTTTCAAAATTAATTGAATTGCACAATCTCATGTACTTAGATACAAATCCGCAGGTGTATCGAGCTAAGAACACGAAAAGCCTGTTGCGCTTCATTAAGTCTTCGTTATCTCATTGTCTTATTTAGTCTCGGCAGTGATGTCTGTTACATGCTTTGGCTTAAATAAAGCACATCTTGGAAGCCCTACTGCTAGTTAGAGGCATCACAAAGTGTGATCGATGGTCTGACCTATGCCAATAAATACAACCTCACCTCCGTTCGAAGCTCTCAATCTGCGGTATCTCCAACAGAAACCAGATATTTCCGCGCTAATTCCATATTGAATCTCTAGCAAATCGTAGCACCTGATGTAATAAGTACTACATATCCAGCCTGTCTGCTACGATCACGTATCGATTTCCATCGCTATCTAGGTCTTCCTCTGGTATAAAATCAATTCGTAGCGTCAGATTCGAATCAGTCGGCAATCCAAGAAACGGTGATAAGTGTTGTATTGAGTTTATGTCCAAAATGTCGTTCCGTGGTAAGAATGCAGTCATTACCGGAGGAGCTGGAGGCATTGGTCTTCAGGTGTGCGTGCAGCTGTTGAAGAACGAAGCTGCGGTGAGTGGTGGTCAATTTGTTTTCAGGATTTGAGTAATGTTCGTTTTGTAGAATGTCGCTTTAATCGACGTTCAGGAGAATCTGGAGCAGATAGCCAGGATCAGAGCGGCGCATCCTGCTCAGACGGTGCTTCTAATCAAGATGGATGTCGCTAATAAGAAAGGAATCGAGGCTGCCTACGAAGAGATCGTCAAGAACTTTGGCGGCATAGATGTAGTTGTGAATATTGCAGGTATATTCAACGACTTGGATGTGGAGAGGACATTACTGGTTAATCTGGTAAGACTGGATCCCATTCAGAGGCGTTAGAGGCTAATGTTGACTTCCGTCTAGGGTGGAATGATTAACTCAACGCTAACAGCAATGAAGCATATGAGTATAGAGAACGGTGGGAAAGGAGGAATTGTGGCCAACATGTCATCGGTAGTGGGACTGGATCCAATGTTCCTTCTTCCAGTTTACTCATCTACTAAACATGCCATCATTGGATTCACTCGGTGCCTGGGAGTATGAAAGGCCTCGAGCTCGATGGATTGATATTAACATTTTTGTTTGTCTACAGAACGATATTTACCTGCAGAAAACTGGCATTAAATTCATCACTGTATGTCCTGGCGCTACCATCACCGATATGTTCACAAATTTCACCGAGAAACTGCTGTTCAGCGATATGGGTGACGAGTCCTACCGCGTCCTAGACCGACTGAATAAACAAAGGTGAGTTAGAAACTTGGCCTCTCACAGATGTATGAACTTGAATATATTTTGAAAAGCGCTGCCGATGTGTCCCGCTGCATCCTGCAAGCCCTGGAGAAGGAGGAGAACGGAGCGGTTTATATAATTGAGAGCAAAAAGCTATTTCCAGTCGAGATGACTCGCTACTGGCGCGGCATAGAAAATCAGCTTTAGATCTGCCATTAAAGATTCGAGTGTCCTTTAAAACTGTTTTTTATTTTGTGTCCCGAATAAAACTGTTGTTTATGTCGTGTCTTGAGAGTATACAATATGAACGAAAGTGCATAGCCCGCCTTAGATACCAAGACGCAAACCATTACTCATAGTGCGGATTTAAACCAACGAGTGGGGCTCTGGTTCAAGCTGTCAATTGTGAAGGTGTCAAAGTCAATACCGACAGTTAGGCGGAAAAATTTGTATCTCGTTCGTGATTTCCTGTTGTCGAGTGTTTATTAATAACAATTATACCACGATGACCGAGGCGGAGCAAAACACCGATGAACTAGATAAAGAGAACATCATGACCATCTTGCTCGCTACCGACAACCACTTGGGCTACTGCGAGAAGGATCCTGTACGAGGTATATCTTGCATCGTTGTGAAATTAGAGACTCCAGACTCACACATCCCCTTTTAGGCGATGATAGTTTCATTACTTTCGAGGAAATCCTTGGACTCGCTATCGAGAAAGATGTGGATTTCATACTCCTGGGTGGAGACCTCTTTCACGATGCCACGCCGAGTCAAAATGCCCTGCACAAGTAAGAACACAGAGCTACTCTGGGAGCGTTAAATATGATCTACCTTCCTTCAAATCTGCAGGTGCTTGACACTGTTGCGAAATTACACCCTCGGCGACCGTCCCATCTCTATCGAATTTCTCTCGGATCCAACGTTATCGTTTCAGGATGCTCTTAATCAAACTGTCAATTATGAAGATCCAAACGTAAACATCGCCATTCCGGTGTTTTCCATTCACGGAAATCATGACGATCCAAGTGGTTTTGGGAGACTAAGTTCCCTCAATCTCCTAGCCACCACTGGTCTCATCAACTATTTCGGTCGGTGGACAGACCTGCGAGACATTACCATCAATCCGATTCTCTTGCGAAAGGGTGAAACCCAATTGGCCCTCTATGGCCTCTCGCATATCCCCGACAATCGACTGATTCGCCTTTTCCAAACCGAAAAAGTCGCGATGGCGAAACCGGAAGAAACGTCTGGCGAATGGTTCAACCTCATGGTCATACATCAAAACCGAGCCGATCGTGGTATAAAGAACTACATTCCAGAAGAGGCTCTGCCCGATTTCCTCGATCTGGTGATGTGGGGTCACGAGCACGACTGTCGTATCGCAGCAGAGGAGAATCCGACACGCAATTTCTATGTGACCCAACCCGGCTCTTCTGTCGCAACGTCTCTGGCTGAAGGCGAAGCAGTCCCCAAACACGTCGCCATTTTGCATATACTAAAGAAGGAATTCAAGATAACACCGTTGCCGCTACAAACCGTTCGTCCTTTCATCTTCGAATCGATGAATCTTCTTGATTATCTGGAAGAATACGGTTTGGATCAGGCGGATGCATCGGAAAAAGTACAAAAACTAGCAAAAGACAAAATGGAAGAGATGATCGAGCGAGCTGAACAGCGCTTAACGGGTAATCCCAACCAACCTAAGCTGCCCTTGATCCGGTTAAGGATACTCTACAGCCATGAAGGTCAGATGTTCAATGGGATTCGATTCGGGCAGCAGTACAACGATCGGGTAGGTATAGATCAGGAGTTGTAGATCGGATTCTAAGGCTCCATTGTAGGTGGCAAACCCTGCGGACGTGATTGCATTCAAGAAAATCGTGAAGAAAACTAAATTCGACAAGAACGAGTTTGATAAGGATGCCATGAATAGCGCGTTCAAAAACGAGGAAGTGGACACTCAGACGAGAGTAGAAGACGTGGTGGATCGGTACTTCGAGGAGGTGGACGAGAGCAAAAAGCTTCAAGTAATGACGTCGAAGATTCTGTCAGAAATGTGCGTCAGATTGGTGGAGAAGAACGACACCAGTGCTGCGGAGAATATCGTCAAGTGAGTGAATATGCCGCAGTCTCGCCTGGGTTAACCAGCGTTGTTTCAGTTTGTATAAGGAGAAAGCGATAGCCCATCTCATGTCCAAGCTACCGAGCGAAGAACAGTTCGAAGATGAGATTCAAGCATTCCGTGCAAATGGCACGGAGACATATGAAGCGATCCTGCGACAACTCGACACTTGTGGTACATTCAAGTCCCCCAAGGACGTTGATATGGAATCATTGGGGGAATCATCGTCTGAAGCGCCCCCAAAGAAGACCACTCGCGGAGGAAGCAAAACGGTGGAAGAAAGCCCAGTTAAGGCAACCAAAATAACCGGTCGTGGTCGCGGACGTGGCCGAGGTCGAGGACGTGGGGCCAACACATCATCCGCAGGACATACTATGCCACAACTGGATATTTCTGTGGGATCCGTAAGCGTTCTTCTAGATCTTCAAAGATTCTGTGAATATTAACGCTTAATCCCTTTCAGAAATCATCGCAAGCGACCAAGAAACAGACCCTGCTCGACTGCATAAACAAGCGACCGCAGCGAACACGGGCCGCAGCGCATGAAGTAGTCTACGATGTCTCATCTGATTCCGATTAAACTTTATTAACATTCAGAAATAAACGGATTTCATCCCATAGTTGATCAATTTATCAATCGTCTCTCCATGTGACAAGCACCTCGTCCGTGCGGAATCTCTGCGTGATTGTAGAGTCCTCGATAGCCATTCGTGTGCCGGATCGAAACATTTCGACGCCAGCATGGGCGATCATAAGCCCATTGTCGATGCAATACCTCTCGTCGATGCCGAACATTTTGCCCCCGCGTTCTTCGCACATGATTTCCATCATTTCTTGGAGACGAAGGTTGCAGCCCACTCCGCCGACTATGAGGACCTGCAACAAGCGAAAACCTGGCAACGATCAACGTCTATTAAAGCAAATGATCACACCTCGTTTGAACCGCAATGCGCCATCGCTCTTTCGGTGATTTCAACCAGCATTGCAAAGATAGTTTCCTGCAGGGAGTAGCATAGGTCCTCTTTCGAGTACTCTTCGGTCGGTTCGTCCTTCTTTCGCTTGTTTTTACGTCGACTCGGGTCTGCGAGGTCTTCGATGTGCGACAGGATGCCCGAGAAACTTACATCCATTCCTGCGCGTGATAGCACTTAAGCACTTTTCGAGCATTGGGGATTGTACATACCTTTAACTACGTACGGCAGCTTTATAAAGTTCTTCCCATTCTTTGCCAGCTGTTCAATGTTGTAGCCCGGACTCGGGTCGTTCGACAATTTGATGATCCTCGCGAACTTGTCCAAGCAATTCCCAACTGCAATGTCTATCGTCTCTCCGAATATCCTGTAGCGCTTATTGGAGTACGCTATGATCTGTGTGTTGCCGCCGCTCACGTACAAAACAATCGGGTTCTGTGCCTTCGTGATCAATCGTCCCATCTCGATGTGTCCTATGCAGTGATTCACGCCAAGAAGTGGCTTTCTCCATATCAACGACAGTGTCCGTGCTACTAACGCGCCAACTAGCAAACATGGTGCCATTCCCGGACCTTTTGTATAGCAGATTACATCGATTTGGGAGGGTGTCATCTTGGCCTCGGCCAGTGCGGCTTTGATGAGACCAGTGATCTGTTCGCGATGGTGTTTTGCCGTCTCGCGGGGCTGAAAGCCTACGGAGAGAATTGAATTTCACAACAGATTAGTGGTTAAGCCGGGGTATTGAAACCTTCGCCTGGTGGTGTTATGTAGGTTTTTCGTACATTTGCCAGTACTTCGCCATCTCGGATGATGCCGACTCCAATTTTATTGGCACTTCCTTCGATTCCCAGTGCACACACCATTTCTATTTCGTTTTTTTTAGTTAAAGAAACTGTGCGAATGGGTAAGATAAACAAGGTTCGACATAACCCTACCTAGTGGCAGTGACATTTTTTGACATTTAAGCTGTGTTCAATGACGAAAAGATCAGAACAGAACAGGACAGCACAGATTTGTGAAAACTGTCAGATCAAGTTAGAACAGGAAAATACAGCCACATGTTAGTTGTCAAAAAGCGGTAAACATCTTATATGTCAGATTGTAATAAACATGTTTTAGAATTAAATAATAAACAAAAGTGAATTCACATAAAAACGCTTTGGAAGAGTTGTGGTGGGCACTGATAGTGAAATTACTGTGATTAGTGGCTCGTCAACAACATTTTTCTGTGAAGCAGAACACTTTCGGACAGAAATGTTTGTCACTGAACAGCAAAAGGTGTACTTTTCTGTCCGGAACAGCGTCATTGAACAGACTATTATCATCTGAGTGTTGGCGTTCAGTCGTGATGGAGTATAAAAAGTGTAAACGTGAATTTTATAGGTGATTAGTAAAAACAGCTTTTTTATGTTATTTAATTTGTTATATTATTAATCTTAATTCATACATTGCATTCCAGTTATTAAGTTATTATCCGGATTTTCAACATGCTTAAAAAGGAAGCCATCACTAACCAACCTGTTGAACGCACCTTAGTGGCATTCCGGAATGCCATATGACGTTTCGATAATAAAAGTTTGACGTTTTAACATGTAGACGTGAAATCTTCTGTAAAGAAATCCAATTTAATTTGATTTTCAACCAGAAGGAGAGTTCTGCGATGGATCCAACTGTGTCACAAAATGCAGAATTCCAAAATGTTGTCCTAAACAACAGTAACACCTGCGATGAGAAGAAGGAAAACAGCGCCACGCACGTTCAAAGTTCCCATATTGAGCTGGACTCGAAGGATGTAAACAAACATCCCGAATCTACTGAAAGTGAAAATAATTTAACTCAAGAATTAGACGAAGAAATATCTCTCTATGCTCAGAATGAGAATGTAACAGTAGCGGTTACAGATTCTATTCCCGACGCACCCCCTGACGAGAAGAATTGCCACGACGAGAAAGATTCGGTGGGGGATAGTTTTGATTCCGGGCAGGGCGCTGTTTACGCGGAAAATGAGTTGGTGAATTTAAGTGCCTCGCCACATAGCAATGGGGATCCAGTGCCAGATATCATTTCTAAATCATCTACTTCGGCCCAGAGCAGTCCTCTGCTGAATAAGAAGGCGTGCAGCGAAGGATCTCCACCTTCGTTACCTCCTCCTGCAACCCCGCCAGAAACGATAGAAAAGTTGACTAATCTTCAGGAGCAAGTAAGGAACTATGAAAGCCAAATCGAGCAGCTCAAGAAGGCCCTGTCGCAGAAGGACGATACAATCAGTCTGTATCAGAGGGAAAACGCTCTACTGGAGAAGGAGAAACTGCAGGTAAACACTGTTTTAGTTAGTGCAAGACTTGATACCGTGAAATTATTTTTTAGTTCCAAAAAGAGAAGGAGTTGGCCACCAAAGAGAAGGAGAGCATCGTGATCAAATTCGCGACAAAGGAAAAGTCTCTTATAGACGCAAAAAAGCAGAAAGAAGCTATTGAGAAGCAACTCGCGGACTCCCGGAAAGAGGTCAAGAATATATCAACGAAGTTCCACGCTCTGAACGACGAGAAGTCCCGAATCACCAGCATTCTGGACGAAAAGGTAACAACGGCTGTGTAATAAGCGAGTTCTTTTTAAAACCAATTCGGTTCCAGTGCAACGAGGTGAAGAAAATCCAGAAGGAGCTTGAGAAGCAAAAGACCGAGTTCAACAATTTGGAGATGAAGTTGAAGTGGAACTCCATCAAGCTCGCCCAAGAATCTGAAGCGAAGCAGGTAATTGGTTTATGCATGCAACGCTATTCAAATGCTCATGATAGACATTGCTACCGACAGGCTATCGAGAAGAGGCTAGAGGAAGAGCGGCATACTCCAAAGCCGCATGAGGAGAAAGCCAACGGTAAGCAAGCCCACATCCCAAATATCCAGTCTATTTAGATCGATTGTGTTGCAGAGAAATTGAAAGTGGAGTATGAAGCCACAGCGATACTTCTAAAGCATGAGATTGAAAAGAAAGACAAAGCTCTCGAGGCACTTACCAAAGACCACAAACTGGCCACGGAGAAGATAGCCCAGTTGCAGGAGACACTAAGCAAAGAGATCCTCGAGGTGAGAATGAGAGCGAACAACTTTTCAGCTATAAAGTGTAAGTTTTCCAGAACACCAGGATCTCTAGGGAGCTAGAATGCCTCCGGGAAGAACACGCCGCTTTACAGAACTCGTATAGTGAGGAGATGCTGAACTCTGCCAAACTCCGCGGACAACTTGAGGAATTGCAAGTCCTTCGCACCCAGAACGTCATGTAAACTATAATTCCATTGTCCACATCGGTTTTTCGTAAATTTTTCTCCACAGAAACGAGGACAAGATAAACACACTAAACCATACTCTGCGCGAGATGGAAGAAAAAACCCAAGATGCCGCACAGGATCTGGAACAGCTGCAAGCTAAGGAACAGGAATTGCTCAGTATCAATAAGGAGATGAGTGAGATGATTGTAGGTCTGCAGAACGAGATTTGCTTACGGACATCGAAGGTGAGTTGGATCGAAGAGAAAAAAAATTATGCCCCGGGTGAGGCTCGAACTCACGACCTTAAGATTATGAGACTTACGCGCTGCCTACTGCGCCACCGAGGCTATGACGAGTTCGTGAAAAAGTTCTTAGAAGTGAGCGCGTTCTAGTTAAGAACTAATACGAAACACCTCACAGTGGTGTACGACGGTTTTCCTTCACTAAAAAAAAAAGATATATATATTTTTTAGGTTAAAGGTCTCGAGGCTGAGAACGAGATTCTGAAGAAGGAAAAAAGTGAGTTTGATACCAAATGCAGCGAAATCGAGTCACAGTTAAAACAGGAAGTCGAACAGCGGAACAGCGATCGGATGCTTCTAACCAAGCACCTGTCCGAGAAGACCAAAATGTACGAATCAGCCAAGGTTAAGCTCGAGAACGCTCAGGGCGACCTGGACGCTATCAAGAACAAGCACTCCCAAGTAGTCAAAGTAAGTTTGTAACACTCTTATCCTATAGGGGACTAACGTCAAGCTTTTATTTTGTAAAGGAACTGCAGAGAGAGCTCCATAAGTACAAAAAATCCTTCGACGACAAGAGTTCTTCATCGACGTCTCATGGGCTCTGTCGTAATTGCCACCTTAAGAGTGTCAGTCAAGAGGAGATCCGATCCGGTGCGTCCCGAGGGAGCAACAATAGCCGAAGTGACAGTGAGTCTGAAGTACAGAGCACATCGTCTACTATGAATCACGACGTAGAGGGTCCATCCAAGCGGCATCTGGTAGAGAGAATCCTTCGTTTGCAGCAAGCTTCCGCTCGGCAAACAGAGAAAATTGATTTTCTCGAAAACCATACACTATCACTCGTCGCCGAGCTGCAGAAGAAATCCAAAGTCGTTCAGTATTACATGATGCGCGATCAGGCTGGCGCGTTAACCTCCTCAAAGAGCGACCAGAACAAGAGCGAACTGGCTAAGTATGGCGGTGTCATGTCGGCCATATACTCTGGGATCAAGGGCCATAATCAGAGCATGACCCTCGAACTGTCGTTGGAGATAAACAAAAAGCTTCAGGCTGTGCTGGAAGACACCCTGCTCAAAAATATCACTCTCAAGGTAGGTCGGGTTATCCAAAATCCTGTTAAATCACTGCTGTTTTCCCGTCATTCTAGGAAAATCTTGACGTCCTCGGCCTGGAGGTAGACAAACTCACCCGTAAGGTAGCTCAGCTGGAATCATAGCGCACCGGTGCCATTCATGTACATTCCCCTGTTCCACGTCGGTTTAAGTTTATGTTTAAAATACTGTTATAAGGAATAATACCTCAAAGTAAACATTTCAATCCTCTTTCTGTTTTATTTCAAATTTATAAACAATTCTTATACAAACCCGGACTAACTGGTACACCCAGACCCATACCGACCATCACCGTGGGCTTCTCGCCTTCTCTGGCCTGTCGGGTGAGTTTGTAACCGATCTTCCGGAAATGAAGCTTCATCATGGGCTTCTTGTTTCCGGTTTCCTCACTTACAAACTCACTCAACAGTGCCGGAAACTCAATTTCTCGTGGTATCACTGTCTCACAGTTTTTCTTTGTTATCTTACAGTATTCCTCCTCCTCTTCAATGGGTAAGAGTCGATAATCTGGTTTGTATGAACTGCTAAATAAGACTACGGGTTTAGGCTGCTTAACGCCGCGGAAGGTGCGTTCCACCGTGACTCGGACCTTGCGAACCTCCTAGAAAAAAAGTTAAATATTTTCCTTTTTCCATAAGTTATGTACTATTTAGGGTATTTACGTCATTTGGAACCGCTTCGACTTTAAGGATTTTCATAAAGGACGGCTCGGGATATCGTTCAAACATGCTTCGGACGATAACCCGGCCGACACCGAAATTTTTTAAATTGCCCACGATCTCCCAAAGTGATTTGCCTCGAAAGTCGGTTTTTCGACCAACATACTTAACAATTGACATGATTTTTTTAACTGTATATTTAGCTTGGATTGTTATTTAGTTTTTAACCAAACAGCTCGTTTTAGAAAAGAGTTAAGGAAATCCGAAAAAAATAGTAAAATATGCCTGTAATTTGACAGCCGACACATTCGAAATTTCGATTTTCGAAGAATTCGAATAGGGTGCACAATATGCAATTTAATTAATTTTCTGCATATTTTAAGGTAAATAAGGACAAACGCGCGGGTCTCAGCTGTATGGTCGTGATAATCGAAAGTGTCTTACGTCTGGAGTAGCGGATTAGATGTGAAATATTTTAGAAAAACATTTTCCATAGAGCATTGTATAAATATATTATAAACATTATTCGAGTCTATGGTTCCTTATAATAAAATGGGAAATCTTACTAAGTATACTTGACTTTAAAATATAACACAAATCTTACGCAAACTGTCGAAAATGGAACCTTAAAAAACCAAACAGCAACAGAATCACATTTTACATTTCCGTAAAGCCTAGTTTGAGGGTGAAAATTTTGACTTTCCTAAGAATAGAAAAGGATTCAAGGTTGCATTTCATAAAAATGGTTTTGTTCTATTCACTGGGACTTCTTCAGCCATCATAAGTAAATGCGTATAAGAATTGTATAACTTCGAGAGTTGAATTAGAATTATTACCTTAATTTTTTCCTTGTTATGTTGGTAACATGTCTAAAACATATTAGTGTATTGCTAGTCAAATTGTTTGTACGCAAATTCAAATTGTTGTCATAAATTAAGACACCAACTCTGGGGCATTTTATTCAATTTGTAATTGCGTAATGAAGAGCTAATTGATTTTATGATAAAAAGACAGCGAACAGGAGCCGATCGGGTGCGCCAGTCTCATATAACAACCCATTTTTTTCTGCTTGTATTGCCTCGCCAGTCTGCAATAGGTAGTTTCCGAAAAGGGCGCTCTGATGGCAGCATGTCTGACAGTGATGACAGTCATCATATTGTTCGGGCAGGTTGTACTGAGGGTTTCACATGCGTCTTTAATAGCGCCAGTTCACCAGTTCGAAAGGCGCTCGAGTGATAGGAAGTGCTTCATCTTGGGGTCCAACAATAGGGTCAGGGCAGCTCGTTTTCTGAGATTAGGGTGGTTGCTGCTTATTCCTTTTTGGATGGAAAATGACATTATGTCGCACTGCTAAAGTCAATAGTGGGAGTTGTGGTCTATAGAAACCGCAGCCAGATTCGCGGATGGGAATAGCAGAGCTCTGTTGTGATTAGTAACTCGCTTCCTTGATTTTGATGTCGCCATATGTGCGTATATAGCTTATCTGACCCCATTACAAGAACTGTATCCCTGCGGCTTATACCTTGGACTTGTTCCTCAACTCACCTCACCTCTTATCCTGAAAAATATTCTGACATATCGTCACTTCTTTGCTCATCAGACCAACGTGTCGTGTTCACCTCTTCATGTCTTTGTGCCCCCTCGATAGTGACGTGGATGCCGTTGCTGCCAAGTATGAGATCTTTCATTTTTTATAAGATAACGAGCATCAAACCCCAAAAAAATGCTACAGGAGGCTATCAGTTTAAGAGAGTTGAGTTTCCGGACTTACAAAGCCAACTCTTCTGAGGAAAACCAGAATAAGTTCAAACGAATCAGATATGACAGCAAAGCATTGATTCAACGTGTCAAATTTTCCTATGATCAAAAGTTGAACTAAAAAAGTGCTACAATATCCCAACAGTAGCAAAAACAAAAACAACTCTGTCTCGTCTCTAATTACCACACTCATTTGCAATGACATCCCAGCCAATCAGCTTGGTGCACATTTTGCAGCCCGTACTCGAGAACTTCGAATACTTTATGGGACAAATCCACCTACGCATTCGTACATTCGCAAGAATACTTGAAAATCTCAACGTGTAATGGCAAAACCTTTGCGTAAGCTTTTTTCATCTATACTTCTCTTCTGGTCTCTTCCCGAGTAGATGGAAAACAGTATTTGTTCAGCTTGCCCTTATAATGCGCGAAACATTATCTAGCCCACATATCGGCCAGTAGTATAAAAGCTCCTTCTTTCTAGGTTCATTGAAACTCTGATAAGTCGTTGGCTTATGAAATATCTTGAATGGTGGAAACTTTTTAATGACTGACAGCACGGTTTCCGTAGCAACAGGCCCACTATTGATTTGATGGCATATCTCACCAAGTGGAACCAATCAACAACCTCGGTAAAAACTTCTAAGATATTTGACAAAATTGGGCATCAGGCTCTTTTGTATAGTTTCAAATTTGATATTCACCAAATAAGTGCTGGTTTTCCACAGGGCTCTATTCTGTCACCGATACTCTTACTCATTTTTATCAATGTATGTTACTTCTAATCCAATTCAATCCTTCGCTGATGAGAGTACTCTCAGCTTTTCATATTCGTTTAAAGACTCACGTCTCTGCTCTTCAGTCGTAGAATTCCGACATTCAATTCCGGATATACTCGTAAACAATAGAGAGGAATGCAATGCTTCTAAAACTGAATGTTGCCTACTGTCACTTAAGCGAATCCTAAGCGTTTCTGTTGTTGAAACTGAAAAACTTTCCGTTTTTGGTATGTGTGTTAATAAATCACTCGAGGTCGTCAAGAACGCTGTGATATGTCCAGGTGTCCTTAAAAAGTACAAAAGAATGTTTACCTCCTCTGATTTGGCTTCAACATCATATTTGGTCCGATGTTCCCAAGACCTTTCCTTTCCGTCATTGTTTTATCGATATTTCAATAAACAATGCTCAAGCTAGCTAGCTAATTGCATTCCTCTCATTTAAGGTGCTTCGCGTCTTTCTTTGATGATGAAATTTGTTGGTGTTGAGTGTGTCTTTCAGCGCGGCTGATTACGTTCATTAGAACATGTTCAGAGCTACCACCCAACATATTTCAGGTGAATAGCCTGTTTTCCGTCTAATGACCGTCATTTTGATGGACAACCTGACGGTGGTGCTTAACTGAGGAGGACAAGCAAAACTGTGAGTCATAGAAGAAAATAGGTAGTCTTGATCCATCGAGCTAAATTGTAAAGAACTCAAAGAATTAAAGAAGGACGTTCGTTGCCTGCTGGGCATCGTTGGGGGAATAAATGTAGCATTTAGTTGGTTTTACCTCATGCTCTCCGACGATTTATTGACCATTAATTGATATCTCCCTGAGTTAGTCAATATCATCTGCGTATGCAACCAATGATACAGGCTTGGCTCTTGTATTTACTAGTGAGTATCCCATGATGTTGATTTCTAAGGATGATGTTGAAGAAATCACATTCTAAACATTGAACATTTCGGTTGGAGGAGCAGTGAGAACTTTCTATTTTCATCCTATACAACCTAACCAGATTGGCATATATCTCTTCATAACTCATTCCTATAAACATTCATATGCATAATATGTGAGTCTTTTCCAAGGTCTGCACTAGTATGAATATTGGATTTTTCTGGCTTGAAACCATACTGACAGAATTTTATCAGATTGCTCACGAACGGTGTAAGGCGTTCACATAGAATGAACTTGTTTGTGATCTTAAGGGGAACTAGTCTCCCGACGCAGGTATAAAAACACTCTGTCTAAACCTCTTTCATTCATCGATCGTGCATTTTCCTCCCGATCATATGTGTCTTACAGGTAATGGGTACGTGTTCGAACCAACTCATCTCCAGTTGTTTTAAATAGGCTAGCAGGCAGTCCGTCTGTACCAGCAGCTGTACTAGACTTCAGATTGGATGTCGCTATCTTAATCTGGTCTAAGTCGGGTGGATGGAATTCTCTCTTGTCTCTATCTAGAGTGAATAGTTGACTCCGCCTAACAACAGAAGTCATCCTTCTTTTTCCCTATGATCGACGGTGACCCTACTACATATTTGGTTGAGGGAGCTTGAGGGAAACCTGTTTGCGATTGCAGCTTTCCGATATCAAATTTTAGTTCCACTCGACTCCATTGCGATATCGCGGTGGGTACCGGATCCGGTGGTTGCAATACGGTGTTAATACTTCGTATTAACCCTTGTGTCCACTGTTTGGAAAAAAAATTTTCTGAGATCGCTACTCCATACTCTGATCCATAAAGGTTTTATGACTAAGAAATAATTTTTATTTATTTCAAAAACTTAAGGAGGGTTCTGCGAATAGATCTATTGTGACAAGTAGGGCCTCCTTGGTGTATGCTACACATGCACCGGTCATTAAATTCGTTCAGCATTGATTTGGACGATCGATGTCTTAAGCTTGAAACCTTAGCTGAAAGACTTGGACCATAAAAAAATCTTCCCTCCTTTCGAATTCGACTTTTCATTTCTAGACTTCTATCATTATGGACTGTAGCCTGAGCCTATAGCCTTTTATGTTTAAGATTGTCTTGTGTGCGAATAAAACAAGTAGATAAAAGAAAATTAATGATAACCAACACCAAACTGAAGTACTTTGGGTAGTATTAGAAACAAGTGGAGTGGACGCCTCATTGAG
The DNA here is from genome assembly GCA_958301585.1 of Merodon equestris. Classification (NCBI taxonomy): domain Eukaryota; kingdom Metazoa; phylum Arthropoda; class Insecta; order Diptera; family Syrphidae; genus Merodon; species Merodon equestris. Next base: position 94,515,519 of record OY284414.1, read on the forward strand.
TGTGATCGATGATTGCTATGGCAAACAGTGATACGACCTATTTAGTGTAGATTTTCTAGATTATTGGAAGTCAGACCTGTGGGACTTAAGGGGTCTACCCTTTCTTTCGGGTGCATATCATTGTGTAGGATATTACGAGTGAGCTGGATGAGCCCACCCTCGTTCAAGTAACTAGTATAGATTGTTGTGATTTCTAATAGTGAGATTAGAACTCTGGTTAGGGCCCCAAAAGACAGCAAGACAAATAGGCCGGATTCTATAGTGATCTTACCTACAGTAATCACGATCATCAGGTGAAGCCTTATTTTACTGAGCTTTCTGTCTCCTGCGGCTTTCATAGTGATATCTGACATCTTGATCCAATTATGACTTTGATATTATAGAGATCGTGATCTTTACCTTACATAGGTGTTCTTAAAGTGATTTTGAGCGTTAATTGACCTGTAGTGTACTTGACCATACAGTATCCTTGATCCAAAGTGATCTTAAAGCTTACTGATCATGTTCATAAAGTGATACTGATGAAAGTGAATTTCATCTTACCACGGATCCTATACCAAATTAACTTTGATCTTTTTCTGATCATAACCACACATGGGTTATACAGGTGATCTTGGTTCAAAAGCGTTTTTATCCTTGAAATGATACCGATCCCATATTAGCTACGAGCCAATTGGACTTTCGTTTAATCCTTTTAAGACTGCTGTTGTTCTTCTCACGAGAAGGGGGGAAATACTAGCATGACTCAGCTAGTGCTACAAGACATTCCCATTCCGTTTTCCAAGGAAGCTAAGTACCTGGAAGTCATCTTAATCGCTGTCAGCTTTTTGGTAAAGGTCCTCTGGACCTACACGGCAATGATGAGACCGATAATCTCATATGCATCGGTTGTCTGGTGGAACAGGCTAACACGCAAACACATCGGAGCCTCTTTAACCAAACTCCAACGGTTTGTCTCAGTTGTACGGGGTTTTCTCCCAGCACGCTGGGCGATGCTCTAGATGCTATGATGAATCTTCCACCCCTTGATATATTTATCAGTCTCATGGAAATGGCTCCGACCTCCCATCATATTGCGCTTCCATGGCATCAGGACTGGCTCTGGCCAGATACTGAACCTGGAATGGACTGTCTTCGCCTTTTTATAGATGGCTCCAGGTCTGGGCGGGAGTCCGGTGCTAGGGTTTTTTTTGACGCAAAAACGTCGGACTGCATTTTTCGTTAGGAAAATATGCGTCTGTCTTTCAATCAGAGATATACGCAATCTTAATGGCCATGCACTATGCTGTGTTAAAGCTGTGTCCAACCCTTTAACCAGGGGAAGACTAAATTAAGTAAGGCTCATATGGCTCCCAGGTCACTTTGGGATTCCAGGAAATGAGAGCTCTGACGAACTCGCTAGAAGTGGCTCAGAGGAGAGTTTCTCAGGACTTTAATCCGCTTTAGGTCTACCTGCTACCACGGTCAAATCCTACATCCATGATTGGGTCTCTAATACACACAATCGTAGATGGAGGGAATATCCAGGATGCAGGATGACTAAGTGCATCCTGCAAGATGTCTGCAAGAAATCCGTATTATTGTTCTTATGCTTAAGGAGAATTGATTGCAAAAGACTTGCGGGCATCATTACGGGCCAATACTCTTTTGCTAAGCATCTTTGCTTGTTTAGCTCAGTGAGACGCTCACCTGTGCTGCATGTTGCAACTTATTTTCACCTTCTCCGGACAACGGGGAAAATAGAATAAAGAAAGGTGTATGTTTGGCAATACAGTGGAACAGTATTTCTCCCTGTGTGCTCCAACTGGTAACAGAAGCATCCAACAAATAAAAAAAGAAAAGCGTAATTAGTGCCTCTTCGGCTGCCGATGCCTTCCCTTCTACTTCACATATTCATAGGGATGCAGGGGCTTATTTCTTTCAACTATGACTCTGATATAAACGAGTTTTTCAATCGACTTTAAGATAGGTTTTTCTGTCCAGGTTGACTCGGTTGAATCTTTACTGAAGTCAGATCTAATTTTTGATTGACACTTTACATGTTTATAATACATCCATTGACCATCAGTTTGAAAGAGTCTGTCAAAAGCATTGTTAGTTCTGTTATCAGAAAGTTCGGTCCATTTTGGGTCGAACAAATTATGTTGGGCGATATTAGGGGGGAAAGTGTACCTCGAGCAATATCTACAGTATTTTCCTTCGATTGGCAATAAAAGTGCCATTCGATTTACTGAGGAACTCCCGCCTATTTGTATGTTCTTTTGAAAGAGCTTGTTAGAACCGGAGGATGTATTCAATACGATACGAAATGGAAATTCCATGAAACGATCCAACAGCTGTTTGTTGATTTTAAGAACGCTTATGACTCTATAAGTCATAGGGGCCATAAACCATATAGGAAAAGCTCTGATTCGAGATACGTGAATAATTAAAACAAGGAGACGACTTTTCATCACTTCAGTTTTTTTTTTGTGCTGGTTTGTTATGTTATGTGTGGGAGTGAGGGACCGAACAAACAGAGCAAAGAAGTTGATCGTGTTTAACATGGCAAACACCAGTTTCGATCTCTGTCCAATCCAAGCTGACACACAGCCTCCACATGGACTCTTCTGGATAGTTGGCCTGGGATCCGCCGGGTAGTGAACCAATATATGCCAGCGAACCTGTCCCTCCAGGTTGGGAGTTGTGCTTAGGTTTAACATCCCTACCGCGGAAAACAAATCTTATTACGAAGCCTCGGTAACGTACGGGCTCAGGCTAATTAACTTCCATGTGGAAGCTGGCGGTCACCAGATCAGTCGACCATCAACCAGATTGATCACGTTGCGATCGACACTAGACACTCCTCCAGCATTCAAGATGTACGAACCTTTAGAAGAGCCAACATCGACTCGGATCACTACCTCATTGTTGCCAACGTACGAATGAGGATATCAAAAATGCTACGGACTCGAGCAAGACAACAAGAGTTTGACATCGGAAAGGTACAATCGTAGAAAACCGCTAGGATTTTCGTCGGAAAAAAAAAAAAAGAGTACGAACAGCGTGAAATCGAGGAGATGGAGAGATGCTATCACGGGAATGATGCTTGCAAGTTTTACGAAAAAGTATAATGAACATGTCAGGACTATAAGCCCACAGCAGAAGCCTGTAGGTATGAAGACGGACAACTAGTAGTAGAGTCACAGTCGATGCTGATAATATGGAAAAATCACTTCTGTAGACTGTATAACGGCAATGATCGCTGTCCGCTGTCAGGCAGAATAATCCAATCGCAACGGACGAAGATAGGTACAAGAGAATACTGTCCACCTGACCTAGATGAAATTAAGTTTGTTATTTCGAAGTTTGAAACTAGCAAAGTCGCTGCTCCATTAAGGTCGGTAGCGAATTAATCGAGACTTTCGATGTTAAGACGCATTGTCATGTAACTTCTTCAACATCGTGTTCAAAAAGATCATACGAGACTCACAGGCCACCACAAGGTTTACGATCTATTTCAAGTCCGCGCAATTGCTTGCGTACGCGGATGACGTAATTGGGCGAGCTCAGCGAGACGTCAATGAAGTGTTCAACAGCATTGAAGTAAAAGCGGTTATAATGGGTCTTTCGGTGAAGGAGGGTAAAACTAAATTTATGCTATCATCCAAAAAAGACGCACAGCACCGACGTCTTGGCCAGAACGTCACAATTGACGGCTACAAATATGAAGTGGTCAAGGACTTCGTCTACCTTGATTCACTAGTGATCAGCGACAACAAGACCAGGGCTGAATTCAAACGCAGAATTACTCCTGCTTACCGCTTCTTCTTTGGGATAAAGAGGCAATTGAAGAGCAGAGCCCTCTCGAAAAACCAAGGTACTCGTAGCACTATATAGATCATTAATCATCCTGGTCCTTCCTTACGGCGCAGAGACCTGGACCTTAACGAAAACAGATGGGGATGCTCTTGATCGAGAGGAAAATTCTCTTGTCAATCTATGGTTCCCTTTATATAAACGGAGAATGGCGGAGAAGATACAACGACGTATTGTACGGGCTGTATGGCGACATCGGCTTAGTACGACGTCTCCGGATCCAACGTCTAAGATGACTAGGTCATGTTGAGCGAACGGACAACATAGCTCCGGCCCGAAGAGTTCTCGAATCCTACTTTGAGGGACGAAACAGCAGAGGTCGACCTAATCTAAGGTGGCGCACACAGATGGAAGGAGCCCTTAACCAACTGGGAGTGCAACTGGCAAAAGATCGTGCTAGCTCGAGACGCTTGTTGGTTGAGGTCCAGGTCAACAACGGACTGTAGCTCCATCTAAGAAGAAGAGGAAGGTATATTATAGAGGAGAAATCCCTAATGAAATTACACTCGCTCTAGCTTACTCTGATGATCTGGACCTCTGGGAGGTCTGGTGAGGAAACGGTTAGGGATTCTAGAGGTCTCCGCCAGGATACATATATACTACTTGTCTGTAACTTGGTACGAGGAAGAGATAAGTATTTTATTTAGTTGAAGAGTCGCCATTTCGATGTCACTTATCAACCTACTGCAACGCCGTTGGCATACTAACATAGTGGAGTACCCTTCATTCCTGAATCGAGGAAGTACCAAAGTAGTGCACCAAGTAACCCAAACTAGCTAAAGCTGTTTCTGAATTATCTACGAACAAGATACTTTCTCAATGGAATTGGGCTTGATTCCTTCCTGCGCGGAAGTAAAAGTAGCCCATTCGAGTCCACATCTGGTCGCTGATTAAAGCGATGTTGCTGTTTTGCCTTGATTACCAGAAAATGTTTGACTTCGGGGATTCGTTGAAAAAGTTTATTTCGTTGCCTCACTTTAAGCTACGAGAGCGTCAAACCAGAAGCCATTACATGCGTACCCCGGACACATTTCATCAATAGCATTACTCATCCATCAATTAATTTGATTGGTCCCGAGCCGAATTACCGCATTCCGTTCCGATTGTATGCTACAAATGAATAAAGGCAACAACTAGTCTAGAAATAACAGTCCTAATGATCTAACTACGCGAATGCAACAAATTTTATAATTATTAACCGATATGAGGAACAGTAACGCAAACCAGTATCTACACCTGGACTGCTAGGCTTCTCTCCACTGCGCACAGTGGACAAATACTTCCTCTTGCTTGAAGAAAGAAAAGAAAACTGGATCTTCACACTATCCGTGCGGTCAGTCCTCCGATGAGTGAACCTCACCAAACAGTTTTGTTGCACGAGAGGTTGATTTAAATATTGTTTGCACTTTCATTGGAGTCGCGACTGCGTCCACCAAACCATGGTCTACTGGTTTCTTAACTTTTTCTCCTATTCGAGAGGCGCTTCAATCAGGTTTCGTCTTTTTGGCGATATGTGCTTGTTACCTATAAAATACGGTTTGGATGCAACTCGAGCGGCATTAGTAAAAGTGACTCCATTGCAAATCTAGCTATGCACTATTCCAAGATTCAATTTTTATTGCTCGCGCTCGCGGTTGTCGGTAAGTCCTTAGATTGGAGATATACAAGTGACAGTTGGAATACATAAATTTCATTTTTAGGTTGCTTTTCACAACGTGCCAAGGGAACACTTAAGAAAAGGAACGGATACGACTTCAAGCATTCAGCGTCGACCATTCACTACGCATCACCGAAGGTAGCGCAGCAACAAGAGTACTATGAATATAGGGAAGCGTCACATCCATCGTCGTCTTCCTCATCGTCTTCGGGCAAATCCAGTGGCTATAGCATTGGCAGTGGATTAAGGTCTATAGCTCAAGGGTCTGCCAATCAAGCACACACTGCTGTGTCCAATCAACATGCAGCGGCAAAGCAAGCGGCATTCATTGCCAAGAACACCCTCGCACAGGCAGCAGTCCAAGCATCCGCCACAGCTCAAGCAGCTTTGACGGGAAAACAGGTTATACTCCAGGAATTGGAACAGCAGTCTTCCGAAGCACATCGGTCTCTCGCCCGTGAGTTGGAACAACTTCAGTCAGCAAAATCGGCAGCGAAATTGTCACAACAGACCGCACAAGTTGCCAGCAATCACGTGTCCATCTTGGTGTCCGCCGTGAACGATGCCAAAGCGGTGGCCGAGTATGCGGAAAAGGCCGCCTCCGAGGTGGCCAATCAACTTGCATCACAATCCGCAATGGTTGGACAGGCAAAATCGCGACTTGAAAGTCTCGAGGAGCAATTGAAAGAAGCGAGGATCGATTACGAGGCAACCAAGGAAGCAGCGTTAAAAGCATCATCAGCAGCATCGGAAGCCCAGGCGAATGCCTCGCAAGCAGGAGCCCGGGCCACTATCGAGTTACACGAGAGTGTAAGTAACAACGACAATAGTGGTCACCAGTATGAAGAGGTGCATGTCCAGCAAAATGAACACGCGCCTATCGAATTCTCCGCCGGCCATGGCGGCCACGGTGAAAGTGGTCACTAGTGGTCACGTCATCAGCAGCGCGGTCATTTTTATTCCTAAACAATTGTTATAAAAAAGCATCTCATTGTAATAAAGTGATTCATCGTGTGATTTATTGGCAGATACAAAATATTCCATTTTACGATTCGTATGCGTAGATCTCTTCGATGTGCTGTCTTAGTGCATTGAAACACTTTTGCTGCTTCTCGATACCTTCCAGAATCTTGCGTCGTTCCTCCTGCGATAGATCGTAAATGAAAATGTGACGCGTGGTCAGCAATCGTACTCGAAAACAAACCTTCATTTCCACAAGATTGTACTTTCGACGCGTCAGAAAGCCACGGATCCTTTTTTGAATTATCGTCGCAGCCTCGTCTGGTGTTAGGAACCAATGGTATGGATAAAAAGGACGTTTCCTACAAATACCCAAAGAACATCACACTGAGCCCTAGACATCGATTTCGCTTACTCATTCTTAAAGATCCTGTGTACGGATACCCAGTCCGCACTACGTTCCGGATGAACCGGATTCTTGTTGTACAATATCTCTGCTAGGCCGTCGAAAAAGCTGAAAAAGCGAACTGGCGTATCAAGAATTCCACGCCTCAGAGTTACGCGGCACATCTTCTCGAAGGCCGGTATCAATCCGGGAAACAAATTTCGCTTGACATAACCAGCTGCGTAGTTGAACTTGGGAATGTTCTCCTTCTTTTGTCGCTTGAGATAGGCCTCGATTTCTCTATCCTCATTCACTATGTCCTGCCATAAGGACGATTTGATTGAAGGAAATTTTCGTGCGGGTCGCCGCGGTCGGCATGTGCGTGGGGTGGTTGAATACTGAAAGCGAAGGGTATCAATGATAGGGTTGCGAGGGAAGGTTTTGCGATGTTGACACCATGGATGCGGCATAGTTTCGACTTTGCAAATGATAGAATGACAATGACAGGAAGTCCTTTTGCATTAAAACATTTTTTTTTCGCTTTGAAATGATTTTTTTTCGTATTTTTATTAAAGTGGAATAAATAAATTAAGAAAAAGGTAAAAGGACTCTAGATCCCACTAGACTCACGCACTTAAACGGTAAAACGAGCATAAATAAATAATTTACTGTTAAATAGAATAAGAAACAATGACACGACTGGATGCACTCATTCACATCTAGAAGCAGAAGTGAAAGTGGAACTCATCATCCGCCATTTCTCATTTGTAGTATTGTGTTATCTGTCGGATCCAGTCGAGGTAGTGCGACACCCGAACATATACGCCGGGTACATTGACTTCACCGCATCCAATACCCCACGAGACGACCCCGACGACGTTCCAGACACCGTGACGGTCACAGACCAACGGGCCACCTCCGTCGCCCTTGCATGCATCTTTGCCTTCCTCGCCGCCGGCACATATGAAGCCGGGGTTCAGTTTGTAGCTGTATCCCAGTCGCGTTTGACGCAGTTGATTCTGACATTGTTGCTGTCCAAGGATCGGCACGTCGACTTCCTTGAGAATATTCTGATATTTACCGTGATCGCCGAATGCATCCTTACCCCAGCCGGTCGTCCAGCAACGTGCTCCGGTGAAGTCGGAGAATTTTTCGGGCAAACAGGCGGGACTGATATGTGGGTTCTTGGTGAAATCAATCGGTTGGTCGAGCTTGAGAACGGCAAGATCGTTGTCCAGAGTTCCGGCGTAATATTCGGGATGGACATGAACGGAGATGACATCGCGTTCGATGTAGGGGAAGAATTCGACATCGTGATTAACGTCCCACTCGCCTAAACGTACGCGCAAATCGAAGCCTTGATATCTGTTGCAAAAAGAATAAGCATGATTAGACAGGGGCTTGAGGTGATCTTTCGTTCAACCTACGTCTTGATGCAATGGGCTGCTGTGATGATATGCTGCGCATCGATGAGGGTTCCACCGCAAACGTAGACAGATTCCTTGGGGTCTTTCTTCAAGATAGCTGCGTGCCATGGGTACTCGCCAAATTCACTATCACCATCGACGTACACCGGATTCTTGATGCGCCCGGTGATACCAGCAGCATTACGGGTTCCACAACGTCCGAGTTGCTGTTGCTGTGGTGGACGGAAAGGACGGCGACAACAGACTTCGGATGGACGACATTGTTGAGGACCTGCTTGAGGATAGTAAGCGCGCTAAAAAAAAAAAAGAAATAAACACGTCAGCACCGATGGTTATGCCTGGTTGGGAGGGTGACTTGGATCTAGGGATTGTGTTGGTTACCTCTTCAGTGTTCACATTATCTCTACCTGCGTCGGCACTTCGTCGTCTACGATCTCGGGGAAACGAGATCTTCTCGCCTCCCTCGGCGGCCCCAGGTGCCTGGGTGGGAATCGGTCTTGTACCATCACCATAGTTCAGTTGTTTTCCATAACGCTGGCTTATCGAATCAAAGTTACTCGAAACAGCTCCATCACTGAACGTGATTGGACCACTCGACTGGCTTAAGTTTGAGCTCCTTTCATATCCACCAAAGCCAGAGCCGTAGCCATCCGCATTGTAGTAGTTACCTCCATTCGGCTGATAGATGGCTTCCGATGGTGGATATGACGGTCCGGTGTCTGGGAATGAACCGCCGGTAGGATAAACTGAGCCATGTCCGGTTGGGAAGGGCGGCGGCGGGCTCTCATAAATCGGACCATTCGGGCCGATCGGGTATTGGGTGGCAGGATACACGTGATGATCACTTGGACCATGATAATGCAGACCAGCTCCGTCATAATGGGAATGATGGTGATAGTGATGGTTATACTGAACTTTCGATAGTTTAGGTTTGAGGAGAGCTCCGACTTTTTGGATGATATGCTCGTTTGGAGTCACATGCAGGTTAACCAAAGGCTTAACCACCTTATCGCCCAATTCGGTTTTACTTACTTGCAGCGAGACCAGTGGATTGACATTGATTAAGCCCAAGTTAAGGCCATTGGGGCTAATGGATCCAAAGTGTTGATTTTGCGCGGGATAAAAACCACCGATTCCGTTGACTGGATAAACTCCAGAGGGATAGGGCAGACCAAATGAAACGCCGAAAGTAGGCAGGACTTTTCTCTGGGTCAAACCGAATGTGGGAATCGGTCGATTGAAGAAGTCGGCTTGTCGCTAAGATTTTTCAAAGAAAAGCTTTGATTAGAGGATGCATACATCCGAGAAGGGTTAGAAACATGCGTGTGTGCGTACCACAAGCTTCCCGAGGGGTGCTGTTAGGTTAGTTATATGTTAGTTACGGTATGGAGCCTTCACATAAACTAACCCAACAGCGGGACAACGACATTCCCGATTTGACGAAGTTCAGAGATGTAGGCCGAGATCGAGAACGATAGAGGTAGGCAGAGAATATGTGAAAGCTAGACTTAGGATAAGACATACATACGAGTGTTGTAAGCGAGGTTAGGATAGAAGGGAATGCAAAGAGATTTGTAAGCAATCTTACCCCTTCAGGTTGACCGTCCTGGTTGTCAAGTTCGTCATTTTCCAGTTTCTTGTCCTGAGCTGGAGTCTCACGTTTGGCCTTCTTGGATGATTCATCCTTCGTTGCGGTTCCTGTCGCATTCGCAGCTGCTTCGTCATTTAAAGCCTCTATATCTTTGCCTTGGATGTTACGGGGATCAATTGGAAGAATGAGATCATCTTTGCGACCGATCCTGTCCGCAGCTGGACATTGGTTGAATGGCACACAAGTACAGTCGACATACTGCTGCCTGGCTGTGTCGTATCCACTTCCGAATTGCGATGCAGCATATTTGTTGTCATTGAATCCGCCTGAGAAGCTATTGCTACCAAATTGGGACGACGACCCCGAGTGGAGTTCCTTCTTGAAATAATTGGGATTTTGCGAATGATAGCTTCCCGATAGCCCATCAAAACTTGATTGACCAGAGTTTTGCGCATAGATGCCATTTCCCGAAGATAAACCGGTCGAGCCGAAACTTCCGAGACCACCTTCAGGCTTGTATAGTTCACCGACGCTTGGTCGTTGAACCCCATTGAAACTGGTTGAATCGAATCCATTGGGAGTGGAGGAGAGTAGCCCGCCCTGAGATGCGCCATTGAATCCAGCCGCGAACGCGGATGATCCCGACAAGCCACCACCATTGGGTGAGATTGGGGCAAATCCAGCTGAAGATTGAGCGAGAGACGAGAAGTCGGTGTGTACGGCGTTACCACCACCAATTGGTACTGTTACTGAAGGAGTTTTTGCAGGCACATCTCCGCCTTCAACGTGGTGATAGTGGTGGTGGACATGCTGTTGGAGACTCGAAGCAGATGCAGCTAGAGTTTGGCTTTTCAGAGCGTCTACCGATTGCTGACTATAGAAATTGTTTTGCTGGGATCCGGCGACTTGGATCTTTTCACCAACAGTGTGCTCGAAGTTGTACGGAGCATCGAGACCTCCGACAACGGGACCGGGTGGTTTGGAATCGTAGATAATGGAACCAGGAGGTGGTTTGTTGAATGTAACTGATGAATCAATGGCTGATGGTGGTGGTGATTCAAGGAATGGTCCATTGTAGACGGGTCCAATACCTTGTGGACGTCCGTAGATGGGTTTCGATAGTGGTCCCTCGAAGCCGACCTTTCGTGGGGGTCCGAATTTATTTGGTCCGAAGGGACCGGATGGTGGTGGACCAAATGAATTTGGGCCTGGAGGTCCGAACTTGTTTATCGGTGGGCCAAAACGTTGACCTGGTGGTGGCATTGGTCGTGGGGGTCCATATGGTCCGCCAAATCGGTTTGGCGGCGGTGGCCCTTGAGCGTAGATGGTCGAATAGAAGGGACGCTTCTCCTCTGGCTCGCAACTCATTAGTCCCAATCCACAGAGTTTTTCTTTAATCAAATTCCGGGCCTGAGTAGCGTCGCCTTTTTGAATAGCCATATCTACATTGCCATCAGCGTACACTTGGTCGTACTCTCCTAAATTACGCCCTTCACGATGGCTTGACAGAATATGTTCGACGATGTCTTCCACTTCCGTATCGTTGCTGAAAATTTGCTCTTGGACCGCATATCGCGGCTGGTACTCCTCCTTGTCTGACTCCTTAGTATCAGTCTCAACTGGTTGTCGGCTAAATTGGGAGTCGGCTTCATCATTGTTCATTGGCGACCATGTTGAATCAGTTGCTGTAGCAAGGCTCAGTAACGTGGCTGCCACAACAGCCAATCCAAAAATCTTCATCTTATACTTTTCTGCAACGAAATAGAAGAAAAAAAAAAGGTCAGAAGACTGTCTTATACAACCCTCCACAAGATTAACCTACAAACATTGATGGAAAGATAAAAAAAAGAATCAACGGTCATCGCGCTCATTTCTGGCTCTTATGCCAACGCGAAAAGAGTAAACAGCGAACGACGAAAGACCACTTTTACTTTCATCGAATAAGGGGACAAGAAAGCTTACCAGAGGTCGTTACCACACCATGCCATCGGTGATGGTGATGCTGTTATCTAACCTAACACATACCATTACGAGATTCGGATGAGTGTATCGAAAATGTGATCTCAAGTGAAGTGAACGATGATTATGCGGTCCGGCATGATCTAAGCGTTTTTTTTTGTGTTCCGGCCTGTGAGGCCAAGTTTATCGTAATGGATTCGGGCTGCCCATATGGTAAGAGGGGCATTATGAAAGAGATGATGTTGGTTATCGCATCTGAATTTATTTGGAACACATTTCGTAAAATTGGGAAGGGAAGTATGGAGTTGGGCTAAGTGGAGCAGACACTTTCTTGAATGTCGCTTGAACTGAACTTTCCCTTTGACTCCTCAAGTGCTGGTGCGTGGAAGAGGTTTTGCAACGGGGTGCCATTGCTGCATGATGCAGTTGGGTGATTGTGAAAATTGCAGGAAGTTCACGACAGGGAGTGGTACTGTTTGGCGTTTTACATAACGATGTTGAGAAGATTAAGGCCGAGAAAGAGTGGGAGAGTGAGATGGGATATGAAACAGTATGGATTGTGCAGGGTAATGATCGGCTTTGAGGCAGTATAGTGGTTAAAAAGAAAGTGAGCAAGCATTTGCATTTAAGGCGCTGGTCATGCTATCTCTAATGATTTTTAATCGTTATTTCTTTGGAGTGCAAATTGAGCAATTAAATAGACATGATCGTACCTTATTAAAGATGAGCGTAGTAGATTTAACTAACTGCAGTGACTTGTGAACAAGTTTTTTGATGCACGTTAGTTGGAAAGCAATTTGAAAATCATTTTTATAATCTCGTTATGGGGGTGATCATATACAGAACGTGATCGGCAGGCTATTTTTACTTTTTTCCCTAAATAGAAAATTATTTTTCGTTAGAGTACCTCAGGGATGGGTTGTGGGTCCCATTCTATTCTATAATGCAATCTGTTACGTTGCCGATTAAACTGAATCAAGCTGGATGTCATTATATTTGTAATCGAAATTAGCAAATGTTGAGAGATAGCAAGTAGATTTGCCAGAAATTGTATGGAAAAAGGTTTCGGCTAGTCTGATACTCCCAAGAGACCTTACTCTTTCCGAGGGATCACTTGTTCGTTAGAATTTTATTTTCTAGCCATTTGCTCGGGACTTTAAACAGAATTGTACATCTGTAGCTCACTTAGGAGAATTGGCTAAATTTGCGCCGAAGTATAATTGGACTTTGGTTCGGTGTTCTATTCTATTCTCTTCACCATTGAATAGGAAATATTTAGTAGATAACAAAGTGGCCACCAACACGTTAATTTTCCTTGATTTTTGATTGTCTATTCATTTCACTGAGACTCACTGTACTTAACTACATTTTAAACACCGAGGGAAATTCAGTAAGTGCTCCCCGCAAATGGTTTTGGGTCTTTCTTATCGGCGATGTTCACTGACTTGAGTAAATTTCACTAAGCTCCAGCACCATAAAAAAAATTCAATTGTTGCCCGGAAACCAACTAAACTCGCACCTCCACTGAAGCTTTTCCATTTGGCAGGTAATTGAATAACTGCTTAGCGTCAAATTCAAATATACCGTCATATCGCTTAATACCAAAGTTAATTTTTCAAAAGCACCCGTAACGGCCACTTAACACTTTTTCTTAAGGCACAATCCGTTGATTGTTTTTGTTTTCCTTTTTCATTTCTCATTTCCCCAAGCACCGAGTGCAACTAAGCAAAATTCACTTTCATTTTCGTTTTGCATCATAATATCCACTACACACGATGCACTCGATCACTTCCACTTATAATACGTACCTTGTGCGTAAGCGTTTGCTGACTTTTATCCACGAAGTAGTTGTTTTTAGCACTTGAGTACTAAAATCCGTTGCGATACTGCAATCCTTATGTAATCCAATGGAAAAATGAAATAAAATTCGTGTAGCTGGGAGCTGTTATGCTGCCGCTTGGGTTGCGATTCGAATAAAGCTGTTGAACTGGCTTGAGATATGGTTGAAGCGCAGGTTTTATAGGATCCCACCACGGGGCTCGCTCAAATGTTTGTCGGAACATTACGGTGGCTAATCCGGCTACGTCACACATGGTTTGCAGACGTTTTTGTTTATTTTTTTGGTTTTTCTTCGTGGTGTTCGGATCGTTATGGAAGTGGTGTGAGTAATTTGCCTTTTTTTTTGTAGTTTGGCTTAGGTCTACCTTCGGGTTTTTTCGTATGTTTTGAGGTCTTGTTGGGTCTGGGAAGCCGGTGTAAGATGTTGACTTGAATATGAACTAAAGAAATGGGGGGATATGTGTAGTGGAGCAAAGAAGTGTCCGAAGAACTGCGCATGGAGTGGAATAAAGAAAGAAACAAATCTTTCACTTTCTCCTTCGTTGTCGGATTGAATCTGATTTGGATAGTGTGGGATGGAAGGGAACAGACGGCTGTGATTTGCAAAACAAACACGATGGATGGGGCGCTGTTTCGGACGTAAGAGGTCTGGTTTTATTTATTGTTTGTACCCTAATATTGGTTCAAGGGGTACACAAAGAACTGACAGTGATTGATAGATACTAGTAGATGAAACATTTGAGATGCATTCGACTCAGGGATTGAGCTCTGTATTATCTAGATTAAACTAAATATTTGGAATTGCCTAAGTGTTAGGTAAACAAATCGATTTTTTTTAGTATTCCATCAGCTAATGGGTCCGAGTTCTTTCTTTCTTGGTTTGTTGTTTAGCAAATTGTGCAACCCTCCAATAAGAAAAAAAGGACTCGAAGAAAAGCTTTTACTTTCTGAGGAGTGAAACACCGCGGATTAGAGCCGATTCGATTCCATACCATAGGTGGAGGCGAACACACTCAGTTTTGAATTCGCATGTATTAAATCCACTTAGATGCACCTTACGCTAGAGAGACTAAGCGTACCGGCTACCCTAGCATACCTAACTTATCCTAGCCTAGCACGCCGGCAACTGCTGGTCCCCCTGAAGCCTATGTACGTAGGTAAGATGAAAAGTTCTAGGCTTCTTTCTTTTGGATGGGTTAACCACTAAGGAAAAGTTGAAAAACGCTTACGAGGAAGAAAAGGTGCATCAGCTTTGCGCAAGATGGATGCTGCATTTGCTGAATGCCGAACAAAAGTAAATGCGAAAACGATTTTCACAGCATTCCTTGGACCGATACCGACTTTGTGTGACTTTGTGTTTGTCGCCATTGTTGAGACATGGGTCCACCAATATACGACATTAACCAAACAGAAAACCAAACAGCGGGTGGAAGCCATGTGCCGAAAAGGTCATGGTCAATGTGTTTTGAGATGCGAAAGGGATCCTGCCAATTGATTACCTTACAAAAGCAGATTAATTACAGCCGAATATTATTCCTACCTTCTGGACTAGCTGGACCTCAAATCTCGCGGGTAGAGATCTAGCTTGAAGGAGAAAAAATGCATCTTTCACTAGGACAACCTACCTGTAAGCAAGGATGGGTTGGCGATGGGAAAACTGCCGAATTTCTCCAGATTTGGCGCCCTCAGTCTTTCATCTGTCTCCAAATTTGAATTTGCAGAAATTTGTTTCTAGCAAGCGCTTCGCATCCAATGACGAAGCTGATAGGGCTGTAAAAGAATATTTTTAGCATTCCAAACTCTCACTTTCGGGAAGGAATACCGATGTAAGAGAAACGTTGAAGATTTTGTAACAAATAAAATGATTTTTTAACTGAAAATCGCAATCAGGCCGAGAATTTTTCACATTACTCTCATAATACCTTTTAACAACTTACATTAGCAAGATGTTGGAAAGCAGTGCTCAAAGAGATACCTCTATACGAGGCAATATGCGCTTCTATATAATATTCTCTGTCTAGTTTCTCAGGCATTGAAAAAACTTTCGACATTCTAGAATACTTATAATAATGGAGTTCGAGCTTAAAAGCTGATGGAGCTCTGGTTAAGAACACATTTATCCTAGCTACCCTCAGTAACAGCATCATCAAAACTATAAGAAAGGGAATGCCCTGTGCCTTTTTTGATTGAATGGCTTTGTCAATATGCAAAATATGTCTTAATGGGCCAACAATAAGCCCACGCGTTCTTCAAGAGCCTCCATGGCATCTACAAAAAGTGGAGAGGTGCTTGGACCAAAAAGACTACTTTTGGCCAAAAGTGGATGGACTTAATATCAGTGGTACGAGGTTCCAACAAAATATTCCCACATATCACACAGCTGCGCGAAAAAAGATATTCGAGTATTGAAGGGGGCCCTCGGTGGCCGTATAATCCTTGTAATTTTTTTTGGGTTTAAGTTAAGTCATTCGACAACATGCTAAGAACGTTAGAAGAGCTTAGGAACAATATCGAAAGCGAATTCGCCAAAGCTGCTGTCGATAGGTGTAGAAGAGTGATTGAAAATAGGCTTCAAAGAATCGATCGCTATAAACGTGATCGTCGTGGTCTTATGAACAAGATCGAATTCCATCATTAAACATTGAAATAAATTGATGCCCGATATCGGCCTGAAATGTTACCGAAATATTAAATGTTTGTTTTAAAGACTAAACTAAAATTGTATGTCATCGTGCAGAATGACTAAGAGTTTGGGAATCATCCCGAGCCTATTTCAACAAGAAAGGCAAGCTAAACCTTATACGTCTCTAAAATACTGTTTTCAGCAGAATATGGGGTCCTTAATCTTAAATGGCCCCATGGACGTAAAATACTAATCAGGTAGTCGGCCCTTAAAAGAAAATACATTATAACTGCCTTCAGGAAGTATAGGGCACGGCATGTATAAGAATTAATGAGGTATTAGATTCGACCCGAGAGCCGTGGCGCAGTGGGTAGTGTGTCGGCCTCTGACGCACGATGAGCGAGTTCGGATCCCGATAACACCAACGCCATCGGATGTTCATTACGCGTCTTCTCTCCTCGGCGGGGAACTGCCAAAACCCCCCGTAGTACACTTGCCTTGAAAAAGCTTCTCAACTCTCGCCGTTCGGAATCGGCATTAAACTGTAGGTCCCTTTCACTTGTGTGAAAAACAAATCGCACACAACATAAGTGAATGAGAGAAGCTAGGCTCTGGCTCTTCATGAGCTGTAACGGCATCTAAGAAGAAGAAGATTCGACCCGACAGAGGTCAAGCTTAGAGAATCCGAAAGCTAGTTTAGTCACCCTTGTTAAAGTTCTGGATATGACTTGATAACAGCTCCGACGAATGGCATCGTACCTTACCTCAAGTTTGAAAACCGCTTCTTAGTTAAATTTGCAACAAAAGTGGAATGAAAAGCCGAGGTATAACTAGAGACTGCTAACTACTATACTGTGTTACAGTCTAACATATAAATGTTCCGATAATTAAACCGAAGAGTTAGCACAGATATCTTCTTAGAAAAGTTAAAAGTGTCGAGATATACATATATGTATTTGTCAACCAGATAATTTTTCCAGGTCGAATTTCTCTGGGCAAGCTTCCCAGTCTCTACTAAGCGTTTCTAATATATGTAGTGACAATCAGTCGAGATGTTTACCATAATGTGGATCCTATAGCACAGTTATTTCGAAGGCAACAAAAGCGCGAATAAGCTGGCTAAGAAGGGATGAGAATTCAAAAAGTCCTGGTGGAACCAGATCACATTTTGTTAGGAGTGATTGAGGAAAACGACTAGTTACACCAAATCCAACACAATAAACCTGTTGAATAGATTTAGAGAAAATAACTGGAGAGTGCTATCTTAAGGAGCCATCCAAGACTACGATTGGAGTCCACGTGGCCAGACTTGGCATCCACACAATATGTTCGGCGGGAAGAGGAAGACTTTTATTTGCAGTTGCACAACACTGGAAGGGTTCAGCTTGTCCTGGGCATATCGTATTACAACGATCCCAAAAAGGTTTCAACCAATAGATCAGTGAACTGATTTCCTGGCTTAAATATTAATGGATGAATCCAGTTTTTGCTTCTATCTTGTACGTCTGTAGTGTTCGTTGGGCTTTAAGTTCATGACTTCTACTTATCTATTTGAATTTCTTTTGTATCTTTCTTCGGAAAGCTTGTTCGTGAAGCGTAGCTTAATGAGTTTCACACTTTGCTTTGTGGGCGAGTCTTCATTGATGTCATAATTAAAATTGTTTTGGTAGAGGAAGTGTCTGATAGCTTATTGATAATTTCCCGGTGTCAGTCTATAGTTTGTGCAGGCAGTGCCTTGGGAGAGCTTGAAGAACATAGGGTCATCAAAGGGCCTTGGCTACAAGATTTACAAGGTATAGAGATCTGTTTTTAAAATTTTCCCTTGCATGATTTTCTTTTATTTCTGATCTTTTTAAAAGATTATATAAGGGCCTACCTTAACCACCAAAAGACATTAAAAAAAACTGTGTATTTCCACCGTAGAAAATC
Source organism: Merodon equestris (assembly GCA_958301585.1). Taxonomy (NCBI): domain Eukaryota; kingdom Metazoa; phylum Arthropoda; class Insecta; order Diptera; family Syrphidae; genus Merodon; species Merodon equestris. Next base: position 94,533,747 of record OY284414.1, read on the forward strand.
TCCCACGAGCTTAGCATAGTATAGCAGGCGTGCTTAGTGAAATCAGATGGCTTTCTTGAAACCAGAAATAATTCCGGCTAAAATCCAGAATATATTTGCGACCGCACACTGCCCTTGATCTACATTCTATCTCGCTGTGCTTCATCTCTCACACCTAACCTTGATCCACTTTCCGTCAGTCCCGCCGACTTATAAACAACTTTCTTAGAAAACAAAAAACATCAACCGCTGTCCCGAGTTCAACGAATCATTATCATTTCCAGTTTCACTTCCGTCGAGCATACTCAGCAACGACTAACCACTTTACTCATTCGCGGCATGATTGGCAATCTATCACTTCAACACGTCAACGCTTCTCACTTGACTTTATTCACAGAAATTTCCCAACAAAAATTTCATTGAGAAATGCCACGCAAATCATGCTACAGCAACCGAATGCTCTTCACGCATGCTAGCTTGGTCTGTCTTCTCAGTTCAAGCAACCGATGGAAGGTCATTTGCCAATTCAAATGCTCTTCGGTTATTCCGTCTGGCATTGGGGGTAACGTAGCCAACCGATGACCGATGCGCTGCGTAAGCCAGAGAATCCGGTATCGTGAAATACCTCAATTTGTGACTATACTCGTATGGCGTCAACCGATTGCGTGTAGGTCAACAGCGAATATGATTCACTTAACTGCAACGAGATGTCATAATAATCAGCCTGGTTCCGCCCAAAACGAAAGTCAATTGTATCTTTCGGATTAAGTAATTCATCAGTGGTATGGTAATGAATGTGCTGCACGCCAACGACTTTTTCTATTCTGCGAGCTTATATTTCTCAACGCAGATTATCTTTGGTCTCCGGGCTCTAATCAGATAAAGGTTTAAGCCGTACACTAACTGGTAACTCGAGTTTATGATCCCGTGATAATTGCACTCGTATTGTTAACGCAAGTTTGTGGCACCTTTACACGGTATCTAGATTTTAAATAAAGTGAAAAGAAATTTTGTAGGTCAACTTAACTTTCAGTGGATTTTCATATGGTGCTGGATTTAGTGGCTTATAAGGTGATCAAAACAGGTCCTAACGCTTTCGTTACGGAAAGCGAAAGATTTCGTTTCAGTCAACGCACCAGGCCAATGAACATTAAAAAAAAACGAAAGCTCCGAGTGAATGACATTCTTGATGTTCATTAAAGTTCAATGAACTTGTTCATTTTATTTTGGTGACATTTTAGCATAGGTTTTGTGAAGCACTTTAAAGAATTTAACTTTAAGTATTAGACTGGATAGACACTATAGTGGAAGGGAAATTCGATTCTAGTCATTAAGTGACTACCTAAAATAAGGAATTTTTTTCAATAGCTATCTCCGATTGCTCAGGCGTTTTAAGTGAGATTTTACCACGGAGCACTACATGATTCTACAACCCGTGGAAATTGTTAAAATTTATATAACAATCGTGTTTAGTGAGCTACGAAAGCCATCCAGCAGACCCTGTACGGCTTTGCGCAGTCAAGCGGGTATATTGATGTTGTTGCCGAAAGAGCTGCCCAATCCCTTAGATTCCAGACTAAGGGATTGGCCTTCCTGCGACTTCAAATGGTATGACATTCAATTCCCACAAGAACAAGCTCCAAGCTTTGGAACTGTTAGAAACGGATTCAAATTTGGGTGATAAAATAATATTCAGCGAAGGTGATTAAGCAACATTGGCGGAAAAAGCCGTTAACAGCAATATCCAGGGCATTTAGAGAAACTTTTTGTTGGTGTGGATTTCGGTGATACGGCGATATTGGGTCATACAACTTCCGAAAGTAGAATGGTCAGAGGTTGATTGCCAATAGCGATCGGTATCGGGCCATGCTAACTGACTTTGGATGGTCTCAATCAGATAACACCTACCTGGACGATATGTAGTTTCAACATTATATTGGAGTTGTTACCAGAAAATATCCTAGAACGGGGGGGGGCTAATGTAAACCGCTGATATATGGCAACAAAAAAAAAACATTGACCAGCTGAGGGACATCATTTAAACTATTGATGGAATGTAGTATTAAATAAGTACTTAGCCTACAAAAGAAAAACAAATTTTTTGGAGAAATGGCGATTTATTTTTCAATATAATCTCCTTTTACTCGATACACTTGACCCAGCGATGCTCCAACTTCTTTAACCCGTCTGAAAAATACGTTTTCTCGAGGTCTGAAAAGTAGGCCTCCGTGGCGGCGATGACCTCCTCATTCGACTGAAATTTCTGCTCGGCGAGTATCTTTTTCAAGTTTGGAAACAAAAAGAAGTCGCACGGGACCAAATCTGGAGAATACGGTGGATGGGGCAGCAGTTCATAGCCCAATTCGACCAATTTGGCCGTGGCGAGGGCGGAGGTGTGAGCCGGTGCGTTATCATGGTGGAAGAGCACTTTTTTCTTCACCAAGTAGGGCGGTTTTTTCTCCAATTCGGCATCGAATCGGCCCAATAATTTGGCATAGTACAGCCCTGTGACCGTTTTGCCTTTCTCCAGGTAGTCGATGTGGATCACACCTTGTGAATCCCAGAAAACGGTGGCCATCACCTTTCCGGCCGATGGAACAGTCTTCGCCTTCTTCGGAGCGTGGATCCATGTTTCGTCGACTGTCACGAAACGACGCAGAAACTCCTTCGGATTACGCTTAAACAGTGTCAAACGCTTGTTGTCCGGAGTGAGCAAACGTGGCACCCATTGCGCCGACAGCTTTCTCATGCCCAAAATTCATGCAGGATATGACCCACGCGATCTTCTGAAATGCCTACTGTCTCAGATATCTCGCGCATCTTCAATCGGCGGTCTACCAATACGAGATCCTGGATTTTTGTCACGTTATTCTCCGTGGTAGCCGTTTTCGGGGCACCTGGACATTTCTCATACTCGTTAAACCAATTTTTGATGGTTGCCATCGAAGGAGAAGAGACACCGTGCATACAAACGCTCTTTGATTTCACTGCGCGATTTCCCTTCCAAAAACAAGAATCGAATCACCGACCGATATTGCTCTTTTTTCCATTTTTCTAAAACCCGCGGACACACCGTCTTCCACATGCGGTCAAAACAAAACTACGAGTCCGATCCGGCTGAAATTCCGACGGTAGCCGTGTACTAGAATGTACTACACGATAGTAAGTTGCTCTTGCGATACTGGCGCCATCTGGCGGTGATGCTAAGCACTTATTGGACCACCCTCTTATATTCTTTTATAGACTGTTTACCGACTGATAAAATTCGGAGAACAGGGCGCTGAAGTTACTGATTACAAATCTCACACAATTAATCAAAGAAAATTATAGAACATCTGTAAGTTTGCAACGCGACTACAGAATTCATGCTGTAAATCCAGTCGTTCTGATGCGAAAGAGTGATGGTACTCTGCTATGTAAATGACCTTAATCAGGCCTATGATTCCCTATGGATGTCCGTGTGGTTCAATGTGAGGGCCAGCTTTTGGAAATGATTTGGATGTGTGCGAAATAATGTGCGAGAACTTGTTTCGGATTACATAGAACACCCCTTGGAGCACACGAAATTCTACCCTGACGTGGCCCTATATATAATTTGGATAGTATTTTACGGGTGGATAATTTTCTAATAAAATTAGATAACAGTCGCGGCGCAAGGTAAGTGACTTCAATCAATTAAATGATCATGGTCATATTGCTATTATTCTTACTCATATAGAATCATTATCGTATCATATCATCATCGTATATACATAGGTCATTAACATCTGAAGAGGTCGCAGTGATAGTATCGACAGCCAAAATTTGCCCGATGAGTATAGTCAACAATTTTTCGGGGCTTTTTAGAGTAAGACACCACCTTACCAAAATGAAGCAGAGTGCAAAATCTGAGTAGTCGTCGGATTTCTCAAACACAGTGTCAATCCTTTATTAGACTTATGCAAAGGCTTTACTGTCGGTCTGTCTGTCCGTCTCGACGCATATGTATATCAAACCAAATTTGCTACGTTGCTATGAGTCTGAAATTTGGCTGTGTTATAGAGTGCATGATTCTTAGCTCAAGTTTTAGAACACTAGCTACTGTGATTCCTGAGATCCAGGTAAAAGTTTGCAAAATTCAAGGTAGAAGACCAGGAATTGTAGCTTGGCTCCCGGCGAGCTGATTTCGTTTTGTTTCATTAGAACTCTAAAGATCCCCTCGCCCAAGAAGCTTTTGACACGATAGCATAAGCCTTGAAAAAACCATCTTCCATATACTCTCTGGTTTCCTTACATCTAGCCCCCACTTTGAATACATTTTTTAAACTGATTTTTTTATTCGATACTCTCTTTCTTGTAACATGCTGCTTTGTTCGACAATCTTTATATCATTAGCTTAAAACGGTAATTGCAGAGATTTAATCCGACGACTTGACATGGTATACAAATTTCTTTAGTAGACAACGAGAACAGGTTTGCATGACTGCACACCACTACGCTGAAGGTTGTATTTTTATTTTTGTGCTCATTACGGGAATCTTGGTGACATTCGTTCTTTTTTTCACATTTTTTTTTATACCATCACTGAAAGTAGGGTAGAAACTTTACGAAGCTCTGTTGGATACGTACATATATGCATAGTTGGACATTATTTAATATTGGGATAGATTATTTGATATAAATGAGAGAGTATTGACGCAAAGTTCCAGCCCTCCAATTGCAAGCTTTGAAATGGACACTAAACTTTACCGTGGGGTTTTTGGCGTTAGGATGTATTGTACAACGTTTTCTATTATCAACGCCTTGTTGAATTTTCGAAACTGTCGCTACCAACAGATTGTAAATAATTGTTTGCTCATCGAAAGTCAGCTTGTCAAGAACACTTTCTTGAAGTCCTTAATGTGTTGAAAATCCCTCACTAATCGTAGTATCTCTTCCCGATAATGGAGGGCTCGTTGTTGATATACGAGTACATACGAGTATATCAATCGTAGTAGGGCAGAGCTGTCAGTGAAATGGTTTCTACGATTAGTCTTATCAAAGTTAAAAAGAGTGATTTTCAGGTCACAAGGTTCGGAGAATTCTTTAGACCAAGCCAAGAGTCATGCCAAGAGTATGATAGTGAAAATACGGTTCTTTTTCAAAGACTATACCACGGGCTCGTCACAGATCGTCTAGGTTCTGGGGGCTGTTGAAAGACTCTTAGGCCCAAGAACTTTTTTAGCACCAGATTGTAAAGTTGCCTAAATCAACTTGAAGTAAGCGAGAATCGGCGTGAATATACTCAAACAATCAACGTCGTTGATAGATAGATGGAAATTGAAAAGCAAGATACTTTGGAAATTACTGTAAAGCGGTCGAATAGAGAATACCGGAAAAGGACTCAGTATTGCCAGTTTTTAAAATAGAATACAATCTACGTTATGAGAACAGGTTGAATCCTAAGGGTTTTTTAGGTTTAAAAAGAGTGATTCTCTTCGAGATCTCATCGAAGGTTTTTCTAATGTTACATTCAGATGATTTTAGGAAAAATCTCTGTCGAATTGGTGGTAGTCGGCTTCGCTGCCGTGTTCGTTTGCAGGGAAAATAAATTTGCAATATAAGAGCATTGTATCGTAGATGACGTTGTCGAATAGTCTTAATAGACAGGATAATTCAGCTATTGGATGGTAATGCGAAATTTATTTTCTTTTCGACAGCCGATTTCTCTAAGCCTGACCACGCTGCGGATAGCCGCATACTCAGCGAAAATATCAAGAGCGATGAGGTTACTGTTAAAGTGTTGGACAAGATCCAAAATGCCCAGTAGTTCCTTCCTACAGTCGTAAAAGTTTATGCTTGCATTTCTTGTCTGAAGCTTGATGTTGGGTCTCCAGCTAAGCTTCAGATTTAGAAAGATTCTTAGATACTTAGCTCTTAAAGGGAAAAAACTCTGTACTTAGGTTTTGGCAGTGCATAGTCTTTTTCAGGATGACCACTATCCACCTAGCATAGAAGGTGTGCCAGGGGTATGATAATTCATTACCGAGGCAAACTTACTGTATACGTAACTGCTCTTATCCCGACCCAATTTGGCCCGAAGTCTATAGAAATCTGATTAGAATAGCGCCACATACCCTTTTTGAGGAATGGTTTCTGTATGGACATTATTGGAGGCTGCTTCGAAAAAGCTAGAAGGTAGCCTCAATTTCAAGACTATTTCATAAATGGTCTTGGTACCACTTTGCTTTCCGAGCACATCCGGTGAATCATAGTACTATATACCTGGATTTTAATTTATCCATTTTATCAGGCTAACATTTTTTAAACATAGTACAGATATCAAATTTAAGTACAAAATAGAATGTTGTCCATAAAATGACCGCCAGCACTTTTGCAGTGGTCGTTTTTGGAGCCAATTTTCTCGATATTATTCCTGAACTTTTATAGTGTATAGTGTATAGAGCGTAGGCCAGAGACTTAACGTCTTCCCATAAAAAAATCCAACAGTATTATATCGCATGGGCGGGGACCTTTTGAAATTACATTTCTCGATAAAATTCAGGTTTTTCTTCAAACTTTTGGAGAGTGCGATCAGAGTTTAGGTGCTTTAAATGATGAAAGCTTAGAGTTTTTTTTTTTATTTTTGTTGGAGGCTTCTGCTATCTGTTGTTGGAACACTCAGACACAAATGCGAGTACCGGTCTATTATACTGCCAAGCAGACACCTTAGATGGCGTTACAGCTCATGAAGAGCCGGAGCCTCTTTTTTTTTCACTTATGTGAAATCACTACGTACAACTGATCGGAACCTAAAGCTTAATGGCGATTCCGAACGGGGAGAGCCGAGAAGTTTTTTCAAGGCAAGTGTACAACAGTTCTTGAGTTATTTTGATCTTGTAAGGTTATTAGCCGAGATCGTTACCCAAAATTTACCACAACTTGGACTGAGGCATTCCCTATTTCTGTGAACCGCATTTTTAAACTGAAGCATTTGCGGTTGTGATCTTTTCGGTACTTCCATCGATGCATTATCTCATTCTCATAAGGACATTCGAAAGTGAATACGCTAACCCGGATTTGACTACTATAGCACACACGGCCTGTTTAGTACACGATTAGGATGAGCAAAAATTGGACTAAGCGCGACTCACAATTATGGTAGGAATTTTTAATAATTTCCGAACATTGTTCGGTCATGGTTTTCATAGTGATAAAGACGTAAGACTTGCTTAGCACTTTGGCACCAATACTTGTAGATCATAAAAAAAGTTTAGGGGTGCGTTAAAATTAAAATATAAAACTGTTATGTCCCTATTAAAAAACCCTGTGCAATTGTGATTGTTCGTCGTATGGTGATGTCTAAAGGTTTGGCTACCTCTCTAACCTTGATTCGAGGATCGTTCACAAATCCTTTGGCCATTTTTATAGATGTTATTGAATGCTTGCGAAGATGGAGGCTAGTACTATCATTTGAGGCATTTTATGAACCTTTTTCCCATTCTGTGAATATATTTTGTAATATCTGACAAATGTCTTTAAAAGTGATAGATCAGGCCTCATATAGTGGAACTAATCTCTTCATCTCTCAAAGATTTTTCTTAAGACTTCGCATCCCAGAAGTGTTTAAAGAGGAGTTTCGACATTATGAGGAAATCACGCAAAATTAGCTATCTCATATGAGTTATATGCCCAGGAAGTCTTAATATTAGCAACTGATAAATACCATTAGATGTGAGTTAATGAATTTCACATGACAAACATTTACAGGAGTTGCCTCATCGGATCAAAAAACAAGCGTCAAACCCTCATTCATTCAAAATTCACCCAAGCGCTGGAAGCAGTTCCATTGCCGTTCACTTAACACTTATGTCTCTTCCCAACTCCAGTCAGTTCGAGTTGCATAAAACACACATATCCACATCCTACGATTAAAACCATTTCGACATCCAACAAGATAGTTTGGAAAAACCATGATTTCCGAATCCAACGTCGGGGTCTGACTGATTAAATATAATTATGCAATCTAATTACCTCCAATCCAGATATCCCTCTCCCCAGCCAAAGGAGTTCAGCAACTCCTTCCGTGGAATTCCCACACGAAAAAAAACTGCGCAACTGCACTCAAGAAAATCTGGAATAACCCAGACAGACTTAACAATCGGAGTGGAAAATCAAACATCGAAAAAAATAACAGGTTTTTGCCTTTTCTTTCAATCTTTGCCTTGGCTTCACACATCTTCGCGTCGAAGAGAAAACCCGAAGGAAACGAAGCAGAGCAGATGGGGACAAATAAAAGTGATGGGAGTAAACAAATCGCAGTCGAGTACCAAAGTACCATTCGCTGTGGCTATGCCATGCAGCCTTGGGAATTCCCCTGGTCTTCGTTGCATAACCATTGCGAGGCACTCTGTTGTATTATGCACACACATATTGGGCAGCCACTGTTGGTGGTGATGGATTGACAGGCCGCATTCAGATTCGACTGACTCATGTCTGGGCAGCTCGACGAAACGCATGTGGTCAAGTCGCCGAAGTAGGTTACAGTTTTTGTGTCTGCTGAATGCTAATCGTCGGATTAGTGGCTTCTGATTATTTGTATTTACAAAAACGTTTGCTTTTTGTTTTCCTAAATTGCTGTGTTCATTTTTGTATTGGGTGCCAACACGTGACGAAGGTCGATGGTTTTACCCCCGTTGATTGAAATTTCAAGCAGTGTATGGGTTTGGGGCGATTGGTTAATTCGGTTGATTTAGTTTACGAGGAACTCACGATTTTGTTTTGGAGCATTTGTGTCGACAAAAGCACTCGAACTAAACCTGGTCTACCATTAAGCTTTGTGCGATGCTAAGAGATTATGGAAGAAATATGTGTTATCCAATAAAAGGTGTCATTTTAAATCAATTAAGAAATTCAACATTTTCATAAAAAAAGTGGTGATACAGTGTGACTTGAATAAAAACAACAGTTGTGCTAATAATCAAGTTAGAAAATAGTAGAAGTTATCCCATTTTTGACACTTTCCACCGCCTTTTCACCTTCTCCTTGGTCTGCTCTTTTGCTGCAGTTACAGCCGCTTCGATTTCCGTTACCGTCTTGTTGTCGTAGACGAATTTTCTTTGTGTAGCTAGCTAATCGATAGGGATTCCAGCGGCTAATACTGGTTCCGATATGGTGCGATACGAGCTAATGATCCGTAGGGTTCCTGGTCTTGGTATTGCCGCCAGTGTTTTTCCCCGTTGAGCGCCTCGGATAATATCTCAAACCATACCTGTGAGTGAGAGACGGATATAACTATTCTACGCTTACTTGTCACTAGGCTTTTGATGTTCGCCATAATCCTGCTGAGAGATGTCGTAACTTTTACCGCTCGCTCTGATGCCAATCTTATCTTGTTCCAGTACGTTAGTTTATAATCCTGGATTATACCCAGGTATGTGACAGCGCTCTTGCTGGTGATTTGCACTGCATCTACTTGGAATTCAATGTGGAACGGTATCCGTTTTTTAGTTAATAAAATTGTCTCGGTTTTTCCAGTTGCCAGCCTTAGTCCATGGTCGGGCGTCCACCGCTCCACTCGTCTGATGACCTGGTTGAGCCTCCGCTACGCCGCTGCTCGAACTCTAGCCCGGCATTCCGTCATAGCAGATATTCGAAAGATCCAGTCCCCTTGAATTCTGTACTTCCCGGCTGTGATGTGCTTTCTGCAGCATCAGTTTGTGGTACCGTAGACAACTCCCGCAAGTTGCTCAGTATACGGTGCAGGTACTGTGAGATTCTGAAGGTATTTTTTAGAGGCCTCAGAATATCTTCCAGCTTACTGAATTAAACGTTTCTTTTTACGTCTAGGGCTGCCAGTGCAAACACTTTTCTCGAGTAGTGGTTGCCTTGTTGGGCGTTATTGTACCGTCCTGACCACTTCTTCGATTGCCCCGAGTGTCACTTTCGGAAGCCATGTTGTCTAACAGAGTGGTCACCTGTCTTCTGGATTGCCTTGATGAGTCGGACTTTTATAATCTTTTCTAAGAGTTTCCCTATTGTTTCCAGCTATTGTACACAGCGGCATTGGGTTGATGGGGTTTCTACGTCTCCCTTTCCCTTGCTGGTTAAAACTTACCGATGTTTCTTCTAGTTGTTGTAGGAGGTACAGCTCTTATACAGCAGCCCTTATAGTTATAAAGTAGCTCTTAAACATGTTGAGGAGAAGCTGTGACCATATTTTCGTAGTGGTTTTCGGCGCTTTCCTGCGTCGAAGATGTAGATTACACATCACCTACAGGTGATGCAGTTTATGCATCACCACCTTGTAGCCAAACATCCAGTGATCGTAGTTTACGTCTTGGCGAAGTTCTTCCTACGTTCACTGGTTTCTGTGTGACATTTTTTCTCTGATGACTTTGCACCTCAGGTGCAGACATTTCTCTCTGGGCGCGCCGATTTGCTTGGTCCACCAGTAAGCCGCCGTCTGCCATCTCCTAGGCTCCGAAATTGTGGGATTGATGCATCGCATGCGTGGTGTATAATTCTCATAGTGGCTTCTGCCTGTCTATCCAACGCAAGGACTTCGTCCTTCCCATTTTCTATCGCCTTTGTCAAGAAATATTCATTGAGTCTGTCCACTTTCCACCTAGGTGTTCGGCCTTGGCTTACCCTCAGTCCTTCTGGCTTACCTTCGTCCTTCCCATTTTCTATCGCCTTTGTCAAGAAATATTCATTGAGTCTGTCCACTTTCCACCTAGGTGTTCGGCCTTGGCTTACCCTCAGTGTGTTATCGTGTAGTCTTGGGAAGTGATCCGGTCGAAAAGGCACCACGTTCATCAGACGTCATTGGATTTCTTTTCATCGGTTTACGGTTATTCCTTGGTTTATACCAGCAAACTAACTGGAGAAGCTCAACGACAAATTGCCAACGTTCCGGCTGATATGTGTTACAGACTGTGAAAAATTTATTCCATTGATTTCAAGTAACCCCGAATTCCAATGCCTTTAATGCAAGTACGTAAGCTTTCACTAATGAAAAGCAATAGAAATTATAGTTGAATGTTGACAGTTCAACAATGGCGTGAAATTTAAAATGACACCTTTTGTTGAATGACTGTTTAATGTGATTGTTATGAACGGATAATTTAATAATAAAATATTTTATTGTTATTGGTAAATTGTCCAATAAATACATTCGCACTCACTGATGCTTGAATAAAGAAAAAGGCAGATCCCGATTTACATGTTTGTAACAAGCGACATGCAAAAGTACATTTCGTATGTAAGGTGGCGACTTGACATCTGCTACCTCGTCCAAAATGGATGTCAATAATTCGTCCAAAGATCCATTTAGATGGCGTAGGATTTGGTTTTTTCAGCAAAATGATGTTATCCACTTGTAGAATACGCCCAGGTTTCTGCCGTTTGGATCGATTTTATAATGATGTCAGATATTCTTGGTGCCATCTCTTCCAAAACATTTGTATTAAAGCCTGTTAGAGGTACCAGCTAGTATGAATAGAAATATTAGGAGCGCAACTAAGTTCTTGCTGTTTTTTTTTAATGGAAATGCAACTTTATTGTGAAAAAAAGGGATACAAATGAATCATTCAAAGTATTGCCTATCGCCAGCGATAACTTTTTCCCATCTTTCCGGCAGAGCTCACATACCGTCACAGTAGAAGTGTTCGTGGTCAGCCAGACCATGCGCCATCGAACGGAACAAGTAATAATCGGACGGCGCAATATCTGGGGAATATGGTGGGTGGTTTAGGACTTCCCAGTTGAGTGTTTCTAAGTAGGGTTAAACGGGTTTGGCAACGTGAGGCCGAGCGTTGTCATGCTGTAGAATCACTTTTTCGTGCCTCTGCTCATATTGTGGCCGGTTTTCGCGAAGTGCTCGGTTCAATCGCATCATCACCAGCTCATAATAAATAACACCGCTCTGATCCCACCAAATACACAGCATAATCTTCGCAGCGTGAATATTCGGCCGAGCCGACGGCGTAGACGCATGACCGGGCTGTTCCCATGATTTTTTTCTCTTTGGTTTGCTGTAATGAATCCATTTTTCATACCCTTAACGATGCAATGAAGGAAATCCTTCCTTTTTTGCCGCTGGAGCAGTTGTTCACAGGCGAAAAAACGACGCTCAACGTCTCTTGGCTTCAAATCATAAGGAATCCATGTTCCTTGCTTTTGAATCATTTCCAACGCATGCAATCGTTTGGAAATAGCTTGGCGGGCAACTCGTAATATTGAAGCAAACTTTTTTAACATGGATCCTCATCGAGCAATGCCTCCAATTCAGCGTCTTGGAAGGTTTTTGGCCTTCCTTCACAGGAACGGTCGTCAACGTCGAAAACACCGTCTTTGAAGCGACTGAACCAATCACGGCACGCGGTTTCACTTAGAGCAGCATTTCCGTAAACTTTTTGAAGTTCTCGATGCGCTTCAGCCGCCGTTTTCTTCGAATGAAAGAAGAAAAGCAACACTAAAACAAAATTGATTAATTTTGCGCCACGTTATAGATTTATAGTTACTTAACCATTAGTAACACCAGGAGAAGTCATGGTCAGAAGTTGAAAGAGATTTTCTAAAATGAATAAAACTTTGGACCCTGTGCCCAGCAGGGTTCCAATTTCATTTCATTCTGTCATGTAAGCGAACGCCTCATAACAATCTGCATCAAAGGCAACCTTATATGCTTTCATGCCCCTACCGAAGAAAAGGTGATGAATATGATCTCTATGACTTCCTAGACCGAACATACGCCCGATGCCCCAGAATTGATACCAAAATTGTCCTAGGGGATTTTAACGCAAAACTGGGCACAGGAGACATATTTAAGTCGATCAGAGGAAAACATAGCCTCCACAGCGGATCGTAACCTGCTTGTAGAAAGCATACGATTTCAAAATCCCAACATCCACAAGGGTACCTATCGGTTCCCTGATCAATCAACTACCAATAAGATTGATCACACCGTGATCGACGCCGGACTCTCCTTTAGCATTTTAGATGTACGAACCTTCCAAGGAGCCAAAATCGATTCGGATCACTAGCTTGTGGTAACTAAGGTACGACTGAGAGTATCGAGGATGCTACGGAGTCGAGCAAGATAACGTACGTTTGACATTAGGAAGATACAATCGCAAGAGACTGGAGAAGATTTTTACCGACCGCGTCTCCCTCAAACTCTCTTAAAGTCGGCTGTCATAGCGGCACAATCTACAGACCAGCAGTGGTAGTTTTGCCAAAACGCTTTCATGGAAGCTGCCTCTGATGTACTGGGTTTCTTACCCTCACCACCTAAAAACCCCTTGTTTGATGTACAATGCGAACAAGTCCACCAAGACCATGCTACAAAAACGGACGAGAGCTCGAGATCGAGGTGATGAGGAAATGCTATTCCAGGAATAATGCTAACTAACCTGACGCGAAATCGACGTCATTGGAAGGACACAGCGAGAAGTCAATTAGACTTTCGTAAGCAGCTAAGATTGGTTTTAAGATCAGTGAGGGTAGATCTAAATATATGCTTTCATCAAAAAAAGACGCACAACACCGACGTCTTGGCCAAAACGTCACTCTTGGCGGCTATAATTTCGAAGTGGTCAAGGACTTTGTTTACCTTGGCTCACTTATGACCAGCGACAATAATACTAGCGCTGAGATAAAACGCTGTACTACTCTCGACAAATGCTGATTCTTTGGGCTCAAAAGGCAAAGCTCGCTCGAAAACACCAAGGTTGCGCTGTACAAAACCATAACCATCCTGGTCCTTCTCTACGGCACAGAGGCCTGGACTTTAATGAAACGAGGCCTGAGGAGGAGGAGAGAAATTTTGCGTTTAATTGAGGTTTGCATAAACGGCATAAATGGAGTTTGAAGGAGAAGATCCAACGTAGAACTGTATTGGCTGTGCAGCGACATCGGCCGAGTATGATGCTTTCGAAACCAGCTAAGATGGCTGGAGAAAACATCTCCGGCCCGAAGAGTCTTCGAATCCAACCTGGAGGGATGACCGCATTTACGCTGGTGCACTTAGGTGGAGGGAGTGCGGCACTGAAAACACCTAGCCAAAGACCGTGCTGATTGGAGACGCTTGTTGGTTGAGGCCCAGGTTCACTCCGCCCAAAAATGCCTTTCAATACTATAACTGAAACTCATTGAGTAGCTAATTTCCTTCGATACGAGTAGAATTTGAAGGCGACTTTTCAGATATTTCGCGAATTGCACATATAATTAACAAATCAACGAGGCAATACTTTTGCTCGTACTCAGCGAATTCTGGCTCAGGATTTACGAAATATTCTTCAGCAAAAAATTCATAGAGTTTACCCTGAACCGATGAAAGAGGAGACCACGTTTCAGTAAGACGCCTTAAATATACGAGCATAGTGCCAGGCGACAATTTGTGATCTCAATCAGAGCTTGATAAAAGTTAAAATTGAGAATTATGGGTCGCAATTAAGAAGCAAGCATTCAAAAAGTATAGGGAACTAGCTGACCTGGTGAACTTCGTACCGCCTCAGAATCAATTCAGTTTTTTACTAATAGTACTGAAAATGAAATAAGTTCAATAATAGTTAAAAATCAAAATCATATACCCTTCTAACGGGTCCCGGCTTCGCTAAGCATGAATACTAAAATTGAATCAAATTCATTGGTTTCTTTTATTTTTTTTATTTGGAAAAATTAAAAAAAAAAAAAATAATAAATCAGTTCAATACAATGGTGTATACAACGTTTTTTGCTTGATTGTGTGGTGCATTAATACATTTTTGGGTGCTCCCAGTCTGGAACATGAGAAAAGCACGGTTTCTCCGAATTCACTCCACACACTTGAAACGTTTGTCCTTGAGTTTTATTATCGGTCAAAGCAAAGGATAAACGCACGGGAAATTGAAGACGTTCGAATTGAAATGGCATGTCTGTTGGTATTAATGTGATCCGCGGTATCAGTACAACTTCTCCTTTTGCTTTCCCGGTGAGAACTGTTGCTTCGATCAAATTGGGCATTCATTTTTATCGGAAAGTCTCGTTCCAATGCAAAGTTTTGGTGATTTGAGATTTCAAAGAAGTATGATCGATCGAAAGATTTCAAAAATTCTATCGGATAATTTACCGCGTTTTCTTTATTCGTAGCAGTATTAATGGATTTGAATCTGAAAATTGATGTCATTAACATTTCTATTTTTTGGTGCTAAAATTCGGCGTTCTCTTAACCAAACATGATTTTAATAGTTTTGAACAATGTTGAAAAAACGCGAACAAGTTCTTCTTTTGATGTTAAAATTGTGCAAAAGTTATTTGGTAACGTGATAAAGCCATCACTTGCAATTTCGCCACCGCCAATTGTTTTGAAAACTCACGTGCTGATGGATTATTTTGAAGACGCATACACATATTTGTGTCAAGCGATAACTTCTGTACATTTCCCCAAAACATCGAACTTTTCAAACATGCATTAATCCCATCAGCTGGGGTTGATCTGGGAATGATGGGCAACGATTGCCGAAAATCACCAGATGCCAATATTAATGCACCGCCGAACAACTGTTGATTTCCACGTCAAAATCAGATGTTGATATAAAAAGTCATAACGAATGCGTCGACCAATTACGTTCAAACTTTACATAAGCCATCTACACGACCATATAAACAAACCCTGAAAATTTGATCAAATTCGGTTTTACCGTTCAAATCAAATCAAATTAAGTCTAAAATAACTTTACACAGTAAGATACAATATCTTATTAAAGAGTGCAAGCTTCCACAAAAGTTTTATTTTATTTTATATTTAAGTGAGGTGTGTTACTGTAATTCATAAAAATGTATAAAGAGGAGCGATATGTATTCAGGAGTTAAAAAATGGGAAGAGGAAAGAAGTGAAAAGGGGGGAAGGAAAAAGGAAAGCATATGAATATGCAGTCATCATCGGGGTATCTTCAGGTATTGTTTTAGCCTAACTTTGAACAGGGCTGTGCTACTTATGAGCCCAATGGCTCGGGGAAGCGAATTCCATAGACGTATCGCGTGGATAAAAAATTGACGTTCGGAGACCAGATAGTTATGTATCGAATTGAAATGAGATGTAGAGTTCTAATTGATTGGGTAAAACCTATCCTGCTGTATAAATACATTGGTTGACGCATTTGTATAACGTTGTGAAGTAATGTCAATGTTTTCATTTTGAAGAGATCTTCTAGGGTGATACCATAAATTGATTTCGAAAAGATTGAAATGTGGTTATATCTTTCTAAACCAAAAATATACCGCGCTATACTGTTGTAAGCCACATTGAGTTTCTGCATGTGCTCATAAGTTGTTGCTCACAATTGTTGTAAATTTCGCATCCAAACAACATTGGTGGTATAATTAGCGTTTTAGCTAAGACCAATCTCGTTTTTAAGGGTGTGATAGCGTGCGTAGACCAAAGCATACGAGGACCTGCGTAAACTCTACCCAGGGTGATCCTGATATGGTTAT
This sequence comes from Merodon equestris, assembly GCA_958301585.1. Lineage (NCBI taxonomy): Eukaryota > Metazoa > Arthropoda > Insecta > Diptera > Syrphidae > Merodon > Merodon equestris. Next base: position 94,550,160 of record OY284414.1, read on the forward strand.
TCCAGGAGAGGGTTCTATTGAAAACTATACCAAGATTTTTTGCGGTATCAACGAAATCAATGCCTTTGTTGTTCAGATGTATATTTGGCAGGGAGGACATATCAACCAGCTTCCTAGATATAACTAAACATTTTGACTTTGATGGATTTAGACAGAGACGGTTCGCTCGAGACCAGTGAAAGATTCTGTCAAGATCTTCATTTATTTCACAAGCAGTGTTTTCCACTAGGCCCAAGGGAGAACTCTTTCGCAACTGCACACCATCGGCATACATATCAACCGAAGAATTCAATAAGTATTTCAGTAAATCATTTATGTACATACATGGTAAAGAAATTTGGACCGAGGATTCAGCCTTGTGGAACACCTAAGCTAAGTGGAAGAAAATCAGACACGGTATTATTCACAACAACTGCCTGGAATCTGCTATTTAAGTACGAGGCGATTAGATGCGTAGACGATGAAGAAAAATTAAATTGGCGTCGAAGTTTGCTACAAAGAATATTGTGATCAACCGTATCGAATGCTTTTGAAAAGTCAAGTAATACAGAAAAGTTACTTTACCCTGATCAATGGCTTGCCTGATATCTTCAGTCACATTCAATAGAGCAGGTGTGCGGAAACCAGACTGGTTGTCACATAATAATTTGTTATTTTGAATAAAAATGTGTATTTGTGAACTCATAATTATTTCGAGAACTTTTGAGAGAAATGGCTGAATGGCAATCGGTCTGTACTCATTTGTGTTTTTGGGTACTGGTATTATTTTAGCGCGTTTCCATGCAAGTGGGAAAATACCTGTCATAAATATGAAATTAAATATGTGCGTTATATATTTTAAGATAAAAGGTAGAATAATTTTAACAAAACCTGGACTTATATCGTCAAAATAGATATAGATTATGTAATTGTGTCTTAACAAACATATTTAAAGCTAAACATACCACAGTAACATTACTAGCCAGGTCTATTGGAACTAACTGATTTAGGGGTGCCGCCGAATCTCAAAGGGAGAAATCATGTAGATGCTATCATACCAATCTCTGTTATCTCTTTTTATTTTTTAACAAAACAGCGGCTAATGGAAATTGCTTACCAAATGCTTAATATTTTTTTTTCTTAAGAGGGTAGGTAAAAATCTCCAAAAGACACTATGAAAATCGACAGCGCATGCCCATAGTAGTGTGAGATTCTTACTCACTAAAAACACCTTCCCCTCCGCCAAACGTATTTTAATGTACTACGACTGAATTCTCGCACTCATCCAGCAGTTTTTTATTCAAGAAAGAAAAAGAAATGTTACATAAATTAAAATGTTGCAGGACACCTTCCAGCTATGGTTCCTGCAGATCTTGCCAGTTCACACGAATTATTTATTATTTATTATCACGCTAAATCGAATGGTTTAGTTCTTTGTAGACGGCGTAATAAATTATCTTATTCTAAGATTGGAAGGACAGTATTGTTAACGTGTTCCTCTAGTCGTCGTTTATGTCTACGAGCAAAATCTCTAACTGCGTTGTCGATTGTTACGATTTCGAGATCTCTATGGACATCGACATTTCTCAGATACCACGGTGCATTAACTATTGCCCGTAATACTCTGTTTTGAAAAATTTGGAGGATCTCAGCATTACATTTTTTGGTACAATCTCATAGTTGTATACCATAAGTCCGTATAGGTTTTAGCAATTGCTTATTCAGTGCCGGAAAAAGAAATAGCACCCTTATAAAAAATCTTATTATCACTCACATAACTTTTTCAAGCTAAAAATAAAATCATTTTTTGGCGTCCCTGTATATGTCGAACATTTCCGCGTATAAAACAGTTAATTTCAATCGATCGAACAAATCATAAAGTCACGTGTCTTCATTTGAGTAAGTGAAGTCATTGGAACAGCTAGAAAACAGCTGCGTTAAAGATCACAAGACCTTTGAGACCCTGCAAAGAAAAAGAAGTTTGTTATAAATACTGAGTTTGGAGTACTTTCCTAATAGCCAGTATAATTCCCGCTTCTTCAACCCTTTTACCCGTTGCCAGGATGGCAGTATTATCGGCAAACGTTACTAACACAGTGCCTTCTGTCTGTGGTGTGTCACGAGTATAAAGTAAGTATAACAGCGGGCCTAAAACACTACCCTGCGGTTTTCGCTTTTAGCTCGGAATAATTATTTCCGTGCTTAACATGGAAGAGTCTGTGTGATAGATAGGAACTTAGAATAATACATATATAGCTGACCTGGTAGAACAGGCTGTAGTTTGTACTCCAAGCCATTGTGCTATACCTTATCAAAGGCTTGTGAGATGTCAAGAAAAACCGTTGAACAAATTTACTTTTGTTCTAGCGGTTTTTCAATTACATCAGTAATTCGAAGTACTTGATCTATGGTGGAATGTTTGCTTCTGAAACCAAATTGATGATCCGGTAAGAGACTTTCAAAAATTGGCTTAAGTTGATTAAGTAGAATTCTCTCGAATACTTTGGAGATGATAGGTAGAAGAGAAATCGGTCTATAAGACGTAACTTCAGTCGACGGTTTCCCAGGTTTCGGAACCATTGTAACTTCTGCGACTTTTCATTGGCTTGGTACATATTCTAATCTAAGTGTCGCATTTACGAGAAAAAGAAGTTCAAGAAGCGCTTTCTCCTGCAATGCTTTAAGAATTTCTCCCGTGATTAAGTCGTAACCAAGAACTTTGTTCGACTTTAACGATTTTACCACTTTTTATATTGTAGTTCCGAGAGCGTTGTAGCTGGTACTCGATAGTCCGTTTCTGTATTCAAGCGATTGTCGTTGTCCTGCACCGGTTGGCATTGGAAGAGCTTAAAAGTATCTTCAAGGTAACTGGCGGAAATGTCTGCTTTTTCCTTATCTCCCTTTGCCCATTCGCCCTGACCTTTTCTTATGGATGGATGAGTAATTTAATTCTTTCTCTGAAATTCTGGGGCTTAATATGTAAATAATAACAATAACGCATTCATATTAGGTGGGTCTCAAGCATAATTTTCTTCGGATCAAGTTTTCTAAAATCCTTCTTCGCCCCATATTCCCTGTCCTCAAGTAAGTGATTCAGCTTTAAAGCACATTAAATGCCAAATTTCCAATAAGTGTAACATTCACATACAAAAATTTAAAATAAAAAAAATATGAAAAAGACTTACAATCAATTTATCCAGCAGTTTGCGCAATTACTGTCGCAATCGGAAAGAGTAATTTGCTCGGCATGACGCTACGATTAAAATTGGATTCCATCAGCTGGACACCGACTGGACTCGGATTGTTTGCGAGCAATTTCCTCCGATATACACTGGTTGTAATGATGCTCATGCGGTGCTGGGATTACTTCGTTATATTACCATTCTGAATCCTGGGCCAGTGGACAATGCATTACGAAAGCTATCCATATCCTCCATTTGTAGGTTCTTCAATTGGCATGATTAAATTCAATTATCCAATGAGTATATCGGAGAGTATCTGCGTATCTGTTACTGCAATTCAGCATTGATATCCTGACCTGGGACAAATGACGTTCTGTCTAATTAGCTTCTATTTTTGCATAACAAGTTGTGCGTATGTAAACAAGTTGTAAGAGCCCTCTTCTGGGACACTCCCATGGCAATGAAGTCACTCAGACACACCACTGGTCGTAATTAAGTCTTTCATTGAGCAGATAAAAGTGTTTCGTATACAAAATTCTCGAGTCGACAGGGCGGGTGGACGGACGGATAGGTGGGAACTTTCTCTGCTTCAGTGCACTGGTGTTCATAATATGCACGGCGGTAGGGGAGCAACTTGTTGGGTATGCCGTTAAAGGTAATTATATGGTCACAGCTCGTTGCGATTTTCGTACGGAGTGGGTCATACAGACTTACCGACTTATTTTTCTATGGCTGTGTCAATTTCTCACGCTGTCAACTGTGGCGCTTTCTGTTTGCTCTGGAGGGAATAAAGATACTATACTTGTGGTACATCCAAATTCAGATAGTAAAGATCACAAATTTGTGGAGCGGGTATGCAAATAGATTGAGACTTACTATTCTCATTTCGAATTCAGACAAAGTGCTTATCACTCGTGTAACATCCGCTTTAGCAAAAACTGTCGAAAATAATTTCGCAAAGCCTGGATAATTGTTTGGTTTTCTTTTGTCATCATGTCTCTACGAACACGCTGTGCTTCATCCTGAACGTACGAACGTCCATGATGCAACTGAAACAGAATAGCCTACAAGACGCAAGGTACCCACGATTATAAAATAGTAGCCGTTGTTCGTGTGGAATTAATGGATTTTACCATCACGATGCTTTTGATCATCGAACCGACGTCACTCGAATACTCGATCATCGACAAGCGAAAGCGCAAGTGAGTCATCTTTCGCGACTTGTATTGTAATTATCGATTCATGTCGCGAGCACTCTGTTTATTTTCCTTTGGATCTTTTTATGACCGGACTTGGATTCAGCGTAACCCTCTTAGATAGTATCACATGTCACAAGCCATTAAGCTCCTGTCATGTCGCGCCTATTTTAATGACGTTTGTTGTTGCAAGTTTTCTTATGTAATTTCATTTAACGTCTAACTGTACGCCAACGTACTCTGTTTCAAGGCCGTTATCGACCATTTTCGGTGAGTGTGCCGTCGCAAGTCACACTTGCATAAGTAGTTAGCAAGGGTTATGTGAAACTTTTCTTTGCGACGAATAAGATGGATATTTTCGAGACTTACTTTTGGGCCTAGAAGATGCTGTAACACTTCCTTTTTGGGCATTGTTTTGATATTTCTCATAACTTTTTCGGGTATTTATTTCGTTGCTCGGCATAAGCCGTTTCACATCAAAAATCACTATTTTTAGGGAAGGTATTTGTATAGGAAATGGATAAGGAAAATAACAGAAAGTTTTTAGTGTTAATTTTTTAGTTTCTGTTTTGTTACTAAAGTCGAAAGAAAACTATTGAATACAGAACGACCATACTTGTCTAGTTAGTTTTCTTTCCAACTTCTTTTTTATAAGCTGATGGGCTTATAGAATATAAAGATACTTCTAGATATGTATACATACAAACAAGACTATGAAAAAATAATAAATAGGAAATATGACATTCCGGTTACTTTTTGCTATGTTGTCATTGTTTAAAAATATTTTTTTGTAATTGAAGGGTTATAAGTCTAAAGGGTCTAAGTGCCAAAAAATCAAAAGCCATTATTTTTAGGAAAATACAATCTAAGTGGCAAGCCTAATAATATCCAAATGGATCCAAGTGTCTTTTCTTCTAAAATTTTACCCACACACAAATAAAGTTTTGGTAGGGTCTAGGTGCCAACGAACTTTCGCTCAAAAGGGTCTGTGCGTGTGTGCGTTCAGGGGAATTAATTTAATTTAATTTTAATTTTTTTTTAATGTTGGTGGGGGCACTACCCCCATTTAATAAACTTAATTCAAGTTACAAGTGAATGAATTTCTTACAATTACCTTAAAAAAGCTATGGGGTAGTTCTACGATTTAGGGAGGGTGGTTGAAAAGGCGAAGCTTTTGGGAAGGAGTGCTGAGGTTAAAGTCAAAGCAATTAGTCGAGTTAACGCTTCGCAGCATAAGGGAGATAGGTGCGGGACGTGGGTAGATAGAAGAGACGGGGATTACGTGTATTGCGAGGGTTAGAGTTGAAAAGGATAGAGTTGTGAAGGGCCACACAGTCTATGGAACCTGAGAGGAGACGATGGATGAAGAGGATGTCGGATATCCTTCGTCGTTCTTCCAGCGTGTTCAGGTTAATCAATTTAAGGCGGTCTTGATAGGGAGGTAGAATGAGAGGATTGTTCTAGGGCAGACCGCGAAGGGCGAAACGGAGAAAACGGCGTTGGATTATCTCGATTCTGATAATGTGTGTGAGATGGTAATGGGACCACACTTGAGAAGCATATTCGAGGAGAGGGCGAACAAAGGTTATGTATAGAGATCGGGTAACGTTGGGATTGGAAAATTCCTTTGACCACCGTTTCACAAAGCCAAGAGCTGAGTTGGCCTTGAGAATTATATCATTGATATGTGCAAGGAAATTAAGTTCCCGGTCGCATAGTACACCAAGATCACGAATCATCTGGACGGTGGAAAGGGGTTGATTATGAAGAAAGTAGACACGGGGAGGAAGTTTGATACGTTTGCGAGAGAAGGTTATTGATTGACATTTGGTGATATTAAGATCCAGGCAGTTTTCCAAGGAGAAAAGCTGTTAAGATCGGATTGAAGAAAAGAAGAGTCATGACCTGAAGAAATGGACTTGAAGATCTTGCTGTCGTCGGCGTACAGTGAGATGTAAGAATGTTTCATGACCATTTCGATATCGTTGATGGTAAGAATGAAGAACAGTGGGCCTAAGTGGCTACCCTGAGGAACTCCGGAAGAGGCTAGGAAGGATCTAAAACCAACACTATAATAGCGTTTTTCCAGGTAGGAAGATATCCACCTTAATAAGATGGGTTCAAAGCCTAGGGTGGATAGTTTGAAGAGTATTAAATTGTGTGAGATTTTGTCAAAGGCCTTGCTGAAATCAGCTGAAATCGCGTCGGCTTCACTACCGTTCTGTAATGCTGACAGGGTAAAGGAGACAAATTCAACTAGGTTCGTGGTTGTGGACCTACCTTTGAGGAAGCCGTGTTGTCTGGGGGAGACTAGAGACTTGCATTGGAAACATTGGAAACTTAAGATTTCATACAAGATACTTTCGAACAGTTTAGGTATATACGAGAGCTTAGCGATAGGACGGTAATTGGTAATATCGCCCCTTGGGCCTTTTTTATGTATAGGGGTTATATAGGAGGTTTTCCAAATTTGGGGGAACTCACCCTGAAGAAGGGATAAACAGAAGATTTTTGAGAGAGGAAGAGAGAGCGCGGAGGAGCATTTTATTAGAAATATGGTGGGAAGGCCATCGGGACCGGGAGTGAATTCTTCTTTGAGTTGATTTAAACGATTTTCGGTAATATCGGGGTGGATGCTACGAGGGAGTAGTGGGCCGAGGGAGAAATTTGGTAAATAATTGAAATAGGCGGAGTCAGGTACAAATGAGTCATCGGTGAAGGATTTTTTGAAAAATGAGGCAAAATAGTTAGCAATGATATGAGGGTCATTGGAAGTTTCATCATTGAGGGATAGGGAGGTTGGGTACCCGTCAGATTTTTTTTTGTGATTAACAAACTGGAAAAAGAACTTGGTATTATTTATAAGGTTGGCTTGTGTCTCGACTAAATATCGTTGATATAGGAATTGATAGAGCTCAGTAAAGTGCAGGTAAGTACCGTAGAAATTGGAGAAGACAGTAGGGTTTAGAATACGAAGGAAGATTGCCCAGAGCTTATTACGTTTGTTTCTCAGATAGCGGAGTTTGCGATTAAACCAGGCAGGGGAAGATGAAGAAGTTTTGTGACGAGAGAGGGGTACGTAAAGGGAGAAGGAGTTATAAATTTCCCTATAGAGAATAGAAATGGCATCGTTAACGGGGAGGTTGTCAAAATTAAGGGGAACAGTGCTAAGATATTCAGTGATTTGACGGAAGTTGGCTTTATGAAAGTCGTAAGAAAGTTTAGCTGTGTGAGAGGCATTAGGTAAAGGAGAATCGTGAAAGAACGTGAGAAGGAGGGGAGGGTGGTAGTTGTCGATGGTTGATAAGTAGAGCGGGCTAAGTGTGACAGAGGAGTTGATTAGAGGCAATATAGAACGAATGGTCATCTGATGGAGTCCATTGGAGATGAGGAAGGTTGAAGTCACCGAAGAGGAGGATTTCGTCCTCGGGATCCCGTAAATCAATTAAACTGTCAATTGTGTTAATAGTGAGTTCGTAGGACTCAGTGGTTTTGGATGGCAGGATATAGAAGCATATCATGTGAAGTGACTTCCTGGGTAGGACAATCTTGACTGAAACAATGAAGATGTTGATGGTATAAGGAGTGAGTCAAAGGAGTTTCGGACGGCTATAAGAACACCCCGGCATGGGCAGTCATCAGTAGGCCGACTGAGATCATCGTCGCGATATACATATGTACATTAAAGTCTGACGGAAACAATTCTAGATTATTTATGCTAGGGATAAGGTTTGTTTCCGTCAGGACAAAGACATCAAAAGGAAAGGCATGTGACTGTTGCAAGAACATGTGAGTTTTTGAGCGTAGCCCTCTTACATTCTGATAGTAGAAGGTGAGTGGGCGGTTTCGGCAGAGGAGGTCGGGAGGGGGGAGGAAGTAAGGATGGTTCGTTTTTTGAATTTTGCTTAGTGCTACTAGGACGGTTGGTGAATTCTTTTACAAGTATATACTTAGGCCAGAAATTGGATTTCAATAGAGCCTTTCCAACGTCGCGAGGGGCAAGTATTTTGAAAGAGGCAGATATCCGCTCCGGTAGGTTGCCAGTTGTTAGGCAATGACATCTGATGGCTTCGGTGCAAATACCATTGTACTTGATATAATTGTTGATTTCATCTGGTTTGGTTCCGTATTCAAAGCGAGACAGGAATACTGCCAATGGTGGAGGGACAACTTTGAGGGCGCATGCTTGGTTGGTAGTAAGGGATGCTGGAACATACCCGGGAGCGCAGTTAGTGATGGGCAGGGTTGCTGTATTATTATTTGGCGCCGTGAGAATGTCGGTGACAGTAGACGATGGAGTTTTTTCTAATGATGTACTCACTACGGCAGCCGCGGTGGTTGAGTTTGATCGAAGTGTCCATTTGGGTTGAATGTTTACGGATGATGCTTGCTCTGGGGCAGGGGGAGCTGGTGCATCACGCTGATGCAGGGAGTCTTGAGTCCGGATTTGTTCATTAACAAATGTCGGTTGTGGTGGCTTAGGCGATGACTTGGGCAGCATCTTAGAGCTCTTGGAGTTTTGTTGAGCCGGATAGGAGTTGGGCTCTACGATGTCGTCAGGTAGTTCGACAGATGGATTTTGATGAGTCGTTGAATTGTCCACAAGTACTTGTTGATTGATGATGGGTTGAGGCACCGGATGATGGAGGATAGAAAATAACGTTGCCATATTCTTGAAGCATTTTTGGGCTTTTATTATTTTCCAATGAAGGACTTCAGTTGAAATGTTGCGATGTTTTTCGCAGTAAAAGCATAGACCGGGGGTTGTGATCATTTTATCGACATCCTTTCCTTTAAGGCCTATGCATTTAGCATGTGCACTTGAAAGACAAATTCCCCACGAGACATACATATGTATATATCGTTCGTGTTTTTTTTTGCAAATGAAACAGTCGGGGTTATTCATTTTGATACGGCAGTCGAAACTATAGGTGGTAGCTCTGCGATTAGTAAGTATAGCAACCAAAAAGCTCCGCGGGAGAATAGGTTGTTGAAAAAGATGGATAAACAGTAGTTAAGGTGAGTATCAACCTTGCATTAGCGGCAGAACATGTACTAAAAGTTGTACTCACAGGTAGGACAGGCTGGTATACTCCGAGAGGTTGAAGAGAATTGGAGAAGCTGCAGCATTCAATTTTTCGCCGTTGATGCGATAGCGGGGAAAAAATGGGTCGGCGCAGCACTCAAATTGCTTAGTGTAGGAATTAGTTAAGTTAATTATGTTTTATTTCTTTCATTGATTATTTATTTTCTTTTTTTTTGCTTATTTCACTTCGTAAAAGAAATTAAATAATTGCACTAGGAAGAAAAACTCGCGTCTAGCGATATGCTATAAAACGAGTAGGAGTGAGTTGAAGAATAGACGATCAAACGCACGTCCGCACTGTACGACGATGCAAGACACACATTAGCGGGTGGTGGTGGCTGTTAGCATGGGTTTATGTTTGTTAACAGTTAGTTGACTAAATTACGCGGTACGGAATGGACGCTACAGTATCGAGTGATCAAAACATTCAGAGGAAACGTAATCCAGAAAAATTCTTTTTATTATGTATTTTTTCGTATATCTCTTAATAATAAAATTAGCACTTAGACCCTTTAGACTTACAATCCTTCAATTGTCGACCACGACTACATGGAATACTTAAATTCCATAGACAGCGTCCAAGAGAGAACATATTGGCTGGTATCTCGCTAGAACCCCTGTCTTCCAAGGTTGCAGTTGATTGGCATAGATGCGTAATTCGACATATGTACCTTCATAAAAAATACATAGGTCTAAAGTGTCAAACCTCCCAATCTAGCCGGCCAATTCATCCGCCATTTGAATTTCTCATTGCATTTTAGGCAAAACACATGAAATCATTGAACGATAGCGGGCACCATTGATGGCAACGGTTAACTTTGAAAAGTACGCGTAACTCTTGTATTGCTTGAGATTGCTCACGTAATCGATTACAGCAATGCTGTATCCAATCAACCAAAAATGGGCTTTGTGACTGAAGACAATTTTTCGGTAAAAGAGCGGATTTTCCGCCATCATTTCTAAGACAATTCACTAAAAATTGGACACTGTGACGGCCTAATCGGCATTAGTTCTTGCAAGAACTGAATTTTGTAAGGTTTTCGGTCAAGATCTTTGCGTAAAATCTTCTACGTTGTCAACTAACCCAATCCCAACTGTTATAAACGGCGCGAATGGACTAAGGTCTTCAATAATATTGCAGCAGCAATATTTTTCTACTTAAGCATTCTTCTCATAACGGTAGGTAGCTTGATATCTATAAACGTAAAGTTGGTGCTAAATAACGGTCGCAATGATTTCAATTGTTTACTCATTAGGAGTCGAAACGGACGAAAAACATTTATCGCAGGTAATGAAATTTTATATTTGAAATTTAAAATTTTATAAGCACTGTTTACATGTAAGCCAGTAAGTTTTAAACAAAATCTCAATATTAATTGAGTATACGTGATTCTAATATATGTCACAAATCATGGCCTGTCAAAATTAAAAACTAAAAAATCACCCAATTTTCCGAAGTTGGTGCCGAAATATACATATGATTCGAAATAGAAAAAAAAAATGTTCCTGTGGTGTAAAGTAGCTTGATTCTTCTGGCAAACTAGGCTACAAATGATTTTTTGGCACAAATATCTCTGTAAATGGACGAAAGCAGGAAAACGTTGAGGGTTAGTGATGGATATGTTGAAATGTTCGTTTCCGATCAATTTGATTATATTGGAATAAGATCGGCGAGTTTCTCATTCTTTTCTTTCTGTGCCTGTTGAGATTAATATCGGGACCTCAAAATGTCCTGATAAGAACTGAGTACTGATAAAAAGGAGCAAAATGTTAACTTCTAATTCATTTCTGCCGACGAATGCCCTTGAGTGGTATAAAAATTTTCAACGCAATTTATACACCTACATATGTGTGAGATATTACAAATATTTGGGAGTCGATTGGGAACTTCGATATTCCTCACTACCATCTGAATATGAATCCAGTTTAGATCTGTCGTATAGAAGACAACGAGCCTTTCGGTACCCTTATACCTTGAGGATAATCAAGTGTAAGGGAAAAATCTGGGAAGTCCAATTCCTTGATAAAAAACAAATTATTTCAGAGCCAAACACCCAGAGCCACTTGTTTGCTAAGGTATTGATTTGTAAACACAACAACGATATATACCCAGTACCCACGATGGCTGGATCTGATGAATGTCACAGACACGAACAAATTTGGCTTCCAATGCGTCCATTTAGTCACCCCCGATGGAAATAAGAGCCTTCAAATCATAAGGTCTTGAAGGCCAATCAGGTAAAATTAGACGTTCATAATATGTTTTTTTTAATGCGTTGATTTTTTCGTTTGCTGAATGACTCGTAACGGAATCCTGCTGGAACTACCTTTTTTCCACATTCATACTAATACCGAAATGTCATTAAATATGACTCTATAATATTGTTAGCTATCAGTCTCATTTTCTAAAAAATACAGTCGGATGAGTCCTCCAGTACACGGACCGCACCAAACTGCGCTTTTCAGAATAAAAGGCTGTTTCGAATCTGGATGGATTATTTTTGGACGCTGCATTTAACATACCCATTGAACCAAAAATTGATACGATTTTTCGATAAAGAAGTGAATCGAATGTCAGTTGATATTAGGTCAGTTCACCGAAATTATTACAGAAGCTGAATCTTGTGAATCTTTAAGCAAAGAATTTTCGATACAATTGTCTGCAACCAAGCGACCAAATTCTTGTGAAAGATGTTAAATCCATTAATTTGGATCTTCTCTCTTCTGTATGCACTGTTCTTATGCGTCTTGATGTCTCTGCATCTCATAAAGAAAATTGCGAAGGCTACTGAATCGAAATGGGGTTAACATATTACAATCAGGTTTAAAAAACCATTTTAAAGCCCAGCTAAACTGTTTAAATGATCCAGAAGCTTGGAAGTTGGTCTTTCCTGATTAAAGTGAAACTAGTCAATCCTCATTAACTGACCGCGACTCGACTTTTTTTTTAACAGTTTTTACGAAGGCATTATTATAGAGTGTCTTTCGTGTGATGATCACCAGTAAAATTATTCGGGCTTAATTTGTATGATGCAGACGTTGCAAAACCAATGAATGCGCTTATGAAACAACCTGATTCCTGGAGTGTAGCGTACATCATTTATTATTTCCTTGTAAGTTCGGGAATACCGAAATAATGTGGTGAAACTGAAACAAGTATGCCTAAGGGAAACAAAGGACGATTTAAGGTACGAAGCGTTTTATCTGAAAAATTCGAGATAAGTGAAGGATTAAAACAAGGGGACGTCTTGTCACCACTCTTTTTTACAATAGCTTGGTGCTGGAATACGTAATGAGATTTCTTCAGGAAAATGTGCTCTAGTTTTCGCTGATTATTTGGACCTTCTTGGAGATAGTGAGAAACAATTAAGGAAAACGCAGAAAGTGTAATAAGACTTAGGATTAGAAGTTAATAAAAAAAAACCAAATATATGGTCACTGAGCGACTTGGATCGATCCAAGCCTCGCATCTGGTTGTAGGCCATAGACGCTTTGAGAAAGTGGACGAGTTCGAATATTTGGGAGCCGTATTTACTATTAAGTATGGCATAAAGATCGAAATAAACAAAAGGCTGCATATGGGAAACGCGTGCTTCTTTCAATCAAAGTCTTTACTTCCATTATTACATATGTAATTTTAGAGATGTGAAAGTGAATAAGAAGGAGGAAAATAAATAAATAAATATAAAATAAAATAAAAAAAATGTATATCCTAATTTGTACCCAAGATATGAGCACTCATAAAAATATTTCTCTAGAAATGACAGGTTCGTAACCTAGCGGCTCTTGCGTGCGGAATTGGTATTAAATAGTAGGTCCGGTCCACTTGTGTGAAAAACAAATCGCACACAACATAAGTGAGTGAGAGACATGGTTCTGGCTCTTCATGAGCTGTAGCGACATCTAAGGTGTCTGTCTGGAAATACAATGGGCCAGTATTTGCGTCTGAGTGCCCCAACAGAAGCCTCCAAACAACACACCAATATTTGATCTACGGTCATACTTGTCATATATGTTCTTGTTCGGGCTCTTATTCATTCTCAAGACATGAGTTTACATTGTAGTGCAACTTTATAGTAGTTTTTCTTGTTATAAATAAAAAACAATCGATAAATATAAAAACCTTATTATTGGACTTGAAATATTCGAGGTAAAAAAAGGTAGACATGCGAATGTGCACACAGCAATTTAAATACAATACTCTTGGGAAACAATACTCTTTCCGTGCAGGGACGGGTTAAGAATATCTCTGTAGCGATACCTCTCGCTTGTCGTAAAAGGAGACTAAAACAAAGGTAAACAAAAATCACATCTAGGCAATTTAGAAAACACCAAGGTGAGCCTAGGGACACATATACCACCATTAAACTGCCCCACAAGTGTACATGCAAATCAGTGGGTTGACACGACTGGAGAGTAAGATCAAACAAAAAAATTTGGAGCATGTGTGTCACAAAAAAAAAAAAAGGCAGTTAAGTGGGAAGATTATGGTCCTACACTTCTGAGCATAACAACGCCGGAAAAAGGAAAAGAAGAAGACTCTTGGGAAACAGGAAGCCTTTCTGAATATGATGTCGGACAAGTAGACGCCACCATTGTTGTTAACCATTTTCAATCATTTCGGCGAGAATTTCGGGCAATAAGCTCTTTTCGCAGTCCTGCCGGACATTCTCTATCACAACTTCCAGAACCTTCGACCTATTTCGACGGACCGGTGACTTTAAGAAACTGCAAAGGAAAAAATCTGACGCGGTCAAATTGGGCGATCTTCCACTGGCGCAATTCGCTAAAAAGGAAACCTTAGTTTACTGGGAAACACATAATTCAAAGCGCCTATCGTCGTGCGAATTGTGTGTACTGTGTAATTGGGGTAGTACCGTGCTGATGGAATGATCATGGTTTTGTATCGTCCACCCTGTGACAGGTGTGTTACCCACGACGTCTTCGAAAAAATGATGTTCGATGATACTAAGGGTGCCCCATGTAGGGGCTTTGGGTATATACAGGGTGTCCCACGAGCAGTGTGCCAAAAAGGTTTCTGGCTTTACAAAAAAGTATATCACTGTATTGTGGATGTAACTCTTGATTTTTAATAATTTTTTTTCCAAATTAAGTCAATTATTTAGAAAATTGCCCCTCCCGGCTAAACGGGGGGGAATAGACCCCCCCTCCCATACGATTTTTTTCTTGTCTTGACCAGACCTACACGCTCTAGCTTTTTGGCACACTGCTCGTGGGACACCCTGTATAATGCCTTTCGTGGATGGATTTTTAATTTCCATGAAGCGCAAATTTTGTTTGTTTTGATATCCGTCCAGATGGACCTCGTTGCTCATGATGAATTTTGACTGAAAATCCTCCACTTCATCACTTCGCCACTGGCAAATCCCACATGCATTCCAATTACACATCGTCTGGCCGATGTTATCGGCTTTTTAGATACTGCGGCAATATTCTCGTCAGAACGAGAACTAAAGGCTTTTTGGCGCCTCTTCTGTCACGTATTGTTCCAGCCTCTTCCAATCTAGCGGCTAAATGTCTAAATATGTTTGATCACCTCGCTTAAAATGGTCCGGGAATCGTTGCCGAAATCCGAAAAACAAAACGGGCAGTTGCTGACATTTACAATAGTTATAGCTCATAAAATACAGTTTTCTTAGTTGAAGTTTTTGATTTTTTTTATTCTTATGGGCGAAGGACGCGTTCTTCGATCATCTTCCACAGCCAATTTCTTACTATGGACATTCGACTTGTAGCCTCAATTACTGGGTGATGTTCCATAAAATACAAAGAGGAAGGAAGAGATTTAAGAAAAAGAAAATGTTCCTAGGATAAGAAAGGAACTGCAATCCCCAGCGCGCAATTCAGAGAGATTTCCAGGCAGGTCACCGGGAAGTTCATGAAGTCATAAAAGTCTTGAGTCGACAGTCCCACTTTACACTCACAGTTTGCTAAAGACTAGGGCATACCGAACGCCTGAAAGTAGTCTTTCAATCAGCGTGAGAAAATGGGAAATTAATGACGAATTTTTGGGAAAACAATAACGTATAAAGGGAACGATAAAGAGGAGTCACATTTAAGTCCCCTTTCTAAGGGCAGTAACAAACAGCGGTCAACCAAGAACGGATCAGTACCTAAGAGGCAATAGACAGCATTTGCTGCATGGTGCGACCCAAGTAGTGGAGTGGGACGGAATTTAACATAACAATGAGAGGATAAATGCCTTTAATCACCGGCTATATAACCGACCATCCCAGCGGCTGTCACCTGTATAAATAAGAAGTTCGCATATTTCACAAATTTAATTCACCAATCGATTTTTATTTTCAGTTAAACTTATCGAACGAACATAGAGGCAGTGTCTGTATTCCGTGAGAATACATGGTCAGTTTTCAGGCGAACGTTAGTAAGCAATTCGGTATGATGAAGCTTCAACTGGTCCGGAGTAAGCCACCTGTTGGCAGATAGATATAGTTCCCTCGAAATGATAATGTTCAGGTATTTTTACTTACATAGTTATTGGCGTATGCCAGTGGGATCGGTCCGCCTGTATAGATGCTAGGATATACGTCCGGATACGACGATTGGTATGAGATCAATTGCCGTCCGAGTACTGGAGTTAGACCGCTCACATAGCCAGCATGTTGGGTATTAGCCGGAGCTAATGATGGTTGAGGAATCAGTTTTCCCAATAGAGGAGTACTGCCTGGAATGACAACGGCACTGGCTGCAACGCAAATGGCTAGAAAGGCGATCTGTAAGTGAAAAGTGGTTGTGGTCAGTGGGAATTTATCGGTGGCACAGGCGGAATCTTACGAATTTGAACATTTTGCGCCAAGTGACTGTAAGGAGTAAGGCTTGGAATTAATTTGATTTCAGTTGGAGGATTGCCAGACCTATTTATACGGATAGGATCCTAAATAGATCCGTTTTTGTTGCATCCCATCCAAAGACAAGTTCAAGTACGGAAGGGAGAATGAAAGAATGTAAAAATGGAAACGTCAACATTAAAACCTGATGCCTTAAGGTGCAATAGATTCACCAAACAAGATAGACGTTCAAGATGTAGTTATCCGGTTATACCTTTTTACCTTTGTTTTGTATGAGATACCATATCCGCCAAACCGGCTGCAGGTTGATAAAATCTCAATGATTTGACCTTGCACTCCAAATGAGGATATGCACGCAACGAGACGGTTTCCTTTCACTTTTAATTCGATCACATCTCATCATGGGCAATTATTCCAGATACCTGTCCGTTGACGTTGCATTGATGTTGATCCTTCAATGAACGGTGTCTCAGGGTTCGATGATCTGTTCGCGGAAGGAACCTTCATTTCCTCTTCTTTTGGCTTTTTTAGAAGTAAATTGGAATTGGTTATGGACAAGCTATTGAATAACGGCATGAGAACCACAGTTATCTGAAAACTTAAAAAGGTCAATAGTGATTCACACAATCCCAAGAGTACCCTAAGCTCTACCCAGAACAATCCTATTACTGTCAATTCCAAAATCAAACTAATTCCGTGATGTAACTCGAAATGTCCTGTTCCTCCCTCTACAGATGTCCAATGGTAGACGGTAGTCGGTAATCGCACAGTTGTTTATCCAAGATTCGTCATCATTGAGTCTTTTGATTGTTGCAGCAGACAGGTGTATGGGATGCTTGCAAAATCCCCATAAAGGCCATTCATTAAGGAGCACAGTATCTGGATTATTCAATTATATCACTCAATAGTTGAATACGTCGACTCACTGCATTTGTATCTTTTAATTTATCTACGTTTTCTCTCGTTTATCTTTGAATCACTCTAAATCAATAGGAAAATGAGATAAATCTCGAATTAATAGAGTGATTTGCTGGAGATTTGTTCGTGGTACTCTATGGGGTGGCCGTCTACGACTACGACGACATGAGTGGGTGCTTCAAATGACATTGATTGGATGACGATGACGCATTCATGTAAAGAGCTCACTTGCAGACTTGTTACATTCAAATCTCGATTTGTTGTATCCTCGCATGACAGTGAAAAGCGACAAGTTGAAGGTCAGTTTTGGGCCTGCGATTTAGTTCATTGTGTTAATGTGGGTCATCATAAAATTCCGTATTTATGGTTGCATGCTTGAGCATTTTGGGTGGTTTCTTAAGATGTCTGGATGTTGTCGTTATGCCTGTTGGTTACGTAGCGCACGGTTTTAAGACTCTGAGGTGATGGAGATAAGTTAAGTGTCCATAAATAGAGGCACATCTACATGTTAATTCTTCGAGACGTTTCATCCGTATTAATTTGCTTTTATTTACAGTGACTTAATATAAACTTGCAGGGGAATAAGAGGTATACAGTTTGTAAAATTGTAGTCAATTCAAGGACATGAGTTATATGAGAGAAACAGCGACGGGACTAATCGAATTTTAATTGCTTCAAGCGCGGAGTGAGGTTGAACTTAACTGAACTATGATCAGATGGTCATAGATGTGAAACTCATTATTTTAGGAGTGGTCTTGTCATGGATACTTTCGTATTCTTATAGGATCAGGTGGAAAGAAATTCAAACAATTTCGCGTTTGATATTGTTCCCGAGCTCCTCTATCATTGCTCGTTTGTTGTCATAAAACAATGACTTTACATAACCTCGGTCCAATCACACCTTTGGCATGGAGAATTCTGGCGTTCCAAATGTTAAATATGGGGGTGGTCGCGATGCAATGGTAATCATCACCGACTGTTGAGCCGAAGGTCTGTAGTTCAAGTCTGTCTATAGTCAAGAACAATTCCTATACGGAAAAACTGTGCAACAACATCAGTTGTAAATGAGAGATGATCAAAAAAGCGCTGACGAAGGCATAACACTCGCAGTATAAGATCATTTCAAAATTCATACCTTGTGTATGCATTATCAATATAACACCTTAATGACACCTCAAAAAATCCTATCTAGGGCAACCATCCCCGGAGAGTGGTGAACGAACATCTTCGACATAAACCATCTGCCCTCCGTCCAGGTTGTGTGACAAACAGCAAAAGATCGTACACTCTTGAACCTGTACGAACCCTATAAAAAGATAAAAAAGGTAACTCACGCTCTTATCGAAAAGTTTAAGATCGCAACTTGGAGGACTGACGCAGTAAGGGTGGAAAGGGACTTCAATCAATTGGGCATGTGCGCTGGAAGCAGCCGGCTGGGGAGACTGGGGCGGTTGAGGCCAAGTTAAATTATGAACCATAACGTCATCGAGGTAGAAACGAGTTTGGAATATGATATTACGTAAATGATCGTGAATGACGAAATTTGCTGGTCTTTTGGTATTTTTGATCACTTTAATCCCAGCGGCCATTTGTCTTTCAAGGTTTTCAGGATCCGTGGCTTATTGATATAAAAATTTTAAATGATAGGGAGAAAGTATAAAGCGATCGTGGGCTGTATGCAATTGTTGAAACCATAAATTGTACATGCCATCAGTCGGAATTGGTATAGAAAACTCGGTTGTCAGGAACCGATAACGTTCTCCATTGACGGTTACAGTTGCTCCAGCGTCTGTCTTCGAAGATTTTTTCCGCACAAATTCCAACTCAAACAGTTACGCAGAGAAGTTCCTCGTAAATTAATTGTGACCAGCATATTCCATGCTTTGTCAATTGGTAAACGTGCCTTAATAAAAACCAATTACGATTCAGAAAGACGTGCGATGGATGCCCAACTGCGAAGAGCAGTGACGACTCAATGTTGTCGGTGATCTCTCAACTGCTCATTAGCCGGCTCAGGCGACTTCGGCCTTGAGGATCGATAACTATATTGTCGGTGGTGATAAATCATTGATGTACTCACAAATGCACGATGGTGCGGTGTGAAGGCGCTACGCTCACGCGATATTTTGCACGATAGGCACGTTGCGTTTTCACAATTGCAAATATGTTTTGAAAAAATAAATGAACATTTTCAATAATACCATCGTTTTACGAGGGTGGTCCGATATGTACTTAGCCTCACGGCCAGATGGCGCCAGTTTCGCAAGAGCAACTTACTATCGTGTAGTACACTCTAGTAGACGGCTACTGTCGAAATTTCAGCCGGACTCGTAGTTTTGTTTTGACTGCGTGTGGAAGCGGGAGTGTCCGCGGATTTTAGAAAAATGGAAAAAGAGCAATATCGGTCGGTGATTCTATTCTTGTTTTTGGAAGGGAAATCGCGCAGCGAAATCAAAGAGCGTTTGGATGCTGTGACTCTTCTCCTTCGATAGCGGTCATCAAAAATTGGTTTAACGAGTTTCAATGTGGTCGCACGTCGGTTTTTGATGAGCCACGTCCTTGTGCCCCGAAAACGGCTACCAAGGAGGATAACGTGACAAAAATCCACGATCTCGTATTGGCAGACGGCCGATTGAAGGTGCGCGAGATAGCTGAGGCAGTAGGCATTTGAAAAGATCGCGTGGGTCATATCCTGCATGAAATTTTGAGCATTAGGAAGCTTTCGGCGCGTTTGCTCACTCCGGACAACAAGAGGAACCGTGAGACCACTTCAGAGCTGTGTTTGACGCTGTTTAAGCGCAATCTGAAGGAGTTTATGCGTCGTTTCGTGACAGTCGACGAGACATAGATCCACTGGTACACCCCAGAGACCAAGGAACAGTCGAAACAGTGGACTTCACCCGGTGAACGTGCTCCGAAGAAGGCGAAGACTGTCCCATCGGCCGGAAAGGTGATGGCCACCGTTTTCTGGGATTCACAAGGTGTGATCCACATCGACTACCTGGAGAAGGGCAAAACGGTCACAGGGCTGTACTATGCCAAATTATTGAGCCGATTCGACGCCGAATTGAAGAAGAAACGGCCCCACTTGGCGAAGAAAAAAGTGCTACGAACTGCTGCCCTATCCACCGTATTCTCGAGATTTATCCCCGTGTGACTGAAAAAGTCACTCGCCGGGCAGAAATTTCAGTCGAATGAGGAGGTCATCGCCTCCACGGAGGCCTACTTTGCAGACCTCGAGAAAACGCATTTTTCAGACGGGTTAAAGAAGTTGGAGCCATCGCTGGGTCAAGTGTATCGAGCTAAAAGGAGACTATATTGAAAAATAGATCGACATTTCTCCAACATTTGTAGGCTAAGTATTTATCGAACCACCCTCGTAGTTATGAAGTGTCTAGCAATCGTCTAGCGAAGCCAGTTGAAATAAAGCATTTATCCAATGTATCCTAACAGATAATGAAGTATGGCTTTATGGATATGACGTTGAAACTAAGGCTAGGTGTTTCTGTGAAGTGCCCTGTTGTTCAGTGGTTTCTGTAGCCAATGACACCAGGTTCGTATATTGCAATTGACTAATCATCAAAGATAAGTAGCCACCTTTACCGACTTATCATATATGTAAGTTCGAGAGTCAGCTACCGAGACAAAAGAATTGTTTATAAACTTAGCGCTCCAAGCACGCGATATCATTTAGCAATGACCAACCACCTAAGGTAGATCTGTAGCGAGATCTTATTCTTACCATCAAGTAATACCTTAATGCCATTTACTTTCTACTTTAATAAATGAAAACGTAACTTTCTTGGATGTTTCTTAGATATTCAACCTGACATTCGATGTTGTTCCGTCTTTCAACCGGACTCTCTAAATGTAAACTAAATGTATTTAACAACAACAAGTTCAATTCCTAACGCTAACGAGGGATAAGATCAATAATTCAGAAAAAAAATTTAAGATACCAATAATCAGTTGCAAAAGGCTTCAAAATTCTGCATCAAACAAACTGATGCAAAAAAATTTATTAAAATATGCATAGCTGTTTCTCAACTCTGACGTCACCCATTTGCTCTTGTTTAAACAACTTTTAACAAATAAAAGGGAGTGAAGCCTTAGTCTAAACCTTTTGCATTAACCATAATTGAGCTATTTCTAATTTCTTTATTTCTTCTATATTACCTTCTTCTACTGCCCCCACCAAAACGAGTATTTTTTTTATTTCTCTTCAACTACCAATCTGCCTCTATTATCATCTCACCTTTAAAATTAATTTAGAAATGTCGATATCCTTAAGCCCTCACTATCCTTTTTCTTAAATGACTATAAATTAAACTCCATCCCTCTACTACAGCCAATTATTTATCTCTCGTGACACCAACAACTCTTTCCTCAATAATCCCTATATCCTATCATCCTTTCCTTAATGCCCTTTTAGGGAAAGCTTATGAGCTCACCAAATGTCTCCCTCGGCTAAGAGATTTAAAAAAAAAACGTTCGTCACTTTTTGGCTTATATTCATGGCAAATCCGATTCGGTTTGTTATGAGGGTTAATAAAATCACCCTATGCCCTACAAAACTTCGCTAGCCTCAAAAACCTTTTCAACAATTACCAGGAGATTTTCAACATTTTCCTCAAAATGATTTTGATACCTTTCAATAATTGTTTCATCATTCTGACTAAGACGAAGCCTGTTTTCACATCAAATTTGAACGTTAATCGCGACGACTATCTTCATCGGTCTACTGTTGATTCCCCTTGTCTAAGCATCGTACTAGACATCCTAAGCACACAATCTCAATCAAGAAATCTTACTACTGGAAGTTGCTTTAAGTTTCTTTTAACAGCTTGCCATATGAAGTCGTATGGAATAGCCATTATCAAGATTTAATTAATTTACGAGATCCCCATGATGGAATCCTTCTTTTCGATGAGTTCAATTGTTTTATATTGCTCTCATCCCACTGCTGCCAAAGAATATCTGTCCTTAGTCAGCCAGCTGGCTTAAGTCTTCTTAGGGCCTTCTTAGAGTATTGAGGTGGAAATCTTATTACATGGAAAGTCACTATTTTAATACAATATTTGTTTTAAATTTGCCTTTCCTAGCTTCCCCCGATATCCCACAAGGCAGTAACTTAGGTCCACTTTTGTTCATTTTTATCATTAATGATATTGAAGTGATCATTTGACATGCCTTCGTCTCACTGTGCGCCGAGAACACCAAATTCTTCAAGACCATTTCCTCGGGACATTATTCTTTCCTTAATCAATCGGATGTCTATAGCTTTTTTATTCGGCGTTTCAAAAGCTGCCTGAAGCTTAACATTTTCAAGCATCTGTCAATTTTTTTTTATCGAAACACATCGAATCTCCTCCCTACTTTCTCCAAAATCATCCGCTTTCTAGCCTTTATGTAATCCTCGACCTGGGTATAATACCTACTTTAAAATTACACCCAGATGAAGAACTGAATTTGCGAATGGCTCTACAAAATAGTCCCTTAGAAGAATATGAAACCAAAGTTTAAAAACTTAGCGCTTGAGCTATTCTGTGAGAGAGAAAATCATAGCATTAAGCTGGTTATTAGAACCATGTAGACGTCAGCCAAAGTAAGTTTCGCATAATAACTGGGATTTTCATCCGTACACTACAAGCTTTAAGGGCATTTGAAGAAAATTTAGAATCGAATCGAGGAGTATGTAGCATGGATTCAGAAAATATTGAATATGTTGTGCAAAAAAAAAAAAAATCAACTTCAAAACTCTAACTTCTTTAAAATCTACATAAAAGATCTGAAGAGAAATATTACTCTTGGTAGTCTTTAACAAGATTCATAAGTCCTCATGCATTCTCTTTCAACTAATAATAGAATAATAGACCCTATGATCATCATACGATAAATCCTAAAATAATAATAATAATGTCGCACCAGGCGGAGCAAGCAGTAAGTACGTAGCGACTCCTAGCATGTATAGAGTACCCTCTGTAATCAGCGCCGATACAAGAAGAAATTTAACCCACGATCTCAAGACATCTTCCCTCAGCCCTAATAAAAAACAAGACCGCGGCGGTCCACATAACAAGGTGACAATCAGATCCCCAATCAGCACGACCATTTCCCATTCAACGTGTGCGAGTGTCCCGTGACATGCAATTTTTCTTCCCAATCTATTTGTTTATTCAAATCGTCAGGCAGTTACATAAAGCAGGGCCCTAGGGCTGTGCCTGTTCGCAAATGGGATTTGCGTGTAGGATGCTGATTCTAGGTCTGGAACTGTCTGCACCCTGCTTGTTGTGGTAAGTGCAAACCTAAGTGTGGTTCGAGCAAATCCCTGTCAGTGACCCCACATATTGTGTATCTCCACCGCGGCATGTTGCTTTGCTTGGTGTCAAACCTTCCACCCACATCTCAAGTGACAATTAAAGATAACATTTCGCTAGTTCGTAACCATAAACATATCGAACAACGAACTGGAGCAATATTATTCGCCTTCGGGGCGTTTTAGAAGGTGTTCCTTGGCCGCAGTGGACATCGATTGTCACATTGTTGTTGACGCGCGCACAAGCCGATGGAGATCTAATCGCACACACGCACTTATGTTACCGATGGCAAAGAGGAGGCTTTGTCCAGGGCACCTATGATCATGAGTTAAGTAGAACCGGAATGTAGTCGATTCAGGCTAGATTCTAGGCACGCTGAACGATGGGACAATGTCAGTGCATGTCTGCACTTAGGGTGCACGTACGACAGAAGTGAGGGGATCTGATGTGCGGTGCATCAGCGAAAGTAAAACCATGTTCATGGTCACCATCGTGCTGCGTATTGTATTGAATTGTGTTTTTACGATCGGAAGAATCTTATTCTTTGCTTCAGAAGAGCGAGAAAGGGATAAAAAACAGGAATCAATGTGAGCTCGACTGGGGTATATAAGTGTCGAGTGGAACCAATGAACGATATCAGTCAGACTTGATAGTTCTATCAGAGTTCAACACAGACCTACGAAACAACCCTATTCTCAATTCAAAAATGTTCAAGTTGGTAAGCATCACAGGGCAATATCCTTTGCTTTACAAAATCACAATTTGTCTTTCTATACAGGTGGTGTTGTCTGCTCTCCTCGCTGTTGCCGCTGCTAAGCCAGGCGCTATAGTTGAAACTATCTCAGCTCCGGTTTTCAAGACCGCGGTCGTTCATGAACCCAGCACAATTGAGGTCCATGAACCTACATTGGCTAAGGTTGGCGATGCCATTGAAAGTGTCCCCACCGCTGTATCCCATCAGAGCTCGACAATAGTCCACAGCCGTGCAAATCAAATCACACCTATTGTGGCTCCTGCTGTCCGGACCTACTCTGCGCCAGCTGTAAAGACTTACACTGCTCCGATTATCGAGAATACTCCTTTGCTGAAAACAACCTATGCTTCAGCACCAATTATCCACGCACCATACTTACGTAGCATTGACGGGAGCTTGGCTACATATGGATACGCCTATGGTCATGGTGCCCCGATTCTATACTCATCTCCATTGGGCTATTTGTCCGGACCGATCATAAAGAGTTACTAAGGTGGCGCAATGGATTGACGGAGGATTACCGGCAACGGCAACAGCTAAGTGATGCAAGATGGTATCTATTGTTCCTATTGTCAAACATATTCGGAAAGATTAGAACCGTTCTAGTTAGCTTCTGATGGAAAATAAATTGATCCAATATTTGATAGAAAAACATTTTTTTATTTATTTTGGTGCTTAAAGGTTTTTTTTTTCGATTTAATAAGACGTTTTAAAGGATTTAACCAATCCGGTCGAACATTTTACACAGCTGTTTCTAGCTGAGCTAAGATTTCCTTATTTTCTATTACGTTCTTTATCACGAGAAGCCTTGATGGGGCCAGGGTTGACTAAACAGTGAATAGAGTAGACGGGTAATGTCATATTCAGTGGCAGATCGTTTCGGAATAAAAACATAATTTGAAATCGTTTTAACCAAGATCCTAGGATTTCCAAAGATTGCTGAGGCATATCTCCGAATGGAAAAGTGTTACTGTCGTTTGTCAAGATTTACAGGGTCGGGGTGAATATTGGAGACATATTTGATTTTGGATGTCAAATTTATTTGAACGCAAGGTTTTTGATACATATCCAACAAAAGGTGTTAAGTGCGATTTAATTGGCTTTTAAGTAAATCGTCAGTTTCCAGAGAACAAGTGTACATTGGCCTCCCTTATAGAGAGTTTCACAATAATGGCAGGTAGATATTGAAATGGAATAAAACAAGCTGTGTGTGAGATATTAGCAACATTTTTTTTATTCAAAAGGTAGACATGGTAGTATTATGTATAGAATATGACTTCGTTCAAATGCCCACCTCGGCTTCTTACGGTGACACAGATTCGAGTAGTCTAATTTTCAGTGACTCTTTCGTCATTGACCAAACGGCTGATTTTGAGCGATGGATTGTGTTATGTTCCCATAAGGGCATCGGTCGATTGTGGTTTATTCGCATAGACCTGTGACTTCAGAAAACATCTCAAGAAAAAATTGATTGTCAGATCACATGACTTTGGTGGCCCATTCACGTCACCTCTGTCAGAGATAACTTACCCTCAAAGCGTCCATGTAGAATGTCAACCGTAGCGTCCGTTGTGGTCCATCTAGGTTCATATGGTTCAATATGGGCCACAGAAAAATGGTCATCATCGTTCCGTAGCGCTCGCCATTGACGGTGACCGCTTCACCAACGCCGTTTTCGAAAAAGTGCCGGTGAATGGTTGCTAATGCAGCCATTCATCCAAAAATGCGCCCCGCCGTTGAAAATTATCTTTCGGCCAAAATAGGCGTCCTCTTCCTCGCTCCGAAGCCCAGTCAGCGAGTGAACGGCGCTGTCTATGGTCATGAACTGTAAGACTTCGGGTGTGGCCCAAGTCTCGACGTAAAATTCGACAAGTTGAAGTCTGCGAAATGCTGAGTTCTTATGCACGGCGATGTATTGACTGCATAAGTTCTCCTGTACACTTTCATGGACGATGTTCTCGGTCGTACGAATGTTGGACGATTGATTACCGAACCAGTCGTTTCAAATTTGACCACCAGACGTTGAAAAGTCGACTGTGAAGGGCCACCGCGTCTAAAGTAAAATGCTCGTAACGCGTGTTAAATTTGCTCTAACGAACACTTATTTTGATAATAAAGTTTTATCATTTGGATGTCCTGTTCAATCGTGTAACAAACCATTTAACAGTTTGGCATAACCGAATAATAAGCAATAGATTTGACAGATGTCCGCAAAACAACTTGGCCGCCAAAATCTATCCGCGCCAACTCTTTACAGTTCGGCCTTCCTGGACGTTTCTGTCATTATTCTTTTCTTCGTCCACTGCATTTGA
Source organism: Merodon equestris (assembly GCA_958301585.1). Classification (NCBI taxonomy): domain Eukaryota; kingdom Metazoa; phylum Arthropoda; class Insecta; order Diptera; family Syrphidae; genus Merodon; species Merodon equestris. Next base: position 94,576,734 of record OY284414.1, read on the forward strand.
TCTACATGTGCTGCCCATCTGAGTTTTCATGATTTTACTTCTCGGACTATGCTTGGGGCTACAAAGTTTCTCGAGTTCTCGATTGTTTTTGTTTTCTCTGTTTCTTCTTCGTCCTGTTTTCCACCATACATCCTCGTTTAACCATAGAATTCTCTTAATTTTTAAACTTACCATACTTCTCTTCCTGCTATTATCTGTTTCTCTTATCTGTTTCCTCATTATATCACTTTAAAATACTCTGTGTGTGCATTTTCAATATAACACCTTAATGACATAGAAACAAAAAAGTTACTGTGAACCACAACCAACGCGACAAATTCAATCGAATCTTTCGAATCTTCCGAATCGAATCTAGGGCAACCACCCCTGGAGAGTAGTGAACGCACATCTTCGACTCAAACCATCTGCACACCGCCCAGGTTGTGCGACAAACATCGAAATAGCGTAACTCTTGAACCTGCGCGAACCCTTAAAACGAGCGTCAGCGTAAGCTAGAGCAGTGTGATTCCATAAAGGGTTCTTCCTTTATAATATTAATAAAAGGATTTCATTATTTATTCATGTCAAAAAGATGTAGGCGTCTCATTCTTTTAAGGCGTTTCCAATTTCAGCTCGACCTTTATTTTTCGTCAAGCATATTTGTATCAGTTTCATTATATCAAGAATTCCCAGCCTTCCAAGGACATGATACATCTTTGATCGGTTTATAGAGTCACCTTTTTTAAATCTACGAATTGTTTTCTAATAGCAGTCGTATAGTGACAATCTGGACACTCGTCGAGCGGTTCCTTCTGAAGCTGTACTGCACTCATAATCTCCGATTATTTCATATGATATATTTCTCTTGAAGAGAATGTTTAACAACAGCTTGTAACAACTTGAAAGTAGTGATAATCGTTGTTCGGTCCGAGTGAGTTTTTTCCATATCTCGGGGACAGTTCTATCTGCTCATGTAACCTGCCCGTTAGTTCATCTCCTTCCTAGTTTGTTATTTCCGATTTTCCTTCCTATCATTGAAATTAAAGATACCATTTTAAATTTCGCGCCATTGTTAGACTTTCACTGCGATGATTTTTCAGAAGTAAACATCATGATGTGACGATATTATGAAATTTATAAAAAAGAGTGAAAATACTGACAAAGTGTTTTCTAAAGTTTGTACTAAAGCGCTATAGTATTGTATCACGGACAGAGCAGAGATTTGGGACTCTAAACAGTGTTCGTCTTGCAAGATTAGCTGAAAATATAGAGTGTGGCTTAAAACCTCAATATACAATCGCGTTGCATTTTGCAAGAAGACTTTGGTCTACATGCCTATAAGGCCCGGTTGACACAAGAATTGAAGCCTACAACACAATGCTGGCTTGATGCTGGGAATGAGTGAACAAGATCATGCTTAAAATTATTCGAAAAGATGCGGCACATTTCTACAAGGTGGCGCAAAATTAATCATCAAATTTTGTTTTTGAATTACTTTTTTACTGAACAATGAAAAATGCTTTTGAGTGATGGGAATCTTTATCTGGCCCTTTATAAGCTTTTTGTTAAGTGGAAAAGATGATATCCGTCAAGTGATTGCCATCAGTGTTTATATACATTTGTACTCGTTTTATGGCATTTTCCATGACTTTCCACAAGCTTTCGATAACTGTTCGCATTCCTGTCGAATATTTTTCTTAAGAGCTGCGATTGTCTGAGGCTTGTGGGCATAATCCCGCCACTTCAAGTAGCCCCAAAGAAATAAATCTAGGATGGTTAAGTCGGGCGATCTTGTTGGCCATGATGATTTTCGAAACAAAATCGTCCTCTTCGTTGTTGAGATTAAGGATGACTTGACAGTAATTCACACGCGACTGATGGTCAGCAGGCATCAACTGATGCACTGTTTGCACTTTACACGGGAACATGTGTAAGGCTTCTACTTAGATTCGCTGTCTGGTTGATGTTTCTTCGTTTTCAGCGACATCGGCAGCCACAGCTGCGATATTCACGATCGAACGACCAGTTCGGTGGCGGCCCCGCCTTGCATGGTCTCCTTTGGTTCCAGTCTGTTCGAGTAGAGTAGTTAAGCACCTTTATGTTTGCCCAGTTGGCGCGACACTATTAGGAAATCGACGCCGAGATTCACGCTGCGCTGACACCACCGATCGATTATTGATAAAAAAAGTCGATATAATTATTCCAAGTTCTTTCGGAGTATAGCGCTCGATTGCTCGGCAGCTATTTCGTTCACAAATGTCAAATATGATTGACGTACGATGCCATTTGCAAAAATTATAACATCTTCCGATAGAATGATTAATTTTGTGCCACCTTGTGTTTTTCTGGGTTCGGCTCTGAAATATGTAGTGGAAAAACCTCACTATCTTCAATGGGTGTTAGCTTGGTGCGGGTTTTTAGGCAGGTGGTGCTATTGGGCCACTCTTTCAAAATGTATGATGTTCACTTGATTTTCTTTTTGAAATTGTCGATATGGGCGTAACTAAGATTTCGTTCAATATGACAGCTATATGACAATATGACAGGCTATACAGCCGGTGAAACAATGGCTCTATATCCAAGATTGATGACATCGTCATTCCACCTAAGTCCGCAGGTACAGATGGTGTTATTCCAATATTTCTCAAGAGCTGTGCTTTTGGGTGGTAAAAACCACTGGATAAGAACAATTTAAATGTAATAGTATTTTTTTGAGTATGTTTTATAAATGTTTTCTTCTTCTTCTCGCTTCAATTTCCGACCCTTATAAACGCTAATAATCTGTCAGCTTATGAAATATATTGCACAACGTAAACTTTTCAATAACTTTCAATGATTTGAAAAGCTTTACTGCTGAAAATGCTTTCAGTGGATTAAAACTAGCTTAGGATAAGGTTTTCAACAGCTATGTATCAATTTTACGAATTCATTGCCCTAACTTTTCAAATGGCAAAGCTGACATTTAAAAAAAAAATCACGAAACTGACAATAATGCTTCTGCAATCTTTTAAAACATGAACCCAAATGTCATCAGACGAACCAAGGACGCACTTTTACTAAAGGAAATACATCGCTCTAAAGTCGTTACAATTCACTCGCGCACAAAGAGTTACATTATTGTATAAAAATACAAATAAAAATTAGGAGAAGAGAGGAGATACCGATGCTTATTGGTTTTAAATACCTGTGGATCGTATTGAAAGTGAAAAATACTCGTAGACTTTGGAAAAGCAACGTTCTTGTCTTTTGCCTCATGAAGGAAGTTATGCATTTGCAGTAGGTACGAAGTTGCGTCTAGCTATAAATTTATGGGCATTCCCAATGAGGAAGACATAATCTAGTTACATTTTTCGTTTTTCTGAAAAAAGAATATGGAAAATGGTGAATACCATCATCGGCGAAGGAATGTATTGGATTAGAAGCACCAGACAAGATATCATTTAAATATAAAAAATGTGGCCCGAGTGCGACCCGCCAAGTTCAAGGAGGAATAAAAATATTTTTATAATGAAAATCAGTTTTTAATATTATTATTATGTACATTATTATTCTTATTATAACCAGCTTTGATATAGGACGACACCTGTGCCTTGTTCCTGCCTTATACACGAGCTCATTAAGCTTATTACCCAGATGAAGTTGAACGCCACCAGCATAATAGTGCACAGAAATTTTCAATAGAACTATGTTCAAAAACTAATAACATTCAAAGGGAGTTTGTGGCTTCGTACCCAGGCCTCTGACCGTAAGCTCCAATTTTTCAAGGCTCTGTCGGGATGAATATCACCAGTGGTTTCCACTGTTGCTTCCCAGCTAGTTTAACGTAGTCCCACGGGCTTGTTTGGCTATTCCACACCTCTTCTTTAGAAATAAAGCGTTTTAGAAGCGTCCAATGTATAGTGTGCCACGTTGCGCCATTTTGTTGGAACCACATGTTGTCCAGAACCGTCCATTCAATTAAGACCACACAAATGCATTTTCCGTATTCCGATATCGTTTGCGTTTCCGATATCGTGATTCTGGTTTCTTGTATGGCCAAATGGCCATAATGTACAAAATCCACCAAATAGAGTCATCGAGTTTTTTTGATATTGCTGTTGTCTTTTTCCAAAGTGAAAATTTTGCTTGTCCACAAAGTCGTTCAATAATAATGAGCTTCATAATTGAAGATTTTGAGGCTTCAATCTTTGTTCCATTGGATTTTAAACGAAGTTCAGGTTACATGAGGATTCAGAGGTTTGGGTTTCAGCTATACTTTCAGGACAGCGGCAATATTCTCTCTGAGCACTTGAAACGCTTTCTCATAACTTCGCGATACTTCATTGAATTGCTCACTTTTTTGGTAAATATTTCGTAGCGAAAAATTTGGTAAAAGGGCACTAAGTTTTATAAACAAATTAACAATTTAGATGTATGTCCTTGACCATGATAAAACATAAAAGTGTAAGGGTAACAGCGTCGTCTTAAAAGTGGTGATTTCGACTTTAACAACTTGGATAACCACAAGAGTTCGAAAATTAAGAATTTGGAGAACTGCTCGATAAAAATTCATGTAAAACAGTTCAAAAGTTGTTTAATTCATAAGAATCGACTAGCTATTTGGATTGAATACGAATTGAAGGCAAGGATGTCGAAAAGTGTTTTTTTCCATCTGTGAACAGCTGCTTCAGCGGCAAAATTGGAAGAAACAACAATTTTAAGCACCGTCAACATCAACGGCGAAGCCAAATATTCTTGGATTCAACCTCTTGATTTATATGTGATGGGATCAAAAAGGGTGGTTAAAAATGAGCTGCTAAGAGAAGTATTGATTCGGGGAATAATACTAAAAATCACTGTCGAATCTTGCAGTATGAAAGTACTCGTCCGCACGCCGCAAAACTGATAAAAATATGCTGGGAAACGCTCAACTAGTCATGGCCCACCCGCAATATGCTCCAAATATTGCCCCTTCTAATTCTCACTTGTTCTCATGACATGTTGGAGCAGAAGCGGATCTCTTAAGAGAATTACAAAAAAGGGTCGATTGGTGGATGGCATGAGTCTGACATAAAGGCTATGTATCAAGGAATCACGTTGATGAACCAAGCGTAGCGAGTAAGATACGACGGCAAACCGAGAAGCATTTTCACATTTTCGCTTTAAACTCATTTATTTCGAATAGTCAGCGAATAGAAAGGTTCAAATAGCCATAATCCATAAATAGAAAACAAAATTTCAAGTAAACAGGTTCTGGAAGCCAAACCAAGAAATATTCATGTCTGTAGGAGACGTCTACATGATAGGTACGATATTACGTCCATAGCGTAACATTTATACGTATTAATTGTCGCCAAATCTGCTCAACAGGGTAGGGTAGTTAGCTTTCTTACTCTTAGATCTTTCCAGAACCTGGAATTTGAGCCATTGCTAGTTGACTAAGACGTGCAACTAATACCCAAACTGCTGAACTCCTTTTCCGATGACTGAAATCATTATTTTAATCACAACCACATTATCGTTGCTGCAATAACCTTTCCCGGGCAATAATCAATTAACTCGCAGGAAACACCACCACAAGGCGATTCTCGTCACTCAACGCGTCATCACTGACGTCATTCCCATTGAACTTGATTTCATTTGGGTTGGAATACGTTCAACTAACCACCACCACCAGCTACACAAGTAATTATCAACATTCACTGCACTCAATTCGGCCAGGTCAAGATAAACGATTAAACTTCTTTCTTAACTTGCACACGACCTCCATTATCCATGTCCATGGTCCAGCAACCGACTCAATCTCTGACACTTGACAGTGTCGCAATGACGACGTGCACCGGCTCGGGCGACAATAGCGCGCTGAGGGCTTCCTTTCAATGTCATGATAAATGCTCTTAAAGTTATCACAAGCAACTTTACGAGTATGTCACTTATAAGCGTGTAGCAAACGTAGTAATATGCATTAAGGGATTTGGATATAATCCAAATGGGTTGGAATCAATCACAGATTTTGAGGATTTTTTAAAAAGTCATGCTTGCCATCAGCCTTGGCGCCTTTTACACCCACAAGTCATTTGTCATTCAAGTGCTAGCACCAAATACGAGTGAACAGTGTGAAAAGGAAGGCATTAAAATTGGTTCCACGAAATTATCCACGCATCAGTGGGCTCTTTATGGATTTACTGGATTGATTTGCTTGATCAGTCACTACCGAGAGTTGATCATTCAATTACAAATGAGCTGCGTCGTATAGGCATTGAGAGTCGTTAAGTGATGTCGAGCGATCGAGTGATCGGCGGACGGATCGAGTGATCTAAAGTGGATCGAAGTGGAACTGTCATGGAAAGTTTGGTTTATATGATTTGAGTAAGCACTTCTTTTATTTTTTTTCCTGTGTAAACTTATCGCTCATGGCTAGGAGATAAGAGGGTAAACGGACGTAATTATTTGTCTTCCTAAGAAGAATTGAAGTAGTTTAATTGTTAAAGATTTTTACGGATTAAAAGCAGGATTTTTTTAGATCTTTAACAAAAGATTCAATTTTTGAACCTACTATGCCTTACCATCGCAAACTTTTGCCTTCTGCCCATTAAAACAAACATTTTTTTACAGTTTTTTATTGTCTGATTGCTTCCGAGTTAGGCTTGGACGTCAGCATTGCACCTAGTTACAATAGGCAAGTTGACGAGGGTTATAGTAGTGAATTCAGTACGAAACGAACTGAGGTGGTGACCAATTCGAATCACGGCTTCTGGTATTATATGTATATATAGGAGATTGTAGTAATCATTTCTAAATCGCAATTCCATCTTAAGCTATTAGAAGCAATTATAGCTATCGGCTTGGAAAATGGCACTTTATGGAGACCGGGGAAATCTAATGGATTATGCAAGTAAACATGTGATCTGTCAGTCCTTGAAAAAGGCACTGCAGTTCGGATAATTTTTGACTTTAAATTGCCTTCGCTTTTGTACTACAAATATACTAAGGTCTTTTACATATATGTATGTGGTAAGACACGTCATGTATGCTCCATTCGTCGTTAGCATGATTGAGTTTTTCTCCCCATTTTCGGACACAAAATGTATTTCTGATTTTGGGTTCTTTGCGAGATTGGCCTGAGTCTTCGTTGCTTTCGAGCTCAAAAAACAACATTTAGCGTACGATTTAACATTGTAGAAGGTATACTAGGCAAGACGGAGGAGCAATGGTTGTTTTATGCGACGAATTTTCTCGACGCTTGATTTCTCAATAAGGCATCAGAACCGTTTGTCTTAACTCTACTAGAAATTTTCCCTAGGTAAAAGTTTTCGGAAATGCTCCATCAAAGATGGAAGAGGTAAATCGGTATTAAGTGAAAACGTGGTTAAAAACGTTGTCAGAAGAATAGCTACTTTTATGCGGAGTCAAAGTGTACATTTGGCAGATGTCGTCTTTGCTTATGTACTATAGAACTAATACATTCGATTTGTATAAGAATTTTACCACTTTTCTTAAAAAAAATTTACAAGACCAAATTTACAAACATTTTTCTATCGGTTTAAAAGGGCACCTGTCGTTGAATAAACCTTTGAATGACCTTTTTATTTTTCGTCTTTCTTGATGCCTGAACCATGTTAACCGCACCAACTTCAATGCTAATGAATGAAGTCTTGCTACTTTGGTTCAATACGCAATTGATTCGGTAAGTTTGACATAGGATTAAACTCGATCTTTTATCTCCGTTTCTAGCTTTTTCAAAGAGCTAAGTGGGCAATTCGTCTGTGTCAGTAGTTTATGTTTTATATAGTAGTTTTCAACTCTAAACGACGTCTTTTTCTAAGTTCTTAACCTATTTTTGCCTTATTTTTGAGAGACTTACAAAAACTCTGTATCGCATTGAATAGCTTATCAGGTGCTCTAAAAGACGGTGGTATCGCTGCATCGATTGGTGTAAGGACGCCAAAGATATTGACATTTTACCTTTTATATACTAGTTTTCAATTCTAAAAGACGTCTTTTTCTAAGTTCTTGACCTATTTTTGCCTTATTTTTGAGAGACTTACAAAAACTCTGTATCGCATTGAATAGCTTATCAGGTGCTTTAAAAGACGGTGGTAATGCTGCATCGATAGGTGTAAGGACGCCAAAGATATCGACATTTTATGTTTTATATAGTAGTTTTCAACTCTAAACGACGTCTTTTTCTAAGTTCTTGACCTATTTTTGCCTTATTTTTAAAAGACTTGCAGAAACTCTGTATCGCATTGAATAGCTTATCAGGTGCTCTAAAAGACGGTGGTATCGCTGCATCGATTGGTGTAAGGAGGCAAAAGATATTGACATTTTATGTTTTATATAGTAGTTTTCAACTCTAAAAGACGTCTTTTTCTAAGGTCTTAACCTATTTTTGCCTTATTTTTGGGAGACCTACCAAAACTCTGTATCGCATTTAATAGCTTATCAGGTGCTTTAAAAGACGGTGGTAATGCTGCATCGATAGGTGTAAGGACGCCAAAGATATCGACATTTTATGTTTTTTCTAAGTTCTTGACCTATTTTTGCCTTATTTTTGAGAGACTTACAAAAACTCTGTATGGCATTGAATAGCTTATCAGGTGCTCTAAAAGACGGTGGTATCGCTGCATATGGAAAGCCTTCAGCAGAAGTGGACATAGAATGTCGCCTTCCGCACTATGGTCCGGTCTCAGGAGCAACTGAATTAGGTAGTCAAGTCTGATAGAGAAAGTAAGAATACTGACTTCTACAGAATGAAAAATTCTTGCTTCATATATAGTGTTTAACTGTGTTATGATACAAGTCCACATGTTACCAGATGTGACTAAAAAAATAGAACACTACTCAAGTTTTTAGAGCACTCATACATACATTTCGGCTGTAGAAGTCTCAGGGAAGGAACATAGTGTGACAATTTTTTTTCGAAAAATTTAATGCACAGTCCTTTCTATTCGTAAAAAGTCAGTATTATAAATCCTGACGATCTACTTATTTCAGCAAGAAACAATGCTTTCGCGCATTTTCTTAGTGTGATTCGCGAGATTTTTTCACTGTTATGCTGATAAACATGGTTGAAGAGAATCTGTGAATTGCAGGGGCTAGCTAATACCCTTTTTGTCAGCTGTCAGAGTTTTCAAATGAATAAGGAAAAGTAAAGTTTTTGAAAGGCTAGGCTAGGTTAGGTGGCTTCCCTCCGTAAAGCTGTGGGAATCACTTTGACGAAGATCGATTCATTGTGCTACCATTCGAGTCGGCTTGGTCACCACTACTCTTAGAACCATTTTGAGTGTAGAATAAAATTCGATAGTTTGTTGATCTCCTTGTCGGATAGATCCGTATGCTCATTGAAGAAGTTATTATTGCTATTATTAGGGCTGGATTTTCATGCACTTAAAAACGCAAAATTGCTGTTTTTCTTCTTTCATTCGAAAAAATGGCGGCTGAAGCGCATCGAGAACTAGAAACAGTTTACGGAGATGCTGCTCTAAGTGAAACAACGTGCCGTGATTGGTTCCGTCGCTTCAAAGACAATGATTTCGATGTTGGCGACCGTTCGCGTGAAGGAAGGCCAAACACCTTCGAAGACGCTGAATTGGAGGCATTGCTCGATGAGGATCCATGCCAAACGCAAAAAGAGCTTGCATCAGTATTAGGAGTTACCTGCCAAGTGATTGCATGCGTTTGGAATGATTCAAGAGCAAGGAATTTGGGCTCCCTTTGATTTGAAACCAAGAGACGTTGAGCATCGTTTTTTCGCCTGTGAACAACTGCTCCAGCGGCCAAAAAAGTAATCATCATCACATCGTTACGGGTGATGAAAAATGAATTCATTACAGAAAACTTATCTTATATTATGAGAGGACCAAAGGCTGCTCATCGGAGGCGGGCACTTCACACAAAAAAACCCCTTCCTCTGGAAAGGCAACACAAATGACCGTAAAGAGTCGAGACAAGCACCTCTCCTACAAAGAGGCAGCCATCTCCTCCGAAAAGGTCAGGATAGGGAAGGCTGGCAGTGACAGCAGAATGACCAGCGCAGATTGCCAACACTGCGAGGATCATCTACTGGAGCTTGCTTCAGCAACAGGCTTCTGTATTCAAGCGGAGAGGTCTGCTTTGATGAATGGTACCTTCGTGGTGAGCTGTTCCTCTCAGCAGACATCTGCCTGGATCAGGAGCATGGTGCCGAAAATCCCCCCCCTGGGAACTAGCACTTATCAAGTAGTTAGTCTCCCGAAACTAACGCGCGCCATCTGCTGGATTCCGGGAAAACCCGGAAACAAGCTGAAAGTGCTGACGCGACTACGTGCGCAGAACCCGGGACTCGACACGAGGGCCTGGACTGTCTATTCCTACAAGGAGAAAAAGAACTCTCTGAAAAAAGAGGGCTTCATTCTGGTAGTGGGAATAAACAATGGCTCTGTTGAGGCCCTGAAAACCGCGTACGACTCACGTCCCTACTTCGGCCTTGGTAGGATTGTATTCCATTTTGATGTCAAGTAGTCGAAGGATGGAACGTGTTCCCCAGTTGAATCCATGATTTTTACTCAGATCAACCTACAGCATTGAAAGGCTGCTACCGCTCTTCTAAGTAGCAGAATTGCATGCAGTAGTACAAATCATCACATTGTATCCATTCAAGAACCATGGGTGTGGAACAAACGCCTGTGTGGTCTTGGTGGCATACGTGATGCTACAATCCTTTATGATGAGCGATCCGAAAGGCCCAGGGTCTGCCTCATCATATCGAATACGCTATCGGCAACCAAACTTGGTCAATTCTGTGGTCAAGATCTGGTAGCTGCGAAAGTGAGCTACAAGGCGCACGGAGAAATTGAACACTTCGTCGTGGCGTCTGCTCTACCGGAGAGGAGACCATCTTTTAAACTTCATTCTTTCGTCTGACCTTTTCATCAACAATGTTGGCTCTCTACCAACCTTTGTGACGGCGAGACGACAGGAAGTGATTGACCTAACCTTATCTAACAGGCATGCGAAGGCCATCACTAACTGGAGAGTCTCACCAGATGTTACGCTGTCAGACCATAGATACATCGAATTCCAATTGAAGTGCGGGATCTCCCCCTCGCAGCCCAAGCGGAATCCGAGAAAAACAGACTGGGTGCGATTTAGGGAGGAGCTTGAGAAATCCACTCAAGCCCCGCCTAAACTCAAAACTAATCAATCGGTGGAGGATGCAGTTCATAACCTGAACAGCGCCATCACCAAATGTTTTGAACTCGCATGTCTTGTCAAAAAACCTCCCAACAGGAAGCCGGTTCCCTGGTGGAATGCTGAGCTCCAACGGCTTCGTAGGGAAGCCAGAAGTCTTCTGAACAGATCGCTTAAATCGAACTCGGAAGATGACTGGAATAAATATCGATCGAAGCAAGCTTTAAGTCGCCGGGCACTGATGGGATATACCCCGTTATGCTGCAAAAAGGTATAAGACAGCTGCTTCCTACACTGAAAAGAATTTTCACTGCTAGCCTGGCACTTGCCTACATACCTATCCCTTGGCGCGCGGTGAAAGTGGTCTTTATTCCCAAAATAGGGAAAGAGGATTACTCACTAGCCAAGAGTTTCAGACCAATAAGTCTAACATCATTCCTGCTGAAAAGCATGGAAAGACTAGTAGAGTTGCACGTGCGCAAAGTTGCCCTTCGAATACATCCTCTGTCGGACATGCAACATGCTTATCAGCGCGGAAAATCCTGCGAGACTGCGCTTCAAAACCTAGTTGGGAGAATTGAATGCGCTCTCGAAAGGAAAGAGTACGTACTAGGCATTTTCGTCGACATTGAGGGAGCTTTTGATAACGCTACCTTCGACAGCATGTGTAACGCTGCTAGACGGCATGGCGTAGATGAAGCACTGGTGGATCAAAGCAATGCTTGTGCACAGGACATTGATCGCTGATACAGGCCTCGAACAATGTGTCAAGTCTGGAGTAAACAGGGGCTGCCCGCAAGGTGGCGTCTTGTCTCCGCTGCTATGGTTCATGGTGGTCGACTCTCTGCTAGATGCTCTCAATGCCTCTGGAATCTATGCCCAGGCCTATGCGGATGATGTTGCTGTTCTCTCTGTCGGCTCATGTTTAGCGAATGTCTGTCTCAAAGCGCAGGCGGCGCTAAACGTGATCGATGACTGGTGCACGAGAAATGGGCTGTCGGTTAATCCTCTTAAGACCGATGTCGTTCTCTTCACGAGAAGGAGGAAAACAACTGGCATTGCTCAGCTGGTGCTAAAAGGCATTCCCATCCCTATATCCAAGGAAGCTAAGTATCTGGGAGTCATTCTAGATAACAAACTTCTCTGGTCAAAACATGTTGAGTCCAAAACCACCAAAGCGCTGTCAGCTTTCTGGCAATGCAAAGGTGCCTTTGGCAAAACATGGGGCTTATCGCCGAAAAAGGTCCTCTGGATCTACACGGCAATGGTAAGACCGATAATCTCATATGCATCGGTTGTTTGGTGGAGCAGGCTGACACGAAAACACGTTGTGGCTTCACTCACCAAACTCCAAAGAGCGGTCTGCCTCAGTTGCACGGGGGCTTTCCCCAGCACACCGGGAGCTGCTTTGGATGCTATGATGAACCTTCCACCCCTTGACATATATATCAGAGGGTGTGCACTGAAAACTATTTCTCGCCTAAAGAGGAATGGTCTTTGGTACAACTCGCAGTGGAGTGAAAGTGTACTTGAGAGAGAAATATCCTACGATCACTGTCTCATGGATATGCCCTCTGACGCAATGACACCTGCCATCCTACTGCGCTGTAACTACACAGTCACATTTCCTTGGCGTCAGGACTGGTTTTGGCCAGACACTGAACCTGGAATAGAATGTCTTCGCATCTTCACAGATGGCTCCAGGACTGATCAGGGATCTGGCGCCGGAGCTTTCTTCGAGCGCGAAAACATTCGACTGCACTTCTCGTTAGGAAAATATGCGTCTGTCTTCCAGGCGGAGATTTACGCAATCCTAATGGCCATGCACTATGTTGTGAAACACAGATGGAGGGGAAAGAGCATATGTGTCTGCAGTGACAGCCAAGCTGCACTCAAAGCTGTATCCAATCCTCTGTCCAACTCCAAACTAGTGCATGAACTCAAGACCTTCTTGAACAAAGTCGGAAGACTTAATTCACTTAGGCTTGTATGGGTTCCAGGTCACTCTGGAATCCCAGGAAACGAGATCTCCGATGAACTCGCTAGAAAAGGCTCAGAGGAGAGTTTCTCAGGGCCTGAACCCGCCTTAGGTCTTTAACGTACACAGTCGCAGATGGAAGGAATATCCAGGATGCAGGATGACTAAGCGCGTACGCCCTGACGTCTGTAAAAAGTCCGCAACATTCTTCTTATCCTTAAGAAGAAATGACTGCAGAAGGCTAACGGGCGTCATTACGGGCCATTACACTTTTGGCAGGCATCTTTACGTGCTTGGCATCAGTGAGACGCCTACCTGTGCTGCTTGTTGCGAGGAGGACGACACAGCGGAACACTTTCTCTGCGACTGTCCCGCCTTCGCTCGTGCACGGTGGCGCACTCTTGGGGCCGACGTGGTGGGTGCCGAATCTCTTAGCTCAACATCACTGAAGCCCCTCCTCACTTTTCTCCGGACAACGGGGAAAATACAATAAAGACAAGGTGTCTGTCTGGTAGTATAATGGACCAGTACTTGTGTCTGAGTGCTCCAGCAGATAGTAGAAGCCTCCAACAAAAAAAAAAAAAAAAAAAAAAAAAAAAACATCCTGTGTTGCGAAGATTGCGCTTCACTAACAAAGCTGTTGTGCAGATGTGTTGCTGCTTATTCGACTATGCTCCCGAATTTCTGTTTCAAACCGGATGTTCCGTCACTTGGGTGAAAATCAAATCCACATCCATAGCGACTAGCCAATTCATTCCATTCTTTGATGCAGTATCCGCTTGTAGCAAGAATTGTTTCAGGACAATCATCGGTAGACGTTCTTCTTCCATTTCTAAAACTTTAATAATGTAATCGAAGTGAAATTTCATGGTTAACAATATAAGTGGCGAACAACCTGTTTCTATGTACAACATGTAATTCGGGGTGCTGTCTGGCAATCTGAATATACGTTTTATACAAAATCTTTGAAATTTCTCGACTGTAATTTCTGGACTGTAATTTCTCGACTGTAAAGTTCTAAACGGAAGTTGCAATGGTGATTTAAGAGGCGAATACACATTTATTAGAGGTACGGCATGTTCGGTAATAGATTACTGTTTTGTTACTGGAGATTGGAACGAGATGCTAACAGATTTTAGAATAGTGAACAAGATATACTCGGACCATATGCCATTGGAAATAAACTTCAATGTTCAAAATCAAAACACTGACTGTACTCTCGAACTCAGCCTCTTACCAAAGCTAGTTTGGAATGATAATAATAGAGCTCACTATCAATCTAATTTAAATAATGAACTTTTAAATCTTTACACTGCCGAAACAACACCAAACATTGACCAATTAACGGCTATCATAAAGAAAGCTGCATCGCCCCAACAATCACCGAGGAAGATCGGAAGCAGCAAACAAAAGTGGTGCGATAAAGACTGTGTGAAGGCAAGAACCCGGTCATTTGCTTTCCTTAATCTCCTTCGAAAACATAACACTCTTGTTTTTAAACGACTCTGTTTTTAAAACAACAAAGCACCAGGAGAAGATGGAATACCCTTCGAATTCTATAAAAATAGTACAACGGAATTTGCACAAGCGCTTACAAATGAATTTAACCGACTCTTCCAACATGAACTTATCCCGCAATGTTTTAAAAAATCTATTCCCACTCCACAAAAAAGGGGATTATGCAAACCCATTAAACTATAGAGGAATATCTTTTTTAAATACTGCTTCCAAACTCTTTACTGCGCTAATTTTCAATAGACTTACTAAATGGATACAAAGCAAAAACATTTTACGTGAATTCCAAGCTGGTTTTAGGCGGAAATATTGTACGGTAGACCAAATTTGTATTCTTCAGAGTATTGCGCAAATGTACAAGCGAAAGAATAAAAAACTTTATGCCATGTTTGTAGACTTTAAATCTGCTTTCGATTCAATTCCACGTGAGGCGCTTTATTATAAACTTTTCAGTATTGGTGTCAGCAGTAAAATTGTTAATATCATTAGAGCCCTTTACGACAATAACACAGCCAAAGTATGAGATGGAAATTCTGTGTCTGAAGAATTCCCTACTACGATGGTTGTAAAGCAAGGGTGTATACTAAGCACTCTACTCTTTATACTGTACATCAATGATATAATTGGTGGTATTGAGATTAACCAAGTAGTAATACCAGGTCTCATGTTCGCTGACGATATTATCTTCCTAGCTGATTCAGTCAATAGTATGCAAATCAAAATCAATAAACTCGAAAAGTACTGTAAAGCATGGAATCTCACAGTAAACCTGGAGAAGACTAAAATAATGATATTTAGAAACGGTGGCGGGCGCTTCTCGAGAAACGAAAATTGGACATACCAGGGTCAACCAGTCGAAGTTGTACGCGAGTATAAGTATTTAGGTGTCCTGTTTACCGCAAGTCTGAACATCGAAAAACACCTTCGAATGAAACTGAGCGAAGCAAAGAGAGCAATTAATTTAGTCTGGAATTCTTGTATTCAGAACAAATATATAGCGCATAGCTCTAAGCAAAAAATGATTCGATCGACTGCTCAGACCATACTTCTGTATGCAGCACAAGCCTGGGGGTATAACAGCTCTGATACAGTGGAGAAATTTCAAAGATTATGCTGTGTATTTGATGGGATCAGGGCGGTGTTATTTATTATGAGCTTTTGAAACCAAACGAAACCATCACTGGGGAATGGTATCGAACTCAATTGATGAGATTGAGCCGGACACTGCGATAAAAGCGGCCACAATACGAGCAGAGGCACGAAAAAGTGATTCTACAGCATGACAACTTTCGGCCTCACGTTGCCAAACCCATTAAAAGCTACTTAGAAACGCTCAAATGAGAAGTCCTACCCCACTCGCCATATTCCCCAGATATTGCGCCGTCCGATTAAATAATAAAAGTAGCATTACTTTAAGATTTAACTTAGGTTTTCAAAATGAAAAAAGAATATAAGAAATTTAATGGTGCGTGTGCATTTTTACGGTTTTTTTTTTTTTTTAAATTTGAGTTAATTTTTCGGAAATATGCACAAAATATGCATTTATTATTAAAAATATGCAAGAATGTGCAAAATATGCATTTATAGTAAAACATGCAAAAATATGCACTAACGATTGGATGCCAATTTAAAGGAAAATGCATGAATCGGAAAGATAACTTATCCTAGTGCTTCTAATGTGTCTCAAAAAAAATATGCAAATGCATTGAAATCCTAGTCCTAGTTATTATTATTATTATAAGTTTAATTAATCCATTTTTTTTTCTTATTTTCTTAGTGACTAGAAGTATAATTCATATAAGCATTTAATAATATAATATGTGTATATAGATTTTACTAAGTTTAAATTGATAATTCAAGGGCGGATATAAGCCTCCCCAATGTTTTTCAAGCATTTTTATCTTTGGCAATTCTTTCCCACCTATTGCAAATTTGGCATATATCAGCTCTCCAAAGTTTGATTTGCCTTCAGATTCTTCTTGTACCATTTCTTCGGATCCATATTGTAGCGGTTATCGGTTATCTTTCATCCTTGCTATATGTCCAACCCAGTTCCATTTTTGTTGTCTCGCAATTACTACCGCATCTGAGAAATTCGTCATATTTCTAATGGCTTCATTTCGTATTCGTTGTCTTCTGGATATTTTTAAAATAGATCCTTCCATTGCTCTTTGAGTTGTTCTCAGTTTTTGAGTTGATTTGGCAGATAGATTCCAAGTTTGGGAGCCGTAAGTCATAACTGGAAGTATAATAGCGTCAAGTAGATATTTTCTGCAGCTTGAGCTAAGGTTAGAATCGAAGATATGCTTATGCCTCCAAAATTGCTTCCAGCTATTTGATATCCTTCGGTCTATTTCCTTTTCTTCTCTGTTTTCGAGTGAGATTAGCTGCCCTAGGTAAACATACTCTTCAACATATTCTATTGTTTTATTGTTTACAATGATTTCCTGTTGTTCGCCTTTGCTCATTAGTTTTGTTTCTTCGGCATTCATTGTTAGACCTACAGTGGCGCATCCTTTTTCTCAATCTTATATCATCTGTTTCATGACTTCTAGTGTTTTTGCCATAAGTACAATATCATCGGCAAATCTTATATTGTTCAGGTAATTTTAGTCCTAATAAATCCCAGTCCATTGAACGAAACATATCTTCTAGGACGGCGGAGAAGAATGCAGGTAAAAGTGTGTCTACTTGTCTAATTCCTCGACCTATATTAAATGTTCTACCTTTGTTTTGCAAAGAAATTCTAGCATTCTTATTATTTTGTTGGGTATAACTTGTTTTTTCAGTGCCTTCCAGATTGTAGCATGTTTACTGTATCGAAAGCTTTAGCAAAGTCAATAAAAGCTAATACTAAATTTTGTTGGTATTCGGTACTTTTTTCAATGATTTGTTTGACTGTAAGTTGAGAATTATTTTAAGTACATTATTGAAGAAATATTCTCCCTGAAATCATCTTCTTGAGAAGGCTAGGGCAGGGCAATTGAATATGAGGTAGGATGGAGATTGTTCCTCTTCCTCAACATGACACCTACTGCAATAGTGGTTATATCAGGTCACGCTATCTCTCATTTACCTGTTGCAGTGCTTGTTTCGAGATTTATTTTATTTTATTTTATTTTCATTTATGCGTTTCCACTGGTGAGTGGATTTCCCATTTAACAGTCGTGAGCTCCAGTGGGGGGCCTATTTTGGTTAGTTCGCCTGCTTCACAGTTACCTGGTATATCACTGTGCTCAGGTTACATATCTCATTTAGAGATATGCAGCAGTGCCTGACCAATTTTGATCTTATTATTGGTGATTCTAGTCCTTTTATTGCCGCTGGGATATCTGTTTAGATAACGATGTCTCACAGAAAGCCAGTCGGCGGCCTTACGAATTGCTGTTAATTCAGCTTAGAACATACTACACTGGTTCGGTAGCATAAAGGGTTGGCTGGCTTTTAGGGTCGGTGCATAGACACCGGCACCCACACCATTGCCTGTCTTGGACCCGTCTGTGTATATTTTCAGTGCAGTGCCTTTGCTTGGAATTTTGAACTCTAGGGTCGGGATTAAGTAGTCCGTGACTTCACTTAGATCATTGCTTTGTCGTAGAACACTAGTGTGCCCTTTTTTGGAGAACTTTCAATGAGCTGATTCCTTAAGTCGCAGCGCCAATTTCTTTGCCTTTCTTTGCAAAAAAGATCCAAGGGAAGTTCGCAATGCCCCCGTTATAGCGATTGGTGCCATCTTTTGAACTCTATTAAGAAGTATAGTTAGATCTGTACAGTGCCGACCACCAGACTGAGCAGCA
The DNA here is from genome assembly GCA_958301585.1 of Merodon equestris. NCBI lineage: Eukaryota > Metazoa > Arthropoda > Insecta > Diptera > Syrphidae > Merodon > Merodon equestris. Next base: position 94,595,154 of record OY284414.1, read on the forward strand.
CTACATTAATATAAATGTAGGTCTAACAACCGCGGTATACAGCCAGTCATATGGGGCTTGATACAATATCTGGTGCCCAAGACCACTTCCGCATTCAATTTCCAGTTGAGCTTCCCGTCGCGTATCGGCGAATCTAAGGTAAGTCCCATTGGGTTTTTGTGGAAACTAGCTCTGTTTTGGAGGATTTATTTCAAGTTCGCAGTTCTCTATCCATTTGGCCGCCTAGGCCTATTTTCATAAAATTTCTGATTGTTGGGAGATGTTTTCCGCTAATTGCTAGTGCAATATCGTCTGCATACGCAATGATTTTACACATGCTGGCCTCCAGGGATAGGAGTAATTCCTTTTCAACTAGTACTCGCAATTGCGGCGATAGTACTCCTCCTTGTGGTTTACCACGTTTTACTGCCGTTTTTGTGTGGTAGTAGACAAATTTCGAATGAATCAACCTGCTTGAAAGCATTTGTTTGATCAAAAGTATTATATTACCATTAACCTCTATTAATGCATTTGTGATGGCTGGTGGTTTTTTGTTTTTGAAAGCTCCTTCAGTTCCAAGGAAGGCAATCATGGTGAATTCTTTGTTGAAAAGTGGTTTTTCAACGGTTCCAACTATCGAGTGTAGAACTGTGTTTGCTGATTTCCCCTTACGTTTTCGGGAATGTACAGGTCCACCAGTCTCTTTAGCTTCGTAAGAAGAAAGGAAATGGACTGATAGTTCTGGTGTCTTTAGCAGTTGTGTGGGAGGCTTTTCCTGCTTTTGGTATAAATGTTACATTTACATCCAGGATAGTGGTATGTAGCCTCAGTCTGGGCTGGATGAGAGCAGTACCAAAAGCCACGGTTCGAGAAGGCCGTAAGCACTTTCTATCTCTTTCGGACAGATTCCATCTGGACCTGCAGATTTATATGGGGGGAAGCTATTGACTGCCCATTGGAGTTTCCTTTTGTTTACTACTTCCTTTGAAATGAACGACTCGGTATGAGTTGTCTAAAGTTATAGCTACTAGCCTCTGCTTCTTCTAACTCCGCGATGAGTAAAACTAGGACCCAAAAACATTTAATCGACACTGTCTTGTTAAAGTTTTAAAATAAACCGACATATCTTATTTTTCTTGTTGATTTTTTTTATTGGTCATTGAAGTTGTCTTTTACTACTTTTCAAGTCGGGGCTCATATCGTTGAAGACCTTCGTTTTTAACCGTAAACGATAACCGGAACGATAAGTTCCGCAGTATGAGAGCATCCAGAGTTTGTTGCTTGTTCTAATAGACCCATGACTTCAACCCGTAAACTACAAACAAAAAAAATCTGGAGTCCCGGTCAAATGGGGCAATCTGGATGGCATTCGCAACTCAATAAAACGCAGTTTTCTTGCGGGGTTGCACCGTTTTATTGGAACCACATGTCCTTCCAGTTCAATTAGGATAATAATAACTCGCTGATCATAGTTCTGTAACGCTCACCAGTCACATGTTACCCATGATATCCTCGAAAAAATTAGGCCCGATGAAACCTCCAGTGTAAATGGCTCACCATGCAGTGACTTTGAGTGAATGTAAAATGTGGAAATGGCTCCCGTCGATTAAGATTAATTTCAATTGAAAGTCGCTACTTCGTCATTAAGGTCGGAGACTGCAAGCATAGTTTAGACGCGGTTGAGGGTCTACAAGCGGTAGCTGGTAGATTGCTTGCACCTTGTGGGGAAACATATTCCCGCCTTTGGGCGCTACGGAGATTTGGTAGACTTTGACGGCTTGTCCGGGATATTTTTAACAATGGTCACGATAAGCTCGTCGGAGCGAGCGCTACAAGACCATCCGGCTGCTTCTCTGTGACATGTTATCTATATAGTTGTTTCGAGGTCTGATTAGTTGACATAGGACGGCCCGGAGATCTGGGTCTGAAGTTTGGTTGCGCCAAAATCACTGACGAATTATTCTGTAAAAAGGAGGATTCCGCGGTTTTGAGGAGTATAGCTTTCCATGGATTATCGAGGTGTATTCTGCTTCTGCCGCCCTTTGTTAGCTATGACATTTTTTGTGGGATATACATACTGTGAAGACTATTTGGAAATGATAAATTTCTGCCCCCTCTCGAGACCGAAGATATATACAGGGTTTCCTGCCACGGACAAATCCGTATTCGAATAAGTTTGTCTTCAACAGTCGATGGAGCAATGATACCTAGAAGTTGTTGGATTACGCATAGTCTAATATAGGAGCTAAAGAATGTCAGGGTCTTTAAAACGTCAATTAATGTTACACCGTAGATGCTATGCCTGTAGGTATCAAAAAAATGGTGTTTGCACCAGTGAGTGTTTCCCCAGCAAAGAGGCTTAGTGTCATTACCTTCGCCACCACCTCTAAATCTACGATAGAATTGTGGAACTCTCTCTACACATACGAGTATGTAGGTTTTAAACTGTCCAAAATACTCCAAAAGAAAAGAATCAAACAGACAGATATTTATTCACTTTCCTTTATAATCCTTTCAATTCAGCCATAGATTAAAGGTGTTGAATTATAAATCTTAACAACGGATGGTGTCGGATGATACGCGACTACTGGGGTAGTACCTGAAAATGGATAGCTGAAGATTGGATAGGCACCAAAATTCTGGAATAGCGGTGCACCGGGAAGTGAAGGTGCTGGAGTCGCTGGACCTACTGCAGCTCCGCCACCAGGGGCAGCAACAACTTCTACGGAGTCAGCATCAACTTGAGCGGCTTCGGCTGATTTGCCAGTAGCTTCGTTTGGGATAGGTTTTTCCTCTGGCGTTTCTGCACTAGGTTCGGCGGCTTTGACAACTGGATAACTTTCGACAGACTTGGCAGCTGGTACGCCCACAACATTTGCAAGTGGTACATTTCCCACAAGATCGGTAAAACTCTGGTATAAAAGACCCGATGGAGCTATCACAGGGTGCGTGATAATTCCGCCTTGCACGGCAACGAAAGCGAACAGAGCTACAACAGTAATCTACGTAAACAAAGAAATATAAGCGCTCGTGGTTAATCTTTATGAAATCTATAGAAACTCACCGATTTGAACATGTTTACGTTGATAGATGAATTGAATCTGAAACTTGATTTGGTGACACTAACTATTTATACCCAAATGAGATGTGTGCTACACAATGGTCTTCCGACGCAGATTCGTCAATCTAGATTGTGAATTGGTTGGAATATCTCAAGGCCGGCGGATATTGTTTTCACAATTCTTTTTTCGCTTAACCAATCAACAGTATCCACCAGGTACTGTGCACATACGAACATTTAATGCATTAACGTGGCGAATTGAAGCGTGGATGAAGATTATCACGTTTCACATGACACTCCCAGTTTTGACTGGGCTGTGACTGGTAGCAATTTGACCTCTATTGGGTGGGCATCGACCAATTAATTGCTAATCATCTTGCTTCTGCAGTTGGCTGAAACTGTTACTTGCTCAAGGTCAGGTTCAAGCTCGAGGAGGTACTGGTTCGCGAATAACAGCGCGGGTAGTCGTGTGAATCATTTGGGATTTGTGTGTTATAATACTTGCTCAGAAGAAGGAGGAGAAAAGAATACGTTAATGATCATTGCATCAGGTTAGGTTCCTTCTATATATGTATCCGGTTATGTCAATTAATATGATATTTGGCCAGCGATAAGCACGTGAACAATAGATCACTATTTCTACTGTCGTAAAAACCTCAATATCATATCTTCTGGATATAGCACCCTTTTGTGGTCATATTTTTGGATCCGACTTACCTGGAGAAACGATACTTTGCCTTGAGGCAAAGAGATAGAGATGGCAATAGCGCTGATCCTTCGATGAATTCAGTCTATTGTTCCTTAGAACAGAGAAAATATGCCTTTTTTATTGTAGGACAAGGGTTCAATTAACTTATTTGCGGGTACCCTGAACACCAATAAAGGGAGATACATATGTCTGATCTCTTCTAAATGCTGACGCTCAATACCAAACTACAATGACACTCTAGTAAACCGACACGGTAGTGATATTAGGTTTTCTTTTCATTTTTATTTATATCAATGAATCGTCCTCGGCGTTTAAATGGCCGACCAAACGAGACTCCGAGTACGGACTGATGATCCGCATACAACCTTCAAATAACGACAAAGTGTGGAATCTGAGGGAATTGGAGTTCCATCCTCAATGTGGAAAATCTTCATTGACGAAGGAACCAAATCACGAAGAACGGACTGTACATCAGCTCTTGGAGTTTTTATCTTATGACTACCAGAGGCATGGTGCTTAATATGCAATGTTGTAATGCCCAGAGATTTGCATTTTTCAGCGACATCATTAGTGGCCAACATAGCCGCATAGAGTGAAGCCTCATCACGATCAGCCTTCAAGGGCAATAGTTTCATGGCCGGACAAGTCAATTACATGAACGAATGCATAGTTGAAATTGGCATATACGAGTATATACGAGAGTGGTCCGATAAGTACTTAGCCCCACCGCCAGATGGCGCCAGTATCGCAAGAGCAACTTACAATCGTGTAGTACATTCTAGTAGACGGCTACTGTCGACATTTCAGCCGGATCGGACTCGCAGTTTTGTTTTGACGTGACAAAAGAAGGTGAGCGAGATAGCTGAGACAGTAGGCATTTTAAAAATCGCATGGGTCATATCCTGCATGAAATTTTGGGCGCAAGAAAGCTGTCGGCGTGATGGGTGCCGCGTTTGCTCACTCCGGACAACAAGCGCAACCGTGAGACTACTTCAATCCGAAGGAGTTTCTGCGTGGTTTCGTGACAGTCGACGAAACATGGATCCACTGGTACACACCAGAGACCAAGGAACAGTCGAAACAGTGGACTTCACCCGGCCAACGTGCTCCGAAGAAGGCGAAGACTGTCCCATCGGCCGGAAAGGTGATGGCCACCGTTTTCTGGGATTTACAAGGTGTGATCCACACCGACTACCTGGAGAAGGGCAAAACGGTCACAGGGCTGTACTATGCCAAATTATTGGGCCGATTCGACGCCGAATTGAAGAAAAAACGGCCCCACTTGGCGAAGAAAAAAGTGCTCTTCCACCATGATAACACACCGGCTCACACCTCCACCCTCGCCACGGCCAAATTGGTCGAATTGGGCTACGAACTGCTGCCCCATCCACCGTATTCTCCAGATTTGGCCCCGTACGACTTCTTTTTGTTTCCAAACTTGAAAAAGTCACTCGTCGGGCAGAAGTTTCAGTCGTATGAGGAGGCCATGTCGCCGCCACGGAGGCCTACTTTGCAGACCTCGAGAAAACGTATTTTTCAGACGGGTTAAAGAAGTTGGAGCATCACTGGGTCAAGTGTATCGAGCTAAAAGGAGACTATGTATATTCAAAAATAAATCGCCGTTTCTCCAAATTTTTTGTTTTTCCTTTGTAGGCTAACTACTTATCGGACCACCCTCGTATGTATATGAGCTACAACAAACACCAACTTGCGGTCCAAGCGGCAATTAGACTTCCTCCTTTTTGTCTCATGGCGTTAACCAGATACGTAAAGGTCATTAGATATGAAATTTTCGATTTTTAGTGTAAAATTAAACAACCAAAATCTCCATTAACATTTATAACATCCTTACGCCCAACTAAAGTAAATACAGTAGAATTTCGAAAAGATGAACAGATATAAAAAAAGGCATCGTTCATTTTTCTGAACATTGAATATTTTATTCACTTTATTTTTAAAGAACACAAACATAAAAAAAACAAAAAAAAAAAAACTTTTTGAGAAGTAAAAAAAACGTCCTTATTCAGGAATTTTTATAAAGAAACTTTTTCTGTAGCGGACTGTCTCTCTCGTGCAAAAAGAAGTTTCATTACTGCCTTTTGTCGTAAATCTCTTAAGACTAAAAAAGTGGTTAATTTTTCTTCCGTTTGTTTCGCAAATTTGAGGCACGTTTTTGTAGGTGATATGGCTTCTGTCGTTTCCATTACTTCGATGACACTTTCTTCTGAGGTGACTTCATCCTCCCCATCAGAATAAAAAGGAACTCATTCTCTTACGTCGTTAGTTGTTAATTGAACCTTTAAATGGGATTTAATTGTTCTCGAGAACTCGATAAACATTCTTTTCAGCATTTACTTGATTGATCTGATAGTACCATTCGACAGCGTACAGAACAGGTCCAATGATCGACGTCATTGTCACTCTTCTGCAGCATGACTTCGAAAATAGTGATGACTGGAAGCTGAAAATCAACTGGCTGGCGAAAAAGCCTGACCGACTTTGAAAAGTCATGGGACGCCATATGGTTAGATTTGTTTTACAAGCTCACCAAATTACATTCTATACATAATTTACGTAATGTCTATGGGCACGAAGCTTGTTGTTAAATGTGACAACCTTATTTTAGGTAGGATCTTTGATATTCAAAAAGGCTTAAAACAGGAAGTGGTTAACTCTGTGATACTGTTTAAATACTCATAAAGGCACATATAGATGCGTATCCTGCTGGAGCTAAGAATGCCTTTGGCATGACAAGGAATCAGTTTCACAACAGTCACCTTAACAGCAGAGTAAAATTCATATGCTATGTGGCCCTAATAAGAACCACCACATATTGTAGCCTGGTGTAGTATAATATAGCGCCATCTAACTTAAAAGATTCATGTATTCGAAAGGCAGTGCTTTAGGGTCTGTCTTAGAATGTACAGAACGCCATAGTTCCAGTTCACTCAATATGACTCTAATAAGGCCATGTAGGACGGAACAAACATATACAGAATCGACAGTTTTTTTTATCCAGTAACGTAATATTTTCTTGTCTTAGTATCGGCGAACTGGGATGTTCGCTAATGTTGTCAATGTTGTTAAGCAACTCGCCGAATTTTGTGGCTGTCAGAAAGGTCTGGTAGATCCCTTTTATTTCTTAGATTAGAGTCAGACAAGGGAATCTATTGTAGGCTGAGCAAGTCAGCATGCTTAGATGAACCTATAAACTGATTGAGGACTTTTAGCCTTGGTGAGATCTCGAGCATGCTGACTGAGCGGGGCAATCGCTGAATAATGAAATCAAGGGCGTAACTACTCGGAACGAAACATATAAACGCTAGCCAACTTGATTATATTTAAGATTAAAACTAAGAAAGTTAAGATAATAGGTTAGCTATTACAAATACAAAAAAAAAAAAAAAAAAAAACACACACATGAAGCTAGGCTTTTTACTAAAATTTTCCTAGAACCTCGAATTTTAGAATTTTAAAAGTATATAAGGGGTTTTCAATAAGGGCGGGTAGATGTTGAAATGGAATAAAACAAGCTGTGTGTGGGGTATTAACAAAATTATTTTTCTATTCGAAGGGCCTACGTATGCCATTATGTATGAAGTGTGACATCGTTGAAATGCTTGCCTCGGGTTCTTACGGTGGGACGGACCTGAGTGGTCCAGTTTTTAATTAGTCTTCTGCATAGATCCGGCTGAATTTGCGTGATGGCCTATGGTTATGTTTACCTTAAGGGCATCGGTCGATTGTGGTTTATCCACATAGACCTGTGACTTCAGAAAACCCCACAAAAAAAATTTAGCAAGGTCAAATCGCATGACCTTGGCGGCTAATTGACGTCACCAATGCAAAGATAACCTTACCCTCAAATCGTTTACGCAAAATTTCAATCGTGGTTTCCGCTGTGTACATAATGCGGTTTTGCTGGAAGCACATGTCGTCTAGATCCATATGGTTTAATTTAGCCCATAGGAAATTGGTTATCATTGTTCTCTAGCGTTCGCCATTGACGGTGACCTCCTCACCACCGTTGTTTTCGAAAAAGTGCGGACCAATGAAGTCGTCAACCCAAATTCCCACCAAATGGTAACTATGCATTGACACCTGGTGAACCTCGTGTGACTTGGTGGCGTCCGATAAATGGCAACTTTGCTTGTTAACACAGCCATTCATCGAAACGCTTCCAAACGCTCCGAAGCCCACTCAGTGAATACACGGCGTTGTCTATGGTCATGACCTTTGAACTCAGTTGGATCTTGTATAGGTGTAGGCCCAAGTCCCGATGCAAAATTCGCTAAGTTAAAGTCTGCGAAATGCCGAATTCTTGTGCATGGCGAGAAATCTTCTGCCTCAGGTTCTGCTGCAGACCTCCACGGATCGCGGTGATGTTCTCGGGCGATCTTACGTTCCCTGCACGTACGCATGTTGGCTGATTGAACAAAACAGATCGACAGAACCGGTTTTCTCAAATTTGGCAACAAACAGTGAAGAGTCGACTGTGAAGGGCCACCATAACAACGCGCGCAACGTTTGTACTAACGAAAATTAATTTTGATGAACAAATTTTATCATCGGACGTGCTGTTCAATCGTGTAATTTGCATGAGGAGCAGGGATTAGTGTACCACCAGAAGAGGAATTAATTAAAGACTTAAACGAAAACTGTGCTTTTGAAAATCTCAGAATTTTTGGAAATCTGAAATTAGGAGTAAGATCATTCTGGTTGACCTTTGGCTAACGTCTCTCTTTGTTGCTACCCTATACTAGATGAAGATTGCATCCTGCAGTAAAGTCCATAATCCTGAGTTTTTTGGTGATATGTGGTCTATGTTTTCTCATAAACCTTTTCCTTATCTTGGTCCTTACCAACTATATTTTCTAGTATAATAGGGTATCAGTAGTTTCCTTGAGTCCTCGTGCAGGGACGGGTTAAGAATATCCCTGCAGCGATACCTATCGCTTGTCGTAAAAGGCGACTAAACAAAGGTAAACAAAACTCACATCTAGGCAATTTAGAAAACACCAAGGTGAGCCTAGGGACACATATACCACCATTAAACTGCCCCACAAGTGTGCATGCAAATCAGTGGGTTGACACGACTGGAGATCACCGGTGTTGTAAGAGTAAGATCAATCAAAAATAAAAATAAAAAATCTGGAGCATGCCCGTGTCAAAAAGGAAGGGAAGAATGAAAACGGTCAAACCGTAGCATTATGGAAAAGAACGCTAAAAGGAAAAGCACTACCCCGCCAGGCACTACTAATGGTCGTGATCCTGGGACGAGCAGAAATGCTCGGGTCAGAGCTATAGGATTTCCGGGGGATAGCAAAGTAATGCAACGGCGTAAGCCACATTTAAGAGTCGCGAGTTGGAACGTTGGAAGCATGAGTGGGCGCAGCTATGAGCTTGAAGAAATTATGGTTAGAAGGCGAGTAGACATCCTGTGCGTACAAGAGACGAAATGGCGAAACACCGGTAATCGGGCACGTTTCTTGGACGTTAAAACAAAAGCCTACAAGATGTTTTACTATGGATTGGAACAAGGTAAAAACGGAATCGCCATCATCCTTGCGGCAGAGTTACTTGGCAACGTCTTAACCATTTCAAAGTCCAGTGACCGTTTGATGGCTCTCAAATTGGTGATGCATGGTGAGGTGTGGAACATCGTAAGCGCATATGCCCCTCAAGTAGGATGCGAACAAAAAGAAAAAGATGCATTCTGGCTAGATTTCCACAACCTTGTCAAAATCATCCCAAAGGAAGAGCTTTTGTTTGTTGGGGGAGATTTAAACGGACATGTCGGGAAGACAAGCGAAGACTATGAAGGCTACCACGGAGGGCTGGGATACGGCACCAGGAACTTTTCAGGTGAAGATATCCTAAACATGTGCAAGTCGTACGGTCTTATAGTGCTAAATACCATGTTCGTCAAACAAAGCCGGCACCTGATCACTTATAGCAGCGGCGGAAATGAAACTCAAATAGACTATCATTTGGTATCCAGTTTCATGAAGCCACGAGCTAAAGATTGCAAAGTGATCCTGGGAGACGCGATCGCCCCTCAACACCGTCTCCTCCTGACTGAATTTTTTATGGATGCGAGAAAGAAGTCAAAGCAGCAAACGAAGGTGTCTGAGAGAATCAAGTGGTATAAGCTGGATAAAGGAAAAGGCGAAGCTTTTATTACCATCATGGAAAACTACCTCTCTTCCATTATCGATGAGGTCGGTAATGAGGAGTGCAGAGCACAAGACATGTGGGATTCCCTACAACAATCTGGCCTGGAGAAAGCCAAATCACTGCTCGGAACATCTGAAGGCCCCTGCCAACACGCAAAAGAAACCTGGTGGTGGACAGACGAAGCCAAAGCAGTGATACACGAAAAGAAAATGGCTTTCCAAGCTTGGTCAAAGTGCTCTTCTACTAATAGAGAGGAAAAAGCTCGCCGTGAAAAGGTATATAGATGTTGCAAAGGTATCGCGAAGAAAAAATGCGCCGAATTCAAAGCGAAAAGCATGGAAGGCCTCTATCAGGAGTTGGAAGAAATATCGTCTTCCGCGTCTGACAGGAATCAGGCTACCCAGGAGCTTCGACAAAACAATTTGAACAAAGGAGCAAATATCTTTAAGATAGCCGCCCAGAGAAGAAGAAATGCTCAGGAGATTCGTTTCCCAAAGTTTATTAACAATGCTGAAGGCCAACTCCTTGTGGAAGACGAAAAAATTCTCCATAGATGGCGACAGTATTGCGAGGAACTTCTGAACGAACAGTTTCCCCGAGTGTACTTTCCAAGAGCCGCCCCGAATCATGCCGAAATACCCGACATCACAGTCGAAGAAGTTCGGTACGCGGTTAAAAACTCCAAGAAAAGAAAAGCTGTTGGGCCGGACGGGATACGCTCTGAGTTCTGGAAAAAGATGGGAGACATCGGGTCTAGATGGCTCATGGTTCTTATCTCCAAACTTATGAGAGGCGACACTATGCCTAATCAATGGAGGGAAAGCTATCTTCTTCCATTGCACAAAGGAAAGGGTGATACGCGAAATTGTGATACCGTTCTGTCAAGCTGATGTCGCACACCATGAAGATCGTTGAACGGGTATTAGATAGCCGACTGCGGAAAATAATACGACTATCTGATGACCAGTGCGGGTTTGTCTCGGGTAAATCAACAACAGATGCAATCCAAAGTATAAGGATCATGATGGAAAAGCATCGTGATTCTTCAAAGGACTTGCATATGGTGTTGGTTGATTTCGAGAAGGCCTTTGACCGGCAACCAAGAGATCTTTTATGGGTAGCGCTAAGACAAAAAGGAGTTCCAGAAACCTACGTGCGAGTGATTATGGACATGTACGAGAGAGCAACGACAAGAGTAAGATGCACCGCAGGAGTCACCGAAGAGTTCGCAATCAAAGTCGGTGTACACCAAGGGAGCGTCCTCAGCCCACTGCTTTTTATAGCAGTCCTTGATTGCTTGCTTGAAGGAAAAGTGACGGACCCCAATGTGCACCAGCTATTCTTTGCTGACGATGGGGCCATTATAAGTGATGATCAGGCGTCCCTACAACGAGCACTTGATGTGTGGGTGGACATTTTTGAGGGACACGGGTATCGTATTAGTTCAAAGAAGACAGAGTATCTGTGCTGCCCGTTCTCTGACCCTCATCAGCCTATTCCAGACATTTACTTGAATGGAAGAGCGCTTCCCAAGTGTGAAAAGTTTAAATATCTGGGATCTATGATTAATAGAGAAGCAACTTGTGATGACGACATCAAACATCGCGTAAGCGTAGGGTGGATGAAGTGGCGGGAAAACTCCGCCATCTTCTGTGATCGAAAATTTCCCCCTAAGCTGAAAGGAAGGCTCTACACTTCAGTTGTACGTCCGGCGCTCACATACGGTTCACAATGCTGGACAATGCACGAAAAGTATGAGAGCAAATTAACGGCAACTGAGATGAAGATGCTTCGCATGACAGCGGGAGTAACAAAGCGTGACAGAATTAGAAGTTCAAAGATCCGAGGAAGCCTCCACGTAAAAGAAACCATCACAAGAAATATAGAGCGCGACCGACTCAGTTGGTATTGCCATGTTCAAAGGAGAGATCCTTTGAACCCCGTCCAAAAGGCGTTATCAATCAACATTCCAATTTCAACACGCAAAAAAGGCAGGCCGAAAAACAATTGGTGCAAACAAATGCAAAAACACCAGCATTTGATTGGCCTCAGCGATGAAGTAATCCCAAACCGGGAAGCCTGCCGCTACTTTCTGAGGTCAAACCGGCGGACCCCACAAGCGGACCAGTAGGAATGCAGTTAAGTGGGAAGGTTATGGTCCTACACTTCTGACCATAACGACGCCGGGATAAAAAGGAAAAGAAGAAGAAGAAGAAGAAGTAGTTTCCTTGAGGATGTGAGCACATCAAAGGTTGCATTCGCCGTCGTCTCCACTCCTCAGTATTGATGTAAGTGCAAATTTCTCTAAAACAAGTGTGTGAACTGTCTCAATAGTACCAAATATTCCAAATATTGTGCCAAATATTCCAAATATTGTGCCAAATATTCCAAATATTGTGCCAAATATTCCAAATATTGTGCCAAATATTCCAAATATTGTGCCAAATATTCCTTCGTTTTTGTATTCACCTATCACTTATTTCGAAACTCACTTTCACCTGCAACTGAGTGACTAAATTACGATTGACGTCTGAACTTCCCGCAAAGTTTACATTTTCTCGGGCCAATATATTAGATTCAGTGGGATCGAGTCAGAAAAAATGGATTGCACAAGCAAGAGAAAAGGAAAAGGATGGACGAGTATACGACTTGCTCATTTGTCCACAGATACAGCGATTATGGGCCGGGATACTTATCCCTAAGTCCCTCATCCTTTATGCGAGTATACAAATGTGCCAACTTACGTCGAGTTCTGCTGACCTAATTGATTCCGTTTTACATACAAAACCACGCCATCGCAATGCATTAGTTTCGAAACGACTTAACCGGAGAATACATTCCAACCGCACCAAGGTCGCCTACCGCCGCCGGAAGAAACCCTATTAGTCACACTCGTGATACCAATCAATTCCACAATTCCTACAGCCAACCATGTTCGACCCAGACATCCAGATTCCATCAATGTACACAATGCGCGCGCACAAAATTCAGCGCGGTGCCCTGAATGCGGGCGCCTATCGAATTACCCACTCTGTCATGTGAGATATGAGGCTGACAAGAGGGCAACCTTTGTGGGACAGCAGCAGCGATTCAGGCAACATCATCATCGTCACCCAGCTACATGCGGCATGTCGTTCTCGTCGATGGCGTGCAAGGAAATCTGAGAATTTAGTTTCACAATAGCTCAATCTCCAGCTATTGACGGCAGTCAGGTTGACTTCGCATTTGGATGATTTCTAGATCTAGATTTCTCATGGTTGACGCGATCGTATAAAAACAAGATATTAACGAGATCTAAGCATCAGTAACGTATTGCATCTTGCATTGGAATATCGCCGCGGTGCATCATTAATTATATTTCGTGTCTTCGTCGGTTGTGTCCTCTTTGGTGAATACTCGTATCGTTACGTATAGTATCTGCAAGATAAAAGACTCAAGACACTATTGAAAAATGATTAAATTGGTAAACTTGTGATTCGCATGAGTCCTTCGAGCTGACTGTCGTCTCTTCTTCACAGATTATCGTCTCGTCGATGCTGATGGTAGCAGCAGCATACCCCTCGATTCAATTGCTTACGTCGCTACCATTCGAAGAGTCGATATCCCTATCATCATTGCATCAATCTCAACCATCGACTTCTGTGCTGGCAGCATCATCCGAAGAATCTGCAGAGCGCCCGGAACCAACTCGAGAAACACCAGCTCCATCACAGACGCCATCTACCCAAGCCGAAGATACGCCATCGTCCATTACATCCGAATCTACCTCTTCGGATTCACTACAAGCTGGTGACATATCATCAGCATTAACATCGTCGTCTCTCGGGTCGGTATCGATTCAACATCAGTTACTGCCACCGGAGACCATTTCGTTACCAATTACCATAACCACAAGTCCAGGTTTACGTACGGTCTTGGCACCGGAGACCATTCGCATACATGAGCCGACAGTAGCCAAGGTCGGCGAACTGGTACAGAAGATTCCCACAGCTGTGTCGCATCAGAGCTCGACTGTGGTCCATAAACATGCCGAGGTTGTTACGCCAATTGTTGCTCCAGCTGTTCGGACAATCACCTCGCAAGTGGTGCGAGCCTATCACACTCCGTTGGTTTATGCTGCACATGCACCGGTTATTAAACTCGTTCAGCATTGATTTGGACGATCGATGTCCTAAAGCTTGAAAATTTAGCTGACCGACTTGGACCATAACAAAATCTTCTCTTCATTCGAACTCGACTTTTCTTTTCTAGACTTCAATCATCATGGACTGTAGCCTGAGCCTATAGCCAATTTGTACTTAATTTTGTAATTGCATGACTTTTATGTTTAAGCTTGTCTTGTACGCGAATAAAACAAGTAGATAAAAGAAAGTTTGTGATAAAAAACACCAAACTGAAGTACTTTGGGTAGTAGGAACAAATAGAGCCGATGCCTCATTGAGTGTGATCGATGATTGCTATGGCAAACAGTGATACGACCTATTTAGTGTACATTTTCTAGGATATATTGGAGGTCAAACTTGGGAGACTTGAGGAGTCTGTTCTTTCTTTCGGGTGCATATCACGGAGTATAGTATCAAGCTGTAATATGTAGTTGAACAAATCCTCTTTCAAGTAATTGGTATTGATTTTTGTGGTTCATGATGATGAAAGGAGAACTGTGTGGCTTGAAGCATGTGGAGCTAAACGTCAACCTGGTTAGCGTCCGTGGGAAAAGGTCTCTAATGCTAAGGTTTCCGCATGAAAGTAATGTTCTTGCCTATAGCATTCACGATCATCAGATGAAGGCTGATTTTAAAGGCTTTCTATCTGTAACGGCTTTAAAAGCGATGCCTTTTGAAACCATGATCATATAATGTATTTGATCCTACCGTAATAGTGATCGTGCCCTATAACAAAAGCCATTTTGATATTAAAGTGAACTTTATTGTAAGGTGATCTAAAGCTATATTGATCGTGCTTATACTCGTATGCGATACTAAATTCATATTGATCTTACGCTGATTATGTTACTCATGTGATCCCGATTTAAAAGAGATTTTATTCCGGGAATAAACTCTTCTTGAGCTTACTGTGATCTTAGTCCGACTATGAGGACAATAACAGAGTGGTGTTCATGGTATAGCTGTCATTCTTTAACTGCTGTTTTTTTTTTATTTCGATTCTACAGTTTGACGAGAATTTTAATGCCACAGAGATCATGATAATTAAATGGTGCTTATGTCTAAGTTATTTTTGAAAAAACGAACAATTTTTCTTAGCTTAAGTTAATTATAATAATGTTAATTGTAAGTTGTTTATATAGTAGTCGAAAGGCATACGTAAAAATTATACAGTTTATTTTAGAGTGTCCGCCTAGGGTCAGTAAGATTCCTAAATTTGTAAGGATAGTTAAGCTAGTTTTAAGCATTTTGGTCAAGGATAAGATAGATAAGAGACTATAAATAAAAATGAATTACAAAAAAAAAAAACAGCAACTACTTAAATTACACTCCTTGAAAAACAGATCTATTTTCATAATTTTGTCTATATTGGGTAACTGAATAGTAAATTGCCTTAATCTTCAGTAAATGTTTTTTTTTGGTCTGTCGTTAGATTATAGCTCTAATTATTTGGGGGTTTTCCTATAATCTAAATGCAGTCTGGTTCAACTTTGTATGACTCTTTAGTTATTTATACAGTGATGTAGATTCAAGAGTATTATTGAATCTTGTCTTATGGGAGCAAATGATGTAAATTGGTATTGGTATAGCATTTTTTATGTCCGAACCTTCAGAAAAGCCAACATGGACTTAGATCACCTTCACAAGGCACATTCATTCATTTTTATATAGTGTGATGATCACAACAGATCTCATGATATTGCTAATCGCCTCTTCCTTTTCCTCTTAAGATCTTAAATTAAATTAACCTTACTTAAAACCTTAATGTAGACGATATGATCGACGTATGATGGAAAGAGGATAATGAACGGAGGTTATTCAACAAGAGGTGTCATTTTGAATTAATAGAAAAATGCAACACTTTTATTAAAAGTAGTAAAATTTTCATCTCAGTCTAATAGCCAAAAGCTAAGGTTAGCACTGGACTATTTATTAAGTATACGTCTTGGTTCTATCAACAAATTGTCATTTTTTATTAAATTTGTCATCACATTTTTGCATGATTGTCACTTTATAACGCAAACAACCGTTCTGATTTCTTTCTTTTTAGGGCATAAATCATTCTTGGGGCATTAATTTAGACATATCTTTAACATAAATCCGAAGTTGAGATTCGAATGGTATGCAACTGCAAGATCTCCGTAGCTCCGATGTCTCGATTCTCCACGCTCGAGAAATTTGTCACGAAATAGAGTCTTTTTTTCATCAATTATGTGGTATATTCACGTCTATAGCACCAATTTAAGGCAAAAAGGCAGTCAACATTGGTTCGGTACGAAATCTATGCGCTTAAGTGATGCAATTTGGATCCAATGAATCTGCCAGCCTTAAAACTGCACCAAATAGCCTTTCGTTACACTTACAGCTTACCCTATTGTGCTATTTTATGTAAACAGCAGTTCTAACATAGTCGTGAACATGAGCAGTAATAAATAAAGTGTACTAGCAATGGGTGAAAAAGCCATTGAAACATATGAAACATTAGACATATCAGAAGCCGATGCCGAAGACTACAGCAAAGTAGTGGAACATTTCGATTCATATTGTCAGCCAGAAAACTATGTAATATATGAGAGGTTTAAATTTCACTTAAGAGTGCAACAGCCCGGTGAACAATTCGATAGTTTTCTAAAGGATATCGTAAACCAAGCAAAAAAATGCGATTTCGACTGTTCAACAGAAAACGTCACTGATATCATCTGATCAGTATCAACGCGACCGCATTGTCTTAGGAATCAGTGACGGAGATTCACAGGAAAAGCTTTTGAGAACAGAAAACCTAACACTAAAGAAGGCAATACAGTTTTGCAGAGTAGCAGAAATTACACATAAACAAGCAAGAGACGTACAAATGCAATCAAATGTCAGTGCAATATGCAAAAAGAACACGTTTATGAACAAAAAAGATGAAGCTGATGTGTATAAAGAAAAACCAATGGAACGTCGGTATAACCAAAAAAAGGAAGACAGCCAGAGAGGGGGATACAGCCAGAGAGGAGGATATAATCAGAGAGGAAGATCCAGCCAGAAGGAACAAGGTGGCCGCTATAAAGTGAGGAGAAATGATGAAGGAAATGATCTTCAGAATTGCAGCAAGTGTTCGTATCGTCATAAACCGATGATGTGCCCGGCTAAAGGAAAGCAGTGCAACAATTGTGGTCAGTTTAATCATTTTTTTATGCATCTCCTAGAAGAAAAGTATATAATGTAGATAACAAAATTACAAGTAGTACAGAAAGTATTAATTATGTATATCCAGACGTAAATAATCTCACTATTGAATCAGTCGTAGTTAGTTCCATAGAAAATACTCGTTCGGGTTGGTATGAGCGGGTTGATGTTGACAGGAAATATATTGATTTTAAAATTGGCACTGGCTCTGAGGTAAACATTTTACCAGCTGATCTGTTTCGGAAACTTTTTGTCAACTTTGAATTGTATAGGACAAGCATTAAATTAGAAGCCTATGGTGGTTTTAGAATCGATGTTATAGGTATGGCATTCTTGAATCTTAGCCACAACGATATGAAAATAAATACCTGCTTCATAATAGCGAATGTTAAATTTGCACCAATATTTGGTCTGGAAATTTGTCTAAAGCTAAACATTTTAAAGAACATCAATGAAATTAAATTGCATACATCTAGGCAGTCAGATTATGAGAAAGAAAAAAGAGAATTTATTCAAAGCATAAAGAAGTTTTTACTGGACTAGGTTGCTTTTCCGACAAAAATGTAAAATTTATTTGAAAGAAGGTTCAAAAGGGAGCGTTAAAGCTCCACGACGAATTCCAGAGAGCTTGAGGTCGAAACTGAAAAACAAATTAGAGGAAATGGAAACATTAGGAATTATACAAAAAATCCCACTGATTTTGTCCATAACCTTGTATTGGTTGAATAACCAGATAAGTCATTTCATTCATTCATTCATTCATTCATTTTTTATTATTTCATATAAATTCAATAAACATAATTAAATTACATATGACTTAATTTATAGTTAGAAATAATATAGGTGACACTTTTTATTTTATATACATAGAGTACTAAAATAGTTGCAAATGCCACTTCAAGAGGTTGAACTAGACAATAAAAGCATGGGTGGGGTGACCCAAGTAATTTTATACAACTATGAAAATTCAGAATTACATAAAAAAGAATAGTTATAATAAACAGATATACAAAAAAAGGAACTTCTTAAAGAAAAAGAAAAAAGAAAAAAAAAATAAATTCCTGGTTATATCAGAATGTTAGAGAAAAGACTTTCTAGTGTCGCATGATCAAAATTTAAGAGCCACTGTTTTAAACGATTCACAAGCCTTCTAGAAAATGCCATAGTTCTGATTGATGGTGGAAGTACATTAAAGAGACGGCACGAGGAAACTAAATAAAAATTACGAAATGCAGTAGTGCGAAAAGTTGGAACAGATACAACATTTGAGAAGTTTCGACGTAAATTATAATCTGAAATTAGCCTACAGTTAAGATTACCCGATCTTAAATAAAAAGTTTTTAAGACTTTGAAACAATATAAATGGCGAACCGGAAGAATATTCATATCACGAAACAAAGGATAACTTGGATGACGATGATTTTTACGACATATTTTTCTTAAAACTTTCTTTTGCAGGATTAAAAGAGGCGTAATTTTATACAGATTTGTACCTCCCCAGTACGTAATACCATATTGGAGCTTGGAATGGAAGATACCATAATAAATTACTATAAGTAATTTTGAAGAACATACATTTTTTAGATAGTAGAAGTTTCGAAGAGTGCTGCGAAAATACTTCCTTAAGGACTCAGTATGGTTGATAAAGCTCATCCTAGAATCTATGAAAAGGCACAAGTATTTAAATTCGTCTACTTTCTCAACTGAAAAGCAATTCTTGCTACAACTTGAATTACTACAGAAAGTAGGGCAAGGTAAGGTGGAAATACAACCACAACCAGTAAGTTTGTATCTTGGACACTCAGGTGCGTGAACAAAAACTACAACGTTGTTACAGATTTTGGTGGACAGATTAAAATACATAATTTTTGTTTTGGAGCTAATATTTAATTTGTGTTCAGCGAACCAGACCCTCAATAAATTAAGATCCCAATTAATGTCCGATATGAGATTTAGAGCACTGTCCGATGCATAAGAAAAGCCCACGTCATCAGCGAATGCAGTGATTTTTGCTTTAAAGCTAAGTCTAAACAGAGAGTCAATGTAGATTAGGAACAGAATAGGTCCAAGCACAGAACCTTGTGGCACTCCTGAATTGAAAAACAGCATTTCGCTTCTCACTTCTTCAATCTTTGCCCTTTGAGATCGATCAGAGAGGTATGACCTAAACCAGTCGAGTATGAATCCCCGGAACCCTGCTTTTTCTAATTTTGTCAAGAGTATGGCATGGTTAACCATGTCAAATGCTTTCGCAATATCTAAGAATAGGCCCGCAGTGAATTTTTTCGCATCAAGACTAGAAAAAATATGGGAACAAAAATGTAGTAAAGCGTCTTCAGTAGATTTACCCCGCTGAAAACCAAACTGCACTGAGCTGAAAAAATTAGTTTTATTTAGAAAGGACACTATCCTCTCCTTAACGATTTTTTCAAAAACTTTACTAAAGACAGGGAGAAGAGAGATGGGCCTGTAATTGCCCATATCTTCTTTAGCACCTTTTTTGAACAAGGGTGCAACGTCAGCGCACTTAAGTTTGTCAGGAAAAATCCCAGAAAAAATGCTACGATTAAAAATAACGGCTAGAATATCAGCTACAAAGAAACCAACGTGCTTTACAATTTTGTTAGATATGCCATCAAATCCACAAGCATTTGAATTCTTAAGGCATCCAATTGCCCTTAAAACGTCTAAAGAGGTTATAGGCTCAAAGGCAAAACTATACCCCTGAACTGGCCCACAAGAGTTTGTAGAAAACGAACACAGGTTACAAATAGGTTGGTAGTTTGGACTAGTAGAACTGCTCGCTATAGAGGCAAAGTGCTTGTTGAAAGCGTTAGCAATCACAATTTTATCTGACACCACAGAATTGTTTACAGAAATAGCAGTAGGTATTTTGTTAGAAGAACCCTTGTTCAGAATGCTATTAACTAAAGGGTCCGCCAAATAATTTTTTTTTTTTTGGAAATGCTATAAAAAAAACTACTGAATATTTTCTCAAATTTCTTTTTTTATTTGAAAGTACAATCCTTCCGGTTAATAACGGAAAATAATTTCATTCAAATGGCTGCCTCGGCTGGCCATGCAGTAGCCTACACGATCGGTCCGATTTTTTGGCACATTATCGATTGTGTGCAGCTGTATTTCACGAATATTGTCCTTTAAAGCGTCAATTGTCTCTGGCTTGTCGGCGTAACACTTATCTTTGACGGCACCCCACAAATAATAGTCCAACGGTGTCAAATCGCAGCTCCGAGGTGGCCAAACGACATCAGCTCTGCGGCTGATAATGCGATCTTCAAAAACAGGGCGCAAAACATCGAGTGTAGCTTCGGCTGTGTGGCACGTAGCGCCTTCCTGTTGAAACCAAATGTTGCCAATATCCTCCTCTTCAATTTTTGTGAACAAAAATTCGTTCAACATGGCCCGATAACGATCGCCATTGACTGTAACGGCCACTCCTTGCTCATTTTCGAAGAAAAATGGCCCAATTATGCCTCTGGACCAAAATCCGCACCAAACAGTGGCTCGTTTTGGGTGCACCGGCTTTTCAATGTATGCGTGCGGGTTTTCTGTGCCCCAAATGCGACAATTTTGCTTGTTTACATACCCGCCAAGATCAAAATGAGCTTCATCTGAAAAGATGATTTTTTTGGCAAAATCGGCATCTTCTGTAAGTCGATCGCAGGCCCACTTAGCGAAGCGTTGTTCAAGCGTATACACAACCATATTCGTTCAGCGGAAGGATAAAACTAATTATCTGTCAAATCAGACATGAGCTAAGGGTTACCATTCACGAAATAAGCACTACTTGAAAAAAAAAACGTTAGATGGCGGACCCTTTACTATCAGTAAATACATTATCACAATTTGTGCTATTGAGATCAAGACTAGGAAGGTCATCGATTAGATCATTATCGAAATTCATTTATATCACAAGTATTACAATTTGATATTAATAGTTAGCACTATATAAGTGCAAGATCATTGAACGATCTAATAGAGATGACCCTCCCACCCTCTTCCTTTCTCATTAAAATTTTATTGTTATTAAACCATACATATTTATAATTTTTCCGCTTTCTTACATCTTTGGTCTGCATGAAGAGAGCCTGGGTGTACTTTGTAAGCGCATCATTGATATATATGCCAGTTCCCTTGCTGTTGCCGGTGCTGTGACTGCTGTTGTTGTTGCCGCTGCTGTGGCTGCTGTAGTTGTTGCCGCTGCTGTGACTGCTGTTGTTGTTGCCGCCTGCACTGATACCAGTTACATTAGAGTTGATATTTTTTTTCTTCTTATTTTTCTCGCGCATAATTGGTTTTTTTGTAGAGAGGTCAGTGAACTTCACACAAATAATGGATTTGTTTGAACAGCTGTTATTTCCTTCTTTGCTACGTATTTTCTTTACGTAACATTTCTCTATTTTGGCGTCCGGAACATCAACAGACAAAGCATTTTGAAAAATTTGTTTTGCTTTGATGATTGCGTTGTTGTCATCGACGAGAGGCACACCCACAATTTCGATGCAATTAGTAAGAAGGTTTTGCTGTTGCCAATTGAGTCGACTCTCCAGAGATTCAACCTTCGCCTTCAACTCAGCATTTTCGGTTCGCAGTTCGCTGAGTGATATTAGGAAACGATTATTAGTTTCCTCTAGCTTAGTAAGTTTTAGGTAGATCATCTGGAGAGTGTATTCTGAACCACTGTGATCCACTCTAGTACCCGATTCGGTAATTATTCGGAAAAAGGCCCTACTCACCGATTTTGATGAAATTTCAGTATGTCAGATTAGGATTTTTTCTAAGAATTTTGATATATATATTTTAGGTCGGACTTTCCTAGTTTCAAAGATATAAGCTTTTGAAGTTCCCATACAAAATACAGATTTGGCTTGATTTAGTTGAATCATAGTTATGCCTGGAACTATGCAAGAGGTTAGAAATAACCACACTTGTGGGTGGCTCGCTTCGCTCGCTAACAGGATTTTAACCCTTTTCTTCGCAGGGTTTAGCCGCTCACGCGACTTCGTCGCTCCGCTAAGGGTATGTCTACGACTGTTTGGCAGGCGCCTGTAAGAAAGTCCGGTGTATTTAAAGTATTATGTGGGTGGCTCGTATAATAATTTTATTTAAAACATGGTTGCATACTTTTAGGCATAATGAAATCTTATTTTGTATGGAAAATTTAAAAAGCTTATATCTTCCAAACTAGATAAGTCCGACCTAAAATATATATATCAAAATTCTTAAAAAAAATCCTAATCTGACATACTGAAATTTCATCAAAATCGGTGAGTAGGGCCTTTTTCCGAATAATTACCCCCGATTCCACTGTATTTTTGTTGTTTCACTGATCCTTTTGGGCACTGTTAGAGTTTGAACAAGAGGATCCACCTTTTCTTGCACTTGAGCACTGATTGTTGCCGTCGACAAGCTCTGGTCCTGGCATACGCAGAGATCTTCGTCTGAGTACATCGCATTTGTTGCAGCGAAAAGGTTTCCCACTTGCAGCAATGAAATCTGCATCTTCAATGGTGAGATTGACGCAAGCGAAATGAAAGAAATTTTGACAATCGCTGCAGGAAATCTTTGTGACACAATTTCTTTCAATTTTCCCCGAACAATTTGAACACTTCATTTTGAGAAAAAAAAAATTAAGAGCAATTACTATGAGATGTGCACCCCACGACACTCACTGAATAACTGATATGTCAATATGGTTATGCTTAGATCCACGTGAATTAAATCTAAACATTAAAAAAGAGCCTTGAAATTCCACGCCTTGAAGATTTGACCACCGCATTTGAAGATATGGAATATTTTACAGTCATTGATTTGAAAGATGGGTTTTGGCAAGTGCCTTTGGATAGTGCCAGTGGTGATTATTGTGCTTTTAGTACATTAAATGGGCTATATACATTTTTGCGTATGCCTTTTGGAGTTAGTTTTGCGCCGGAGTTATTTCAAAAATTAAACACAAAGTATTTTGGAGACCTGCCAGGAACGTTCATTTATTTTGATGATATTCTTATTGGAGGAAGGAATAAACAAGAACATGACAGTAATTTAGACCGAGTAATAAAAAGAGCTAGGGAAGTTAATGTAAAATTTAATGAAAATAAACTGCAATGCAAAGTTAGAGAAGTTAAATATTTAGGATATGTTTTTTCTAAAAATGGGATTTCTATTGATGCAGGCAGAATAGAAGCAATAAAGGCGTTAAAGATACCTACAAATAAAAAAGATCTTCAAAGATTCTTAGGCTTTATAAATTACTTAAGAATTTTTATACCTAACCTATCAGAGCTAACCTCTCCCCTCCGAGAACTTTTGAAAAAAGATAGTGA
The DNA here is from genome assembly GCA_958301585.1 of Merodon equestris. NCBI lineage: Eukaryota > Metazoa > Arthropoda > Insecta > Diptera > Syrphidae > Merodon > Merodon equestris. Next base: position 94,618,758 of record OY284414.1, read on the forward strand.
GTTTGTGTGGACGTCATATCATTCACAAATATTTAATATTAAAACCAGAGTATCTCAGGCTCCCGTTTTACAAAATTTCAACGATTCCTTGCCTATTGTAATTCAAACAGATGCATCTCGGAGTGGAATTGGCAGTTGTCTTCTTCAGAAGGAAAGACCAGTTTGTTATGCATCAAAGCCTTTGAGCAAATCAGAAATACATATTATAGCATATGTACAGATTGAAAAAGAAATGTTGGCAATTGTTTTCGCGTGCCTCAAATTCCATTATTATATACATATATGGCAGACCCATAGTCATATTTACAGACCACAAACCACTTGTGGCTATAATGAAAAAATACGTTTCACAAGTTCATTCTAGCCGACTGCAAAGAATGAAACTAAGACTTTTAAAATATGATTTAACAGTTGAATATATGCCAGGAAAAAATATGTTCACAGCGGATATTTTGTCCAGGAGCTACATTCAGGCGGATAATGATAATGACATATGTAGATTCTTCTATTAATGAAATAGTGCATAGTATCGAAATTGCAGACAGTCATGTTGATCTTATAAAAAAAGAGATGGAATTGGATAGAGAGCTAATATTACTGATCCAAATGTGCAAAACAGGATGGCCAAATGAGTTGAAAAAGGTTGATCATTTAATTAAAAAGTACTGGCCTCTTAGATACGAAATTTACTACGAGAATGAACTACTATTTTTTCAAAAACGTGTTATTGTTCCAAAAAGGTTGCGAGCACAATTACTTCAGACACTTCACGAATGTCATTTAGGAATGACAAAAACCAAAGCCATGGCGAGAATGTCTATTTATTGGCCAAATATATCTTCAGATATTGAAGAACTTATTTCTCAATGTAAAGTTTGTGAAAAATTTCCACGTTCAAATGCGAAACTCCCATTAATTCCACAAGAAATTCCAGACATTCCTTTTTTTAAAGTTGGTTGCGATATTTTAGAATTTCGAAACAAGCCTTATCTTGTACTTGTTGATTATTTCTTGAAGTGGTTAGAAATAAAACCACTTGCAAATAAAACTGCATTGTCGTTAAGCTCTGTTTTGAAAGATATTTTTTCAACTATGTATCCTCGCTCAAACGGGTTGGCAGAAAAAGGAATGCGTACAGGAAAGCAACTATTATACTAAAAAAGGCTCATGAGGAGCATTTTTAGTGCGTTATTATCTTATAGAAATTCACAGATAACCGGAATTAATGCAACACCAACGCAGCTGTTAATGAGCAGAATTTTAAGGTCTAAAATTCCTATTCAAGAAAGTCTTTTAAAACCTAAAATTGTAGAAAACCCTTTAAATATTCTAAAAGAACATCAACAAAGCTGCAAAAATTATCATGACAAACATGTAAGAAATGAAAAAGAAATGAACTTTACGATGGGAGAAAATGTAGTAATACAGCGAAATAAAATTTGGAAGCCAGCCCAGATAGTTAAACCTGATAGTACCCCTAGATCATATATTGTGCAAACTGAAGATAATAAGTTTCTTCGGCGCAATTTAAGTCATTTGAGGAGATCTGTGCATGAGCCCCAGTTCAAGTCACCGGATTTTGAACTACCGGATGGTCAACAAAACCATGAAAACAAAATTCAAACGGCAACACCTCACGTGAACGTACCAATGGAAATTGACAAAAGTGACAGAAAGAGCTCTGCATCTGGTAATTATGTAACTAGATCGGGTAGAAAAGTAAAGGCTCTTATAAAATACACTGATTCAAAAGTGTGAATTATATTAATTTGAATGCAGTTTTTAGGTATATAAATTCTTTTGTCTTTTCTTTATTGATAAAGATTAATCATTCTAAATATATATATATATATATATGTATATATATAAAGAATGGTTTATGCTTAAATTAGTAATGAACTCTTGTTTGATTCTCATTTTATGTTGAAAAAAAAAAAAAAATTAAATTTATTTTGTGAATAACATCGTCTTAACGCGGGAGATGCTATAATGTTATATAGAGACAGTATACAGTATAACACTTACAGCTTACTCTAATGTGCTATTTTATGTAAACAGCAGTTCTAACATAGTCGTGAACATGAGCAGTAACAAATAAAGTGTACTAGCAATAACAAAGTGTGATTACTTCATTTAATGAGATATAACATTATGGATGGAGGGGTGATTCCAATATAAGGTGATTTTTTTGCTCTTTGGTTTTTTAGTGTTCTACTTTTGACAGGTTATGCATGATTCAACCGGACATGCTTAGTTAGCATTGCCAGAACGACTTATATCGTGAAGGTTGGACTAAAATCTTATAAAATACACTCGTGTAAAAACCGAAGCCGACCAACCTACTGCGACTTTACATTTTCAGTGAGCGAGTCTCAGAAAAGCTGAAGGAAGGTCGGTTTTTTTATAGAAAGAAAATTGTCAGCGACGAAGCTCACATCTTGTTGAATGGGTATGTTAGTGAACGAAACGGCCATATTTGGTGCGATGAGCAACATCAAGCAATGCAAGAGCTGCCAATGCACCTGGAACAATGTACTCTTATTTGTGGTTTATGGTCCGTCGGAATCATTGGGCGTAACTTTCTCAAATATGATTATGAAAACAACCTTACCGTTGCCCGCTATAGTCCAATGATTTCGAAGTTTTTTTTGTTCAAGATGTATGAGTTGAAGCTGGTGGACATGTGATTCCACGACTGTCTACATACCTTGCACTTGCATCGATGGACCATTTGAGAAATGAGTTCGGTGAGAAATTTATCTCTATGATTGCCTAATTGGCCGGCTAGATTGTGTGATTTTACGCCTTTAAGATGTTATATTTTTTATGGCAATAGTCGTCTATGCCGATAAGCCAGCATAAAGTTAAATCTAGGGGAGTGGGGTGAGAACTGGACTTTACTGGACGAACATAATTGGAGTATTCGTACCTCTGTATGAGACGTTTAAATTTATTTATTAAGCTCACACCTCTTTAGGTGTCACAAGACAAGAAGTTTATGATGAACAAAAGTGCATGAATGGTGCGCGATCGGGTCGAAAAGTAGAATGGGAAAATGACAATCCAAGAGGCTTGCAGTGGATAAAATATTTATACGAGTGTATAGCTGGCATGGTGGATTAGAGTTGTGGGATCTGTCAATCACGTTATATTTAAGTATCATTTGCTTTCGCGGGACTCGAACTTTCGTCATCGGCGTAAGAGGTCAATACTGAGCCGGAGATTAAGGGATGATCATTAAAATTAAAGATTACTCATAGTAAAAATACAATCACAAGCGCATTGAGGATTGGATCGTGCAAGAGTCTGTGAGCAATTTTCGGCTCAATTCGCCTAAACTCCATAGTTGCAATCAAAAATGTAATGATAAAGCTTTTCCTTATGAGAATAAGTTGAATTTATATAGGGCTTTATCGCTTTGTTGTTATAATTAATATAATTACCAATCATTGGAGGTTCAGAGCCTCATTGACTACCCTTTTGGACTATGTTAAAAATTATGTACACAGCAATTCCTATACACAAACCTATTTCAATGCACACAGCCATTCTTTTCTCTTAAACGCACACACTCTAACGCACTAATGTAAAACTTATGTAATTAAAACCCCTTTGGTACATTTTGTCATGTTAATATTGCAGATTTAGTTTAGTCACAAAATAAAGTTCATTGAAGTCAGTCTTGGTCTTTCAATCCCCCTAAAGTATACCGGTCTCGTTGATAATCCTTTATTACAGACTACCTGTTTGGTTGGTGCTGTTCTGTCCCATCTCTTCTAGATCCATCCTTACATTGTCCTCCCATTTTTCCCTGGAGCTTATTCGTTCTACGTGTCCTGCCCATTTTAGTCTTCGTGATTTTATTACTTGCTTGGCTATGAATGGAGTTCTACAAGGTTTTGATGATGTAGTTTTCTCAACTCGCATGTTTTCCACAACAGATTCTCTTTAAGAGTTCTACAAAGAACGAAGATATATTCTGCTCCTTCTCAGTCAAATATCAAGTTTCACTTCGGTAGAGTGTCACTGGCATTATTATAGTTTTAAAGTTGTTTTAAATAATTTCTGTATTGATATTAAGCATACATTACCGATATGCATTCTTTTATTTATTTATTTATTTATTTATTTATTTATTTATTTATTTATTTATTATTTATTATCTACCGAAAAAATGTTTTCTTACAGATACTTCGCATTTACATTATTACTTAAGATTGAAAGCAGGGATTAAGAAAAAAGAAAAAATAACAATAGATACATATATACTTATATATTATACAATGTATTCATTTTCAAGGCGAAGTTTTAATTGATTCCTATCAAGGTTAAAGTCGATTATGTCGCTGGCTGTATTGTATAATAAAGAGCATCTTGAGATTGCTAAATTTCGAGCATGGTTTGTTCTAATGAATTGAATTTGAAGGAACGGCCGTTCTCTTAAAATTCTCTCTGGGGCATGGATACTAAAAAAAGAGAGGATTTCAGGGCAGTGAATTCTAGATGTAAGAATATCGTGCACGAACAGGATTCCTTGGATCTTTCGTCTCTTTCCTAACGAGGTGATGTTTATTAGACGACATCTCGCGTTATAAGGTGGCATTAAGTGCCAATTTAGTTTTCTTACAACGAATCTTGTAAACGACTTTTGAACTCTTTCCAACCTGTTTATGTGTATTGCGCAATATGGGTCCCATATAATCGAGCAATATTCCAAGAAAGGGCGAACTAATGCAATGTACAATGATTTTAAAGTATAGGGGTCCTTGAAATCTTTGCAATTACGCTTTAAGAACCCTAATAAGGAATTAGCCTTCGAAGCTATATACTCAAAATGAGGAATGAATGTCATTTTTGAGTCAAATATAACACCTAAATCAGTAATTTCGTTAGTGAATGCTAACTGTTTGTCACCAATTAAGTAGTCACTAAAAATGGGAGAAGAACAATGATAAGCAGAGAAAACTTTACATTTTTCAATATTTAGGGACAAGTTATTTATTTTCCACCACTGAACAATGTTATTCAAATCTAGTTGCAAATTCATGCAATCGCTTTCGCTATTAACCTTACAAAAAATTTTCAAGTCGTCGGCGAACAGCAAAGTTGAACAACATTGGAGATGTCATTTATGAAAAGAATAAACAATAATGGTCCTAAATGGCTACCTTGAGGAACTCCTGAGTAGACTTCAATGAGTGAAGACGTAAGATTGCCGATCTTGACTTCTTGATGTCGATCATTTAGATAATTAGAAATCCACTTAAGGAACAACATGCTAAATCCAAGAAGTTCAAGTTTTAGGAGTAACAAATTGTGATCAACTGTATCAAAAGCTTTTGAGACGTTGGTGTAGATCACGTCAACCTGGGCACCAGATACCAAGGCATCGAAAACAAATTTCGAGAATATCACAAGATTTGTGGTAGTTGACTTACCACTCATGAACCCATGTTGGGATGGACAAATCAAATTGTTTGTATTGAAAATCAACTTATCTTTTAGTAGACTATCAAACAACTTTGGAATTGCGGATAATTTGGATATTCCCCTATAGTTATTTACGTTTTGCCTACTACCCGATTTAAAAATTGGAACGATGAAAGAAAGTTTCCAAGTATCTAAGAACTTTCCACTACTAAGTGATAAATTGAAAATAATGCGTAGAGGACTAAAAAGGGAATTCCTACAATTTTTTAGGAAAATCGCTGGAATATTTTCTGGACCAGCGGCGGTATTGCTTCTTAGTGCCGTTAAGCCGATGAAAACGTTCAACAAAATTTGGCACTTGAGGATAGAATCCGGAATTGCATTGTATGTGCTCTGAAAAATTGAAAGTATTTGGTTTGCGAAAAAACAGATTGAAAAAATTCAGCAAACAGATTGCAAATGCCTTGGAAGTCAGTACATTCATTATTGTTATATGATAATGAAGAAGGGAATCCACTGGATTTATTTTTAGTCCTTATAAATTTCCAAAAGTATTTTGAATCGTTTCTTATATACGTTTCAGTTTGCATAACATACTGCTTGTAGAGAAAAGAGTTTAAAAATTCATATTCGCGACGCAACCTTTTAAAATGTTCACGATCTATTTCAGCATTCGTTATCTTAAATTTTTTAAGGCCTTTATTTTTAACGTTTTTAAGATTTATTAAACGTTTATTAATCCAAGGAAGCTTGTGCCCATGCTTTACTATCGACTTCGGCACAAAAATAGCAAATGCTTCATGCAATTTATTTAAAAAATTTGAGTAAACTATATCAGGGTCAGAACCAGCAAGAATATCATCCCAATTCATATTGCCTATGTAATGGTCTAAAGCAGCATAATTGACTTTTTTAAAATTTAAAGCAAGTAAATTACAATCTGCTAGTTCTTCAATTAAATGTGGTTGATTGAGTTAGTTAGCAGTGGACATAACACTTCACTACATTTAATATCTATTCAATGTATCACTTACAAAGACCAAGTCAAGCAATCCATTTAATGAATTGTGATGACAATTGATTTGAGACAAGTTTAGGGCAAAAAGTGAGTCAGTAAAATTACATTCATAGTTTCAAATTGGAAGGTAATAAACGTTGGTCTACATCAGACCAATTCCATAGAATATCACCTGCATTGAAATCTCCTAAGATTACTGGAGCTTGACTTACGTTGAGTTGAGCAGCGACATGTTCAATGCTTCGTATGTGATGATCATAGACGGCAGCATTTTAATTTGCAGGTATGTAGCTGATAAGAAAGTACAATGCTCCACCCCCATCGGGAGAGTGCGCAACACAAAAGCACAGTTGTTCAGTATTATCAGCGCGGTGAGGTAAAACTATATGCTTGCTATGTAACGAAGAGCGGACAGCGATTAGTACACCACCACCCCGGGTGAAAGATGAAGACAATGATCTGTCCAGTCGATGAACACAGTAAGACGCATCGAAAAGTTCGGCTGAGTGGATGTGAGAGTGCAACCATGCTTCGGTTAATGCGATGACATCATACTCGTGGAGAGAGGCTGCAAGGAAGAGTTGATTTGTTTTTGTGCGAATTCCTCCCGCATTTTGATAGTAAACGGAGAGGGAATTCGCTGCACGTGCCGGTGTAGGTACATGAGTATGCATTAAGTTAAGTTTATTTGGATCTCTATATCATTTTTGGCAGCTGATACGTTTGCCAGCTATTTCAACGCGTTTACTTCCTCGCAGCGTTTATCGAGTCAAGTGCGAGATTTGGATCGGCCCAAGTTAGCCAGTGATCAGATATTTGATTTTCAAATGTACTTCTTTCTGCCAATATTATCGTTTCTCTACACTGTCCAAAATGTCCCAGAAGGTCCAATACGTATTCCAGCACCAAATAAAAAGGAAGTGATGAGAAGGCCTCCTTGTCTTAATCTTTCACGTATCCCATATGAGGTGTTTCGTACTTTTATTCGTCCTTTGTTTCGGTTTTTTCGGTATTTCCAGTCTTATAAGAACATATATTTTCGAATGGTTTATAGAGTCATACGCCTTTTTAAATTCTACGAAAAGTGAATTCTTTCGTGGAACTCTCATTTTTGGTATAATAGCTGTATGGTGAAAATCTAGTCAATCGTCAAGTGGTTCGGCCTGAAGCCACACTGGTAATCTCCCATCATCTCCTCAGCATATGACTTTAGTTCTTTTAAGAGTATATTTGAAAACACCGTGTAACAACTTGATAGCACCGATTTTCCTCGGTTATGCCTGCATTGTGTTCGGTCATTCTTTTTATATACGGGAATGTTGACCGAGGTTTTTTAGTCCTCGGGGTAAGTTTTACATATTGTTCCATAAAGTAGTGATAAGCCCATGAAACCTCTGCCAATTCATCTATAGCATTTTTAATTCCAATGCTATAAGCCCACCCCTGCGTCCGTTGATGATGTGCTTTCTTTACTTCCTTCATAGTTGGCGGTTCTGCTTGAATTTCTACTTGTGGGTACCCTCGTTTCCCAATCTTTGTTGCTTGTTGCCATGTTCATTAAGCAGCTCATTAAAATATCTCCACTGGGACGCAATTCTTTCATTGTCCGACAGAGTTATATTTGCGTATAAATTCTGATCCGGCCAGGAATGTCGTTCTTATAGAGTTGCGTGTTTACCTTGTTCTCGTAGAGATCCCAGCTAAGAAATCCTTTAGAAATTCTAAATGGATCAACAGCCCTTGACCCTGCTAAATTAAATAACCCTAAGTCGCTTGCAGTCATTGAACGTCTGGCAATTAAAGTTATAGGAGCAATGAACAAATCACTTCTAAAGTCCTGCCAAAGCAGTATATCAACAAAGGGAACCAAATCTCCATGGTGGTCTGCTGATCTTGGAACCCTTAGAAAGGAAACCAAACTTCTTTTCAACAAAGCAAAAAAATTAAAACAGAACAGAGGACTGGAACCGTTACAAAGACAGCCTCAGACAATGAGTTAAGAAAGGCGCGAAGGACATCCTGGCGTAATTTCTACTCAGAAATAGAAGAGAATTATGAGGCCAGTAGAGTAAAGACGATATTGCCAAAGGCTTCCACTATACCCGCTCTAAATAGCGGACCAGATGGCACCGCAACGGTGACTAGCGAAGAGTCACATTTCCGACTCTTGGTCACATTTCCGACAACGTAGAGGCTAGTAGTTACAATTTTCAACAACTCATACCGACTCTTCCGTTCATTTAAGAGGAAGTAGTAAGCAAAAGGAAACTCCGATGGGCAATAAATAGTTTCATTCGATACAAATCTGCAGATCTGGATGGAATCTACCCGGTAGAGATGCAACGTGCTTACGGCATTTTCGAACCGTGGCTTTTGATATTATTCTCATCCAGTCTAGATTGAGGCTACATACCAGTATCCTAGAGGGAAGTAAATGTTACATTTATACCAAAGCAGGAAAAACCTCCCACACAACCTCAAAAGCCTACAGACCTATCAGTCCCTCTTCCTTTTTTCTTAAGACGCTATACAGACTGGTGGACCTGTATATTTGCGAAAACCTACCTACCTTTTGAAATCGCAACATGTTTATTGTAAGGAGAAATTAGTAGACACAGCTCTGCACACGATAGTTGGAACCGTGATTGGTTCCCCGATATTGAACTTTCAACGACATGAAACCACTAGCCATCACCAATGCATTAAGCAAACTGGAGGTTAAGGGTAATATAATACTTTGGATCAAACAAATGCTTTCAAGCAGGTTGATTCATTCGAAATTCGGCTGCTACCAAACAAAAAAGGCAGTAAAACGTGGCACACCACAAGGAGGAGTACTATTGCCGCAATTGTGGGTGCTAGTTGTAAACGAAATAATCCTATCCCTTAAGGACAGCGGGTGCAAAGTCATTGCGAATTCATACGATAGTGCATTAAGCGGAAAACATCTCCCAAAAATCAATCATATGATGGAAGTAGGCCTAGGCATGTTGGCCAAATGGGTAGAGAATTGCGGGCTTGGAATAAATCCCTTCAAAATCTTGGCGTGATGAGGAAGCTTGATTGGAACTTGAATGCGATAGAACACATCAAAAAAGCATCAACTGCGCTAAATCTTGCGCACCAGATATGGTATCAAACCTAATATTACCACTGGCTGTATACCGCGATTGTTAGGCCTATACTAATGTACGCGTGTACGGGTGGAGATCAAATTTTGCCAAACTTCTAAATAGAGATCAAAGGATGCGTAGCTATAACAGGGGCACTGCGAACAACCCCCATTGTAGCTTTCGAAAAGATGCTTCACCTACTCCCCTTGAATTTCTTTGCAAGGAAAAGTCAAAGCAATCGGAAAATGGAAATATGGACAGGCAATGATATGGGTGTTGGTGTATAGGCACCGACCTTAAAAATCAGCCAATCCTTTAGCTAATCGTTGCTATCATTGTAGCATGTTCCAAGCTGAACTAACGGCAATTCGTGAGGAGGCCGACTGGCTATCTGTGAGACCGATGAACAATAGAGACATCGTCAGCTACAAAGATGGCAATGCGGCAATAAAAGCACTCGAATTACTAATAATAAAATCAAAATTGCTCAAGCTCTATAAAATATAAAATCTCGAAAAATGCACTGCAACAGGCAAACGAGAGATGGCGTGACCTTGAAACATGCAACTGCGCAACACAAATCTGGCCCAGGTATAGTCAACGTAAAACCACAAGCCTGCTAAAAATACGCAGGCAGATTATAAGAAGCCTAATCGGAGTCCCAACAGGATATTGGGCTATCGAATTTTATTCAGCACATAAAATGATTCCAAGAGTAGAGATGACCAAGCCGACTCAAGTGGTAGCACTATGAAGCGATCTTGGTCTAAGTGATCCCCGCCGCTCTTTACGGCGCCACCAAACTTGACCCCACCTACTTTTTTCTCGCATTCTTCGCCGAATCAAGGTTTGTCTTCAAGAGCTTTTCAATCGCCCAATTTGCATTTCCTTTAAGACATTTTTTTATTGTTTACCACACTGCTACTCCCCGTCTTGTCATGCCACATAGCAGAGTAAACCAGTTATCAATTTCGTCCTGGTATTCGCATTGGATAAGAAGGTCCTTTACCTTTTCAGCATTGTAATTGTACAGTTGTCTACTTTATAAAATTCAAATAATGTGTAAAAAAGGATAGCGTCCAGGAACTATTCACTGCTGACATGTAAGCGCGACTTTTGAAAGACCCTACTGTTGATATATGATGTTAACTTCTCTAGCATTATAAAATAATTCCGGAGATAGTTAGTTTCAGTAAAAGTCTTATTGAAGCACATATTCCTTATGGCTTGTCGCCTGGAGGAGAAATACAATGCTAAACGTGTTCGCCTATTTTACATATTCTGTTGATACTTAAGCGTCGCACCTTGCCCACTAACGCATTTAATGCAAAGCAGCTCATTGAATTCGATTCAGATTTAGAAATATGACCGCAGCAAGTGAGTGACTATATTCGTATTCCGGCACTCCTTCTGACTTCTTACGTTCTATTTATACACTCCATTGCAGAGTAGGCTTGATGTCAGTACGCTTAAGGCAATATTCAATGTTCAGTTCGATGTATTTGAAACCTATTCGACCCTTAGTTTACTACGCTTCTTAGCTTTGGACGTTCTTCTGATATGTTGTAGGGCAATTAAAGCTCGTGGTTCGAAATTGTGTGTGGTTATACTCATATTCCATCTTTTAAGAGCGACCCTCATATACCAAGAACCTTACCAACTTTTTCGACTTTACTCCGTCTAACGCCACAGCAATTGCACATAGTGCGTAAGTTGAGGTAATGGCATTTCACTCTCGTTTCAATGCCACTACACCTATGTCGCATGAATTAAATGTCACTTTTTCGTATAGTTTAATGGGACTTATGACCGGCAGTAATTCACGCCCCAGATTTTGTTTCCAGGGCCTGGCACACGCACATTTTACGTTTTCTCTCTCACCCCGGATTGAGACATCTGCCGAGATGTACCTCGACTGAGAGTTCAAGAACAATAGCTCGGTCACATTTTTCCATTTATAACGAAATGAAGTATAAAAGATGTGATGTTTAACCTGGTTTACATCAGTTGTGCGAATAGCTAGCAACATGAACAATTTGGTGAGTTGGAAGCATGTTAATCTCTGCATGTTCTTGTATTACTTTCCTTATTCCAGGTTATATTGGCAGTGATTATCGGACTAGTCCTGGCACAGGAGGGCGACCATAAGGATTGTGAGCCCCGCCAAAGCTCGGTTTCGGTACGGGATGTACAGGATATTTATCCCCGACCGATAGCATACAACCAAGTGGATTATACCCCGCACTCGACATATGGGCCTCCTGAGCCGCCCAGATCTGCTTCTAGACGTACGTATCCACAGGACATCTCCGAAGGAGCTACTATTCCGCGACCGGTTTTCGTAAATCCCCCAGTGTATAATGACATCCGAGCACAGTTTCCCCTGGCTCCTGTATATGGTCCTCCACCACCACGTGCCAAAGTCGCTGCAGCAGCAGGGATCTATGATGACTATGACGATATTCAATATGCATCTCGACCACCATTTCCGCCACCAATTCGACGATATAACACCAACTATGCTCATAAGGAGCCTTACTACGGTTACGACGCTTACGCTAGTCGCCATCATGAATATCGACTGCCCATATACTATGCTCCAGTGGCTGTTGGTTACTATCCCGTCCGAACTCCGCATCCAGCTACAGTGTCTATAACTACAACAACCACCGAGGAACCTCACACTCAGCCTGCACCACCCGCGTTACCGGATCAAGAACCATATGAGGATAAAAGGCAACCAACTGTCATTGCCACCGCCGTTACCGAGGAGGATTATATTCCACGGCATAAGATATTCAGACCATTTGCCGGAATTGCAAACCTCTTCCGAGGATCGATCATTGCAAAAAGGAACAAGATCGGGGTGATACCCTCGCTTGTTCAGGGATCTGTTAATAGGTTTACGTAGATGCGACTTTCGAAAATAAAAATAACTCTTAAACCCAAAAACCATTGTTTCACTTCTCGCCAAACACTAAAACTAACTCGAAGTAATCACATTTTATTTACAGATACAAAACGTAGTATTACAAACCGGGTCGATAAATTGGACCGTAGAGTGGCGCTGCATTTTCCTCACCAATCGGTATCGTCCGGAAATCCCTAACAGCCGGTATTACAGCAGGTGCATTGTACGATCTCCCGGAGCCTCTAGACGGCGTCACCACCACCTTTCCATTCAATCGCGAGTAGCTCTGATGGTAGACCATCGATGGCGCTGTGTCTATAACAACGCCAGCTTTAGCCGATGACGGTTCGATGATTTTCATGTTTCCCAAATATCCAGATTCGGCAGTTACCTCAAATCCTACTCCCATGAGCAATGAAAAGCAACACAACTGCAATCGAAAAGAGATTCAGTCAACGGGGTCGTGCGGTCGATTAATCACTTCACTTACCACATTGATCAGCATGTTCTTGGAATATAGGTTAATTCGCTTGGCACTGGTGCGGTCCAATTCATCGGTGGCAACTGTAGAAAGAGGTAAATCTCTGTGGCGTTATGGTTTATTGGATTATTTTTATACTCGTATCCCAAGACTAGACGAGCGAGGCACGCTTCACGACTTAGACTGCGAACTGGTGCGGTACCGCCACTTGCACGATGTACCGACCTGGGTACCATTCGAATGAGTTTTTTTTCTTTATCGTTGTTGTTGCCGGGGGCTTTGTTTGGATTTGGTTTTGTTTTGGATTGAAGGACGGTGGGGTGGTGGTCATGGTACACTCTCGATCGCGATGTGATGCTGTATGAGGCGAGAAACTGGTGAGTCATTCGGCTGAGTGGAGTCAAACTGGTAACAGGATACAATGGATAACAAAACAAATCAATGGCTAGTGTGTTATTCGGATTCGGGAAATCAGCTGATTTGTTCGTCGAGTTGATGTTATATAAGACTGGTGTTGTAGCTTACAGCGTATTGTGGGCCGGTCACTTTGTGGTTTCGAGGAGGGCGAAGATAATGAATGTGGAGAGGTGTTTGCAATTGGTTTCCGTTCGATAGGTGCGTTTGAAGTTGGTGTTACGTAGGATTTCCGGTAACTGGGCAAGATTGGGCAATTGGGTCTTCCCCTCATGCTTGATGTGGAGTGTTGCCTGGGTGTTGTAATTTATCCAAATTTGAGACCGTTATCGACCATTTAGTAGTATTCGGATGAAAGCTCAAAGCCAGTTCCGTGGTTCAGTGGATTGAATCCAGGTTTCTGGCACTGGTAATATGAGGATTGATCCTCATAAAGAATTTCCTACCAACCATCCATTTCCGTCCAGTAAGTACTCTACAGCAACGTTATAGCCATCGACAAAAAAATTAAGAAAAGCGCAGGAACCTCCGAAGTGGTGGATAAATTCTGTTACTTCGCCATCATCATCACTAAAAATGGTGGCTCAGTAGCTGACATACGAAACCGAATATCAAGGACAAAGTGTGGAGATGACCTCGCATATCCAAACGCATGAAGCTGAATATTTTTGAATCAAACGTGAAATCAGTTCTTCTGTACGGATACGAAACGTGGAACGCGACACTGCGCGAAATCGTAAGCCTCCGGAAGATCGTGCGCGTTGTCTGGCCCAAAAGCATCACAAATGGCCGACCTCTGGGATCGACCTGTAAATTCACCACCGCAATTTGAAGTGGAATGGCCATACACACCGCAAGCCCCATGACGATATTACAAGGAACAAGGAACAAGAGGATTGGAAGCCACAAGGCAGCTGCAGACGCTCAGACGCAGGTCGTTCATGGCCACAGATAAAATTCCTAGCTTTAAATAAATCAATGGCCTTAGGAACTGCGGCAAATATATGTACCAGGTGTATGCATAAGCTTTTCCCGGTTTTTTTTTATAAGAAAAAAACGATTTTTTTTTATTCAAAATATTGACCATCGGCTTTTTCGCATTTCGCTAATTTTTTAGGTAATTTACGAATACCATGCCAGAAAAACTGCTCGTCTTTCGAGGTAAACCATTCGAAGTGCTGCTCTGCGAGGGTGTTCAACATTGATGCGAAGAAACGATAGTCGAATGACGCCAAGTCCGGGGAGTTCGGCGGGTGCAGAAGGATGTCCCACCCAAGCGATGTCAAAGTGTCTTTCATTAGTTTTGCCGTGTGAGACGGCGCGTTGTCGTGTAACAAAATCATTTTGCCTTGTCTTCTGGTCCATTCCAATCGTCTTTCGATTAATGCCTGGTTTAAATGAAAATAGCGTTATGTATTAACGGCTTCGCTGGGCTTCAAGAGTTCATAATACACAATATCGCTCTGGTCACACCCGACACAGAGCTTGGTCTTATTCCGAGGCGATGGCCTTGATGTGGAAGGACCGGCCTCGCCAGGTGAAAGCCACGATTTTTCCGTCCGGCTTCGGGTTTTCAAAATATGTAAATCCATATTTCGTTACCCGTCACAATTTGATGCAAAAATGATTTCCCTTCGTGGCTTTGAAGCAGCATTTTACAAGTGACTTTGCGATTTGACATCCATTCAACTCGTGTGGGACCCATCTACCGAGTTGACTGATCTTCCCTATTGTTCGTAAACGTCTGCTAATTGTTTCTTGTGACACATGAGTTTAGACAGATCAGAAACAAAGTTAACAGAGAAGTCAGAAATGCCAAAAGAATTTTTTTCGGGTCTAAGTTTAATCTTAATTTAAATAGCGCAATTCTGTGGAAGAACATAAGAGAATTAGGTTTCGGTAAGCAAAAACCCTCTGTCTCAGTGGAGGATGGGATAGATCCTAACGACATAAATATAAAATTTGCAGCCGCTTCGATTGTTTCAGACGTGCAGTGCGATAGAGTTGCCGAAACGCACATATATAATGAGACCCTGCACCTAGAATGGAACTGCACCTGCCTCATCACAAAGTATCTGAACTCGATGTTCTCAAAGCATTTCGTTCTATAAAATCGAACGCAATTGGCTTGGATGGTATACACCCGAGGTTTCTAAAATTGATCATTCCTGTGACACTGCCAGTAATAACCTACATCTTTAAGAACATCCTAACCTACTCTATCTACCCGGCAATATGGAAAGAGTCTAAAATTATTCCAGTCATGAAAAGCGTAAACTGTAGAAACAAAGAGTACCGGCCGATCTCCTTACTCTCGTTCATACCAAAAGTTTTTGAGAAATTCATGAGCCAACAAATCCACCACTATCTAAAGGAATTTGGCTTAATATCGCCACACCAGTCTGGCTTTAGACCACAACATAGCTGTACCACGGCGTTGCTAAATCTAGTCGACGACTTACGAAGTGGAATGGATAAAGGTCACGTAACATCACTAGTACTGCTTGATTTCTCGAAAGCGTTCGATACGGTGCCACGCCAAATATTATTAACTAAACTCCAAAACAATTTTAGCTTTGACCTTAGAGCACTAAAACTACTAAGGAGCTACCTTAGTGGTCGTACCCAAGCGGTTTATGTTAATAATATAATTTCGAATTTCATAGAAACCAAGACCGGCGTTCCACAAGGATCTATATTGGGGCCGCTTTTGTTCACCTGGTCGAAAAATAATAAACTCACTCTAAATGCTTCAAAAAGTCTGGCTATTGCTATCAACCGATATAAACTAGATACTATACACCTACCCCGGCTCGTTGTAGATGGTTCACCCTTAGACTACGTATCCACCGTTAAAAACCTCGGAGTTATATTTAACCAAAGATTAACTTGGGAAGATCATGTGGCCAACGCAGTTTCTAAGATCTACGGGACGCTGCGAGCAATAAACCAAGTAGGAAACTGTCTTCCTTAAAAGACTAAAGCAACGCTGTTGCCAATTTTGTTATATGCTCACCCAGTTTTCTGTGTCCTCGATAGCTCCAGTAAGCGCAAACTCAAAGCAGCCGTCAACAGTTCTGTAAGATTTGTTTACAACCTGCGCAGAAGAGAACATATATCAGCCTATGTCCATGACCATGACTTCTTTGGAATGAGCCTTGAGAATTTCCTCGATTACAAAACACTGACTTTTCTATTCAACCTTAAGGAAAATAAAAAAACAGATTATCTTTTCCAAAGAAGCGCAAGTTTCGTCACTCCAACTTTTAGCATCATCTCAACTAAAAACCAATTCTTTGATTATGCCATAGGACTATGGAATTCATTACCAATTAGTATTAGGAGAATTGCAGATATGAGCGACTTCCAAAAACAACTTACACAACATCTATGCACATAATTTGTCATTAAGGATCTTAGGGTTTTCTCTTCTTTTTTACCTTTTCTTCTCGTCATTTACATTTTTTATAGAATAAAACTAAACCACTTGTATGTAACACAATAAAGATAACTGTATCAAAGTCTTCAACATATTATAATAAAATAAATACAAATACAAATAATGTAATGCTTCTGTTAATTGCCATTGGGTTTGACTTGGGTCATCATCCATGAAATCCAATAACTCCTGCAATTGCTTGTCTTCACGTTTTTGTGGGCTACCAAAGCGCTCGCTGTCTTTCACATTAAATTGTCGAAACCATGTCTCACATGTTCTTTCAACAACTTTTTTAGCCCCCGAAACAAAAAGAGGGGTGAAGTTTGACGTGTCTGTCTGTGGCACCGTAGCTCCTGAACGAATGACCGATTTTGATCCATTGATGAGGTGATTGACTACAATTTCTGAAGGTCATCACCTCTTTCTTTTAACTGCGGTAGGGATCTTAGATGCATAGTGAGTATTTAAATTACTTTCAAACATATGTATCAGTGACCTGACCTGACCTTGAAACACCTATGTATGCTGGTGCCACTGAGCTACTCTGATGATGGAACTCTTAGGTGGGAGACGAAATCCTGGATTTGCCTTTTAGTAAATCCATTAAGTTTGGGCTCATCTGTTCTTTTCGCCTGATGACGAGGACCATTGAGTATGGCCCTAAATATGTATATTATCGGTTATAAAGTACGTTATTGTAGTATAGCTTTACAAAAAAAAAACATAGCGTAGGTTTATACAAATATTTATTATACAAGGTGGCGCCTATCAATGTTATAGTTTTGGCAAATGGCGTCGTACCTGAATCATATTTGACATTAGTGAACTAGATGGCTGCAGTATACAAACAGATAAGCAATGGAGCGCTATACCTCGCAAGAGCGTGGGATAATTGTATCGAATTTTTTTTACCAATAATCGGTCGGTGGTAAAAGCGCAGCGTGCATCTCGACGTTGATTTCCTAATCGAGCCGAGCTAACTGGGCAAAAAATCCAGCGGTTAGCTACTCGACTCGAACAGACTGGAACCACAGGAGACCATGCAGGGAGTGGCCGCCATCGGACCGGTCGTTCGACGGAGAATATCGCGGCTACGGCTGCTAATGTCGTTGAGAACAAAGAAACATCAACCAGACGACGGGCCACGCAATTGGGCATCACCAGACGGACCCTACAGCGAATTTTAATGAAAGACTTACACATGTTCCCCTTCAAAGTGAATATTGCATCAGTTAATGCCTGCTGACAGTGCGTCAGTTGCCATCCCTAATCTCAACAAATAAGAAGCCGATTTTATGTCGACAACTATCATGAGCGACGAGGCGCATTTCCACTTAAGCAGTTACGTCAATAAGCAAACTCTTCGTTTCTGGAGCACTGAAAATCCGAGTGTAATGCACGAAGAGCCATTACATCCAGTGAAAGCCACTGTGTGGTGCGCCGTTCACCCGGGAGGAGTCGTTGGTCCCTATTTTTTTGAGGATGCTATCGGCAATACGGTCACAGTAACTGGCGAACGCTACAGGGTCATGATATATGCTTTCTTACTGCCGGAATTGGATGAGTGAGGCTTGGTGAACATGTGGTTTCAACAAGATGGTGCAACCGTTCACACAGCACGAGCCACAACAGATATTGTGAAGGAAGCGTTTGCTGGTCGCGTAATCTCCCGGTTTGGCAATTTGATATGACTAGAAAGATCGCCCGATTTAACCATCCTAGACTTATTTCTTTGGGCTGATTAAAGTCGTGGGTTTGTGCCCACAAGCCTCAGATAATCGTAGCCTCAAGAAGAATATTCGGCAGGGAAGCGAATATTTATCATCGCACATCTTGCGGAAAGTCGTGGAAAATGCGATAAAACGAGTACAAATGTGAATCAAAACTGGCGGCAGCCGATTGACGGATATTATCTTTTCCATTTAAAAGGAAGAAATTGTGAAGGTCCATATAAAGAACAGCCATATTCAAATCTTTGGATCCGCAATAAGCTGGAGCAATTCGGTTAAGTACCTAGGCATTCATCTAGACACCAAATTAACATTTAACGAACATATTTCCAAAACCTTACAGAAAATAAATATAGCGATAAAGATGTTATACCCCTTCATAAACAGAAAATCTGCACTAACAAATCAAAATAAGCTGCTGATACACAAAACAGTCTTTCAAGCCTTATTACTATATGGTTGTCCAGTATGGGGAAATTGTGCGAAATGCCGCATCCAAAAGCTACAAGTGTGGCAAAATAAGCTACTCAAACTCATGCTTGACCTCCCATGGCACTATTCTACTTTAAAGCTACACCAAAGAACGAATGTTGAATTAATATCGCCTAGAATTCAAAAACTGACAAGAAAATTTACAAACAATTGCGCTTACGCCGACAACGTCTTAATAAATAACTTAGTAACATAAACTTGCTATTAGCTATAACTTTTCCTATCATTTTCTATCATATCGCTTATTTATTTATTCATCTGTTTCTTATTTACATATTTATTATCTAGTTAAAGGATTCCCTGAGGGGGAATCCAAAAAAAACGCGAACGCCAGCCCGAAGGCTGGCTCAACTGTTCGACCTATAATTCAAACACGTACCTATACTATTACGTTATACTATTTATTCGGAAGATTTGTTCTAGGTTACAGTATGACTTAATCCCGTCGCGCTCGCCAGAAGACTGCCACTCCCCAGTTCGTCGCTTGTGCTCATTGCCTCGCTCAAGTCTCGTCCCCATGCTGACTCAGGTGTTCCCGTCGTAAATCCGCAGTTCCCATGATCATGTTCGGTGCATAGTTCCTATGATCATGTTCGGTGCATATTCCTCGAGTGCTGTTACCTGATCGGGAATGTGTGCATGCTTCGTTAGCATGCGTGTATTGGCTGATGCAATGATGGAACACACAAAGTAGAAAGAACCGTACAAAATGCTGATTCATCAAGTCCCGTTAGTACGGGGTATCGACCTTTGCCCCTGGCCTTGGTCGATGGTGTTAACTTATCTATTTATTGTTTATTATTTATTGTTTATTCTTTATTATTTATTATTTATTATTTATCATTTGTTATTTATTTTCTGTTATTCGTTTTTTCTTTTTACTTACTAACTTATTTTGTCTACATACATAGCTGCTAATTTAACAATTTAAATATGCACTACCTTGTATTGGGGGTTTTTGTCGTATTTTCCCCCAAAGTATTGATATGTTTACAAAATCCAAATAGTCACAAAATAATAAAATAATGTTTCAGATGAAAGATATACGTATAGAACATCATATCACTATAATGTAAAATGTGTGGTAACAATCCATTGTAACTCCTATTTGATATACGAAATAAAGATCTATCTATCTATATAAAGATTTCCATCACTCAAACATTTTTTTATATAGAAAAGAAGTAATTCAAAAACAGAATTACATAATTTATTTTGCGCCACCTTATATGTGCCCAGGTTTACCTCTCTCGACCACTTGGGCTGATGGAACCTTTTGACCAGTTTCAACTTGGACCTTTACTTCATTGGTAAATGGTTTCAGGACATTGGTCTGATTTTAAATCCGAAAAAGAGTCAGTTAATTTTGAAGAGGTAACTAGAGCAGTGGAGGAACCCTATTGTCTACAGTCAATAGGTCAAAATAAATAAAGGGTTATATGTGGGCATAGGGGTAAAGCGTACTCCTTTGCGATGAAGGAACTCCTCAAACAATGTTAAAATCAAATTTGTAAAACCATAATAATACCAGTACCAGTGATACCCTACGGTTGTGAAATTTGAGGTGTGATTAAGATAAAGGAATCTAGATTTTGGGTCTTTAACAACAACATCTTAGGGAGTAGCTATGGAGGGAAAACCGGACAAAGAAACAGACGAATGAAAAATTCTGCATCATCAAGACCTTGAGAAACTCTATTCGGAGCCAAGCATTGTGAGAGTAATAAAATCGCGAAGACTACGAGGGTGGTCCGATAAGTAATTAGCCTACAAAAGAAAAACAAAAATTTTGGAGAAATGGCGATTTATTTTTCAATATAGTCTCCTTTTAGCTCGATACACTTGACCCAGCGATGCTCCAACTTATTTAACCCGTCTAAAAAAAATACGTTTTCTAGAGGTCTGCAAAGTAGGCCTCCGTGGCGGGGATGACCTCCTCATTCGACTGAAATTTCTGCCCGGCGAGTGACTTTTTCAAGTTTGGAAACAAAAAGAAGTCGTACGGGGCCAAATCTGGAGAATACGGTGGATGGGGCAGCAGTTCGTAGACCAATTAGACCAATTTGGCCGTGGCGAGGGCAGAGGTGTGAGTCGGTGCGTTATCATGGTGGAAGAGCACTTTCTTCTTCGCCAAGTGGGGCCGTTTTTTTTTCAATTCGGCGTCAAATCGCCCCAATAATTTGGCATAGTACAGCCCTGTGACCTTTTTGCCCTTCTACAGGTAGTCGATGTGGATCACACCTTGTGAATCCCAGAAAACGTTGGCCATCACCTCTCCGGCCGATGGGACAGTCTTCGCCTTCTTCGGAGCACGTTCGCCGGGTGACTGTTCCTTGATCTTTGGTGTGTACCAGTGGATCCATGTTTCGTCGACTGTCACGA
This sequence comes from Merodon equestris, assembly GCA_958301585.1. Classification (NCBI taxonomy): domain Eukaryota; kingdom Metazoa; phylum Arthropoda; class Insecta; order Diptera; family Syrphidae; genus Merodon; species Merodon equestris. Next base: position 94,640,168 of record OY284414.1, read on the forward strand.
AACGACGCAGAAACTCCTTCGGATTGCGCTTAAACAGCGTCGAACACTGCTCTGAAGTGGTCTCACGGTTGCGCTTGTTGTCCGGAGTGAGCAAACGCGCCACCCATCGCGCCGACAGCTTTCTCATGCCCAAAATTTCATGCAGGATATGACCCATGCAATCTTTTGAAATGCCTACTGTCTCAGTACCTTTCAATCGGCGGTCTGCCAATACGAGATCGTGGATTTTGTCACGTTTTGTCACGTAGCCGTTTTCGGGGCACCTGGACGTGGCTCATCGAAAACCGACGTGCGACCACGTTGAAACTCGTTAAACTAATTGTTGATGGTCGCCATCGAAGGGGAAGAGTCACCGTACATAGCATCCAAAAGCTCTTTTATTTCGCTGCGCGATTTCCCGTCCAAAAACAAGAATCGAATCACCGACCGATATTGCTTTTTTTTCATTTTTATAAAATACGCAGACACTCCCGCTTCCACACGCGGTCAAAACAAAACTACGATTCCCATCCGGCTGAAATGTCGACAGTAGCCGTATACTAGAATGACAGTAGCCATCTTCTAGAATGTACTACACGATAGTAAGTTGCTCTTGCGATACTGGTACCATCTGGCGGTGAGGCTAAGCACTTATCGGACAACCCTCGTAAGATGGGCGGGACACGTTGAATGAATGTATAGTCGACAATCAAAAGAATAATGAATGGAAGGCTCGAAGGAAAAAGACCGCCAGGAAGCATGAAAATATAATCATGGATCGATTCTCCGGATGAAATTTCGAGTGAACAACACTATGTATGAATATTGAAAAAAGTTGTAATCAAGAACGACTTCTGTTTTTCAAATGCTGGTTCATATGAGTCGGCTTGTTTGCATGCCATTCTCCTAAGTCCAAGACCCGTCACATATAGTGATACTCTCCATGATTCTGCAACGATTAAGCTCTAATGTCGACTTTCGAGCCTCATATTCTTTACTATGTCGATGTTCTCTTCAGTCTCGGATGAGGCTTCTGTCACCATCATTTTACCGAAGACCGGTCATCGAAGACAAGACTCTACACTCAAAATTCGTCGAATAAGTTCCTAGTTGCTAGAAATAGCAATCCTGAATCCGAAACGTAGGCACGTGGCTTGGTAAAGTCGAGAAAACTCTCAAATCTGTGCTATGTTTCATCTTGGAACCATTAGCCTAGACCAAAAGTTGGAGATTTGAGATTACCCTACAACCTTTCTGAAAGCAATTTTTTGTAGCTGAAGATAGTGGGGTAAGCCGAGTTCAGGTTCAGGCATATGCTCTTTGCGACCAATAGCACGTTTTTTTGATTCTGATGGTACCATAACCATATTTAAGGCACCTGTTAGGCATGATTCGTCAACCATTTCTTGGCTATATTTGGAAATTGTTGAGCTTGTCTAAGTTGCAAGCCACCATTTTTAAAAATTAGATATACAACAGTTGTGTACATCCACAGAGTCGAATTTGGCTTGAATTCCCATCTTTTACGGGAATTATTACTGAAGACACTGAAAGTTACGTATCATATAAAGAGTAGGTCAATAGATGGTGTAGCTGGTCCAGATCTAGTCTTTCTGACAGTTGTTAAGTAGATTCTTTGGCAATTTAAGTCATGGAGCCGTTTACGGCGCAACAGTGTGTTTTTGTTCTTACTATGGATATAAGCAATCTCAAAAAGTTACATTTTGTAATATTCGTGAATTTAAGAAGTGAAAAAAATGTCGGTCAACATAATCCTCTTAGTGATTCTGGAAGCATTTTGAAGAAATTGGTTCAGCTTCTAATCAGCCAGGCATCTCAATTCGTTGCTGAAGCTAAAAGTTGGACCCCACCTATGGTTATAGGTCACCAAGTCATGGATGAATATCTGAAGACCGGAAAACCTGGACCGGAGAGATTCACCATAAACCAATGCATTCCAAACTGTGTCGGGCCCAAACCTGGAGACTCAGTTACAGTGAATGTAGAGTCTCACAACATTTTGGTCGACCGATCGAGTTAAATGAAATTAGCAAACTTTCTTTAAATAGCCATCGATTGGTGTTCCATTCATAGTTGCCACCATTTCCACTATTCAGTAAACAACAGCATTGATTTCATAAAAAAATGGGTGTTTACACTAGCTGTTGGCTGAGCCTGTATTAGAAGACGGTTTTATCTATGGAAGCTTAAATGATGGTATCAAAATCTTGCTCGTAAACAACATACATACGTTCGGTTTTCTCTGAGCTTACACTGAATCGTAGCATCTGAGTCACGCATTCACGCATATACTCAAAGCCTACTTCGTTACTTTGCTTATTACAGATGGGAACAACCATGTGGTAGGATTACCACACATTCTGTTTATGCGACCACCTTTGGTTGTTTTTTTTATTCTCCTTCCAACTTCACTAAAATTTGGCTGAAAACCATAAGCCATTAAAGAGGAAAAGGGTCTGTTATTCCATTGCAATTGTGTGATGCCGGTTTTAAACATGACACTGTCCAATTATTCTTCTATCTTCATAGCAATTTCACAATTCATTCGGTACTCTCTCGTACTAATTTAGTAAGAACATTTCGCTGCAATGTTATACTTGGATTACAGGACAATTTGCTCTTATTTTAGTAATCCTTTCGCGACCTCGATTAGTTAGCCAAAGGCTAACATAGCAGGTATTTTAAGTATTAGTACAAGAATTTTTAATATTTGTTTTCCCAATTAAGGGAGTTTTTAAGCTATGTAATAAAACTTGATTACTAAATTTGGGGGAAATAGGTTCATTCAAGAACAAGAAAATTGGAGCAAGTCTGGGCAAGGTCGGCTACCTTTTAGTGAAGGTATTCAGCAAATGATCTTGAACTAAATTCTGTTAAATAAATGAGTAAAAACAAAATTGTAGTGAATTGGTAACACTGAAAGAAAACAGGGTACGATAAGGCTAAGGTAGCTTTATAGAATGACGAAGTGAATAAATCTCTAAGATAGTAGAAAGCAAGGCCTACAACTTACTCGTAAACATTGTACAATGTCGCTAATTATCAGCTTTTAGTAGACGCATATGGACGTCTTTTAACGACAATACGAGCCTAAAATATCATGCTCAACTAAAATGAATCAAAAAGTGAGCAACAAAAGGGTAAGTCATTGCTCCAACAACTGTTTAAACAAATCTTGCATTCCTTGAGGTACGTAGTCAGTATGTCATTCAAATAAAAAATTATGTTTCATTACCTAGACTCGTACGTTTATAGCTTCAAGTCGTAATCAACTGGCAACAATAAATTGTGTTTGCAAACAACTTTAATTATTCGAGCATATGAGCTGTACGAGTTATGTATGTCTTTCAGATGAAAGTTTAAGCTGCTATTGCCCTTGGCTTTTGAAGACACTTACTTGAAATTGGCGAACGTCATTAATCAAAGCAATTAATCATTGATACGAGTATCTTGTGGCTATTCTGATTTTTAAAACTGTTTTTGCTTATTTCTTTACTTTCATGCTAGATTGTGTACATGTCAATTTTGATTTTATTCTTACGTTTCCTTAAGATCATTTTCTTATTTTTTCGTTACTCATGTCCATGTTCAAGGTGAAAGAATGGAGCGAATTTTATGTTGGCGGGGTATAAAAACTTAAACAAAGTATGTAGACAAATAGATAGATATTATAGAAAAGCTCCGACCACAAGTGAAAAGTTGAGGTAGCTGATGGCTTTATATGTTATATGGCTACATCCTTGCATTTCGACTTCGTCGTGTTGTAGTCGTGGTTACCTGGACTATTCAAAATAATAGGCTAAATGATTGAATAGAGATGACACCTTGACGTTGGACAGTTTAATGAACATTGTAGGTGCAGGCTAATAATGCCCAATATTGAACTCCTGTATAAAAAACTTTGTATACTTGTATAAAGAATGTGCATTATCCCTAATATCATGGGACCTTGTCGACATATGTATATGCCTGAAATATGTACAGTTTTTTTTTAAATGCCTTCGGAAAGATCTTTCTATCAATACAAAGGTCACATAGCTGAACCTTTAAGGTGCTCAAGTCGGTCAGATGGAAACTGAGAGTCGCACTCTGCTAAGAAGCCTAAAAGATAACAGGAATTGAAGCTCTGCTTTTCTTTATCTTTTTCTAATGGCAATCCGGCGTTTTTTTTTTTTTTAACTTGGATTCTTAAAATAATTCCTCATTGCTAGCTCCAACTTTTGCCCATTATTTTTCGGCAGATTCACGAATCGAGCCAATTTTTGGCGAAAAGCCGGAAGAGCTTTTCGGCCAGGTTATGCGTCATCGATCGGAAAAAGTGATATTCAAAAGAGATGCTGTAAGTAAAATATTCGGGAAGGATATCCCATTCAATTGTTCCGAGGTAGGTTGTAATAGGTTGTGATGATCACTCATGTGATGATTTCACTTGTTTGCAACCACTCACAATATACCATGCAGAGTTAGTCCCACCAAACAGCATGGGTCGCGGTCCATGGATATTTGTCTTGGTCGCGGGACCTTCTATGTCACCTAATTTCCCTGGTCTTGGATCATTCTTAAGACGTTCAAACGATGAGAACTGGCTTGTTTACCTGTAATGAAAACACTAGTTCTTGTTTTATTTGATAAGGATCGTGATCCTATAATAACTCCAATTCTACGTCATTACATTTTTTCACCGGGAACCCATTTGTCTTTTACGTCGAACTTGACCACCATTCACGACAAGTTCTTTCATTAATAAAATGCTTGTCGTAAATTTCTATAATCATTGGAGAGGCGCCTCCGCAGACTCGCAGTTTTATTTTTCGAACTTATTTTTTAAATATGTTTTAAGAGGAATTATGACGCCGAAAAAATTCACAAATGAGATAAGGAGTTGTTGTCCAAGATATTTCTGATCCGATATTTTCGACAAGCATGTACCATCTATTCGAAAACAGCGGCTTCCAATCGGTACACCTGGTACATATGTATATTACTGTAAAATCTTTAGAAGAAAGGTTATTAGAGAGAGGCAGATGATATAGAGGGAAAATAGGCAGTTCTTGCCTATCCAAGAAAAATAGGGCAACAATATGCGTAACATTATATAGGAGCCTTGCAACGCATTCGTTTTTCACACTTTCTTTCAATAATTTGGTAGGCATGGTAATGTTGAAAAACTTTTTCAAGGGCCGTGGTGTCACAGTCGACTCTTCAACGTTTTGTGACCAAATTTGAGACGACCGGTTCAGTAATCAATCAGTCAATATTCGTACGTCAAAGGAACGCAAGATCGACCGAGAATATCGCCGCGGTCTGTGGAAGTGCACACCAGAACCTGAGGCCGTTTGTTCATTGGCTTTAACCAAAAAATCTACTTTAGCGACGAGGCGCATTTTTGAATGAATGGCTGTGTTAATAAGCATAATTGCTGTATATGAGACGATATGCAGATCTATGCAGAAAAGTCATTAAAAATTGGATAACTTGGATTTGTGGCACCGTAAAAAGCCGAGGCAAGTATTTGGGCGACGTCATATTTACTACATTTTGTTTATTACATTTTAACATCTACCCGCCCTTATTGAAAAACTCTGTATATTGCCAATAAAATATTTTCCTGCCGTTCGTTGCCGTGTCAGTGTCTAAAAATATGTTATAGGGCCAGCAGTTGTACGATTAAAAAAGAGGTCTACATCGAGGTATAACAGAAGATTTATCGGTATCTGTTAGTGCCTGACAAAAAATTGTCATAAGAGTCCTTGCAAATTGTCAACATTTTGAAAATTTTAATTCGTAGAGGATGCTCTGACATCATCTACACTGATGTCATACTGAATGTACGGAAGAATCTGTTCTTATTGTGGCAGTGAAGCAGAATATTGTCTTTGCACCTGCAATTTATGGGGACATTTACTTTTTAAATTTTGAAAAAATCGATTTTTTTTTTATTCCACTAATGAGTTCTAATATATCATAGAAATGTTCTCCCAAAGCCGTTTTGAAAAATTCCGCCTAATACCAAAGTTACAAACATAAATTAACATAACATGACAACATAACATAACTAACAAACAACTTTAAAAGCCTTTTTCTCGAAACTACATTTTCGAAACTCGTAAGACAATTTTCTCAGGTTCTAATCGTTCGATTTACAAAAACCAAAAAGTATTAGATTCTTTATACAATATACTAAGGGTTATACCTCTAAAAACTTATATTTATATAAATCCACCCTTTTTCCGAGGGTAGTTCATCAAAAAAATTCGTCGATTTTTCAACACTTTTTGAAAATCATCTGTAAGATAACGAAAAAAAAAATGTTTTCCATAATTTTATTGGTATAACCCCAAGGCAAATGTCTCAGGAACATAACCTATTTTGAATTTTAACTTAATTTTTTTAGGAAGCTCAAAAATTGTCCTACCGCCAAAAACGAGTCTTTTGGAGCCCCTCACTACGAAGAGTAAAAAATGTTCAAATTTTTTTTTAATGTAGTTTAATATAAACATACATATATTTATACAATCAAAAAACAGTTTGTCAATAAATACTATACATTTTTTTTTGATAAAAGTTTTAAGAATGTGATTTTTTTCCAATTTAGAAAGTATGCGAAATTTGTGCGCAAAACATGGTGGCGTCGTTTGAGAGATATGTTCGGGAATTTTGTAATTGTTTAGACAGTAATAGTCCCATTCTTATGAATTTTTGTTGGAGAGATTACATGTTTTCGCACGATCGGTGATGTTTGTTTGTTTTAAAGGGGAACAGAGATGCTGCAATCATTTTTCTTTAAGAATGTATAAAAGTGGAGAAATTTACAACCAACGCAAAAAAAAATCCAAATATTGCTGTGAATATTGACGATTTCCTTACGTATTTAGAAAAGCGCCTAAAATAGGATTCTTTCCTCCAAATTTTGCACCATAATTATTCCTTCAGCTTCCCAGAAGATAAATGCCACATCTTTTCCGCCAAACTTGATAGTTTAGAATTCTTTGGCGTCGGTAAGCAGGCTCGCTTCCAAGTCATCGATTGTTGTTTCTTTTCAACATCAAACTCGTGGATCCAGGTCACCTCCATGGTTAAAAAACGTAACAAAAAAATTCTTATCTGCTTGGAAATTCTCGAGATTCGCCCTTGAAATGTTATCATTTGTTCGTCAGTTAATATTCTCGGCACCTAACACCCTTTTCATATACAATTCGTTCACAAGCATCCTTTGAAAGCTGCCATATATCCCTGTGACGTCTGCTATATGCCTGATGGTCACTCTTCTAAAACATTTTCGAATTTTTTGATGTTACCTTCAGTGAGGGACGTGGACGTGGCGTTTTTAGCGATTTCATCTTCAGTGGATGTTCTTCCCAGCTTAAATTCTTTGGCACAGCGTGTTACTGTGGAATATGGTCCCTCAGTCCCTCAATGTTTTCAGCTGTGTATGTCTTTGGTAGACGATTTTTTTAAGCCGAGGTACTTGATGAGAGTTCTAATTTCGTTTTTTTCTAATTTGATGTTAATCGTTCTACGGTTCTATTGCCAACCATAGAATATTTCTTACAAACCTTGTACTATCAAAACTTCCGCAGAACTCCTTCATTCCCAAAATCTACTCTACGATAGATTTTCCCTAACTGAAACGAATCTATGCTCCAGCATTGGAGACAGCGCGTTATTTATCTCCGATTTCATTCTGTTTCGGTCCGATGAGCACGGTAACTTTGCCGATCCGGCTAGTTGTTGAGTTCTTTTAGCAGTCCACAGCCGATATGATCCCTTGCCCTTCAAATCGTCGACCTCCGCTGACTACAACTTCACTAGCACCTCGATAAGTCTCCCTAAATGGAAACTTTATCTTGCCTACTTAAGAACCTCACGGCCCACATATTGCTAACAGCTCGCCAATGATTTCGTCGACTCCATATTTGATATCGCCGAACCTAATGGCATTATCATCATCTGTAACGATTTCGATCTACCACACCTGAAATGTGTTTACTCCGACGATGAGACACATTATATTGCCGCTAACCCCTCCTTAGGCAAAGAAATCTTTTTCACAGATCATCTCTCTGATTCCGGCCTTCTGTAACTTAATAACATCATCAGTAACATGGACAGACAACTCGACCTGATTTTCTCATCTGATGCCGTAAACTGCCTTGTTAACCCATGCAATAATCCCTTTTCTCCGATCCCAAGTTTGTAAGGCTCGCGGAAATTATGGGTTGGAGACAATTGGAAAAAAAGAAAAGCGGATCTTGTTTCTTTCGAGGATTTATTACAACAACGGTTTCATCTTCCGATGTTCGTCAATTTATATATTTTGATTATGTACTTAGATTAGTTTGTATTTACATTTTCATATTATATATACATACAATAGTTAAGTGAAGAAAAGTGAGCGTACGGATGTAGGGGTCGAATATCATACATGTTCTAGGTTTCTTACAAGTTTTTCTTCCACTTCATTAAATTTACTTAATAACTCTTCCAACGAATCCGAAATAATCGCCAACTTCTGTCTGTTGTCAGCTTGCCATAGTTTTTAAAAAGTTTTATTTTACCCGTTACTGCTTTATTTCAAAGCTCTAATTTTCAAGGACTCTTTCCTCAGCTTTGGAAATATGCTTATATCATTCCAGTCCACAAAAAGGACTGAAAAATTATGTGTCCAACTATCGCCCCATTGCCAAGTTCTCATGCATACCCAAACTTTTCAAGAGCATCGTTTATGATATACTATTCTTTCACTGCAAACCCATATTTTCTCCTAACCAACATGGGTTTCTGAAAGGTCGATTGACAATTAGTCGAGTTTGCTTCACAATATTTGTGTGCACTCGAAGCTGGCAAAGAAGTAGAAGTTGTCGTCACTGACTTCAGCAAAGCCTTTGACAAAATATCTCACCAAATTAATTTTCTCAAGCTCACTGCCCTCCCGGTGTTATCTCATTAATCAAATCTTATCTAGAAGATCGTCAACATAACATTATTTTCAGATCTTCTATAACTGATCCAATTAATGCTTCCTCAGGTGTCCCACAAGGTAGTTATCTCGGCCCATTGATATTTATTCTAACCATCAACTCTCCATACATATATGACGATGATATGAAAATATTTAAACACATATCTTCCCTTGTTGACTGCTGCTCTCTATACTTTGATCTTAACAGGTTCACTACTTGGTGTGAAAAAAAATCATCTCGAGGTTAACGTTAACGAATGCCAAGCCATCCCGCAAGTGCTCTTTGAAACATGAAACTGTTCCCCGTGTTAACTTCTTGGTTGATCTAGGGATCATTTGCGACCGTGCACTTAACTTTCGCCTTCATATCGACAACATTATCAAACATGCCAACTCTGCCCTCGGTCTTGTGAAACGTTGGTCCAAAGAGTTCTCAAATGCTTATCTTACGAAACCATTATACATTATCTTCGTTTGACCACTTCTTGAATATGCTAGTCAAGTCTAGTCCCCTTTTTACGAATCCCACCCTATACGTATTGAACGTTGAACCCTATACGTACATTCAACGTAGGTTTATCAGTTTTTCCCTTCGTAGCCTTCCTGTGTAGCTGACCCTGTGATAGAATTTTAGATAAAAAAAACAAAAGTTTCTATGGAAATTATATTTAATGTAAAATCGAGGTGCGATCAGCTTGAGAGACGCAAGAGAGATGCACAGATTTTTCGTGCTGTTCAAATACTGAAAAATGCGCTTGACTGCCTTGATATGCATCTGACTAGGATTTTCCATGAAACGACAAACTTCTCCCACTGCATATGAAATGTCGGGTCTTGAAACAGTCGCAGCAAACATCAGCGAGTCACACGCTTGTCGATACGGAAACGTTGTATTTGGGTCACTATCACCCGCCTTCGTCAGAAAGGATCCAATAGCAGCCGGCGTTGAAACGGGTGAACAATTTTGTCTATGTGTGACATTTGGCCAATGCTAATGGTTTTAAGATCTCGGTTTCGCTTGATCTCCATTCCGACGTAGTAATCACCTCCAACCAAAGTGATTTAAACGCATTGCGAAGCTTTTTGATCAGTGAGTCGATTGCTGCCTTACTGCATGACAAAAGTACATAAACCATCATCAACATACAGCAAAAGAATTACCTTTTCACCTCAGATTCTCCCAAAGAATACGCATGGATCCGATCGCAATTGCTCCAGATTACAGTCTTTGGTGAAAGATATAAATCTTGAGTTCCACGCACCTGACATACCTGACCTTCTCTGTGCCTATGTCCATCTGGAACCTTTATATATATCGTTTCATTAAGGCTTCTATTCAAAACCGCTGTCTTAACATCAAACTAGACGATATTCATATCAAGCAAAGCTGCTAACGCCAGAATGCACCTATGTAACTGAGTCATAACGTACCACCGGAGAGAAAGATAATGATCTTCTTTGATGCTGGATCATAAGTGGAACATTTTTTTGTGTAGGTTCGTAGCCGACTAAATGAATCCTTTTTGCTTTAGCATCCCATTTCTTTCGAGTGACGTTTTTTGGGATATGTAAAAATACAGCCGTATCAAAAACCTTCAAATGACTTAGCTCCGGCTTACTTCCAAACCATTGTTCATACGGAGTCTGATTTGTAGTTTTTGTTGTTGAAGTCCGGTTAAGTATGTACACTGCCGTCCGAACTGATTCTGGCCACAGAGATTTAGTCAAACCGCTAGAAATCTACATGGTTCGCTCTGATTCTTGAACCGTTCTATTGTCCCTTTCGATAAAACCATTTTGTTCGGGGGTGTACGCAGCAATTCAGTCCATCACGCTTCCATATCTCGCCAGCAAACTCAAAACAGCTTTGTTGATAAACTCGGTGTCATTATCGCAGCGTATTCTTTTCGTTTGACAGTTCTACACGTTTTTCGTTTGGACTAAAAACTACTTTAAGACCACAACTACTTCAGACTTCTGTTGTAGCAAGTAAACAAATATGAATCCTGTAGCGTCGTCCTTTATTAGCAGAAAATATCGAACGACACTAATGCCTATGTCCTCCATCGGTCCGCACAAATCCATATGAAATCATTTTACCTTTACTGAAATCCGTTTTTCTTGTAGAGGATGTGATGTTCGATACATTTTTCCTAGGTGGCATTCCTCGCAAAAGAAATCATCCTGATTAGCCAACTTAATACCACTTACCAGTCCTTTGGAGCACATGGATTTGATAGCAACAGCGTTAACATGCCCCAAGCGCCGACTATTTGGTGAAACATTTTCACTTGAAGAACAATACACACGCTCTGCCTTCGCTAGTCTAAACGTCATTCGAAATAGACCGATAGCAATGGTGTATCCAACAGCAGATAAACCCTTATGTTCATTAAACACAGTGCAACCATTCTTTGTGAATTTTGTCACGAAACCCTTCTTTGCCAATTCAACAATTGAAAACAAATTCACTTTTGCTTTAGGAACATACTGAACATTTTCGATGATCCTTTTTTCCCATTTCTCATTGACCCAAGCTTCGACTTCGATAGAGCATGATCCTTCGACATCCAATGTGACATTGCTTGCAGTTTTCACATCTTTCCGTTTCCCATCACAAGAAAATGTCACGAACCATTCCCGACGAAACGTCGTATGCCTCGTTGCTGCCGAATCAGCCAACCACAAATCAGCATAATCTGCCGAAAGAACACTATCTGTAATCGCATATGCTACCGTTTTACATGCCATGTTGTTGTTGTTCCCACTGATTTTGCTTTTATCCGGACAGAAACGTTTGCAATGGCCTACTTTGCCACATAAATGACAGGTCGACTTTTCTTTCCTTTCCGTGGTGTTGAATGGTGTTGTCTTGTGTTGTGTCTCGCTCTGCCTTCTGCATCTGATCTTCCTCCAACTGTGATTTTGATAGCAATGTTTCAATGGTTCGGCACTCTTTTATATTGTACCAAACGGTACGAAAATTCTGGAACTTCGGCGCTAGGCTGCTAGGATAACTTTTCACCTTGATACTCCAATTCGGATGCTATTTGACGGACTTTTGAAACGTGCGAAGTCACTAATTCATTGTCTTCCATCCTTAGGCTGAAGTAATCTTCATAAAGCATCATTGCCCGAACATCGCTCTGTTTTTGATGAATGCTCTCCAGCATGTCCATCAGTTCTTTTGCCGATTTGCAATCCAAGACATATGACGATTGCTCCGCATCAATGGGGGCAAATAAAATTGCCATCGCCCACCCGTCGCGTTGAGAGCACTTCAATTTTATCTCGCTCGATGCATCATCTGGAAGCTTCCTTGCTGTTCCATCAACAAAATTCATTAGTTCTTGGCTTCGAAGAATTGCATTTACATAGAATTTCCACGCTCTGAAATTATTGCCATTCAGTCGATGTGGCATCATAGAATTTTCGAATACTGCTTTCTCCATCTCGGCTAATTTGCGTTTAAACTATTTTGTTTGTAATTTTGAATGTGTGTATATCAATAAAATAACTAAAATTGTATCTGGGCCCTGATGTATCTTGGGCCTGATTGAATTTTGGATAAGAAAAACAAAAGTTTCTATGGAAATTATATTGAATGTAAAATCGAGGTGCAAGAAAGAAAAATGGCTAAGCTGCCGATAATACAATATGTTGATATGGTAGTGCGTTTCTTGTACTTTAAGGTTAAAATACAATACTCAACACCCTGTAAATATACCACCTTATATGGATCGCTAAAAATTAATCAACCTTCCACCCCTTAAAGAACGATGCGATATTGCAGATATTCTTTTTATTTACGACCTTCCCAGCGGTAATATTGACAGCCTCATATTATTGCACATGATTCCCCTTAACAACAACCACCGTAACCTTCAGTCCATGCCCCTTTTTCGTATGACCAACACTCATCGAACAAATGATGGTTACCACGATCCAATGTCCAAAATGCTGCGCCAAGCTAACCCCAATCTTTTTGACCTTCACATCAAAAAGTCAAGTCTCAGAATTGACCTATACCACAACCCTTCACCCTCTCCATAATCGCTTCTTCCCGGTCACCTATGTAGTTAATAAAGCGCTCCTATGAGGGCGTCCAAATCAAAGACAGATCACCTGTGGTTGGAAATAACCGATTATCATTACTTTTGGATCACCCCTCGTTTATCAAAAGAATAACAATTCAATGAAAGTACGCCGTTAAGCAAACAAAATGATAAAAATACTAAGGTGGAAAGAAGAAAAGGATCAGGAAGTACAAGTTGCATCAGATTGTTCTAAAAATGTGGTCAAAATTAGTTCAAAAGAGTTATAATTGTTTCAACGGAATATCTCAAGAAGAACTGTTCAAAATTGTTTTGGGGAATACGGCTATGAGAGCAAGAAGGTGGGCAAAAAAGCTTTTCACCAAGAAAGTGAATTTGAAAAAAGAGACCAGTTGGTCAATTGTCATATTTTCAGACGAGTCTAACTAACGTGGTATGTAGATGAGGTCATCGAGATATTATTTCCAACTCTATTTTCTACTATTTCTACTACTGTTTTGTCAACTGTTCTTAAAATTTTTACATTTCTTGGCTTTTCTGTAATGTTTGTCCCGAATGTTATCATAAACCAAATCATTTTAACGGCAAGCAAAGGCATGGTGGGACTGACCGCGACAAGTTTGTTCTTAAAATTTTTAAAAGCAAGTTCAATCTTTTTTAAGTGTTTCACCCACTCACATGGACTGTGGCAAGACATTTACTGATTCGGCCAACCTGTAGTTAATTTTACGATTAACAAAACCATTAATCAAATCATAGCAACGACTTTCCTCCTCCTCCAGCGTTTCAACTGAGTGGTTAACGACTATATCTTTTGCTACGTAGCAGCGAGAGTAGCCTCAATAGTATGAGGTTCAATCACAAGGCCATGCCGTGACCCCTGCTTAACCACATGGCCCCATCTTGATCTATCCCCATTGTCGAAATTCAGAATTCAAGAGTAAAATACATTAAAATCCTAAAACCTCTTTCAACATCTCCTAATGTTCCTCTTTTGCGATAACGAAATCGGCTATGTTCGATTATATTAATGGCTTTCCTGATTTTATAAGATCTCTAAAAATGAGGTCAATACACCTTCGGAATACCGCGGTTGAGTTTTTGAGACCCAAGGGCATATACAAAAATGTTAACTGCGCTAATGGTGTAGCAAACGCAATGTATTTTACATCACTTTCGTGATATATTTACGAGTACATGATGAAATGCACTCGCTCTGGTGCCAAGAGTCTTTAATTATTAACGGAAGTGGAAAGTAACCTTTCAAAGTAATGTTACTTAATTATCAAACATGAAAACAACATTAAAACTCTTTTTTTTCGTTTTGAGACTTTTGACGATGCAAAAATAGAACTAAATGATTATCCAGTAAGAAGTGTCATTCCAGATATCCAATCAGCGTTGAATTATTGACATCACACTCTCACTACTATAACTTTTAAAGGATAAAATCGTTGAGCTTGGACAAACGGTAAAATTTCATTTAAAACTCGGCTTAAAGATCTCGAAAATGTTCCCTTAAATTCATATTGTTTTCGCCGTCATCAATCGCCTTCCAGCACAGCTATAGTGGTTAGTCCGTCAAGATCAGCTGAAAATATTGCCGGCATAGCTGAAGTGTTTCTATTTCGAAACGATTTCGGGAATTGACTCTATCAGCAAGCGCTCCGTATCAAATATTGATTGAAGATCTTGACTAATATGCTAATAAGAACGAGTCCATATAAGAATTGAAGTTCCAGATCGCGCACAATGATGTTCATGTTGACAGATTTACTTGTGCCTGAAGGACGTGATAACTTGCCAACCAGCTGTTGAAATAATCGTTTTACTGCATGCCCAAGTTTCTAAACGTTTGATTTCTCAAATTAACGACCTCAACTAGCTGCTGAAAAGGCGCCATTAGACGTTTTCTTTGGCATTTGGTTAAAGGTAAAGTCTATGCCTATATAATGATTTTCCGTAAAAATATTATTGCGTTGTGTTAGAGTAACACCTCTTATTGGATAGCCCTAGAAGAACCACTGACTAGGTTTTTAAATGGGACTGCATGGTCGGGTAATTGGATAAATTGCTGGCATAAATGTGTAGTACATATATTGTTTCGAAGACGACAACACTAATACCCGAAAATTACCGTTATTTTTTGAATAATATTCAAATCTTAGTATTCAAAGCGTCACGAGCTTTGGCAACTTTGAATTAGAGATTCTAGAAAGTATCCTTAGGCAAGGTGTCATCGACGTCGTTGACACAGAAGCCAAAGTATAGGCTGAATCGAACCCGCACTATTTTGAGATTTTAGCCGGTGTAAGACCTGCTTACTTGGCACACATAAAAAATTCGCCGTTTATAAACTGCTGACATAGCAAAAATGAAAGTTTTATTTTCCCATCACAACTCGATGTTTATTCGAGTCTATTCCTATTCTAATGGTGTAACAATGAATAAGAATGGACAACCGGTGCGACATGGAGGGCTGGTGCAGCATGGACGACTGCAGCGCTATGGACAACTGGAGCGGCATGTACCAAAGGAGCTGAATGGACCAATGGGGCGGCGACGTAGGACTTCACTACAGGTGCAACCACAGGGGAAACCACTGCAGAATTGTGGACCCGAGTAAAGTGCTGCGATGAGACAGCAGATGGCACCGAGTGCACTACAGATCCAACGTGAACTGGTTCAACAACGCTATGGGTGGCTAAGAGTCCTGGCTTAGCAGCAGCAACAGCGATCATGGCAAAGAGTAAGACCTTGAAATAAAATACAGTGTCAGCAAAGCAGGAAGTGCGCTAGGCCATTGATCAACTTACGTATTTGAACATTTTGGAATTATTTCACTTGGTGTGTCTGAGGGCAGATACTGATTGGATTTAACTGATGTCCGATCACAACACCGACGAGTATATTTATACCCCCGACAAGTCACACTATATGGTATAGTCGATGACATCAAAATCGGTGTTATTACATCAGACACACCTA
This sequence comes from Merodon equestris, assembly GCA_958301585.1. Taxonomy (NCBI): domain Eukaryota; kingdom Metazoa; phylum Arthropoda; class Insecta; order Diptera; family Syrphidae; genus Merodon; species Merodon equestris. The sequence goes on from OY284414.1 coordinate 94,656,173, forward strand.
CCCGACCCAAGGCACTCCGGAAAACATATGACTCTAAGTGCTTCAGCGACATATACACAGCAAACCCGATATTACATGGAATCTCCTTCTTGTCATAAGCTTGCATAATCGCAATCCCAATCTAAAGCCATCACATGTCTAATCACCAAACCTAAGCCGTCCTTCAGCCATAGACATATGAGCACGAACAACAATTGTGACTGGCCCGACGTAGTGTTACTTTTCAAGGTGATCGGAAATTCGTACCGCAATGGGTCGAGTCACTTAATGACCGCTACTCGCGTGTAATATGGTCAAACGGGAATGCAGAGATCTTATCGTGCAAAGGTAATTCGAAAAATAAAAAATAAAACGAGCCGACGAAGTATAAAAGCAACTACCGTGATCGGAACCACCATCAGTCAGCTGCCAAACGCTCACAAGCAATTTACAACCAAACCATCTCAACATGTTCAAATTCGTATGTCCGGTCTAAGCATACGAGGAGTTCGTAATTAATTCATATATTTTTGCTTTTTTGCCAGGTCGCAATCCTTGCCCTCGCTGCTGTGGCCGTTGCCAAGCCAGGAGTCCTGACCCACTCAGTCGTCGAGCCAGTGGTTGTTGGACACTCCGTCCACTCCGCCCCAAGTGCGATATCTCATCAGAGTCAAACTCAATACCATAGCAAGACTATTGTGACCCCCGTCGTGGCTCCAGTTGTCAAGTCAGTCGCCCATGCCGCTCCAGTAGTCCATGCTGCTCCACTCCTTCACACCGCCGAAGTACTCCATGCCGCTCCAGTGTTGTCACATGTTCATCATGCCGTGCACACCGCTCCAGTTCTACACAGCGCCTCAGTTCTTCATGCCGCACCAATCCTCAATGCTCCTTTGGTTCATTCAGTTTACTCTGCCCCACTCCTCCACCATTAAGGGTTATTGTTTTAATTTTTGAATAAAGGATTCTGCAAGTTTTAAAAAAATTCTTTGCTTTCATTGTTTCTCCGATGTTTCAGTACATAGAATTCAGAGTTCAGCAATCTAGAAAACAGTTTTTGAGAGGAGAAGTAACTGAAAACTTGAGGATGGAGGTATAGCTCCAGTGATGCGGGTTTGAGGAAGGACTATTGAAACGTTCCTTGTTCAAAAGTATTACAATCTTCGGCTTAAAAATTGTCAAAAAAGGCTGATATGGCAGTAACAGTATTGGCCAGTGTGGGTTTGAGCACTTTCACTATAGAGGGCGCCGCGGTTCATATATACGGTATACTTTGGCGCCATTGAGACAATGAGATTGCATCCTAGGTGTTAGCGGGACATTTATAAAAGTTCATAGGAACATCTTATCGAAATTCGCCTATGCAGGAGGTCTCTTCGGATCTGGTCATCAATGGGCTGTTACGTTAGCTATGCTGTAATGAATTTTAAGCAAATAAGAAAGATATCGACGCTAAACATGGAAATTAAGAAAAAAAAGGGTTGGCTTCATCTATTTAAGCATTGTCTGGTGAGGCAGGTGAGGTGACAATTTCGGATCAGATTTCCCAGCCGTCCAACGAAACAGGTGAAACTGGTTTCGCCACTTGCCTCGAAGAAACTGAAATGATTCATGACAGAAGAGGATCGAAAGCCTTTGTAGTGTTCGTTACGATGAGAATGTTGATTCTAAAAGTGTCGTGAATGAGCCGTCACAGTTGACCAGATAACGAGGCACGTGGCCAGTACACGCTCCATTTTGCAGCGCATTTTGGTAAAAAACGTAAAGATGTCCCTCCCAAATTGAAAGCAATCCTTCAGCTATTGTTTGCAGAGCGTTAATCGCGTCTAAACTGCGCTAACACTCTCCTGAACTTCAACAGTTTTCGGTCGAAATTCATCATGATTCACGAGGCCCATTCCTTTCTGAACAAACACCATTTGAGCTTCTGGGGCATTGGTAGTCCACGTATCATTCACAAAGGGACATTATATTCACTCAAAGTCATTATTCAGGAGGTGTATCGGTGTGTCACCTCATATTTTCAATCAATCGATAACCAAACGTGGTGAACCAATCCAATCCACTTTGCCCGCGGGATCTCTTTGCTTCCAAAGGTGCCATTGGGGCTCATGTCTTCGACGCCGCGGGTAAGACGATTACTATGATTTGTGAGAGATGCTGAACTTTGATCAACAAGTTTTTACAGCCGCAATTTTGCGGACTAATAGGTATTTTAAAGGATGTGTTTCCGGTTCGCCTAATGTCTTCGCTTTTGGCCTATTTGACCACTTCAGACTTCTTCAGAGGCTCTAAATAGAAGCTCAAGTTCTTACGGGTCATTGGTGGTGCTCACTTGACCGATATTATCTCTAAAAGCAAAAACCTTAAAGGTGTATAGCATCAATATAACAAAAGCAAAATAAGTGTTTTTGGGCCATTCTGTCGAGTTCTTAGACATTTGTTTCCAATTTTTGCCGTTGAAAAAATATAGAAAACGGGAGTTGTAAAAGATCGAGCAGTAAACGAGTTGATAAATGGAGAGAATGTCCATCTCTATCGTTCTTCCAGCGTGCTTAAGTTGATTAGTTTAATATGGTCCTGATAGGTAAGTAGGGAAAAATGATAGTTCCGGTCCTCGAGGATCAAAACTTAGAAAAAGCCGTAGGATAATCACACTTGAGAGGCTAACAACATAATTCAACGAAACCGAGAGCTGAAATGGCTTAAAAAATATCTCCGATATGTATTCGGAAATCATGGGAGGGAACCATGGGAAGATTGACTATGGAGAAAGTAGAGAAAAGCAGGTACATCGAAATGTTAAACTCCAAGTAGTTTTTCAGATAGAAAAACTTTTGAAAAAGTGGTCTTTAAAAATTTGGTCCTCGCCGTCGCTGGACAGCGAGATATGAGAATAATTCATGAGCAATCCAACATAGTTAATGGTAAAAATGAAAAGAAGTGGACCTAAGTGGTTGTCTTGTAGGACGCCGGAGGGAGCTGGAAGAAGTCAATCTAAAATTAAATGTGTAATAGTGTTTTTTTTTCTGATATGATAAGATAACATATCCAGCACAATAAAATGGGATCAAAACCAAAGGAAGATAGTTTGAAGACAATTAGTCTGGGGGAAATTTTATCAAATCTTCTTCTTAGAGGGGGCTACAGCTCACGGAAAGCCAGAGCCAAGCTTCTCTCATCCACTTATGTTGTGTGCTTTTTTTTCACACAAGTGAAACAGTTAAATACCGATTCCGAACGGCGAATACCGAGAAGCTTTTTCAAGGCAAGTGGAGCACGGAGGGTTTTGCCAGTACCCCGTCGAGGAGAGAAGCCGCGTAATGAACATTCGATGGCGTTGGTGTTATCGGGATCCGAACTAGCTCTTCGTTTTATCAAATGACTTACCAAGGTCGGTTGAAAAACTATCGACTTTCTTTCTATTCTCTAAGACTGAGAAAAATAAACACCATATTTCCATATTTGGGGGAAGTTCTCCTACAGAAAGTGATAAACGGAAGACTTTGGAGAGGGAGAGAAAGGGAGGATGAGCCCTTTTAGAAATATGGCAGGGAAACAATCGAGGCGGAGTGAATTCATTTTTAAGTTTATTTAATTTATATTCAATAATATAGGGGTCGTCAATACGACGGAAAAAAGGCTTAAGAGAGAAATTTGGTAGGTAGTTGCGGTAACGACGAAGGATTGTTTGAAAAAGAAGCAAGAAAGTTGACGATGGTATTGGGATCAGACCCGGGTAGCCATTCGATTTTCTTGTAGTGTTGATGAAGGTAGTTGTAAGGCACGGTAAAGTACAGATAAGTAAGTAAATAGTTTGGAAAGTTATTAGGTTGTACCAAATGAAATGTCAGATTTTTCACTTAGACCTCAATTAGAAGCTGTCGAGTGAACATCTGTACAACACAGTGATTTTTTTTCTATAAGATAAAGTGGTATGTGTGTTTGATGTCTGCGACTTTTAATTTACGAGTTCAAACTGGGACATAATGCGTCTCTGCCAGCCAAAAACATAAATGAAGCATTTGAGAATATAGCGGTGATCGAACGCACCCAAAAACTACGCCCTTTGAAAACCTTTGCATCGCTGAGTCTTCTTCTTCTTCTTTTCCTTTTTCCGGCGTTGTTATGGTCAGAAGTGTGGGACCATAACCTTCCCACTTAACTGCATTCCTACTAGTCCGCTTGTGGGGTCCGCCGGTTTGACCTCAGAAAGTAGCGGCAGGCTTCCCGATTTGGGATTACTTCATCGCTGAAGCCAATCAAATGCTGGTGTTTTTGCATTGCCTGCCTTTTTTTTCTTTTTTTTTGTGACACGGGCATGCTCCAGATTTTTTTTGTTTGATCTTACTCTTACAACACCGGTGATCTCCAGTCGTGTCAGCCCACTGATTTGCATGTACACTTGTGGGGCAGTTTAATGGTGGTATATGTGTCCCTATGCTCACCTTGGTGTTTTCTAAATTGCCTAGATGTGATTTTTGTTTTAGTCGCCTTTTACGACAAGCGAGAGGTATCGCTGTAGGGATATTCTTAACCCGTCCCTGCACGGAACTTTGCATCGCTGAGTCTAAGGCACCGAAATGCACTTGGTCTTCACCCAGAAAAGATTATGGTGACAATCTGGTGGATATGATAGGACCAACCCAATTTTCATTTCTTCAACCAGGGGAAGCGATAAATGCAGTCAAGTTTTGTGAGGAAATCGACATAATGTATACGAAATTGGCTGAAAAGCAACCTGCATTGGTTATAGACATGGTCCAATCCTGTTGCATGACAATGGCCCCATACCTCACACGTAACGGTGCAAAAGCTGCTACAGTTGGAATTCGAAATTCTTCCGCATTCACCGTATTCTCCTGATATTTCTCCAACGGATTATCACCTTTTCCGCAGTCTGGCGTCATTTTGTCGGCAAAAGGTGTTCCGAAACCGAGCAGAGGTCATAGAAGCCTTTGAAATTTTTTTTAGCGTTAAAAAAATCAAGTCTTCTAAAGGCTGGTCCAACCATAGTGCACGATGTTAATTGTGAGTCACACCTTTTTTTGCCCAACTTAATTTGACATCTCTTTGTTTCAGTGTTTGATAAATTCAACCATGGAGAGGTACACAATTGAGCAGCGCGTTAAAATTGTTGAAGCTTTTTACGAAAATGGGCATTGAAATCAAATGCATTTCGTGCACTTCGTGATTTTTTTGGTCAGCATAATCGGCCAAATGTGTCCACAATCGGTAGAATTGTCCGTAAATTTCAGCAAACCGGGTCTGTAGGAAATATGAAAACACCTGTGCATGCTCGCCCAGTTCGTTCTGCGGAAAACATTGCTGTCGTCGTCGTGCCCAACAATTGAACATCTCACGAACATCACTGATGCGAATTTTGAATTAAGATTTGAATTTACACGCTTACAAGTTTCAATTGACTCAAGAGCTGAAGCCTACTGACCATTTCAAGCGTCGTCAATACGCCGAATGGTTGGTTGAGCAGACAGAAGTGAATGGTGAACTTATTAAGAAAATTATCTTCAGCGACGAGGCTCAGTGGATTCGTTGACAAGCAGAATTGCCGCATTTGGGCAAATGAGAATCCACGAGTGATTGTTGAAAAGTCGATGCATCCGCAAAGAGTGACTGTTTGGTGCGGCTTATGGGCTGGCGGCGTCATCGGGCTGTACTTCTTCGAAAAGGAGGTCGGCCAAGCAGTTACCGTGAATGGTGTTCGCTATCGCGAGATGATAACGCACTTCCTGTGGCCAGAAATTAAGGATATGGACTTGGACGATATGTGCTTTCAACAGGATGGTGCCACTTGCCACACAGCTAAGGCTTGTTGTGATTTGATATGAAGATAAGCCAAAAAGCGACTAATGTTCTCAAATTAGATGAAGTAGTTGTGGTTGCCGGGAGAAATGTAGAATTGGCTGCAATGTAAAAAATGTCGTTTGATGTGGAGATATAGGAAAAGGGGGTGGTCTGAGGTTAAGGATATGGGGCTGCAAAAAACTTGAGATTTAAATTTGAAAATTAATTTGGAAGGATTACTGAGGTTGACGGCAAGGTAGTAATAGGCACTTAACTAGTAGTTACATCTGGACTTTTGCTTAATAGGTTTAAATGAAGGTGAATTTGGTAAACATTGTTTTACTGAGAGCAAAGCTCACTAGTATATGGAGCTAGATCTTCAATAGTAAAAGTAGTAGTTCCATTGTTGCTATTCTGATGTTTTCACAACCATTTTTTTGATATTCATATTGGTGGTATTCAGCGAAAAGCATTGGCTTCAGTCGGTGAGCCCTCAGAATCTTCTTCTATTTTCGAAGAAGGATTTTTGAGCACATCCACACTTTGATATTTTTCAGTTCTAACTTTGCCCTGTAAAACACCTTATGTGGAAAAGAGAGCGCATTTACATCTGGTGACTGTGATATAATGTCGACGAAATTTTTAATATTTTTGTTTCTTAACCGATTTCGGTTGATGCGTGCTGTAAGTGCTAGTGGAGAATTTTATTGGTACGTCCTTTCTCTTTCCATTTGGTTGCCCAAGGGTTCAAAGCACTTTCGAGGCAAACATTCGCATGTACCCTGATGCCACTGTTGAAAAAGTCAAGCGGGAAACGACTTCTGTTTTTCCGTTAAATAAACACGATAGTTTTGTTTATTCGCGAATTGTTGTTATGAGAAAACATGGCAGTAAGCAACTGGCCACGTTCGTGCAGCCTAGCCGATCCTTTGCTCTATTGAATCTCACTTTTATAAGTATCGGTAAGATTTTTTCTTTCTTGAAATTTATACCTTATATCCGTTGCATTTTTGTCCACTAAAAACACGCGCAACCGAATCATCATCAAAGCCAAATTTGACAGAGGTGAAAAGTAGCTGATGGTTGTCTTTTATGTGATAAAGCGGAAGTTAAAAATTCTGGCCTGTAAAATTGATCATCAAATGATAGCGGGACGTGGGCTATAAAAAAAAGTAGCTGGACTGACGGGTCGTTCGTTGTTCTTTAACGCCTAATTTTGTTACCAGGGGAATTAAGAAAAAAATAAAACCATTTTATTTCAGGATAGTGCTTCGTCGAGACTAGACTTATGGCGAATTGCTAAGGTTAGCAGCGACGCAGCACTGCCCCGCCTCCAAAACGCAACACTATCCTCGACTCAGCAGCCACTTTTCTAACACTCCACCGAGAATTTGGTATCTAATTGAACCAAATCCTCGACTTTCCGAGTCACTTCTGACACTGAGGCAGTTTATAAAAAAAGTAAAAAAAAAACATGCCACGATAACAAACTATTAACATACAAGTATGTCGATCATAACATGGCGATCATTTTCATTACTAGAAAATATGGTCCAAACCTCCTACATGTGAAATCTGTTGAAGCACAAGTGGGCTGGTGATGAGTTCCATCGCTGAAGATGATTTTTTGATAAAATTAGGATTTTCTAAATTCCTTCACAGAGCTCAATAGGAGAAGTTTGGGCGCTTCATACGATCAAGAGACTTGAGAATTTGAAATTTGATCTTGTTAGGGTGTAGGTCAAGATCGTTGGCCACAATGTGGATTGAGAAATTTCCAATTCCTGTAAACGGCGCGGGATCCACTGATTGGGCTCATTTTGACACAAAGCACCTCGACTGGCATATTGTCCCTCTAGCATAGGTTCCATTAAGTATCTCTCTTTATTTACAACTTGTCTTGTGGGAATATTATTTCCACAGAAAATTGGAATAAGCGCTCTTAAAACTGCGATCACCGATTCAGGGTTTCGGTAGCATTTTTTAATAATTTCTGATGTTACTTGTCTGCGGGCAAAAGCGTAAGACTTGACTGACGTTTTGACATTAACAGATTGTAAAATTAGTTTAAGGATACGTTTGTACTGAAATTCAAAATTGTTATGTCTCTATCGAAAACATTTGTATTAAAAAAATGGTCGAGATAAGTTTGCTTACGAGTCGAACTTGGTCATAGTCAGGTGAAAATAATTGCTTATTGGTCTATTTGGAAATTTTTTCATGCAAATATTTTTCCTTTTGAACTTTCACAACCTTCAGATACTTAAAAGGGCAAAAAATCAATGGGAATAGAGCCACCGCTTGTATATTAGCCTCTAAATCTAGTCGTTAGCGTGTGTACATGGCAATTGAGTTCTTAAGCTCTTCTGGCTTTTTCAAGTATGTTATGGACATTCATCGACTTAGAGCTAGATACCTTAAGATACCTTGGGTTCAGCAGGTAAATTTATACAAGAACCTTAAATCTCCGAAATTAAAGAACATTTTTGTGTTAGGCTTAAGATCGAAGGATGATTATGTATTAATCTTCTTACAAGATTTCACGAGCCTATTGTCGAAATATTTTCTAAGAAATCGTCATCGGGCTTGTATAAATATCTGTTTTTAATTTTTTGACGCTTTGAACTCAATTATGTAATCAATCGGATCAGTCAAATACCATCAATCATTTCCTCAAAGAATACCAACACAGCGCGAATGCCTGACCCAACTGAACTTGGCTTTTCGACTGATCATTGCACGCCTTGAAGGCTGTCTCACTAATTACATATGAGTACTCCGATGCACAGATCCACGCTAATGGATTATAAAGGTATAATCCTCTAACGTTCAAACGTGTCCGATCCCACATGAGTACAAGTCTCGGATCGAACTAACTTCCCACAAGATGACGAGGAAGAATAAGATATGAACACCACTGCTCGGTAACAGCCAAATATTTTGACATACTTAGTGCTAATAATAACGAACAATGCTACACGTAAGCTCAGACGACCTTCAAGTGCGAATGGCCGAGAGACATTTGTCTTTCGAATGATAGTAAACATGGTGCCGTACCTGTTTGAGGTGTCGACAAAAATCGTATAAAAGTGGCAAAATAATTGCAGATCGACATCAAAAGCCATCCGGTGCTCCTGACAACCACACAACCAACTTCAAACTTAAAATGTTCAAATCCGTAAGTTGAACGTCGACGTGGATTACGTGGGTTTTATGTTAAGTGTATTTTTGTTTTTAGGTTGCTCTCCTTGCTATTGTGGCCTTCAGTGCTGTCAGTGCTGGAGTTATTGCCACCCACACGGTGGTCGAGCCTGCTGTGGCCAAGGTTGGAGCCGTTGTTCATAGTGTTCCGTCGGCTGTTTCGCATCAGAGCTTTACTAGGATTCACAATTCAGCTGTCGTATCCGACGTGGTCGCTCCTGTTGTGAGGAATGTTGAACTCGCTACAGTCGTACATTCTGCTCCAGTTGTCCATGGTGTTCCAGCTGTACATTCTGTTCCAGTTGTCCATTCGGCTCCAGTTGTCCATTCTGCTCCAGTCGTCCATGCTGCTCCGGTACTCCATTCTGCTCCAGTCGTCCATTCTGCTCCGTTACTCCATTCAGCTCCAGTCGTCCACGCTGCTCCATTGCTCCATGGTGCTCCAGTTTTTAAGAGCGTTGTCTCACCAGTCACTTACGCCATTCATCATTAAGTCGCAGTTGCGAAGGTGACCATCACAGATGGGAAACAAAAGCGCTTTTAAATAAATAAACGAAGATACTAAGATACAATGAAAGATTACTTGCGAGTGTTTAATTTTTTTTTCGTTATTTACTGTATTGCTTGACACGTGCCGATATTGCTCAGTTCAATGTATAACAAAAACCAGTTTAGAGGCATGAAATACTTTTTATTTAGATCAAAGAAGAAAAAGAATGTGATCAGCTGATCCTAGCTGGCTTAGTGATGATAGAATCCTTCATGGAGGTCATGGGAGTCGTGTCCATGGGATAGAGGGACTGAATGCACCACTGTGGTTGAATGATGCGAATGCGAATCAGAGTGCAAAGGGATTGAATTGGATTGATGGCTTATGGCTGGACCATGATGTGCCAAATGAAGGGCGTCAATGTGCAGTCCGTGGTCGGAGTGCAAGCTGTGATCTGAGTGTAAGCCTTGATCAGAGTGCAGCCCGTGATCCGAGTGATGATCCAAATGTATGGCTGGCGCTGAATGTACAACGGGAGTATGGTGCACTACAGGAGTAGCGTGGCCATGATACTGATTCACGGTCTGATGCGAAATCGCTGGAGAACCGTGTGAGAGAAGAGGTTGATGGACTGACACATGTCCTGCAGCGGCAATTGCTACCAAAGCACAAAGGGCAATCTGGAAAGAATACCACAAAAAGAAACAAAATTATCTTTCTATCCACAAAGGCTATCTAATCCAGCTTCGACTTACAATCTTAAACATCTCGATAGTAATTCCAAATCCAATGTTCGTATGATGATGCAGCAAACTGATGTAGATTCCAAGTGATTCGGTTGCTTTTATATGAAAAATAATTTAGCCCTACGCTAACGAAAAAATGCGTTTCAATAAGATTGCATTAGGCACGATTGTGTGTTACCACATTGTCGATTGTGGTACTGTCACCTTGGAAGGGTACGAACAAGCTCCAATGTTTAAAGGTAGGGCCGTCGTATTGGCCAACTTCCATCGTTTATCATAAAGAGTCGTGGTCACTCGTAAAAATCTGTCGACAATGATAATCCATAAACTTACGAATACTGATCACTACGTGGGTGTATCGCTCGCCCATATGGTTTGTCTATGGTGCCGAACCGTGGCTAATTCGCCGCCAACTGTGATTAATCTTCGTTAACACCCTGCTCATTGTCTTTTAAGGACCGCAATCACTTCGCTAATGACTCTCGGTCAAGGTTACGTCAAGCTGATTTCCTCATTCTTTTCCCTATGCGTATAGGTGTGTGCTCAGACCGACTAACAAACATTAAGATCATATTGTAGAATGGGGACTTTACGTATTTGCCTCGGCGCTAGAACTCAGTGATGAGGAAGCGGAGTCATGATGGAGATAATCTTTGATCTCGCTATAGCTTGTTTTGTTTTTCTTAACGTTTACTGAAGAACGGAGTTTCACGATCGGCGCGAGTGAGCTTGGGGTTATTTAAATGCAAGCTCAAGATTTATTTAAAAGTTAGATCAATTGGAATTTGTGGGACAGTTATAATAAAGGTAGATCATAGTCGGAGATACCAGATGGTTGGCAAACTAGACTAGTGAGTGGGCGGCAGAGTGTTTTGACTTCGATAGCGGTACAATTATGATTGACAAATCTAGTTTAGCTGTTGCCCTTCGATTAATATGAGTCTCGTGTCGTTAATTTATTGCAACATCACTTCAGTTTATTTTGATTTAGCAAACCTGTTTTTATACTAAGGCTTGAGTGGAATTCGGTTTTATTTTCCGACAAACGAATTTAATGTGAGGTATATGGTAATAAATTATCGTCATCTCAAGATTTCAGTATTTTGACATGCTCGCACTTTTTTTCATTGTATGTAGAAGCCGACGTAGATGGTTTATATATTGATGTTGAAACAGAGATGAAGAGACCTGTCTTTACTTTAAGTTTATAAACTATACCCCTACGTATGTGGTACAAGTTACAGCTAGAGTGGAAACTCCCCTTAGTCACTCATATTGTGCGTGGTCTTGTTAAAAAAATAAGGTGACTTTTTTATTTTTCTCGAATAATATTTATTTATTCAACAATATCTATTTTGTTCCGTTCAAAATAATCCTCTTCAGATATAATGCGGATTCGTTATTCGAGGAAGACTCCGACAGAAAGTCTTTAGATTCCAGCATGTAAGCAAACGCCTCATAATTATCCGCATCAAATGCATTCTCGGGAATATAAGAATAATATGCGTTCATGCGTCTACTGAAGAAAAATACGAACGACTCAAGAATGACTTTTGTGATCTCGTGCACCGAACGTACGTCCAATGCCCCAGTTATGAGACCAAAATTGTACTAGGGGGTTTTAATGCAAAACCAACAAAGAAGACATATTTGAGTCGATCATAGGAAAACATAACCTCAGGTTAATTGACTTCCTAGCGGCTAGACCAAAGGGGTAGATCATGCGAACATATGTCGACACCAGCGTCAAAACTTAGCCTCTGTCTACCAACTCCTACTCTCACCTCCCCACGGTGGCTCCCGGGTGTCTAGTACCTCAACCGTAGATTGGGGTTAGAATCCCCTTTGTAAGGTTCTTGGGCGCGGACGGCCTGTCTGCTGAGCTTTTCAAGGCGGCTGGAGATGTATTGGTAAGGCGCATGCACCAACTTATCTGAATGGAATCTCAGCATCGTTTGCCCGGTCCACAAGAAAGGGGACCTCTATAATTGCGCCAATTATTATAGGGGAATAAGTCTCCTCAACGTCGCATACAAGATCTTCTGCCGTATTGTGTGAACGTCTGAAACCTTTTGTGGATAACTTGATCGGCTCTTATCAGTGTGGCTTCAGGCCAGGCAAATCCACAATAGACCAAATATTCATACTGCGGCAGATCTTGGAGAAGACCCAAGAATTTCAAATCGATACGCACCACCTTTCATCGATTTTAAAGCCGTGTATGACAGTGTGCATAGAGACGAGCTATACGGTGCCGTGTCTAGTTTTAACATCCCTGCCAAACTCGCCCGATTGTGCAGGTCGACAATGGAGAATTCTCGCTGCTCCGTTAAGGTCCGTAATGAGCTAACCCAGACCTTTGGCGTTAAAAAAGGATTTAGACAAGGCGACGGACTGTCATGCAATTTCTTTAACATCATACTTGAGAAGATCGTAAAAGAGTCACTGGCCAACACAAGAGGTACGATTTATTTCAAGTCCTCCCAACTGTTTGCGTACGTAGATGACATTGACGTTATCGGGAGATCGCAGCGAGACGTCAATGAGGCGTTCATAAGCATTGAGACGGAAGCGGCCAAAGTGGGTCTTAGCGTTAACGAGGGTAAGACCAAATATATGCTGTCATCGAAAAAAGACACACAGCACCGACGTCTGGGCCAGAACGTCATGCTTGGCAGCTATAATTTCGAAGTAGTCAAGGACTTCGTCTAGCTTGGCTCACTTATGACCTGCGACAACAACACCAGCGCTGAGATAAAACGCAAAATAACTCTTGCTAACCGCTTCTTTGGGCTCAAGAGGCAATTGAGAAGTAGAGCCCTCTCTCGAAAGACCAAGATAACGTTGTACAAAACCTGCATCCCAGCCCTCCCTTACGGCGCAGAGGCTTGGACTTTAACTAAAGCGGATGAGGACGCTCTTGGTCGTTTCGAGAGGAAAATTCTGCGTTTATTCTATGGTCCCGTTTATACTAGCGGTGTATGGAGGAGAAGATACAACGAAGAACTGTACGGGCTGTACAGCGACATGGACCTGGTACGACGTCTTCGGATCCAACGTCTAAGATGGCTGGGCCATGTATAGCGGATGGACAACACGGCTCCGGCCCGAAGAGTCTTCGAATCCAACCCGGAGGGACGACGCAGCAGGGGACGGCCGAATCTTCGGTGGCGCACGCAGGTGGAAGGGGACCTCAACCGTCTGGGCGTGCGGCGCTGAAAACAGCTGGCGAAAGATCGTACCAGCTGGAAACGCTTGTTGGTTGAGGCCCAGGTCCACCGCGGATTGTAGCGCCATATAAGTAAGTAAGTAAGCAGGACTAGACTCCTTGTAGTGAGCACACGATTCCACCGTCTCAACATCCATAAAGGAACCTGGTGGTCACCAGATCAGTCGACCATCCATCAGATTGATCACGTTGCGATCGATGCCAGACACTCCTCCAGCATCCTAAATGTACGAACCTTCCGAGGACCCAACATTGACTCGGTTCACTACCTTGCTGTAGCCAAGGTACGAATGAGGGTATCAAGGATGCTACGAAGTCGAGCAAGACAACAAGAGTTTGACGTCGGAAAAGTACAATCGCAGGAGACTGTTAAGATCTTCGCCGATCGCGTTTCCCTCAACCTCTCGCAAAGTCCGAGGACACCGGCACAATCCACAGGACAACAGTGGGAGCATTGCCAGCGCGCCATTAGAGACGCTGCCTCTGATATACCGACGCCCCTGGTTTAATGCAAACAAGCCCATGTCTCAAAGCAAACCGCCTACAAAGCCATGCTACACAGACAGACAAGAGCCGCTCGTGAGCTCTACGAGCATAAAAAGAGCGAGGAACACACGCGTTCAGGGAAGAAAAAAGACAGCACGAAAAGCGTAAAATCGAGGAGACGGAGAGATGCTAGCACAGGAATGACGATTGCATGTTTTACGAAAAAGTAAAACGAGCATGTAGGGGCTTTAAAGCAGAAGCCTGCAGGATGAAGACGGGCAACTAATAAAGGGTCCGCCATCTAACGTTTTTTTTTTCAAGTAGTGCTTATTTCGTGAATGGTAACACTTGGCTCATGCCTGATTTGACAGATAATTAGTTTTATCCTTCCGCTGAACGAATATGGTTGTATATACGCTTGAACAACCCTGGGAAATATTGCGACATTACTTTGAAAATCATGGTAATGTTACAGAATGTGTGCGAAAATTGCGTACGGATTTTGGAAGAAGAGAAGCACCGTCAGCCCCGTATGTTCGTTATCTTGTGAAAGAAGTGAAAGAAACTGGCATCCTCATCGATAAACCAAAGCGTGAAAAGCCAAAAACAGTGCGTACACCCGAGAATATTGCTGCTGCGGCAGAAAGTGTGCGTGAAGCGCCATCAACATCAATTCACCGTCGTTCTCAACAATTGAACATTTCGGAGACATCATTGAGACGAATTTTGCATAAAGACCTTGGTATGACGCCATACAAAGTCCAATTGGTTCAGGAGTTGAAGCCAATTGACCATGCAATGCGTTTTCGCTTCGCTAAGTGGGCCTGCGATCGACTTACAGAAGATGCCGATTTTGCCAAAAAAAATCATCTTTTCAGATGAAGCTCATTTTGATCTTGGCGGGTATGTAAACAAGCAAAATTGTCGCATTTGGGGCACAGAAAACCCGCACGCATACATTGAAAAGCCGGTGCACCCAAAACGAGCCACTGTTTGGTGCGGATTTTGGTCCAGAGGCATAATTGGGCCATTTTTCTTCGAAAATGAGCAAGGAGTGGCCGTTACAGTCAATGGCGATCGTTATCGGGCCATGTTGAACGAATTTTTGTTCACAAAAATTGAAGAGGAGGATATTGGCAACATTTGGTTTCAACAGGATGGCGCTACGTGCCACACAGCCGAAGCTACACTCGATGTTTTGCGCCCTGTTTTTGAAGATCGCATTATCAGCCGTAGAGCTGATGTCGTTTGGCCACCTCGGAGCTGCGATTTGACACCGTTGGACTATTATTTGTGGGGTGCCGTAAAGATAAGTGTTACGCCGACAAGCCAGAGACAATTGACGCTTTAAAGGACAATATTCGTGAAGCCATTGGTGAAATACAGCTGCACACAATCGATAATGTGCTTAAAAATTGGACCGATCGTGTAGGCTACTGCATGGCCAGCCGAGGCAGCCATTTTAATGAAATTATTTTCCATTATTAACCGGAAGGATTGTACTTTCAAATAAAAAAAGAAATTTGAGAAAAGTTTTTTTTATAG
Source organism: Merodon equestris (assembly GCA_958301585.1). Classification (NCBI taxonomy): domain Eukaryota; kingdom Metazoa; phylum Arthropoda; class Insecta; order Diptera; family Syrphidae; genus Merodon; species Merodon equestris. Next base: position 94,671,654 of record OY284414.1, read on the forward strand.
CATTTTCAAAAAAAAAAAAATTATTTGGCGGACCCTTTACATACTCGTACATATCATTCATAATGGCAAGATCCAAGAAATATACAGAGTGCGCCATTTCATATGGGTCGATGTAAACTTCGAATAACTTCAACAACTGTCAACCGATTTTCATATGTCATAGCATTTTGAAAACATCAATTCAATAGAATTTTAGCCATGAATGTTCATTAAAAATGAACGCTCGATTGTGCTAACTCAACCTGCGTATCGTGCAATATATCGTGATCGTGTTGCGTTTTTTCAGCCCTCGTGAGAAACCTAGAAGACCCAAGTTTGTCATATCGGCGGCGTTTGCAGCAGTTAGGCATCAGTGGAACCACTTTGCGGATAATTTTAAATGATTTAAAGTGCAGATAACTCAAAGAATTTTGCCACAGGATGAGCCACGGCGCTTGGCATACGCACAAAATGTCGTTGCAATGATTAATGCTCGGCCGGAATTCTGGCAGCCAATTTTGATGACCGATGAAGCACATTTTACGCTCTCTGGTTCAGTTAATAAACAAAATTGTCGCTTCTGGGGCACCGAAAATCCTCACATTACTCACGAAGAGCCGCTAATTGATTAAAAAGTTACTGTTTGGGCCGGCGTATGCGCTAAAACCATTAGACCGTATTTCTTCAAAGTTGGCGATACAGTGGATGGCGATCGCAATCGATGGATGTTGACCCATTATGTGGTCCCAGAAATACGTAAGAAAGGTTTATTTCATTTTTGATTTCAACAAGACGGCGCGACATGCAATACTGCGGACATAACAATGCACCTTTTGCGTACGAAGTTCTCTGGAAGATTGGTGTCAAAAAGGGCGATATTGACTGGCCTCCGAGATCGCCGGATTTGACTCCTCCAGACTTTTTTCTTTAGGGATACTTGAAAAGCAAGGTGTATGCTAATGTCCCGAACACAATAGAACAGCTCAAAAGAAATATTCGTGCGCAAATCGCAGAAATTTCGACCGAAATTATCGAAAATGTCATGGAAAATGCGCGAAAATGAGCTCATTTTTGCATCGGCAATAAAGGTAATTTTAAAAATTGATATTGTTTTCAAAAATTAATCCAAATAAATTGCAAAGATCTAAGTTGAATAAAAGAATTTCCAAAATCGGTTGATAATTGTTGAAGTTATTCGAAATTTACATCAACCCATATGAGATGGCGTACGCTCTATTAAAATAAAATAATAAACGAAATCTAAGTCGTAAGTGTGTTTTATTAAGATTTACTTTCGGAACTATAAATTGGATGGCCTTTCATAATTATTTGAAAAGGTGCAAAAAATATTCTAGTGTTACCTTACTCGAAATATATCGAGAATAAGAGTCATGTAAAGGGTGAAAAGAAAAGTTGCTTTAATTGATTAATCATAGACTTTTTTAGTTTTAAGCTATAAAAGAACGAGGGTCTAATGTGAAACAAGGATAATGGAGTTGATGTAAAAGTGAATGACTAACGTTTATTTATAGTTATGAATGGTCATATAAAAGATGCAGACGCGCAAAGAATGACTTAGCGTACGTATATAAGACTTGCTGTGACTCACTGCACACTGCTATTTGAAACCATCATATATGCTGCATGCTTGTAGGCGTTTTCGCCTTCACTTATTGTGAACTAATTGTTAGCAGCCAAAATAAATAAAGGAAATCATTAAACAATTGCGGCAAAAACGATAACATATTTGTCGTAGGATTTTAGTGCGTGGCCGTGTCAAGAAAGAGATAAATATTTTTCTTAATGTATTTTTAACTGTTACTTCACTGGGGTGATAAGTAGAGATAACAATTCATTTAAATGGCCCCCTTTTTGCAACTGGAATTGAACTCGTAGTTATATTAACTAATGATTGACAAACCCATGTACATCTTTTTTTTCCTTTTGGGAATGACACTAAGTGGTATGCGTTTGTCTACTGAATATGACTTGTGACTCGATAGCTTAATTAGATTTGAGTAGTGCTATAAAGTTGAGTGCAAGTCGTAAGCGCTTTTTATGATCCAAATGGGATTTGTAATACATTGACCCACTCGATTACACGTTGATAGCTCTTAGGCTACATACATATGGATGCATTCATTACCTTTCGGTTATTGTCTGATGTGTGCATGATCAGCTGGATTAATCTATTATTGCACAAGGCTTTATTCGTATACACTGCAGACCAACATTTTAAGGTCTGCTTAGACCGCTGACTTCAGTTATGCATGGAAATTAGTTTTAAAAGGTTTTTCAATAAGAGCGGGTTGATGTTGAAATGGAATAAAACAAGCTGTGTGTGAGGTATGTTCAAAATTCTTTTTTTTATTTGAAAGGTCCATGTGTGCCATTGTGTACGTCAAATGTGTATTGTGACATCGTCAAATGGCCGCCTTGTCTTCTCACGCTGCCACGGATCCAAGTGGTCTAATTTTCAATGGCTCTACTGCATAGATCCGGCTGAATTTGAGCGGGGTCCAATCGCATGAGTTTGATGGCAAATCCACGTCACCTCTGCGAGAGATAATCTAATCCTTAAATCGTCCATCCAGAATGTCAATCGTAGCGTCCGATCTGTGGCACGTAGCACCGTTCATATGGTGAACGTTGTTTTCGAAATAGTATCGACCAATGACGCCGTAGGCCAAATATCCACGCCAAACGGTAACTTTTTTAAGCTGCATTGCTGAAGGAAAGAAAAGCAAGTTCTTACGCAAGGCGAGGAGTCGACTGCCTCGGGTTCTGCTGTACATTTTCATGGATCGCGGCGATGTTCTCGGCCGATCTTGCGTTCCTTTGCCGTACGAATGTTGACTTATTGATTACCGCACCGGTCGTCCCAAACTTGACCTTAAACGTTGAAAAGTTGATTGTGAATGGCCAACACAAATACAGTAAAATGGGCGCAACGTTTGCGCCAACGAACACTCATTTTGATGATAAAGTCTTATCATTGTGATGTTTAATCATGTAGCTCGCCATGGTGATTTGGCATTAATTACTAAATAATAAACAATAGATTTGATAGAAGTCACTAAAACAACATGGCCGCCAGAGGTCGTCAAAATCAACCCGCGCAAATTGAAAAAAAAACTTTATTTACTTAAATTTTCTACCGGACATGGGATATTAGACCCACTTTGTTCTGAAATGTACGCTAAGATGACGAAGGGCTACAACTGAAAACTGAAATCCACTGAAAATCGATCAAGAACTTTTGAAAATCATTGCTATGATCCTCAAACAAGAGAAAAAGGTTGAATGGGCCAGTGAGCATTAAGACAGGATGGAAGAAGATTCCAATTTGAATCCAAGTTTAGGGTATTTGCACAAATGAAAAGTATTAATTCAACTTAGCCTGTATAAAAGATTCCACCAGACTTGATGGTTGCTATCCTTTAGCATGGAGACGGTCTGATCTTTGGCTTATTTGATAGATCGGAAGTGCTGAACTGTCGGGTCATACCTTAGCAGCTAGAACAGATAGTCGGAAACGGCAATGTTTGGTAAATAAAACAGATGGGCCAAGACATCCCATTTCAGTGATTCTAGGTAGGTTTTTACATCCTGAGCAACACGTGCCCGAGCGCTTTCATGTAGCAAAATCCCCTTGTCGAGTCTCTGATCATATAGTGGCGTTAATTGCAATCGATAGTGATCTCCCGTGATCGTTTCGTTTAGTTTGAGCAGCTCATAAAAAACTTAACTCTGTTGACCCTAGCAAATTAAGAGAAGAACCTCCTTCGAACCACTTGCGACGATGTTGATGCTTGACCGCGCTTACCACATCATCTTTCACGCTTAGGGTTATATAGCATCAACTTTTGATCGCCAGTCGCGATATAGAAGTTCACAAGTGAAAATCTGTCATTCGATGTCGCTCGGCTTCTCATGGCACTCAATGTTCTTGTTTCTGAGTTATTCATAATTATTCAAACATATCAAAACAACTGTGTCATCTACCTGTAACGATTTTGCAAGTTTTGCGAACGTCCGACAGTCTTAATAACGCTTCCAATTCTTTGTCTTCAAACTTTTTCAGTGCTTCAGAGTGTTTTTAACTTCAACATCAAAATTGTTATTTCCGAAACGTTTCCACATGTCGTTTCCATCGGAGCATGCTTACTGTAAAACTCAACAGGAATTCTGTGTGCTTTAGCTGCCGTTTTTTTTTTTTAAATAAAATAGTGTAACCAAGTTCCTCGCAAATACTCTTTTCTTGACACGAAACTTGACATATTTAAAACTGAAAAAAAGCTGTTTCCATTTCGGCTAACTGGCGTACAATGAAGTTCAAGCTATCGGGAAATTGAGAGAATTTACTCAAGGTTTGAAAAAACTTAAAAATGGATTTCGACCTCGTTCATATGATCACCGCGAGCACGTTTGTTGCGATCTATTTTCCAACACTCTTCCATACATATCGGCTGAAATGTTGGCTTTTTCGGACTTTATATTGTTCCTGAGCTTCTCCAGCAAGATAGTCATGCTATCGGACCATTTCCCGAGATTACATGATTACTGAGCTTCCCCTTATACAGATTAAGTGTTTAAATAGCATGTGATACTATCATGTTGGAACTAGACACCACTGATTTCAAGTCCTTCCAATTCTGACCTAAAATAGTCTTCCAATATGCTACTCTAGCGAGGTCCTGTACCATAATATGGCGATCATTTTCTCGGCGAAAAAAATGTGGCCCAATCACACCTCCTTCATAATCGACTTCGTGATATTGTTGAGTCTTACCGCTCGCTATTCTATCTAGTAGGTGCAGAGAGGTCTTGAACGTTGTATTCAAGCTTGCGACGGATGTAAATTGAAGCCAGATCAGAGGAGGTGAAATATTTTTTGCATCGTTTGAGGAAACCTAGACATTTCGCAGCGTTGTTGGCGACCTTGAATATGTGGTCAGACTTTTGGTTTCAATAGCGCCATTCAAAGATAATGGCTGATTATTGATGGTAAGTTTAATGGCAGTAAACGGCATTGTGTTTTGGAAGCATTAAATTCGTCTCTATTGCTTATACCCCATTTAATAATGCATGGTCGGAATTAACGCTGCGTTCCAGTTTTATGGCCGAAAAGCAGGGACGTGAGTCCTGTAAAGAATATGAAAAACTAAGAGTTTCAACGCTAAAGATAATTTTTCGATTAAATTCAAATTGAATTTCATACATTTTTCCACCCTTCAAATGATCGAGAGCCTTCAGTTCTTGAGTAAAAGTGATCTTGTAAAGCCAAGATCTTTATACAAAATTCGCCACAATGTGGACATACAAATTTCCGATTTCTGTGGACGTGAAAAATTAAAAAAAAAAAACTTACAATTTGTTATATGTTTCATAAAAATATAGTCTGTGACTGGTATTTTGACAACAGCAAGACTTAACAGTGCATTCGTACCAAGATACAAAATTGTTATGGCCTTATTGAAAACTCCAGTAATAAATTAAAAAGCTACTATATACGCGAAGAAAATAATCATCAATACTTTTTAAGAACATCAGAAACAGAAGAAAGATGTCCAGATTTTAGAAGTCATGATCTTGGGTCAATTCCAATGCGACCTCAAACTTCTGGCCTATACTGTATATATACTTTAAGAAACTGGTTTACACATGCCAAATTTTAGATAAGACACACATCATTCGCGCCTACATGATCCCACAATCTTAGCCGCAAATATATTATATTGATATAAGATACGCGTAGCTGCGATAACACTATACAGGGTCATCCAACAAATGTTGTCGCTTTGAATCAATAGAAAAACGCAACTTTTTGAAGCTCTGAGAATTGTGTCGGATTGCATCTATAAAACATCGTACTCTCTTTATGAAGTTTTTTAGGCAATTAGGGCTGTATTTTCTTTCAATTGGAAAATTTTCAGCACTCCCATGCTGAAAACAAACGTTGTCTACGTCCATTACACCAATTTTAGGGGAAAACAAGTGGTTAACATCATTCATTGGCGTGATTCATTCGAAAAAGACGGCGCAATGACACTGGCAGCTCGAAAACCGCATCTAATTGTATGCTTTGAAGAGAATGATGTTGTCTTTATTCTTGTCAGAGCAGGCTAAATGAAACCAAAAGCAATACGAACTTTCTAAAGCTTTTTTGAGATTTTTTTACCATTTCGTAGTGAATTTTCATGAGTTGCCGGAGATACAATATAAAATGACACCTCTTATTGGATGATCTTAAATAAGTAGAATCGCGTCTTTTTAGAACGCAAATAAATAAACTTTTGTTTTGGTAAAGCATTTTATTAATATTATCGACCAAATAACCCACCCTTATTACCTCCTGTACCTATCTATTCATTTGAATCTATGATATACCTATAGTTGGGGATCCCAGAACGGTGGAATTGAGACCTCCTTGATTTCGCACACATCACAAATATATACAGCACCATTCTTGTTCATCTCAATCGCCTCAATAATACTCTTAGCGCAATCGTCGGCAGTTTGCCCCCTTATCTTCTCAACGGCAACTTTAATTTCATTTGCATCTGCAGTATATGCCTCTGACAAAAATTGATCCCACAAGGGTGTTTGGGTCATGCCAGGACATATGGCAATACATGATATACCAGTTGTTTCAAGGTTCTCCGGGTCCTATGAGGAGAATAGGATTACATCTTCATGAACATGTTTGGTCAGGATAACTTACCCCAAGACAACGAGAATACATGATAACCCCGGCCTTTGAAGCACTGTATACCTGTGGATGGGCGCTCGGCCGCAATCCGATTGCAGATGCGATATTGACGATCAGACCACCGCGGTTGCCTTTTGATTTGTCCATCTTTGGAAGAACAGCCATTGTGGTATGGATCAAGCCCAACTGATGATAGGATCGTAATGGCAATGACTAAGCAACGAATCTTACACATCGACTTACGAGATTAATACCTATGGTGATTTCAGGATTCACTTCGTTAAAGACTCCACTTCCATTAATCAAAATATCAACGTGACCTATCTTGGCAATAACCTCATCAATGCACTTCACAATTCTCGCATTGTTGAGTAGGTCGATCTCAAAGAAGAAAACTTTCGCTGAAGGGTTTAGTGCTTTGAACTCGTTAGTCAGTTCCTTCTTTTCCGCAACATCTAGAATGGCTAATTTCTAATGGCATAGGAACCAACAATTGGTATCCATATCATTGACAGATTTAATTCACTTACCGCAACCCCCTTTTGAATCAGACGTTTGCAAGTCGCCGAACCGATTCCCCCATAGCCGCCGACAAAGGCAACGTTTTTCTGCTTTAGATCCATTAAACTTGCGTCGAGACTTGATTTGATGAAAGCTAAAATACAACTAGTCGCTGAAGTTGTGTCTAACTAACTAACAGTGAGTGAAGCATCGCTGCTGGTTATCGTTTAGCATTTATTGTTATTATCTACTCGTATACAAGCGCGAGTGAGTAAGCCTTATCGTATCTAAAGAATGCAGAGTCATAATGTGAAGAAACACGCAACATACAGGTAAGCTGTCATCCGAGCTGTCGTACTAGACATACACGAACTAGCAAAACTCAAATGCTTTTATGATCTATAGACTCTACTGCCGCCGCTTATTGGTTTTTTTTAACTCCTATTGGTCCTGTCCGGACATGTAACCCAAAAGAGAGACTTTTTAAACGATGGTTTTAATTATAAAGTGTTATCCAACAAAGGGTGTCATTTTAGATTTTGCGTAATTTTTGAATTGTTTACACTCAATTATCATTGACTTGGAATTAAACCCCAAAACGCACGAACTGAAATGGTAAGAATTCATTACAAAAACACGAGCACAACGTTTCGAAAATTTCGTCCTGGTTTTGATCATCATCAAGTGCCTTCTCGCGTAGCTAGAGTGAATTTAATTGCTAAATTTGAACATCTCAGACAGGTTAGTGATGTGGAAACTCCAACTCGTGTTCGTCGTCGCGAAGCTGAAAGTGACCCGAAAACCCAGGTGTGAGTATTTCGGAAACCCAACTGAGAACCTCGATCTCGGCTTATATGGTCCATCTGACTAAGAAGAATTGAATCCAGCAGACTGTGCACAACGCCTTCTTTCACTGATTGGGTGCTAGTACTCAATGAACAAGACTATAACTTTCTATACTAATAGTTTGGAGCGGTTTTCGGGTTGGCTGTCTCGTTGGATCATTATTTTTTTTTTCAAATATTGTTGGTACGATCTTTTCACATTTGACTACCATGGACGTAGACGAATTTATTATCAGCAGGTCAGTAAGATAATGGCTCCAATGCATAACGAATTTCCAATTGAAGGCCAATTAAGCCGTAATTATGCGAAAATCTATGAAAAATTTCATAAAAAGAAGAACTATTTGGAGTCAAGGCAAAAGTATTTTGTTACTAATACCAGAGCTAGTACCTTAGACTGATGTAAAAATGTTCTAACATTTAATAAAAATATATAAACCTTTTGTTTTCTCAATTATTTCAAATGACACCTCTTGTTGGATGACTCTTATCCCAGGAGTAACGAGGAAATCCTCGTTTTTTTTCATTTTCCTTAATTTGTCTATCGTTAGGTTAAATTTTTGCCCATCTTTCCGAGAGCATAAATCTTAAGCTCCGGCAATTTTTTGGAACACCAGATGGAAAAAACTTTTGAGATTTGATTGGAAAAGAGAAGGGTCATGACTGAAGGAAATGGTCTTGAAGAACTTGCTGTCCTCGGCATATGATGATGTGGAAATGTTTAATCAGGCATATCTGAAACGAACACTGTAATAGCGATTTTCCAGGTTAGAAGATATCCATTTAAAAAAAATGGGGTCGAAGCCAAGGGAAGACAATTTGAAGAGTATCAATCTGTGGGATGTTTTATCAAAAGATTCATCGGTTGAAATAACGTCGACTTCTTTGCCATTCTCTAAGCCTGAGAAGGTAAAGGACACAAAATTAACAAGGTTCATGGTTTTAGATCTGCATTTGAGGAAACCGTGTTGTCTAAGGGAGATTAAAGACTTACAGCGAATCCTTAGAATTTCGTACAAAACTACTCTCGAAAAGTTTGGGTATATGTGTTAATTTGGAAATGGGACGATAGTTGTTAATATCGTTCTTCGGACCTTATTTGTGAATAGGGGTTATAAATGAGGTTTTCCACAACTGGGAGAATTCACTTAGAGATATGGATAAACTGGGGAGTTTTGAGAGAGGAAGAGAGAGGGTTGAGCAGCATTTTTTTTTAGAAATATGGCAGGGTCCAGGTCCAGGAGTGAATCCATCATTAAGTAGATTTAACTTGGTTTCGATGACATAGGGATCGATTGTACGAGAATGAAATGGTTCAAGGGAAAAATTCGGTAAATAATGTAAGTAGGCGAAGTCCGGTACAAAGGAGACGTCGGCGAAAGATTGTTTAAAAAAGGTGACGAAAAAGTTGGGCATAATATTAGGGTCATTTGAGGCAGGGTAGCGATCAGAGTTTCTTTTGTGGTTAACACACTTAAAGAAGGATTTAGGATCACTAATAAAATTGGCTTGCTTTTCAGTTAAATAGCGTTGACAGAAGGAATTGTGAAGGGCGGTAAAGTAGAGATAGCTGCCTATGTAGGTAGAAAAGTCATTAGGGGATTGAGTACGAAGGAAGATTGTCCATTGCTTATTTCTTTTGTTTTTTAGAGAACGGAGCCTGCGATTATACCAGGGTAGGGGGGTGGATAAAGTTTTGCGCTGGGAAATGGAAACTTAAGGAGAGATAGAGTTAAATATTTCTCTGTAGATTATTGATATTGTATCATTTACGCTTAGGTTATCGAAATTGAGAGGACTTTTTAAGGTATTCATTAATTTGGTGATATTAAAAGGGAAAGAGGGCATAGTGAAACAGAAGAGTTGAGGGGATCAGTTGTAAATATGGGATCTAGTTGTCTACCCATGTAGTTTAAGACTCCGCTAACTTGGCTAAAATTTGAATCTGCTAGGCGATCCAAGAAAAGAAATTCTTTGGCAGTAGTGAAATTAGTGGCAATATAAAACGATTTATCGTCTTTTTCTCAGTTTGAAGTGTCGCACGGTCAACTGCTTTTTGCTGGCATTTAGGTGTGGCTACCAATCGAGCCGTTTTCTATATTGCCGATAATTTATATTAACGTTCAAATCTGGGTTTTTGCATTGGATTTTCATTTGAGCTCAGCAAGATATATTCAAGATGACTTAGACTGATATTAAAATCGGCCTTACCAGCAGTACTCGTCCATCAAGCCGTGTTTCAAAGCCACCAGGCGGTGGTCATACGAATATCTTAGGCGAGCCAAATGTGAAAATCAATGCACCCCGTCCAGAGTATAATCAACAGAATTTGTCGAACCGTAACGCCTGTATGAATTCAACCGATCCAAATAAAATCGTCGAGAAAATCCGCGAGGGGCAAGCCGTTCAGACCGCTGACCAACCGAATCGACATCATCGTCTTCCAGCGACCAGCAGAAACGTGGTCGGATTCCAAATGGTGATTTCTCATCAGCGGGTTTTGGTAAACGCTATCCGTTCATTACCCGTCTTCTTACGTGCTGCTTTTGTATTTTCGTTCCTTCAAACCAATCAAACAGCCAAGATGCTCTCTCGAATTGTTTGGATCGTGCTTTAGTTATTTAGTATATATTAAAGCCTTCCTTTCGCACTACTCGTATACCGTTGAAACCTCGCTTCGGTTTTGTTTTTTTTATCAACTTCATTGTCAAAGCTTTTCTGGGAATATCTTATAAAAACCTAATAAATATTTATGGGTCTTCGTCCGAATTTGTTTCTTTATTCGTTGTATAGTCTCGCTTTTAATATATTATCTCAATGAAGAAGACTGACATTTATCAGTAATTCCGTTTGGAATTAATCTTATTTCACAGCATCTTCAGAGGATGTACTATATAATGTACACAATTATTTTCGAGACATCATTAAGTACTCCAGACGTCTGTTTATGAAGTTGCAATCCAGAAATAAATGCATAATATGCCTCTTGTCAGTAATCAAAAAAACCAAACGACAGACTCGGGTTCTAGTGTTCCATATTACTGCTGTTTTGGAACTTTAAATTCAAGTGGCAAAACGGCCCTCGAAAAGACAATATACATTGAGAGATAAGGACAATGTCTATAAACGTACACAACTTACCTACATCGAGAAGATGTAAACCGAGTAACGTAAATCGAGGGATTGCTAATGATGTCCCTTAATTTTGCAAAGGAATATTATCAAGTAGCCCTTTTGGGGACCAGAACCCCAGTTAGGCCAGTAAAGCTGTCATTAATGCTTTGCTGGTGTCTACCGAATGCTGCATTATAGCCGGAGGTGTGCAAGGCACTATGGAAAACAAATATTGATTCACGAACTCTCCTATAATGGATTGTTTTATGGAGTTCATGGATCGCCAGTTCATCTCTTTGTCCCAATGAACGCAGAAATATGTAACTCCATATCTCTTAACACTAACCCTCGTAATACACGCAATCCTCGTCTCTTCTTTCTGACTATCCCCCGCACCTCATACGGCTCCAATGAACCCATTTCCCGTATGCTGGCAAGTGCTAATTCGAACAAAACTTCGACATCAGCACTCCATGCCTAAAACTCCATCTACTCAACAGCCTTCCTTTCTCCCAATCTTACCTTCTAAGGATCGTGCCCTCCTCACCCGTTCTTCTTAGTTATTAAATTACAATAGATTAAGGTAGCTTGAATAAAGCTCAATAAATTGAGATGTTTGTCTCCACGAAAATTGAACCCATTTAAGATGATGACGGTCACCGAAATAAAGGATTTCATTCTGAGGGTCTCTTATATCAATTATTTGGTCAATTGTGTTGACGGCGAGTTGATAGGATTCAATAGGTTGTGAGAGCACGATGCAGAAACAAATGATGTATAATGTCTTCTGGGGTCGCACAATCTTAATTGCAACAAGAGAAGAGTCAATTGTATTAAGAACGACTAGTAGTACTCCTCGACAAGGGCAACCATCAGTAGGTGACTTGGTCATCCGGTTGAATTCGTCATAGTGATAAACATTAAAATTTGATGGGAACAGTTCGATGTTTTTTGTGCTGGGGATCAGATTTGATCAGCAACGATTTCAAAAGCATATGACTGTTGAAGCACAACGTCGGTTTTTAGGTGAAGACCTCTTACATAATGATAATAGAAGATAACAGGAACATTTTGGTAGAGTGAGGGAGATGCAGGAAGAGACACACAATCAGGCTTAGCCGCAGTGCCCAAATGACTTATTTGTGTTGTATAATAATGTATTATAATGAACCCACTCGTCCTTTCCACTCGCAATATGTGGCAGAAAACTCGTCGTGCCCCTTAAGTAGTTATTATTAAGTTCCTTTAATGACCAACATGGAACTCCATTGACTATAGCAAGGTGAACCACATGAAATCCACACCACACAGTCAATTATTGTGAATGCAACGGAGTCTCTTGAAGCACGGCCAGCCTCCAGGGACATATGTTAGGTACTTATTCTTAGTACATTTCCCCGGATTGGAAGGAGGCCCCGAAGGAGATTAGGACCTGGAATAGTGAACCGTACTCCATATAGAATTAGTAGAGCTACGACCACGCGAAGATGCAGCAAATGCGTTGCGGCAACATCTGGCATTGGAATATCAGTGGAAATATTATCGGGTCAAGACACTCACCCTGGCTACCATGCCGTTGCAAACATTCGACGTACCGCGACAGAGAAATCGCTGCAACTGCCGCGTACACCTCCTATACTAAGCGGGTACAGACGGCACAACTCCTCCAAGTGCTAGGTCATCGCCAGCGCCAGCTAGGGAACAGCGACAAAGTTTCCGGTACCCCGTCTTCCGAATCAGCGACACCATTTCCGTAAGGGTATGACATTCTCGGAGAAGAGACATCCGACGACAATGTAACGAGCATATGCCGGCCTGGATACAGTTCGAATCATTGGAGGATATATAGCGGAGGTAAGAGTATGTGGAAGCAAGAGCACCAAAAAAGGCAATACCATCCAAAGTCAACGCTCAACATTATCGAATATCCAATTGGTTTGTCTCAAGATCACCCGCTCAGGATTGGCGTAATGACTTTTGAAGCCGACGACACGGGGCTGGAGTCCCAACTAACATGCCAAGTAATAACTAAGTTCCTAGCGCGGTACTGACAAAACCCCTGATAAGAGTCCTATCTCATGAGACTCAGATGCTTTGGTATTTTACATACATCTTGGAGCTTTTCTATACGAAGAAGGCAGCATCTCTCAATATGATATCGCAACACAGAACACGGTTTTTGGAAATCCATTGAGAAAAGTCAGATATTTCCTAAGCCTACAGGTAGTGATCTATCCGGTCGTAGGGACTGGGCGAAGGATATATTTAAAAATTCCATGAGGAATAGGTTCATTAATATCATATTAAGCTTGTAGAATCTTGAGATCGAGAGTCGCTTTGAGTATCTCTCTAGCCTAACACTCAAGACAAGATTGGTCAGAATCTTATAATAAGCTGGGAGCTGTTTTCAAGCTAAAAATGTCGTTGTCGCCAACCTAAGCTATGTCAGTCATAAGTGTATGATCAGTTTAGCCTTCAAGAGGACACCATACCTGGAATCGACGACATGGTTTCCTTCAAAAACATTGAAGCAAATTTCAACATGTTCTGTGTTCAATGTGTTCTTACTGCAGCCTTAAGATATATTGTATATATTTGTTTTTTTTTTTATAATTCGTGCAGGTTCAAGGGTGTACGCTCTTATGGTGTTTGTCACACAACCTGGACGGGGTGCAGATGGTTTGTGTCGAAGATGTTCGTTCACTGCTCTCCGGGAGTGGTGTCCTAGATAAGATTTGAGAGATTCGACTGAATTTGCATTGGTAGTAGTTCACAGTATGTGACTATGTATTGTTTAGGTAGACATGAGTCTAACTAAGGCACTGGTGATAGGAAATAGAGTAGCATCTGTCGATTTCGGGGGACCCAGAAATTATTTGGAGTCCTTGATATTTCCTTCCATTTGCCGAGCTTCGACTGTATATTTTGGGTAGAGGCAGCTTGAAGAAGATCTGGGCAATAAAAGTCCCGACTTTCTTGCGACTGCAACTTTCCGTTTCTGTTGGAACAAGGTCTAGGAAGTCTGCGATGGTAAAATACTTCGACCTATATGCTGTTTTACAGACTGTCTGGTAGCATGATTTGACCGAAAATTGGAGTAAAATTGCTCCCATCCACTCAGAAAGTCGATAGTAATTTTTAAATATTTTTCTAACGTTGCTTGTTCTTAAGCTTCACACCAACAAAAAACATAAGCTTTGGCTGACATTTTGGCATCAGCAAATTATAAACATTTCGCAGTAGTACAATTCGTAAGGCACTGTGAGATGACACAATGATGCAATCAAAAATGTACGAAAAAAAAGGATATCATCTCAAGGGCCGATCGGTTTTGGGCATTTTCGGTGTTAGGGCAGGGTTTATCGGTTATTGATTGGGCATCCCCTCAACATGAAGATACAAAAACATATTTTTACAAAGATCGCTGATCCACAATTTAAGGAAAAAAGTTGAACATTGTCGTGTCCTCAGTGACTTCAGTGACTTCGTGTCTTCAGTGACTTTTTATTTAAAAGATTGATGCCCAGAAGTCCTTGCGCTTGTTCGTGATTTGGTTTTTTAACTTAGGGATAAAAAAGATGGAATCAGCTCGGCGGAAGGCAAGCTACAATTCCAGGTCTTCTACCTTGAATTTTGTGAACTTTGTGTATTTGGGAATTTGAATTTTGTGGATCGTGTGGATCTCAGGAACCACAGTAGCTAGGGTTCGCTATGAGCTCAGAATCATGTACTCCAACACAGCCCAGTTTCAGATTCATAGCTACTCAGCATACGGATGGACAGACGGATAGACAGGGAAGCCTTTGCATAAGTTTTCCCCAACCCAGCTTTGCAAGGTAGAAGACTGAAACTACAACAACCTACACAAATGTAGCTGAGTGGAAGACAACTTCGGAATATCACCATAAGAGGCGGTAAAACCACTTTCGATAATTTGAATGTCGGGAAGCCGTTTTTAGTCCAGAAGACATTTCCTGAGCTTCCACTTTAAGAGCTGTTACGCAATCTATGACTAATTTTCTTATATAGGAAGATAATAGAGAGCTTTTCGTAAGCTACGCATATGACTTTACGAGTTCAAATTGCAAAATCCAAAATCCGATTACACCTACATACATCTCTCTCTTTGTTTTCAAGCCTTTTCCAGACCATGCAATCCCTTCGAATTCAGAGTCAAGCTCCAAATCAGAATATCATATTCCAACCATTCTTCGCCGCTTACCAAACTTGACTGCTTTGAAATCGAAAACCCTCGCAAGAGTGGCACACGCAATGGTTACGGATAATTGCAACACCCAATCCATAGTTGCACCGCAAGTTACCAGTACGAGTGCATATGCAAATTGGTACAGTGACCTTCTTGAGAAGTGTCTCACTGGCTTCGAATTACCATACGCACCACCGCGGAAACGAGAGATTATGACGCGCCTATACTGGTGACGTTGGATGCTAAATCAGGAAGGGTGGCAAACTCAATGCAAGCTGTTGGGTATAAAAACCTCTGCGTGAGTCTGTACAGGCATCATAAGCACTTTCAATCTTCTAAGATTAACAAGTCAGTAATCAACCCAACTACCATGTTCAAATTGGTAAGGATCCGCAACATCCTCGAAGGATTAGCAGCTTTTATATTCGATTATCTTACAGATTGTATTGTCAGCCCTTATCGCTGTTGCCGCCGCCCGTCCGGGACTACTTTCATCCACCAGTCTCGAAACAGTCGGATCGATTGTACGCACTATTCCAACTGCCATTTCGCACTCGAGCCAAACCCAAGTGCATAGCAGTCCAATTGTTACACCTGTTGTATCGCCAGTGATCAGGACTATCGCCGCTCCAACCCTGGTGAAGAACGTTTCACCAATTCTAGCCGCCGCACCAGTTACTTCGATCATCTCTGCCGGTCCAGCGCTTGCAACTGCACCTGCCTCCATTCTGGCCGCCGAGGGATCAATCCTATCAGCTGGAGCTCCATTGCTACAATCCGATTTGGGATTGGGTCTGGGCTTGGGTTTGGGTTTGAAGATCCACTAAACTGATCCTTCCACAGAGTGTGATGATGCCATTCGATGACGCGGGTGTGTGCATGAGTGTGGGAACCGGAAATAAAAGCGCCATGCAATAGATTTTGAACAAAGTTGAAAATAACGTTTTCTTTGTTAATTGCTATCTTGGTCGGTGTCATATGACATCGACTTTTACTTTCACTCGGCTCAATTGGAAACTGGCTTGGCTTGGGTCTAGATTTCTAGGTAAAACAAGTACGAATACTTACTTTTCTTGAAGATTATTTACATAGGAAAGGCGGCGTGATTGTATCTGCGACACTTATTCATTGTTATGTTGCACGGTAGGTAATTATAGTCTGGCGGATCATTCGTGGGAAAGTAAACTAAGTAATGTGCGCTGTGGACTCGTTCTAGAATCAAAACGTTACTAGGCGTTCCATGGGACCGGGAATAAACAAACATGTCGTTGGTTCTAATCTGAGATTTAACTGACGTTGTGACTATACCTGTACAAACACATTGCACTAATACGAGATTAGTAGCTTTATGAGAATATGTGATCACTGACAATGGAAACAACAATCTGTTTTGCAGGGTGGAGGGCGTATCTTGACATAAAATGTCTGTTTGTGCTTTTTAGAGGAATTGCTTGAATTGAGAAGAAACGTACCAAGCAATGTGGTACGAGGGGACATTTATTGTAAGAAGTGATGTGTGGTATGGCGCAATGCGAGAAGCGACGAAAGAAGCGTTGCCTTACAGCAATTATGAGAGAGTTGAGAGGCGATGCCAGAAGGAAACCGACGCGAGACAAAATGCGAGGGGCGATGATATCTATGTTAATGAGAATCTATGCGAATAACAATGAGGGAAGTTATGCCCAAAGGGTTAACTATAGACATCTGGTTACTCATAGTTATCTCCCTCGTTAGGTTATTTACTTATCTACATCTATGAGAAACGCTTAACTAAAACCGATAGGCTAGTTTAACGTATTGGTGTAGCTACAGTGGTCGGGCGGCCGCAGAAGACTTGTTGGCACAAATGATGAGGGAAAAAAGAGTTGATATTGCCCTTATTAGTGAACCATACAAGCCGCTAGATGGTTGTAACTGGATAGATGATAACTTAAAGAAGGTGCTGATAAGGATCTGTAGAAACAACGCTCTGCAAAAAATTGGTGGCTCAGCGAAATTTTTCAGCACCATAAATGGAATCCATTTCTACACAAAATCTATCTGAATGGATATAAATGTAATCTATCTGAAGCTACTGAATAACATTGTAGCTCACGCACCTGGGACCACCGAGTGGTTATTACTGGTGATTTTAACGCATGGGCTATAGAATGGGTTTGTAAGACTACGGATACAAAGGGGCGAGCTCTCCTCGAAGAATTTGCATCACTTGAGATATATGTATGTACCTTTTCTTCTTTTTTCTTTTTTTTAATTCGTGCAGGTTCAAGAGTGTATGCTCTTATGGTGTTTGTCACACAACCTGGACGGGGTACAGATGCTTTGTGACGAAGATGTTCGTTCACTACTCTCCGGGGGTGGTTGTCCTAGATAGGATTTGAGAGATTCGACTGAATTTGCATGGGTTGTAGTTCACAGTAACTGTATTGTTTCCATGTCATTAAGGTGCTATATTGGAAATGCACACATAGAGTATGAATTTTGAGGTGATCTTATGCTGCGAGTGTTGTGCCTTCGTCAGCACTTTTTGATCATCTGTCATTCACAACTGATGTCGTTGCACAGTTTTTCCATATAGGAATTGTTCTTGACTATGGACGGACTTAAACTACAGACCTTCGGCTCAACAGTCGGTGATGATTACCATTGCACCATTACCACCGTCCTGGCGAACAATAGTGCAAAAAACACATTTAGTAAAGCAGGCAAGGGATCCATAATAGACATCACGTTTATAAGTAACTCGCTCTTAACCACAAAATGCCGGGTCAGCGAAGAATAAACGCACAGCGACCATCAGGCGATTATACTCAACGTTGGCAAAGAGAAGACTAGCCAGCGCCCTAAGTTAACAGGGCCGAAATGGAAAGACGGATCGTTCGACAAAGAGGCTTTAGAGGAAATGCTAAATGTTGACTTCTTATCCAGCAACAGATCAACGAACTTCTTGATTCCAACAATGGCGACAGCGTGTGATGCAGCGATGTCTAGGAGATCAGCTAACATAAGGGGTGAACCTTGCAACTGGTGGAATGATGAGATAAAAACGCTTAGGGCAGAATGCATCCAGGCCCGGCACAGATCACAGTGTTCTAGGGGAAGATTCAGGTTGGCGAGACTTAAACTAAGCCACTCTGCAACGAAGCAGACCTAGATCCCTGGGTGCTGGCATATAGGATAGTGACGAAGAGGCTAAGGGACAGTAGGTTCACACAAATGTCCTGCCCAACAATACTGGGAATAATAGCAGAGTATCTACATATTTCCCCAAAGACCATCTACTACGTGCACCGCCAAGAAGGCTACTAGCATGGACCAGAACGCGCAAATAACTAAGGATGAACAGTACGAAGCATGCAGGAACATAGGTGACAAGAAAGCGCCCGAACGTGACGGCGCGGCGTCCCAAATATAGCGATTAAAGCAGTCGGTAAAAGGTAACCAGACTATTTATAGCAACTATACAAAGGTGCGTTGAGGAGGGAATTTTTCCTGAATTATGGAAACTTCAACGTGTTGCTACCTAAGGGAAACAAACCACCTAGAGAACCTTCGGCGTACCGGCAAATATATCTGCTAGATACAACAGGAAATATTCTAGAACGTGTTATATGTGGCACACAAATCGCCGTGGCGGAGGATAGAGGAGTTTTGTCTGACCGCCAATATGGTCTTAGAAAATCAGTTTGTGCCGTCGATGCCATAATAGAAGTAGTAGATATAACAGCTGAAGCGATATGGAAGAAAAGATGACGAGGGGGCAACAAGAAATACCGCGCAGTAGTAAAGCTAGACGTCAAAAATCCCGACCGACGATATGCACAGGGCTTACCTTAGGCGATCCACGGACCCTCGAGAGACCAGCGTTATTCGGAGGATAAAAGCAGGAGAAGAGCTGTCAAATCTCAAAAATCAAAGGTAGATAGAACCACAAACTGATCCCCACGATCGAGGCTTGGGGAAAAAGAGCACGCAATATTCTACTGCGGACGCTTCGCAGGCGCAAGATGTACCTTCTAATCCCGGAATTTCTAGTAAGCCTCATGATAAGCTAAGGGAACTAGTTCTGGCTAGAGATCTGCTTATTTCTAACGAGCGAGCAGAAAGTGCAAAGAAGGCTAGAAAGATTAAGAAGAGCTGAAACGGCAAATACATAGATATTAAACAGCTCAGTGAAGTAATACCTAACGGTTCTGCGGGGAGAGTGGTTGAATTGCGCAGAGTGTGGTTTAGTACGTAGGCGTATTCCTGGCATCGAGTATTCGGGTCCGCGAAACGTGAATACCAGTAGCCCGGGCCACAGGTATCTTTCAAAGATTCTTTAGCACAAAAAAAAAGAGGTGAGAAGAGGTGCGTTTAGCATGTCCACTCTGCAGGTAATGAGATATGAGCCCTCAAATATTTACAGCTTAGGGCTTAATGGGCTTTTATCGGTAAATTTGTGCCCCCAGGCCTCTTCGTACTCGACGTATTTTAAACGAAAGATTCCATAATATAGCCTATGGGAAAAACGAACCACTAACAAGAATAATTAGGGCTTTTAACGAATTGTCAATACAATTGGACTTATCTGATACTAGACCTAACTTCAAAAGGAATTTGTTAAGTCTTTTTATCTTTTAAAACCTTTCCTTTTAGGTATTGTATGTAATTTAAATAAATCAAATTGTACAAAACAATTTCTCAAATCTGTTAGTACGTAAGTAGCTTGTAGATGAATAAACAAATGAATTTGAAGTTCGGGAGTTGTCCACATCAAGGACATAAATAGCATCTGTTTAGCAGATGCTTCCGGTCGCTTGTCGAGCTATTCCTAGCTAGCTATAACAGTCTAATTATGGCCATTTTTTTTAGTAATAGCCATGTGGCTCACTTGATGAAAGGCTACGGACGTGTTTCGACTAAGTAGTGAGTAAATAAACATTCCAAAGTTTCAGTGCGAAAATACCAAATTACCAGTCGCTAACCGCGAGTTCGGTTCCCGCTTGGAGTAAAACAGCTTTTCCTCGAAAGGAAAGTGTCGTACGGTAATCCCGTATAAGGCTACATATTACGAACATTAATATGTCGGAAGACGATGGGGGAAGACCCGTACGGCATCTTCCGAGGACTCGACAACGAAGTCGTCCGAGTTTTCGACGTCATCGGCTATTCTACCGAGTGAAGTCGGTATGAACAGGAGACGACGATTGAACGGCACCAACAGCACCAACTTCAGAACCAGCACAAAAGAACAAAATCAAGAACAACCACAACGGCAAGAACAAGAACGAGAATCAGCAACCGAAGGTGAGGAAGAGTTTTGTTACCTTTCAACAATTCCATCACCGCTCTGTCACTTTCAGAAACAGACGGCAGAGAAGAAGAAACAACAAGCGCTGGTTTAACAGAGACAGTCGCAAACAACAAGAACAACAACAACAGCAACCATCTATGATATAGTGATATAGGCAGTCAGTTTGTAAAATGGGAAAAATTAAGGAGATACGAGAACATTTTACCAACGCATCAACTGTCAAAGGTTCGGGCATGTCGCGTCGAACTGTGAGATGCAGTCACATGCAACCACAAACGAGGAATGCGGCCTAATCCAAGACAAAGTCGCGGACAGGGAGCAGCTCGAGTACGTGTTCTGTAGGACACCCCGCAAATCATCGAGGATGTCCTTTAGCTCCAAGAACTAAGTAAATTAAATCTGGCTCAAAAGCAGAAGCCTGTGGAGGAAATTTCTTAGGGACCGTTACACGCCAGATGACCTACGGTCAAATGGCGGCAGGACAGATGTTACAAAAGCCCATGGTTGCTCGCGAAGCAACAGAGCCTGTCTCAAAGGCACCGGAGCCGAAGTAGACCGGCGCTCGATGTTCTTGTCATTTAAGAACAGATTAGCCAGCTTCAACAGCAGATCCGTGAGCAGGCGATCTGAGTGGATTAGATTTACTCGCTTCTGCCGCGCGAAGTGGCAAGGCGCATATGCACCTTAAATCGAGGTGGGTGGCTGAAAGATATTGTACTTAAAAATCCTGTCGGTGAATGTTAATTCACTAATTAGGATCAACGGAGAATCGTGCTTTTTAACTTGCTGCAGGGCGAAAGCTAATATGTATGTGCTTTTGGTTGGCGGAACAAAGCTAAACCACCAGCACAAAATTCGGCACAGTTCATTTAACGTAATCCGAAGACACCGACCCAATGCCACACAAGGCGGAAGAGTTGCGACCTTCATAAAAAACAGTGAAGTGTGGAGGTTCCAGGCGCTAGAGGTCTTTATTGTGTGCATCCTTCTCCAAAATGGTAAGAGGATGTACATATGTACATTGTTGCGGCCTTTTCATCGCAGAGCTCGAGACGCTTTTTCAATCTCTGCGCTTAAACTCGGCAGAAACTTCTACCTTCGTGATTTAATCCAATACAATGGAGAGCCTAATAAGTCATTAGTGAGTTCCTCAGGGCATAGAGTACAGAGTCAAGCTACTCACAAGGGATTCCAACAGCGCGAGTATGTTTCCGCAAATAAATAAAATATTACGGAGAAAAAATCAGAATGACATTCAGGATCTGAAACTTCCAAGAAAGTCAGACAATGTGTACGTGTACGAACCGTCAACATTGATCCGGAGAGCGCGCCGCCCTGGTGACAATTTGTCCGTGATCGTGGATTCCCATGAGAAAGTGGAGTCAGTAGGAGTTGTTTTTCAAGAAGTTTATAGGGTGAATGAAAGCATTCGCCTGAACCACGACATTGAGAACAGAATGCTGCTTCACCATTGCTGCCTTCGGAATGTTATCGGTCATTGGCAATCAGAGAGCCTTGGTTTTACCAGGTTGAGTTACGATTAGGTGGCAAATAATACCGTAGCCAGTGGGCGGGCTAACACCCTGTTCATTACGAGAGGATCTCCAAATGATTTCCGAGTCTTTGAAGAGAAAAACATCCACAACAACTGACGGTATATCCAATTTTGTAGCCCCAGTGTCTGTCTCTAAGGCACCGGTGGCCGAGGTGGATGTCTGTTCGATCTTGCTCGCAATCCAAGGGCAGATTGGGCAGCTCCAGCAACAGATCCTGGAGACGGCGACCCGAGTAGATAGTATCTACTCGCTTCTGCCGGGCCTAGCGCACCTAAGGTCGTGATGGGTACGCTGGTAGAGAGGCCCTTGAGGATCCTGTCGGTGAATGTAAATTCACTGATAAGGATCGAGCGACGAGCCGTACTTTTTAACCTGTTGCAGGACGAAAGCCCCGATGTACCCTTGGTTAGCGAAACAAAGCTAAACCAGAAGCACAAAATCCGGCACAGTTCTTATAGAATAATTTGAAGGGACCGACCCAACGCTATTCAAGGCGGGGGAGTTGCGATCTTTATTAAAAACAATTTTAAACATAAAGTCATATATAGCGGTGAAGTGCGGAGGTTCCAGGTGCTAGAGGCCTGTATTGTGTGCATTCCTCTCCGAAACGGAAAGAGAATGTACATTGTATCAGCCTATGCACCTGAAGCACCTCAACCCAATATTTTTATCGCAGAGCTCGAGACACTTTTTCGATCTCTGCGCTTATACTCAGTGGAAAACTTTTACATTCTGGCCGGCCATTTAAATGCCAAACATAGTGATTGGGGAAATAACTCTGAGTGAGTGAGTGAGTGAATACAGACGTGTTTTTCTTTTGCTTCTTAAAGTCTTTGATATTTATATTAACTTTTAAAGTGAAAATGTCGGAAATCTGCCCAAAATGTGATAAAAAGGTCGCTAAAGACTATATTTTCTGTGGTGGTTTGTGCGGTCTTAAATACCATGACAATTGTGCGGTTTCATCCGACGCTACCCTACACCTTCTCAAAACATCTATTAATTTTCTTTGGAAATGTAATTCTTGTGCAACAGTACCAATGCACAGTTTAATAAACAGAATCAATGAATTGTCTAAAGCTGTCCTTCTGTTGTCTGAAGACATTAATAATCTGAAAACTCTCCCTACAAACTCAGTTACACAGTTAAATAAAGACAAACCTAAATTTGAAAAAAAAGTGAAAACAATTAAATCAAAAACCATTTCACAAAAAATTAATAGTGGTAATGTAAATAATAACACACCAGCAGTTCCAGAGGTCAACGAACCCACATCAAACATCAATAATGAACTTACAGCTCTTCCCGATGGTCAACATTTAAGCAAACAAAAGTCTCACAAAGCCAAATCCAAAATTATTGGCACTGATTCCACCTACACAGAACTTGAAGTAATTTCCAACAAAAAATGGTTACACCTCTCTCGCTTTTCCATTAACACTTCTACGGAATCAATACTTTCATACGCTTCTAAAAAACTCAATGTACCAACGCGACTCCTTTCGTGCATTCCACTTATTAAAAGAGATGCTGATCGATCGTCTCTCAAATTCATCAATTTTCGTTTGGGTGTTCCATCCTGCATTATCAACGACGCTCTCAATCCTGATAATTGGCCTCTCAACGTTCGGGTGAAAATGTTCGTTTTCAAGTCAAAAAACGAGAATGTTCCACTTGCTCCAATAATATAACAACAATAAACAACGGCTCTCTTCAATTCCCGCATCAACTTTCCCATTGTTCAACATCATCTTGCTATTTTTCTCCACACTCCTTCTATGCCTACTACCAGAATGCAGGCGGAATACGGTATAAAACGAATGATCTTTTCCTTGCTATCTCCCTTCATGAATATGACGTCATAGTAATCGCTGAAACTTGGTTACACTCTCATATTATGACAGCAGAAATCTTCGATGATTACTACACCGTATATAGAAGAGACAGATATAGAGAGCTAAACGCCGTTAATATCCGCGGAGGAGGAGTACTCATTGCCGTGAAGTCATCTCTTACAAATTATGCTGTTACCCTTCACAATTCCGACATGGAGCAACTTTGTGTTTTTATCAGCATGGTGAGCGGATCAGCTGTTCGCAATGAACTTTATATCTTGGCAAGTTATATTCCACCAAAAAGTCCATTATGTATTTATGAAACTCATATCAAAAATATTGAAATAATAATAAATGAAATTAAAGAACATCAACATCAAATTGTCCTAGGTGACTTTAATCTAGGAGATATAAAGTGGGAATATTCCCTCGATGACAGATGTTTATTTCCTCGCAATTTAAAAACCGAATGTGAATCAACATTTGTTGATGCAATGTTGTCCTTCGAATTTATTCAAATAAACAATTGTAAAAACTCTTTAAACAGGATATTAGATTTGGTTTTTGTAAACAATAGTTTGAATTGCACTGTCGATGAAGCTTTGTTACCCTTAATGAAAAATTCAGTTCATCATACAGCTTTGAAGTTATGTATTGAATTTTATTCTTCCACACATAAACAAAAAGAATGTTATATTGTTAGTACGTATAATTTTGCAAAAGCGAACTATAAAGCTTTAAATAACTATTTCAATTCATTTGATTGGTCTAATATTCTATCTGGTGGTAATCTTAAAGATACTTACGGCATATTTTTAAATGTTATTTATTGTGGTTTTGACCAATTTGTTCCTTTAACCCTTTCGACCCGGCTTTCGGGGGACCGATTCTGGACAAATTTAGTAATTTATATCTAATCAAAGCTTTCAGAAGAAATGATCCAGCACAACAAAATTTCAGTAGGTTAGAGGGCGTGGGTGGTGGGCGGTGGTACAAAAATGTACCATCCGGGATGTTATGTGGTACAATATTGTACCAACCGTACCAACAAAGTAATACCCCTGCATAATATCTGCGTATACATCACTGTTGGTACATATTTGTACCACTAAAAAGGACGAATGGTACATATATGTACCACTCGCCGAAAACCATGAATTTTTTAGTACTGCAATAACAAATACTTACGTTATAAAACAAAATTATATTTATTCACTTGATATTATAATATCCTGCTTGTTTCACCGCAAAAACTTTAAAAACACTGAAAAAATCAACCGAAACGTCCACATTCCACTAAATTATTACTTCAAATGCCATCGGAAACATGCAAGACCAAACACGCACAAGCGTGTATCTGCTGCATGCACATTTGGATACCGTTAGCAGAATATTGAAAGACGTTGTGGTACAGATTTCGACCGAATAGTATGTAATTTGTGACTTTCAGGTATGTTTATACTTTTGATGGTACATAAATGTACCAGCCGGGTCGAAAGGGTTAATGAAGCTCAAGCGCTATTTTAAGAATCCTTGGTATAATAAAAGACTTATTAATTTAAGAAATGCAAAGAATAAGGCTTTTAAGAGATTCAAGAAGTATAATACCGAACATTATAGGAAACAATTCATTCAATTGCGAAAAGAATTTGAATTTCTTAACAAATTCCTTTACAAACAGTATATTTTCAAAACTGAGTCGAATATTTTTAAGAATCCGAAAGGCTTTTGGACATTTTTCAATAACAAAAAACATACTCGTGGTATTCCAGAAAAGATGGACTTGAAAGGTTTATCTTCTAATACAACCGATTTTACTTGCGAATTATTCGCAAGGTTTTTTGAATCTGTTTATGTCACACATTTAAATAAAGATGACATATTTATTGATCATTCATATAATCAGAATACAAACTTAGGTCATCTACACATAAATGTCGATGATGTATCAAAGAGCATACTATCGATGAACTCCAATCTGAATGCTGGTCCAGATGGTATACCATTTGAAGTACTGAGGCAGTGCCACTCGACACTATCTTTTCCTATTAACATCATTTTTAACTTGTCTTTGTCATCAGGACTATTTTTAAATGATTGGAAATATTCTTATATAACTCCTATTCATAAATCAGGATCCAGAAATAATATTGAAAATTACAGAGGTATCTCAAAACTACCCTCGATTCCAAAACTCTTTGAGCACATAGTAACATCTAAAATATATTTTGAAGTCAAAGAACAAATTTCTTCTCACCAACATGTTTTGTATCGGGCAGGTCAACGTCAACTAATTTAATTATATTTTCAAAGTATTTATTTGATTCTCTAGAATTGGGATATCAAGTTGATATAATGTTTGCAGATTTCTCGAAAGCTTTCGATACTGTCTGCCATAAGTTTCTTATAAATAAATTGAGATGCTTTGGATTTCACTCTACATTACTTCGGTGGATAAAAGATTATCTCTCTGACAGAAAACAGATAGTAAGAATTAAAAACTGCAGATCTAGAGTTATAAATGTTTCATCTGGCGTACCACAAGGTAGTCATTTGGGTCCTTTGCTCTTTAACATTTTTGTGAATGATATTCCAAATCATCTTAAAAATGTAAATTGTTTGATGTATGCTGATGATCTTAAGATCTTCATGCGCATTCAGAATCAAAATAGTTGTGAATACTTACAATCCGATATAAACAATATTTTAAATTGGTGTAGTAAAAACGGTATTTTACTTAATATTAATAAATGTAATACCTTTTCGGTATTTAGATCAAAACTCCCAATCATATTTAATTATTCTGTAGCTGGAATAAATCTAAAGAGAATGTCAGAAGTTAAGGATCTTGGAGTAATCTTTGATACGAAGCTAACTTTTTCTCCTCATATTGACTACATAGTTGCAAAAGTAAATTCTTTACTAGGGTTTTTAAAAAGAAATTGCTCTGCGTTTTCTAATCCTTATACCCTTAAATCGGTTTATATATCAATTGTTTGACCAATTTTAGAATATTGTTGTCCAGTATGGTGTCCTAAAAATACCACCTCGAAATTGCGTTTGGAAAGAGTCCAAAAGGCCTTCACTAGATTCGTTATAAGGCAACTGAATTGGAATTTAGATGTTATGCCCTCCTACACTGCTAGATGCGCTTTAATAGGTCTAGATACGCTAGAAAAAAGAAGATCTATTAACTATATAATGTTTGTTCATGACATTTTTTCGTATAAAATTATATGCCCTGAAATTCTTGAATGCTTTTTTCTTTATGCACCGGAAAGAATTATTCGTCAAAGAAATATCTTTCGCCATCCTAGTCATATATATAATTATGCTTCTAACGAACCAATCAGTAAATGTATAAAATATTGTAACTCTTTTTGTACAGAAATTGATTTGTTTGATGACAGATCAAATGTTAGAAAACATTTAATGTCACTTGAACTTTAAATGGATGTTATATATGTATTATAATTTTAGTTTTTAAGTCTGTTATCTGTTAAAGTGTATACTTGGTAGATGAAATAAATGAAATGAAATGAAATGAAATGAAAAACATTCCCAACACTAGGGGGAGCCTACTAAGCCATTGGTGGGTTCTTCGCAGCATTGAATATAGAGTCAAGCTGCTCGCAACGGATAGTCCGTCGTATCCTAGGAGCGGCTCCTATCTGGATCTCATGCTAATAGACTCTCGACTGAGACTGGCAGACACGAACGAATGGTCTATTAACTGTCTACGGACCATTGTATACGACAGTGACCATTGCGGACTATGTGCCGTGATCACAGTACCTGACGAGTTCGCGGAGATGGCAGAGTGTGTCCAAACGCACCCCTACGATTACAGTAGGGTGTGCTGGCCGCGCTTTGCCAATTCCCTGACGAGAGCGCTCACTTCGAGCGCCTCCTTTCCACCGACTAATAGGAACCTGTCAAACTACAAGATTGACAGGTATCTCAAACAAATGGACGATGTCATTAAACAGACAATGAACAGTACGATACCACGCCAAAGACAGCACGATACCACAAACGTATACCGAAACGCGACAATCGACGCACTGCACAGACAAAAAAGTAGACTCCTGACAAGACTCAAACTCTTGTACAGGCGGTTTACCGACAGACAAAACTCGGAGGTCAGAACACTGAAGTCACTGATTAAAAATATCCAACAGTTAATCAAGGAAAATTACAGAATATCTGTAAGTTTGCATTGGAACAACAGAATTCGTGCTGTAAAATCCAACAGCGCGAGTATGTTCCCGCAAATAAATAAAATATTTCGGAGAAACAATCAGAATGACATTCAGGATCTAAAGCTTCCGAGAACGTCAGACAATGAACGCTTGCTACGAACAGTTAGCATCGATCCGGAGAGCGCCATCCTGGATGACGACTTCTTCGTGATCGAGGATCCTCAGGAGAAGGTGGCGACAGTGGGAGCTGTCTTCCAGGAAGTGTACAAGGTGAATGATAGTATTCGCCCGAACCACGACCTGGAAGATAGAGCCCTGCTTCATCACTTCTATCTTCGAAATGATATCGATCATTGGCGATCAGAGAACCTTGGTTTTACAGGGTTCAATGAAGATTTCATGGCAAACAATGTCATCGCCAATGAGGGGGTTAATACCCTGTTCATATCGACGGAGGATCTTCAGATGATCTTCGAGTCATTGAGGAAGAAAAAATACGCGGGAGTCGACGGTATATCCAATGTTGTGCTTAGGCACCTTCCGCCAGTGGCTGTAGAGAGGTACACTATCCTGTTCAACAATGCACTGAATAATGCATATTATCCAGTGCACTGGAAGACAGCGGTGGTGCAACCAATTCCCAAGAGGGGTAAAGACACATCTAACCCGGAAAATCTCCGGTCAATAAATCTCCTTCCGAGTATCAGCAAGGTTTTCGAGAAGGTGATCCATAGGGCCCTGTCTAAATGGGTTGAGGACAATAAAATCATCCCGGATAACCAATTCGGTTTCAGAGCGGGGCATGACACTATTCATGCCGCGTCGAAACTTGTATCGGATGTCCAATGGAATAAATGCAAGAACCAATGCACGGGTGCCTGTCTGATTGACTTGGAAAAAGCCTTCGATACCGTATGGTTAGAAGGTCTTTATTACAAGCTCAGTCGGCTGGGCATAAGTAAACCACTGCTATATATGATTTTTGACATGTTAACAGGTAGAAAGTTCGTAGTGAAAATTGCCAACGTGACTTCTACCCAAACATTTGAAATCAAAAATGGACTGCAACAGGGTACGGTAAATTCGCCGATCCTTTTCAGCATTTACCTAAGCGATCTGATAGTTTCTCTTCACCATTCAATAGCGTACGCAGACGACCTAATCGCGTACAGATCAGGTCCAACGATCGACGTCATTGTCACTCTCTTGCAGCGTGACTTCGAAAAAATTCAGCAGTATTGTGATGACTGGAAGTTGAAAATCAACTGCCAGAAATCAGAATCTATATTGTTCAGAACGCCTTTGTCTAGGGCCTCTCGGGACACTAGAAAAAACTGGCGCAGGTTCTTAATTTTAGGACCGGACGGGCGTCCACTGGCGAAACAAAGTGTGGTCAGATATCTTGGGATCGTGCTGGATCAGTATCTATATTTTGACAAACATGTAGATGCTGCTCTGGCAAGGGCCCGGGGCGCTTTCGCTCTGACAAGGTGGCTGTTTCATAGCAGCCAACTTGATTCTAGGGTGAAGGTAATCTGCTACATGGCCTTAATCAGGCCCATGGTTGCCTATGGATGTCCCGTCTGGTTCAATGTAAGAGCCAGCTTAATGGAAAGGATTCGGGTGTTTGAGAGACAATGTCTCAGGACGTGTCTGGGGCTACATAGGACACCCGAATCTGAGTACATGAAATTTTACCCGAACGAGGTCCTATACAATAGGGCCAGGATTGTACGGATAGATAATTTTTTGATCAAACTGATTCGAAGCCACGTTGCGAGAGCAATGACTTCGGTCAATAGCCTGATCTTCGGGGCTTACTACCCCAACGATTTATATCACGAGAGAGTGCGCCTTAATGGCTTTGTGCCGCCAGAAGCATTCCTCTATTTAGATAGATGTGGGCTGATCCAGGATAGATTGGCGATACCGCTAATCTTCCACGTGGGTCGCAATTCCGTGGAACGGCGATTCCTCTACGAACCCGATGTCGCGCTCCGTGAGCCCGAGCGCCTCAGGTTCTGTAGATCGGTCTCACGCCGGGATCGAGGAGACGTAGTCCGACAGCATCAACGCCTTTGGTGGCTGGAGAGAGCTACGTCAGTGGACACTTTGAGAGCTTCAGCCTCTTCAAGGCATCGCCTGCCTAACACCAATGGCAGGCTTACATAGGCTAAGGTAGGGTAAGGTGGGGTAGGGTAGGTAGTAGTAGGGTATATATATTGTATATAAAAAAAAAAAAAAACAAAAAAAAAAATATATATATTAAATATATATATTATGTATATAATTTATATATATATATTTTAGTTAAGGTAGAATAAGTTAGGTTTAGTTACATTAAGGTAGGCTTAAGTTTTATATATAATACAAATGATCATATGCTAAGTTTTTAATAAAAAAAACATTTTTCTTAGCTTAAGCTAGATATAGTAATGTTAGTGGTAAGTTGATATAGTAGTCGAAAGACATAGATTTAAGCTGTTACGTCTATTTTAGAGTGTCCGCCTAGGGCCAGTAAGATATCTAGTAGATTGTTAAGATAGTTAAGCTAGTTTTTAAGCATTTTTGTCTAGGGTAAGATAGATCTAAGAAGTTAAGAATAAAAATGAATTAAAAACTAAAAAAAAAACTAAAACTATATCCAATTTTGTGCTCAGGCACCTTCTTGTAGAGGCTATACACTATCCTGTTCAACAATGTACTGAATAATGCATATTAAGGGGATAAAAACACTTATATGTAAGTCACCGTCAAATCTCCGGTCGATAAGTCGCCAAGCGTCAGCAAGGGTCATGAGAAGGTGATCCATAGAACCCTGTCTAAATGGATTCAGACAGTAAAATCATTCCGGGTAACCAATTCGGTTAGCGAGGTATGACACCAATTATGTCGCGTCGAAACTCGTATCGGATATCCAATGAAACAAATGCAAGAACCAATGCATGGGTGCCTGCCTGATTGACTTGGAATAACCTTTCGACACCGTATGTTTAGAAGGGCTTAACTACAAGCTCAGTCGGCTGGGCATAAATAAACCGCTGGTGTATATCATTTTTGACATGTCAAGCGGTAGAAACTTCGTTGTGAAAATTGCCAACTTGGTTTCTAGCCAAAAATTTGAAATAAAAATTGGGTACATTTAATTCACCGATGCTTTTCAGCATTTACCTAAGCGATCTGATAGTTTCTCTTTGGCACTTTATAGCGTACACGGACGATTCAATTACGTACAGATCAGGTCCAAAAATCGACGACATTGTTACCCTTCTGCAGCGTGGCTTCGAAAAAAATCAGCAGTATTGTGATGAATCGAAGTTGAAGATCAAGTTTCAGAAATCAGAATCTATTTTATTCAGAATGCTTCTGTTTAGGGCCTTTTGGGACAATAAAAAAATTTACACAGCTTCTCAATTTTTGGACCAGACGGGCATCCACTGGTGAGGTAAAGTGTAGTCAGATACCTTGGGATCTTGCTAGACCAGTATCTATATTTTGACAAATATGTGGATTCTGCTCTAGCAAAGGCCCGGCGCACTTTCGCTCTGACAAGATAGCTGTTTCATAGCAGCCAACTTGATTTCAGGGTGCAAGTAATCTGCTACATGGCCTTAGTCAGGCCCATGGTTGCCTATGGATATCCCGTCTGGTTCAATGTAAGAGCCGGCTTACGGGAAAGGATTCTAGTGATAAACATAAAGTATCACAATTTGGATTACATAGAATACCCGAAGCAGAGTATACGATATTTTATCCGAATGAGGTTGTATACAATAGGGCCAAGATTGTACGGATGGATAACATTCTGATAAAACTGATCCGAGGTCATGTTGCAAGGGCAATGACTTCCGTCTATAATCTGATCTCCAGGGGCTAACTTCCCTGATTACATGTACTACGGGAAAAAGTGCCTTAGGGGCTTCGTCCCCCAGAGACATTCCTCTACTTTGATCAATGTGGGCTTATCTAGGATAGATTGGCAGTGTTGCTAATCTTCCACGTGCCCCGCAATTCAGTGGAGGGACGACTTATCTACGAACACGATGTCGCAAACTGTTAGCCGGAGCGCCTCAGGTTCAGTAAAGCGGTGTCATGCCAAGATAGGAGAGACGTTGCCCGACAGCATCAACGATTTAGGTGTCGTTCTCAGACGCTACGTTTTTTTGTAATTTTCAATACTTTTATTATTCATTAATTTTTATTAAATTAATAATTACGTCGAAAGACATAGTTTTAAGAATGTGATGTCTATTTTAGACTGTCCGTATAGGGCCGGTAAGGTATTTTTAATTAGTTAAGGTAGACTTAAGCATACAAGACAGGCAATAAAAATGTTTCGAAAAAAAAGGCAGGAAGTTAGCCATAACTATCGGGCTAGCTAAAGCTATGGGCAAACAATGGAAATATATCTATGTATTAGTGATGCAAGAACCTTTTTAGTGATGAAGCAAAGTTAACGCTCTTATTGCCCTTTGGGTTATATTCTTCTATCTAGCTATAAGCAGCATAAACACTGTTTTCGATCAAGATCTAGTAGCGTGGGCCTAAGCGGTGGAGATTGTCATATGATGCGGCCCTTAAGCTTGGTAAGTTTAATTTTTCATGACTCTTTTTGATTCTTTTATATTGTTGGATTCTGCCGCAAGTTGGGATACTTACTGGCCCTTCGAGAAATCTTTGTTTAGCCTTAGGCTTTATCATTTCGCGGACTTCATGGTTAGCCTTGTACTGCTTCAATAGCATTCTTGTGTTTTCTAATGGGGCTTCAAGATTACGTAGTAAAAGTGTTCTTACTCTGCTTTCTTACGCAAAAGCAATACTCGAATTCAAAAACAAAATCAATAATTGCATTCACAATGGAACTACAAAATTTATTAGCGCGACAAATAAAAGAAAAACTAAATAAAAATTAAATGATACTGTACAAAAGATATCTTCCAACTGCCTTCTGCCTCCTTTGCTTCCACCCAGCCAAGCATCAGCTGCCCGCACGACATTGCGAACCAATCAAGTTTAATGATAATGTGGACCCAAATGCAGACCATGTAGGTGGCCCAGTAATGGTGCTGGATGGTAAGCAGGAGCGATGACGGTCTTCACAGCTGGAGCAAGGATTGGTGTTACAATATGTCCATGGCTATGTACAACAGTTGAGCTTTGGTGTGAAATTGCTGGCGGAAGACTATGCACCACCTTTGCCACGACAGGTGCATGAACCACTGGAGCGTATCCCAAAAGAGGAGCGTGGAGAGGTGCGTGCAGGTATCCAGGACGGGCTGCAGCTAACGCGAACAGTGTAGAAATAACGGTGAACTGAAAAAGTGATTGTTGGTTAAACATAACAATATTGCTGTGCAAGTGCCGTAGCTCGCGACCTCTTACCAATTTGAACATTTTCTTTAATTTCTCTTTAAACGGTTCTGGCAGATCAACGAAGTGGCTTGGACAGAAGTATACTGATGGCCTGGCATGTCGAATGCAGCTCTTTTATATTACTCTAGGTTCACACGAATTACTTCACTGCAACGCCGCTCATTAATCATTACTCCACATTCAGATACCATTGCTAATCCACGACTTCCATCCTGCCGCAGAAATTGCTCTAGCACAAACACTACAAACACTGCACCGGCATTTGCAGCAGCAGCTGACTCGGTTTTTGTCCACAGACCCCCTGACTTAGATTCGATGTTGCACAATGCTAATGCCGATCTGGTTGGCCCATTATGAGGTACACCGGCTCCAGCACCAACACCGACAACAATTTATTCTCAATTCTCCTTTTGCTTCGTGATGACATACGACATGACACGAAGCAGCACAATACCCGTCGCCGCATGGTGTAGGTGATTTCTATGGCTAGCGACCTTCAGACAAAACAAACATTGGAAACAATTTGAACACAATTTCCATGCCGGAGATTTTCCCAAACAAGATCATAGCCGGACGGATCTGTGTACAGGCATACGTGTATGGTATATGCTGGCCTGACATGACCGGGACATGGGAATGCATTGCACAGTCGACTAGCTAATTGTGTGATCTGTTGCGAATAGAGGAGCATGGTGCTGGCAGCTGGTGGTGGGTCCGCTGTCTGAGAAGTCGTGCGCCAATACGACATGAATACCTATAGAACTCCAGGAGGTGGTTGATTGAAAAGTGCAAAATGCTGCGAAATGGTGCATTTTGCTTCCTCACTGCTGGAATTAATGAGGTGAATTCTGGGTTGTCGTCGCAGAGGTTTACAGAGATCCGTTTATAGAAGAGTGCGAGGAAGACATCGTGCGATCTTGTCGACTAGTGTTGATTTGTGAATTGATGTGGCTTAAATGGTTGCAGATGTTTCGCATTCATATAAGGAAATAGCTCGTGTGGATCTGCATATGATTCCAAGATTGTGGCATGATAACATCTTATTGTAAAGTGATTATTTATACTCTTTTTTTTTAAGACTTTTCACCTTTTGCTATGGGGAAAATGTAAAGATCAACAGCTCTAGAGAATTTTATTATAGCTAATTGGTTGAACAAAATGGTGGGAGAGCTGAGATTATTTCTGTGATCCATTACACCAAGGATTAGTGGCAGTTGGTCTACAAATTCACTCAAATCATTACGCGTGGTAAGATCCCATAAGTAGTGAAGCAGGTGTTAATGGTCTTTTAACTGCTATTTCCGCACCACACAAAGGTGCCTAAAAATAGTTCAACATCAAGTGAGGAATTCAGAGACGATGTAAAAATAATATAATGTGCAGGTAACCCTTAGAAAATGTTAACGGTAGAGTAGAGTTGAATTTACTTCTCATATATGATATTTAATAAGGGTGAGTGTACCATTAGTGTAATAGTTTTAATAATTTTAATTAACGAAATTGGATCTATGGCATTTATAAAGAGTGGGCATCATCGCAAATCGCCCCTGGCAAGTCTCCATCCTTACATGGATCTTTCTGCTTTTGGAAAATCTAGTCCGGGAAGAATTTGTAAAGAACCACAGCATTTTAATCGAAGAAAACAATGAGTCAAAATTTAGCATTTGCTGAACTCGCCAAATGCCACAGTCAAAATTTCAAGTACGTTGGAGCACTTAATTAAGAGTGCCGCGTAAAATGTATTTGTCAGCTGAAGAACGTGATTTTTTTTCTAATATTATTCTAAATTGTTAAAATCTACTACCGAAACTCTGCAACTCAAACTTTAAGAAGTTTCTGTCATAATAATCGTCCGACTAGACATCCTGGAACATTCACTGCCGAATATACTTGTATCTGTGAGGCAAAGCATCGGTCAATTGCTCAGTCTCAATCAGAATCAATCGATTTTGTACTATTCATAGGAATGAGGAACCACTCGTTGTGGCAAATTGTTTATAAAGATCTCAGCGTACGCACTTGCAAGATCATATTAATTAAAGAACTGAATCCTCTTGATCTTATGTAGCGCAGAAACTTCTCCGATCAGGCTTTGCAAGAAGTTGAAGAGAATCCTGAATTTCATTGAAAAATCACTTTAGGCATTGAAGCTCATTTTTCGTTAGTGGCCAGCAACAAGCCCACATGTGTATAGGAAAAAAGTTTTGGACTCAATACTGATCCTTGAGCCATACCACTGACTATGGGAAGACAGCCCAATTGTACGTAAATTATTTCCATAGCTTGCACTCTGTCATGTTCAGACTTTCACAGTGTATTGCTCTAAGGATTCCAGTGGTGAAGATGTAACTTTTTGACGCTCACAATCCGTCTGCTTGAATTATGGTTAAAGACCCAAACTTCACGATTTCTTGTCATGCATAAACAGTTGAATAGCAAGGTCATTTCCAGAAGAAATGAAATGGCTACAGAGATATTACTATTTAACTACCTTAGACTTTTTTCTTTGGGGCTATGTTAGCTCACTTCAGCAGCATTTGACCAAGTGTAGAAGAACATGATTCAAACCATTGGTGAGATCCAACCTATGAATTGGGCTTCGCAGAAACTATTTGAATTATGTCAATTTTAAAAAGATGATATTGAATGTGCGTTAGTATATAATAATTAGGCAGGCTTAGCACAGATATCTTTTATTCAATTTGAAAGTCAGGACATGCTTGGTGGAAAATCCATTAAAACTGCAAGAGCTTAAGGCACACAGTAGAATGGACAGTCGCGCTTTTACATTAAGCATATTTTGATCATTTATATTTTAGTTTTAGCATCATTTACAACGAAAATATCACAGAAAGTAGAAAAAAAATCTAGATATAAAGGCTTTCGAGGAATGAGGTAGTTAGTTTTATGTATATTATTTATTTATTATTTATTAATATTATAATATATGTATATCCCACAGGCAAAACTAACGTTAAAATTATTTTTATGAAAATCTGAAAAAAATGCTTGTTTTTCCTTTGCCTAGACAAAGGGGCACTTTACATGTATTGCACTGCCATATAGTACGCACTGGAGAAATTTTAGTGCTACATTGCATCAACTGGAGGCTTGTGACGTTTTAGAATTGAAGGTCCTGTAGAAGAGGTCGTGGAACTACGGCTGTTGTTTACTGATTTGAACCTTTGTCTCTGGCGCCAGTAGACCCTGGTATACGCTTCGTCGGAATTCTTTCAGACTCAATTTGCTTACGTCTGGGGGCGAAGAAGACTGCAGTAATTTATAAATTAAAAAAGCATTGTCTACAGAACAATCAATGAAATGAAAATATATCCTGTGCAACCACTTGTGGGATTTTCTGCCAACAGCATAACTCTCTTTTAGTTGATCGAATTTGTCGATAAAATTCATATTCGCGTTGTTGTCTTCCACGGCTTCTGGACAGGACAGTTCAACACTGTTACCAATCTCTGCGGTTAACTTTTTCGACATCCTTAGGATGATGATAGTCATCTCTTGTCTTTCCATTTCAGCAAACTTACTCTTGTGTCATTAGTCCGGTAAACATGTTCACCTCTTTGTAAATGTTTGTCTTCTTTAAACGTTGGTAAGAACTTTTTGTTTGAATTCACCGTTCCAAAGGCGAAAATGTGTTCCCCTCATAATTTTACTTGCAAATCGTAACTGTTGAAGTAAGTGTCAAAATATGTAGACTTTATGTTTTTTATCTTTCAATTTTTCGCGAAAATTCCTCACAACTTTACCACCTAAGTCAATTGGTACCCTGCTTGCCTGTGTAAAAATTAAAATCTAGGCAATAACCTGACTGTGCACACTTTATCCAACCCTCGTTTTTTGCACGTATTTTTTGAAATATATTCTGCCTTTGAATTTGATTATGCTTTCATCAATCGTAACTCTTTCCAATGGAATGAATTTTTTTATACACATTACCAAATTCATAGCAATGAAAACATCAAGTTATTCTATCGTGGTGGGTGTATAAGGCTTTCCAGACTGAGAAGGGCGAAGGTTAGTTTAAAGACATAAAATATTTTGTAAATGCTCTGTTAAAAAAAGACGAAATGGTAAGAGAGATGTAATATTCTCCATGCTAATCATTTTATCGGTTATTCCCACACTTTCAGAAAACTCACGGGGTATGTTCATCTTATAATTTTTCATCCATTTTGGAGCTATAGTAGTTGGTGTGTTAAAATCAACGGTCTTGAACTCTGTAGAATCATGATTCCTGTCTGCTAAGTTAGACAAAGGGAGGTCATTATCGGAATCAAAGTTGTCACAATCGGTTACTTGAACTTCTCCAATCAAATCGCCTAACACCAGCGGGTTTGGCTGATCTTCTTTATACTCTTCGTCACCTTCATCGCTATAAATACTTTTGCTACCTAAAGGAATGTCTTCCAACAAGCATTCTGCGATTTCTCCATATTTTAGCGGACGCGACATACTGTAACAATTACGAAATAGACATATTTTACACGCATAAATTTCATATACATATAAAGGGTCCGCCATCTAACGTTTTTTTTTCAAGTAGTGCTTATTTCGTGAATGGTAACACTTAGCTCATGTCTGATTTGACAGATAATTAGTTTTATCCTTCCGCTGAACGAATATGGTTGTGGTTCGAAATATGGTTCGCTTCGCTAAGTGGGATCGACTTACAGAAGATGCAGATTTTGCCAAAAAAATCATCTTTTCAGATGAAGCTCATTTTGATCTTGGCGGTTATGTAAACAAGCAAAATTGTCGCATTTGGGGCACAGAAAACCCGCACGGGTTACGTCAACCCTAAAGCAGCAACACCTAACAGAAGGGCATTCACCCAAAATTCCAATCAATTGGTCAGCATAGAGTTTCATACATTCCTCTAATTTCGTTTCCATTTTCATTCTTAGTGACTCACCCTAATAACAAAACAATATGAAACAACATATGAAACTCTATGACTAACATAGAATTGACCTAATGCAATATTACAATTAAAAGTTCAGCAAACGTTTGCAATGAAGTGTTAGATTTCGCATCGAGTATTGCAAATTATTTCTGGGGCATTAAAACCGAAACATATGCAAAATGTAACAAGCTACTTTTAAGTTATCGAAAATGTAATAGTCAGTCTTCAAGTAAGATCAATAAAGTGCGAAAAGAAACTTAAGTTGTTTTTTTTTACACTCCGCTCGGCGAACAAGTATAACTGGCGCAGTCGGTAAACCCTAAGACATAACTATCCGAAGATGGTTATACAAATCATTAACAAATTTTTCTGAAGATAAATTGTCTAAAGACAAATAGTCAAAAAAATTGTTATTCATCTTATCTAAAGATAAGTACAAAAGTGCATAGAATATCTAAGATCTAAAGATCGTAAAGTGACTAAATCCAAGAAAAATAGTTATTCACCTTATCTAAAAGATAAATACAAAAGTGCGTAGAATATCTAAGATCTAAAGATCGTAAAGTGACTAAATCCAAGCGAAACCAAGTGAACCAAGTGAATGAAAGTGCTTCATAGCTGGCATAGTAAATCCAAAGACTAAATCACTCAAAACTAGTTAATGCCAAAAGAAAATAAAGACAGAAACCCCAGAATTCCTGTACCATACACCATAACAAAATTCGAAGAAATGCCCACACTGAGCGGTGAATCTACGGCACATCAGCCAACGTCAAGTGGCAGTGCCACAATACAACAAGAATCGCAGTACACGATAACTGCGACAGAACTAATAAAAGAAGCCTCAAGAATCAAAGAATTTTACGGAAACAGAGATTACGATAGTAAGCGAATATTTCCATAGCTTAAGAAACATATTAGACAAACTTAATACTAAGTACGAATTCGATAAAACAAAACCAGTGGAATTTTCACCAGAATCAAATGAATCCATTATTTTAAAAACTTTTTTAAATGGTATTGACGTAAATCTATCAAGCATTATATACAGTAGGAATATCAAAAAGCTTAGGGAAGCATACTACGTCCTACAGGAAACAGGTATTATTTGGCATTACGATAAAAAAGGTAGTTATAGCAAGTACAATAGTAAACAGCCAACGAAACAAAACTCACACCATAGGGACGAACATTTTAAACACTATCATAACTATGAAGGAAATCAGTTAGGACATAGTACGAGTTCAGGACAGTATAGGCAAAACCGTTACCTAGACCATAACGATTTCAAACCAGAACAAATAAACCAAGGGCAACCAAGATTCACTTCAAATTCAGGACAATTTCGACAAAAAACATACAGTACAAACTCAAGACAACCCAGGCAACAATGGGGAAACAACCACGAGACTTCTAGACAGACAAGACAAAACCACTACGAACCTATGGAAATAGATCATATTGAAACTTCAGTTCAGGAAGAGGTAAATTTTCACTCACCATGCCAAAAACAAAGTTAACTATCGGCAACGATAAAATAAGATGCCTCATCGACACAGGCTCAACAACAACTCTCTTAAACTTACATAAGCTACCCCAATATAAAAGACAAAAACTTCAGAACCCCTTAACTTTTAACACTCTTAGCGGACAAACCTTAATCAGTGAAGAAATCATAACACCATTGCCAGCAGAATTTAACGAAGATAACCTCATGAGCTGGAAGCTCACCGTATTTACGAATAAACAATTTGATGGTTTGATGGGACAGAATCTGCAAAAACCAATGCAGGCAACTGTCAACTTAGAAGAAGACTACTTAGAAATACACGGCATAAAAACGAAGTTTATAAACTCTTGTCCTTATACCTATGATGAAATTCATCTCCTGGAAGAATCTAAATTAGACCAAAACACCCTAGCAAAACTTATTCGCGAAGATATGAATCAAGAGGAAAAAAATAAATTAAGATTATTATTGAACAAAAATAAGGACTTATTCTTTCAAGAAAATGAACGGCTGACACATACTCATGAAATACAACATGAAATTGTCACGACAACGGACAAACCGGTATACTCAAAGATTAAAATCTTAAATTCCAAATAGACAAATGTAATTTTTTGACAAGAACTACAGAATATTTGGGTCATATACTCACGACAGAGGGAGTAAAACCAAATGCAAATAAAATCATGAATATTCAAAAACTTAAATTACCCGAAACTACTAAGCAGATAAAATCTTTTCTGGGCCTGACCGGCTACTACAGAAAGTTTGTTAAAGACTATGCGAAAGTAGCACAAAGCATGACAAAATATCTTAAAAAGAACACAAGAATTAACAGAAAAGATCCACAATATGTTGAAGCTTTCGAAAAACTAAAGAAATTGCTAATCGACACACCAATTCTAAAGTACCCCGACTTCAGCAAGAGATTCCAACTTGCTACAGATGCAAGTGATCTAGCCATCGGAGCAGTGCTCACCCAGAACGGTCATCCTATTAGTTATGCTAGCAGGACCCTAAATGATCACGAAAAAAAATATTCAACGACAGAAAAAGAACTACTAGCGATCGTCTGGGCCGTCAATTACTTCAGACCATATGTATACGGCAGACAATTCGATCTCCTTACGGACCACCAACCACTTGTGTGGTTACAATCAAAAAACAAAGGCAAAGATATTAACCCCAGGCTACAGCGTTGGCTTCTTAAACTAGGAGAATATGATTTTAAAATAAACTACATAAAAGGTAAGGAAAACAATGTGGCAGACTTTTTGAGCAGAATTAACTCCGAAACAGGAGAAATCAACATAATAAATTCTTCTTCTCAAGAAGATGATCATTTAAGCACAAATGCCACTATACATTCACAAGAAGAAGAACAAAACGACCACTTCCCCATATTAGATACAGTCGTAAATCGCTTTTATACCCAAATAATCCTAACAAATGCAAAAACTAAAGAAATCGATATTATTGACAGAATGCGTAAAATATATGTATATTAGCCGTAATGATATCGAAAATAATTTTATGATCGATATTTTTCGCAGATTTTTGAAAGCAGGTAAAGTAGGTATTTATTCAGAACTATCAGAGCATGACTACAATAGAGTTCAGCAGAAACTAATACAACTATTCAACAAAAGCATAACCTTTTATAAGTGCACCTATCATGGTAAAGACATACGAACAGAGGAAGAAGCTTTTAAGATTATAGCGAAATATCATAAGACCGAAACAGGACACGGAGGTATAAATGAAAACTACGAAGGTTTAAAGAAGACAATCTATATAAAAAAATTAAAAGAACTTATACAAAGATACATCAACAATTGTGATGTATGTTGCAGAGCGAAGTATGACAGGAAACCACTGAAACCAAAATTTAACATTACCCAAACTCCAAGCGACATCAATCAAATAGTACACCTAGATATATACACAAATAAGAAGAACAACTTCATAACATTTATTGACAGGTTTTCAAAATACTCAATAGTCCTACACCTAGAAGATAGGAATAGCATAACGATTATAGAAAAACTAAGGCTATACTTTTCAATAAAAAAGAAACCAGACCTAATAATACTCGACAATGAATTTAACTCTGTTAATATAAAGGAATTCTTAAGACACGAAAACATAGAACCAAAACTTCACTAAACCAAATAACCACACTGGAAACTCAGACATAGAGAGATTCCACAGTACAATAGGCGAAAAAATTAGGATACTAGAAGTAGAAACACCTGATTTGTCAACTAAAGAAAAGATCTTTAAAAGCGTCGAGTGGTACAATAAGTCAATACATTCCTCAGTGAAAGAAAGGCCAATAGACATAGAAGAAGGAAAGGTAAGCAAAAGTAAAATTCACAATCTACTTAAGGAAAAGAAAGAGCGAACAATTAGCAGGCTTAACGAAAACAGGGAAGATTACCACCAAAACCAAAGCGAAGGTTATGTAAAGAATTACAAAGCCTTTAGACATAAGTACGAGCCTAGATACAGAAAACTAGAATTAACTAACATACACCCCTCTAACATTAAACGACCTACCAAATTTTCAGGCCAAATGGATATTGACGATTTTGATACTAACGCTAACATCTCCAGTGACAGGAACGATGACAATCGAGAAAATAGACAACAATGACGGTTTTACGGCAGTAAGACTAGAAGACGTACAATTGATTCAGGACTATTACACAATCCTTCATCTAATAGACCCAGCTCACATAGAGTCAATAATCGAGGCTCTCAACAATACTATAACATTACTAGAACCCATAGGAAGTAAACACCTGTTGTATCACGAACTCAACACAATAAAGACAAAGGTATCAACACTACTACCCCAAAGACACAAAAGAGGTCTAATAAATTTCATAGGGACAGGCCTAAAATGGCTCTACGGCACAATGGACGATAACGACAGAACAGATATTGCAGAACACTTACGAATCATTGACCAAAATAATCACGTAGCTATCGAAAACCTCAACAAAAACATTGAAATCAATGACCACTTTAACAAAACCTTTATTCAATTAAAAAACGCAATAGAAACAGACAGAAAGAAAATTTTAAGTAACATTAACAGTGTGAAAGGTAACAATGCAGAACTTAACAAACACCTTGTATACCTAGAAGTACTACTAAAATTAAAAATCTTACGAGATAAC
This sequence comes from Merodon equestris, assembly GCA_958301585.1. Lineage (NCBI taxonomy): Eukaryota > Metazoa > Arthropoda > Insecta > Diptera > Syrphidae > Merodon > Merodon equestris. Next base: position 94,714,890 of record OY284414.1, read on the forward strand.
GTAGAACACATACAAAACAATATAGCTTCAGCTAGGTTAAATATTATGAGCAGCAATATTTTAACAAATGAAGAAATTTTAAAATATAATATTGACTTATATAAACTGCAAAATATTAAGTTAAGCACAGCTAAATATAAGGACAATATGATAATTTTTGCGATACAAGTACCCAAAAACATAATGTCAGTAAAAAGATCTTTACTTTTTCCCGTTGCAAATACAAACTCAGAAGAACTTGTCTTTGAAAGTCAGGAAATTATTGAAGTTAATAAAACCATATACGACTACAGACAAAACCCTAACATGAACAGCCTAAAAGAAACGAAACTTTGTATCTATCAACACAATTGTAATAAAAGAAGAAATAATGAAACAAAATTAATAGAATTTAAGTCAGGACTTATTTTTTTGAAGAATAGTATCAACACATTAATTTCAAGTAATTGTGATGACAGAAATATGAAACTAGCAGGAAATTATTTAATATCATTCCATAATTGCGAAGTAAAACTTAATAACAACACTTTTTATAACTCCGAAGAATCATTCAAAGAGCATTTTGTAATACCGGTTAACTTTAGAATAAACGAAACAAAGACGCAACTTACATTCGATGAAATTATCATTAACCAAATAGAAAATATAGAAAGTATAAAAGAACTGAAAATTCATAAGAAAACAAGTTTGACCCTTAATTTGATAACACTAATTGCAGTCTTAGTAATCATCATAATTTTGATATTGTTATACATTCATTGCAAACAAAAGAACAAAAGTATTGACATTATTGTAATAGCAAAAACTCAGGAGAGTTTTTAGTCAAAGGGTGGAGGGGTTACGTCAACCCTAAAGCAGCAACACCTAACATAAAGGGCATTCACCCAAAATTCCAATCAATTGGTCAGCATAGAGTTTCATACATTCCTCTAATTTCGTTTCCATTTTCATTCTTAGTGACTCACCCTAATGACAAAACAATATGAAACAACATATGAAACTCTATGACTAACATAGAATTGACCTAATGCAATATTACAATTAAAAGTTCAGCAAACGTTTGCAATGAAGTGTTAGATTTCGCATCGAGTATTGCAAATTATTTCTGGGGCATTAAAACCGAAACATATGCAAAATGTAACAAGCTACTTTTAAGTTATCAAAAATGTAATAGTCAGTCTTCAAGTAAGATCAATAAAGTGCGGTCGTAAAGAAAAGAAACTTAAGTTGTTTTTTTTTACACTCCGCTCGGCGAACAAGTATAACTCACGCATACATTGAAAAGCCGGTGCACTCAAAACGAGCCACTGTTTGGTGCGGATTTTGGTCCAGAGGCATAATTGGGCCATTTTTCTTCGAAAATGAGCAAGGAGTGGCCGTTACAGTCAATGGCGATCGTTATCGGGCCATGTTGAACGAATATTTGTTCACAAAAATTGAAGAGGAGGATATTGGCAACATTTGGTTTCAACAGAACGGCGCTACGTGCCACACAGCCGAAGCTACACTCGATGTTTTGCGCCCTGTTTTTGAAGATCGCATTATCAGCCGCAGAGCTGATGTCGTTTGGCCACCTCGGAGCTGCGATTTGACACCGTTGGACTATTATTTGTGGGGTGCCGTCAAAGATAAGTGTTACGCCGACAAGCCAGAGACAATTGACGCTTTAAAGGACAATATTCGTGAAGCCATTGGTGAAATACAGCTGCACACAATCGATAATGTGCTTAAAAATTGGATCGATCGTGTAGGCTACTGCATGGCCAGCCGAGGCAGCCATTTGAATGAAATTATTTTCCATTATTAACCGGAAGGATTGTACTTTCAAATAAAAAAAGAAATTTGAGAAAATATTCAGTAGTTTTTTTTATAGCATTTTCAAAAAAAAAAAAAGTTATTTGGCGGACCCTATATTACGACCATAAGCCCGCAACAGAGACGGTGGCTAGTTTACTAACCACTATATTTTCGTGGTGAATAAACATCCAAAACAAAATAGTAATAGTACTTTTATAGGAACAGGTATAAAATAGATATATGAGAATACATTGAGTAAAAAACGAAAAGAAAAAAGCTTACTTAGCCGTTTCACAGTTTTTGTTATCAAACACGCGAACAAAAATAATGAAATATAAAAAAATAACATAAAAAAATATGAAAAAGAGCAATATTCAATTCCACACAAATGAACTGTCATTCACTCAATATACCGTAAATCGTCCGCATCTTGTCAAGCATGGTTCGAAATTTCATAATAGTTCAACCGTTTGTCGCTAGATGGTATGGATTTTAATTTACAAATTCGGAAAAAAAACAAGACTGAAAGAGTTAAATACTCTGGTAGAGTCCAATAGCATAAAACACTACACTTAATCTTCAGCAATCGGAGTTTCAATATAATTTAGATTTCATTTGCACTGAAAAGAGTAGTATATATTTGTTGAACAATGGCATTATACCTATAATAAGAATGATTTACTCCATATACTTTCGGTTTATGTCACGAAGATTCAGCCACTGACACTGACATTGAAACCGACTATCAATCGATGCTCTAAGTGAATTGAAATAAAAGTAAAATTAATCATTTTAAGTAACCCCCGACATCAAAAAAAAAACTTTGAAAAGTTAATACATACAATTTTTCTCTCGGCTTTTTAATTAATTAAAAGAATCTATTAAGGGCAAACGTTTTGCCACCTGGCTGTACTAAAGATGATTTATTGACTTTAAAATTCTATGTATGTATATCTTCCAAATCGCTGATTTGATTGGGATGAACGTTTATTTTTTAAATATTCAGAACTTCTCATTTTGTAGTGAGGTGTTTTTTGAAATTTTCTTTTTCGTTTTTCCGAACCAAGAACTTAAATAAAAAATGTAACAAAAAAAAAAACAGTTTTTTTTGCGCTTTTTGTCAAATTTCTCGGGAATACCATGTCCGATTTTCAATTTAATTTTCTCCATTTGTTCCCCAGTACTGCATTAACTGAGCAGACGCAGTTACGTCAATAAGCAAAATCTTCATTTCCGGGGGATTGAAAATCCGCGTGTGATACACGAAGAGCCATTACATCCACTCAAAGCCATTGTGTGGTGCGACGATCACGCGGGAGGAGTGATTGGGTCTTATTTTTTTGAGGACACCATAACTGTTACTGTAACGATAACTATTACTGGTAAATGCCACAGAGCCATGATAAACGAATTCTTACTCCCGAAATTGGATGAGCGGGGCTTGGTGAATATGTGGTTTCAACAAGATAGTGTACCCCCACACGTAGCACGAGCCACAATGGATATTGTGAACGAAGCGTTTCCTGGTCGCGTAATCTCCCGTTTTGGCGATTTGGCATGGCCAGCAAGATCGTCACATTTAACCATCCCAGACATCTTTCTTTGGGGATACTTGAAGTTGCGGACTTATGCCAACAAGACTCGGACGCTCACGTTCGCAGCCCTTAAGGAGAATATTTGACAGAAAAAGGAACATATATCACCGGAAATCTTGTCGAAAATCATAGAAAATGCGATAAAACGGGTACATATGTATATGTATCAACACTGGCGGTAGCCACTGGACGGATATCATTTTTTCCACATAACAGAAAAAATTGTAAGGATCCAAATAAAAATGTCCATACTCAAAGTCATTTTATTTTATTTTTTAATGAAGTTATTGAAAAACAAAATTGGATGATAAATCTTGCGCCACCTTGTCCAAAACGTATAGGGCTTACGTTGTTGCATAATACTAAAGAAAAATGTAACTTAAGTAATTACCTATCGCAATTAGGGTCCGTGAGTAATTTAAAAAGAATGAAATAAAATTAAATTAAAAATTTTAAGTAACCCCCGACACGAAAAAAAAACTTTAAAAGGTAGAAAAATAAAATTTTACTCTCGGCCTTTTGACTTTATTAAAACAACCTATTAATATTTTTAATATAAGCGCGAAGCTAAAGCGCTTGAAACCTTATATCAATGATTTCATCATAAAAGACATCCCTTTCATGAAGCATCCTCAAAAACTAAGATTGTCGAATCGAAATTGGCGATATGGGTACTAATCTAAGATAAAAAATATTCCTTAATGAGAGCCTTAAAAAACTTAATTATATAATTGAATTTTATCAGACTAGCGGAGATAGAATTGTATCACAATTGAATCTACGGTGTACAAGCAGGCGCGGTCAATACCACCTATAAGCTGAGTATTGCGCGTAAGTGTAACATCGTTACCATGCAAAAAATGTATTTTACACCGATGTTGATGAAAAACAAAAGATTGCAAAGTCCTTTGCCAACCGCCTCTCGCTAAAATCCACTCAAAATGTTAACTCCTTCCTGATACATCAGAGCGTTAAAATGGGTAAGTGTTGACCTAATATCTACAATACAAAATCAAAAGGGAAACCTGTAGACGAAGAAAGACGTTTGTTAATAGAGTCGCAGGCTTTACTGCGTGGTAAAGTTCTTTAATGAAGTAGTAGTCATCTAATTTACACTTGGTTAAGATAGGATTGACTGTTAAGCTCTGCCAAATATGGTCGGCAGATGGTATGTCAGACGAACGAAACCTACGCATCGTTTGCTCAATGTACAAGAAGGCAAACCTCTTTAAGTGTTTTAATTGCAGAGGCATAAGTATTCTGGTTATCGATTACCTCATAGGCATGTGCCAAAGTAATTCTAGGCCAGGTATCATAAGTCTTTACAAGAGCCTCACTATTTAGTCATGCAACGTCACGGCTGTAAAGTCATAAGCTGCAACGGCATTCATTTAAATGATTAAAACCTTATCAAGGCCAAGATCTTGTATACAAGGTTGCCGACACATGGACCGCTTATAAGTTCTTTACCTTAGCAGTTGTCCAGAAATGCGGTATTTTGAAGGACTGATTCATTACATGCCGTTGCGCTATCTGAGAAGAAGTAGTTTGCCAGCAGTAGATTTTAAAGAAACGCAATAGATTTGTGTCTTCCCATTAATTACTTTGGCAGGCTTTGAATAAGGAAGATCTTAAGAGTCGAGATCACTATCTCGTGATCATTACGTTCCTGAGCTTCTCTAACATTGTTTGTTTGTTGGCATAAACCAATGACAATGTAGCTCCATAACAAACAAACGCCATTAAATCGCAGGAGCCAGGTGGCTCTCTGGACCACTTTTCGACAGGATTACCGAACTTCTTCTTCAATAGATTAGTTGTTTGAGCCGCTCTATGGCATATGACGACTTGTTGGATTCACATATGAATGATCTAATTTTTGCTAAAAATAATCTTCCATCATGGTACCATAACGAATTCCATTGAACCTAACATGATGATCATTTTCATCGACGAAAAAATTTGGCTCAATTTGAGATCTGGCATGTAATCCATACCACACGGTCACTTTCTGTTGGAACAATGGAGTACTTTGAAACAAATGGCAGATTTCGCTTATGAACAAGGCCAAAAAATAGCTTAACCGCTCAATATTTTCTTATTAAGCTTCTTACGACAATTAAATTATCAAAAGGCTTCACCAAGTCGTCACAAGAGTCTGGGAGATTCCTGACTCTTATGAATGACATGGAATCAACTGTTTTGGCTCAAAGTGAGCTTAAGCAATTATGACTGCGATATTTTCAGTATTTCTACGTTATCTTACTGGCACAGGAACATTCAATAGTGATAATGTTGCAATGCAGCACACACAACACGTAGTAAGCGCTATTAAAGCTGCGACCGCCGACTCAGAATTTGCCTGATTCGGAAGTTCCAGTTGAAAAACAGAATTTATGAATCTATGAGGAACCAAATCATCAGTTAGTTGTTTTAAAAGCTGGCTTCATGGCCTTAATTGTGACTTCCAGAAGTTTGCTTAGACGTGAGACTTAATTTTGATTACTTCATTTTGAAACTTTGAATCAACCTATTCATTAAGAGATATCAACAATGTCGACCTACATATCTGTAGCCCCTTTTTTAACGACTGCAAAACAACTAATCTAATACAGGAAGTGTAAAATCACAGCTTGTTCCCAGGCCATTAACCCAAAAAGCCAAAAGCCACAGCCCACTCTAAAGGAGACAATGAATAACGCCACAACCAACAATCTACAGTGCAAATTGCCACACACTATCCATAGCCACCATAGCTACAGGCGCCTCTAACATACATAGGTTAACAACTCCACAAAAAAAAAATCATACGTAAAGGCATGGACTGACTACCGAAATGAATTGCTGCCTTTCAGCAGATAAAATCATGCAACCGAACGAAAAAGTGGTAAAAACGGTATGACACTCACCGTCCTTACCGTGCGCCAACGGGCAATTAAGAAATCTAAACTTGCTACAGACCGTGGCAGGAGTAAGTCTGTGGCACGTTGGGAATGCAGGTCATATGTGGAGTGCGATATACAAATTGTTTTGAAATCACATCGCATATCATGTGATCATGCTATAGCCATTGATTTGATCAGGTTCCAGGTCATACTGAAAATATCCCGGAAGTGTACAGCCCAGACGTGTCCATATATAGAAGACCAAAACAAAAATTCCTCGTGACCACAGATGTGGAACGACGAACAATAGAATTTATTTATTTGTGACGATCATATCGAAGTGCAACAAAGCAACAATTGCGACAATAACGCCAACCTCCAGCCACCAGGCACCAGTCTTAGTTGCAACCCACAGAGCAGCAGCATTTGTTTGCTTTTGCAGAATGCCGTACTGCTAATGACACTATCTGCCCACCGTTGGAATACGAGTACAAGCCGATGGATGGCGGTCCATGCGAAAGGGTCGGTCCATATCGTAAATCTCATTAGTGTCAGTGGAGGAGGTATAAAACAATAATTGTTATGTAATGTCTTGGATCGGCAGCCGAGGGCCAGAAAAAGTTTATGATCTGGTATGGCGAGATGCAATCGTGAGATGGATACCAAATGGGCAATATGGGTTATAGATCTAGGGTTGGGTCTTGTAAGTGGGTCGATTTGTCAATGCTACATATGGAGGGCAGAGTACATTTGCATGCACAAGGTTTCGGCTTATTGTAATCAAATTCCTGATGGGATTAAGACACTTCGTGAGGGTTGGGGACTTTATCTTGGTTTGGATTTAAAATTTATACTTTTCAAGTGCAAGTCACTACCTCCAGTGAAGGGCTGGTAAAAAGATTACCATCGCGAAGGTGCAGTTCAATAGTAATTTTGATGACGACCAACGGTTTTTATGGGTCATACCTATAGGTTTAGCTACTGGATTAGTGAGGCAGGGCTTGGGCAGGGCTTGGGTTCAATCACGCTATTCCTCGGTCCCATGTTTTAATAAATTGAATTCAAAAGGGCTCAATATATTGTAGCATTATTGAATATCTGCTCTAAGAATCAGATGAAGTAATAGCATATACTGGGATATTATGTCATATTCTATGCCACTTTTAGCAGAAATCGTGGTACTAATGGTACAAATGGCTGGTTATATCTTTAATCTTTCTAATGTACTAAAGTGTCGAAAAAGTAAGTTTTCAAATATTGCTCAGCCGCGAATGCGCGGTGAGCTCCCGACGAATGACTTATTGCAATTAATAAATCTGCTAAAAATTCGAATCGAACGATGCCTCCCCCACTTACCTCACCCCACTGGTTTTCGAACATTCGAAATTTAAAGCTGAAAATTTTCCGCTAGACACCCTTAATAAAATTTTAATTGTTTGGTTGTTTGTTTTAATTGTATGTTGCTTATCTGAGATGGGGCAGGACATTCTTTGCCAGGGTGAATAATGACAAGTCGTGCTTCGAAATGTCATCGTATTGAAGTGGAAGTTTCTGGTGAGTGTGCTCTAGCCGAGCAATTGTATTAGAAGTGGTTTATTGTATATGTTTCAAAAGTGGTGATTTCGACTTGGAAGACAAGGAATGACTGATAGTCCTGTTTAGGAGACTTAAAAGAACTGCTTGATAAAGACATGTTAAACACTTCAAAAATTATCTGAATAGTTGAGACTTTACTAGTCAATGGTGAAACAACGCCTTAAAGTCATGGGAATGATCCAAAAGCAATTAAGCGGAAAGAATATAAGTCCCTGGTCTATTATGTACTGATCATATCAAATAATACCATCACTACAGGTCGTTACCGTCAACAGTTAACGGGCTTGACCTGTGCACTACCCGGATTACTTGGAAAGACTGAGCAATATTATTTTGCAAGGCTATCAAAGTAAACTTGTAAACGCTGAAAAAAAATCCTATCCTGTTGTATTTCTTAGACATTGCTCCTCTTGATAATGATTTGTTCAAATCAATAGCACATGGCCTTTCCAAGCTTAAACGTACCTCTTATGAGCATTGTAAAAATTCGGTCTATTCATGGATTACATCATTCGTACCATGCCCGAGACATAGGAAGCTCAAAAATTGTTCTACCGTCAAAAACAAGCCTTTTGGAATGCGCCCTCTACCGTCACTACGAAGAGTAAAAAATGTTCAATTTTTTTTTTTTATGTAGTTTAATACATATATATATTTATACAATCAAAAAACCGTTTGTCAATAAATACTATACATTTTTTTTATAAAAGTTTTAAGAATGTGATTTTTTCCAATTTAGAAAGTAAATGTCCCCATAAGTCCAATTTTTTGAATTAAAGAAATGGATAATCACCTCGTTTCGACGCCTCTAGAATCTGAATATGTTGTTTTAATTTGCTGGTTTTGTTTATAACAAAATAAAAATTCAGCTTTCGAAGTGTCCTGGTCTGGTCGACAATCTGCAAGCGTACCAAGTGCAAAGGTGGCAGTTTCGAAAAGTAAGTCGCATCCATGAACACATTCCGTGTTTTCCAAAAAATTAAGGTAATGTCTTGAATTTTTTTATTAGAATGGAATGGGATGCGACGGAGTTTTAGAAATGTCAAATATCGATTTTGTGAGTTACTATGAGTAAAACGATCAACTGACTTATGAACCTCTTTCGTGAAGCATTGCATTGCCTCCATGGAGGTTTCTAAATATACAGAATTCGAAAAAAAAACTCGACAAGAGCCGCTTAAATTGAAGGCCATGCTCACAGTGTATTTCGACTTTTGTATTTTGAATTCAAATTTTTTACTAACATCTGGTTATTTGACACTGAAACTGAAATATTCAATAATAATATTATTATTATAGAGCGGATGGTGTTGTAGTTTTTATAAATATATCAAATAGGTCAAATATATATTTGACCTTAGCAGTGTATATGATTTAAGAATTACTTACTTATTTACTTTTTAAGGTGGCGCTACAGTCCGGTGTGGACCTGGGACTCAACCAACAGGCGTCCCTGGTTGGCATGAACATTTGCCAGTTATTTCCAGTGCCACACTCCCCGGTGGTTAAGGTACCCTTTCACTTGTGTGCGCCGCCCTAGATTTGGTGTCGTCCTTTGCTGCGCCGCCCGTCCCTCGTGTTTAGATTCGACAAGGGCATCCTCATCCGTTTTCGTTAAGGTCTAGGCATCTGCGCCGCAAAGGGGGAGCGGGATGATCAATGATTTATATTGTTACGTTAGTTTTTCAATAGAGAGCTCTAATTCTCAATTGCCCCTTGAGCCTCAAGGAGGAAAGACCGCCGCTTCTGCTTCAATGCTTTTGAACGCTTCATTGACTGTGTTTGTCCTATTACGTCAACGTCATCCGCGTGTGAAGCAAATGCGCAGACTTGAAATAGATCGTACCTCTTGTGTTGGCCAGTGAGTCTCGTATGATCTTTTCAAGCACGATGTTGAAGAAGTTACATGACAGTGCGTCACCTTGCCTAAATCCTTTTTTAACATCGGAAGTCTCGGTTAATTCGCTACGACCTTAATGAAGCAGCGAGAATTCTCCATTGTCATCCTGCACAATCTGACGAGTTTAGAAGGGATGGTAAAACTAGACATGGCTCGGTATAGCTCGTCCCTATGCACACTATCATATTATGGGGCTTTAAATTCGAGAAAGAGATGGTGTGCGTTGATGTGGAATTCTTTGGCTATTTCCAAGATCCGCTGCAGTTTAAATATTTGGCCCATTGTAGACTTGCTTTTTCTAAAGCCACACTGATAAGAGCAGGTCAAGTTATCCGCAAAAGGCTTCAGGCGTTAAAAAAATACGGCATTAAAGATCTTGTTTAGTGACAAATAATACACCGAATGTCCCGTACAGCTTATCTGCACAGAAGAGTGTTCGCTTAGACCAATAAATAAGATCAACAAACAACGAGCCATACGCGGCTCGTCTTCTTTCATGTACGAGCTTCAACTATACGCGAGGTACGTGGAGCTTCATAAAGCAGTAGAGAGTTGTTATTTGGTACCGGTGGAGAGCAGTCGCTCCTCTTATATCTTAAGAATATATATTGACGCAAGTAAATAATTAAAACGCGTGGGTTTTATTTCAATAAGAGGAGATAAATAATTATTAATAGACGCGTGTATCATGTGTCTCACTGTATGCGATGTGAAGGAGACTTATAGTATTCCCCTGTAGTTGACGCGATTATTGGGGTCTCCCCTCTTGTCTATTCGTCGGGCATGTTTTCCTCTGACCATATTTTACAGATGAGCTGGTGCATGCGCCCTACCAGCTCATCTCCAGGTCGGGTGGAACATCGTCCATTGCGAATGGATCATTTTGCTTGGCAGCGATAATAGACCTATCCTTGGCGTTATACAGTCTACAGAATTGGTCTTTTCATATTCTCAGCTTCGACGGTGACTCTACTACTAGTTGTCCGTCTTCATCCCTACAGGCTTCGGCTTTGGCTTTAGAGCTTTTTCGTAAAACTTGCGAGTGTCATTCCTGTGATACATCTCTCCATCTTTTCGATCTCACGCTTTTCGTGCTCTCTATTTTTCTTCTTTAAAAGCGTGTGCTCCTGCCTCCTTTTCTGCTCGTCAAGCGACCCTCGTCCGTCCAGTGTAGCATGGCTTTGTAGGCAGTTTGCTTTGCTACATGGGTTGGTTTTCATTGCTCATCACACCAGGCTCCCACTGTTGTTCTGTGGATTGTGCTGACGTTACCGGACTTTATGAGAGATTGCGGTAAATTCGATCGGCAAAGGTCCTAGCGGCCTCCTGCGATTGTAGTTTTCTGACGTTCCACTTTCTTTGTCCTGCTCGACTCATTCGTAACATGGCTACGACAAGGTAGTGATCTGTGAAAATGCTGGCTTCTCGGAAGGTTCTTACATCTAATATGCTGGAGAAGTATCTAGGGTCGATCGCAACGTGATAAATCTGGTTGATGATCGACTGATCTGGTAATCGCGAGTCCTTTATGGATGTTGTGATGCGGGTTTCGCGTGCTAGCTGGAAAGTGATAGAACCCCGGAATCCAGTAGCAGGTGACCGTTTTCGGGTTTTTACACGTGGTGTCATATACGCTATACTTCCCCGTGATCGACTCAAATAGGTTCAAATATGTCTTCTTTCGCTTTAAAATCTCCTAGTACTATTTTTGTATTGTAGCTGGGACAGTGTGTATAGGTCTATGCTAGATGTTTAGATCGTAAACGTCATCCTTGAGTTGATCGTCCTTTTCTTCGGTTGGGGCGTGAACGCATATTAAGCTGATATTCCCGAAATCAGCTTTGATGCGGATTATTACTCGTATAAAGCGTTCCCTTACATGCCGAAAACGTTAGATATTTTGTCTTTGTAGTCTTTCGCGAATAACAAATTCGCACCCGGATAAGGGTTTTTTGCTCACCTGGTAGCAATTTCCGTAGTAGATGGCGCATATTTTCATCCGTCTTTTTCTAGGTCCATCCCATCGCCTCTCTTGGAATGCGGTTATATCTGTTTTATAGCAGTTGAGGGTTTTTTTTTACAATTGATTGGCTGCACTTGGAAAAAAATAGGAAAATTCTCCTTATTTCTTGAACAAACAGCGTTCTTTTATCGTAGAGTTTTGGATACTCATATAATATCTGTGTTGGGAAAAGAATCATTATTTTCAGATGAAATATAAATGGTCGATGCACCAGCAGGAATTATTATGAAATGGATATGTGGTAAAATCTGCTGAATGTGGTTCAAGCTCACTAGATGTTATGGGGTAATAATCATTGTCCTTCAACAACAATTATATTAATACTTTAGCTAATCGATCATCAGTTAGTCGCGCTTGAAAGTATCTTCTAATTGTCTTAATTTTATTTTATTCGTCGCCTCGAGTAATAAATCACCTACTACTATTCCATGACATGCACTTAGCGATTGTATTTGGGGAGGGCAACACCCATTGAAAGTGTTTTTCCAACGAACTCAGTCAAGCACATCATTAACTAATGCTTTCATATCGTCTTTTAATCGCACCTATCTGTTACAAGGTCATGGCGCGAATAGCCACAGATCTTTCAGTGAAAGGGCACAGTACTAATAATCGCTAATGGTATTCAAATATTCCAAAATCATCGTGCCCGTCAAAATATGATTGTTCTTGAATCATATTGTCTTTAACCCTATGATCCCGGAATCAGACACCCATAAATCGCCGTTTAGATCAAAACAAAAATTTAAATCAGTTTTTTTTATTTTGCATTATCACCATACAAAGTATCGCCGGTTTATCTAATCTCAATCCAATCTCTAGACCTCCGCATTACCAAGCAACATGCGCACCATGCAGGGTTTGAATGAGTGGTGAGCCATAGGTCTTCACCAAGCCATTCAATGGAGCACTAACAGAAACGTGATTCACATAATCGGGAGCATGAATTGTGTGTGTATATTCATATCCGCTCACTGGCACTGCGGCTGAGTATACCAGTCCGGACCCGGAAACCAGATAGTTGGAGGCAGCAATGGCGAGAACAGCAAGGAACACCACCTGGACAAATAAAAATAAAACAAAAAGTCATTTAAGCATGCACCTAAGTCTGATGTACAATGAGTCACTTACAAACTTGAACATATTGAGCAGTTTTTTTTGTCTTTGTGAGTCTGTGTTACTTGAACAGGGAACTTTGGACGTATGGTAACGGAAGCTGGGCAGCTAACCGCTTTATATTAGCACGCGAGTGACAGCCCTGGGTGGATATTGCCTGCCCACCTGTTTTGCCCCCACCCAAGTGTCGTGCGGTTTGTGGTTTAGAATGTCATGGAATTGAACAAAAAAAAAAAAAATGCGCGCTCGCTACTGTGACCTCAACTATCGACGTCAATGTCGTAGCTCGAATGGGGATAGGAGCAAGACAAAAGGCGAAACTTGTCCTACGCGCCAAAATGATCCATTAGCAATAGTTTGGTGCGTTATGTTGCGCATTTTCTTGAGTCATACAAACGGCAATAAAAGAGAATTGATTCCTGTTTGGTCACATTGCCGGTTACGACTGCATGTCTAAATGGACGTTCTAATGATCTGCTTATAGTACAGAGTACGGAGATTGGCGCTTGTATGTATGTACCATAGTCCAGCTCGGTTCTAATTAGTGATTGAGCGGTTTTTTGAACTTGATCTCGAAACCAGTTAATCCATTGTGTACTACTTCATGACGTTAGCCTTTAAGGTGGTGTTGACTGCTGCTTGGCGGATTTCCTAATCGGATTAGATGCGGAGATATTTTTGAGTTGGTTTTGGTGGGCGATTGTTTATTCGCTATTTGGTCATACGGAACTAAGTTTTGGGTTATTTTGGGTGGTGTGGATACCAACAGGATCAAGTGCTTAACAATGGACTGTTTTGTTGTGAAGTGACTTTGACACACTTATTGGGGAATTTATCCGGCTGTAGGCGGCATTTGTCTTTTTGTCATTAATATGCTCAGTTGAGTTGGGTTGCCTACAGGTCTTTGAACTACCCTTGATGCTGAGATAAAGCAGAAGAGATGACTTTGAAAATGTGTTGATATCATGTGTTCTGATCTTTTCGTAGTATATTTTGCTGTATGGGAGTGAACCTGTTCGTTGAGTTTAAGTCGTTCATTAAGAAAAAAGGCCCCATAACTTAAGTTCCTGACGTCGTTGACAGAGTGCCCTTTCAAAACTCGATTAGACAAAAAAGGTCGTCGGGGGTGGTCGTGGTCAAGAACAATTCCTATAAGGAAAAACTGTGCAACAACATCAGTTCTGAATGAGAGATATTCAAAAAGTGCTGACGAAGGTATAACACTCGCAGCATAAGATCATTTCAAAATTCATACTCTGTGTGCACTTCCAATATAACACCTTAATAACATGGAAACAAAAGAGTTCCCGGGAACTACAACCAACGCAGATTCAGTCGAATCTCTCAAATCATATCTACGACAACCACCCTCGGAGAATAGTGAACGAACATCTTCGACACAAACCATCTGCACCCCGTCCAGGTTGTGTGGCAAACACCATAAGTGTACGCTCTTGAACCTGCATAAATTACATAAAAAAAATAAACAAAAAAAGTGAAGTCAAGAAGAGATCAAAATATTCCTATTCTGAGAACAACAACCAATGTTGGTTTTTTTTCCTTCAACAAGATTTATTGCATTCTCCATGCAGCAGTTCTCTGAAAAACCAGCTTTACGCATGCCGTTCTTTAGCAGTCGATCAACACTGACTTATTGAGCCTGGACTCTCTCGAGCTCGTACGATACTATCCTTAAAATAATTTTAACCATTTAAGATTCATCCCATGTTGCGATGAACAAAGGGTCATCCAACAAGAGGTGTAATTTTAAATTTGTTGAAAGCGTCATCCAACAGGAGTTGTCATTTTAAAGTTGTTGAACAACTATTGTTGTGATGATTTCTTGGAAGTAAAAGTAGAAATAGACACACACACGGAACGTGTTGAGACAGTGAAAGTTGACTACAAAAACGGGAAATAGTTTCTATGGTTCTAAAAATACTACCGCCACGGATAAGAGCGTAATTGAAAACTCAGGTGTGTCCACTTAAAGGTGATCAAAGAAATTAGGCCCATCCGTAACCACTTATCATTTTGCCTAATTATCTTGGCCTATTAACTTGTAAGATTCTGTTCAAACTCGAATTGTAGCTAGCAGGTCGCGCATAGCGCCGCACTTTCGGTGATCATATGCTAAAAATAATTGAACAGGAACAATACAAAAATATTTTGAGTTAAGGGGTTGGTTTCCATTTGTGTCTGAAAGTCTATCCATAGTGAGTGACAGTTAGATGTGGTTTCTGCGTAGGCGGTGTCATGAGCCATACTTTTTCGAAAGTAATATTGTTTCATATAATGAATTGCGTTTCTAGGCGATGTCGACTCTCGAAGGTGAACAACCTCATTGATAACTCTTCACCGGGCCTTCCTGTCATGAGTGATTTTCTTCCATGTTTCGCTGTGTCTCCCATCTACAACGTATTCTCAACTTATTATTCATTTGATTGTTCGTCCATTGTCCTTTGCGATTTAATTGCTCGGCAATGGTTAGGGCTCAAGAGATTTCCTTGAGTTTTTGGTTGGTTGGTTATATAGTTTTTTTCTTATTATTATTTTTTTTCTTATTCTTCGTGCTGTTCTCCATAGAACCTAGTTCTCAAGGACCCGAAATTTATTTTCCTCCTTTTAAAGCAGCGACCAAGTTTCACATCCTCAAAGTGTCGCTGGCATTATTATGGATTTATAAAGATGAGTTCGTTCATCCCAAAGGCCTTTTATTTCGAAATGTATGTTGTTTAAGGCAGTCAGTGAAATTCCCAGATATTCGAACCCCTCTACAAATCCCTGTACCACGGTCAGTGATCATAAATAGGGTTTTCTCTTCATTTACTTCAAAAACCTAGTCGTCTATATAGACTAGAGTGGATGTGATTTCATAAGGGGTTATGCACCCATCTGAAGAGAGTTCATTATGTGATCCAGAACCAAATTAAAAAAAAAGTGCTGACAAGGCGTCTCTTTGTCTTAACCCTGCATTGAATGTTTCCGATGCGGCGTTCCCTACTTTAACTTGTCCTTTGTTTCCTATATGCATATTTGTATCAGTTTCAACACCTTATTAGGGATTTTCAATCTTACAAGGACATTACATTTATTACATTTATGAATAGTTTGCATCGAGCGGCTCCTTCTGAGGCCACGTTCGTGGCCTCCGATCCGATAAACTCCTATGCGTATGATGTCAGTCTCTTTAAAAAAAATATATTTCACAACACTTTCTAATGACTTGATAGCAGCGGTATTCCTATTTTTTTTTTATTATTCGTGCAGGTTCAAGAGTGTACGTTCTTACGATTTTTGTCACACAACCTGGACGGGGTGCAGATAGTTTCTGTCGAAGATGTTCGTTTACTACTCTGCGGGGGTGGTTGTCTTAGATAGGATTTGAGACATTTGACTGAATTTGCATTGGTTGTAGTTCACAGTAACTCTTTTTGTTTCCATGTCATGACCAAGGTGTTATATTGGAAGTGCACACACAGAATATGAAGTTTGAAATGATCTTATTCTGCGAGTATTATGCCTTCGTGAGCACTTTTTGATCATCTCTCATTCATAACTGATGTTGTTGCATAGTTTTTCCGTATAGGAATTGTTCTTGACTATTGACGGACTTGAACTACAGACCTTCCGTTCAACAGTCGGTGATGATTACCATTGCACCACGATCACCCCCGCCATTGTGATCACCCCCCTATAATTCTGTTTTTTTTGACAATCAAAAACAAAACACTTAAGAAATCAGAGTCAATCAAGACGAAGTTTTCAATTGTCCGTCTTCTATGACCAAAGGAACTGCGATCAACATGAGTGATTCTGAGTTTGATCTACGCCCAAATTTGTTGAAGACGGGATAGAAGGTCTAGTCAACAATACTTTTGAGTTTTATCTGCCCATATTATCATCGTGTTCAAGACGTACCTAGGTATTGTAAGACTTTTTTGACGACGGCGTACGAGTTTAAGAAAGTCGAAGTCCCTTCGTCTATGTCTGCTGTTTTTATGAGTATCAACCCGTTCCCGCTAAAATGTTAAAAATTGTCTTCACTTGGCGCATTTATTTTGCTTAATAGTGCCGCGAAGGTTTCCTGTCGTCTACATAACCTAGTGATTTCCAAACATAGCTTTTATAGCCTCTTTAAATACTCTCTGTCTTAAAAGCGTTATTAAGGAAATAAAAATGGATTTCTTTCTCATCGAAAATCATTACATATTTCGTTTTCCTCTAACAAATTTTGCAGAAAAAAATATCTCGATTCAAGCAGACTACCATTCCATTTTTTTGACGTTATTACCCTAGCCGGATGGTCTTCGTCTAGGGAGAATAGCATACATCTGTCTGATGGGATGAAGTCTATTATCCCCGCTATATGGACTGTAGAAGTATTTATCATTATGTTCAGCAAGGATTACTCCATCATTAGTTACCATCCAATATCCATTTCCATTTTGTGAGTTGCATGTTTCTCATTCTCTAATGAGAAATTTGTATCCGTAGTCACAGTAAAGTCACTAGCTTATTGTTTTGCTACATGAATTTGTCGTCATCAAAGCAATGATTGAAGGTACCGCTTTGAAACTGACGGCTTCTTTGATACCACATTAAAAATATTTTTATTGCCTGGGAATTCGACATAGAAGAAATAGCTATAGTATTCGACAATGCTGGGTTCACGAGCCAGGTATTAGTTAGACATTCCGCCCCCAAAAACACGATACCATGTTGAACATAGTGTTATGTAGATCATGATTACTCAAGACCTCTTGAAGATAAAATGCCTTTGTCTTTTTAATTAACAAATTCGCAGTAAAAAGTTTTGTCTCCAGTTTGTTTCCCCGACCATTCCATCGCAGTTCATAAAACGCGATAATATAGACTTTAAAACGGATAAGATCACTCAAAGAGCTAAACAACATTGCCCGTTAAGCGTGTCCAAATTTTATTTTTTTCACATTGCAACAAGCTCCCATAACTCTAGACTAAGAGCAAGATCTTATTGAAACGCATGGAGTTCAGATTTTGTGTCTCAATACGATTTTGCAACTTTAACCATGAGTAGCTCTAATTGGGTTGGAGTATGCACAATGTGCATAAGAGTGAAGAG
This sequence comes from Merodon equestris, assembly GCA_958301585.1. Taxonomy (NCBI): domain Eukaryota; kingdom Metazoa; phylum Arthropoda; class Insecta; order Diptera; family Syrphidae; genus Merodon; species Merodon equestris. Next base: position 94,732,906 of record OY284414.1, read on the forward strand.
TCATAATAGGATCAGCTCATGTATGTCCACGTGTATCACAAAGGGCATCTAGTACATGACACAGTAATCTCCCCGCTTGGAGAGCTTCTGTTAAGTTAAAAACTTTTTATTCAGACAATAAATCATTAAATCTAGGTTCATAGTAGACTGGTCTAACCAAACTACGAATAGTAGGTTTTACTACACTTTCTGTGATTAATACCAAATGCTCATTATGTACATATGTATTTATGTGTCAAATTATTTATTCTTGAGATGAGCGAGACGAAAAAATGAGTTCGAACTCTAGGAACTATGAAACGTCCAGTTAAAAAGCAATATAGTCGCACCGAGTATGTATAAAATCTAAAGTCATGATAGTCGCGTCAATTTTTTTCATAAGTTATTTGTACAAGACCTTCTTAACCTCAAGCCATCTGTGATATTAGAGGAATACAAAAGTAACATATCAGCTTTTGAATCAAAATCAAGTTCTGCCTTAAGTAATAATCAACCAGTGACATGATGCCGGAACCGATAATCCATTCAAAAAGGCCGTTCTACACCAGATATGTATTGTAATTATGATCGTTGTAGACACACAAATAAAACATGTTTGCTAAATGGGTTCTACTCAGCCGTACTAGTTCCTTTCTAGAGGCTAGTCATTAGCATTGATGACCGTAGGCAAAGTATTGCAGACAGTAGTCATAATTACAGATTTATGTGAGGCAATTTAACGCTGGAATTACACTTGCTAGTAAAAACTCAATTTTTTAATTTTCGCTATTTTTTATTTCGCTGTTTAACAAGTCATTTTTCAACAATTTTAATTTATCCGTCCAACTACCCGTCCAATTTACCATCCATGACCATGACCATAAGCCAATGGAGCTGCATAACTGAGGTGGGCTGGGGCAGCCAACGCCAAAGGAGCAGAGTATGCTGAGATCAATGGAGCATGAATTGGGGCGGCGTAGGTCTTGAGGATTGGAGCAGCGGCGTAGGTATTCACAACTGGAGCAACAATTGGTTCAACAACATGAGCTGAGTTGTGGACAACGGTCGAGCTCTGGTGTGAAACAGCAGTTGGAATACTCTTAACTACAGCGCCAACCTTAGCCAGACCATGTTCCTGGACAATAGTTGGTGCCGAGTGGTATACCACTGGTGATCCCAAGAGTCCTGGACGGGCAACAGCTACGGCGAAGAGAGCAGACAACACCACCTGAAAGATAAACAAACAATTTAAATCTCATTCAAGTATCCTTGCAGCCAAGTAGTCCTACCAATTTGAACATTTTGAAGATTTTAGTTTGTTGAGAGGTCTGTGTCGACTGAAGAACAAATGTGTTACTAATGCTTTCTGCACGGCCAAGCTAAGCTTTTATACACTGTTTTGGTGGCGCGCTGTCGAAAATTTACTTTTGCTTTCAATTGAAGTTGAAAGGCTAGCGGTGGGGCGCGTTCGCCTACATGTCCAAGTGCACATGTGGTTCGATTGGTTGCGTCACAACGGAGTAAAATGGAGCGAGTGCTCCATTATAGCTAATTGTAATAATAACGTTTTTCGCGGTATGTGGGACTAGCAGATACCTTTGTACTTCTTCTGGTGGGTCATTCGACTACCGGACGCTGTTCGACCGTGTAGATGGATGTCGCGTTTGCGGTTGCCTTCAGGAGTGACCGTGAAAATTACGATTCGGCGTATTTTTCTTCTCTTCGTTTAGGTATTATCTCTTGTTATTTGCATGCAGATTGTGATCTGTTGATGGTGATAATTTGAGTCAAACATATTGGTGTTTCTAGCTCCCTTGCCTCAGACTTTGATGAGGAATATGAAATACCTAGAGAAGAATGTTTCAGTCATGAGATATTTCTAATCTGTTGAGAGGAATTTGCATGACCCGCGGGCATTGGTCATTAATTAAATGCGTTTCACAGAAATGTTCGAGTTTCTGATCCAATTCCAAGCATAATATGTAGCTCATAATGTCGCATTTACTAAAATTAATTTCGATTTTGATAAGTTAAGACTCAGCACTAATTTAAGAACTCAAACTAGTTGTTCGCTTCAAGGCTTTTGGCTGGCACTTTCCCTCGACAGTGTAAGCGATTATGGGGTTTTGAATAATTAAAACATATGATCCATAATAGTCCATATTACATATAAGTTCCTGTTCACACATTAGGCTTTAAGGAATGTGTGAATTTGTTTAATGATCAAAATTCGCTGTGAGTCTTAAGGTTGAGGTCAGAAACTTAGCCAATACAATATTTCCTTTATTAATGTTTTTCTTTTATTTAATTTGCAATCTAATTACAAATGGATTTACGTGCTATTTAAGTACTTTTTCCGAGTGTTTGCAATAATTTCAATTAGCAAGTCATTGACATGAATACCCTTCGATTTCGGGGAGTGTGGATAACTAAATGATTGATTATCTTTACGCATGTTTTTACGTTAATCAATTAAGAAATAATTGTCAATTTCACACCGTTAGTAATTAATGTCGAAAATCCGCCAGAGGGGGAAAAACATTTTCCACGATTGAAGAGGGTCTGACAGCTTATATGTACCTTGTTTTTGGTACCTGCAATTGATTGTTAACTTTTATCGAGTCTCAAAGTCAAGGCGGCAATTCTGTTTTACTTATATGTTTCCTAGGATAATTGCTAAGAGGATATTCAGCTCCGCACATTATTGGAATATTTTTGAAAAGGCCTTCTGTACCATATGATCAGAAGGTCTGTTCTTTAAGCTCACCAGGTTATGCATGCCAAATCACATTCTGTACATGATTTACGTAATGACGATAATAATGGGAAAGAAGTTTGTTGCTAAATGTGACAATGTTATTTCGAGTAGGATCTTTGACATTAAAACCGGGTCATAGAAGGGATGTCTCAGCCATTCAATAACGTATGCAGATGATTTAGTAGCGTAAAGATCAGGTTCAAAAATTGAGGTCACCAATAAAATGCTGCAGTGTGACCTCGCTGATATTCAGATATATTGCCATGATCAGAAGTTAAATATTAACTTTCAACGGTCGGAAATGTACTGTTTGGGATGTCGTTGTACAGGGACTCAAGGGATACCAAAAAGATCTGAAGGAAAGATCTGAAGTCGTAATCAACAGGGACAATCATTATCGATGAAAACGATATCTTGGCATCCGGCTTGGCCAATATTTGCGTTTCAGTAGACATATAGATACTTGTTTTGCTGGAGCTAAGAAAGCCTTCAGTATGACAAGGAAGCTTTTTTATAGCAGTCAACCTGACCGTAGAGTAAAAATCATATGCTTCGTTTCCCTTATATGGTATGGTTGTCTGCTGTGGCTTAATGCAGCGCCATCTTACATGGAAAAGATTCGTATCGAGAGGCAGTGACTTATGTTCTGTCTAAGAATGTACGGAATGTACAGAAATATTACCCTAATAAGGCCCCGCATGAAGGGGCAGGCCTAAATAAAATCGACAATTTTCTTTTAAAAATGATCCGAAAGCACATCACAAGGGCACTGACTAACGAAAATAACTTGATCTCCAGAGCTTACTGCCCCAATTATAGATACCACGAGAGCACATCCCGATAGGTATTCTTTGGAGGTTGGGCGCGTCATCATGCTTAGGTGAATCCGAGAAAAAATTGAGGTCTGTTAGCTTTGGTGAGGTTTCAGTCATACACAATGAGCGAGATGGCTAAGTCCTAAAGATGGCTAAAAGATGCAATCAGGGAGCTGACCATTCGGAACGAATCACACGAGTTGGCTCGCAACTTGATTATACAGTGTTTTCGCAAAACATTCCGGATTTTTTTTTTTTAATTTTATTTGATGAATTTTACAGAAAGGCACTAGGTTAAATTGGTTGGAAATGTAAGAATGCTTATTGCATAAGCTTTCTTATTAAAGAAAACAAAATATACCTTGTGATATAAAAGAGTGTGCTTGATATTGCCTGTACGAAACATACCGAATTTTTTAATTTACTTAATATTTCCACCAATAACCGTGGTTCTTTTTAACTGCTTCACATCTTTTAGGCATAGATCTGAAGTGAAGTTAAAAGTGCATTTTTGGGTGTGTGCGCAGCTGCACCTACCCGCTTTTTCAAAATGGCCGATAAGTCTTCAATTGGGTTTAGATCTGGTGAATGGGAAAGCCATTCTAGCACAACAATATTTTTCGTTGCAAAACCATTCTTTAACCAATTTTGAGGAGTGTTCTGTATGATTATCCTGCAAAAACACCGAACGCAGTGCCATCTCCACTTCAGGGTATGACAACATTATGGATTCCAGTATATCTCTATACTAAAAACGATCCATAATGCCAGTAATTTCATGTAGGGGACCACAACCGTGGCCAGAAAAACGGCCCTTTAGCATAACCTCCTTCATATTTTACTATCATACGACAATAACGTGGCTGAAGATGTACTCATTTCTTTCGTTTAACATGAACACTTCCATCAGAAGCAAGCAAGTTAAACTTACTATCATCGCTGAAGAGCACAGTCTTCCAATTGCTTGTAGACCAATTTAAACGTTTTCTTGCAAACTCTAATATGCAAAACGATAAGCTCTAGCAAATTGATTAATGACTAGGTAGAGTAATAAAATAGTACCTTATTTGCCTATGCTTAGCACTAAGCAGGAGCTTCTATGCTGGTCGGAAAGAGCATAGTCGACTACTTTCAAGCGTCTGCGTACAGTGCTTGCTTCAATTGAAAGATCGAACTTACTTACAATCTTTCTTGATGACAAAAAAGGATTGTCTTTTTAATTTAGCGATCAGTTCGCACAGTCGTCTTTCGTAGACGTCCCCCGGAATGAATAGTTTTGATAGGTTTCCCATTCCGAAACTTTCTTATAATATCAAATATTGTCTGTACTAACTGTATTTGTTGTTGCCATTTAATTAATAAATTTTTTGCACCAAATATGTTTTAAATCAGCTCTTTACTTTTGCTATATTTTTGTATATATATACTTTAATACTCAAATGACTTTTAGCTGTCATTTATTAGTTATTAGTAAATTGAAAATCAAAATATAAGATTTCATTGAAAACCGATATGTTTTGCACAGGCATGGTATCGAGTTCAATTGAATTTTTTTATAAAACATCAAAAGTTATTATATAGCCACAAGACATTTTTCTTTTTTTTTTAATAAGTAAGCTTATACAATAAGCATTCCTAAATTATCAACCAATTTAACCTAGTGCCTTTCTGTTTTCTGAGTTCATCAAATAGAATTAAAATTAAAAAAACCGGAATGTTTTGCACAACATTGATTAGAATTAAGCAGCTTAGTGTAGGTTAGATAAAAAAAAACAAAAGCATAAATCTAGATTTTTTAATAAATGTTACTAGAAAGTCAAATCTTGAAATGGATATTTGAAAATAAAATAGATAAGCTTACCCCGAAAATCATTATAAATAAGATATATATATAGGTAGACTTAGAGTGCTTGAACAGGGCCAGTAAGACACTTCATACATGTATTAAAATGTTGTTGAGTTAGATTGAAACATTTTTATCGAACAACTTTTAACGACAAATATTCAAAGAAGCCTTTTTTTGACCGAATTAGGCTCAATACTCTGCCTTACGAAGAAAAATCTGACATAGTGGGAATCTATGTAAATACGATTCATCCTCTGACAAAGACGAGATAGAGCTCACTGCCCACGACTTCATCCTTCCAAGTGGGATCGTTTAAGGCGCTGATCGTTTAAGTCTTCATACTATGTGTTTTCTATCAATATTATTGTATTTTTATGGCATAAACAGAGATTTTCATTAACGACGTATCAATTTTGTATTTGAATGAAATGCAGAATAATTGAGATATGTTAGATTTAAGCATAGAATTAAATCTCTTTCATATAACCATCACGGAGAGATTAGAAGCCAATCTTCCGTCTCTCTTCCACCATCGGATGAAACATTACCGATATCATGTTCGATATTATTCCTGAACTCCTCCCACAGTATTAAATTTTGGGTATAAACAAGCGACTTAACGTATGTACCTAAAAGGAATATAATAGTGTTGATTGCATATGCATTTCTCGAAATTACCGAATCTGTCCTTCAATCAATCAATAGTTTAAGTAGCTGTGTGGAATTTGGCGGCGTCTTATTGAAAACACCTAAAACTGATGTCAAAAATAGTCTTTCGAAATGGCATAATAGCAAACTACATTAATCCTAAAACTTCTTTTATCAAAAAAAAAAAAAATACGGTCCAATCATGCCTCCGACATGAAATCCAAACCCAATGGTCAGCTTTTGTGGACGTAATGGAGTCTTTTAAAACATATGCTGATGCGCAATGAGCGAGTTCGGATCCCGATAACACAAATGCCAAAAGAAATGAAGTCAAACTCTGGTAGGGCCCAGGTCACAAGGGCGTTTAAGGCAACGAAATCGCCGACCAACTTGTTAGGAAATGTTTATAGGTGTCGAAACTTTCTGCGGAATCATCAAGTCAAAGGTTAATTTTCTCTTAGACCTGTGGGAAAAGTCGAAACACCTGCGCTTTTGGAACAGTTTTCTAGGACTCCGACAATCGAAGAGATTCATACGGTCCCTGAACAAACACTCTATCAATATTCTCAAATATATATACATATAATATATATAATAATAGAGTCGATATCCGAAGACTGGTCAGTTACCTTACGGGGCATTTTAGTCTGAGATATCATCTTAACAAAATGAATCTCTCGTCTGAAACCGAGTGTCGACTCTGTCTAGAAAACGAGGAAACTGTAAAGCACATACTATGCGAGTGTGTTGCCCTCTGCCATCTTAGAAAGCGTATCCTCCCCAGGAGAGCTCAACTCCTATGAGGGACATTCTCAGCTTTATTAAGAAAATAGAGGACCTCCTCGTCTAATTGACTAGCAGGCACAATAAACCTAGTCTGCTTACAGTGCTCTATGCTGCCTGTTAGCATTAGCCCCTAATTAAAAAAAAAATGATGCCATCAAATGTGTATTATACGGCTTTTCTCCTCGGCGGGGTAATGGCAAAACCGATGTGGTACGCGTACACTAGCATTGAAAAAAGCTTTTCGACTTTCGCTGTTCGTAATCGGTTATTTTCACTTGTGTCGCCAAGTGCTCTTCATGAGCCATCTAAGGAAGGAATTATGCATGTTTTACTTATTGATAGAGCCACTAAGCCAAAAAGGAGCTACATATGATTTTATGATTTTGGATTTTTTCAAACTTTTGCAGGACCCAATCGCAGAAGTTTCGGCGCTTCAAATGAACCAGAAGCTTCAGTACGTGAGCTCATTTTATCTTGTAACGGCCTTATCACCACAACTTTTTGATTTGATACTGGAATGCATAACGATATCCGTTCTAGCCTAAGTTGGTGGTCTTGACCTTCTGGGAGATAGATATTGAAGAAACGGTTAAGAGAAACGCAGAAAGTTAAATAATGACAGGAAAAGAATTGGGCTAGAAGAAGACGTAAATGAAAAGAAAACGAAATATATGCTCACTTACAGACTTGAATCTGGCATCTGACTGTACTCATTAAGTGCTTTGAGAAAGTGAACGATTTCAAATATCTGGGAACCGTATTGACTGCCAAAAAGGAAAAACAATCGATCGCATAAAAGGCAGCAACGCGTGTTTCTTCGCAATGAAGAGGCTATTCGAAACAACTTTTTTATATAACTATAATAAAGCGACATTTAACAGATGGATTTCAGGAATTTGAAAACGAGATCTTAAGGAGAATCAGGACGAAGAAATAGGCGAATAAAGAAAACTACACAATCAAGAGAACGAGGAACTTTATTCAGCACCAAGCACTGTACGAGTAATTGATCGAAGCTCATGATATTTATACATATGTGGGACCAGCTGGGCGTTTTAAACACTGATTTATTGCAGCGAAGTAACACCATCACAGGAGCACGTTACCGAACACAACCAATGCATTAAAGCTGAGCATTATCGGGTCGTCACATAACGAGTAAAGACACGACAAAATAGTTTTGCAGCACGACTATTCTCAGCGACTTGTTGCTCAAGTTGTTAAAACCTACCTGCAAACATTGAAAGAGGACGCCCTATCTTACACATGGCTGTTCCGATCGATGATGCATGATCTGGCTGAGTATTTTTCGATCTTTTCGAAGAAGTCAAAAATTCTCTCACGGAATTTGTATGTTGCTTAAAAAACAGGCTAAAGTTGTAGCGTGTGATAGACCATACTTTTGAGAATGTAACTAATTAGCCAACATTTGGAAACATAAAATAGGGTATTCCCATGTGCAGAACTGTTATTAATATTTGGAAGCAAATTAATTAACTGAATTGGGTTCTAGACGTTGGCCATCTGCATCTGGGTTATGAACGATCGAATTAAGACCCCAGAACAGAACACCCCACTACGACTTGTTGCCGCTTGTCATTTAAAACATTTTCTTAATTTGGAAACATGTCTACGAGTATCTCTGCGAAATATCAAGTCTAGAAAGCGTCTTCATACCAAATTATGAAGCATTTATTTCCAATTTGTTTCATCACCGACAATCTTGAGATGAGAACATTGAGGCTGTACAATACAAACCATTACTGAGAGTTCACCGACAACATCGCTTCGTCACCGTTCTTCGCGTTGAGGCATTCCTCGCACCTCTCTCTGAAGCATAATTCGTTGTCATTTAAAACTTAATTAACGCATTGGCTCGTTGCAATCCACAAGCCACTTCACTTGGATTATGCGAATTTCATAGTGAAGATGAAACAAAACGATGAAAATGTTTGGCAAACGCTATCGTGCGCAGTCAATGGACCGTGAATAAACAAAATTGTCGGTTCTACACCAATGAAAACCCTCAATTAATTCGCAAGGAACTTCTCCATGAGCAATGCGTGACTACTTGGGCTATGAATATATGTGGAAAATGATTGTATCGTTGTTCTTCGAAGACGAAACAGAAACAGCTGTCAATGGAGTGCGTTATCGAGTCATAATAATGGATTTTTTATGGAAATTTTAACTAATGAGGCCATATACAATTTATTTTTACAATTCCAAATCGTGGTGCGATGGTAATCATCACCGACTGTTGAGCGGAAGGTCTGTAGTTCAAGTCTGTCCATGGCCAAGAACAATTCCTATATGGAAAAACTGTGCAACAACATCAGTTGTGAACGAGAGGTAATCAAAAAATGCTGACGTAGGCATAACACTCGCAGCATAAGATCACTTCAAAATTCATACTCTGTGTATAATACCTTAATGACATAGAAACAAAAAAGTTACTATGAACTACAACCAACGCGAAAAATTCAGTCGAATTCCTCGAATCCTATCTAGGACAACCAGATAGGAACGAGAGTAGTGAACGAACATCATCGGTACAAACGATCTGCACCTCGTCCAGGTACACCATAAGAGCGTACACTCTTGAACCTGTAAGAACTTATTTTGCAAATTTTTTGAAACTTTTTTTCTTCGATCGCCTAGTTTAAAAAACTGTTAATTTTGATTGGGTTTCGTGTTACTTAATGACTTAGTGCCTCCAGACTTCATCCTGTGGAATTATTTAAAGTATATGAGCTCAAGTCAAGGAATGGAACCTGGTTTTCGAACATCGACCTTAAAGTTATTTTTTAAGACCATGTTGCTATGTGAATTGCCAATAAAACTATATAGACCAACAATGTTATCTTTCTGAACAGGGAGGTGACAGCAGATCACCTACGTATTCGTAGGCTCTGAAGCTGCAAATGGAAATGCACATAACGATGGGTCATGCAATGTCGTGCAATGTGACGATGAAAAACGTTCGCTGCTTCATTAAGATCGATAACGAGTTTCAATTTCTAATGAAATATTTTTATCGGCATCCTTGAAAAAGTCGTGCAAGATTTATTACTAAACTTAGGTGACACTATCTATTTCAAATCTATCAAGTGCTCTACACACCCGAACGATGTTGTAGTATTGTTGAATGCCATGTCATAAAAGCAAGAAGCATGGACTCATATAAATCAAATAAAAAAAGTTCTTGCGCTCTATAGCGACACCGTCTAACGCCGGTTAAATAACAATACCATCCGTAGCATATGGTCATGGTAGTTACTTTGGTATAGCTTGCACAAGTTCCTAAAAAAAGTTTTGTTATTTTTATTCTCATGAAGAATTCAAGATTTAAAAACTCGTGATCGCGTGATTGCATGCTTAAGGATAACGTCAATAACCCTTAAATCCATATGGTCAAATATCGAAATTCAATTAAATTCAACAAAAGATTTCAAAATAACAACTTTTCTAGTCGAGCGAAGCGTAACCATTCAGCGTAGCCACGCTGAGTCAGTTCCACTCAAAATCAAGAATGCTACCTTCACTACAAGTTGATTTATTGCCCCAGCTCCGAGGGCACACGCTATTCCCAAAGCTCTGCTCAAACAAAAAACCAGAAATTATAATAGAAAGGGCATTAAGCCGTATTTGTTTTAAATATTTTTATTCATTTTAAGCTACTATCGGTAGCAGAAACAGTAGCCGTCCAGCTACCCGTTGCAGGTACATTATCACATTTTAAGGCTTACCAGTGCGAAGAGAGAGCTACTGGTGATGAGACAGCATAGGAGTAAGGGCTGTAGACGCTCTTATAAACTGGAGAGTGAGCATATGAACTCAAAACTGGAGCAGAGTAGCTATCCACGATAGGACTAGTATAGGTTTTCACTACTGGAGCGATAATAGGTTCCACGTAATGAGCCGAGTCATGGACCACAGTTGAGCTCTGGTGCGACACGGCAGTTGGAATGCTTTTGATCACAGCCCCAACCTTGGCGTACGAGTAGACTGGTTCCTGGATAATAGCTGGCTCTGAGTACACCACTGGATGTGATTCATATTCGTATAATCCTGGACGGGCAGCAGCTACGGCAAGGAGAGCAGACAACACCACCTGTTAGAGGAAAATAAATGTTACTCATATCCTGTGAATATACACGGACTTACCAATTTGAACATTTTGATATAAGTATTTAGATTTGCCCTGTGGTCTGTGTTGACTGAGATGAAGCTTGAGTGATAACATCTCTCCACGCGCTGCCCCGCTTTTATACTAAACCAAAATTCGAAATCATGCACGGTGCGGACTTGGCCATGAATTTGACTTAATTGCATAGTTACTCTATTGTATTTCCCGCTGGCGGTGGTGCTCTAGGCAGATATGGTTCACAGCCCATGGCATCATCCAATCATCGGGTGTGTGTAGAGGTGTGTGCACGTTTGATGGTGCAAAATTCAATGAAATATTTGGAATTTAATTAAGTAAACCGCAATGTGGATATAACCGGCTTAAGCCATGGGGTTGCGGGCTGGCTAGTTAATGAATATTCGGGCTAGACGGAGCGATCTGATAGGCATTCACGTGGTAAAGTGCGATAGTTGCAGAAAGGTGTTTCCGAATTCATATCATTAAAGGGAGGTTTATGGTAGTGTGTGAAGAAAAAATGTCTTTTGGGTTAATAGAGGCTCTGGTGTAGTGGAGGATTAACTATAATCGCTGATACCGTAAAGCAATCCTATTTATCGTACCGTTAATAATCCAACCAAAATATTTTGTTTCACCAATAGCAAGCCGTGAAATCGTGCTCTGCAAAAACGACATTAATATGGTATCGTATGGTTAAAAGTCTTGATTGATAGTGCCCTCGTAAAACCCTTTGGTGGGCTTACACGCCAAAGTACTTTTGTTCTATTGCGGAAGTACACCTGCAGCAAATGGAAAATGTTATTAACATCACGAGACTGAGAACGTTGCGGAAGTCTATTGCCTATTTTTATCTGAGCCAAAGGCCGATTGGCCTACCTACGGTTCTGATTATTACATTGGTGATTAACTAATATTTTTAGTGATTTTCTTCGTTGAAAAAAAAATTCAAATAAAGTGGGTTCCTATTCGGCTCTGGGGGATAGACTGTCACTCATTCAATTAATTTGTAGCATTGTTGTTATAAATATCGTGCAGCATCTGCAGTATCGTGCAGTTATCTGAATTGAAAAAATAGAGAGCTGTACAGCTTGTGTTTGGATATACTCTTGTTGACGAGTGTGTGATGATCTTACTTCATTTTACTAAGGACACAAGAATATGAAACGATTCTGGACTCTCAGCATATTCGATCGTACCGCATAAAAAAATCGCTAAAGTAGTGAACAAAACAAATATTTTCTGTCTTATGTAGAAAACAGCTTTTATAAAGGGTCCGCCAAATAATTTTTTTTTTTTTTTGAAAATGCTATAAAAAAAACTACTGAATATTTTCTCAAATTTCTTTTTTTATTTGAAAGTACAATCCTTCCGGTTTATAATGGAAAATAATTTCATTCAAATGGCTGCCTCGGCTGGCCATGCAGTAGCCTACACGATCGGTCCAATTTTTAAGCACATTATCGATTGTGTGCAGCTGTATTTCACCAATGGCTTCACGAATATTGTCCTTTAAAGCGTCAATTGTCTCTGGCTTGTCGGCGTAACACTTATCTTTGACGGCACCCCACAAATAACATCATCTCTGCGGCTGATAATGCGATCTTCAAAAACAGGGCGCAAAACATCGAGTGTAGCTTCGGCTGTGTGGCACGTAGCGCCGTCCTGTTGAAACCAAATGTTGCCAATATCCTCCTCTTCAATTTTTGTGAACAAAAATTCGTTCAACATGGCCCGATAACGATCGCCATTGACTGTAACGGCCACTCCTTGCTCATTTTCGAAGAAAAATGGCCCAATTATGCCTCTGGACCAAAATCCGCACCAAACAGTGGCTCGTTTTGGGTGCACCGGCTTTTCAATGTATGCGTGCGGGTTTTCTGTGCCCCAAATGCGACAATTTTGCTTGTTTACATACCCGCCAAGATCAAAATGAGCTTCATCTGAAAAGATGATTTTTTTCGCAAAATCGGCATCTTCTGTAAGTCGATCGCAGGCCCACTTAGCGATGCGAAAACGCATTGGATGGTCAGTTGGCTTCAACTCCTGAACCAATTGGACTTTGTATGGCGTCATACCAAGGTCTTTATGCAAAATTCGTCTCAATGATGTCTCCGAAATGTTCAATTGTTGATTACGACGGTGAATTGATGTTGATGGCGCTTCACGCAAACTTTCTGCCGCAGCAGCAATATTCTCGGGTGTACGCACTGTTTTTGGCTTTTCACGCTTTGGTTTATCGATGAGGATGCCAGTTTCTTTCACTTTTTTCACAAGATAACGAACATACGGAGCTGACGGTGCTTCTCTTCTTCCAAAATCCGTACGCAATTTTCGCACACATTCTGCAACATTACCATGATTTTCAAAGTAATGTCGCAATATTTCCCAGCGTTGTTCAAGCGTATACACAACCATATTCGTTCAGCGGAAGGATAAAACTAATTATCTGTCAAATCAGACATGAGCTAAGTGTTACCATTCACGAAATAAGCACTACTTGAAAAAAAAAACGTTAGATGGCGGACCCTTTAGTTTTCGTTTCAGATTTGACATTTCTAGACTTTTCTCGGATTCGTCCGGTATCTCACAAGGCAGGCACTTGAGTCCACTTCTCTTTGTAATCATTCCTACGTATGTTGAAGACACCAGTTCTTCAGGACTATTTCCTTGGGTCCTTACTATTATTTCATCGGATCTCAACAGCCCTTCTATCTGGTGCTTCAAAAACTACTTGGAGTTTTACATATCCAAATGTTAAATAATCACATTTACACAGAAATCCGTCTTTATCTGTACTATGATCAAGTAACCCTCGGCTTAGGCGTATTATAAAATTAAGAGCTCAATTTCCCTATTCATATCGCGGATATACGAGGGTAGTCCGGTAAATACTTAGCCTCACCGCCAAATGGCGCCAGTATCGCAAGAGCAACTTACTATTGTGTAGCAGTAGACGGTTACTGTCGAAATTTCAGCCGGATCGGACTCGTAGTTATGTTTTGACCGCGTATGGAAGCGGGAGTGTCCGCGGTTTTTGGAAAAATGGAAAAAGAGCAATATCGGTCGGTGATTCGATTCTTGTTTTTGGAAGGAAAATCGCGCAGCGATATCAAGGAGCGTTTAGATGCTGTGTACGGTGACTTTTCCTTCGATGGCGACCATCAAAAATTGGTTTAACGAGTTTCAACGTGGTCGCACGTCGGTTTTTGATGAGCCACGTCCAGGTGCCCCGAAAACAGCTACCACGGAGGATAACGTGACAAAAATCCACGATCTCGTATTGGCAGACCGCCGATTGAAGGTGCGTGAGATAGCTGAGACAGTAGGCATTTCAAAAGATCGCGTGGGTCATATCCTGCATGAAATTTTGGGCACGAGAAAGCTGTCGGCGCGATGGTTCACTCCGGACAACAAGCGCAACCGTGAGACCACCTCACAGCTGTGTTTGACGCTGTTTAAGCGCAATCCGAAGGAGTTTCTGCATCGTTTCATGAAAGTCGACGAAACATGGATCCACTGGTATACACCAGAGACCAAGGTACAGTAGAAACAATGGACTTCACTCGGCGAACGTGCTCCGAAGAAGGCGAAAACTGTCCCATCGGCCGGAAAGGTGATGGCCACCGTTTTCTGGGATTCGTTTTCAGGTGTGATCCATATCGACTACCTGGAGAAGGGCAAAACAGTCACAGGGCTGTACTATGCCAAATTATTGGGCCGATTCGACGCCGAATTGAAGAGAAAACGGCCCCACTTGGCGAAGAAAAAAGTGCTCTTCCACCATGATAACGCACCGGCTCACATCTCCACCCTCGCCACAGCCAAATTGGTCGATTTTTGGAGCACCGAACGGAAAAGCTGTTAAGATCCGATTGAATAAGGGAAGAATCTAGTTGCGAGGAAATGGTCTTGAGGAACTTGGTGTAGTCGGCGTACAGTGAGAGGTGAGAATTTTTAATGACAAACTCAATGTCGTTAATGGTAAGAATGAAAAAAAAATGGAACTAGGTGGCTGCCTTGGGGAACGCCAGAAGAAGGTAAAAAGGGGTTGGAAAAGGCAGATCAAATAAGAAGACATCCACTTCAACGCAGTGGGTTCGAAGCCAAGGGAAGACTGTTTGTGGGAAATTTTGTCAAAGGCTTTACGGAAATCAGTTAAAATGACGTCGACTTCATTTCCATAGCAGTTCTCCATATCTGAGGAAATTCTCCAATTGACAGGGATGAGTTGAATATTTTTGAGAACGGACAGAAATAATGGAGGAACAATTTTTTTAGTAATATGGCAGGAAGACTGTCGGGCCCAGGAGTAAATTCATCATGAAGCTGATTCTATTTATTTTCAATGATATGGGGGTCAATAGTACGTGGGGGAAATGGTCTAAGGGAGAAATTTGGTAAGTAGTCGAAGTATGTAGTGTCCGGTACAAAGGAGTCATGGGCGAAAATTTCATGACACGAGGCAATTGATACATCTGATAAAAAGGGATGCCCAGGGTGAGCGTCTTTTCAACTTCTTCACGGGCTTCCAGAATACTCAAAGTGACTGACCAGATGCAATGTTCAACATTTTTGTAAGAGTGCTTCATATTATTCCACTGTTATAACAAAACAAATATTTCATAAAGTCCGTCGACTTCAAGACGGCATATGACAGTATCTATAAAGACCTATTTAGAATCCCCGCTAATCTCAAGCCATGCTAGATGGATGATAATGGAGAACTAGCATTGCTTCATTAAGGTCGCCACTTAAAAAAAAAGTTCCAGGCAAGGCGATGTATTGTCATGTTCAATATCCAATGGCCAATATAAGAGTCGCAATCGCTTACACACCAAGATTACCTTCTCTACAGCCCAGATCCTAGAAATCTAAAGATCTTGAATAGGTTTTTGCTGTTTTCCCACGCGAAAAAAAGTACTGTAGGAACTGCTTGAACTTCAGTGTATCTTAGTCCGCCGAAGTGTAAAAAACTTTTTCTTTCACGGTTTTAAATATGATTACTTTTGTGCCCAGAAAGAGTATTTTAAGAAAATTGTATTGCACACACAATTCTGGTTGAAACTTTTGGTGGGCATGCTCTGTTGGAAAAGACATGCATGGATTAGGTTCTGCGCTGCAAAAATGTTGATTGTGATGTTAAAGATAAAAAAACGCTTTGGACAACCAGAAGGCGAAAAATTAGAATACGTCATCAAATTATTACAAGTAGACACACAGCTTGAAAACATTAACACGAAACGGCATTTTATCAAATGTGAACTGCTGTTTCAATAGCAGAAAAGAAAAGGAATTTTTTTGTATGGTATAACTGCTGGCGGTGAAAAATGTGTCAAAGATCATCTTCGGCATGGTTCAAAGGTTATTCAATGTTGGGCTCAGCAGCGTGTAATTAATTATGAGTTGTTCGAACTGAATGAAACTATCACGGGAACTGCAATTGATGCGTCTAAACTGAGCAATGAATGAAAAAGTTCACTATACGAGCAGAGAGCAGACCACGACAAGGTGATTTTACCACATGACAACGCTAGGCACATTTTGCAAAATCGATGAAAACCTATTTCTGACATTTGATTGGGATGTTCTATATCAGCCGCAATATTTCCCAGACATTGCTCATTCGATTACATTTGTTCAGTTCGATGGCCCATGGCCTGTCTCAGCAGCACCTCCATTTTTATGAAGATGCCAAAGACGTATTGTGCAATTCATATACTGTCAGAGAAATGAGAACGATGGGTAATACTTTCAATGACATTTTTTTTTATTTCACTGTAAATAAAACATTAATTTTTACAAAAAAAATATTCAAGCTCCTGATAGTGATAATCAGTAGTGATAGGCTAAGAATTATAATACCCTCGTCAACCAAAGGGATTGGAAGCTACTTATTCCGATAATAAAGTGTATTTAGCAACGAATATTTATTAAAAAAAAAGACCAAAAATGTCTTAGTTCTTTCTATCATTTCCTAATACTTACTGTCGCTTTCAAGTTTATTGTCTCTTAAGAAATGATTCGATTGCATCGGGGGCAATTTTTTCGATTCAATTAATTGCCCAACAATCTTACCTATAGCAATTAACCGGTATAATGGCTTTTACACGTAATTAAATTTGTATTACCCGTGTGATCCAGAGGACTTTAAGAAATGATCAGACAATTTCCCTTGTACAACATCATAAGCTTTCATTTTCTGAAATATAAAGCGTATCTAAACATGTTTAGAATGCAAAGGTGAAAAAGCTCAGAAACCGTACCACACTGTCACTCACTGTGGCTGTTCCATTTTAAGCAACTGCTAATAAGCCACATCGGTCACATAAACAAATCATGATCATTTTCAGTAATTCATAGCGGCTAATCAACAAAGAGCGACTTTAGGCTTTCAGGCTCGACTTTTAATTACCTACCCAGATAAATACGAATTGGAACTTTCACATCACTACCCGGTCAAAGATACACGAGGTCTAACAAGTAAAAAATTAATTTTACAAGTTAATTCAAATCTCAGATTTTTTTTATGTTGTTACACATATCCCCTCTTCGTTTATTCGAGGCAGTACTCGTAAGCACATCCATAGCTGCATAGCATTCATACATTAATTCACTCCCCAACAGGGAATGGGGATCCAGACGGCGCCGCGAGGTTGCTGTATGTCAACTTGATGTGAACAGTGACAAGGATCGTTGCTGGCATCTCGCCAGGTAGTAGTCAGCAACTTTACCCTAAATGACCAGGTACAAATCGTCTAACGTCCAGCGTACTGTGTAAGCTAAACCCTTTTTGCATGGCTTAAATCGGCAGTGAGGCTTCTGACAGCAAATCGAATATAAACCAAACTTTTACACTAAGGCAAATTCTGGAAAAGACCAGTGAATTTCAAGTGAATGCGCACCATCTTTTTATCGATCTGTGCTGAGAACAGAACTCTTTAATACGATGGCCGAATTCGGGATCCCAGGAAAACTGATCCAGTTGTGTCGCACCGTGCTTGAAAAAACTCGATGCACTGTGCAATTTGGTTCAAGAACCTCAAAAACTGGACCCGGTTCCGGCAATGCGATTTCTGTCGTGTGACTCTTTCAATATGGTTCTCGAGCAGATAGTGCGGAGGGTGTTAACACGGAAGGTTCTATATTCCACAAGTCGATCCAAGTCTCGGGATACGCATACCATATAGACATTTATGCGTACTCCCAACATGCTGTTGTTGAAGCCTTCAGAGCGGTTGAAGAACAGACGAAGCGAGCTGGTCTGAAGGTAAATGAGGAGAAAACCAAGTACATACTAACGAGCAAAAACCGATCCCTTACCCACCACTCTACAATCGACGGCTTCAATTTCGATGTAGTTAACGAGTTTGTCTTCCTCGCAGCAAACGTGAATTCCACAAATGACATCACAGTGGAGATCCGGCGCAGAATCACCCTTGGCAACCACTGCTATTATGGCCTATGGTCCGTCAAAACTGCTAGAGTCGAAATTCTTAGTTTGAAGGACCAAAATAATGCTCCACAAAGCACTTACCCTGCCAGTCTTGCTTTATGGAGCCGAGAACTGAACATTAGCAGGACGGCAAAGCTGATTTTTGGAGTTTAAAAAAAAAATTCTTCGCCCGGTATTCGGTCCTATCTGCGAAGAAATTGAATGGAGAAGAAGACACAACCGTCAACTCTATGAGCTGTACAAGGATGTGGATGTATTACTGAAAGTAAATATCTACCGACTACGCTACATTGGCCCGACCACATTGAGCGCATGAGTACCAATCTCAAACGCGGAGAAACAATCACGGGCGAGTCGTACTGTAGAAAAATCGACATAATCCGCAATAGATTGTTCCAAAAACAGTCGTCACCGGTAAATAGGCATGGTCCTATACTGCTACATGATAACGCAAGACCACATACCGCACAGTCGACGTTCCTGAAGCTGGCGGAGTTGGGCTATGAAGTTTTGCCTCATCCGCCTTACTCAACAGACTTATCCTTTACCGGTTACCTCCAAAATAAGCAGTTCAAAAGCCCACATGCCACAAAACTTCTTTTTCTCCATTCTGTAAATGGAGATTATTTTTTGGAATAAACTTTTTTCATTTTTGAAAAAGCGTTGTTTAACTTTCGACATAAAAATCGGCAACTTCATGTGTAACGACCTAATACTTGAAATGTTGACTGTGGCATTTGATGAATCCACTCTAAAAAAAATATATTTATAAGCTCTTCACAGAAGGCCCAGCACGCCAACAACAGAAGCGAAGAGCCAAGAACGAACAAATAAAATTAAAAATTTTAAGTAACCCCCGACACGGCCTCTCTCGGCCTTTTGACTTCATTAAAAGGACCTATTAATATTTTTAATATAAGCGTCGCCGCGTCGGGGACCGCTTAGTGAGGAAGAGTTATTAGTTATATCTACATAGATGTAAGGTATAAAAAGAATATCTACTAGTTTCAAATTGTACGTATGAACTTAATTTTGCACCACTTCTATATATAAAATTAAAATTTTTATTTTATTCTTTTAAAATTACTCGCGGACCCTAATTGTGATAGGTAACTACTTAAATTAAATTTTTCTTAAGTATTATGCAGCAACGCATAGGGCTTCTTATATGTACAAGGTGGCGCAAGATTTATCATTCAATTTTGTTTTTGAATGACTTTTTTACTAAATAAAGAAAAAGGACTGAGTGATGGAATCTTTATTTGGACCTTTACAATTTTTTCTGTTATGTGGAAAAGATGAAATCCGTCCAGTGGCTGCCGCCAGTACCATTTGTACACGTTTGATCGCATTTCCCATGACTTTCCGCAATATTACCGGTGATCAACGTTTATATTTCTGTCGCATATTCTTCTTAAGGGCTGCGAACGTCCGAGGCTTCTTGGCATAAGTCCGCAACTTCAAGTAGCCCTGTAGCGGTCGTCAGTAACAGTGACTGTATTGCCGATGGCGTCCTCAAAAAATGCCCCAGAAACGAAGATTTCGCTTATTGACGTAAATGCTTAAGTGGAAATGCGCCTCATTGCTCATGATGATTTTCGACCCTAAATCGTCTTCTTCTTTGTTGAGATTAAGGACAGTTATTCACACGCGACTGACGGTCAGCAGGCATTAACTGGTGCACTGTTTGTACTTTGTACGGGAACATGTGTAAGTTTTTCACTAAAATTCACTGTAGAGTATATCTGGTGATGCCCAATTGCGTGGTCTGGTTGATGTTTCTTCGTTCTCAGGGACATCGGTTGCCACAGCCGCTATATTCTCGGCTAAACGACCAGTCCGGTGGCGGCCACGTCCTGCATAGTCTCCTATGGTTCCAGTCTGTTCAAGTGGAGTAGCTGAGCGGAATGTTTGCCCAGTTGGTGCGACACAAATCGACGTCGAAATTCACGAAATTCCACCGAATGATTATTGGTCAAAAAAATCGACACAATCATTCCACGCTCTTGCAAGGTATACCGCTCCATTGCTTATTTGTTTGTATACTGTAGCTGTCTAGTTCATTAATGTCAAATATGATTGAGGTACGACGTCATTTGCAAAAATTATAGCATCTTCCGATAGGGTGATTCATTTTGCGCCATCTAAAAGATCTTTATAAATTTTAGTTAGGAACCATCTCGATGACGTTAGCTTTCAAAGGGAAAAAAGAAATCATCAAAATCGGTTCATTCGCTTAGGAGCTACGATGCCACAGACAGCCACACAGACACGTCAAACTTATAACACCCCTCTTTTTGCGTCGGGGCTTAAAAAGGTACGCTATGGTCGGTCAAATGTGAACGTTTTGCTCATGAGTTCTTGCTGGAAGGATGTACGGTCAATAAGGAATATTACTTTGAAGATATGAGTCGGTTGTGTAAAGTAATGAGAAGAACATGACAATGCACCTGCTCATTCATTGCTGATTGTGCGTAATTTAATGGCCAAAAACAATACCGCTATCATACCTCAGACACTGAATTCAACGTGGTTGGCCCCCGTCTTCTTTTTTTTCTTCAAAATAGAAAAATCCCATGAAAGCGAGGAGATTTGGAACAGAACCAAAAGCGCATATGGGAAGTGATGGTTGAATAAATAAATATTTTTAGAGATAAATAAAGTCACCTTATTTTTTAACCCTTTATGATCTATATTTAGTAATCTTTATCAAAGTTTACAATAATACAGGTTACGTATAGTCAGTTTAACAAAGATATTAACTTAAATTCTGGCTGATGTGTCTCAAATATTGTTCCACAAACAAAGAAAAGAAAAACGCAGATCGGGAATTTACCTTAGATGAGCTTGGGCCAGTCATTGAGTTGTGATTCTTCTGTGGAATAGCTTAAATTATGCACTCGGTCAACTAAAACCATACAGTTTTTTTTACAATCGAGATTCAAAGCTTAAAAGTTGTTTTCCTTTACACTCTCCTAACTACGTTGCTTCTCCAAAAACGGATTGATCTTCTTTTGACTCCGGCGCCTTGAGGCCTCTGATGTTGACAGCTTTGTTGCTTAACATAATTTAATTAGAAATCGAAGACGAACATAACTTTTTTGGTAACTTGCCCCGAAACAAAATTTAAATTCATGGGTGCGAGTCGTCTACCCGAGCTACCAACATTTTACAAAAATTATGCAGAAGTTTTTTGTTTTCAAAAACAGGGGACCAATGCAATTTCCTTGTGAACCTTACCAGGTCGAATGAAATCGGTCGTAAGTGGATATCATTATTTGTTCTTGAGATATTCGGGAGGTTTCGAAGGTACATAGGTTCATATCTATAACGACGTTGAAAAGTGGAGGTACCTCCACGTACATTTTTTTCATATATGTATATTGTAATACAAAACTGGACCGACACAATAACTTCCAAATGGGACATTGACATGGTAAAGCTCTGCTATCTTAATATCTGTTTTCGAGAGCTGCTTCGCTGGGGCACGTCCTTACAAAATATAAAAAAATTGCATTATTAACTAGCGATATAAATTCACATAGATTGCGCTGCATACCACGCTGATAGGGAATCTAGGTCAATCTACGTGTCAAGAGATACCATAGCTTACGAATGACAATATAGCCCTCCAGTTGCATGAAGCAAAGCTATTGCTGCATCATGGTGCAACAGTCAAATCGTGTCAAGTACCAATGCAGAAAACAATAGACAAATGACTTTCCAAACTGTTTTCATTTGATTGACAGACATAACATGGAACATGCTAATGGCTCATAACCAAATCACTGCGAAGTACTTTCCGCTGATATTGCATCTCGAGTTGCATGAAGGCCAGGCACAGTATTCAATTATTTTTTGACTCAGGGGCTTATTGGAAATTCTTGTCAATTTTCCACGCGACCAGAGTTCATCTCTGTTAAGCCCTTGCATCTTGCACCGGTACTTAGTTGTTGTGCAACACCTCCATACCTTACATGCATCCGAATCGAACAACCAGAAGCAGACACACATTGCAAATCAGGTATGTACATAATCGATATTGCCCCACATCAGCAGCCAATTATCCACGAGTTACGCGCGTTAATGAAAAATAAAACACGGGCCTTTACCTTCAAACACGCAACAGTTATCTTTGACCAAATGGCACACAATCCAGCCCGGCAGCGTGTGTTTACCTGCAACTTGCGTGCACTGCCCGCAAATAGTGTGTACCTGAAATGTTTTCATGGTCAGCACTGTGGTCGTTGTAATAGACCATGCGTCGGCCAACTATTCGTCCGCCACCTGGTACTACTCGTTCCACCACCGACTGCAACATCGATGACTAAGCTTTGGATAGAGATTGTTTTATTGCTTTAACTGTTGGTACATACTCGTATTGGTCGTTAAACTCCGAAAAATAATGGTATATAAACGGGCTGGCGTCTTGGAAAAGGTATCAATTGAATTCTTTGCTCATTCAACACAGACCTCCAAAACAAATCAATCCAAATCAAAATGTTCAAGTTGGTAAGTGCTTCTTGCGACCAAGAGGACAAGGACACGGAAAAGCTAAAGTCTTCGTTTTCATTTTCCAGGTGGTGTTGTCTGCTCTCCTCGCTGTAGCTGCTGCCCGTCCAGGACTCTACGAATCATCCCCGATCGTATACTCTGCCCCACTAGTGCAAGAGCATGGCTATGCAAACGTTGGATCGATCGTTAAGAGCGTGCCGACTGCTGTCTCACATCAAAGCTCAACCGTTGTGCATGATCATGCCCACTACGTGGAACCAATCGTTGCCCCCGTAGTAAAGACCTATGTCAGCCCCGTGGTAAAGGAATACCATTCTGCTCCAATTATTAGCGCCTACGCTGCACCTTTGGTTAAGAGTATCGAGGCACCATTGTTGAGCGCATATGCTCCATCTCATTATACCTATGCTGCTGCTCATTCACCAATTTCCTATGCTTCAGCATGGTAAATCTCCAAATCCGGACGGGTGGTTGGACTGCTTTTTATGTATCTTGAACAATTGAATAATAAAAAAATTAATATTTGAAAACTTAAAACGCTGGGTTAATAAGGTTATATGCCCCATGAGGTTGAGCACCTCTGTGCGGGTTGTTTTTACGACGTCTGGCAAATGGTGTTCATTATAGATATGGAACTATTACATAAACGAGTGAAGAAGAATGTGGAGCAAAAACAAATATTGAGTAGGCTACCAGGGTGAATTACATCAGTTTATTCGATATGGTATTTGAGCGCTCCTCTGAAGAATTCCTCGCATAATCGGACTACATTCGCGTTTAACAGATTTCGTAATCCTTGCGACCACACAAAGTCGTAGTGATTAAATGTGCCGGTTGGAACTGGGTACAGTCCCAGTGTGTTCGGTAGCGTCTGGTATAGTTTATGAACTGCTAAGGAAGGTGCAATGACATCTGAACGGCCATAGTGAAAGATGATTGGAATGATGACTTTTGAAAGGTTGTAACCGTCCGGTTCAAGTTGATTATAGACCCTGCGGTTCCCATTCAAGCCATAGTCGAAAGCGACAAAGTCTCCAGATTTGAGAATTTGCAGGTAGTGTTGGATTTCCTGAACTGATCCTCCTGCGATGGCCGATCCGAGGACTATTGGATCCAGTGTCTAACATAAAAGGTTATTATTAAAACTTCCAGGGTTAAGATCAAGACAACATACCCCATTGTAATGACTAGGTCCCAAGATATCGTACATCGTCTGTAGGCAATCTGACTGCTTCCTAGATTTTATCGAACATTTCTCTAGCAGAACTTCCTGGGCCATTATTTCTGGTGAATTCGATTTGATCTTCTCCTAGAATAAAAGTTCGGGATATACATCATACATTCGAGTATGATATGGTACTACCTTGAGGATACTTTTAACTAAGCTTAGTTCACTTTTCCCGATTTTCGTAAAATTTTTCAAAAAGACTACAGGAGCGAAGGCGTGCATAAGCGCTATACGATCATTGTACTCAGGCCGCCTGGAACAGAGTGCAAACAGAGCAGTTGCACCCTGCGAATGACCAATGTAGACGACCTGATGAAAATTTGTGGTATTCCGGATAAAGTCAATCGTAGCACTAATATCGTATAGCCCGACTTCGTGGAAACTATATTTCCAAAATCGAGGACTCGCCGATGAAATTGTTAAATGTTTCCGACTTTGGACTGTTCCACGGGTATTGGCCAACCAAGTGTCGTAATTATTCGAAGCAAACTGGAAAGCTAGTCCAAGTATTACACAAACAAGCAGATGGACTTTTATTCTGTCTTACCCAAGCTATTGCCTTCACCGAGCATCACAAAACTCAATGATGACGTCATGAAACCGTGAACTAACAGAACTGGCTGATAACCGGGCTTGGGAATTCGATGAAGTGATAGAACATAGCCGTCCTCCGTAGTGAGCTCGTGAATCTCGCATGGGAGATTGGCGTTTCTAATCCATTCCTCCTACAAAAACTTTGAAAATTCACTCGCATTCAGCATCCAATTTCACTTATTCTCACCGTAGTACGATTGGCTTTGTTCTCGACGTCTTTGTCGTATCGATCAACCACTCGCTGAAAAAGATCCCAAAACCGGAATTTGTTCCTAGCTGACGCGACATAAGGCAAAAGAAGGCAAACGACAATGACGAGTAACGAACTTATTCTAAAAATCATTTCGAACTTCATCCGTTCAAAGCGAGCTTATGAATCGACCCACAATTTTATTTTATCGGATTTCGATTTACGGCAATTATCAGTCCATGGAAGCAGGTAATTACCGTAAATACCCATCATTAATCCCAAGAGTTGATTAATCGCCAGATAGTTTGCAACTGGTTTGTTCACTCGGGATCATGTCCGGAACAATTAAAACGTTAATCATTACCGGCAACGCGACTAGACCCGCCACCGATATTTCAAGAAACATTCCAAAATAATGTTATGTTACTCCATGTGTGAACAAAGTGGTATTGTCGGAAGCAGCTGGAAAGCGGATTGCGCGACTAATTGATTTTCTATCAGACTTTCGGTTTTTTTTTTGTTTCATTTCTTGAAATGCAAAACCAGATGGGAATTCGGACAAAACCTTGACTGGTTGTCTCTGATTTATTTCGTAATTTAATTAAGAGTTCATTAAAAATATAAACATTTCTACAAGTAGGCTTTTAACGGAGCTTTTCGGGGAACAAAAGAATAACAAAAACATAACATCAGAGCTATCAAAATATTTATGTCTGGTAATCACGGGCGCATGAATGCTCACGTCGGTAAGTGGTGTCGTAGATGGCAAGTATGATTTGCCGGTAGATGGAGGCATTTCACGGCCATGACATTACTTCGGCTCTTTAGCCCAATGGTTTTGGCAGTACTGCAACAAGTAATTGGGGCGAAACGTGAAAGGGATGAAAGCTATTTGGTATGTTTACTGTCCGACACAATTTACTACTCTGACAATGTCCGACAAGTTAAGCATGTCTTTAGTGTTTTTCATTGTTCTTGGAATTATTGAGCCGCTCGGCGCCGATAAGATCGGTTGTGTTAAAGTCTTATGTCTGATGTCTGATATTATACAAGTGGTGTTAATAATAAGTGATTATGACCGCCTTATATTTCATTATCAAGGCTTTTGTGAACAGAAATAAAATCCAACAAGAGGTGTCATTTTGAATTTCACTTCTACTCGTATTGTTGGACACTCAACTACCACTGTTAGGAGATTATGAAATATTAAGTTCGATTTCCTAAAATAATACAAATTTAATATAAAATAGTAAAGTATTGCGGCAATTTTTCGTAAAGTTCGTATTACTTTGGTCAACATCAGCCGATTTCGAACCGGATAGATTCCAACAATAGACTCCAACTTGTGTTCATGTGACAAGAAACTTCGACACGATCGCGGAAAGGGCCTATCTGCAATGTATGTATGAATCTAGCAGCGAATTTTACAGAATGATTTTGGCTTACATGTTTAGCTCGATCACTCAAAAACTATTTTAAGTGCTCATTTCCACTTGTCTGGGTATGTCAACAAAAAATGTAATTTTTGGTGCGATTTCTTCCTCTTTTTTTTTTTGTTTTTATAACTTGCGCGCGCAAAAGGGGTTATGACTATTAAGTGTCCTGAATCGAGACACAGCACGGGCCGAAGGTATAGAGGGAGAAAGGGAGAGGAGTTACCTGTGCACATTGGTCCTAAATGTCTGTGGATTGTAATTAGTCGGAAATATTGGGCTGGGAAAAGCATTCCATAATCGTGTTGTGCGGCTGAAAAACGAATCTCTGAACTTAACTTTACGTCCGAAAGCAGGCTTAAGGGTGAACTGATGAGCATTCCTGGCAAGGCCAGTATTGCGGGTGAATTCATCCAGGCGAGGAATGCAATTGGCTAACTCATTTGAGCAACGGTTGTTAAAATGGCGATAAAATAGTGACAATTTACGTCGGTGTTCGAGCGAGCGAGTTTTATCGCTCGCTGTTGTATTCTATCTAGTAGGTGCAGTGAGGTTTTAGGGGCAGCAGATCAGATATGAGCGTTATACTCAAGCTTGGGGCGGATGTAGGCCTTATAAATTGAAGCCAAATCGGATGGAAGGTTCTTCGGTTTCGTCGACACAAGCGCCATTCATGGATAATGGCTGATTATTACGGGTTCGCTTCAACGACAGTAGACAGCATTGAGTTTCAGAAGCATGGAATTACACTCTATTATTTTTACCCCAATCGATTATGCTGTCAAGATCGGAATTCAATGCGCTTAACATACGCTGTCGTTCCAGTTATATGGCCGAAGAACAGAGACGTGAGTCCTGGAACGAATATGAAAAGCTGAGAGTACTGTCATCAGCGAAGGAGTGGATTGGATTAGAAGTAACAGACAAGAGATCATTTATAAAAATCAGAAAGAGAGTCGCAGACAAAACAGAGCATTGGGGGACACCAGCATTTATTTTGTGAATATAAGACTTGAACCCATCCAAAACAACTTGAATTGAACGGTTCGAAAGGTAGTTTCGAAGAAGCAGAGATTTACTAGGGTGGTCCGATAAGTACTTAGCCTCACCGCCAGATGGCGTTAGTATCGCAAGAGCAACTATCGTATAGTACATTCTAGTAGACGGCTACTGTCATTCTAGTAGACGGCTACTGTCGACATTTCAGCCGGATCGGAATCGTAGTTTTGTTTTGACCGCGTGTGGAAGCGGGAGTGTCTGCGGATTTTAGAAAAATGAAAAAAAAGCAATATCGGTCGGTGATTCGATTCTTGTTTTTGGACGGGAAATCGCGCAGCGAAATCAAAGAGCTGTGTACGGTGACTCTTCTCCTTCGATGGCGATCATCAAAAATTGGTTTAACGATTTTCAACGTGGTCGCACGTCGGTTTTTGATGAGCCACGTCCAGGTGCCCCGAAAACGGCTACCACGGAGGATAACGTGACAAAAATCCACGATCTCGTATTGGCAGACCGTCGATTGAAGATGCCCAAAATAGCTGAGACAGTAGGCATTTCAAAAGATCGCGTTGGTCATATCCTGCATGAAATTTTGGGCATGAGAAAACTTTGGGCGTAACCGTGAGACCACTTCAGAGCAGTGTTTGACGCTGTTTAAGCGCAATCCGAAGGAGTTTCTACGTCGTTTCGTGACAGTCGACGAAACATGGATCCACTGGTACACACCAGAGACCAAGGAACAGTCGAAACAGTGGACTTCACCCGGCGAACGTGCTCCGAAGAAGGCGAAGAGTGTCCCATCGGCCGGAAAGGTGATGGCTGGGATTCACAAGGTGTGATCCACATCGAATACCTGGAGAAGGGCAAAACGGTCACAGGGCTGTACTATGCCAAATTATTGGGCCGATTCGACGTCGAAGTGAAGAAAAAACAGCCCCACTTGGCGAAAAAAAAAGTGCTCTTCCACCATGGTAACGCACCGGCTCACACCTCCGCCAAATTGGTCAAATTGGGCTACGGACTGCTGCCCCATCCACCGTATTCTCCAGAATTGGCCCCGTGCGACTTCTTTTTGTTTCCAAACTTGAAAAAGTCACTCGCCGGGCAGGAGGTCATCGCCGCCACGGACGCCTACTTTCAGACCTCGAGAAAACGTATTTTTCAGACGGGTTAAAGAAGTTGGAGCATCGCTGGGTCAAGTGTATCGAGCTGAAAGGAGACTATATGTATTGAAAAATAAATCGCCATTTCACCAAAATTTTTGTTTTTCTTTTGTAGGCTAAGTACTTATCGGACTACCCTCGTATCGATGCCATAAGCACGCATTTTAGACAAAAGAGCCTGTTGCCAAACTCTGTCAAATGCTTTTGAAATATCAAGCGCAACGATCTTGCTTTCACCTAAATTGTGCAAAGATTGGTTCCACTTTTCGGTGAGATATGCCATCAAATCACCAGTGGACCTGTTGCTGCGAAAACCGTATTGCCGCTCATTAAGAAGCTTCCGCGATTCAAGATATTTCATAAGCTTACGGTTTATCAGCGTTTCCATGACCTTGGCCGGTAGTGCTATGGGTCGGTAGGAGGAGGGGAAAATGCTGTTTTCCATCTACTCGGAAAGAGACCCGAAGAGTAGGGCAAATGAAAAAGCTTACGCAGAGGTTTTGCCAGCGCAGAAGAACACATCTTCAGAAGTATTAGGGGCATACCATCCGGGTCAGCGGATTTGTGTACGTTGAGATCTTTAAGTACTCTTGCAACTGTACGAGTGCGAAAATCGATTTGTCCCATGGTGAAATCAACGCTCTCAAGTACAGGCAGATATAATGTGGAAGCTGGCAGCGTTGAGCTATACGCGAAATGCGCAGCAAGCAGATTGGCCTTGTCTAGCTCTTTAGACAGCTGGAATGTCATTGTAAATGAGCGCGGGAAGGAAATTGAAGACGAGGCTGAATTCTTTACGTTTTTCACGGACGACCAAACGTTTTTGCTACCCTTGGGACATTGTAGCACTTTCAGTCTCAACTTTTGTTCATTAAAGAATTTTATACGTCTAATTAATGCATTGCAGTCATTTCTGGCCCTTTTAAATTTTTTTCCGGTTTTCCTCAGTGGGGTTGGTTTTGTAATTCCGAAAACTCAACTCTCTCAGCCTGATGGCCTCTTTACAGCTCGAGTCATACTACGCATTTTCTTTGGGTTTGATACTCTTCACTCTGTGAGGATTGAAGGATCTCGTACCCAACAAAAGAATGTTCGTGATCATATCAGCAGTGGCATCCACGTCACTATCGAGGAAACATAGCGGCCAGTTAAAATTCCTAAAAGAGTCGTTAAGGCCGCTCCAAATGGTTTTCTCGTATGGCCTTACTGTTCTTTTAGGAATTTGTTCTCTAACTGTGTGGGGTGAAGACAATAAATTAGCTAATACGACACAGTGGTCAGACGAGCAATATGGCAACAGAATATTTGTCAGGATGAGAGGTGAGAAACAGGTCCAAGGTGTTGGCGGAATGATCTACAATGCCAGGTATTCGTGTAGGCTCGTGTAATCTCAGTGTGAGGATGTGGGGATACAATTCTTGTGATGGAGTCGGATAGCATATCGAGCTCATTGAAAGTTGAATTGCTATCCAGGTTTGGACTTCTATAAATAAAACAGTAGTGGATTAAATGCTTACGGACATGGATTCTTAGCCACAGAAAATTTAATTCCGGATTGGAACAGTGGCCGCGTTATGGCTGAAGTTGGTAAGCTACATCACTACGAATATAAAGGGCGAGACCGCGGTGGAGAAAGAAAAGGGGCACCGAGTTATATCCAGACAGGTTCAAATCCGATAAATCGGTATTCTCTTCTACCTGTGTTTTACTCAGTGCCAAGACAGCTGGTTTATATAGGGGCAGGTGAACGTATACAGCGAAGAGATTCGTTCTAAGACCACGAATATTGCTCACATTAACCTTAAAATTTTCTATAGCACAACACAGACACCAAAGGAACATACTGAGCCACAACTCCCTGATCGCCCAGATTACTCACACCAGACTAATCACCCAATTTGAGTAGCAATAGACATGTTGACCAGCGTATATCACTTGGGTTTTCCATCATGTTTCAGACAAGCTTACTAGAATTTTTCAGAAGTGTTTGATCGCGGATAAAACCGCCTTTTCTATACTTTCCCAATTATATTGGCAATATCAGGGCTGATCATGGAAGGTGTCTAGAAACATTGGTTGCTTTTCTGTAGGTCTGAAAGACCGTCTTAACAACGCGTCAATAGGTGCAATGTAGGGCTAATTGATCCTGTCTCTCGCATAATGAGAGACATATCATTTTTTTCATATTTTTTTTTCCAACTATTTCGTCGCTGTCTCAGGAATGTATAGAAAAATTCAACATTGAAAAGTTAAAGGACCGACGTATCCTATTTTAATACTAAAACGAAATTAAAAACCAGTTTCCATGCCCCTAGACATGGAAACTAACGACGAAACGAAACAGACAGGAACAGTATGATAACCAATTATATTGTTGTAAGGAAGCAGCGGACACCTACTAGGTCCTAAGGAATGCTTTAGCGCTGGCATCGTTGCAGAAAATAAGTTTGTAGTACCAATGGAGCCAGCTCCTATCGGCGAAACCATAAAGTTTCTCTTCCGGGCTATTTTTGCACATGGAGGTTAGGCTGAGGTTAGAAGGAGGATGGCTGAGGTTAATCTTACCTTCCTCCTCATAGCTCCGATCTATGATCACTACAGCTAGATGATTCCCCACCCGGTGGTTGAGTTTGAACGCTGTAGCGGTGCCTCTATGCCTCTTTGAGGTGGTTGAAGTTTCATCGTGAGATCGAGGTCTTTGGCTGCGGAAGGTTCCTTTCTTGGTCGACTCTCCTGCTTCTCTACAACTTCTGAAGCCTATTTGTACAAGGCTGCGTCCTTCTCTTGTCCTTTTTTTCTTGTTAGCTAGGGACTTGAAAAGCAACACGTCTCTTCCTATAGGCCACCGTGCTGGTGCTTCCTGTGGCCGATGTCGTTGCCTGGGAAGCGGTTTTATTCTCAGTCTTCTGAGTGGTTTGGGGGTAACCGCCGATGGTTTTTGTTTGTTACTGTTATTCTCGTTAATCTTGATCCCACAAGTAAGCCGTTGTAGAAAAGGTCCACCACAGCATTGACGGTTCTACTGTGGTAACGCATGTATATGGGCCTTGCCAAAGTACCTAAAGGAGTTCGATAGGGTTGGTTTAGCCTCCAGCCTTCCATCCCTCGGCAAGGTTTTTTCGTACACACCACCCCGGAGTTAGATGTCTGTTGTTACCCCTTTCTTAATGGTCCACTGCGGACGATTGATGAATGCGAGTAAGACCTTAGCTGACACTAACCGTTGACTAGTCATTTCCAACAAGCGCCACGAGCAGGACTAGAAGAAGAGGATTTTTGCCCACCGGAAACCAAACTAAATTATTGCAAGGCTTCCGTTGGCAGCCGGATGAAAAATTCAAGGAAAAAGTAAAAACCCGTAATATTCTAAAACTTAAAACCCTGGAAAATACGGGAGAGATCACGTGTTTCTTTTGGGGATAAGAAAACACAATGAGAGGAGATATTTTGATCAACATGGAGAGCAAGCAGCACTGGAAAACGATGTTATGCACATAGCAGACATTCAGATAGAACTGCCAATCATCGAGGTAGTAAAGGAAGTAATCCATCGACTTAAGAATAACAAGGCGGCGGGAGTCGACCTAATACCATGGGAATTAATAAAATATGTTGGAGAAGAATTAACAGAGAGGTTACATGCGCCCACCACAACTACATATGTCTACCAATGCAATTATTTCCGAGGTATGGAAAGATTCGGCCATCATTCTCGTATTAAAAAGGCTGTCCGAGCACTATCAAGTTATTACAAGGTGCTGTCAAAGATTCCCAAAGAGTCATACGCTAAGGAAATGATCGGAGACTACTAGTGTGGCTTCAGCTGGAACCGCTCGACAAGTGAACAGATTTTGATTATTCGACAGCTACTAAAAAAAAGCAGAATTACACGAAACAGCATACAAAATATTCTTTGATTTTACAAAAAAAGCCTATGTAAAGCTGAATCCCGAAAAAGTTGGTGAAAGTGACACAAGGATTCAAATATGGCGACCCCCTATCACTACATCTCTTAAATTTTATGCTGGACTACTTAATGAGACCCCTTCAGGAAAATAATAGGGAAATAGCCCTCAATGGAATCACACCTGCTCTAGTTTACTATGACGATCTGAACCTTTTGGGATATAGTGAGGATACAGTTAAAAAAAATGTCGGAAGTCTAATAATAGCAGAAAAGGAAGTAGGCTTAGAAGTAAATGACCAAACTGATATAAACAACAATCGCAACTGATTGTATTTCGATTAAGCCATTGAGAAAGTGGACAACTTCAAATGTCGAAATAAATAAAAGCGTTTGCGATGAAGGAACTATTTAAAACAACCCTTTGAAACCACTTTACAGAGGTGAAACTTGATCTCTGACTAAGAAGGAGGTATTTGAAAACGAGACCTTTAGGAGAAACAAGGGTGGAAAACAGGACGACGAAACAGGCAAATTGACAAAATTACATAATCAAGAACTCGAACAACTTATTCAGCCACAAGCATTGTCAGAGTAATAAAATCGTGAAGAGTGAGATGGGTAGGATACGTAGAACGAATGAACAGTGGACAAACAGCTAAAAGAATAATGAGTGGAAGCCCCAGGTAAAAAGACTGCTAGAAAGGCCGCGCCGTGGCAAGACAACATGAGTATATGGATGGACCTGAAAGAGATTAAACAGAACAGCGAAACACCGAAAAAACTCACTCAGGGCGGCTTGGCGAAAGGTCATCAAGGAGGCTCTAAACTTCCGAGTTCCAAATGACCGGTATTATGAATAAAAATAATAATAGCCACGGCGCGTGGTCTAATCATGGAAGGTTTATAGCAATATTGGGGGCTTTCCCGTTGTTATACAAGACGGCTGTAAAGAGGCATCGCTAGGAGCTACGGCCTTGGATATGGGATATATGTACATATATAGATATATAGGAAAAATGCCTCTTTTAATAACACGTGTAGTGTTGTCTTCCAGGGCTGAAATTACCAGCTTATCGGCATGGATGACTGAATTGACATGTTTCCATAAAAAATTGTCTAAAGGGGTCAAATCGCACGATCTAGCCGACCAATTCACCGGTCCAAATCGAGAGATAAATTGCTCATTTCTTAACTGGTCCATTGATTCCCGTGCTACATGACATGTACCGCCGTCTTGATGGAACCACGATGGAAGTCCACTGTGTTTAGCTCGTGCATTTTCAACTTAGCAATAGATGTTCCAAGAAAAAGAAAAAAATTATGGTGAGCTGGCCCAAGGCCCAAATGTTATTTTATCCCATAATTGTTACAATGAAATTCCTTCGCAATCCTTGACCAATAAACAGAAAAGTCATTAAATATTTTCGTATTTTTTATTAAAGTAATTTCAAAAGCATGCTAACAACCAGATACTTCTCTATCAAAGTCAAACCCACACTTCAAGTTGCATTACCGTACTGCTTTAGGCATTCCAAAATGTGTCACTATAATCCGCATTATAGTTTAATGGTCACTTCAAAGTTTCATTACCACGACGTTTTCACTCGGTAAAGACTTCCGACGCAATCATTTCCCAATAGCAACTGCATTAACTCGGCTTAGGCTACTTAAAGCTATTTTTTAATTAATCACTCAGTGAATGAGTAAGTAAAAAGAAAAAGATTGAATAGCATATCTACGTCAGAGCAAGTATCACGTGAGGGCGGCGAACTGCCACATAACTGGTACCATAATGAAACATGGTCAACAGATACATTTCACGCCCCAGACTTACAAACGCAAATACTCAATTTCAATTGCAATACGTGCTTACAGTGCACTTAGACAAGTTTATCGCTAAACTGTGTGTGGGATACCCAATATCCAGCTGTCGGTATAAATAGTCGTTGTCGTTCCATACAGGTATCAGTTCCAGTTTCAAACTTCTCAGTCATTACAGACCTCCTTAAAACAAAACCCAAACAAAATGTTCAAGTTGGTGAGTGGTCCTAACCATGTCAGTATCGCAGATGACTTTGATTGTTCCCTTTCAGGTGGTATTGTCTGTTATCCTCGCTGTAGCTGCTGCCCGGCCAGGACTCGAAACACAAGTGGTATATTCAGCTCCAACCATT
The DNA here is from genome assembly GCA_958301585.1 of Merodon equestris. Classification (NCBI taxonomy): domain Eukaryota; kingdom Metazoa; phylum Arthropoda; class Insecta; order Diptera; family Syrphidae; genus Merodon; species Merodon equestris. The sequence continues at coordinate 94,767,541 of OY284414.1, forward strand.
GTACAGGAACAGGGCCTGGCTAAGATTGGTACTGTTGTCAACAGCATCCCAACAGCTGTGTCACATCAAAGCTCAACCGTTGTGCACGACTCAGCTCATGTTGTTCAACCGATTGTTGCTCCAATTGTGAAGCAATATGCCTCTCCAGTTGTGCACACCTATGCCGCTCCAATCATCAAGACTATTTCAAATCCATTAGCTTATTCTTCAGTTTTGAAATCGTATGGTGGTGCTCCTTTGGTGGCTTATGCCAATGGCTGGTAAACTATATATGCCTAACCGGACAGTTGGACAGATTGTGTGAAAGTCTCCGATGTACCTTTAAAAATGGTTTAGTTGTGTATGTGAGTAGAAAAAAACGAATTCCTATATTAAATGTATTATTTTAATTTACATTTTGTTGTTTGATTGAACAAATTTAAAATGGATTGACTCCCAATATGGACGAGCGCAAGGACGTGGAACTGATTGGCAGGTATTACGCGGAAGTTTCTAGACTTGATGGCCTTAGAAATCTCAGAGAATATTATGTAAGCTTAAACTGGTCAGTTACCCAGTTGTGGATCTGGGGATGTGCAGATATAGAAGCAATTGAAACTGTAGTTCACCAGAAACGAATTCCACGAAATCTTAATGCAAACACTGCATAAAGAAACTGCCTAGTTGGTGAAATAAAGATTTGTCGAGTCTACAACACCGATATGTACCGATATAAGGCCTGATAAAAGGCGATCTACTAGACCTAGAATAACATTGTCCAATAATCACGCCAGTCCATTCCTCCTAAGGAGAAAAGAAAGAAGTTAAACAGCAGACAATACATATACATATCACCCATCATTACTGAAGCGAAAATCTCTGAGGAAACAAACTACTTTTCTCCTATTAACAGACATTGAAGGTCTTTTAGTCATCGTGTTATAAAATATGCGAGACATAGCGGTTTTGTGATTGGCGTACATCCTAAAACCTGCATATGCCTTAATAACAAACCCTGTTCACAGAGACGGGTCCGAGTCTTTTTATCCAAAAAGAGTATCGGCAAGGGCGTAAAAACACAAAATATTTTAGATCTATTGGTATTGCGTGGCAGGCGTCTTCAATAATCTTCACACTGAAGCCATATTTATATCCCTCAAGAGCTTCGGGCTAAACGACGTCGTTAGCCAATGGATCATTATCATGCTTATATACAGACTACTTCAGGATTCCCTGACTAAAAGCAACATTACAAAGATCGTGAGCAGAAAGACAGGACTAGGGTAAAAGCGATTGCGCTTGCGATTGTGGTGATTCTAATATCTGACTTAAGTTTCTCTAGGTGATAAAGTTATTGAGATAATGCTTATCACTCTGCTGTGGCCTGGGTGTGAATCAAAACTGAAATGCTGGGAATCATTTTCGATCCCAAGCTTAATTAAAGCGCCGAAATCAAAGTGTAGGCAAGAAAGAGCCTATCGAGCAGGGTGAATATCTTAATTTATTCCTATGATAAGAGTCGTGAGCAATGCTCACGAACGTATATAAACACACACCCACATATCCCTAAAAAAAAAGTCTGAGGCATCAGCAAAATATTTTTTTTATTTAAAATGCCGTTGGAACCACATGTATAGGTCTCTGTGGTTAATGTTGGTCTATAAAAAATTGATTATATAACGCACCGCATCGACGTTCTCGGCCGGTCTTGGTACGAATCTTGGCTGATTGATTACCGAACCTGTCGTTCCAAATTTGGCCACCAAACGTTGAAGAGTCGACTGTGAAGAGCCACCACGTCTACCTTAAAATGATCGCAACGTTTGCACTAACGAAAACACTCATCTTAATAATAAAGTTTAATCATTTGAATGTGATATTCAATCGTATAACTTGCCATGATGATTTGGCACCAGTAACTGAATAATAAGCAATAGATTTGACAGATGTCATTGAAACAACATGGCCGCAACAGGCCTCCAAAATCTACCCGCGTCAATTAAAAAACTCCTTACTACATAGAAACTAAAAAAGGCATTTACAATCAAGAATGGCTTGGGTTATTGGTGACTTTACAGCCACCTATATAAAAAGATGTAGTGAAGTTATGCTCTTTTGGATTTGACAAAATAAGGAATCGATTTTTGACTTCATGAAAGAAACCCAAGCCAGTCTTGATTAGCATGCAGTGAAATCCATTGCGCATATCGCAGTTATGGTCGACATAATGTCCATTAAAAAAAATCGGTGAGACTGGCTGTATTACAAAAGTTGTATGCCTTATCACTCGTTTAAATGCAAGCTTTACAGAAAATGTGACTGACGCCTACCCCAAGCTGCTAAATTCTAGATGGGTTGGCTCTCACTCAGGTTTTTTTTTTTTTTTTTTTGTTATTCATTTTTGTTTTTATTATTTTGTAGAACACACTTATCCTAGACAAAAATGCTTAAAACTAGCTTAAACAACAACTGATATAAAATACCTTACTGGCTCTATACGGACACTCTAAAGCAAATAGAACTACTTACGGCTATGCCTTTCGGCCTAACGATTAATTTATAATAATTAAAACAATTAAAATAAATAAACAATTTAGGGCAAGAAAAGTAATATTTTAAAAAACTTAGCATCAGATCCTCTTTTTTTACTTAAGAAACTTATAAGTAAGAATTACTTAACCCTACCTTAACTAAAATATATATACAGGGTGTCCCACGAGCAGTGTGCCAAAAAGCTAGAGCGTGTAGGTCTGGTCAAGACAAGAAAAAAATCGTATGGGAGGGGGGGGGGGGGGGTCTATTCCCCCCCGTTTAGCCGGGAGGGGCAATTTTCTAAAAAATTGACTTAATTTGGAAAAAAAATTATTAAAAATCAACAGTTACATCCACAATGCCGTGATATACTTTTTTGTAAAGGCAGAAACCTCTTCTTTCATCTGGTTTTCAAACGAAGCTGTTTTAAGGAATAGTTTTTGAGAAATTAATTTTCAAACTCAAAATTTTGAAAAAAAAATGAAAAAAAAAATTTTCGAACTATTTTTTTTCAAAATTGTATGTAATTAAGTACTAAATTTTTGTCCAAAATTCAATTCTCTTATTAGTTTTTAGTTAAAAACAGAAAACCAGATGCAAAAATGTTTTGTAGTTTTTGAGAAATTAAAAAAAAACCCGAACCATTTTTTTCTAAGAAAAATCTTTTTTTTGGTTTTAACGCGGCTGGACTTGTAGGCAAATTAATGTATGAAACATTGACATCTTTTTTATTATTTTTAAAAAAATTGGAGTTTTATGAGGATTCAATAAACTGACACAGTATTGGAATAACCCTGGATTAATCATTTTTTTTCATTGATAACGCCTGAAAACTGACCTGCCAATTTCGTCTAGGTCCGCCCGCCGCCAATGGGTTCAACCGGCTAGGACCTTCTTCTTCTTCTTCTTCTTCTTCTTTTCCTTTTTATCCCGGCGTCGTTATGGTCAGAAGTGTAGGACCATAACCTTCCCACTTAACTGCATTCCTACTGGTCCGCTTGTGGGGTCCGCCGGTTTGACCTCAGAAAGTAGCGGCAGGCTTCCCGGTTTGGGATTACTTCATCGCTGAGGCCCGCCACTTCATCCACCCTACGCTTACGCGATGTTTGATGTCGTCATCACAAGTTGCTTCTCTATTAATCATAGATCCCAGATATTTAAACTTTTCACACTTGGGAAGCACTCTTCCATTCAAGTAAATGTCTGGAATAGGCTGATGAGGGTCAGAGAACGGGCAGCACAGATACTCTGTCTTCTTTGAACTAATACGATACCCGTGTCCCTCAAAAATGTCCACCCACACATCAAGTGCTCGTTGTAGGGACGCCTGATCATCACTTATAATGGCCCCATCGTCAGCAAAGAATAGCTGGTGCACATTGGGGTCCGTCACTTTTCCTTCAAGCAAGCAATCAAGGACTGCTATAAAAAGCAGTGGGCTCAGGACGCTCCCTTGGTGTACACCGACTTTGATTGCGAACTCTTCGGTGACTCCTGCGGTGCATCTTACTCTTGTCGTTGCTCTCTCGTACATGTCCATAATTACTCGCACGTAGGTTTCTGGAACTCCTTTTTGTCTTAGCGCTACCCATAAAAGATCTCTTGGTTGCCGGTCAAAGGCCTTCTCGAAATCAACCAACACCATATGCAAGTCCTTTGAAGAATCACGATGCTTTTCCATCATGATCCTTATACTTTGGATTGCATCTGTTGTTGATTTACCCGAGACAAACCCGCACTGGTCATCAGATAGTCGTATTATTTTCCGCAGTCGGCTATCTAATACCCGTTCAACGATCTTCATGGTGTGCGACATCAGCTTGACAGAACGGTAGTTATCACAATTTCGCGTATCACCCTTTCCTTTGTGCAATGGAAGAAGATAGCTTTCCCTCCATTGATTAGGCATAGTGTCGCCTCTCATAAGTTTAGAGATAAGAACCATGAGCCATCTAGACCCGATGTCTCCCATCTTTTTCCAGAACTCAGAGGGTATCCCGTCCGGCCCAACAGCTTTTCTTTTCTTGGAGTTTTTAACCGCGTACCGAACTTCTTCGACTGTGATGTCGGATATTTCGGCATGATTCGGGGCGGCTCTTGGAAAGTACACTCGGGGAAACTGTTCGTTCAGAAGTTCCTCGCAATACTGTCGCCATCTGTGGAGAATTTTTTCGTCTTCCACAAGGAGTTGGCCTTCAGCATTGTTAATAAACTTTGGGAAACGAATCTCCTGAGCATTTCTTCTTCTCTGGGCGGCTATCTTAAAGATATTTGCTCCTTTGTTCAAATTGTTTTGTCGAAGCTCCTGGGTAGCCTGGTTCCTGTCAGACGCGGAAGACGATATTTCTTCCAACTCCTGATAGAGGCCTTCCATGCTTTTCGCTTTGAATTCGGCGCATTTTTTCTTCGCGATACCTTTGCAACATCTATATACCTTTTCACGGCGAGCTTTTTCCTCTCTATTAGTAGAAGAGCACTTTGACCAAGCTTGGAAAGCCATTTTCTTTTCGTGTATCACTTTGGCTTCGTCTGTCCACCACCAGGTTTCTTTTGCGTGTTGGCAGAGGCCTTTAGATGTTCCGAGCAGTGATTTGGCTTTCTCCAGGCCAGATTGTTGTAGGGAATCCCACATGTCTTGTGCTCTGCACTCCTCATTACCGACCTCATCGATAATGGAAGAGAGGTAGTTTTCCATGATGGTAATAAAAGCTTCGCCTTTTCCTTTATCCAGCTTATACCACTTGATTCTCTCAGACACCTTCGTTTGCTGCTTTGACTTCTTTCTCGCATCCATAAAAAATTCAGTCAGGAGGAGACGGTGTTGAGGGGCGATCGCGTCTCCCAGGATCACTTTGCAATCTTTAGCTCGTGGCTTCATGAAACTGGATACCAAATGATAGTCTATTTGAGTTTCATTTCCGCCGCTGCTATAAGTGATCAGGTGCCGGCTTTGTTTGACGAACATGGTATTTAGCACTATAAGACCGTACGACTTGCACATGTTTAGGATATCTTCACCTGAAGAGTTCCTGGTGCCGTATCCCAGCCCTCCGTGGTAGCCTTCATAGTCTTCGCTTGTCTTCCCGACATGTCCGTTTAAATCTCCCCCAACAAACAAAAGCTCTTCCTTTGGGATGATTTTGACAAGGTTGTGGAAATCTAGCCAGAATGCATCTTTTTCTTTTTGTTCGCATCCTACTTGAGGGGCATATGCGCTTACGATGTTCCACACCTCACCATGCATCACCAATTTGAGAGCCATCAAACGGTCACTGGACTTTGAAATGGTTAAGACGTTGCCAAGTAACTCTGCCGCAAGGATGATGGCGATTCCGTTTTTTCCTTGTTCCAATCCATAGTAAAACATCTTGTAGGCTTTTGTTTTAACGTCCAAGAAACGTGCCCGATTACCGGTGTTTCGCCATTTCGTCTCTTGTACGCACAGCATGTCTACTCGCCTTCTAACCATCATTTCTTCAGGCTCATAGCTGCGCCCACTCATGCTTCCAACGTTCCAACTCGCGACTCTTAAATGTGGCTTACGCCGTTGCATTACTTTGCTATCCCCCGGAAATCCTATAGCTCTGACCCGAGCATTGCTGCTCGTCCCAGGATCACGACCATTAGTAGTGCCTGGCGGGGTAGTGCTTTTCCTTTTAGCGTTCTTTTCCATAATGCTACGGTTTGACCGTTTTCATTCTTCCCTTCCTTTTTGACACGGGCATGCTCCAGATTTTTTATTTTTTGATTGATCTTACTCTTACAACACCGGTGATCTCCAGTCGTGTCAACCCACTGATTTGCATGCACACTTGTGGGGCAGTTTAATGGTGGTATATGTGTCCCTAGGCTCACCTTGGTGTTTTCTAAATTGCCTAGATGTGAGTTTTGTTTACCTTTGTTTAGTCGCCTTTTACGACAAGCGATAGGTATCGCTGCAGGGATATTCTTAACCCGTCCCTGCACGAGTATCAACCGGCTAGGACCTTAAGACAATAAAACTGCAATTTTTGGATTTGGTCTGACGTAATCCCTCCCTTAGTACAAGGAGGATAGCTATTATGCTTGGAGTGCCCAAATCTAGAGTACGGAGAGTGCTTCATACCGAAAACTTACACCCGTACCATTTTAGGACAGTTCAGGAACTCACCTCAAACGACAAGTTTTTGAGAGCAGAATTTTTTCGATCATTACTGCTTCGAAATGAAACTGAACGAAACATTTTTGGAAGGATATTCTGAACGGATGAAGCACAGTTTACCAGAGATGGGGTTACTAACTTCCACAATTTGCATCATTGGAGTAGCACCAATCTACACAACAAAAAACAAAATAAATCACAACACTGCTTTAGCTGTAATGTTTGGCTTGGTATTGTTGGACAAACTGTAATCGGGCCCCGGTTTTTGAATGCCGTTATTAATGGAGAATCATACTTGCAGTTCCTACGAGACCTTTTGCCCGATTTGATGGACAACGTTCCTTTGGCCATAGCAGATAATTTAATCTACCAGCAAGATGGAGCTCCAGCACACTACAGCTTACGGGCTAGAAACTGGCTGGATGATCATTTTAGTGACCGTTGGATCGGAAGAAAGGGCCCCACGGAATGGCCACCTAGATCACCAGATTTAACTCCTCTAAATTTTTATGTGTGGGGATTCATGAAGAATTATGTTTACGAAGTGGAAATAGTATCTTTGGAACGACTGAAAGAACGGATTGAAGTCGCTGGAGTCAAATTGCTTGACTTATGTGCAGCCATTAGAAGGAGATATAATCTTTGCCTTCTAAAAAATGGGGATCATATTGAAAATTGATTATAATAAAACTCCAATTTTTTTAAAAATAATAAAAAAGATGTCAATGTTTCATACATTAATTTGCCTACAAGTCCAGCCGCGTTAAAACCAAAAAAAAGATTTTTCTTAGAAAAAAATGGTTCGGGTTTTTTTTTAATTTCTTAAAAACTACAAAACATTTTTGCATCTGGTTTTCTGTTTTTAACTAAAAACTAATAAGAGAATTGAATTTTGGACAAAAAATTAGTACTTAATTACATACAATTTTGAAAAAAAATAGTTCGAAATTTTTTTTTCAAAATTTTGAGTTTGAAAATTAATTTCTCAAAAACTATTCCTTAAAACAGCTTCGTTTAGAAACAAGATGAAAGAAGAGGTTTCTGCCTTTACAAAAAAGTATATCACGGCATTGTGGATGTAACTGTTGATTTTTAATATTTTTTTTTCCAAATTAAGTCAATTTTTTAGAAAATTGCCCCTCCCGGCTAAACGGAGGGGAATAGACCCTCCCTTCCCCTACGATTTTTTTCTTGTCTTGACCAGACCTACACGCTCTAGCTTTTTGGCACACTGCTCGTGGGACACCCTGTATATATACATCTACTCGCACTCACGTGTTTCGTTGGGAGTGGTCATCCTCTTGATAGCATTTTGCAGCGACTCGCCATCTCACTCGCTCTGCATGCCTGATACCTAACCAAGGCTAACAGACCTCAGTTAGTTCTCAGGTTCATCTAAACATGATAACGCGCTTCAAAGATTTTCCTAATCTAACTTACGAACTAAGGAGTAAGACATATGTACTCGTATTTTGCATTTAGATTACCATCTATGCCCTTTAAATCTTACCACGGAATGTATAGAACTTACTTTGATTGAGTGCGTGAGCAACGTTTAGAATATCATACCGAAATTTTGGGTCAATAGGAGCAACTGTAGGCGCATATGCTCCAATTTTCGGTCGTATTAATCGTCCCACCATACAGGCTATGTGTGTTATGGTGAATAAGCTCAAGTCACAATATTCAAATGAAATTAGTAGAAGTACTGAGAACATCTCAGCCGTTATTATTTCAGTTCAAAATATGTAAGAACCATATCAGTTGATTCTATGCTAATTCTACGGAAATTAGGATGTTACGAATATCTGAATTTCATTGTAAAATCATTTTTTGAGATGGAGCTCATTAGTATTAGTAAGCAATAGTGGACACGAACAAGTCCCCATGTGCTTCAAAAGACTCCATTGGATACACAAAAAGTGGCCGAGTGGTCTGAATTTCATGCAGGAGGAGTGATTAGACCATATTTTGCCGACAGTGAAATGTTTTGCCATGTTTCAGTCAACGGAGTACGTCATCGTGTCCTGTTGGAAGACTATTTTTGGCCAGAATTTAAGGAAACATAATGTGGTTCCTATAAGAATATCACCTGCCGCACAGAAGAGAAAGTTTGGTATTGAAGTGGTGTCAGGAAACAGCCTTACCTGACCTTACCATAGTTATTGTGGGGAGTGTTTTCACCGCTTGCATTGCCGCACAGCCATTCAGGTAGTAGCCAAGACCACCTTAGGGTTCCAACCACCCTCGATAAGAAACCCGTGGTACGATGGAGAATGTGAGCAGAAAAAGGCAGCAACCCGCGAGGCGTATCAAAAAGCGCTACAGTGCAGCGCAAGAGAAGTACCGAGCCAGAAGTAGAGAGGAGATAAGCTACTGCGACAAAAGAAAAGAATCTTCGCGGTCTCCCAGCTCAAGGATATCGAGAAGTCTAGGGATAAGCACAAAATTCGAGCCTTTTATACCTAAGCTTCTTAACGAGCATGACAAGAGAGAGTTGTAGGAACTGAGGAAATCCAAACCCCAGCCGCTGAAGAAGTCCTCCCACCCACCATCGAAGAAGTCGCCAACTATTTACAAGCTGAAGAACAATAAGGCCGTAGGCTCAGATGGCTTGCCATCAGAGCTCTTCAACGCTGGCGACGATGTTCTGATCGGGAGCATGCAGTAGGGCATCTGCAGAATTTGGGAAGATGAAAGCATGCCCGACGACTGGAATACCAGTTCTATTTGCCCCATCCACAAAAAAGGCGATCCCACCTCTTGTAAGAACTATAGGTGGCATACAAGATCCTGTCCAACGTATTGTGTGAACGTATAAAGCCCTTCTGCACCGCACTTATCGCCAGCTATCAGTGCGACTACCGGCCCGGTAAATCGATTATTTTCCAAATTTTATAATATTTATCGACCAAATTTCCACACTTCGACAAATCCTGGAAAAGACCAACGAGTTTCAAATCGATAGACACCATCTTTTCATCGATTTCAAAGTCGCATACGACAGCATTCATCGTAAAGAATTGTTTGATGCGATGGCTGAATTCGGGATCCCGGGAAAACTGATCCGGTTGTGTAAAGCCACGCTAAAAAAATTCGCGATGTACCCTGCAGCTTGGTTCTAGAACCTCTGAACCGTTTGAAACATGCACCAGATTTCGGCAAGGAGATGCACTGTCGTGTGACTTCTTCAACCTTGTGTTGGAGCAGATAGTGCGAAGGTCAGGCATCAACAAGGAAGGCACTATTTTCTACAAGTCTGTCCAGCTGCTAGGATACGTGGATGATATTGACATCAGCCTGCGGTCGCGCCGTGACGTTGTGGCGATTGAAGAACGGGCAAAACGAGTTGGTCTTTAGGTCAAGGAGGATAAAATAAAGTACATGCTGTCAAGCAAAAAGCAATCCGTCGCTTACCACAATAATTGACAACTACAATTTCCAGGTGGTTAAGGAGTTTGTCTACCTCGGGGCAAACGCCAATTTCACAAACGACACCACAGTGGAGATCCGGCATAGAATCGCCCTTGGCAACCGCTGCTACTTCGGATCCAAACAGCTTGGGTCAAAACTCCCCACTCGAAGAACAAAAGTTATGCTTTACAAAATGCTTATACTACTCTTGCTGTACGGAGCCGAAAGCTGGATGATAAACAGGACAGCGGAGCTGATTTTGGATTCTTTCGAAAAAAAATTCTATTTTTTTTTATTTGGCTATTTGGTCCTGACAGAGAGGAGGTGAATGGAGGAGAAGACAACCGCGAACCCTACAAGCTGTACATAGATGTGGATGTAGTCCGGAAGGCAAAGATCCGTCGACTACACTCGCTCGGCCACATCGAGCGCATGAACACCAACACCCCAGCTAAGATGGTCTTCGACTCCAAGCCTCCTGGTTCGAGAAGAAAAGGAGAACCGAATCAAGACCAAGAAATCGCGGATGTTAGACAACTTGGTCTTGACAACTGGAAGCAGCGTGCCCGGCGACCATCAATGATGTAAGGCAGCCACAGGCCAGGCTCAGTATTCCATGGATCGATGGCCTGTTAAGTAAGTTTTCGCATCATGTTATCCACACTAGCTGCTAGCTAATTCTCTAAAAATTGGCAAAGGTTTGGTGAAAATATGCAATGTAATTCGGTGAACAGTTGTCTAAAGGAAAAGGAGTATTAAACTCTGCTCTGCCAGTGTGATGGTTCTTCCAGATATTACATGTAGGTTTGACGGTAATTCAGTAATTAAGTTCTGGCATTGACTATAATTTAGTTTCGATTTTTCTGCTGGAGTTCCCACTATAATCTCCTCAGTGCTACCTTAACAGATCAACATTTTCCCGAGGCGATGTACCATCAAGCTGCAAAATAGTGTATTAATGATAATTCCACCGACAAAATTGAAGGTTCTTATTACCCAAACAGCATGCATAAAGGGATGTTGTTTATAACCCGTTTCCCGACAATGAGTTCTTCAGGTTGATCTATGTCCGACTTTACTATATGTTCGTGCTCTTGCCCGTGGCATACTTACTCGTTCGTAAGCTCTTTAGAAGTACTTTGTCTTGGGCAGGTAATTTGAAATCGCATTAATGGGATACTGGTTTCAAGGGCTCTTGGCTGTATTTGGCCAAGAAATGAAAAAGCCGAATTTCCAGTTCGCCTTGTTTTCGTTACTTTAACACTTTCGTCACAATAAAGTGAGAAAACTACGTCAGTTAAAATAGAATCCGATCCCCATTATAATCAATAAATTTGCCATTCACCCATTAAGGAACTGCAACTGCATACTGCAAATCGTTCGATTGGAAATATGTACTTTGCGGTTCAATTGCGTTTCGCATGACTACACACTTCTCACTTAAGCTAATTACCACCGCAATTGTAGTTGGTTCATTATCATCGACATCATTTCGACCTTGAATATGCGTGTTTCCGATCAGGTAGCCATGCCCACGGCGCCGGGCTTTCGATTTGTCAGATAGTAAACAAAGCCGTGCCGGCCAAACATACACTCGAACGTGGCGTGTGCTTTGTTTTCAACTCGCCAGGTTATGTTCAATGGCCTCGGATAGTAACAAACCAACTGGTTCTTCCGAATTAGATCCGTGAACTTACCAGTTACCAAAAAAGTGTCGCAAATGGCTTCGCGTGGATATTGATCCAATCGATCGATGGTGCGGATATAAAAGACTGTCACCAAGCAGTAATGGTATCATTAACAATTCTTCAGTCTACGCGAAGTGAAGTCAAATCCAAGATGTTCAAATTTGTAAGTATTTCGAAGATAGAATCTTGAAATGCATTAGGTGATGGATTCGTTATTATTAAAGGTCGTCCTTGCTGCCCTTATCGCCATCGCTGCCGCACGCCCTGGTCTGGTTCAACCGCTGGTATACTCATCGCCAGTCATCCAGGAATCCGTTCTTGCCAATGTCGGGTCGGTGGTCAGAAGTGTGCCAACTGCCGTTTCCCACCAAAGCCAGACCATTGTTCATGGTCATAATCACATTGTTGAACCAGTCGTTGCTCCAGTGGTAAGCACTTACGCTGCCGCACCTGTTGCTGTTGCTCACTCAGTTCCAGTGACCTACGCTGCTGCTGGCCCAGTTCATGTCGCCGGAGTTCCAGTGCATGTTGCTGCGTCGTCACCACTAACCTACACCGCAACGACTGCCTGGTAAGTTGTGTGCCACATATGTACGAGCAGTCGGATTGAAGATGTTTGAACATTGCTTTTCGAGTGTTCTGTCGATTGTACTTACAAGTATCATGGACGTGCCCATAATAAAGATTTGACTTTCCCCAATATACTTTCTGGCTTTTCAGTTCTCGAATGACAACAGGTTTTAAAGCTATTCCTCCAAAATCACTTTATTATCCAAAAAGCCATTACAACATACACGTGTTACCACTGATTCCACCCACCGTAGGTCGTTTTGTATCCACCGTAAGAGTCAGTCCATCCATCATAATACGGCGACAGAACAGCTGGAGCGGCATATGCCTTAAAAACCGGAGCGTGGTCGATTACCGGTCGCAAGTACGGACGTTTCTCATGTAAAATTGTCTGACTCTGATGTGACACAGCTGTTGGATACGAATGGATTGTGTGTCCAATAACAGTCGGCTCCAATTCCACTTCGTACGGCAGAATAGATGTATGCAGATAGCCCGGTCGTGCCCATGCAACAGATACAATTGTAATGAAAAGGATCTAAAAATAGCGCCAAATCAATCAACTCTTATCACCAGATACAAATGCCACTTACACTTTTGAACATTGCCATTCTTGCTTTGGTAGTCCACAGACGAAAACTGGTTGCCAAACGCCCACGGGCAATCGCTTTTATAAGACTTACCACGTTCCAGGAGTTGTGATCGTTTGCTTTGCATTTTTCCTCATGAATTCTTCCAAACAATTGGATAATAACTCAACTACCCGGCAGGTCCAGAAACAAAAAACGAATTCGCAAGCAACGTACTGGTTTCCCGCAGCCTTGCATTGTTCTTGGATCATGCAGTCGCATACCTTCCACTTCGTGATGGACTTTATAGACCTAAACGCTTTCGGATCGGAAATTAGCATAAATGCGTATCTGTGTATCTTTTCGACGGATTTCGATCGCCGCACTGGACCGTAAAAGCCATATTACGTCACAAGACAAGTGCTAGTCAGACTATGTGTCTATCATTTAATACGTGCCTGCGAACCATGTGAAGTAGGTGGAGTTCTCGTGTGCCAGTTCCGCTTTCGATTGAAGTGGTTGTGTTACAGTTCGGACTGGTGGGTGGAAGTATTTAGATAGATCTTAAGTGCTAGTGAATGCGCGTAAATATTAGAGATTAATGGATTTGTATTGTTCTGCCGAGTCATCGTTTCCTGGTTTGATTTTTTTCTCTGTTCTAACCTCTACTGTGGTCAGGTGGGAAACTGCTAAAACATATACCAATCTGGTTCAACTTAAAAGCGAGAAATAAGGTAGTTGTTAGCCTAAGGATTACTAAATTCCTTGAGATGATTGATTAAGTAACTTACTTCAAGTGAGGTCTTAAACATGTGGGATAGTACTCAGATCTTTACGTCCAATTTATTATGGATTAAACACATGGTTGCCTCTATAAGCCTATTACTCGAAACCTTCCAGTAAGAGCCACTTGGCATAGAAGATCTAGTAGAGTGTTTTTCAAGTGCATTGCCAAAGGTTATTCACACGAAAAATTGGTCTCTTCGTTTGAACTGGCTTAAGTTTAGTTGCAATTTGCTGATGGTCTCTCACATAAGTGTTTTTATATTTCTTATAAATCCGATTTGAAGTAGAATAAGTTGCCACCAATTACGGGTTGAACACCCAAAAAGCGTCAGGTTGAAATCTAATTTTTAGATTTTCAGACTGTCAGAGCAAGTACACGGTGGTCCAAAAGCACTCACCAATTCTGTGTTGCTGTTTGTTTAAAATGCTAGCAAATAATTTCGATTTTTCTTATAAAGTGTTTTGGAGCGCTCCTAAAAGATCAGTGACTTGAAAAAAACCCAAAGAAACAAATTGGAAAAAGGCAAATCGGCGCTCATGCCGGACATAGCAAATTGCCAAAACGAAACATTCGGGGATTTCGGCTTCAAATCGCCTTCGGCAGTACCGAGTCATAGGGGAAGTAAAGACGCCACGACGAAGTGTTCAATTTCAGCAAGCGCTTTGTAGCTAACTTCAGTAGCCACCAGATCTTGTCCATAGAACTGACCAAGTTTGGTTGCCGATAGTGAGGTTCGATATGATGAGGCAGACCCTAGGCCTTTCAGCTCGCTCATCATAAAGAACCGTAGCATCACGTATACCACCAAGACCACACAGGCGTTTATTCCACACCCATGGTTCCTGAATGGATATAATGTGATGAATTGTACTACTGCATGCAATTCTGCTACTGAGAAGAGCGGTAACAGCCTTGCAATGCTGTAGATTAATCTGAGTGAAAATCATAGATTTAGACTGCGGAGCAGGTCCCACCCATGGAATAAAATCGTATCAAGGCCGAAGTAGGGACGTGAGTGGTACGCGGATTTCAGGGTCTCGACAGAGCCCTTGTCCAATCCCACAACCAGAGTGAAGCCCTCTTTTTTACCTGACAGGTAGCAGTTCCCAGAGGAAGGATTTTCGGTACCATGCTCCTAATCTAGGCAGATGTCTGCTGTAAGGAACAGCTCACCACGAAAGTACCATTCATCAGAGAAGACCTCTCAGCCTGAATACAGAAGCATGTTGCTGAAGCTAGCTCCAGTAGACTGGACATTGCTTCTCGCAGTGTTGGCAATCTGCGCTGGTCATTCTGCTGGCACTGCCAACTTTCCCTATCCTGTCCTTTTCAGAGGAGATGGTTGCCTCTTGGTGCTTGTCTCGACTCTTTACGGTCACTTGTATCTCCTTTCCATAGGCAAGAGTTTTGTTGTATGAAGTGCCCGCCTCCGAGGAGCAGTCTTTGGTCCTCTTCGTCTTCAGATTTTTGCTTTAATCTTTGTTGATCGCCGTATCTACCTTCCGACTCCGATTACCCTTCGCCAAGTCGGAGGAGGAGACATCACGTTCTCACTCCCCAGCAAGGTCGCTCCCAGCGGCCGTCTTCCGTAAGCGAGCCCTCTTACCTTTTTTTCCCTTCCGCCGACGCTTTGGAACAGGTCTGCCAGCTTGAGGGTTGTTGGGACCCAAAACCGCTTTGCCTTCTGCGATCAGGCGCTTTCTGCGCTGCGCGCCACCAAGAGTTGCGGGAGCCGCAGATGAGAGGGTCGGATGGACTTCGGTAGGGGATACCTCCGCCGATCTCATCCTCTCGACTCTTTTCCCCAGAGGTTTGCCTTCATCCTTCGTGCCTTCGGCTGTGCCAGCCTCTTTGCACGATTTTCGGACACGCCTCTTCCTTGTTTTTTTTTTAGCTCTTAGCAGTGCAATCTACAGTACGTCCCTCTGGGGCTCGTTCAACCTTAGCGGTTTCCCGTGCCGCGCAATCGTCGGTGTCGCCTCTGTTGGTTGCACCACTCATGCTCAGTCCAAACAGGTGGTTGGTCACTGAGCCGCAGGAGTCGGTGTCTTTCCGGGCTGCCAGAGAGTTGGGAATGAGTGGTGGCGTCTCCAGAATCCTTGCCACGACCACGATCAAGGAAATCTCGGGTGGATTTCCGCCATTGCGGGTGGCTCCTGGAGTACTTCCATCCATATGGTTGGTTGTCCATTGATCCATGTTAACTCGAAATCATCCGGGTCTTAGTTCGAGGTGATTGTCCTCTTAAGCCCCTCCGCCATGACAAGCCGCCCGAAGAGCGTAGGAGCTACCAGATTACACCTTTGGCGTAAGCAACACCGTAGAATGAGATGACTTTGAGTGGATGTAATGGTTCTTTATGGCTTTTTACGGGTATCCGCAACTTTGCTCATGATGAATTTCGACCGATAACAGTTGACTTCGTCGTTGCGGCTCAGAAGAGTATGAGCGTAGCTTTGACGCGATTGACGGTTTGCAGACAGTAGCTAAAAAAAAGGAAGACATCTTTCAAAAATATGCGCTCGCAAATACGAACGTATTAGTGCGTGGCACCTCGATCGGTCGATCGACGAGCAACGATATTCGCGCCGATATGAACACTATAAAGCCTTCCGTTGATTTTTGTATCCGGTGTGGGTCCAGCCTCTTAGAGGCGAGCTGCCAAACGTATTGGTGTTTGATCAATGGCATAGGGCAGTCGGGAAATCTGCACCACATACACAGCTAAATTATTCCAAAAATAAAGTATCGTTAGTATTCCGCGATCTTAATAAGTGTAGCTTTCTGTGGCTTGTAGAGGTGTATTAGGTTTACTTTTGTATCAAAACAAAAGCAACCCTTGCAAAAGTTATAGTATCTTCCCATAGAATGGTACATTTTTGGCCACTTTTATTGAGTCTTTCAATAGGAACATAACAGTTTAGAAGCTTGACATAAAACAAACCAGTAGTGTAAAAATCGCTGTAAGTTCCTTAGCTCAAACCCCGAAACCCGGATTTTCTAACTTTACAAAGCAGAGAATTTTATATGAAATTTGAATAAGGCCTATACTCTCATACGGCAAATTAACTCAAGAGCTGAAGCATCTGTACTATATAAAGCGCCGAATTTTCTTCGATCGAGATCTGCAATGATTTAAAGAAAATCTAGGGTCTTATCAAAAAAATAATTTTCAGCGATTTAACTCATTTTCAGCTTAAATAGCAGTAATATGATCTCACATAGCTAATTAAAAAAAATTGGTCAATTGAAGAAGATGTTCGATTTTGCTGTAATCTAGAATTGCCGTCTCTCTCGTGCGATTTGTCGCCGTTGAATTAATTTTATGCCGTTGAAATTAATATTACTAATTGAGTAATTAGTTTACGCCAACAAGCAACAGTGTTAGAAAATAGATCCTGTCCATCCTTACGCTGAATAATATCGAACGCGGACCGTTCGGGCCGATATCTATGGAAGAATTGTAAAAAATTGGCTCCAAAAATTGTGGTCACATGACCCAGCTATGCTTTTTTTCAATTTAGTATTTGCACTTAGCCTTAAAAAGGTTTCAGCCCGATATTTGAATGATTCTGTGTTTTATTTAAATATAAAGCTGTTATGATCTGTTTGGAAAACCCTTTATTATGATAAGAAAAATCTGCTAAGGTTCATATTGCATAAAAAATGGAATCTCCGAATTTCTTTACGGAACTACAAGAGCCTCATCAGGCTTGCGTCAGGCGCAATTATAATAGGCGGTGGTTATTATAATAGTAAAAATGCTGCTAAGTTGTTCCTCTTAGACAACGTTACCCCAATATTTTTCGGACTCGCTCTCAGCATTTTTGCACGTCATCTGTTTCCAATAATGCATCTGTTCACGCAATGTTGATCGACTGCTTTTACGGATAACAATGCATGAATGATGGAGCGGGCATGTTGACGTGTGGGAAGATTTTAATAGAGTCATAGCTTCGAAAATATTACGCACATTCTCTCGGCTTAGATTCATAATTGTGGATATCTACTAATCACTAGTAGGAGGAGCACGTTATAACTCAAGCTATAAAGAGATGGCTGGAAGAAAGTTTACTCAAAATCAGGGGTGAATGACAAATTGGTCATGAAGAGCAAATTTCTTCGCATGACACTATATAAATCTTGTGATACCAACGTGTCATTTGTCGGGCACTGTAAGTATCTATGCTTAATATAGCAATCTCGTTCCCAGAAAAAAAAATGGAATTTTTGAATATTTTTTGTTACTTCGTTCCAGTAAATCAGTTTGGGTAGCATTCGTGACTTTCGTTCCAAATGGTCTCCCTTCATATGGCGTCTTTCAGTGACTGAACTTCGCCATCACACGCTCATTTTACTCACTTGAAGTATCATCTATATAGCACTTGTACATGATGTGTCTATGTAGGCCTCGCAAGATGCCCTAGATAGATTATCATTAAGCTGGGTGTTGAAGTCGAAACATGTAAAGAAATAGGATAAATAGTGAAAAAATAAAAACTATATTTCATCGGGTTCCATCTTATCGAAACCCCGTGCTGGTCATCTACCACTATTAACAAAACAGGACAGAAACGTATCGTTCAGTTAGTGAGCCAAAATCCAAGAGTCCCACCAACCAAAACTTGAGGTAGAAGATAGGTTTTACAAGACAACAACCAATCAGACAGTTCGCAGAGTATCACAGCCGAGTTGTACGCAAGAAGCGATATATTTATTAATCTTGTTTCCAAGCCTCTAGAGTTTTTTTTTCTGACAAGGGCAAATTTTGCTTTTTTGGCATAATAGGAAAAAAACAATATGGGATCAGTCCGCCGCGCCGGGAGCCAAGCTACAATTCCTGGTCTTCAACCTTGAATTATGCTAACTTTTATTTGGATCTCAGGAACCATAGTTGCTAGGGTTCGAAAACCGCTAGCTTTGAGCTCAGAATTATGTATTATATAAGACCTAAGCTAAGTTTCAGACTCATAGGTACTCGGCAAGTTTGGTGTGATATATTCGTACTAACCTAGTTTTGCAAGGTAGAAGACTCCAATTAATTTTGAGAAAGAGATGTACAGCCTTTGAAAAAGAGAATTTAATACCAACCGTAAAACATAGTGGCGATGGATTTATGGTTTGGGGACGTATGGGAGGCAACGGTGCTGGAAAGATCTCGTTCATTGAATCTATAATGGACCACATGGCTCAACTGTCCAGTAGTTGGGGTTAGAACAAAAATCCTGGTTTCAACATTTCCTGTATTTAGACTTTTGTGTTTCTTCTTTTTCATCATACGCTATGATGCCAATTAATTAGAAAAATTGGTTTTAATGCATCCTGTATATGAGTGCTGAAATAGCTACATCCGACGTTAATAGTTCAGTTTTCTTGCGTTTTTCGCACACTTATGCGAGCAAGTGTAAAGGCATCAGTTGCATTCGCTGACAACAACTCATAATAGACCACACCGAGCTGATCCAACCAAACATATAGTATGAGCTTCACCATGGATGCTTAGCTTGGCCATCCATATTGATGCCCGACCACGGCCCAACCACGATTTCTTTCGCCTTAGATCATGGTAATCGATATTGTCATTCTTGCCACTGGAGCAGCTTCCTTAATAAGGGCTAATGGACGCCTGCAAAGGGCTATGACTATCCCTTAATTGCAAGAAGTCAATACACGGGCCGAAGGTTTAGAAGGAGGGAGGGAAAGGAGGTACAGGTTCACATTGGTTTTAAATTGTAGATTGTAATGAATGGGACAAGTTGAGCCGTACAAACTTTGAGATTTTTTTTCTGAAATTTCTGACTAGCTTGTACTGCCAGCGCCATCCATCGTTAAACGGCGGGATACCAATGTGTATATCTCATATTTCTGTGACATCGACTCGATTTTATAATATAAATAAATGACCGTAGTTCAGTGATTGGAATGCTTTATGACTTGGCCTCGAATTTTATTGGGTTTTTCAAGAGAGACGTAATAATTTTGCATTCTGGTAGAAACGGATTCTTAAATTTTAGAATGATCTATCGATTCAAGTCAAAGCTTAAGTTTTAATCACCCCCAGAAAATTGAGCTGGTTTTGTTCACCAGGAAAAGCAAAATCCCGATATTTGCTTCCCCAAAGTTAGAGGGTACTCCACTCAAACTCAAAACGGAAGCGAAGTATCTAGACATCATTCATTGGATGTACACAGCAATCATCCGACTGCTAGCAGCACGAAAAACTACATGAGCAAACCCAACAAAGTACAAAGGTTAGTCGCTGGGTTGGACATGATACTTCATCTCCTTCCTCGGGATTTATTCATAAAAGACTGTGGTGCAAAAAGTGCTTTCAAACAAAGGGAGTCCTCTTTGTGTAAACAAGCCATCCATGGGCATGCGGCCATACTCAGAATAATAGATGACCTGGAAAAGAAACATGGCCTCGTAGCTACAACCGACTATATTTCCCCCCTCAATGACTTCTCTCTCAAAATACCAATCCCTATCCCTAACAGAGACCT
The DNA here is from genome assembly GCA_958301585.1 of Merodon equestris. Taxonomy (NCBI): domain Eukaryota; kingdom Metazoa; phylum Arthropoda; class Insecta; order Diptera; family Syrphidae; genus Merodon; species Merodon equestris. Next base: position 94,787,724 of record OY284414.1, read on the forward strand.
GTAGCTATCGAACGCCGTTATCAACGACCACGAGATTTCTCTCTTCACCGACGGATTGAAAATGGACACGGGAGCCGGGTTCTACTCTGACACCCTGAACAAACAGGAATCATTTGGACTCCCGCCAAACACTTACAAGTAACCGATATCCCACCATCGGATATCACCATCCTTGACAGCCAGGCTGCACTGAAATCAGTAGGCTGCTGTACAACGAGATCAAAGGCTGTCATGAAATGTCGCTACTCACTGAAGTCCATCAGACACCACAAGGTCAAACTCTGCTGGGCCACAGCTAAATTGCAGGGAACGAAAAGCGGACGAATTAGCCAGACAAGGGTTGAAATGGACATCAGCGAAGCGGACACGTCAATGCAACCACCGATCAGTGCATTATACTGGATCACAATAATAAAATAAGCCAACTCGTCTTGGCTTGCAAGAAACGACTGTCACACGACAAGATCATCGTGGCCAGAATTTAATATCGACATAACAAAGAAGCTCTTGGCGCTGGACCGAAACTCGATCCGTATGCTGGTCGGAGTGACCACCGGACACCTTCCAATCGGAACAATGCTCGGGAAATGGAACTCGGGATCTAGCGATCCCTGCCTGAGCTGCGGCGATGAGGAAGAAACTGAGACGATCCAAAATCTGCTTTGCCATTACCCATCTCTCCAGAATCAGCGACTAGCTGGGCCATAGATTCTTCACAGAGAGTGTGGACGTAACAAATGCAGATATATAAGATCTTCTAAAATTCATAAAGAGCACGGGGTGGTTTCAGCCACCACTTGACAGGACAGGTTAAAAGTATGTGTACTCCACAAATGAAGGGAATCACAATGGACCCTTTGGCCTCCGAGTGGAAGTGATGTTCAATCATCATACTCCCCTTCCTTAACCTAACCTAACCTAAGTTTTAATCATTGGAAAGTTCACGAACGAGCAACGTTTGAAGATAATATCAAATCGAAAGGAATGCTTAAAATGTAGTCAAAGACCTTACACGTTTTTTGTTTGTGCCAATAGTTGTAAGAAAATGAAAGCCGTCTTTCCACCACGAACTAGTTGTCGAGGTGTTATTAAGTCGCTAAAGGTATTTCAAGTACACGGCGCATAAGCCTAATTATTTGAATACAAAACTAATTTAATCAACCGCAAAGACATCATCGGCATTATCTAAGTAGCGGTCGAAAGACCACACAGCTAACAGCTCAATTTCCTTCCAAACAACGAAGCTATTAAATAAGCCGCTATGTCGCTTTTGTACGCATGTTATCGCTCTTCTGAAGTCGCACTCTGTGCCCGAAACGACGTATGCCCACGGCATGGTAGGCACCTTCAGTGGCCGCATTCAACATTCCAATTATCTGTACTTGATGTCTAGTTGCACAAAAGCATTCGCATTCCAAAATCACTCTTGTGTACCTGAGTAGCTTTGGGCAGAGGAAGTGATATAGTCCAATTGCGGTTTGGTGCTTGGTGGAAGGTCAAGCAAAGCGGTTGGGAGACCGGTATTTGGTGTTTTTTTATTTCTAATTTAAACAAATATTTTACAGAACAATATATGGGGCATAGTCGGGATGATATTGAACGATTGGCACAAGTTCATGTACAGGGAAGGTTCCTTCGGAATTGCGAGCAATGGCAGCATTGTGAGCAATGGCAGCACTTCGGGCGTTAAGATGTTCAATTCGAGCAGCAGCGACTTCTGGGGTGTACTCGACGGGACGTGCGAGTTCGTTTACGGCGACTGGATTACTGGAAGCATCCCTAGCAAGCACTTGACTATATGCTTTTGAGTGTGCAGCTCTGGCAGCAGCAACTTCAGGTGTATCCTGGACGACAGCAGGCGATGATTCTTGACCATCGTTTCCAGATTCCACTAATTCGGACTCGGAACTGAGTCCAACTTTCGGAATATTAGTTCCTGAGACGAGGAATCCATTATGCTTGTCGGCAGTGTAGGATACGATTTGAATTTTTCCATCAGCATCGACGTAGCTGTATGCACCACGGACGACGCCTTCTGGCGACCTTTGCTCCTGATGGGCAACGCGGCCGGCATTGTAACCAAAATGATATCCACCTTGAGCATCGATGTTGTTAAATTCGTTTATAGCAGAATCTGCAGGGCCAGCGAGAGCCGTGGCAAAGGCAGTGAATACTAGGACTGCTGTGAATGTCTTCATGGTTCTTCAAGATTGGTGTTGATCAAAGAAAGAAGATGTTAAACTGATGACATTTAGGTCGACGGGGGGGTGTTTATATTGAACCTAATTCGGTCGTTTTAGTTGGTCTAGTTGACAGGTTTGCGAGAACTAGTAGAGAACCCAAAAATGCCGTCCGTGAACCAGTTTCCTAATGACTCCTCAATGATAGTGCAATAAATTGAAATAATGAACTGACACCATTTCCCAACCATATACGGAGCATTCCTCCTCACATCATCCACTCCACATTGCAGATCTTAACCTGTGTGCCTTCCCGCATACAAACCCATTTATCTTATTAAAACCCAATACTCATTAGCCAATCTTGTTCCTCTGCCATCACGGACTATTAATAAAACTACCCGGCAATGCCCAGACCATTAATCGCTTCTATGAATCTCCGAATTAACTGCTCTCGAGCACGCATTCCGATTTCGAACCATTTACCATTTTAACCATTTACTCATGCCCGACTGCACTCTGATCGTCAATTAGCGACCTTTATTAACTAGCCGTCGAGCGCTTGTATCTTCAATTAAGGCACGTATTGCGATCTCTCAAAGATCAAGTGAAGCTAGACACACTTGCAGCTACTGGACTAGCCGCCGTACGGATGTCTTGTATGACTGCAAAAATCAATCGTGAGTTAAACCTCAAAGGTCACAATTACTGGCATGATGCCAACCAGGAATGGTCAGCGTGAGATAGTGAGATAGTTCGACTTAATTTTATTGGCACTGAATGCAGTGTGTGGGCATGCCAATATGTGCAGATACCTTGGGGGAGTAGAGGCATTCAATGATTATGAAATACGAAATGCCTACGTGACAGATATGGTGATGCAGGGATTTGTGCATAATGCAATTGAAAGATGTGTCGAGTATCGGGTATCCAATAGTGTGAACTCATAGTACGTGGTTTTTACTCGTAAATTCTTCTGTCATATTGGTGTCTGCAGCACGTTTGTTAGGGATTCGGATTTGCCAATGAGTGAACGAGGTTTTCGATGAGTGCAAATGAGTCCATGTTTAAATTACAATAGTTATGAATGGAGTTTATTTTTCCGTATTGTCCTGATCAAGAAAGGAATCTCGAATGGAATGGCATCGGAAAGTCTGAAAATCCTCTCATGGATCCTCTGCAAAAGTAATATAAAGCAATTCATGCGTTTCTTCCCACTGCTCCTGATATAAATTATATTTAAGTCCACTAAGCGACTTGACGGCAAATCTCCTAGATGCCCGAACCTTCCAAGTAGTAGAAATTTGCTCGGATCATCATCTTATTGCAGAAGAGTGAATTTGCTCATATCACAAACACAACGAGCGAAAGCGCCAAATATTCACATGCATAATAGTGTCTCATTTGCTCCTTAACTAAATTCGAGCTCTTGGTAAGAGCCTAGCTCATTGACAAAGGTTTTACTTAATTAGCTCATAGAAAAGAGCCAAGCTCCATTAAGACGCCAAACTCATTGGTAAGAACCCAGTTTATTGATTTTGAAAAGAGACAAGCTGAAACCATTCCGCAACTTGTGGCTCATCGGCACGAGCCAGGCTCATTCGAAAACGAGTACCTCATTTTCTATAGCCTGCTCATTCGCAATAGTTTGGCTCATTCGTGAGAGCCTAGCTTATTGGCTAAGGCTTGACTTTTTATGGCACGAGCCTACTTCTTGGTAAGAACCTTGCTCTTTCGTAACTAACTTACTCATTATCATGGCAAGAGCCCGATTTATTCTCAAGAAAATGGTTCATTGACAAAAGTCTGGCTCATGGCATGAACCTAGCTCATTGACAAGAGCTTGGCCCATTAGTAAGAGCCTGGCTCATTGACGGGACTCAGGGGAACTCAATGGCGAAGCCCAACTTAAATGCAAGAACCACGCTCATTTGCAAGAATCCGACACATTGGAAAAAGCCTGGCTCATTGGCAAGGTAACGGCTCACTGACTCACAGTACGTTCCTAACTCATGGTAAGAACAGGATTTATTGACAAAAGCCTAACTCAATTGCAAGAGCCTGACTCATTGAAAAATTCCTAACTCTTCTCCCTCCCTTTTTGGCAAGTAACTGACTAATTGGCTGTCTTATTGGACAAAGCTTGGCTCATTGGCTAGGGCTTATCCTATCGCCAATAACCTAACTTACTGGCGAGAAGCAGTGTTATTGGCAAGAGCTCATTGACAATACCTTAGCTCAATGGCAAGATAAGGGCTCATTGGCAAAATAATGGCTCATTGTGAAGAGTCGGACTCATGGTACGAGCCCAGCTCATTGGCAGGAGCTTAATTCATTGACAAGAGCTAGGCTCATCAACAAGAGCTGGGCTGGGGTCTGGTTTATTTGCAAGTGTCCTGTGCATTGGCAAATGCGTAGTTCTTTCTAAGAATCTTTTTTACCAAAAGGTAAAACGAAAAAGGCACATAGCATAGTCTTGCAGTGAACAACATGGACATCTGAGACTGAAATTTCTGTCAATGCTGCACTTAAACTGTGAACTGTGTACTTAAATCATATAATTGTGCCTTTTGAAATTAATACACGAAACTGTTGGCCTGGCAATCCAGAAACGTTGTCCTGCCAAAGTAGGGAAAGGATTGGGTAAAACTCGTTTTTTCGGAAAATCGAATTTGTTTTAAAACATTAACCAGATCGATACTGGGTGGTTTGACTGCATGTGCTGCTGAATTCCATTTAGGAAGGGAATTGACCAGTTTTGTGGTTCATATTGGTCTGATTCGCGTTCTGCCGGTTATTAAGCCGAGTTTCAGCTACCAGAGAGGTCATACGTGTTTTTAACCATAGGCGAGTGCTTATTCTATTACAAATAAGATCAGAGAAATTGCATGCCACAATATGGGAACAAAAGTTCAGAATTGTTTGATATTGTATTTGCTGGGTATGTTATGAGCTAAACTGGGGCTTACCAGTTGTATAAGCATTTTGAAAAGAGTCGTGAAGACGTTGAAGATAATTAGGGTCCCGACGAAATCGTTCAAAGAGTTTTCTTATTTCAAAATTATTGAATTTTCGAACAAAAACAGTGGCAAATAAAAGTTGCCTGTGTGTAGCTCAGTTAAGTCAATGCACGCATTCTAGCATACTCCAGAATTGCTTCGTACATATTTGACCAAAAATTACAAGGTAATGCTGCCACAGCGTTCATATTCGAAGTCTAAGGAATTATACTAGCTTTACAGTGGCATCAGCTTTATTAGTCGACTTCCAACATCCAAAATTTGATAGTCCATGTTAGATGAGTATATAGCTGTCTTCTGTTTCCTCTATTGAGGAACGCGAAATTCGACTGCATCTAAGACATAAACCAACTTTTTTGAGCAGCTGGTAAAAATGGTGCGGATTAAAGGGGGTTATTAATTGAAGCCCAGATTCGTCCTGTATTGTAGGGTCATCCTTAAGTTGACTTTAGTCAGATGTGCCGACAGAGCCTTTGTTTTTGATTCCTATCTGAGTCTGATTCATTCAATCTCGTCGAAGTCCCTGACCTCCTTAAAGCTACTTGGTCATAACATCAACGTTAATCAAGTATAAACAATAAGTATCAGTTTAGTGATGAAAAAGACGATCTTATCATGAATATTGTACAATATTGAACGAATTATTCCGAGTTTTGTTGAGGGGAACTGACCACCAAGAACGTGTGATCGGTCACCATGAATTTTCATTTTGCTTATGCACATACAGGTGTTGACACTTTGGAAACGAATATTCGCCAAATTATGGCGAAGTCATTCCTGAAAGTTTCGAAAAGTCATGGAAAATTATCTTGTCAGAATCGTCCTACATGAATTGCTATCAATGATATAAGATGGGTAGTCTTGATAGACATTACTGTCAAGAATAATCGTGCAAACATTTTTAAAAAAAATACTCCAAATACAAAAAAAAAAAATTAACGGCGGATTTCCATTTATACAGTTGATAGAACCTGTCAATTTTACGTCTGTTAATTATCAAATTTTATTTTTAAGATGTTCTGCGCGGACTTGATTATCAGCCTCGTCACAACCGTCGAGAAGTCGACAATTCCAATTCTTTTGGTAGCCAAGTTCGAGTCAACTGGTACAATGAATGAAGAGCCAATACCCGCGCGACACCGAAACGTAAGGTTTACTATAAAAAATCCGAGCCAGTCGTAAGTCGAAAGGCCAAGTACCTGACCTCTCTATGAACTCAACTTGCCGAATTTTGCGTCACGACTTGAGTGTATACCCGTGTAAAATCCGACTGACCTAGAAACCTAAGGTAAACGAACATTAATGCCTTAAAATGTTGGCAATAATAAACAAATTTATTGATTGTAGATGTCTCACACAGAAAATTGTTTTATTTACATTTAAAAATTAAGTATTCTTAAGATGTTTAGAGAGAAAGAATTTATATATGTATATTGAATCCACAAACACGCTACTTTTTGAAACACGGCTCTATGGCAACACCTAACGCATGATTTATACGTTTCGGTGTATATAAATAGGAGCACACACAGTCTAAAACAAATGCGCCTACCGTTATACTAAATGAATTTTCGTTATAATTCGTGGAATATTGCTGGGGCGAAATCTGTCAATCAAATATCACATATGCTCGAGCGTTGTTTCGAAGTTTGCATTTGAAATTTTAGTTTATTGAGCGTGAACTGGGCGCATTCTGATTTTATACTTGTGGAAAACTTCTTTTCAGCATCAAAATCGATTAGAAAGAATGAAACATGTCAAATAGTGAGCTTTCTTAAATTGTTTTCGTTCCTATTAGTTTTGGTACTTTGAGCGCGTGGGTATGGTACATATGATTTTTTAAGCATTTGGTTTTTATTTATCAAAAAAAGTACAGGAAAATTGGACAAATGTATTAATATTTTTATTTGAGTTGATAAACAAATGCTTGCCATTTGCTCTTCAAAGATGTGTAAATGTTGACCATGACTACATTTTAAGTTTTCCATACTTGGGTCACTTGGAGCATATTGGCTCCATAAAGAGTAACGTTGCGCTAGGTAGGCCAATTCACAGGTTCAAAAATCAAGATAAATTGCTCGTTGAACTCATATCTCAAATAGTCAATCAACTCACGTGCTGTGTAGCATGTAGCGCCATTTTGTTGGAACCACTTGTCGACCAGCTCCACCTTACGTATTTTGCGTAAAACAAAAAAACCGGACTCATCGAACGATGTGGGTACCACTGACGGTAACGTTGTTCTCAAGTTCATCTTTGAAAAAATTAAGGCCATTGATTCCACCGGACATTACCAGCTCTTATATCGCCTGAGGTTGCTCATCTGACTAAATACGGGAATGTTATTTATAAAAATCAACCAAAAATGAGCTTCGTAGCTGAAAACAATTTTTCAAAAAGTGGTCAAGGTGTGAACCGTAAGGTCCACACGACTAACTTCCCAGTGAGAAGAATGAAAGAACAATTATTTTTTTTTTATTATTAGTTATTATTATTACAATATATGTAATTTTAAATTTATTTAAATAATTTTTTTTTTTATAATCTTAACCGTGGAAGCTTTGGTAAAGGTAAACACCTCCGCCACCTGGTCGTCCTTTACCAAAGCCCCGACCTCCTTGCCATACTGTTCCGTGATTGCCTCCACCTCTTCCTCGGCTTCCTCCACCTCTTCCTCGGCTTCCTCCACCTCTTCCTCGGCTTCCTCCACCTCTTCCTCGGCTTCCTCCACCTCTTCCTCGGCTTCCTCCACCTCTTCCTCGGCTTACTCCACCTCTGCCCCGAAATCCACCACGGCCGCCACCTCGTCCCTGTTTTCGGACGTGGCTACCATGTCCCCGGCAACCTTTGTTTTGACCCCTTCCTTTTCTGTCCTCATCTTTTTTTCTTTTTTTTTTTATCTTCTTTTTTTCATTTTTTTTTCCCTCGGGAGTGGTGGGAGCCACTATTTCTACCCCGTTCTGAAACAATAATAATAATAAACTGAACACGTCGTATCAGAATTTCTTTACTTCAATCACTACACAACAATATTAAAAACACATTACACAGCTGACACCACAAGACTATTTTTATTCTTTATGAATTGTCCAACTAAAGGGTCCGCCATCTAACGTTTTTTTTTTTTCAAGTAGTACTTATTTCGTGAATGGTAACACTTAGCTCATGTCTGATTTGACAGATAATTAGTTTTATCCTTCCGCTGAACGAATATGGTTGCGTATACGCTTGAACAACGCTGGGAAATATTGCGACATTACTTTGAAAATCATGGTAATGTTGCAGAATGTGAAAAAATTAAAAAATCATCTTTTCAGATGAAGCTCATTTTGATCTTGGCGGGTATGTAAACAAGCAAAATTGTCGCATTTGGGGCACAGAAAACCCGCACGCATACATTGAAAAGCCGGTGCACCCAAAACGAGCCACTGTTTGGTGCGGATTTTGGTCCAGAGGCATAATTGGGCCATTTTTCTTCGAAAATGAGCAAGGAGTGGCCGTTACAGTCAATGGCAATCGTTATCGGGCCATGTTGAACGAATTTTTGTTCACAAAAATTGAAGAGGAGGATATTGGCAACATTTGGTTTCAACAGGACGGCGCTACGTGCCACACAGCCGAAGCTACACTCGATGGTTTGCGCCCTGTTTTTGAAGATCGCATTATCAGCCGCAGAGCTGATGTCGTTTGGCCACCTCGGAGCTGCGATTTGACACCGTTGGACTATTATTTGTGGGGTGCCGTAAAGATAAGTTTTACGCCGATAAGCCAGAGACAATTGACGCTTTAAAGGACAATATTCGTGAAGCCATTGGTGAAATACAGCTGCACACATTCGATAATGTGCTTAAAAATTGGACCGATCGTGTAGGCTACTGCATGGCCAGCCGAGGCAGCCATTTGAATGAAATTATTTTCCATTATTAACCGGAAGGATTGTACTTTCAAATAAAAAAAGAAATTTGAGAAAATATTCAGTAGTTTTTTTTATAGCATTTTCAAAAAAAAAAAAAATTATTTGGCGGACCCTATACATCGATACCAGTTTGTTAATCATATCCACACGAATTTTATTATATCCAAAAAACATGTTCGTAGTGGCTTGGTGAAAAAAAAAATGGAAACAATCAATGAGGATCCCATGGCATCAGTAATCCTATCCACAGCAGCTACAATTGAATAGGACCACGACATATTTCAAAATATCAAAGTATCAGAATATGAAATAGCAATATTTTTTAAGTCTAATTCATTTATGACTATAAAACAAAAAACCATATCTTCACTAAAAGCTATTTTACTGTTAATAACTTCTACTGCAGTCTTTCAACACATTTTTTTGTATGAATTACATAATAATAAATCAACCTTTACTTGCAAAAAGATTGTTCAATGTTTTGTATGCTACGATATCATTACAGACGCTTTATTTGAACTATTAAAACTTTGTTTCATTATAAGCAAAAATTTATCGACACTATTCTCTAAACGTTATCAACAATATCCAACTGTTACAAACAATATTACATTTTTTTCAACTGTATTCAATTATTATTCACAATATTCGATTGTTATTTACAAAATTAAATTGTTATTAACAATATTCAATTGTTATTGACCATATTCAATTCTTATTAGCAATATTCAATTGTTTAAACAATATTCAATTGTTATTAACAATATTCAATTGGTATTAACAATATTCAATTGTTATTAATAATATTTAATTATTAATAGCAATTTTATATTATTAATTGCTATAGCCTTACCGATGCTATACTTCCAAACCTGATATATCTAAGTTTAGAGTTGTTGTAGGAAAAAAGTGTTGTTTTTTTTATAACTTTCTTTAATGACATTTTTCACAACTCCGGTTGCATTTTTGCTAAAATACTCAATCATAACAATGTGAATATGAAGGTATCTAAAATCTGCATGAATAAATTGTGCACTTCATTCATTTTAAAATTTAGATTGTTTGCCTTTTGCCTTTTTTCTTGGTTTTCTCGTTTAAAAAAAAAAAACGGCTGGACCGATTTCTCTGAAAATTCTTTCAGTTCTATGTTATGTAATTACGCGTCTAATATATCTAGTAGTCCCATGTTAATATCATCTTTGGTTCTCAAGATAATCGAGACGGAAAATGATTACGAACACACATACACACATACACACAAAAACACATACGCACATACGTACATACACACTCTATAAAAACGTTGGATTTGGATTCTGGTGACCTTGAAACGTAGAGATATGTCAAAATTTGGGATTCACAAAATCGGCCCCATTACAAAAACTTCCCACTGGGAAGTTTATAAAAAAGTAAATCGTCCACTAGAATTTCCCACTCATCGAGAATTCAACATGAATAGCTGGATTGCGTGAAATTGGTTGGTAATTTGCTCATCATGGATTTATTTGTTTGCTCAGTATGGATTATGACGACCATTAAATGGCCGAAGGCCGGGAAAAACATTTTTCACACAGCACGAATTATGATAATAAAATTCAACAATTCTTAAGCGATGTAAGATGCAAGATTTTAAATTGAGATTTAAGATGGCAATACAAACTGAGTATGCTTGGCTTTAACACATGTCACGAATTGTGAGCTTACTGTCAAAAATAGACCACTAAAAATGCAAGCAGCAATAAAATCACCATATACATTTAGAAATGTTAAACAATTTTTCATCTTGCATATCTCAAAATCAAATAATAATATCAACTCTGGACCAACATCATTCGACAGATAATTGCCTAATTAACTACTGATAAGGCTTGCAAAAGAAAGTAACTGCCGGTTTGGTTTTTTAACAACAACAAAAAAAAAAAACGTAAGGTTTCCGTAAGATCTTGTTTCATTCCGAAACTTCGAGAAAATTGGAAGTTGGTAGTTTGAATAACCAAGGTACATACATGGATCAACTTTTAGACTCTCTCCTCTTGATACATCTTTTCGGGAAGAATTATTGTGACCTTCGTTTTCTATATACCGCAGTCAATATTTGAAAATGACAAGTTTAAGATCCACATCCAGCTGAATCTTGGTATTGAATTGAATGGTACTGAATTATCAATGGTCCCACTTCTGTAAAATAAGTTTGGAACGCCGGCTAAAGTGTTTTTTAAAGTGTTGATAACAAAATTGATGTAATCAAAATTCCGATTTCCCTCAAAACTCTCGTAACGGCATCTAATTCCAACATAATAGCTTTCTTCGTATTTGGTCTTAAAAGTTCCTTCTCGACACTGTCTTTGTTCATCATTCATATAAATTCCGTGATGGAAAACTACACGTCTTTTAAGGTGATCCATGAATTGAGAATTGTTGACTCCTTCGAAGGAGCGGAAATTATGCTTAGTCAGGTCATGTGTCATCAAACGGAACAGGTGGTAGTTGGAAGGGACGATGCCTGAGGAACACGGTGAGTATTTCCAGGTAAGTTTTAATGACTGAGCACACTGCAAGATCACGTCCCCTTCCCATCCAAAATGCATGGCGCTGGTTTCGGCCACTTTTCAAAACCCATAATATACCAGGCCAGGTTGATTCTACCCACGACACAACTTTGATCTATGGATGTCTGGCTGCGTCATCGATGTGTTGATGCATGATCGTGGCATCCCACTATTTCTTTCGTTTTGGATTATTGTAATGCATCATCAGTATATCTTCGTTTCCAAACTTTGAGTGTGATACTACTTGCCTATCACGTCTGAATTAGCTTTAGAACTATTCCTTTTAGATTAAATATTTTTTTCGAGTTAAAAACGAAAAGTAAAATCAAGTGACGCTATTTTGGCTCGAATGCCGGCATTTTCACTTTAAAAAGTCGATGACGACAGTGAAGATTCACAAACCTAATGAAAAATGCCCAGGAAAATGTGGCAAATACCTTTAAAGTCCATTACTGACAAAACCTCTATAATAGTACAGGGATTTTTAATAGCGACATAACAATTTTGTATTTTAAGGCAAATGCACTCTTAAACTCCTTTTATTATCTGCTAGTGTTGAAACGCCAGCCGAGATTCACTCTTTCATTACTTTGATAATTATAAAAACAAATTCAGAGTGGGTGGTAGTAATTTTAAAATTGTTTACAACAACCTTGGATTGGTCACACCAGTCAAGTTGTGCTATTGGGGATAAATTCAAGTCAGCATATTTACTATTAAATGTTCATGTAGCAGTGAGACAACACCCGTAAGTGTTTCGTTTGAAATCAGCCAAATTAGTCAATTGCATTTCGGTCTCAGTCGACAATGTTGACAATTTTGGGTAAGGATCTCAGCTTGCACCTTTTCATGTTTATCCTAAGAACTTAACTTAGCTTCAAGTTCACATGTGGTTCAAGAGACTTTATTGTATCCACTAAAGTAACTATGTCGTGTGGATTGATTAGACCTTTTTTGTCAATGGAAATTATCATGTTACATCAGATGAACTTCGCTTTAGTTGGAAGACTATTTTTGGCCAAAATTAAACGGATTTGACATCAGTGGTATGTGGATTCAATAAGATCCACATGCCACATAACCATAACAGATGAAGAAGAAGTTCTGTAATCATGTAATGTCGGGATATGGTCCGGTCGAATAGCCACCTCGCTCACTCTATATGTATAACAATGTTGGATCTCTTTTTGGGACATATGTACATACGCTTATGTCAACAAACCAACAATTCTAGAGGAGCTCAGAAACACAATATTGTTGGCGTTCCGGCCGATGTGTGGGGAGGAATATTGGATAATTGGCCACAAGGAGTCGATCACTTCAAGTGTGGTGGTGCTTGTCATATGAATAAGATCAAAACAGGTGTTCTGATACAAAATTGTATTGGAAGGCCCTTTATAAATATTTGTCGGGCCCAAAAATCTGCAACAAAGTAGAAGATAGAATTACGCTGCCTTTTATGTGTCAAGATTAAAAGGCAGTTTGGTAAGACCATCACTTTTCACAACGACTACCAATTACTATTATTTGAGCATTAATCTACCGCAATGCGAGGTAATGATCCAAAACCACTATTAATCTTTGAGCAAAAAGCAGCATCTTCATCAGCACAGCACGATGACTGAGAACACACGTTTTAAACCGGTTCAACTACTGTGCTCGCGCTTCAACCACCCATATAATCCGTGCTTCAAATCACTTAGCGGGGTGTACCACATCCATAAATGCAGGAAATTGGTCAACTGCATGTATCCACCAGCCAAGTAACTGCAGCAAAAATGAAAAATATATTTTGTGACTAACCGCCGCATGGTCTGCACCGGATGCCGTCTCCACTTGCCAGTTCACTCCTAGCAAATGAAGTTGTTCAGTTTGAGTTTTGACCATTGCCGTCACTGTGCACTGGGATCATTATTGAGAATTCATTGCGTTACGTAACGCCTTCGACTAGCCGATATACTTTCACGCAAACCTTTCATTTCAATAAATTCCCATTCATCGAGGCGTAGCGTGTGAATCATTGAGCGTGACAAATTAACCAGCACAAGAGTCGCCCAATTCAAGGTTAGATACGTATTTAATTGTATCTAATGATACGTAAACCCACAAGACTGGCTGCAAAGAGCTAAAGGAACGAGCTAGGAAATGCGATATCTGAATCAGTCGGATATATTGTTTTAATTGTTGTTGATCCGATTCATAACATCTGGCAGTGGTTTTATCGGTTTCGCGAAGAGTGGCCTTAGCAGAACACGCGATGTTTAACAGCACGATCACGAACTGGTGCAGATATTCTTGGAGAAGGTAATTTATACGAGGTACTAATCAAGCCTGTGCAAAAATGTGTTTGTAGTCTATGAGATAGGTTGTTGTTAATCAGATTATCTGGATAGGTACATGTGTGCACTTATTACCACTGATTCGTGCCATACGGGAGGAGCCCGACAAATTGTTTTATGCTTTGTAATCAGTTTATGGTGCACTTAAGTGAACTATTAACCCGGCTAACCGTGACAAACTAGGAATAAAACTTTATCTTAGTTAACTATGGTAATAATAATTAATCTTTGTCCAAAGCAACTTTTATAAAATGTCCGCACAGTTAAAACATTGTTTAACTTAATCTTTAATAAATCAGAAAAACTATAAAAACAGTAAATGGATTATGGTATAGTCTTGATTCACCTTCTCGGCCAATTATCTAATTAACCATGTAAAAAGCAGGCTAAAGGCGAATTCGGGCGTTAATGGGTATTAACAATAGTTCCGACATTGATTGAAAAAGCCAAGGCTTTTTTCAGTTTTGAAAATTTTATTGGGGCTGAGGTCAAAGAACATTTGCGTTTCAACACTTGTTAAAGTCGAACGGATAACAATCATCAACAAGGCAATATGTACATGTTTCCAATCAACTCTGAACCGAAAGTCGACAGTCAATTGATGAATTCGTAGTATATCCAGCAAGCCGAAAGTAATCAAAAGTCAACAACTCTGGACGCTTACCATTTGGCTGCTACTATAGGGATTTTCATAAGGACTTAGCAATTTGGTACTTAAATAAACCATACGAGGGCAATAAAGGAAGTGCGAGTCTGGAAGGCTGTGAAAGTATTCATCCACGGTCGTCTTTTCCTAGGAACAAATTTCTTAGAGTTAAATATATGGAAGTCTGAGTGCGCCAAATCAGGTGGATAGGGGGAATGGACGGGCAAACCGTATTCCAAGTCTTGAAGCTTTCCCACCGCTGCATCACTCTTGTGAACAGGTCCATTGGCTCGGTGAACTTTTAGCTTTTAGTTTTCAAGCCAGGCTTCTTCTCGCGAATTTTGGCATTCAGCTGGTCAAAAAGGTTGAGTAAAAAATCGTCTGTAATAGTTTTGCCTTTTGCAAGATAATCAATTAACAGGATCCCTTTCGCGTCCCAAAACATTCTAGTCAAGACCTTACCCGCAGACGCGATCGACTTCGCTTTCTCTGACGCTAAACTACCGGCTTTCACCCACTGCACTTCTGGCATCCCTGATCCATGCTGACAACCCGCCACACAAAACTGGCTAGATCCCTATTGAAAATCGTTTGCGCATTTGTTTTTAGTCGGCATTCAGCAAATGTGCAGAACTTGTTCTTTCTTTCTTATCCCTAGAGCCTCGGCTTTCTCACTCACTTTTACTCGCCTACCGTCCAACACGATATCTCGCACTTTTTCAATGGTTTTCGGCGTTGTTGTGGTTTTACACCGTCCATCATGTGGGTTATCTTTGAGGGATGTACGACCACGTTTAAATTCAGTTATCCACTTAATCTAACTTTAATTTTTAACATCGAAGGAAGGCTATCGTCAACTTCAGATACATATCCTTAGAGTCTAACCCATCCAAAACGAAGAGTTTTATGACCATACGATATTCAAGTTAACCCATTTTAACGAAAAATACGCAAGACAACTACTGCAAAAATTGGTGTAAACAAACTACTTAGAGGATAAGTTGAAATTTTTCATACGAACTTAAGACATGTGCACTCAGGCAGGAAACATGCATTTTTATTGATTGGAGCGCCATCCCTGTGTCAAGCTGCGAACGGTTCAACGTAGAAATTTGGGCTGAAATTTATTTCGCGCTTACGATACATATCAAATTATAATTCAAATTCGGTATTGTTAATAACACCACCGCGAGCAAATTTGCTATTGCAAATCTGTTTTTTTAAAGCCCATTTTCAACCACTCTATAACATATATCAGCCGGAACGTAGGTATTTTCGCGTTCGATATTGTTCCTGTTCGCCTCTAATATTATAATACATACTATTATCTGGTTGGCATTACCCGATAAACGAATTAACTAAATTTTATTTTGACCGTGTGATATTTTATATCACTTATGTCAAGCTGATCCAACTCTAGCCAAAAATAGTCTTCCAATATGGCACGGGGTAATATGGCTATCATTTTCATTGACGAAAAAATACGGTCCAATCACAAGTCTGGTATGAAGTCACTATAACACGGTCACTTTTGTGAATGCCCTTTAGGATTTTCTTCAAATGTTTGCAAAGTTCTTAAGTTAATTTGATCTTCTAAGGGTGTATGCCAGGATCTTTATGAAAAATTCGCGATAATTACAAATTCTTGTGGAACCGACGGTATATCTAATTTTATGTTCAAGCAACTCCCATCAATGATACTTACATATACCACTGAACTAGCTGATCCTTTTCAGCAGTTGCTTCATTGATCTAATAGATGCTCTTCACTAATAGCTTTCGCGTACGATTTGATGGCGTACAGATCAGGTCCAACGATCAACGTTATTGTCATTTTGTTGCAGCATGACTCAGAAACGATTCAGAAGTATTGTGATGACTCAACTTTCAAATAAATTATCACTACGACCTCTGTTACATATCTAAATTTCGAAAATTAAGTAATTAACAATAATGCTACATTTAGCCTATGGAAAATTCTAAAATCCAGACACCATAGTATTTTTTTCAGATTTGTTCAAAGTCAAATATATCAGTCTGACTAAAACTCGTGGATTTTGTCTCGAGTGGCCACCGTATCGATCACATTTTCGGAAGAACGGCCTCCGTTATCATGCTCGTTCTGAAAACTTGAAGAAAGGGCAGGACACATTTCTCCCTGGAATTTTTGAAGTATGGCTTTTGTGGTTTCACAGTCAACTTGCTTTGATAAAAAAACGGGCATATTGGCGCCTTTTGATTTTCGCATTGAATTTTTTTTTTCACTTAACTACGAGTAAGCCCTCTAAGTCAACCTATCATTGACTTGACCCCTTCAGTTACCTTTTTGTGTAGTTTTCCATCGTCCAGTTATTAAGTTGGTAGATACTACGGAAAAAATAACAATCCATTTGGAAGTCTGAAGTTCAGAGCCTCGCCTCGTCGCCAAAACTCCCTGAAATGAGTGTGTTCCTTCCATGTTTCGCTGTTCTGTTCTATTTATTTTGGGTCCGTCCTTTTATTGTCCTCCCATCTATTTTTCTTTTTCCTACGGGTTTTCCACTCATTATTCGTTTGACTGTTCGTCCACTATCGATTCGTGTCCTGCTCATCATAGTCTTCGCAAATTTATTACTTGGACGATGGTTGGGGCTGAATAGAGCCCCTCGAATTCTTGATTTTGTAGTTTTCTCCATTTACTTGTTATTTCGTCTTATTTTCCACTATCGATTCTGCCTAAGTTTTTTCTTTCACCCGATCGCCACATTGTGATACAGCTATAAAACTTTTGGTAGCTGGGGAGAGCTCCGTGTTCTACGGCCCAACTGGATTACTTAGGGTAGGCTAGAGTAAGGTAAGGCTAGAGTTAGAGTAGGTTAGGCTAAATTAGATTTAGGCTGAGTTAGCTAAGATAAGCGTTGGTATTTACTCGTTAACCAACTGACCTATATAGAAACTGTCCAAGTCAACTTGCAATATTTGCATTATTGGCTACAACAGCAGAATGACCAGAGCTAAAACTTCTATCAATCATAGATTAAAGGAACCTTCTGCTTAATACCATTTCCGAACAGTCTTTTTCAAGGCAAGCACTGTAAAGGTGGTCTTGTCAGTATTACATATGATTTCGAAGAGTTGTCTGTGATTCAATATCGCATCACCGTACTCACGGGCCAACACGTTGTATTCGGACACGGGCTAGGATGTTGTATTCGGAAACTTGTCGATCTGGAGCCGTTTTGTCGACTTGCTCAATTTGGCCTAACCGTTTTAGACGTTGAATCCGCAGACGCTATACATCCCGTGATTGAATATTCTTCATTATTCCTGGTTAACACAAACTGAGCCAAGATCGTGCGCAGAATTTATTTTGCGAAAGGGCTGCATGTATAGTAGAACAGGAATGATTAGGATCTGAGCCGTTTTCTGGGCCGAAAGACACAACTGTTGGGAACTTATGAGGTTGGGTAGTAAATATAATTCTTCACGACCAATGATGTCAGTGGTGTGCGTCCTTTTATATAAATTATACTACATTTTGATACTGAAGATGACACTATACAGCTCGTCTTTACATACGCTATCATATGCCAAATATATACCACACTGTTGAGACTCTACCCAACTCATTCATAAATGGTTTCAGGCAGGAGACTCAATCTTCTGTTGGCTCTATAATCGCAACAATCAAAGGGGTCGCATAGCTTTTTTTCAGACATGGCAAGCAATGCTAAGGTTCTGTTCATTTTACTCTGATCATGCAGCTGCCTATGAAACTTAGCGGGCTCTCTATGGTAGCAGTTTTGTAAGGCTTGGGTTTACTTTAAGCTTAATTTCGTGCAAAAATTTATTTCGCCTAGGTTATGGGAACGGAATTAGTAATCGCCTTCATCCATAGTGAATGGACATTCATCAGACTCATCATCGCTGTTTCATACTCTCCGCATCGTTTTAATGAGTGATCCAATCAGAATCTTGTATATTATCGAAAATTATCTGTAAATTAGATATCATACAATATAAGTGGACGTTTTAAATATTTTCTGTTAGTGCAAGAGAATGCATTTTTAAAATAGCTACTTTTAATATTAAGAGTCTGCCATCTAACGTTTTTTTTTTCAAGTAGTGCTTATTTCGTGAATGGTAACACTTAGCTCATGTCTGATTTGACAGATAATTAGTTTTATTCTTCCGCTGAACGAATATGGTTGTGTATACGCTTGAACAACGCTTCGCTAAGTGGGCCTGCGATCGACTTACAGAAGATGCCGATTTTGCCAAATAAATCATCTTTTCAGATGAAGCTCATTTTGATCTTGGCGGGTATGTAAACAAGCAAAATTGTCGCATTTGGGGCACAGAAAACCCGCACGCATACATTGAAAAGCCGGTGCACCCAAAACGAGCCACTGTTTGGTGCGGATTTTGGTCCAGAGGCATAATTGGGCCATTTTTCTTCGAAAATGAGCAAGGAGTGGCCGTTACAGTCAATGGCGATCGTTATCGGGCCATGTTGAACGAATTTTTGTTCACAAAAATTGAAGAGGAGGATATTGCCAACATTTAGTTTCAACAGGAAGGCGCTACGTGCCACACAGCCGAAGCTACACTCGATGTTTTGCGCCCTGTTTTTGAAGATCGCATTATCAGCCGCAGAGCTGATGTCGTTTGGCCACCTTGGAGCTGCGATTTGACACCGTTGGACTATTATTTGTGGGGTGCCGTCAAAGATAAGTGTTACGCCGACAAGCCAGAGACAATTGACGCTTAAAAGGACAATATTCGTGAAGCCATTGGTGAAATACAGCTGCACACAATCGATAATGTGCTTAAAAATTGGACCGATCGTGTAGGCTACTGCATGGCCAGCCGAGGCAGCCATTTGAATGAAATTATTTTCCATTATTAACCGGAAGGATTGTACTTTCAAATAAAAAAAGAAATTTGAGAAAATATTCAGTAGTTTTTTTTATAGCATTTTCAAAAAAAAAAAAGTTATTTGGCGGACCCTATATTTTATTGTTGGACTGAAAGAAACACTGATTCATATGGACATTTGGGGAAAAGTTATGGTCAATTCATTTCGTTTTACTAAAGGAACAATTCATAACGTAAAGTTAAGGATATTTGGAGACAATGAAGTCAGGTTAGGTGAGTACTTTATCGCAGCACACGTTGAGAGGGAATATTGCTGTTGCGAGTTTGTATGGCCTCGCAGAATGTGGCCCATCTTTGGCCCGTAAGAATATGGCTTCCTTTGATCCTTTTTACATAAGTGCCGTTGAAAAATCTAATTAAGTCAAAAATTGAACCCTAGAGTTAATAGGCAGCGAAGAATTTACGTAGGGTACTAGGCAGCATACGAAGTCGAAGGGCGAATTGATGCATTGTGGCAAATAATCAACGGCAACCGCCACAGTCTAGACAATATCTTTGCGTGAACTTGAAGATATTGATGTGAAAAAGTTTTGGTGTTAGCAAGGCCGTCGTATTATTTTACCTTGCGGTGATTTTAAGTAGCCACTAATATCATGCGAATTAACGCTTTTGGGTTTCTTTGTGGGTTTTTCTTAAAAGTCGCATTTACACCAATAAACCTGTAACCTTGGTGAATTTAAAAATTAACATCCCTCAAGTTACTGCTGTGGAAGATATAGAGGTTTCCATGTATCAGACTTTTTCTTCATTAATAATGAACAATACCAGATATACTTTCTACGAAAATAAGATAATATTACATTTAGTGGAGTTTTCTTTAAATAAAAGTTAAGAAACTCGAATTGGATTAGCCTGTAGTTTTCAATTAGTACGCGATATCCGGGTCTTCATGCCACTATTAAGGTGCCTTTAAGGTGCTCTTTGTTGAATTTAGAAATACTATTCGAGAATCAAAACAATTAACAAAACGATGACTTGGTTGATTGATTGATTTACTTCAATCAAACGCGTATACAATAAGCTATCCACAAGGCCTTATTACAAAAGCCATTTTGGCTTTTAGTAGTTGATTGAAATGTACCAGAAGTAGGTAATTATCATTAAAATTCTTTCAATCCAAACACGAATGCTTCCCTTCACTAACCAACTGGTCTAAATAACCATAAAGCTGTCTGACGATTGCACAATCCAAGCGTGTACAAGCAAACAATGCGAACAATAGACAGAGCTGCGTTGATTGACCATCAAGAATGCAAATGCAACCAGCAACACCTCTATGATCATGTGTAATTCCATTTGCTCGAGAATATTGCAAGGAATGCGACATCCAAAAATGGGATACATTTTTCACCATAAACTGCACAAACAACATTCACTCGGCTGTAAACTAATTTTAATTAAAAAAAAGCGCAAAAAGAGAATTTACGAAAATAATTGAAATCCACCAAACTAGTTCGGAGTCCATACGCATTGTCGATTGCCGTAGGTGGAATTCTACCAAACTCCCGCCGACCTGCTCCACACTTCACTAAGATTAGATCCGGATAAGTACGTTCGCTTATTATTAAGATTAATCTCCAAAAATTGCACATCGAGTGACAGCTGTGCAAGTCAGTTCATTTCCATGAGATTACAATAAATCTTGCGGAGCAGGCCCGCCAGCCAACCGATCTAGCGGTGATAGTTACGAATACGCACAGCAACTGCAATACGCATATGCATCCGCCCATTGTACCGTATATGTGATTTATAATAGCTACACATATGCCTTCGGGCACACAAGTCGTGGTTCTGGCTCGGGTTACGATGGTTTTCCAGCCTACCGTAACGACTAGAAGGCGTTTGACGTAGTAGGAGGCCTAACCGATTAACACCATTAACACGATCTAACATCATCAATCCGAAGCTGGGAAATGGATTGAGAGGATTTATGATTTCAACTTGTGTTAATAGGCGTCGCTTATGGTGTTCTGCACACTAGGTTCGAAGCAGTCACTACGCACATGTAACCATTCATGTCGGTGCAACAAGTACATGATCGGCAATACCCAGGTGGAGTGGACCCATTTGAGAGTAAATTACCGGCGGATCTGTACGACTTAATTGAAACCGATGTTAGTTTTGATTCGAGAACATACTCGCTGATGGATTGGTTGAAGGACTACTGGCAGTAAGATTGAAGGCTGTTGGCAAATTAAGCCGTTTATGGAAAGATCTTCAAGCTATTTGGATTGGAAACGGCAATTTAAATAATCTTTAGGAATAGTATTGTGAGAACTGGAACAGATGCCGGCTAATGAGTTTAATCATAAAATGAATTACTCGGGGGAATTACAAATCGCACGCATACCTGAATAAGGCGATTGGTTTGTAAAATAATTTTTGAATTTCAATGGGTATAATGGCACTGATTTTTTACTAGGAAAGATAATAGGTTTTCCAATTGGGTCATAGCTATTTTGCATTTAAATGCAATGGTACTGTTAAACTTTTTTTTCAGGATTTGCCGACGTTAAACAGTCTGCCAAGGCTTATGTTTTTATTACAGTGGTGTTCAATAATCGAGAGCAGCTAATATCCCTGGAAAATTACTTCCGAAATTCTGAGTCGGTGATCGCAATTCTAAAAGAGTCTACTTTAATTTTCAGTCCCATCAGATACGATGGTCGTGCTATAGTGGATGGTAGTGAATAAGGTGCTTTAGTTTAAAATGTTTTTATAGGGAAACCATGTATACGAGTATATAAAATGTTCAGATGTGACCGCCTAAATGCAAATAGCACAAGGTGTGGCTGAAGGGCAAGCTCAGAGAGTGTGCATTTAAAGAATAAGTTGGATGAAGTATCAGGTCACACTATACTGGGGTGCGTTGATATTTAAGAATACTTCCAACAAAATATTTATGACTCTTGATCAGTTTTTTATTATATAATTTCGCGTCGAATAAAACTGATTCACAGTTAGCGTCTAAGATTTTTCACAAATCCCCAGTCGATTTTTCTTGTAAAGTTATTATCTCGAGATACACAAGACGAAAAATGAATTATAATACGCGTGCATAATTTCATATGCTTTAGGACATGCTACGCCTGTGCATCAGTTGTCTCTGCTACTTTTGCAGCTTCTTCTGGTCTTCTTCCAGTATTCCTTCTATCCCACCATTCGTCTGATAGAATCAGAGAGTGAGACCATCTGCCCATGATAGTATTATTCCAGTGATTTTGGTATAGAACCATGGAGCGTGTTATTAATTCTACTTCATCTTCAATTGACATGGACAGTTTCCCGAAACAAACCTCCCGCTCATCCTGTCCACAATTAATTTCTTGATTTGAATTATTCCAGCAATTCACATGTTCGTATGTGTTTTAAAATGCATTACTCCTAAACATTTCATCGCTTCGCTACTTGTGATAAGAATGGCCTCCGTTTGTAACTCTCCAATTCGAGATCTGCAAATAAAGGCTACTGCTTGATCTGCATGTCTGGCTAATTTGACGACCTGAATGCACTTTGCAACTTTTACGATTGCTGTGTTGACTAGAAGGGGATCCAACCCATAACTTTAAGGGTACTCCTGTGGTGACGTTATTATATCTATTTTTTTTTCTGTGTTATGTATATCCTTACATCTTATTGGTGAGGTAGTTGGGGACTAGTCTGAACAAATAGTAAGGTGTTTCCATCCTCGATCTGCATACATATGTAATATGCATATTTCAGCCGTGTTAAATGAGTTTTTTTTACATCTGGTGTCACCACTATGCAGTACTTTTTGACTCCTCAACATCTCTCTGAAATGCAAGATTTGAGTTCGGGATACCTTGAAACGTGGAGATATGTATGTCCATATTTTTTATCAAAAAAATAGGACCGAATTATACGACACGACAGTTATACACATCACGTTGAAGGAAAGGGACAGTCGCAGAGGAAATGTTTTGAAATTACGTCCCCCTCACGTGTCCTCAGCCAACTAAGCACCAACATGATTAGTTGAGGAACCTAACGATTTTCTAATGTCTGGAATGATAACTATAAGAATTCAGTAGAGAATTTTGACTAATGATACAAGGAAAGCCAAAGACTTGACTTGACATCAGGGCATATACGGTTCGTTAGCTTAAACCTAGAACAATTTCGCCATCTACAATTATGAACGTGATTGATAAATGCAATCATTGACGGAGGACCTAACCAGATTTGTAGGCGAATCCGGAATAGCTTCATTTCCTAAAATATAATTTTTTTAATTGTTGTTGTTTCTTTATTGCAGCTAAATTATACACTGTTACTACAAATTCATAACATTATTTCAGTAATACATAAAATGCTTGGCAAAATTGTGTTGAAGGAAAAGTACTTGAAGAACTTGTTCATAAAAGAAAGTAAGGGTGATGGTGAACATTTTGTTTTACTTTATTTGCAGCCTATGACAATTGCTTTTAGCACACTTACCCCACACAGGAGAACCATAAAGCATAATTGCTTGTAATATAACCTTATAAATTGTAAGTTTGTTTTCAACGCTCAAGAACGAATTGCGATTTATGAAGGGATAAAGTGAGTGTTGACCTTGTTAATACGAGTAACTTGCTGGTATTTTGCCGAAGGTATTTTGTCCAGGTGGACCCCAAGGTACTTTGCATTACCCTTCCTCTCGGTCATGATGCCATTAAATTGGAGATTGTTGCTTGGCAAAAACGAAGCTTTTATTTTTTTGGTGAAAAAGATAGCACGAGTCTTTGATGCATTTAATTTAGCCTTCCAATCACTGGCGAATTTTTCAAATATTGCAACTTCACAATTGTTTAATCGTGGAAAGTCAGATGTATTGTATATAAAGTAAACAAAACAGGGCCAATCACGAAATCATGAGGCACACCTGCAACAACAGAATAGTCCTCTGAAAATCAATTGTTAATGTCTTAACATACCGTCGAGATAAAAATGACCGGATAGTTTTCACCAAGTAAGTCGGGAAATTAAAGGTTATACCTATGTGTATGAAGCAAACCTGCATGTCACACCTGCATGTTGTGGTGTATTTTAAAGCCAAACGGTTCTACTAGCAAGATATAGTGGGACTCTATATGATTGAATAATTTAATTTTTGTTATTTTTTCAATGCATTTGCTCGAAGATGAAATGCATTTGGCGCCAAAAATTCAAAACGTTTTTTTTCAAGAGGGGTTAAAAACAAGCATTTTTTACTATGAGAGGGAGGGGGTCCATCTCGTCCTGTTTAACCCTCGACCCGTGTACTGTAAAAATTCTAGTTATCGTGTACGTGGGCACTCAGTGCCCAATAAAAGAAGATGATAGAAAATTGCCTTTTTGATATGAAATCAATGAAAAAATGGCTTTTTTATTTAAATTCAATTTATTTATTTATTTGAAAAAAAAAGAAAAATAAAATTATTTTGTATAGCTGATGGTTTATGTCGGTAAGTGCAATCTGCTGCGCTTTGGTTTTGACGTAGAAGCGATTGATTCATCAACATCAGCCTGATTATAAACAGCTTTCATGGCTTCAACAGGTGATTCGTTTGTTACATAACATCTTTCACACATTCTTATGTAGTGCCTTGTGCAGGTGGGAATATTACACAGATCGCAAACTGCAGTTGTTTTATTATCTTTCTTTTGTGTTTTGCAAGATTCACATCTTTGCTTTTTAGTATTTTGCCGTTGTGAAGGGAATGGTAAAATGGTTTCTTTTTTGTGTCCTATCAGTGCCATCGCAGTTTTCACAGAATCTCGCAAGCTTGGTTTGGAAACCCTTTTTTCTAAGTGTTTAGCCGCTAGTTCCAATGATAGTTCTTTTATAAATTTTTTTCTTTTATCGGATCTCTTCTTAGAAGTATACCGTGTTGGGTTGCTGATATCATACGATCTTTATGCAGCTAAGGCTGCAGTATCTAATATATTATAAAATAATGTGACTGGCCAACGGTTAGTTTTCCGTTTGCAGCTGTAGAGTGTAACCATTTGGTCAAAAGTATCTACGCCTCCCTTATTTCTATTATAGTCCATAATAACTACAGGCTTTTGGGTTTGTTCATCAATATCCTCGCCGTGATGTGTAGTTGAAAGCAAAAGAACGTTCTTTTTTGTGTTATTTGCATAGCTGACCAACTGCAGGCATCGTGAGAAACAAAATATCGAACTGAATTTTGCCCGAGTTCTTTTGAATTCTCTTTCATTTTTTGTAAACTCCATTGGCAATTGTGGTTTGTTGCCTCTTATTGTGCCAACCAGTGTTGTATTTCTCATGGCTAGCTCTAAAACCAATGGAACGGATGTAAAAAAATTGTCAGTGGTAACATTGAAATTGTTATCTAAATAGTCTTGTAAAAGATACATCACAAGGCCATGTGCTATGCCATCCGAACGATCGTCACCAGGTTGCTGACCTAAATAAATCTTTCCCCGCAAGGGATAATTAGTTTTGGCATCTAAAACCCAAAATATTTTTATACCGTATCTGCCAGGTTTATTAGGCATATATTGCCGAAATGCACATCTGCCTCTGGTAGCTACTAATTGTTCATCTACAGTTAGCTCTTTTGATGGGTTATAGAGTGCAGTAAGGTTCAACTGAAATACGTCCCAAGTATATCTGAAAGCTGCCAGCTTGTCACTTTGCATGCGGAATGCCCTAGTTCTCGAATCGTCGAATCGAATGAAACGAGATACTTGCTCAAATCGCTCTAAAGACATGACAGCTCTATAAAAAGGCATATTATGTTGGTCAAACAAGTCCTTCGCTTCTTCTTTTGACGCTTTTTCAGCACCTGCATACAATAATATTGCAATATATGCATACACCTCATCTACATCCGTATCATACCATCGACGAAGAATCTTTGGTGTTGCTGACAAACGATTTTCTTCATAGGCTCTCTTCGCTTTCCTGTTTGTGTCTAGAACGATATTACTAATAATATTTGGGCTAATCAATTGTCTAAAAGCATCTGATTTTTTCGAAAATATCTCCTTGCAACTTGGCTCATGAATTTTTCGTTCATTTTGAGAAATTCTTGCTTTAGATTTCTGAATTTCATCAGGCATAGACCACCAAACATCAGAATGACGGACGTTTCTAGCGTTTGGTCCAACAGGTTCATTCTCCTGACGTCGCTCGGCAGATTCAGTCTGCATAGGAATTTCTCCTTCTTGTCGTATGTCATCGCCAATTTGTTCAACGCGCAAATCAGGAAGAGGCACATCGGGATCATGATCAGGGTCAATATCCGAAAGGTTTCCATAACCTATGTCTTCTTCATAATCTTCAGAATCTTCCGATGGGTCACTTGGCTGATCGAGTTCTTCAAAATTATTATCTAAAAACTCTTGTTCAACATCACTCAATGCCGTATGAGACGATTTGCTCAAAAGATAGGCAACACGTGCTAATACATCATTTTGATCCATTTTTCTAAAGCAAACCAAAGAAATATTACATTACTTAGAATAATAAAACTCAATAGAAAAACAAATCACAAAAAAGAGCAAACCTATTTTTATATAATATGCAGTTTGATCGGTTCTACTGTTATTATTCACTTTTCTAGATTTCATTCACTGTAATCGCTAAGCGTTCGAAGACAACTGAACAGAGTGTCGCGCGAAAATCCTTTTTTATGTGGTACTAGCGAGATGCAGTCCACAGCCGATTCATACGGATCGCCATCCCAAAGATAAGCATTTACACCATTTCATCTTATCGCCACTCAAACAACGCAACAACGTGATATTAGGTGGTACTAGCGACAGCATCTGTACAAATAATTGCACTAATTCGTTATCGAAAAAGGGTTCAAAATAACGAAGCATATCCATCCCAGAGATACGAAAATCACTGGGCACTGAGTGCCCAAGTACACGATAGAGGTCTTTTTTTTTTGTAAGTCTGATCTACGAAGATTAAATACAAAATGAATTTAACTGGTTGTTTTCCGTGTAATTCGGCATCGTATGTCTAAGAAATCATCTCTTTCTTATTTGTAATAGACCAATAAATACGTTAAAATCCGATTTGAAATTTTCTTTGGGCACTCAGTGCCCAATACACGGGTCCAGGGTTAAGAGGTAGCGGCAATTTTAGAAAAAAAAATACTTAAAATGAAAAAAAAATAAAATAAAATACAACGGCAACACCTACAATAAAGTACTCTAACGGTTTTGAAAGCCAGAAACTTGCTCCTTAATATTAAATTTAAGTTAAATTATTTGTATAAATAGTTTTTGAAGAATTCGCATACAAATTAAAAAATTTGAAAAAAAAGTTTAGACCTTTTTTTTTTTAAATGATGAATAGAAGTGCTAAATTGGCTTTTTGTGGTCAATGCTGATATTAATTCTGAATCGAACACAAAAAACCGAATGGTCTTCTAGTTTTCTAGTTTAGAAAATCGAAAATTACTAAAAGTACTTTTTTATGGGATTTTTTGTTTTCTGGTATTTACGGTGATAATATGTATGTGGGGCATGCTGCCCCCCTGCAACCCCCCTGCTTGGCCCAATGAAGGAATTGGGGTAAGTGCGAGGTTAGATGTATGTATATAATTCCTTTGAACTAAGTAGAACTAGAAAACATTTTCTCAAACACACTGGCGTGCGCTATCGGTACAAATACGACTGGTGTTGGAGTTAACGTATTTATGGATAAAAGGCCATAAATCTTCCTTACATTTAGAGTTCACTTTTAAGAGCCGTCCGACTCTATCTTCTTTTCAAAACAACCCCAATACCACGATTGTCATCTGTTCGGTAACACGGCCTCTGTTATTTTTTTTTTTTGTAAGAAAAGTCTCGTCGATTTGCACAGTTTTTTCTTTGCCGCCAATGCTGACATCAACGTGAGACGCTATTATTTCGGCTGTTTCAAGACAATAGTTAAAGTAATCTATTATATAGGGTTTTCCAAAAAAGGACTTGACAACTTTTTTCTTAAATAAAACGCAAACCATTTGAGATATTTCAAAAACTTTATTATCGGCTTGAAGTACAATCAAAACATTTATGAATGTAATTCGACTTCGTTCATATGGCCACCGCGAGCCCGTTTACACCCAATTTGATGACTCGGCCACACATTTCGGCCGAAACGGCCGCTATTTCGCGTTCAATGTTGGCCCTAAGCTCTTCCAACGTCGTCGGCTTGTTGGCACAAACCAATGACTTAACGGAGCCCCAAAGAAAATAGTCCAGAGGCGTTCAATCGCACGAACGAGGCGGCCAATCGACTGGGTCATTTCTTGAGATAACACGCTCATTGTAACGTGTGCTGTGTGGCTTGTGGCACCATCCCGTTGAAACCACATGTCGTCCAAGTCCACATCTTCCAATTCGGGCCAAAAATAATCGGTAATCATGGCGCGATAACGCTGGCCATTCACAGTAACGTGATGATCGTTATCGTCGACGAAAAAATATGGCCCAATTACGCCACCGGCATGCAAACCGCACCAAACAGTTATTTTTTGTGGATGAAGTTTTCATGAAGCACATGTGGATTTTCACCCGACCAATAACGCATATTTTGCTTATTGACGAACCCATCGAGCCAAAAATGAGCTTCGTCACTGAAGATGATTTTGCGATGAAATTCATCATCTTGGCGCATCTTCTCCAGAGCCCAATCGGAGAACGTACGTCGCTTCAAATGGTCCATCGGCTTCAATTCTTGAGTCAGCTTGATCTTGTATGGGTGTAAACCAAGATCCTTACTCAAAATACGCCATAATGTGGTCTGAGCGATGCCCAATTCTTGAGAACGCTGTGGAATTGACTGTTTTGGATCGTTTGCTACGGACGCCTGAACGGCAGCGATATTTTCGACGCTTCGACCAACCCGTTATCTCGCTGACATGGCAACATCACACAACGAATATGTAGACTCAAATTTTTGCACTAAGCTTGTTATTGCCTGTCTACTAGGGCGAGAATTACGACCGAAAATTGGAGTTAACGCTCTTAAAGTTGCGGTCACCGACTCCGAATTTCGGTAGAAAATTTTTAAAATTTGCAGACGTTGCTCGTTCGTGTACTTTACCATCTTCATCGTGGTTGAGTTTACTAAATAAATTGACAATGACAGTTCGATGATTAGTGAAAGGGTGCGTTCACAAATTAAATTCAAAGCTGTCAAATCCCCATTGGAAAACCCTTTAGTAGATTTACTTAGTTCGCTTTTATTGTCGTGATGGCTCCAAGCGGTTAAATGCTAATTTTAAAATAATGATTTACAATAATATTTGAAAAAAAAAATTGTAGGTTAAGATTTAATTAATTTACCCGGATAACTGTGTACACAGGCATTTGATGACAAAAGAGATAATTATCGCAAGCACCTAGCGAATCTCTAACCGACATATAGGCCCATGGAAAAATGTGCCCATAGATGGGTTGATTATATTCCTACAACTTTTGTTACCTTTTTTTAGAGTTTTTTGTTGAGCACCGCTACATCTAACCGAACTTAATGTTTTTACATATTTCCACCTTCATCGGTAAGTTGCAACACAGTGGCTAGTTTTGTATAGCAAAATACGAAATATATATGGGGAATGGGGGAAGGAGGAGAAGGGAGGGGGGAGGTGGAGAAGCATATCCACCCCCCATACGTAGAATGACCGTAAATATCAGAAAACAAAAAATCCCTCAAAAAAGTACTTTTAGTAATTTTCGATTTTCTCAAAAACCAGAAGACATAAAACCATTCGGTTTTTTGTGTTCGGTTCAGAATTGATATGAGCATTGACCACAAAAAGTCAATTCAGCACTTCTATTAATCATTTAAAAAAAAAAGGTCAACATTTTTTTTTTCAATTTTTTTATTAAACTTTTGAGTTTGCCTGCGAATTTTTCAAAAACTATTTATACAAATAATTTAACTTAAATTTCAGATTAAAGAACAGGTTTCTGGCTTTCGAAACCGTTATAGTACTTGATTGTAAGTGTTGCCGTTGTTTTTTTTTCATTTTAAGTTTTTTTTTTTTCTAAAATTGTCCCTACCTCCTAAAGGGGGCGAGATAGACCCCCCCCCCTCTCTCCCATAGTAAAAAATGTTTGATTTTGAAACCTCTACAAAAAAAAAAACGGTATCAATTTTTGGCGCCAAAGTTACCGTACTTTCCCCAAGGAGCTTAATAGACTTCTTCTTCTTTTCCTTTTTTCCGGCGTCGTTGTGGTCAGAAGTGTAAGACCATAACCTTCCCACTTAACTGCATTCTTACTGGTCCGCTTGTGGGGTCCGCCGGTTCGACCTCAGAAAATAGCGGCAGGCTTCCCGGTTTGGGATAACTTCATCGCTGAGGCCAATCAAATGCTGGTGTTTTGGCATTTGTTTGCACCAATTGTTTTTTTTTGTTTTTTTTTTTTTTAGAGCTTAATAGACTAATAGGTCTATAACTGCAGGGCCTAGTGGGGTCTTTACTGAGTCTTAAAATAGGGACAACATTTGCAGTCTTAGGGAAATAACCTATTGGGTCTATAACTTAATTCGTGCGGTTTGCTAAGAGATGGCGTAACTTGTATTATTCCATTGGAACATGCGTTGGAAAGCTACTGTCATTGTACGTCATTTCAGTATATGTCATTCATTTGAAGCGTAAATAACAATAATTTTTTTTTCACTCAAATATGTCGAACTTTGTGATTGAAAAAGTGTTTTTGCGGGGAGTTCTTCTTCATTACTTTAATATGAAGAAAACTGCTGCCGAAAGTCATCGTATTTTGGTGGAAGTTTATGGTGAACATGCGCTAGCTGAGCGAACGTGCCCATAAAGTGGTTTGCACGATTTAAAAGTGATTTTGGCTTGGAAGACGATGAACGTCCTGCCAGCCAAAAAAGTTTGAAGATGAAGAACTGGAAGCATTACTCTATGAAGATTGTTGCCAAACACAAGAAGAGCTCGCAGAATCTTTGGGTGTCACTCAAGCAGCCATTTCAAAATGTTTAAAAGCAGCTGGATATATTTAAAAGCAAGGAAATTGGGTTCCACATGAACTCAAGCCGAGAGACGTCGAAAGGCGGTTTTGCATGTCCGAAATGCTGCTGGAACGCCACAAAAGGAAGTCATTTTTGCATCGGATTGTTACTGGTGATGAAAAATGGATCCATTACGACAACCCCAAGCGCTAAAAATCATATGTAAAACCCGGCCAACCAGCCAAGTCAACGGCAAAGCCGAATATCCGTGGCGCGAAGGTAATGCTCTGTATTTAGTGGGATCAGAAGGGTGTGCTGTATTATGAGCTGCTTAAACCGGGTGAAACCATCAATGGACAACTCTACCGAACACAATTAATCCGTTTGAAAAGAGCAGTAGCCGAAAAACGCCCGGAATATGCGACCAGACACGAGGCAATAATTTTCCATCATGACAACGCTCGGCCCCACGTTGCTATTTCGGTTAAGAACTATTTGGAAAACAGTGGATGGGAAGTTTTACCCCACCCGCCTTATAGCCCAGACCTTACCCCTTCTGACTACCATTTGTTCCGGTCGATGCAGAACGCCCTCACTGAAATACGGTTCACATCAGAGCAGAATATCAAAAATTGGCTTGATTCATTCTTGGCTGTCAAGCCGGCGCAGTTCTTTTGGGATGGGATCCACAAATTGCCAGAAAGATGGAAAAAAGTCATAGCTTCAGATGGGCAATACTTTGAATAATACTATTGTACATGTTTTTCTTAAATAAACGTTCAAATTTTGAAAAACACCGCATGAATTAAGTTATATACCCAATAATTTAAAGCATCAATTAAATATCAAAAAAAGGAATTCAATAGCTTTCTTGGGGAGATGTTTGAGGTACAAATTTTTTAACTGATCCGGACCAGAATATTTTTTTTATTTTCAGACTAAGGATAATATTCTCTAAATCTGCAAAAGATGCATTATTAGCCTCAGCTTGCACTGGAAGCTAATTAAGCGAATTCATGGACAACAGCTCTGCTTATACCTATGTTACTAGTCATATTGCTCCTGATTTAGTGAAATTGGCTTGCTAAGGAGTTAGCCTTTTCAGAATTAGTGAGATTTACTGAATTTTCCACTTCTAGGGCAGAGATTTGAATTTGGTTTTCTTTGAATAATAACTATATTCCAGAATGGCTTACTACATTTTTACTTTAGTTCTTGCAGCTTGTAGACTATTTTTATAGTAATTCCTAAAATTCACAATCAATGATCTAATAGTAGCATTTAGGGATTTTATTTCTGATAAATAATAGCTGTTCCTAGTTCTGAGAGCGCCGCGCGTGGCGCAGTGGGTTGTGTGTCGGCCTTTCACGCACAATGAGCGAGTTCGGATCACGATAACACCAACGCGATCGAATATTTATTTCGCGGCTGCTCTCCTTGGCGAGGTACCGGCAAAACCTCTGTAGCACATTTGCCTTGAAAAAGCTTCTCAGCTCTTGCCGTTCGGAATCGGCGTTCAATGTAGGACCCGTTTACTTGTGTGAAAAATAAATCGAACACAACATAGGTGAATAAGAGAATTTTGGCTCTGGTTCACCGTGAGCTGTAATGTCATCTAAGAAGCAGAAGTTCTGACCCAATTTAACCTTAAGATGTTTCTTATTTTATTATTATTATACTCGTATATACAACAACAACATATTATATGTGTGTAATCGCACAATTTACAATAGTCGTGGTATATGATATAGAATAATATATCTTTCAACTGAATAATTTGTTTTATATTAATGTTGATTTTATACTTTTATTTTTAATAAAATTCGAAGGGAGAAAAAAAAAACCCCAGAATTATAATTTTGAACATCAATAAAGAGTAAATAAATAAATAAATAAATAAAAAAATAAATAAATAAATAAATAGATAAATAAATAAATAAATAAAATAAATAAATAAATAAATAATTAAAT
This sequence comes from Merodon equestris, assembly GCA_958301585.1. Classification (NCBI taxonomy): domain Eukaryota; kingdom Metazoa; phylum Arthropoda; class Insecta; order Diptera; family Syrphidae; genus Merodon; species Merodon equestris. The sequence continues at coordinate 94,821,200 of OY284414.1, forward strand.
AAATTAATTAGTTAATAAATATAAATACAATTGAACAAGTGAATCAAGTAAATAACTAAACAAATAATTAGTTAAATAAATAAAAAAAATAATTAAAAATATATAAATAAACAAGTGATAAATAAATAAGTAAACAAATAATTGAGTAAATAAATAAATAAGTAAATAAATAAATAAAAAATTAACACAATTCGCTGTGAACATTGGCTGTCCTATGAACCTCATCCATTATGATCTGTATATAATTGATTAATTAGAGGATTTTCGGTAGTATCACATCTTATCCTAAACTTTTCATTGAGTTTTTGGATTCTATTGAAGATCAACTCAACATTAGCTGTTCGATGAAGATCTCTCGTAGAATGGTGCCATGGGAGATTAAGCATCATTTTTAGTATTTTATTTTGGGCTACTTGTAATTTTTTTAGGTGATAAAATGCACAAACTTGACACCCGTATAAAAAAATAGATTGGAAAATTGTTTTACAAATTATTAACTTATTTTCATTTGAGAGTAGGGATCTTCTATGAATCAACGGATATAATAATTTAATGGCAATACTAGACTTTTTAATTGTTCTTGCGATATGTTCCTTAAAAGTACATTTTTGGTCCAAATAAATGCCCAGATATTTCACAAAGGGCTCCCACGATATAGATTGACCATCAATTATTAGCTGATTAGCCGGAAGAAAGCAAGGTTTTCTTTTTGTAGTGGAAAAGATTGCTTCGATCTTTTGGGCGTTTAGTTTCATTTTCCACTTACTGAAGTAATTCTGTTATATTTTTATAGCATTTATAAGATTTGTCTCAACGTCAAGACCAATTTGATGCGACGAAAATGTTGCGGTATCGTCAGCATATATTGCTGCGTTACATGTGGAAGAATTGGAAAATCAGCTGTATAAATATTGTATAATACTGGTCCGAGGACAGAACCTTGGGGAACACCTGCGGCAAAATTTATCAAATCTGACACACCATTATTAACATGTACATACATACTCCAAAACATCGATTTAAGAGGAAACTTTGAACAATTTTTATTTAAAAATGGTGGGAAGTTAAAATTGATCAATTTGTAAATGAGACCCTTGTGCCACACAGAGTCAAAAGCTCTTTCTACAATATATCAAGTATTATCATACCTGTTGATTTTTTAATTGTACGGTTTCTTTCAATATACATAGTTACAAATTCTTAGAACTTGATGTGGAGTTCCATGATTTCGTCTGAAACCGAACTGCTCGTTAGGATCTATTTGCCGTTCCTCAATTATTTTCATAATTTTTTCTTTCAATACTTTTTCAAATATTTTACCTACAGCACTTAATAAACTTATCGGTCTATAGCTATCCATTCTCACTAGAGGCTTCCCTGCTTTTGGTATTGGAATTGTTTATGCAAATTTCCATACATCTGGGAAATATTGAATTTTTAGAAATGCGTTAATTATATAGGTGAGAAACTGAACACCTTTTCTGGGCAAATTCTTAAGATAAATATTTTTCATTTGGTCTATGCCTCCTGATTTTTTGGTAAGTAAGTTGTTTAAGTAAAATATTGTGTCTGTTTCGCTTATAAATTCGCTAGCGGGGGTTTGACAGTTAATAATGCTAAATGTTTGTAGAGCATGTTCTACGAGGTATTTCTTATTTTGATTGATTGTAATATGTGAAATGGAAGGACGTTAACCTGAATACATTTTTTTGGGTACAGATTGTTCGACACATTCTAATATCACCGTATTAAAAGGGTCTACAGCAGTATCAATTTGAAGTTGACTATCGATTTGGCTATAAACAAACTAACGTTATACCGCCCTTGACGTTTAAATTTATTCCAATTTGCATTACAGAAGTTGTAAACTAAATTAGTCCTCACAAAAGGAGTTGAAAGGACACTACAGAGAACTGGAATATGGTCTGCGCTAGGTTCATTTAAAACAGTAGGTTGGTTGAAATGTTCTGGGGTATTAGTCAAAAATAAGTCTTAAGCTGAACAAATTACGTACATAAGACGTTTTTGATATCGTACCTTTTTCTTGGTAAAGTGGAACCAGCTATAAAATATACGGCAAACACTTTTATAGAACGTCCATTAGCGAATGGGATTTCTATGCCAGGATTTTCTATGTGTTTAGTATGAACAATAGGAAGAATTGACTGTATAATATTTCTTTTGATAATAACAGAAACACCACCATCCCTTTTCTCATCCCTGTCTAGGCGATAACACTTATAGTTTCTATTAGACAAGTTAACATTTTCAATAACTCAATAATTTTATTTCGAATGCTTCTGACATTCCAACAAATGATTTTTAAACTAGCATACATAATTTACCTTGATAAATATCCTTAACAGCTAATTGTGCAATAGTATTAAATTGTTCGGATTGTTACGTACATTTTCCCAAAAGAGTAATCATTTCATCTGTAAGTACATTGATCTCTTTCAAAGTAAAGAGAACGTTGTTGACAGTTGGACCAGCACTTAAGTTGTTGCTGTTGTTGTTCCATGCGTGATATTGCTGACTAGAACATTGCTGCTTTTTTTATGCACATCTACTAAAAATAAGGAATGCTTCGATATTTTTCATGTCATCCTTGCGCAGGAGCTATGCTAATCTTCTTTGTATCGTTCCAATTTTAGTATATGTTCTGTCAAAGTAAAAACCCTAAGAGATCATCTTCCGAGCCCATTCTGGTGAGCCTATTTTAGGTTTCCCGGGATCCCAGACTAATCTAAGACTTACGGAAGACTCAATGAATTCTGGGTACTCTCCCGTTTTTTCATCTTTGCTTCACAAAATATTATGTATTCGTTAGTATTACGAATATTCCCGCCTGACGAAAAGTGTAGTCGAGCGTTAACCCTGCCGATACGAAAACATTTCATCTCGCGTTCAATATCAGGTCTGAGACAGATATCTGGAATGTCACGGAAAGCTGACTGAATAACTAAGCGACAAATAGATGACTGGTGTCATTGCATGTCTATAAGACAGCGTGCAAGAAAAGACTCTCATGCAGCCGGTAAAAATGTATGTTTTGAGCTATAACGTGTTTAGGTCATAAGATGTTCCACTAGATAACTGAAGTCGGTGAAGTAGATTTTATAATTGCTGTGTAGTTGCCGACATTTTTTACAGATGATAAGATCTATATCTTGAATTTATTTATTATTGTAGTTCGGGAACTGCCTAAGGTGGTAGGGGCAGTATCGAGAATGAAATGCACTTTGTTGCAAAGGAGTAAGTATGGAATATATCGTTTTTAGAAAGAAGTCAACTTTTTCTCGCTTCGTACATCTCAGGAACCAATGATGATACATATTGACTTCGGGCTAATTTCATTCAACACATAAGTATGTACGTAATAGAGCATTGATTAAATGTCCATCACCTTAATTTGGTAGTACTTTTAATAACTAAAATAAGAATTGTTTTCAGTTAGCTAGGCTTTATTCTTATGGTGCCAAACGAGAAGTTAGTAGTCTAGAAATACTTGAATCCCCAAGACCCTTTTTTATGACGAACCAAAATGTTATCAAAAAGTAATCGGAAATGATATCGCAAAACTTTATATTGTATTTCAAAGGAGTTTACGTCACCACTACTTCCCACTTTAAGGGCAGGGTACGAATACTATGTCGGAAATACGCCTTGTCGTTAGACACCACCCATAAATCACTCTATTTTTTTGTAATCCACACACGAAGCCTCTGCTTTGACATACGAGTGTCATGAGTCATCGATGGGAACAAGTGATAATCGGAAGGAGGAATGTCTAACAATTACAACTCAACACCTATTGCTAATCTTTCACCACTTCCCGCCGCCAAAATATTTGAACCCCAACGCATGTACATACATATCGCATTAATACAACTCCCTCGCCCAATCCTCAGGATCCTCAAATCGTTTGTACCCTAACGTTATACACTCTCCCACTTTCACACACAACACAAACCCTTCCACCTCTTCTGTTTCTCTTAAGATTCCCGTCAGTCGCTCCTTATCTTTCTTCGATCCACTCCTTTCTCCGATAGTCAAATTTCTTAAACACTTTGGGGCAAATAACTCTGAAGACCGATATGTCATGCCAAACTTAAGGGACAGAAGAATCTACAAAGACGTACGTCTCATGCAGAACTTCGCGACAAAATCTGCCTGCGTTGTCGGCAAAACTAAAACTAATGATACAATACTGCCGATCCGAACGATCGCGCTGTCCGCAATTCACAGCCACTCGTATTCCGTTTCAATTTTTCCGAAAAATAAACTCTACCTTGGCAGCTGTTAAGACCAACGAGACTCATTTTGTCGAGACTAACACCCCGTCTGGTAAGGACGTCTCTCCGACTCTGGTTTCCTAGCCATCATAACCGCCTTCTCTCAATCTTGTATCCGCTCCATTCATTCTGATCGGAAACACTTTCACAAGCAATCACCCCATAAGATAAGATGGACTTCGCGAAGTAAAATAACTAATAATCAAGCAATCACTTAAATTTACTCTTGCCCTATTCTATTCCAAAGTCTTAAGTAACCTTCTCCTATCCCTCCATGCCTATCTCTCTACTTCCGATGCCGGAACCGAGTGCAATCGTCTCTTATGACCGATCCCAAGAGTTTCTTCCACTTTATAAATGCAAAAACAAAAGCTGATTACTTCCGCCTTAGTCCTTGGGAAAATACGCAACTTAAAGGACCACATCCAAATCTACAAAATAAGACGATACAGTGGGACGTCCAACTATCGCCCATTTCTAAACTCTCTTACATTCCCAAACCCATTGAGGGTACAGTCTACGATACAATCAATATTCTTTCAATGCAGGTACGAGTACATCTTCTCTCAAAATCGACATGGGTTCCTAAAAGGTCTACCGACAACTTCTTTTTCTTAGTTAGCGTTACAGCTCACGGAGAGCCAGAGCCAAGCTTCTCGCATTCAGTTATGTTGTGTGCGATTTGTTTTTCACACAAGTGAACGGGACCTGCAGTTTAATGCCGATTCCGAACGGCGAGCGCCGAGAAACTTCTTCAAGGCAAGTGTACTACGGGGGGTTCTGCCATTACCCCGCCGAGGAATGAAGCCGCGTAATGAACATTCGATGGCGTTGGTGTTATCGGGATCCGAACCCGCTCATCGTGGGTCAGAGGCCGACACACTACCCACTGCGCCCGGCTGCTCTCTACAACTACTACTAATCGAATTGAACTTGTCTCACAATCCTTTTGTAATCTTGGGGATGGCAAAAAAGTAGAGGTTGTTGCCACATACTCGTAATATGCCTAGGTCGCAAGTCACCTGATCAGTAGAAAAGAATTTACTTTGGGAAAGTAGAGACGGGGAGGGATTTGACACGTTTCCATGAAAAAGAGGAACTTGGCTGCAGGCAAGTTTTGGAGCACCAGTTAGCAAAACTGTTAAGATCCGATTAAACATGGAATATTTTTGACCCTAGAAAGATGTCTCAAAGAACTTGTTATTGTCGGAGCGAAATTTTGGAAAGACGTTGATTGGAAGATAAAAAAAGAGTGGTTTTATGTGACTACCTTGAATGATGCCGGAGGAATTTGAAAAATGGGCGAGAAATCTCAGATAGAAAAATTACAATGTGATAGCTGTTCGATGCTTTCGACAAGTTTGGCTATAAGTGAGAGATTAGCAATGGAACGTTGATTGTAAACATCGTTCTTTGGACCTTTTTTGTCTCTGTATAAAAGAGGTTTTTGATATTTGAGAGAATTCTCTCTAAAAAAGGCATAATCGGGAAATTTTTAAGAGAGGAAGAGAAAGAGTGGAAGAGCCGTTTTTTTAGATATGGGAGCCAACACTTCTTCTTCTTCTTTTCCTTTTTTTTTCCGGCGTTGTTATGGTCAGAAGTGTAGGACCATAACCTTCCCACTTAACTGCATTCCTACTGGTCCGCTGTGGGGTCCGCCGGTTTGACCACAGAAAGTAGCGGCAGGCTTCCCGGTTTGGGATTACTTCATCGCTGAGAGGGAGCCAACACTAAGTTGATTTAATCTACATATTTTCAATATTATAGAGATAAATAGTTGAATTAAACGGAATGCGGTACAAGGAAGTCGTTGGCGAGAAATAGTTAAAAAGGGTAGCAAATAGATTGCCGATAGTCTTGGAAGGTTTCGTTATCGAAGATGACAGAGGCTTGGTAGCCATCAGTCATTCTTTTTTAGTTGACAAACTTAAAGAAGGACTTAGGATAATTCATAAGTTTGCTGAAAGATGTTTTACAGCCGAGTAAAGGGCAGACAAGTACAAAGTCATTGCAGCATTGACTACGAAAGAAAATTGCCAATAACTTGATTCTTTTATTTCTAAGGGAATATAGCCTGCAATTATATCAGAGTGGGAAAGGACGAACTTTTATGTCGACAGAAAAAGGGACGTAAAGAGGGATAGCGAAATAGTCTCTCTAGAATATGGATATTGTGTCATTAAGGGTTGAAATAGGTTCCTCGTGACAAGTCTTAAATTGTTGGTTTTTTTAATTCAGTTGGGAAAATTCGAAAATTAAATTTTTTGCACAGATATAAAATAAGGGTTCTAGGCTTGTAAAATTCCGACATAAGATTCTTATGCGGCGTACTAATTTTTTTATAAACTTCGAGTTCTTTACGTTTACACCTCGCTTCTTTGGAAGTCATCAGCAACTAAAAATAAATCTCAGGAGTAAGGAAGCCGTTAATGTTTCGGCCAATTGCTATACTCATACGCGGTGCTTTTTGGATAAACTCGAATAAGAAACGCCTTTTTCCTTATTATTAAGATTATTCATATGTTTTATTAGCAGCTTGTGTCGGAACTATCCAACTTCTGTAGAAGGTCACAAAATAAAGCGATTTATTATCAATAAGCTGCCCCTTCACAACCCGATGGTGTCTATTACCTCAAATATTCGCCTTCCCGGTCTAGTCAAATATCGGATTTTATTTTTCTGACCACTCACGTCCACGGAACATTAAATTAAACAATGTCAAACCTCGTCTTTACAATCATAACAAAAGAGTCAACATTAACGACACTCGACCATAAAGCGTTAACAAAGAGCAACAACTCACTTTAGACAATAAAAGCATTTTAATTATGTGACAAAGCACGAGTATCCCCGTATGTACAAACAAATGTCTAAGCATTCGTTCCGAGACCGTGGTCGGTCTTGCAAAAAGAAAAAGTCAAACGAAGACTGTAGGTCAAGGCGGTCACAATGCCCACCAGCCGCAGTTGCCATTTATTAATTACCCTAATTACGAGCGCAAAGCAAGCATGCAGATTAGCCAACAACAATGAACGAGTTCGCCTCTTCCCGACCGATTTCCTACCTACATTTTGTACCTCCGTAGTAACGTATTTCCTCAAGACACCGGGAGGCTGTCAACAGCACACCATAAAGATTGTTACTCAATCCACGTTCCATGATCCGAGTACGACTATTTGTACTGTCTTTCATGTACGTATACTGGTGACTGCAAACGATAACGTGATGTCGTTCGCAGGTTTCGGTGGTTTACTGGCAAAAGATTCGCATGAATTACCGCGAGGCGTTGAAACGAAATCGAAAAGGAAGGCAACCTTTTGAAGGTCGCCGCTCTGTCGCTGTCATGATATGTTCGTAGTGGGCGCTGGACTGGTGCTCGTACAATTACGTAACATGGGAAGCCGAGGGAACTTTATCACCTCACTCGGATGAATAATCGATGCAGATTGTTGCACAGAAGATTGGCGACGCAAGTGGGACTGGGTCGGGCTTTAGTGATCACTACTTGGAGATATGTGCGCTTGAAATATGACCGACCGCGTGACATTTTGTTCTCATGAGAAATATACGTTGGCTTACGTTTTTATTGTTTTTCTTGTGTTTAGTGCCTACATAATAATCCATTCCCCCGATGGGCTATAAAAAATCTTTAAAGTTATCGCTGTTGACCCATAGTAGTGTTCATAGTAATGCCCCTTGTTGATCTCTTCCGCGGGTAATCTTAAGACCCCGCTGATAACCAGTTGACGTAATGTTTTCAATCATTCGTTATCAATAAAAATCACATCTGTTGCCTAAGTATTCACTTGAACAAACGATCAACAACATTTTGCACATTTATCAATTCTCTGCAGACACATTTGAATAATTCACCTATTAAGCCAACGACCTGGCGCGCCCATAAATTAACAGCCGGAAAGATCCGAGATTTGCATAAACCAGATGCCAATCTTGTTAAGCTCCCTGTCGTAGGTTGACATCTGTCATAACACAAACCAGCGTAGGCCGAGACTTTTTTCAACGATTTCTACTCAATGTAAAAAGCAATCAATCTGCTTGTTGGAACGATCTAGTTCGACAGCTTTAAATTCCCTTAAACCGATATACCTACCAAGTTAATCTGCATTAGTGCCTTATCAATGTTTCCGATCAAGCTTATTTGTGAATTAAATAGCTTCACACCTCGCCTTCGTATTCGATAGGCCATTAAGTTGTTACACAGTTTGCAACTGCGATTTGGTAACATGAATTAAATTATCCTTCAATCGCGGTAATTACGATTATCGATAGTAGGTTGGATTGCATCGACTTGCACTAGCCCGAAAATGGTTAAAAAAGGAATCCAGATGGTGTCTTGTTAAATTTCGATTGACGGGGAATCGTGATTTATGTTACTCACCAGTCACCATGACAGACTGCGGCTCACTTGAGACATATGTATAGTTTGAGACACACCTGATTGATAAATATTACTTTGTAGAAGTGGTATTACCTTGTGGCGGCTACGTGCCAGTGAAGGCATGTATCTGTGCATCTGGAAATAAATCACGGTTTAGGAAATCGCTCAGTGTATATGATTCGGGACTAAATTGGCGTATATGGCGGTGTTGGGCTAGTGGGTGTGGATAATTTGTAGGTTTAGGCAGGAGAGCGTGCTTTTAGGCAAGACTGATTGTGGAATAATTTGTGTTCTATACAAGGAATAAGTGATGTGAATGGAAACCGAATGTGGGTTTGTTCCGCTTCGAGGTATGTTATTGTCTTAAGTTCATAGATTATCAGCTCTGGGATTATACCTTTATGATGATTACCTGGAACTCTTTTCTTATACAATGAGTAAGCCAGTCGGTCACTCGCATTATACCTATATTTGAACGTCCCTATAAATAGAATATATTTAGGAATAGAAGAGCGGGAAAATTAAGTAGAAGTCAGGTCGATTCCATAGAGATCGACAGAAGGTTGAAGTTGGAATTAGTTCGTAGCGTTTCACCAGAGTTTTGTAGAGAGTGATGAAAGTGCTGAAGAAAGTCGTTATATTTGACCATGCTTTAACTGAGTTATCGTCTTGAAAGCAGTTTGCTCGTTTTAAAACCTTGAAAAACGACTGGGAGTGCCGTAAAAATTCAAAAACGGAAGTTTGAGAGAATTGCTCTATAAAGGCTCATGTCAAACAAAAATTATCCGAATCGTTGGGAGTTGACTTGTAATTAAGAGAAAAACGCCTTGAAGCCATGAAAATGATTGAAACATAAGGAAACTTGATCCCATACAGATTGAAACGAGGGCATCGTATCCCAGCTGACAAAAGTATCGAAGGTCATATGCCATTGCACGTCACAAAACTTGATTTGAAGTCCCCGTAGGGACACTTTTTAACGATTTAATGCAAGCCTTGACAACAAACAAATTATATAATCAATAAATATTTAATATCAATTAGGAGGAATAAAATAAAGGGGAGGATGAATGGATGCGGCAGAGAACATTTTTAAGACAGGATTTGGTTAGATAAAAGTAGGTTTGGTCGATCGAAAATATTGGTGTTGATGCGGAACCGGCGCCGAACCATGAGCACGAGATGGTTTTTTAACACCAAATAGTGAACATATTTAGGATATAATATAAGATAAGATAACTGTATGGAGATTTTCATATCATCAGCGTGCACGGAAAGATGAGAGTTCTTTAAACACTTCACATCATTAATGGTAAGGAGAAATGTCAATAAGCGGATCAGAAATAGAAGACCTGCCAATAACGTGGAGAAAATCCAGAACAGTGAATTTAAGAAGCATAGTTTGATGCGGGATTTTGTCGTAGGTCTTGCTGAAGTACTCGTATATGACCAGGAGCTTAATTTCCTTACATATATTGGCGAAATAGCTCGTTAAGTGACTGTTCAACTGTAGTAAGTTAGTAAGTCCTGGCCATGACTACTATAACCCTTCATCCAATAAGAAGTATCATTTTAAATCTTGCGCCATTGTTAAGTCGTCAACTCTTAATTATCATTGTGATAAGTTTTGCTATACAATGTGTTGCAAACGCTTCGTAAAGTTTTTCGTCAGCATCAAGTCTGGCTAAGTATGATGAAATTATATAATGATTGAAGACTCAGATGTATTCTTTTGGACAAGATCGAAATATTGATAGTTTGGTATAGTTTTGGCCTGACGGTGTTCTTGGGATATAAGTATATATTTTTTTTAAAACATGCGCGCACTCACGGTTTAATAACCTTATCATGTCGGCGACACAGTGGGGGCAGAAGGTAAAAGGAAAGAGGGACAGAAGAGATGCCGATGGACATTGGTCTTAAATGCTTGCACGTTGTACTGAGTGGGAGAGACCGAATCCGTTAGGAAACTCCAGATTCGTGTGGTTCGGTTGAAGAAGGATTTTCTATGTTTGACAGTACGTCCGAAAGTGGGCTTCCGAGTATATTAGCATTCCTAGAGAGACGTGAGTTACGGGAAAAATGTTGAAGGAATGCAACTGGCTATATCATCAGAGCATTTTTATAGAAGTAACGATAAGACAGGGAAAGGCAGGAAACATTCCCACGATGTTCTAGCGAATTTAATTTTTTGGTAATGCCCTATTTACCTATCAGTCTTATCGCGAGATTTTGTATTCTCTTTAGTAGGTTTAATGAGGCCTTGGATGCACCAGAGCAGGCATGAGCGCGAATGAACGCATTATAGAAATATTTCTTGCATCTGCCTAGGCATTTCGCAGCATTCTTGGCGACACTGAATGTGTGGTTGTTCCAATTAAAATTGTTAGCAACACACATACCCAGTACGGAAAACGTTTCGGTTTCTGAAATGAAAGTGCCATTCATGGATAATGGCTGGAGGTTAGTGATACGCTTTGACGACAGGAGACAGCACTGTTTACCCCATGCAATGATGCTATCAATATCGGAATTGAATGAGCTTCACATACGCTGCCACTCACTGTTAACAGCCGAAGAGCAAGATCGTAAAGTAGTGAACGAATATAAGGAGCTATCGTCGGCGAAGGGGTGGATTGGATTAGTAGTGACAGACAAGAGATCACTTATAAAAATGAAAAAGACTTTTGGAGACAAGACGGAGCCCTGGGGAACACCAGCGTTTAAGAGATGGATGTCAGACTTGAATCTTGATTGAGACCCTGTCAAATGCTTAAACTATTTTGCTTTCTCCTGCTTGGTGAAGCGAGCGATTCCACTTTTCGGTAAGATATGCCATCAAATCGCTAGTGGATCTGTTGCTACGGAAACCATACTGTCGGTCATTGAGGAGTTTGCGTGTTTCAAGATAGTTCATAAGCTGATGGCTAATCAGCGTTTCCATAACCTTGGGAAAATGGGACGATAGTGTAATTGGCCGATAGTTGGAGGGAGGAGAGGATTCGCCTTTTTGGGTATAGGCTGGGCAAATTCTGTTTTTGATCTAATTGGAAATAGCCCAGAACAATAGGAAAAATGAAAAAGCGTACGCAATGGTCTTGATAGCGTAGAAGAGCACCTCTTCAGAACTATTGGGGCAATACTATCTTCACCAGCGGATTTGTTCGACATACACAAATCCTTCTTTGAGAATCTTTGCCTTGCGACGGTACGAGTGCGGAAGCGGACTTGTCCCATGGTGGAATTGACTATACTCGTACTCTAGAACAGGGGGAGGCAAAGTAGAAGACGGAAGCTGTAAACTGGCTGCGAAGTGAGCAGGAAGTAGGTTAGCTTTGTCTAAGGGGGTGACAGCTGGAATGTCATTGTGGATGAGTGTTGGTATTAACGACGCAGTTGAGTTTTTTATATTTTTTTACAAACGACCAGAAACTTTTGCTACTTTTAGGGCATTGCAGGATTATGCAATGTTGTTGTCAATATACTAGTAAAAGCTTGTGTTTTTATCATTGTAAAGATCCTGACCGGAGCTTTAAGAGCACTTACATCAATTCTCATTTAAAAAGGAACTAAATCAGTCGATTCCACGTCATTCACACGAATCTTTCTGTCCGCATTGTGACGAATTTTGCAAGGACCCTTGCACAATCAAATTTCCCCGCGAACTTTTCGAAGAGCTCAAGAGCAATATCGAACCTAAAACTGACAATGTTTCGATTGATTAAAAACCCTGTACAATGAAGGAGCAGCTGACGTTCATAATCTTATTTTTTCAGTTATTGTACATATCACAGCTCGTAGCCGAGCGGCGAATTTCACCTAGCGTTCTACCATGATTTGGTTTATAATCGAGAGAAACCTGCTATTATTAATACTAGAACCACTGCGACGTTGGCATTCGCAACCATTAATATCCAGCCTTGTCAAGCATCACTAGAATTTTTTCCACTACCAACAGCCATAAAAGGAGAGAGATAACGCGCTTAAATGTCTATCTGGATTTGGTTGCTTCCGATGCAGGCTCGCCTTCACTCGACTCATTACTGATTTTGAATTTGCTAGTTATAGACTGATTTTAATATTTCACTAGCATCTTTGGCACTATTTTATAGCTTAAAAGTTAACTTAATGTATACACTCTGGTCGAAATCGATAGCGCGCGACGGACACAATATAAACATGACCTTATGCCGTCAAAAGACATGCCGTACAAGTGTGCTTGATCTTATACGTACATATATAGAGATTTCCTCGAAAATATAGGTGCAAGCCATTGGAAAGGTTTCTACTTCAACATACAATAAAAAAATGCGTTGTTTATAAATAGACAAAAATTACGCAGCATTGAATCAGCCCAATACAAGTTAATGTTGTATTTGGTCAGTGAAACGAAAACGTTGACCGCCCATGAATTCATCTGTAGTTTTGATGGCATCACAGGTATTCACCAAGTTCGACTAATTAGGCTAATAAGCTTAGTTGATGGTTGGTTCGGTCATCCTTAAAGCGCGTATACTACTTGTGGATCCTTTTACGGGATAAATACTTCTATATGAAATATGAAATATAAATTCAGTACTATTTCATTGATTGCAGTTATTTGGATAAAAGCGTTATCGAGATCAAAACAGAATGTAATGTTGGATCATTGATCGATAGTTATTTACATAACGATTCAGCAAATACAATGTAAAGGATTTTTCAGGGGCAGACTTTGGCGGCCTGTGGGGACCAGGTTATTTTGGTGACATTTGTTAAATCTGTTGTTTGGTATTCAGTTACTGATGCCAAGTTAGACGATTGAACACCACATCCTTCTTCTTTTCCTTTTTATCCCGGCGTCGTTATGGTCAGAAGTGTAGGACCATAACCTTCCCACTTAACTGCATTCCTACTGGTCCGCTTGTGGGGTCCGCCGAACATTGTGGATTGAACACCACATCCAAATGATAAAACTTCAATAACAAAATGAATGTTCTTTAGTGCGGACGTGCGCGTTGCACCTATTTTCTTGTAGACGTGGTGTACCTGCACCGACGACTCTTTAACGTTTGCTGGCTAAATTTAGACGACTGGTTCAGTAATCAATCAGCCAACATCGTCGCGGTCCTTCAAAGCTTACAGCAAAACCCGAGGCAGTCGATTCCTCGCCGTGCATAAGAATGCGACCTTCCGCAGATTTTAATTTGGCGAATTTTGCGACGGGACTTGAACCTACTCCCGTACAAGATCCGACTGACCCAGGAGCTTAAAGTTTATGACCATAGACAACGCTGTTTGTTCGCTAACGGGGGTTCGGAGTGTTTTGAAGAGCACCTTCATTTTGGCCGAAAAATCATTTTTAGCGACGGCAAAATTGCCGTATATGGGACGACACTACTCCACATGAGGTTGACCAGGTTATCCAATTTTTTAATTTCTTGCGACGCAAATTAAACCATATAGACTGGTCTGTCAAATATTTCAGATAAGGCGTTTCGTACTTCAAATTGCCCATTGTTTCCCTTTGGGCTTACTTGTATCAGTTTCACTAACTTTTTCACATTCTCAACCATGCAAAGAACGGCTGATGGACGTTTTCGTGGAATGTCGGTTTCTTTCCCACACAATACTTGACAGCACTATTCAATAACTTGATAGCCGTGATGTTCCGCGTTAGCTGTTGTATGGTGTTGAATGTTGTATGAATTGAAATGACCCAATCTTTCTACTCATCGAGGAGTGGAGTTCATCTCCAGCATATTTTCTTAGCTCCGATGGTATTAAGTCGATTCTTGCGGCCTTGTTATTCTTGAAAACCGCAAATGACGCTTCTTAATGACTGCTTTATTCAGAAAACCGTGGCTACCTATCACAACATTTGGGATTCCAGCAATTCTTATTTATTATTTATTTATTTATTTATTAGAAAATAAGGTGACATTCAGTATTTAGATACAAAGTAAATAAATAGTGTCGAATATCATTGCAGAGTATATCAGTATTACAGTAAGAATTAAGTTAATGGGGGTGACATATGAAAAACAATTGCACAGTTGCTAACACTAAAAATAAATATAATTGGAAGAAAGTAAGCAGAAAAGAGTTATATGAAAAATACTAACACATAGAAAATAGATGCAGGTAAATATACGTAGTAGTAATTAACAGCAAAACTTTGAATTAAACTAAATTGTCATATATAGCAACAAATACAACCAGTATGTCAGTTATAAACAGAAAATAATCGCATCATGAAATGAGTGATTCTAAGCTAATATAGTTGAAACTGAAAAGCCATTCTTTTATCCGTTTTAAAAATGTGCCAGATATTGTACTTGATCTGATAGAAAGAGGCAGCTTATTAAATAGTCGATAAGATAAAATAGAAAAAAAGTTCCGGAATGAGGTGGTGCGGAAATATGGTACAGATAACAAATTAGATGAGTTAACACGAAGATTGTGAGTTGATATTAAACGGAAATTACGACATCCAGATCTCATAAAAAACATTTTTAACACTTTAAAACAGTAGAGATGACGAACCGGAAGAATTTTTAGGTCACAGAATAAAGGAAAACTAGAACATCTACTAGGCTTACGACATATTTTTCTTAATACGTTTTTCTGTAGTATTAGTAAGGGTTGGATTTTATTAAAGTATACACCGCCCCAACATGCAATTCCGTACTGCAGCTTAGATTGAAAAATTCCGTAATATATTTTATTGAGAAGTTGTTTTGAACAAATTTTGCTTAGGTAGAAAAAATATCTAAGAGTATTTCGAAAATATTTTTTTAGGGAATCAATATGATTTAGAAAACTCATTTTGCTGTCAATAATGAGACCCAGGTATTTAAAATCATTTACCTTTTCAATTGCAAAACAACCAGTACTACAATTTAAGCTATGAACAAAAGAGCATGAATTAGTTACACAGTTACAAACAGGTAGTTTAAATTTAAGACAATCCGGTGCGTGATAGTACATATCTACATCCATATTAAACGAAGAGTGACTAAAAAACATTACTTTGGTTTTGGTACTTAACACTAATTTATGTTGAGCGAACCAATATCTTAAACGGTCTAGATCCCAATTGAGGTCAGCAACTAGGTCGAGGGGACCCATACAACTGTAGGAAAGGCCAACATCATCTGCAAAAGCGATGGGTTTACCTTTAAAATCCATCGAGAATAGAGAATTGATATAAACCAAGAATAAAATTGGTCCAAGGACAGATCCCTGTGGAACGCCCATGTTAAAAAACTTAACCGTACTCCTAATTTCATTAATTTTTACTCGCTGGGATCTATTTTCTAGATAGGACTTGAACCATTTAAGCATAAAACCTCGAAAGCCGGCTTTTTCCAATTTTTTTAACAGTATATTGTGATTAACCATATCGAAGGCTTTCGTAATATCAACGAATAAACCGGCGGTATATTTTTTCTTGTCAAGATTAGCCATTATGTGTGAGCAGAATTCTAGCAACGCATCTTCTGTTGATTTGCCTTTACGAAATCCAAATTGAGCTGGGCTGAAGAAGTTTGTTGAGGTAAGAAAACTAACAATTCTATTCTTTATAAGTTTCTCGAAAACTTTGCTTAGGACTGGCAGAAGAGAGATAGGCCTGTAGTTAGAAATTTCGTTAGGAGAACCTTTTTTATATAAAGGCACAACATCAGCACATTTAAGTACATCAGGAAATATTCCTTCAAAGATGCTACGATTAAAAATGTCTGACAAAACATTTAGGAGAAAACAGGCATTTGTTTTTAAAATGTTATTTGAGATACCGTCAACTCCACAAGAATTCGTACTTTTTAAAGAGTTAATGACTTTATAAACTTCAAACGGAGTTATCGGATTGAAAACAAAACTATTATTTAGGAATTCTTCATCGGGGTTAGATGAGAAATTACAAACACGACATACTGAGTGCTTTGATGGTGGTGAAAAATAACTGGCAAGATTAACATAATAAGAATTGAACTCATTTGCAATTACAGATAAATCCGATACTAAACACTGATTGACAAGGACAGCAGTAGGTTTTATAGGGCGACATGATTTATTAAGTATTTGGTTAACTAGAGTCCATTCATTCTTCAAATTACCTCTGGCGGCTAAAAACTGGGAGCGATAATAATTGTCACGGCATATAGGAATCTCTTTCTTTAGTTCGGTGCAAACTTTTTTGTATTTATTCCTTAAACCAACATTTTGTAGGTTCTTGTTACACTTTAAGCCTAGTTCATTTTTGAATTTAATTTTTTTAAGTAAATAATTTGAAATCCACGGTTTAAGTCTCTTGACCATAGTTTTGGGAGGCAAACTGGAACTACATTTTGAAACATGATCCTTGAAGGAATTAATAAATGCTGCACAAGCAGTTGAAGCATTTACACACGAGTAGACATCATCCCAAATTTCAAACAGAAGATTGTTTTTCAGTTGTCTTAAATTAATTCTCATTTTGTTGCTTAGTGGTGTCATTTTGTCCCTCTTTTTACCATTGACTTTTTTAATTAAGAGACCAATCATACAATGATCAGTCAATTGTAAATCTAAAATGTAAGTCAGACAGTTCGTCAGAGAAATTTTGTTTAATCTACCATAAATGTGATCTAAGCATGTATCAGATATTGGTCTAGTGGGCTTATTAATCAAACAGGCTAATCCATGACAAGATAATAAAGTCAAGTAGTTTACGATTATACTATTTGTTCCTAGAATATTTATATTAAAATCCTCCTAAAATGAACAAGTTCTTCGATTTTTCGTGCCTTAAATAGTTAGAAAATTCTTCTATAAACAATGAGACATTAAAAACATGTAGTCTATATACACAAGCAAAGACATACATTTCATGGTCAATTTCTACAGAAACTCTAATAACATCAGCACTTGAAATATCAGGAAACGATACACTAACAACATTTAACTCATCTCTTATAAAGCAACCGACACCACCTGTATGAAGCATAATTGTCGTTAGTATTAGCAAAAAATCTAAACCCGGGAATAACATAGTCATTAATTTCGAAGTTGTAAATCCATATTTCAGACACAAAGCCAATATCGGGCATGAGCACAAACGAATCAATATAAGAGACTAGAGCAGGAAAGTTTTCTCTTAAACTTCTGACATTTTGGTGTACAACAAACAAAGAATTGACATTGTTTACATTACTAGGTAGACAATTTAAAGTAGTGGTTTGACATTGAAGAAGGAAGGAAGAGTCATCTACTAAATGGTTTATATTCATTAATAAGTTAAGAAAAAAGAAAATATATTATATTAAGGAAAGATCCTTAAACGATTTAATAGAAATGACTCTTCCCCCATCGGTTTTTCTAACTAATATTTGGTTATTATTAAACCATACGTATTTTATTCCTTTCTGCTTTGCTGTCATCTTTGCCTTCATCAAGAGAGTATGCGTATATTTTGTCAGAGAGTGATTGATGTATATTGCATCTCCCTTCGTTGTTTTGTTGTTGTCATTACTGCCGCTTTTATTGTAGTTGTTGTTGCTGTTCATGCTAATGGCCTTGTCGTTGATCATAGCAGATTTAAGATTTTTCTTGTTAGCTCTCTTAGCAATCATTATTTGTCGTTTTGTTTTAGGATCACCGAATTTAACGCATAAAACAGATTTATTCGTCGAAGATTTCTTCACATAACACTTTTCAATTTCACAGTCAGGGACATCCAATGATAACGCATTATGCAATATGTTTTTTGTTATAGACAAGGCGTTATCATTGTTTACATTTGATACACCAACAATTTCGATGACGTTGCTAAGCTGTTGTTGTAGCTGCCAATTGAGTTTACTCTCGAGTGTATTAATTTTTGATTTTAAGTCATCATTCTCTAAACGAAGTTCGTTAATTTGTTGAAGAAATCTGTTGTTGATATCTTCCAAGTTTGCCAGTTTCAGATAGATCATTTGAAGAGTGTATTCGCTCCCATTATTTAAAGATGATGATGGAATTATTTCAACCGATTTTACACCATTTGAGTCCGTTTGATTTATTGCTGTTTTTTATATTGTTTGCTGCAACTTATTTTGATTTTTGTTGTTGGAAACAGTAGGCATATCGTTGTTGTTGGTAGAGTTTGCATTTTTATTACACGTCAACGGCTTTGTTGAGAGCGGCAGATGTGCAGAGCGCCGTCGAAGAATTGTACATTTATCGCAGCGAAATGTAGAGTTGCTATTTTTTATAAATTCCGCATCTTCTGGTGTTAGATTTACACATGTGAAATGAAAATAAAGCGAACAATCACTACAGCTTATCTTTGACGCAAAATTACGGTCGATCTTTTGACTACAGACGGAACAATTCATTTTTAAAAACGGAAAATAATAGGCAAAATAATATTCTAAGTGAGCTGCCAATTATCCGCTTTAATAAAGTTATTTTCGTTTCCATCTGCTTATTCAATTCCATCCTTTTTTATCTACTATACTTTTATCGATCCAGCCTATCGTAGTTGTCCAACAGTCCCCTGAGTTTTTTCGGGATTCTCAAAATTTATAGTCGTTTTAAACCGCGACTCCCATCGCCCGTCTGGATCTGCTGATCCAGGTGCCAGTTGACACTTCGCAAATTTAGGAAGGAGTACTGAAAGTACTTACTCACAGTTCCGTTCTCACAATTTCTTCACTCGTCATGACGTAATACCTCGCACAGAACTAGTAATGAGAAGTCCATCAGTTTAGAGTTAGAGTGTCAAAAGCAAGAAATTTCGATCAACGATCCTAAAGGTCTTATGGAAAATGTGAGCACTAGTTCTCTAATGAGAATATATCAATAGACGTTCGAGCATATACTTACATACCTCGGAATTCCTTGAACCTACAACGTCGGATCATTCACAATAAGAGCAAAAACTTGCAGCTTGCTATCCTCCTGAATTGTTGAGGACCATTCATCATGTGTGATCAAAAAGTAACAGGAATTTTGTATTTTGCATGTATTATCAGTCAGATTTTGCTTTGCTATCGTGTTCTTGAAAATCCATGAAAAGTTTTTGAGGATTGCTACCCAACCGCTGTCAAAGACGCTACCTGTCGCCTTTTATTTGTTCAGAAGTAAATATTAATGGAATAAACTGCAGCACAGTCTTAAAAGAGTTTAAATATTCCTTCTAATAAATCGACTTATATAGTATAGTATAGTATAACATTGGATTTACATAACGCAGCTTACCATATCAATAGCTGGTGAAAACGCAGTAAAATTGCTATGAATGGCAAAAAAGTTGCGCAAGGAAATAGCCAAAGAGTCGTTAAATGAAATCAATAACGACTCGGAACTACTTCAACGTTTCATAACAGTTGTCGAAACCAATATTCAAAATAAAATAAAAATTCCAAATGTTCGATCGAATGTGAAGCTCATGTTCATCATGTGTTTTGATTTAAATGGATTACACAACGGCTATTCTTGCTACAAGTTCAATAAAAACTCAATAAAAAGTACTGCTCAGAAATTTAACGTTGCTTATCTCAAGCATTTCGAAAAGCGCCTTGTGGCGAAACAGTCGATGACTTTTGGACATCGATAATTACTCGAAAATAATTGAATGCCGTGTACCTTTTTTCTATATTCCAAGAAATATCACTCTAAAGGTAGTTGTCTAGCTGGCATACATAGATGAGATTAAAATCCCATCACTGAGCTAAATGTTTTCCCAAAGTCGATTACCAGACGTACATTTGCGATATGAATGTCAATCTTGAAGGGGATGACGTTGAGGTAAATGAATTCGGAAATACTTTTTCAAAATTTAACATTTCTGTAGTTTTTTGAACATGCCTTGTCTGTAAAGGTTGTTTTTTAGAGGTACCCAAATTCAATGTAAAATAAAATACTTAAAGGTAATGGTGATGTCTTTATGTAATAGATAATTTCATGCCATTTCTAAATATGACTAAGCGTAATCATGATGTCCAATTTTCGACAATTTTATCGAGCAACTGGGGCCGTATATCAGAAATAACACGGCGAATGTTGAATGTTTCAAAGCGTCCAACGTCTCTGGTTTATCGGCATAGATTTGTGACTTCACACACCAGCAAAGAAATCAATTTAAAGGTGTGGGATCACAGGATCGTGGAGGCCAGTTCACCAAAACCAAAGCTCTGTCACTTCAATGCCATTCAACAAAGGAACGAAGAAGTCAGAATCTTTATAGCGCTTTCCATAACATTCTGGCTGACATCATCCTTTAAGAAATATAGGCCGATTATTCCACCAAACAGTAAGTTTTAATGGTTGAAAGGGCCTCTCGACAAAGGCTTCTGGGTTTTCTTCACTCCAACTTCGGCAATTTTGCTTGTTGGCATATCCATTGAACCAAAAATGAGCCTTATCGGAGAACAAAATTTTACGTTGAAAATGAGGGTCAAGCTGAACCATGTTTTCGGCCCATTCACGGAACCCACAACGCTTACGATGGTCACCCGGTTTTAACTCTTACACAAGCTGGATTTTATGAGCTTTCAAGCCAAGATTTTTCCATAAAATCTTCCACAACGTAAATGGACTTAGCTTCAATTGCTGTGTATTGTGACGAATCGACTCATTCGAATTCTCTTCAATATTGCACTCCAATAACTAGGGCAATAACTTCTTCTCTTCCCATTGTTTGTCTTCTTTGGGGATGCGTATTATACACTAGAGCGTAAATCGATTCATCGTGTTCCGAATAACTTGCTCAGATGTACAATTATGTCGACCGTAAAATGGACGTAGCGCACGATAAGTTTGGGGAACCGAACCATGACTTTCGAAAGTTCAAACAATTTGTACCCGTTATTCTAGTTTTAATCTATTTATCGTAAAATGGCAAAATGCCCTAACTATAAGGCAACATTCAACTGTCAAATTGAGAATCTGTAGAAACAGTGTTGCCAGTCTAAAAACCAAACGTCTAAAAAAACACCCTTAAGTACGCATATATTCTTCGAACTCAAACTATTGAGTAGTTTATTCACAAGAAGTCAAAGAATATATCGGAATCACGTGGACATGGTCTTGCCTTAGCGACGTGCGTCAGTGCGTGCATTTTGGCTCATTTAAATTGTGTCGTTCAACTGATTGGATTGAACACATATGTATATCCCACCCACCGAGTTGACGACACACTCTAATGAATTTTATGGTTTTATGCTCTCACCTGCAATTGCAAGTGTGCCTTTAACAACTTCCAATTTTAACGAGTCCACCGACTAGCTATCGCACACATGCTGCGTATACGATATAGGCAATTTGTCATTCTCCTCCCTTTCGCTGAGTCATTAATCTCCTGCAGGCATACGCCACCTGATCGAAATCGAATTATATGCACCTCGGCCTTCTGGACACCGGTTCAAAAACCAGTCAAAGGCTAATCCGCCTTTTATCAGATTACCCTTATTCACGCCATTCATTCACAGCATGACCCCGCAGCTACGAAAGTTGTCATATCGTACCGAGAAGTCCCAGCGCTAGTCATATCTGCATATTCCATCACAGTGAATGCAATCAATTAATGTTCTGCTACAATTTTTTTTTTGGTCCGCGTCGTCACTCACTTGAATCCTTCTCAGTGCTGTGCCCACGTTGCAATCCAAGTCGATCAAGGCGTTTAACGGTTGATATACTAAGGAACCAAAAAAAGAGAATTCAATTTAAACAGTAATTAAAACAAGGCCGCTTGGCAACAGCATCGAATAGCAGATTTGGTTAGCGACCGAGGCCTGAAATCGTAAATTGATGTTCGCATACCAAGCGCTTGTTCGTCGGTTAGTGATTGCGTCTGAAGCTCGAACAGATGTCTGCAATGTCACAAATGTGCAACGGCACACTGGCGTATGGGTGTGAGTCGCGCTGCGTAATCATCATCGGTTTATGGAGCTTTTATCTGGGTTGGCATGAAAATTTAATGTTAGCGGCCGTTTTCCCAGATTTTTTGATACATTTTCAAGTAATGATAATGACTTGAATCAATTAGAGCGGTTGAGTAATGTTTGCCTTTTACAATTAAGTTCTAGATACAATGTTGTTGCATTCCGTTGAAATTGGTAAATTGAAGAGATTTAGCTGATATGCATTATCATGCTTTACGACAGTTCCCGACGGGCGACGGCTTTATTGTTCACCTTGAGGCTTAAAGGCTTTGCCTTGAGGCTTAAAACGCATCATAAAAATCAAGTTTAGTCCGATGGTAAGACTTTAGCTAAACGGGATCCAATCACTTCGAAAAGTTTGAGATATCTTATCCGAGATCGCTCTTTTGACGCAGCCATAACATTCAAATCGACAAATTCCTTTCACCAGAAAAGAATCTAGCATCGTACGTACTCGTATCTACAGAGCAGCTTCAATCCCAGCCGGACCTGAGTCAGAAACTTCGCTTAAGGAGTAAGCGATAATTGTTCTTGTTGCCCACCTTTATACACATAGATACATTTCAACAAACACTACAGATCAAGATAGTCAGTTTCAACGTTTAACATCTGTCTTAGTCATGGTGGTAGGTAGCGTGTGAAAATTAAACTTCATGTAGACATATTCGGTTTCGGTTTCTTAATAATAATAATTTGTGACTGATTACAGATACTGCAGATACTATTTCGGATTTTAGTAGTACGACTATCAGACATGTGAATGACTTCAAATCAAATTGTTATAGCAATACTGACGGATTAACAGTGAGACAGATGGCAATTGAGATTGCTTAAAACGATTAAGACTTAATTGCCTTTCGTAGAAGTATGACTGTTCAACATTCACTTCTTGGAAATGTTACGGATCTACATGTAGTGAATTGAATTCGAATTATCGTAATTGACTGTTGAACTATGGGTGTAAGGATTGCGAAATTTGGTATAATGATGACGCAGAGTTCTGCTTTAATTCGGGAATAGGATCTTTGAGCAAAGCGTGATGTGCTCAATTTTATATATGTCCACTCCTTTTACTTTGGTTTATTTATCCAGCTTCTTACCTATGGATGACGGATTTTTGTTTTTGTTAAAATATTAATCAATCTACAAATCATTCTGGTTTATGTTTTTACTCACTAAAATGATCATCCTAGCATCCTGAATGGACCTGGCCTCAACCAATTTATATCGTCAGCCATGTCTAATTTGAAGCATTTTATAGTTGGAGTATTGCTGTCTTTGAGTTTATCATAATCCGCTGCTATATCATCTTCTCCACTCGTCTAAGCAGCCTTTATTCGACTTAGATCCTTCTCGATGCCTCTGTGCAATATGAAGTGATTGTTTTCATTTCAAACATTGCAAACGGGAAGATTGTAGTATAAGGAACTTTCTGGGCGCGTGTGTATTAGCCGGGTCCTGGTCTGTCATATATATTTATTTTTGTAACAGCGCAGACTTACCAGCTGGTCGGCACAACGATCAAGCTACTCTGTCCTCCTGAATACTTGTCGGTATTGGCACCTTGGTCGTTTCATTTGATATTGTCGCGCTGACAGTTGGTACCTTCTAGGTCAAAACACGAGTGGGAACACCGACCAATAGCAAGTGATATCAAACCAAGATCGTTTGGGCAAAAATCCGAGTCATGACTTTAACTGTCGTAGGTTTGGGGCCCGCAACGCTCGACAGATCCTTCCGGGTTAAAATCCAAATTAAATCTCTTATTTTGTGGTAAAGGATTTTTAAATTGGCGTTGGTAGATTTTGACGGCCTCTGGCAGCCAGGTTGTTTTGGTGACATCTGTCAAATCTGTTGTTTAAGGCTCCGGCCCATAGAATCCGTTGATTTCAACTGAGTTGGCGGATAGAGCAGGCAAGCATCGGCCCATAGAATCCGTCAATCCGTTGACAATTGTCGATGAGATTTATTAATTGATGGAGCGCGTTCATCTGAGTTATAAAATGGATGGCACGGATGGCCTTTGATCGCCTCAATCAGTTCTTTCTCGAACATTTTATAACATTTTTTTTCCGAGAATAATGTTCACTTTTCGCACACTAAACGACCCTCACCAACCGAATCGTACTTTGAATGTCAACCGAATTTGAAGTTTCTCTCAGTACGTGAGAGTTCCTAACCCTAAGCATTCTCTCAATGCATTCATCAATGAACGTGCTTACTCTCAATTCGTGCATGCGTGAACCTCAGAATGTAAATGTGTAAGCTCCAATATGTGAATGTATGAACTGTCAACGGAGCTAAAAGTAGAAAGTATCTCTACTTTGTCCGTTGAAGTTCATACATACATCCGTCGGCTATGGGCCACCTCCCATAAGAATGTATATATTCTACTTTGCACTCAATTGAAATCAACGGAGTGACAGATCAACGGATTCTATGGGCCGGGGCCTTTATTATTCAGCTACTAATGCCAAATCACTACGGCAAGCTGTACGATTGAACAGTATGTTCAATGCTAAAACTTTATTATCAAAATGAGTGTTCGTTAGTGCAAACTTTGCGCCAATTTTTCGGTGGACGTGATGGCCCTTCCCAGTCGACTCTTCAAAGTTTGGTGGACAGTTGAGACGACAGTTGGCGAATTTAGCATCGGGACTTGGGCCTGCACCTATATAAGATTCAAGTGACCCAGGAGCCCAAAGTTTATGACCATAAACAACGCCGTTTGTTTGCTGACTGGGCTTCGGAGCGTATGGACCAGGACCCCAATTTTTGCCAAAAAATCGTCCTCAGCGAAGAAGCTAATTTTTTGATGAATGGCTATGTTAACAAGCAAAAATGCCGTATATGGGATGGGTGACGTCATTGGTCCGTCTTTTTTCGAAAACGACTTTGGTGAGGCGATCACCGTCAATAGCAAGCGCTACAGAACGATAATAACCAATTTCTTATGGTCCCATTTGAATCATATGGATCTAGACGACATGTGGTTCCAACAGAATGGTGCTTTGTGCCACACAGCAAACACTGCGATTGACATTCTGCATGAACGATTTGAGGGAAAGTTGTCTCCCGCAGAGGTGACGTGAATTGGCCACCAAAGTCATACCATTTGACTCCGCTAGAAATTTTCTTATAAAGTTACCTGGAGTCGCTGATCAGGTATTAGAACAACAATCGGCCGATGCTCTGAAGGTGAACATAACACAATCCGTACAGAAATAGGCAAACGTGGGTATTCCATTACCAGAACGTCGCAGAAAAACTGAACCGCTTAGAAACATGTACTGAACTTAGAACACAAAAATTAACTATTTTTACGAATTATAATCACATGCCACAAAAAACGATTTTTTTTTTAACACTAATTGAATGCAAACAAAAAGCTAAACACACCCCATACTCGATCTTAATCGAAAAAGTTTTGACAGTTTGGTAGACATCGAATGGCCCAATTTACATTTAACTTCTCTAATCAGGGTTACCGATAAGTGTAGTCGAATTTTGTGAAGAAATTGGCACAGTGCAGTGGAAATCAACCATAAAGCAACCTGCGTTGGCAATAGGCGATCCTACTACATAGTAAAGAACTCTCTAGATCACAGATTATGGTCAGAATTTGAAATGATTCAGCAATCGAAAGTTAAATTTCGGGCAAAAAAAATTCAGAAATCGAGCACAGGTCATAAAAGTTTTTTTAAGATCCTGTAGGCCTCCATTAAAAAGAAATACGGACCCTAAATTAAGGCGGCAGGAGATTACGTATACTGACATTATTTTTATATATATTTTGTTGAAATATTTTTTTTTGAAATATGGCGTTCAAAATTGGGCTTTCGCGGTACAACCTATTAGATGAAAAATAGGGAGGAACAATTCGAGTCTTTGGCTTTTCAGAAGTTGGCTTTTACGAAATTATTTTTATTAAATTGTTAAAAATTTCATGAAACTAATGCGGCGTTCCGCAAGGCTCTATAATGGGGCGTTTACTCTTCATTATGTTGGCAAATCAGTTACCGTTTTGTGAAGAAATATTAGATATGTTCTTGCAGATGGGACAAGTCGTGTTGGACTCAGTAACCCGGTGGTGACAAGATTTCGGAATAAGTATAATCAGCATTAAAACGCTAATGCACGTCAGACCAGTACATACACTAAAAACGATTATACGAGTTGTGTAGATCAAAACGCGGACAAGGCGAGCCTTAAGAAAGGCGTTGCCCGCAGTACCTTTATTGAAAATGTACAATGCCCTAGGTTTACAAATGGAAATCCGCTGTTTTCCAATAGATGGCGTCAGAGATAAATGCTAGTCAATGTCTAGCTTGAGCATTTTGGGATACAGTGTTTCCCACGCGACAACGACGAAAGACTTGCAAAAGTCTGAAATAGAGTCCCACAATTCGAAAAATAGACAGTGAGTTTCCATTTGTAAATTTGATAACGTGATGTTGGAAGTGAGAATTACTTATAAAGCAATATGCAAAAGTCTTTAGCTACAGTGACCTTATACAAGTACAATTCCCGGAGCATGCTACCACAGACAACATTGCAAGCATCTGATGTACTGGATGCAACGAAGTCAACAGCACCAGGATTCAACAATTTTTATATCAGACGATAGTTTACCATGCAAACAGCCTTCTAAAACAAAAAAACCAATTAGATTTGCAGATTCCTTTTGTAAAAAATGAATCTTAAAATAAATAAAAAAATAAAGTTGCATTGAATCAAATATCGCTCCTTTTTCATGAGAGACTATGATACTACTATTTCAGGCTAGCCAAACCTCTCAACCTATATTACATATACCATTCAACCCATTTAGGTTGCAGCTTTTCATGCTTTTTACTTTCATTTCAACAGCGTTAATTAACATAAAACTAGAAATGCGTCAGCGCATTTGTGCAGCTTGTTCCCATAAATCGTCTACGTTCGCGCCAAAAGTTCAACTGCCATGTAAAGTCGAAATATCAGGGCGTCGGTCAGCCCGTTTATCGTAAGCACATCGGCAGATCTTTAATTCTATCTCCGCGACCACGAGAGGAACGAAAGCAATCAGCAAACAAATGCCAACAACTCTCTAAGCCGTAAACAATTTGCGGTACCACATCACGCAACTCAATCCACCACTGTACCATCGCACCCCACCCCAATCGTACCACTGACCACCTTCATCAGTCCATTCGACCATAATCGACTTCTTAGGAGCCTATTTTCCAACCTTCCGGTCGAAGCCAATCGGTACCACATCAACCATCGATCGGTGAGTCAACAAGAGTGAGACGCCGAAGGGGCTAAGCCGTCAATTTGCTTTCAACAATTTGTGACTGAGTTTGGGTACCTTCGCCACCGACTCAACTCTCTGCCATTTTGCCATTTTCCGATGTTTCTTTCCTTTTGTTCGTGTGCTACCTTCCACGATCCATTCATTGGAGTGAGGGTTTCTACCAGCCCCTCTCGTCCTCCCCTTCTCACTGCGTTTGCACTCGATTTGCCGCAGAAAACTCACAAACATCGAGTTGTATAAATACGAGCATTATTTAGCGAATCGGAATCATTCCAACTTCAGCTCTAGATCTCTACTAGTAACAGTTAACCAAGAACGCAAGCAAAATGTTCAAATTGGTAAGTTGGCACGAAGCTGCCTGGTGGAGTGATACATTTCGAAAAGGATATACGCTCGCGTCACATTCGTAATACAACTCGTCTCTTCGTTTCAGTTCGTAGTCCTGTCTGCTCTTCTCGCCGTCTCCTCAGCTGGATTTCTCGGTGGTGGATATGGTGGATATGGTGGATATGGTGGATATGGTGGATACGGTCTTGGACATGGATACGGTGTTGGAATTGCTGCAGCACCAGCTATTGCAGCTGCTCCGGCCGTAACTTACCAGGCTGCCCCAGCAGTAGCTGTTGCAGCTCCAGTTGTTAAGGCTGTCGCTGCCGCTCCTGTTGCCACTTCATACGCCAACACATACAAGGTTTCTGTATCCGCTCCGGTTGTTAAGGCTGTCGCTGCCGCCCCAGCCATCTCTTATGCTGCCGCCCCAGCTGTATCTTATGCCGCACCAGCTGTTTCTTATGCCGCACCAGCAGTTTCTTATGCCGCCCCAGCTGTCTCATATGCCGCTGCCCCAGCCGTATCATATGCCGCTGCCCCAGCTGTATCATATGCCGCTGCCCCAGCCGTATCATACGCCGCCGCACCTGCTGTCTCCTACGCAGCCGCACCAGCAATCTCCTACTCGGCCGCTCCCGCTATCGGCGTCGGCGTAGGCTACGGTCTTGGCTACGGATACGGACATGGTTATGGCGGTCTCTCCAGCATCTCACTGGGACATCACTAAGTGCGACGCGTGCTAACTACGATAATACTCAATCAAATGAACAAATCCAATTGAAAAAGAACAGCGAAAATCCCAAAATTCAGTGAACAGTGCAATGAGGGTTGTGATCGGAAGCAACGAGAACATTACCATATCGTCCCACTGTACCGCTTTTGTTTTTTCTTATTTGTTTCTTTATGTTTGTTTGTAAATAATGTTTAATCATTTTCTTATCTTATTTAATTTGTTTGTTTTGTTTTGCATTTGCTTTTGCGCGAATACATACATTGTAACCGATGCCTGCTGATTAAGTTGGAATGAGAGAGTGTGATGTGAGAAAAGCAAAATAAAATAGTTTGAAATGACTCAAAATCAATGTGTATTAGTATTATAAATAGTCTTTTCAGATTCCTGCGATTTTTTGAAAGTTCACGGTTGAAAAGGGAGTCTGTTGCCTCCTGATCTTGGCACTAATTAAAAAACAAAATTTAACAATAGTCAAGAAATCCTCGAATATTTACAAAAGTCACTACAGGCCAAAATCAACAGACGAACAATTTTGAATCATCCAACAGTAGCAAAATGTAGTACCTTTGTAAGAAGTGGCCAAGTTTTGGTCCAAATTAAAATAATAATATCTGTCAGATGTCGGCCTCGGCCCTGCCCACGCTGGTGTTTATCCTTAACATAACCTAATCGCACTATGGCCAATTCCTCTTTGAGAAATCTCAAACCCAAGATTTCTTCATATGGCAGATGCATTGTTTCAACAGCTACGTGACAAGTTGGCACCACTCCTTTAAACCAACTTCTTCCACGTTCATGGCATCTACTTTGGGAAAAAAAGTCACCATCGTTAGATGGTCGAAAAATATAATCCAAGTTCCAGACACAGACACCAGGACCCCATTGTGTGTGGTCTACGTTCTTCATTAGAACAACATTTTTCTCATGGAGGCGAAATATGTTGTTTGGTGATAAGTTTAATTCCTGTGATCATCTTGGAATGAAAACGACTCGTTTCTTGGCCCACTATACTTATAATATACTTGCGCCAGAGCTTTTCCCAGTTCTCTTCCAGCGATGGGGTCTTTATGTCCTTAATCGTGGCAAATCTTCGACCCTTGAGTTAGCAGGCGTATTATCGTGATGTAAAAGGTGCAAATCCGGACAAGAGCTCATGATGAACCCCGCTATTGTAAACAAATAATCTTACTTACGAGTACTTATCAGGCTAGCGACGGTTGGAGGTTCTGAGCCTTAACGAGAGCCTGCTTCCATTCATATCGGTCCGGGCACGTTGCTTCCAATTGAAGAGTCAAAATTTCCTGATGTCCGCGATCAATTGGTTTCTGAACCGGAGATCCAGTCTCCCTTGCCTTCTCGAACCAGGTGGCTGGGATTTGAAAACCGCGATCGTCAATGAGCTCGATGTAGCCGAGCCAATGCAGTCGACGGATTTTTGCCTTCCGGACTACGTCCATATTATTATACAGCTCGTAGAGCTCGCAGTTGTGACTTCGCCTCCATTTGCCCTCTTCGCAGACAGGACCATATATCCGACGGAGAATTTTTCTTTCAAAAGAGACCAGAATCATCTCTGCTTTGTTTCTTATCGTCCAACATTTGGCTCCCAAAAGAAAGACTGGCAAGATCAGTGTTCTGTAGAGAGTAATTTTGGACTCCTTTGTTAGGAATTTTGAACCGAGCTATTTTGACAAACTGAAGCAGCACCGGTTGCCCAAGGAGATTTTTCGTCGGCGTGCTGGGATCTTGCAATGATGTCAATGTTATAAGCGTATCCTAGCAGTTGGACGAAAATGGTGCCTTCCGCGTTGACACCTGTCTGCCTCACTATCCTTTCGAGGTATAAATTTAAGAAATCACACTACAGGGCGTCTTCTTGCCGAAATCCAGTGCGTGTTTGGAAAGGTTCATAGGTATGGGGTCCAAACTGCACAGGGCATAGTAAGTCTTCCAATTTGGCGCGACACATCCGAATTTCGTCCTGTAGAGCTTTTGACGATGAATGCTGTCGTATGCGGCTATAAGGTCGATAAATAGATGGTTGGTATCGTAATAGCGTAAAGTGTAGATCTGGTCTATTGTCCTTGGGGACTTGGATCTGGTCATACAGGGTAAAGTTGCTAACTGCTCTTAACCTGGTAAGATGCCAGCAACGATCCTTATCACTGTTTACTTCAAGTTGATATACAGCCTCCTCGCAACAACCTCTGGATAACCTTTCCAACAACCGTTAGGAGGTGAAGTAATGTATGCAGACACCGCCCTAGGCAAGAGGACCCAGGCTGGCGGTTGTGTGGGCGACTCAACCCACCCACTTAAAAAACCTATTGGTATGAAAGTAATCGAAGAAAACAGTGAACAACACTTTCACATATAACCGAACTTGGCGTGCCTGTGCGGCTTTCGATCTTCTGGTTGTCTCTTTTGGGATTTTTGGCCTTTCGTTTCTACGTTATACACATGCTTCGTCATCAGTGATGGCCCTTTTCCAGCAAATCTGGATCGTCATTCACATCATTCAATAGCTCCTGAGCTTTTGGTCAATATTTAGCAATTTCGGAAGGAAATTCACTGGCACAATGTTCAAAATATCTGAAACAAAGTCATTGGCATGAGCTAATCGATAGGCATATCTTCTGCAACTTTTTTGAGAGTAATTCAACGATTCTCTATAACAATTTTCTTAATTGCTTCAACGTTTTCATATGTTGTGGACGTATTAGGGCGTTCAGGGCAGGAATCGTCGTTAACATCTCCTCAGCCTAATGCAAAAAGTTTGTACTACTTATAAGCATTTTTTCTTCTCATAGTAGACTCGTCAAATGCTACAGTTAACATTTGAATTAAATTTTTATTTTCATATATAATTTAATACAGAATATTTGATCCATTTCTCAATAGCAAAGAATCGCCAAGCACACCAAAACACGTTAAGCGCTGGCATCTGTGAAAGAAAACGTTCTAAGAGACACGAATTGATCGACAACATGTAGCATAATAACTTGCGGAAATCTTAGCCTGTTATATGGCTATATACGAGTAATGACAGTAATGAAATTCAAATAAGAAGCGAATAACAACAGCGTACTTCATAGACTTTTAATAGTCTCAAAATAAAAATAAAATGAATCGATTGGTGGGAAATCCAACGATTGCCCCATATTTCGCCTAAATTATTACATTCTCTTCAACACGACTTTACTTAACAAAAATTTAAATTTGCTTGTTTGCAAGCCCATTCAGTTATGAGGATGATTGACTGTCGCTCTGATTGTCGAACTAAGGTATTTCATACTTGACTTGTTCGCCAATAGACGGATGAGGCTTTGCTGAAAGTAATCTATTGTACATCGACGACACCGCTCAAGCCACACGCAGACACGACGGGATAAAAGAGACTAATAAAGTAAAGTCGTTAAAATACTGGGTCATTCTAAAAAACTCAAAACAGGTTTGCAAAAAAAGCAAAAAGGTATTTAAAGCGTAAAGGCTTCCAGGCAAAGTTACAATAATTTACATATAT
The DNA here is from genome assembly GCA_958301585.1 of Merodon equestris. NCBI lineage: Eukaryota > Metazoa > Arthropoda > Insecta > Diptera > Syrphidae > Merodon > Merodon equestris. The sequence continues at coordinate 94,853,662 of OY284414.1, forward strand.
ATTTTTAAATCAAACAGTTTTGGCAATGAAATGCTATCGGGCCATATGTGATTGCTTTTGAGAATAGGAGAGCAGTTGAGATAGCCCGAGTGATGAATTCCATGAAGGTAACGGGAAACAACCTTATAGCGAAATTCGATAATGGTAAGGTATCTATTGATGTGAAATAATCAATTAACGATTGCGGGAACGCCTAAACGTAAGATAACCGGTTTGCTGTTGAGTTCCAAAAAAGTTGATTGATTGTCAAAAAGGTATTGACAAAAACAGGGCCATGCTAAATGGTGTCAAGAACTATCGTTTTGTTTATCAGAATTGATTTACATCATCTTTCCATAAACATGGATATATAGCCTTATCCCTACAAATCCATACAAAATTATTCACGCAAGATATTATTTAACGAAATTATCAAAATTTTACTAATTAAGTCGTGAAAAGTTAATTAAAAAACCTTTTTGTCTTTGCTATCTACATACATCCTGGTACAAATAAATCAAATGTTATTAAGTCCAAGTAGGCATAAACGAAAATAAAGAAACTGACTTCAAATAAAATATAATACAAAAATTAAAATACGGAAAATTACATAAAACAAGTTAGGTGGATAGCACAATAGAATCCACCTATAGTTGCGCCTTCACAATGTTGTGTCTTCAAAATGGGTTCCAAGACGGCCGATTGATATACTTTGGCCGATGTTTTCCCTCCTTTCTCGCAAAAATGGAGCTTGGTAACGCCATCGTAGCTCACTCCCCACCATACCATTACAGACGCGGGATGGTGGCCTCTTAGAATCCTCGGGATGAGTTGGGATGCTTCTCTGGATGACCGAGCATACGTTCGGTCTGTTTATTGAACGATTCTTCTACGGTGAAGATTTTCTCGTTAGTAAACAGAATTTGTCTGTGAGCGTTCTTCGCGTACCGGCTGTGTAACGCTTTCGATTTTCGCTTGCGTTTTTCCTTCAATGCGGCCGTGTCCAGTGTGTCGCTTGTACGTGCTGAGTCCCAAATCTTCTTTGAAAATGCGAGACATGGAAATTTGCATTTCCCGTGACAAGATTTTCTGTTTTCGTAGCGGTTTTCAGTCGATTCGTTTCTTCACGGCTTTGATCGCTTTCGGAGTTCTCCAAGGAGTGATTTCAAGCGGTCCCAACGTCCTAAAGATATCGCCTTTTCCCATGTTGCATTTTAGTAGCCCAACTACAACTCATTCCATGATTGTAAACAATTTATGTCAAAAACTTTTTGCGTTGCAATGAAGCATAAATGTCAACTGTCAACTGCATTCGTATGAGTGCGTTCGGTTGTGTACCAGTATTTATGACTTGACGAGGTAGTTGCGCCACGCAACTAATCTTAGTCGTTTTGGCATACAAGTTTTTTTTACATAAATCTTAGCTTGAATATTCCCACTCTCATTGTAGAGTTTCTTTGAGAGATGCTTCGCTGCTGCTCCATTTTGAATGTTTTTTCAAGCTCTTCCCATAAATGTCCTGTAGGGTTGATGTCGAGGAACTATGGAAGCGAGCGAGCATTGAAAAGTACCTACATTTTGACATTGTAACAGTATGCTTTGATTCGTGCTCTTGTTAAAAAAACAGAGTTCGAGCCTAAACATGTCGTAGCGCCTTGCAATTTCTGACAATTTCTTTTCAGGATGTTCTGGTAGTCATATTGCTTTATTCTATAGTCAGTGAGGTCCACAGAACATTATTTCTGTCCCCTTAGATTTAGAAGATTAGCTTCTCTCAGATCAGTATTTGGTTTTTGCTAAGCCCTTTGTTTCCCTTGCTTTCGTCACTAAAAATAACAATGTTAACAACGTTATAGGATGTCCTAACAAAATCATCAGCCCATCTTGGTTTTATAAACTAACTTTATAATAAGCTTTCGCTTTTCTAAAGAAGTTTCCGAGTCAAAGCATTCAACAGAATAAGTGAATATTATAAGACAACATTAGAGCTTGTGCGGATAATTTAGTGTAACACTTTCCCCTTGTCGTATTCTGCAAAGTCGAAAAAAACTACCCGTAGGGATGACTGCATTCCTTTGAATCGTGATACACGCATAACCACAATAAGAAAAAACTGTTTAAGATATACTTAGAAAATATTAAATTAATTTGGCTGCAAAGCTTTTATCTGAAAAATTTTGTGACGATGTGTAACAGCAAACACAGCAGACAGAACGGCAGAGTTCATAGAAGTTAGGATGCTTTTCCTTGAATTTACTCAATAAAACAAATGAAAGTAAAAATTAGTGTAACTAGTCCTTCTAAATAGTTTGTAAGCTCAGTGCGAGAAGACTCCTAGTAAATCAAGCCACAAGTAATGTCGTTGGCGGCTAAGAACCAACTAAAAAATTAATTCGATTAGTGGAGGAAAAATGTTTACCAGAAAATAATAAAAAAATTCAGTGAATTAGGCTGGAGCTACTCTTAAAAAGCTTACCACCTGAAGCACTCCTTCAGCTACTAATGGGGTTATTTTTATAGAGGTATAGAACTTTGAAATAAAATAAAACAATAATGATTTTTTTTAAATTGACATGAAATTGACTTTATTCGAAAGATAATCTTCCGACATTATAATTTAAATATAATTTCTGGCATATAACCGCCACGGCTGGCAGTGAATAGGCCCAAAACCAGATTGCCGTTGATCCCAATTTTCATAAGCGAATTTTGTTTAGCGACGAAGCTCACTTTTGGTTGAATGGATACGTCAATAAACAAAACTGCCGTATTTGGAGTGATGATAATCCTTAAATGTATGTTGAGGCACCGTTACATCCACAAAAACTGACTGTTTGGTGTGTTTTATGGGTTGGTGGAATAATTGGTCCGTACTTCTTTAAAAACGATGCTGGCCAGAACGCTGCAGTCAATGGTGACCGTTATAGAGCTATGATTACTGACTTTGTCGGGAGACTATCTTTCGAATAAAGTCAATTTCATGTCAATTTAAAATATACATCTTTATTTTATTCCATTTCAAAGTTCTATACCTCTATAAAAAACACCCTTTATGAGGCCACCAGGAATGAAATATAGATGTTATTGAGAGTCTTTTCGCAATTTGCCTGCAAGCAATATTCATCCAATAATGGATGAATAAAAGGCATATTTTGCCTATACTGTGAACCACAACCATCCGTTTTTGAAAAAAAATACGTATAAAATGCGTGTTTCAATAAAAACAACTTACCCCTCAAGACATTCATGCTGTTGAAGCGAATCTGAAACACCCTCTACCCTTCCCGGAATTCCATCACAACTTCCTCTATTTCCAAACAGATGTCCTCACAAACCCACGCTATCCTTAACCCACGCCATCCTTAACCCACGCTATCCTTAAGCGACACCACAAAATAGATCGCAGGTCACTTTTTTCTCGACCTTTTACCAAAGCGGTTCGCGGTTATTCAGTAAACGTAATTTTATATAAATACATACATAGATGTGAAAAGAAAAAAAAAACGTTTTTGATATTTAATAGTAAAAAGAGTGAGCTCTCAACCCAAGCAGTGGAATCCGAACGGTAAAGAGTTTTCCGGAAAAGAGGATTTCACTCAATCCACATCCAAAGAACCCAACAAAGAAACATTTGGTCCAATCGAACCGGATAGTAACCCACACAGTGACCCGAAAGTACCCGTATAGTGACCCAAAGAAAAGACCCGGATAGTGACTTGAAAAAACCCGGAAAGTTGCCCCGAAACAATCCGGATAGTAAACCCCGAAAAAACCCGTTCATTGACCCCGAAAAAACGCGGATAGAAACCCCGGAAGAAGCCGAAACCTCGAAAAACGATATCCCATCGTAAGCACCAAGGATCCATTGTAGCATCATCTCAGTACCCAGCAACACCTCAACAACGCAGCAACATTTAAAGAAGCTCACAAGCTAATCAGGTGCGTACTTTGTTTTTTAGATAAGTGCGTTTATTAGTGCTAAAATTTAATTTTACTTGTTGCGAGTTGTTTAACAAAAGGGTTCAATCTGTGTGTATCTCTGTGATTCTCCCCATCCGCTCACTCATACACTAAAATAACTGCTCCGTGTTCATACACACACGTAAAAGAGTTGAGAGAAATGTCGGTTTTGGACGATTTCATTTTTGCATCGGACCAACTTTTTGAGTTCTCCACAGATTTTAGGAGTAAAGCTCCTACGTCATACAGTGTCAATACGATCGAGACACTCAAAGAAGAAGTAAAAGAATTGTGGACTGATGTAAAGAAAACGTATGCACTTTGTGTACGTTCGGCAGATTGTTCCTCCAACGAAAGTCAGTTGGCCACCGTGAAAGGCAAATATAAGCAGTGCTCCGAGGAGTATGTCACGTGTCTGAGTGAGATGGTCGACTTGGGTCAGAAACTCAAATTGATAAAGGAAGATAACTTGCCTTTCCCTAAAACACATGAATATTCAAATCTTAAATTACCACCATGTGATACAGATGTGTTTTCTGGTGATTATCTGTCATGGCCTTCGTTCCGAGACATGTTCACTGCCGTCTATATTAACCATCCACAATTGAGTGCAGTGCAAAAGCTTTTCCATCTCCGTGCGAAAATCAAAGGAGAAGCCAATAGTATTGTAAGTAAATTTCCACTTACATCCGAATGTTTGTCCTTGGCTTGGGAGGCATTGAAAGAACGGTACGAAAACACGCGAATCCTAGTCAACAATAAACTTCGTTCGTTGTTCCAGTTACCCTTTGTAACAGAGGAATCAAGTACAGGTATCAAAACTCTTCAAAGTCAAGTAAATGATTCTATTTCCGTGCTCACGGCCCTCAAGGTTGATACATCCAATTGGGATCCTATCTTAGTTTACTTGTGTTCAAGTCGTTTACCCGAAATGACACTTTCCATGTGGGAACAAACCATTTCACCATCCCGAGAAATCCCTTCTTGGTCAGACATGAACACATTTCTTACGCACAGATATCGCGTGCTAGAAACAGTATCCGACATGAGACCCGCATCCAAAAACAGGATTGCATACCCCAAGACTTCTACACCACAGCACCGCAAGGGAAGCTACCATCAAGCACATACAATTAAATTAAATGGCAATGCTTGTAGGCTTTGCAACGGGAGTCATCCACTCCGATTGTGCGAACAGTTTTTGCGTATGACAACAACTGATCGAATAAAAGTAGTAAACGCCCATAAATATTGCAGAAACTGCCTAGCTACGTCTCACATAGAGAAAGACTGCAAAAGTGTTTATACTTGTATTCAATGCAAAGCTCGACATCACACCCTTCTCCATCCATCCTCTGCAAACTCGATCGTAAATAAATCACAATCCCCAATACCGTACAATTCACAAGACCCCCCAAATATACAGTCCACTTCATCTCCGCTCATCAACGCAAATCCTTTATATTCCCATTTTACTAGCAATAGCAAACGAGTTTTACTCGCCACCGCTTTAGTAACAGTTGAGCACCGGGGAAGTACCTTCTGCTTGCGTGCTCTTATAGATCCTGGTTCGGAAGTAACCTTTATATCCGAAGAAGCACAAAGACGTCTTCATCTCCCCACCCGTTCAATTCAGGCTCAGATTTCAGGAATGAATTCGGTAGTCACTGCCACAGCCACAAAACTCTGCCAGATTGAACTCAAGGCCAGATCCATACCCAACCTAACAATAACTGCCAACGCATATGTCCTTACTCGATTAACAGGCCATCTACCATCTTGCACAATTAATCATACGGAAATTTCAATTAGCCTGGATTTAGCCGACCCCAATTTTTACTCCACCTCAAAAATAGATTTAGTACTTGGTGCCGTTATCTACCCATCTCTGCTCAGGGATGGCGTTAAGTCAAATATCTGTGGTAGTCTAGTGGCGCAAAACACTATTTTCGGATGGATATTATCAGGACCCCTAGACAATAGACCAGTTAAGGCGTTCACAACTGTTTTATCTTATTTTAATGAAGTTGCTCTTGATAAGGAACTTTCAAAATTCTGGGAAATTGAAGATATCCCACCGCAAAAATCCATTTCTCCTGAAGATGAAATGTGCGAAAAGCTATTTTCTGAAACAACTTTTCGAAACCCGGACGGTCGCTATACAGTACAATTACCTTTTAAATTGAATAGACCACCACTAGCGAATTCACGAAACATTGTCATGAGAAAATACATTCGTACGGAAAGTTCCCTATTAAAAAACCCGGACTATCATGCTAACTATAACGACGTATTAAATGATTACCTGATACAAGATCATATGAAACCTGTACCTTCTCCCGAAAATACAAATAATACTGATCTCTGTCCATACTATATGCCTCATCATGCTGTAGTGAAGCCAGAAAGCCCGACGACGAAACTTCGAGTCGTATTCAACGCTTCTCATCCCACTAATAATGGTATTAGTTTGAATGATGTCGTGCATACCGGCCCTAGCCTTCAATCAGATTTGGTTGCCATAATACTAAATTGGCGTTTTTACAGGTACGTTTTCAATGCTGACATTGAGAAAATGTATCGACAAATTCGCATTCATCAAGACCACACTAAATATCAACGAATTTTCTTCCGTCCATCTAGTAAAAATCCATTATCAGAGTTCGAACTCCAAACAGTTACGTTCGGTGTTAACTGTGCACCATATCTAGCTATTCGGACCCTTCATCAACTAGCCACAGATATCGCAACTCAATTTCCTTTAGCGTCCAATATCATCAAAAATGAGTTCTATGTCGACGATGTCTTATCAGGAGCTCACGACATTGAAACCGCCAAGCATTTGCAGCAAGAACTTATCGTAGCTCTTCAATCAGCCGGCTTTACATTAAGAAAATGGACTGCAAATTCTTCCGCTCTTCTTCACCATCTACCCCCTGAGAGTTTATTAAGCCAAAACTTCCTCAAGCTTGAAACAACATCTTGTACGAAAATGTTGGGCATTCAGTGGAATGCGAGGATCGATAGCTTTCAATTCTCACTTAACCTCGAAACCCAAGCAGAACCGTTTAATTCTACCACCAAACGAAGCGTCCTATCAATAATTGCAAAGCTATTTGACCCTGCAGGTTGGCTGGCACCTGTAATCATTACCTCTAAGATAATCATGCAGCAGATTTGGCGCGATGGTACGTCTTGGGATTCACCTCTTCATCCGCAGACATACCAACAATGGCAACATTTCTTATGCCATATACCTGAAATAAAACAGTTACGAATACCTCGATGGATAGCATACGACACCTCAACCACGATACAGTTGCATGGGTTTAGTGATTCCTCAGAAAAAGCTTATGCAGCTGCGTTATACATCCGTATAGGTCATAAAACCAATAAATTCTCATCTTATCTCCTTTGTGCCAAAACGAAAGTCGCACCGGTCAAGCAGCTTACGTTGCCAAGATTAGAACTCTGTGGAGCACTTCTACTTTCAAAACTTTTTCAAAGAACTCTTGAGAATCTCAAATATCCAATCAACAACACCTTCATGTGGACTGATAGCACAATCGTTCTCGCTTGGTTGCAGAAGTCTCCACACACTTTGAAGACATTTGTGGGGAACAGAGTTTCCCAAATATTGAAGAATGTTGAGACTTCTACATGGCGTCATGTATCCTCTGCCGATAACCCCGCAGATTTAGCTACACGAGGAGTAACATCATCCGAGTTAAAATACAAGACTTTGTGGTGGCATGGCCCAAGTTGGCTCATACGTCCACAATCTGATTGGCCCCGTTCAGTTCCTGAATCCCCAAACGAAAACGAGTTGGAAATTCGATCTAGCAGCTCTTTGCAAGTCTATTGCAACACACAAATACCAAATGTTGAGAATATCATTAAGAGATTTTCCACTTGGTCAAGAATGATTCGGGTAATGAACTACGTTTATCGCTTCATTCACCATGTTAACCCTCGCACAGATGAACTGAACCATTCCCAAGGTTTCCCTTCGTCTAATGATGAGATCCTCTGCACCAGAAATAGCCTCATTCGTTTAACCCAACGATATCACTTTGCTTTTGAATATCAAGCATTAGCCTCCAATAAGCCACTATCAAAGAAAAGTCCTCTAGTGTCCCTTAATCCATTATTAGATTCGCATGGTTTAATGCGGGTAAATGGACGACTTGCTTGCTCTACTCTTTCATATAATGAAAAATTTCCAATTCTCCTTCCTTACAAATGTCTTCTAACTGAGTTGTTCATACATTTCGCACATCAGATGACTTTGCACGGCGGTAATCAGTTGGTTATCCGCACGATTCGAGCAGAATTTTGGATACCAAGGCTGAAAAATCAGGTTAAGAAGGTGATTCACTCGTGTAAAATTTGTATAGTACACAAACAAAGAATTAGAACGCAACTAATGGCTGCTCTCCCCAAAGAAAGAACTACCCTTTCAGTCCCATTTGCCAACACAGGAGTTGACTTCGCGGGTCCCTTTTCTATTAAAAGCTTTTCTGGACGAAATTGTCGCATTTCAAAGGGATACGTGTGCTTATTTATTTGTTTCGCAACCAAAGCAATCCATTTGGAACCTGCTAGTGACTTGTCAACACCTTCATTCCTGGCAGCCTTTGCTCGCTTCATAGCACGACGAGGCTTACCGCACACGATATTCTCAGACAACGGAACTAATTTCGTAGGGGCGAATAAAGTCTTAACTGCCAATTTTAAACAGTTTCTCCAACGCTTCCCAAATGATTTCTTACATAAATATGAAAACTTGAAGGTCTGTTGGAAATTCATACCACCTGGTGCTCCACATATGGGAGGTTTATGGGAAGCTGGTGTGAAAAGCTTTAAGACCCACTTTCGTAAAGTTGTCAGTGATCATAAACTTACTTTCGAAGAGTTCTCCACCCTACTCGCACGAATTGAGGCATGCTTAAATTCTCGACCCATATCAGTAATGACCGAAGACCCAAATGACAACCTACCTTTGACACCAGGACACTTTCTCCGCGGCGCTCCACTGTTGGCTCCACCCGAACCCGATATCTCTTCCCAGTCTCCAAATCTCATAAAGAAATGGGAAAAGGTTCAATTACTTAGCCAAAAAATAGCGGCGCGTTGGAAGGAGGAATATCTTAAGGAACTGCACAAAAGGTATAAATGGAAGTATCCTGAACGTGACATTACTCTTAACGATCTTGTCATAATCCGCGAAGAAAATTTAATGCCGAATGAGTGGCGGCTGGGACGAGTTGTTGGGTTGCACCCAGGTAAAGATGGTAGAGTCAGGGTAGCAGATATCCGAACACAAAAGGGTATCTTAACTCGACCTATCGTAAAGTTATGTGTTTTGAACCAACCGTAACTAGATTAAACTATTTCAATACCTTTTTATAATTATTATTGCACTTATCTTTAAAGGAAGGTACGTAGGATTTAATTTATGATTACCCATTAACAAAATTATTGTAGCATGTAAACAGTATTAAATAAGCTAATACACCTTGTCACCTATTACTCTTACTTTATGTACATACATTTTACATCCATTCATACTATATATCCGAATTTAAATGTTAACAATTTAAGATTTAAGTAAAATGTAATTATCATCTAAAAAAATGTAACCGATCATTTTGCAGTAATACTGCAAGGCGGCCGGCAATGTTGAAGCGAATCTGAAACACCCTCTACCCTTCCCGGAATTCCATCACAACTTCCTCTATTTCCAAACAGATGTCCTCACAAACCCACGCTATCCTTAACCCACGCCATCCTTAACCCACGCTATCCTTAAGCGACACCACAAAATAGATCGCAGGTCACTTTTTTCTCGACCTTTTACCAAAGCGGTTCGCGGTTATTCAGTAAACGTAATTTTATATAAATACATACATAGATGTGAAAAGAAAAAAAAACGTTTTTGATATTTAATAGTAAAAAGAGTGAGCTCTCAACCCAAGCAGTGGAACCCGAACGGAAAAGAGTTTTCCGGAAAAGAGGATTTCACTCAATCCACATCCAAAGAACCCAACAAAGAAACACATGCTATAAGTGTTGAAAGCTGAGAATCTCTATCAGTCCCTGATGCCCATGCACTTCCACGAGCTTCAAAAAATTATTTTTAACGAACGATCGTAGGACTAACTTCTAGGGAGCTTAGAAAACCGAAAAAGCACTACAAAAAATTCCAAATGAGTAGTTAATAAAAGTGCATGCCTAAGCTAAGTTTATCCAAACTTTGACAACATACCCTTGATCAATGACCTACATTTGACATTGCATCTAAAAAAGTGAATTCAAGCATACTCAATTATGATTAATCAAAGGATCATATTGGACTAATGCTTGGAAATGATCGGTTTCAAAGAGCTTTATTTGTACAACATATTAGACATACCTATTAGAGTAACGATCATACACAATTTAAAATAGAAAATCCAATTCTTCAGATTATCGACAAATTTGAGACTAAGGGTCTGAAGTCTAGTACTCCTAAAGATGCTGGCGTGGCTGGTGATTTGGTTAAGAAAAGTGACAGGACTATAGGCTGGTAAATAAGGGCAAAAATATGCAATGAAATGATTAAAGTGTTATTTTCTAACCTTATAAAAGAATTAAGACAACAAAAATTATCCCAGTTAGAGAGTAACTTCAGGGGGTGGCTCATAAGATTCTTTATAATAGATCTTGTCTAAAACACTTAATCCCTATAGAAATTGCATATGTCCCAAAAATGTATGCGAAAGTAAGTGTGTGAAATAATAATTTTACCGAACTTTGATATCCGCTTATTGCCCTGATGTTTCACTGCCAATGTCATTCTTTGACACCATGATCTGTCATTTAATCCTAGAGCGCTATACTACTTAACAATGTCTCAAAAGAACTAACAAACTTATTGTAAAAATTAAAAAAATTGCGTTCTATTCGTTAAACTTTGCCCGAACTACTTGTTATTTACAACCGAAATGATCATCAAAATGGGCGAGCAATTCAATGAATGCTCACTAAATTCAAGGAAAACGTTTCGGTAGCTGATCATGCCGATGATGCTGTTGTATAACGACCAAAACCTCTTAATTCCTCTTCTTCCACAATGAGTTAACCTTTCTGAGACCTATGAGAATAGGCTTGGTCAAGTATTGGTATAAGCTCTAATTGAAACAAGAACTGAAGCTACAAGATTATCAAGTTAGTCATATAACATACTTGCTACTTGAGTTTTTAAGTAGATCCAAATTTTAGGGAAAATTTCATCTTCAGTGATAAAGCAAAGTTTTGGTTAAACGACTTCGGGGACCAGCAAAATCATCGGATGCAATAGTATCAAGAATATCAATTGCATCCGGACAAATTAATTGTTTGACGTGAGTCTTGGGCACTTGACATGATTTGGTCATGCATCTTTCGAAACGAGAATGCCCCGACGGTGACTGTTAGTAGCGAAGGGTATTGTGCTGCGGCGACTGAATTTATATAGTTTCAAATATATGATATGGACGGGGACGGAATATAAATCCAACAAGATCCATTTACCATAATCCATAACTCAGGCGTTTCATTGGAGTTATTGCAAGAAAAATGTATATGACGTGCGATTGCCAAGATCGGGCGCTTCATCGTCTTTATATTTTTTACTTTAAGGCTATAACAAATCGTTGGTTTAACCCAAAAAACTAACCACAGGTGACCAATTAAAAACCAACCTCGTTCAAATCATTGGTGACATCCATCCCGACTTATACAACACATTAATATAAAATTGAACCTCAGAGCTTTTGGTCCTGTAAGGGATTTGAATAATGTTATTTTTAGAACACTATTGTATTGAAGGTGCTTTAACCCTTCTGTTCTGTTGGGGTCATTTTATGACCAAAAACGACTTTAGTGCTTAATATCTCTTCTAATATTCATTTGATTTCAATTTGCTTTCTAGTCAGTGCATGAATTTAAGAATATTTTTGAAAAATAAAATCGCATTGATTACAGTTATATACGTCCAATATGCGATTTAAAGTATGTGTACGCACGTGTTATGTTTCGGGTCATTTATGAACCACGCACTAAAAATTTATTGCAGCTGCGTTGTTGGTTCTATTCCTTTGCTGAGAAACTGTATATTTTTAAGAAAGTGCCATATATTTGTAAGGATTTATTTTTTTTTTCTGTTGGAACCGTGGATAGTGTTTTTATTTCTCATTGTGGTGTGTTGTAGTGTTGGGTAGGATAACCATTTTTATTGAGTTTGTATGAGGTACTCATTTGTGGGAGTGAAGTGGTACATTGTCCCACCTCATTTGAGGTAAAGGATGTTTCTTATAGAGGTATAGAACTTTGAAATGGAATAAAACAAAGATGATTTTTTTAAGTTGACATGAAATTGACTTTATTCGAAAGATAATCTTCTACCATTATAATTTAAATATAATTTCTGGCATATGAGCGCTACGGCTGGTTCGAACGTAGTCTAATCTGGAGGTCCAATTTTCAATGATTTTTTCCAACATTTGTGGCCGTATATCGGCAATAACGGGGCGAATGTTGTCCTCCAAGTGGTCAGTCGTTTCGGATTTATCGGCGTAGACTAGCGACTTCACATATCCTCAGAGAAAATAGTCAAGCGGCGTTAAATCGCAGGATCTTGGAGGCCAATTCACGGGTCCGTAACGCGAAATTATGCGGTTACCAAACGATTCCTTCAATAAATCAATTGTGGCACGAGCTGTGTGACATGTTGCGCCGTCTTGTTGAAACCTCAGCTCCTGCACATCATGGTTGTTCAATTGATGAACGGAGAAGTCAGTAATCATCGCTCTATAGCGGTCACCATTGACTGTAACGTTCTGGCCAGCATCGTTTATAAAGAAGTACGGACCAGCCCATAAAGCACACCAAAAAGTCAGTTTTTGTGGATGTAACGGTGCCTCAACATACACTTGAGGATTATCATCACTCCAAATACGGCAGTTTTGTTTATTGACGTATCCATTCAATCAAAAGTGAGCTTCATCGCTAAACAAAATTCGCTTATGAAAATTGGGGTCAACGGCAATCTTGTTTTGGGCAGTCATATGCCAGAAATTATACTTAAATTATAATGTCAGAAGATTATCTTTCGAATAAAGTCAATTTCATGTCAATTTAAAAAAATCATCTTTGTTTTATTCCATTTCAAAGTTCTATACCTCTATAAAATACACCCTTTACATCTTGTCACATGTCCCATTGATAGCTTGCAATATGTACTAATGCAAAAGTGGTGAGGTGCCTCTGACTATGACAAGAATTGAAGTGGTACAAATTATTTTTTTGAGGTGTTGGGATATTTTTGTACTGGTGTATGGGACATGAGGATTTGAGGTGCTCTGACTATGCCAAGAATTGAAGTGGGAAAAATATTCTTTTTTGAGGTGTTGGGATATTTTTGTACTGGTGTATGGGACAGGAGGACTTGAGGTGCCTTGACTATGACAAGAATTGAAGTGGGAAAAATATTCTTTTTTGAGGTGTTGCGATATTTTTGTACTGGTGTATGGGACATGAGGCTGTGAGGTGCTTCTGACTATGACAAGAATTGAAGTGGGACAAATAATTTTTTTGAGGTGTTGGGTGTTGCGACATTTTTGTAGTGATGTATGGGACGTTTGTAGTGCATCTTGTATGAGTAACCCAACACTAGTGTGTTGTGTCTGACATAGGATAGTTCGTTTTTCAAATAGTTTACATTGAAATAAGAAAAAACAAAGGAATTATGACTGAAGAAAGGGAAATGAGAGTAGTTTCTTTTTTATTTTTATCGTGAGTTTTTGTTATAATCCACATCATTTTCAAAGAATCGCTATGTTGGTGAACAAGAAATAGAAGCCCTTCTTAGTTGTCGTGGGGAGAAAGATGATGATTTTCAAGATGAGGCTAGTAATGATGGCGATGAAAGTTGTGATATAGATAGAGGTGGAAGATGAAAGTGCTTCCGAAGACGACATAAGTAGCGATTTAGAAGAACCTATAGTGACATCTGGCAACCCAACTGTATATTGGAATAAGGATCGAAATACAAAGTGGGCAACAACACCTCTCAGAAATCAATTTGCACGGGCATCTATAGAAAATGTTATTCATCAACGAGCAGGTGTCACTTCTTACGCAATTCATCGCATTTCTAATCTTGGGGATGCTTTTGATATGTGTATGACTCTTGGTATAAAAAGAGATGTTATCCGTTTTAAAAATATGAAGGGAGTCAGAGTATCAGAGCATTTTCAGATGATAGACGAAGTTGAGTTGGACGCATATTTAGGACTTTTGTTGCTTACTGGTACGTTATATCCACTTAGCATCCACACATGCCGCTCTCATTAATTACTCTTATTGCGTAGGTGTCTATCGCTCATATGGCGAAAGCATGAAATCCTTGTGGGATGAGAATCACGGTCGTCCAATGCTAAGAGCTGTTATGTCTCTTAAACGCTTTTGCGAAATTTCAAATTCATCGAGTCGTTCTGGACTTAGTATCAGAATACCAAGGAAGAAACATAACAACTGACAATTTTTTTAATAGCCATTCGTTAACCTTGGAACTGTTAAAAAAAAAAAATTACTCTAGTTGGGACAGTTCGAAAGAATAAGAGGTTTCTACCGGTGCACGCTACAGCTAAGCAGCTCAGAAAGCTTCCAGTGTTTTCAAGCAAATTCTTCTTTCATGAGAAAGAAACACTTGTGCAATATGTACCAAAGAAGTATAAGTTGCTAAGTAAAATGCATTGTGACGGTAAAGTGTTAGAAGAACATTCAAAAAAGGTTGCCGAGGTTATAGAATTTTACAATTCGACTAAGGGAGGGGTGCACACAATTGACCAGTTAGTACGTACATATGTATACATGCAAGCGACAAACTAACCGGTGGCCAATAGCTCTATTTGTCAATTTTATAGACATTTCTGCACTAAATGCCTATATATTATGGACAGAAATTCACCCAAACTGGAATCACAACAAATTGTTCAAGCGCAGGATTTTTTTTACATGAGCTAGGAGAACACTTAGTTCGGCCGTGTATTGTTCGACGGAATCGTCTTCCAAGAGCTGAAGCTTCTGCATCCATCGTTCGCAATACTTAAACTAATAGTATTGGGCATCAACATCATTACCATATGTTAAAAAAACTTAAGGCAAGTGACCGTAAGCGCTGCAGGTTTTGTCCTCCGAGCAACGAGAAAAAGACCTTCACCTGTTGCACAGTTTGTAACAAACCAGTTTGTCCCACCCATCGGCATGCAATTACAACAACATATTGCCAAGAGCACGCTTCAAATTAATAATTTGTATCCCTCGTTCCTTCTTGTTCCTTTTTTCATCGTTATTTTATAAAAATACATATATTCAAAATCAAAATTGGGTCATTTAAGACCCGAAACGTAACACGTGTGATTTTTTTCTAACAGAACAGAAGGGTTAATTCCCAACAAGGTTTTCTGCCATATCTCGCACATAATTCTTTTTATTCAGCTGAAAAGTTAAGACATCTTTAAAGAAAAACCCATAGAGGACTTTTACTGTCACTGAGCCTCCTGCTTATGGTAAACCACGTAGAACTATCGTAGATATCAATAACTCCAAAGTAATAGGTCGGAAATATTCCAAATGTCAAAACGTTGCGTAGTCTACTATACTTGAGAAGTTTGTATCAAAAACTTAAAATGGAAATTAAATTTTTAAAGAAGATGTTATAAACCTTAAATGTTGTGTCTACATTCAGATTGGACTATCATCAGCAAAAATGGTGCCCAATGACAATTTTGGATACTTACTTCCTGACTTACTTATAGTGAACTTATTTTTATAAGACGCCTTGAACTTTTACGATGAGGATCAAAGTTTTGTACATGGAAAAGTATGACTCGACATTTCTTCCTCGTCCCTCGTATAATTTCAAATTGATCAGAATATTTCCCTTTTGAACGAAACATACTGCTCATACATATCTCCTGCCTATCAAAGAGCTTTTTGAACTCCATAGAGAGGTAGAATATTGTATGTTATTTCCATAAGAACGAAAAATATCCTTTTCGTTCTTAATCGTACACGAATCCGTAAAAGAGACAATTAAAAGGCTTTAGTTTCCAATTATTTATTTACGTACCGACTTTTACACGCCCAGGTTTTGGTACAAATCTAAGTAGGCACGTTGCTCATGTACAATGTACATAAGTACAAAGTCGGGGACATTTGTTACTCGATAACTAAAGTTTTCCTTCCCCAACGACATCTCGTGTTCCATTCAAAGCGTATTTCCATGTCCATGCGTACCATGTCTCTAACAATAAGACTTCCACAGTTAAGGCACGTGTTGGATCCATTTCGAAACCTTCTGTAATTATCTCATCCATTCTTGCGCTCTGACCTTAGCCCGTCGAATATAACCCACAATACAAGAGACAAGAGCCACACTTCAGTAGAAGAAAATTAATGTTCGTGTCATTCGCGTGTCTCTTTGCTACCGCTGTTGAAACTTTTAACATTGAGGTTAAGTATAGCGAGAAAATTGCTTCATATTCCTCCACCACACCGAAGCGAATGAAATGCTAAGCGAAAAGAATTGACATTTACACTACACGGCGGCATTCATTTCCATAATGAAGACTACTCGTACAACTCTATTTCGGAGTCTAGCAGCAACGTCTGCTCGCACATGTATCCGAGGCGCTAGAACTCACATTGCGTGTATACTTAGAGGAGATGCTATTAGGTGACCTTTTGAATGATTCGAGAACTTGCTGCTATACACGTTTGTTATTTGCAAGGTCACTGGACGACGCTGGACGAATTTGGAGCGTGCAAAGTGTGCTGCACATCAACCGGTGTGCATGCGTGTTATCAGCTTTTTAATTTTCTTCTAATCTGGTTTAGGCCAGAACCAAACCTCCTAAAACAGGTTGACGCAAACCCCTGAGAATGATGCCATATTGCAATCTGAACAACCACCATTCGATGATTCGCATCTGTAAGAAAAGCGAAAGGCCGGCACAATCGTCATTGCCGGGTAATAAATTCTAAAAAATCTATAAATTTCCAACCTGTCCGTGACTACATGAAAGCTGACTTCGGACCAATGAATAATCACTTTCAGCTCGTGCAGCAGACACCAACTGCTACCCTTCGCGTACAAGCTGCTATCTTATATTCGAAAGGGAAGATTCATATCGTGCATCGCCTCAACTCCCTGACATCACTCTTGATCCGATATTGCCGCATAAGGAGGAACCCACTAAAGGCATGGCTATGGGTAAATGGTGCAAATCTTGTCATGTTGCGAATAAAATCAAATAAATATCTTTGAACAATTTTCAGTCGGGCATTCCATCTCACAGATTGACTATGGAATCTGTGGCGCAATCCGATGCACATAAACGACGCTAGGCCTGTCCGAAAGTGGACACGAAACTGGGTGCATATGGTCATTGGGAGCGCGTTATGATCTCGATGCCATAATTTTCGACTGCAATTGGGCATATCACTGTCTGAAGATCTAGATAGATAGAGCTGTTGCGGGCAATTAGCCTCGATATCGACGAATGTCCTAATGTGCCGATGTTACAGTGGGTGATCAAATTATTACGGCCACTTGAAATAAAATCATTTTTTTAAATGTAAATGCATATATTATTTTTATTATTAACATTTTTGGCTCTATTTTTTTTAAATATTAGGAGATACTTATAAACTAATTAAAAAAGTTATTTTTCTCCTCTAAGCGAATAAAGTTTTGAAAAAAATTAATATTTTGTTATACCTCCTCTGGCGGATATAACAGCCTTAACTCTTTGTGGCATACTTTGGATGCATTTTAAGCAGTTGTTTTTTATTTATCTCACTTCTATGCCACACTTCTATTAGGCGTTCTATTAAAGCCTGCTTATTGGTGATTTTTTCCTTTCCTATTTCCCTCTTCATAAGCTCCCAAAGATTTTCGATGGGATTCAGGTCTGGAGAGTTCCCTGGCCATTCCAAGACCTCTACACCCTTTTCCTCTAAAAAGGCAGTCACTTTTTTGGCTTTATGACATGGTGCAGAGTCGTGCATAAACACAAAATTGCCGTTTGGGAACCATTTCGTAGTTTGTGGCAACATTTTTGTTCTTAGGACCTGAATGTACTGGTCCTGGCGCATGGTTCCATCTACAATAAACAGACGTCCAGTCCCTTTTCCACTAATAATTTACTAGACCATGATGCTCAACGGATGTTTCACCCATTCCACTATGCACTCTTGTCGGTATTTTTCATTCGGTCTTCTCCTCACAAACTCGGCCTTATCCGACAAAATTTGGACTGTCGACTCATCGGAAAAACAAACCTGGAAGAAAAACATTTACCGAAAAAATCATAAAATTATTCCTTCAGAAGATAAAAAAGGGAATTATTAAGCCGATTGAACACGTTGTTACCTTCAACCAATCTTCAGATGTCCAGTCTTTATGTGCTTTAGCCCATTTTAGACGTTTTTGCATCATCGTTTTTGTCAGAAGTGGCTTCTTTGCGGGACCGCAACATGTAAAACCCATATCCTTAAGTCGACGTCGGACTGTCATGTCAGAAATGTCCATTCCTGACTCTTGAATCAAGTTTGTGAGGATCTTCCTTGGCTTTTTCCTGTTTTGGACTTATATTTCTTTTATTTTTGGCTCATCCCGTGGTGTTGTAATCTTTTTTCTTCCAGATTTTCCGGTTCTCATTGGGCAAAGGGCGGCATTTGCATTGATTTTATTTTTTATTTTGTCAACTGATGACTTTGCCACTCCTGCAATTATTGCAATTTTCCTTTGGGAATGCTCTGTATTCAATAGCAGAGTTTTGATTTCCGAAATTTTTACGGGCGAAAGATCTTTTCGTCTACCCATTGCTAAAACAACGTCTTATCACAAGAACTCGAAAAGCACAACCAACACAATCTAAATGCACACAAATTTAAAATAAAAATAATTCACACAACACATTTGTATCAAGTATACCGATATCGAAACAGTAGGCTTTGATTTAAAAAAAAAAACTGTTAAAACGGTTAGAAAAATATAAAGAATAACGTATAGGAAATAAGGTATCTATTCAGGAAGATGGCTACCACAAAAATAAACGCTTTTTGAAATAATGCTTTATAAAATTTTTAAAGTTCAATGGTCACAAATTAGTTTCAGACTGAAACTAATATATTAATATTGATATTTAACGCCTTTATTTGAACCTAATTCTGAAAATACCTCATTTTTTATGGTGGCCGTAATAATTTGATCACCCACTGTAGGTAAGAGAGCAGTCGTCACTCGGTACATGCATACCTAGTTAATTATAAAGAATTCAGAGTTGAGGCAAGCAGTTAGATAATGTAGCTTTGGCAATGGCACAGATATCACGCCTTCATCACGTATTATACGAGACATTGGGGACCTTTGAGTAATCCTTCTGTAATTCTACGAATTTTGGTGTGCTACAAACCCAATCTGTTATGCTGATTCCAACTGAAATAGTATCCCAAGTCCAATTATAGTGATGCAATAAAAAACAAAACGAAAACTGGACAAAGGTGGCACTCGACAGGTGCATAGTTGCCTCACACATCACTGCAGGCTAAAATGGATAAGACAAAAGGAAAGATTGCCAACGTCTAGACTGGTCAGCATGACGAACGAGCATTGATAGACAACCATAATACGAATGCGGAAGGAAATTCGAAATTAGTATTATAGGTCTTGTCAACCAGATCATGAGAGGAACTACTTGCTAAATGGTAATCGGAAAACGATTACATAAGACAGATGAGCCAGGTTTGGTGAGTGGAAGACTTTCACATGACCGGATAGGAGTGCTTTCATTGCTGAAATATTGTTATGAAAGGGAGATTTGACTTGTGTCCACCTGGAGACGTTTTTTCTCATTAGAGAGGTGAGTGTGATACAATTCACTAGCAGAATGAGTATGGCAGTGGTGCAGGCATATAAATCTTCCTGAAACAATTGGCTATTCCAGTTGTTGTCTTAGAGTGTGTGTATTACTTGTACGAGTGCGTTGACAACTTTCTTGCAATTTGCCCTCTTGCTGTTATTAAGTTACATAATCAAATCGAATGTATATCAAAATCGACGGACGCCATCAAGACTTTCTTATGATGAGTGATATGATAGAGGGGGAATGGGTCATCTAACAAAAGGTGTCATTTTAAATTTCGCGCCATTGTTGAAGTCTTAGTATTCGATTATCATTTTAATATTTTGATCTCTGAAAAAAAAAAATCTGTAGCGTGACAATGTGTCAAAACCGTAAGAATTCACTACAAAAATGGTGAGAATATTGAGTAAGATTTTCGTAAGATTTATACCGCTTTGGCTCATCATCGAGTTCCTTTTCGTGCGGATAGAATAGTGTGGTTAGGCCATATTTCAATGAATGCCTGTTCCATTGAATGGAAGCATAGAATGATGCACGATGACATAAATCAGAAATGTCAAATGGTAAGCTCGGACATCCATAAACTACTCCTCATCGTTACATTGGTGAATTTTCCTCGGTACCTTTTTCTTTTTTATTTCTGCGCAAAAATGTCAACTTTCCCGGTAAGCATGCGTAATTTATAGAGAACCACAAAATAAAGAATTTTAAATTACTTATCCCATCAAAATACGGTTAACTAGGATACCTTATATCGACGCTGGTTTGCAAAGAGTTTTAAAACCCTAAATCTAAAAATCACAAGCACTTCCATTACAACGGTTGGCAAATCAGAGATAAAGAAAACTCGTCAGAAAATACTTAGCCCCCTGCTATATTCTATAAGCCATCCCAAACTGCTAACCCCGCTTCAGCCTTAGCCAAAATTTGTTTGCCCATTGTCAATGAACGCTCTTTTCCTTCAATTTCCTAACTACGACATCACGTTAGAACTCGTTCAACCCACATGCCCCTACTTTCGAGCATTCCATCTCCTAGTCAATACCTCATGTATTCAACCCAACACGTAAATCTTTTCACAACACTCCAACATCGCAACATCTACGCTCTAATTGCCAGCGTCCTTCCATCCAACTCCAACACTCCATCTAACTTTCCCGAGGAGAGTCGTTACTTTCTCATCTGCGAGAGTGGAAAATGTATGACATCATCAGCCTATTCTTAGCCTACTTACACGATGAACTTTATACAATATGCGATAATGTTAAGCTCATAGCGAATGGCAATCAATCAAGAAAATATTCCGACAAACTCTTCATTCGTTTGAATCCTTAAATCTTTTCGCACAAGAGGTAAATGATAATCTAATAACGTTTAGCGGTTGCATTTATTCAAAACGTATTTCCCATCTGCAAAAAACTGGTCAGCAATTGAGTTCCTACATTGTAATGTACCATTCAAAATCCTCATTCCGTTATACATTAAGGGTATATCTTACCGGCTAATCTTTCACCTGATGGTCTTAAGTGTGAAATATTTATACCCAGCTTCTATGATTTTAGAGTGGATCTTCAAAGATCCTCGTATTTGTGAAAACATTAATTTCTAATACGAGGGTGGTCCGATAAGTACTTAGCCTCACCGCCAGATGGCGCCAATATCACAAGAGCAACTTACTATCGTGTAGTACATTCTAGTAGACGGCTACTGTCGGATCGGACTCGTAGTTTTGTTTTGACCGCGTGTGGAAGCGGGAGTGTCCGCGGATTTTAGAAAAATGAAAAAAGAGCAATATCGGTCGGTGATTCGATTCTTGTTTTTGGAAGGGAAATTGCGCAGCAAATCAAAGAACGTTTGGATGCTGTGTACGG
Source organism: Merodon equestris (assembly GCA_958301585.1). NCBI lineage: Eukaryota > Metazoa > Arthropoda > Insecta > Diptera > Syrphidae > Merodon > Merodon equestris. The sequence continues at coordinate 94,875,428 of OY284414.1, forward strand.
TGACTCTGGTCGCACGTCGGTCTTTGATGAGCCACGTCCAAGTGCCCCCAAAACGGCTACCACGGAGGATAACGTGACAAATATCCACGATCTACTTGACAGACGGCCGATTGAAGGTGCGCGGGATAGCTGAGACAGTAGGCATTTCAAAAGATCGCGTGAGTCATATCCTGCATGAAATTTTGGGTATGAGATAGCTGTCGGCGCGATGGGTGCCGCGTTTGCTCAATCCGGACATTAAGCACAACCGTGAGACCACTTCAGAGCAGTGTTTGACGCTGTTTAAGCGCAATCCGAATGAGTTTCTGCATCTTTTCGTGACAGTCGACGAAACATGGATCCACTGGTACACACCAGAGACCAAGGAACAGTCGAAACAGTGGACTTCACCCGGCGAACGTGCTCCGAAGAAGGCGAAGACTGTCCAATCGGCCGGAAAGGTGATGGCCGCCGTTTTCTGGGATTCACAAGGTGTGATCCACATCGACTACCTGGAGAAGGGCAAACCGGCCACAAGGCTGTACTATGCCAAATTATTGGACCGATTTGACGCCGAATTGAAGAAAAAACGGCCCCACTTGGCGAAGAAAAAAGTGCTCTTCCACCATGATAACGCACCGGCTCACACCTCCGCCCTCGCCACGGCCAAATTGGTGGAATTGGGCTATGAACTGCTGCCCCATCCACCGTATTCTCCAGATTTGGTCCCGTACGACTTCTTTTTGTTTCCAAACCTAAAAAAGTCACTCGCCGGATAGAAATTTCAGTCGAATGAGGAGGTCATCGCCGCCACGGAGGCCTACTTTGCAGACCTCGAGAAAACGTATTTTTCAGACGAGTATAAGAAGTTGGACCATCGCTGGGTCTCGAGTGGTGTATCGAGCTAAAAGGAGACTATATTGGAAAATAAATCGCCATTTCTCCAAAATACTTGTTTTTCTTTTGTAGGCTAAGTACTTATCGGACCACCCTCGTAAAAATGTGTTCATTATCTGAGGGTATGTTCGTCCATCCCAGCCTGTGGCCGCTTATCGGCTAGCTACCAGAGTAATCGATTACAGTGATGATTTTATAATTGTTGGTGAATTCAGCTTCGCGCATTTGCGGGTCATCTCCTTTAGAATATTGTTGCTTTCTATCATCTCTCCGATTCAGATCAGTTTTCAATTCAATTCAATTCTTTATTGATACATCATAAGTAGTTTACATTTTGATATAATTATCTGCAAAGCCTTAGGGGCTTATCTGCAGAAGATTAGTTACACAATATTGTTTCGTATATGAGTTGAGCTTTATATACAATAAATAATTTCTAATCCAGTTAAATTTTTTTTTTTTTTTTTGTGTCTTTGATCCTAAGTCAGAAAAAACTGTTTCGCTTTTTTCAACAAAAGAGATTTTGAAAGATTTTTATAATTATTTGGGAGTTCATTAAATATTTTGGGTACTACTACTTCATATCGCCTTCGTCCGTACTCATTCCAATGCCGTGGGATATTGTATCGTCCTTGCTGTCTTCTGCGTGTGTTGAAGTTATGTTGAGCTGTGACTTTGTAAGTGTCATCGTTCCAGAATCTTGAAATAACTTCCATCTTATAAAGTTGTTCGATGTTAAGCAGTTTCCTACTGTTGATGTTTTGTTGTCGATTGTAGTGCTGTCCTGTCCTTGCGCTGTGTATCATTTTGTGGATTCTTGCTTGTATATGCTGTAACGACCGAATCTGAGGCGCATTTCCCCATGCCAATATACCATGCCGTAGATGAGATTCCACTAATCCAAAATAGGACTGTCGTAGAACGTCTTCCGTGCATACGTTACTGAGATGGAAAAGAGCATAAGTTGACTGCCTTAGTTTTGTCTCTAGTGCTCTTATATGATAGCTCCATTTAAAATTGTAGTCTACGATGACCCCTAGATACTTGTAAGTTGACACATTTTCTATAAAAGTTTCGCAGCTGTCTTCTCTTTCAAGTTGCATAGGGTTCTTTGCATTATGAAGGCAGTTGGTGTCATGTAATTTAATTTTTAATAATACTTTTTGGATATGTGGTGGACGTATGTGCATTATTTTTGTCTTCTTTGCATTGATCAAGAGACCGTGATCGTGGCACCAGGTTGTAACCGCATTAAATTCCTCTTGCATTATTTTTATTGCCGTTTCGACACATCTGTGATTGACAACTATAGCTGTGTCGTCTGCGTACGCGTATCCCCTACTCTGACGGAGAACAGAAAGTAGATCATTTACGTATATAATGAAAAGTAGTGGACCGAGTTTTGATCCTTGCGGTACTCCATATGTTGCTTTTTCTGGATTGCTATAGCTATCTCTAATTTTAACTTTAAAGCTACGGTTTTCTAGATAGTTTTCAAACCACTTTAATGTCACTCCACGTACACCAATTCTGTCTAGCTGTCGCAATATATTCCCGTGGCTCAGGGTGTCGAAGGCCTTTTTAAAGTCGATGAATAGAACTATTGTATTATGATTTCTATTCAGGCTAGTGTTTATTTGATTGGTGAACTCTCCCAATAACTGATTTATGCTTCGGTTCTTCCGAAACCCGAATTGGTTTTTGTTTAAAATATTGTTTCTTTCTAGGTATTGATATAGTCTTTCTGCGATTATCCCTTCAAGTACTTTATCTACTACTGATAAGATAGAAATAGGTCTGTAGTTTAGTATGTCATTTTTAGTACCATTCTTGTATATTGGTCTCACTATTGAGACTTTAAGCAGTTCAGGAACATGAGACTGTGTTATGCTTTTATTGACCAATTTACAGATTAAAGGTGATAGAATTACAGCAAATTCCTTAAGATCTTTCGGTCGTATGCCATCTATTCCTGGTGATTTATTGTCAGGTAGTGTTGACAGTATATTCTGCACTTCCCTCACAGTCACTTCCTCCAGATACATTGAGCATACTGCACTTGTCGTTGTGCCGATAAAAGTTTGCCTATTACACTGGTGCACTATGTTGCTAACCTCACGTGATAATTGATTTGCAAACTTGTCCGCTAGACTTTCTATGTCCGATTCGTTTGCAAAGTTTTTGGACAAGGCGTCATCCAGATTTGGAGGTACTCTTCCCAATATGCGGTTAACAAGCTGCCATGTTTGTTTTGGGTTTGTTTTTGCAGTTCGAAATTTTTCTTTGTAATATGCGAATTTTGTGGCATTTATCCTCTTGTTTAAAATAATTCGAAAAGTTTTGTAGTCCTTTTCGTATTCTTGGTTTCTTCTATTGTTCTTGTATCTTCTGTATAATCTGTCCCGTTCTTTGCAAGCCTGCTTTATTTCCCATGTCATCCACTCACACTCGATATTTCTTCGCTTTTCTTTTTTTGTCATTGATGCCTCTTTCATTATGTCCATGTACCTTTTCCTAAATTGTTCATATATTTCGTTTACGCAGTCATATTCTTCAATTTCATCCCAATTAGTGTCATTCATTCCTTGTGCAAGTTTACGCCTATTAACGTATTGTTGCATTATTTGGGGTTTACTTTCTGTGCTGTTTTGCGTAGCAAGCCTGCAGAATGTAGCATAGTGATCGGATATGTTTAGTTCTATAACCGCTGACTCTATTTTTTTGCTTATTGTACGAACTAAGATGTGATCTATCAGAGTACTTGTGTTTCGAGCCAGATCAGTCCGAGTGTCGGATTGTATGACATTGCTAAGCCCTTTTGCTGCAATCATTGATAGATATTTTTTTGCATGGGACTCATTCTGATGTTTGACATTGAGGTTCATATCACCAAGAATCACTAGCGTCTCTTTCTTTCCCAATATATCGATGTTTGCTGCCAGTTCATTAATGAATCCGTTTATGTATGTGTGTGGCGGTCTATAGACACAGATTATTGTGGCGTTAAGCTCATTACGCTTAATTTTTAAAATCAGGCTGTCGTAAAAACCGGTTTCTGGCTCACTTCCATTGAATCTTTCCTTAAGTTCGAAAGTAATGTTATCTTTTAAAAATATTACGATGCCACCACGTCCTAAAAAAACCATTTATTTTATACAAGTTGTTTTCTTCTTTATATATATTAATTTCTGTCACTGCAATTAAGTCTAGGTCTTGCAAAAAGTCATGAATACTTAGCATAAATGCGTTCCAGTTTTTTCTCGCTGATCTTATGTTAAGATGTAAGCACGAGAATCCATTTCTGTATTTTATATATTTTTTTATTTCTGTTTCTCTTTTCAGATTAGTAAAATTTACATTTAAAATTTCACTTAATTCATTTTCATTCATTTGTATGTATACTTTTGGTCGCTAGTGTGTTTATTGTTATTACTTTTTTTTTGTTTATTATGCTCTCATTTTCTCAATATCATCCTCGGTGGCTATTTCGATGACGCGGCCGCCGTCTGTTCTCCTGACTAGAATTTTGTTGTTGGCAAACCAAACGTACTTCCAATTCACCGCTTTTTCTTGTGTTTTTGCTAACCACAGCATTTTCTTATTGTGGGTTGTGAGCAAAGTGCTTATGTAAACACTTTGTTTGGCGTATACCGGGTTTTGTTCTTTATTCATTACGTCACACACCTGTTCATATTTAATTGTGCCCTTTGCCTTCGATTTTTGCAGGAATATTTGTTTGATTTGTTTTCGTGAGAACCTAACTGCCATATTCGTCAACTGTTTGTTTTTTCTGTCCGGATATGTGCGAATGTCTTCTATATCCGACTCTTTTATTTCGGCATTTATTGCTTTGCCCACCGCAGCGACAATGTCAAGCTTATTCTCGTTGTTCTGCATTGGGATATTTTTTATTTCAACACTGTTTTCTATTTGTCTCTGATCTAGTTCATTGATCCTCGCTTGCAGATTCGCGATAATACCGTCTTTGATTTTGGTTTGTCTTTTGTATTCGCTAATTTCATTCATCAGTTTTTCAATTAGTTCGTTGTTTTTTGCCAGTGCGCTGTTAATTTCGTCATACTTCGTGCTGGTGAATTCAACTGCCTTTGCATAGTCTTTGATCAGTTTTTTGATTTCTATTAATTCAGTTTGTACAGATTGAGATGTTTCCTGCTGCAATGAGCCAATTTGTGTGCTTGTGCCTGCTGTTGAGCGTGGGGACTCCACTGGCCTGGCTCTTTTGGATAATTGGACGTCTTCATCACTCCTGGTTTTCCCTCTACATATTCCACATTTCCACGAGTTTTTTGTTTGTGCGGTCATTTTCCTGTATGTAGTGTAGGAGACAGTTGAGCATTCAAAGTGAAATTGCCCCTTACAGGCTGAGCATGAAATAAAATCTCCATCAGCGGGTAGGGGATCGTTGCACCTAGTACATTTAGCCATAATAAATAAAGTTTACCGTTTAGATGTTTATATTTTTATAATGAACTGTTCAAAAAGAAAAAAAGAGTGCAGTTCACTTTTCAGTAAATCAAAATCACAATTAACATAAAATCAAAACCAGTGAATGTGTTTAATAATTTTACGGGAAATTTAAGCTGGACCTTTAGAGAAACACGTCTTAAGCTCACGAACTCACTCACTCAACAACCAGTTAAGCGGTATCACCAACAGAATGAATAGACAGTTAGATCTGACCATTGCCTCAGATGCTCAGAATCCATTGGCCACTGCTTCTACTTTGGATAATTTTCAACCTCCTCTCACTATCACATTCTCTTACGAACAAGACCACCCTACAATACGACCATCTACTCATACTTTCATACTTTCACAAGGCAGGTTTCAACATCGACACTTTTCTTGATATAAATGTCTATATTGATACTGGAAAACATTTGCGCGGTACACTATTTCCCTATAAGCACTTATTAAAAAAACTGTTCTAAGTGCTGCTCGTGTTGTTTGAGCGTATAATCTACGATTCCCTATACTTTCACTGCAAGTTTATATTTTTCCCTCATGAATTTGGGTTTGACGGGCAAATCAACTACTACTAACCTCACCGAATTTGTATCCAAAACTCTACTTACGCTGGAGAATATAAAGAATGAATGCTATCACCACCTTACACCAAAGCCTTTGATAAGATTAATCATTTATCTGAAGCTTAAAGCGCTCGGTTTTCCACCTCTGTTTCTTCCCTGGTTAAAATCAAACATTGAAGAGCACCAATACAAATATCTTTTTGGTTCGTCTGCCTATTGTCCAATTAACGCCAACTCAGATGTCCCACAAGGTAGTCATCTTGACCCATTACTTTTTATTTTGACTGTTGACGATGCTTGTAATTTTAATAATATTTTAGTATACATAGGTGGATGGTATGAAAATCACAAAAACTATATACACCCCTCTTTGCTCTGCCACAAGATCTGAATTCGTTCCATATTTGCCATAAATGCCGCCAGGCAGTTACTTACTCTTGTAAACGCGTTACTTATGCCCAAGAGACTATAATTTTAATTGTGAAACAATATCTTACGTTAGCAAAATACATGATCTTAATATCATTTGCGTTAGGAAGCTTAACTTCCATGCCCATATCGCTCACATTATAAACAAAACCAACTCCTCATTTGGGTACGTAAAACGATGGTCAAGAGAATTTAATGACCCCCATGTCACTAACTCTAACTTCACACTACATTCGTTTTTCACGTAGAAAAATCTAGTTCAACGTAGATTTTTGTATTTTACCTTTCGCGGCTTCAATGGGCTACCTCAAGCTGCCATACGAATATAGGCTTAAATTCGTCGGTCTGCAGACTCTTAAAAAATATCGGAAAGTCGCGAATATTATCTTTGTGTATCGCATTTTGAATGGAATAATTGATTCTCCAGAATTATTTACGATGGTCTACCTTCTAACCAATCCCTATCAATACTATTATTTCGTTTAACTTCTCACCGTACCGGATAGGTTCAAATTAATTGCTGCGGCTCGCTAATATTGACGTGGCAATTCCAATTTCCAGGGAAGCACAGTTTTTAAGTTCACAGTCTAAGTCTGTATAATTGCTTGTAAGCTTGAATAAATAAATAAATTAATGAAAGATCCCCTTAGAAAAGTCATCCCATCCACTTTCTACTTTCGTTTTCGTTTCGTATTGTTTTCCTCTTTTTTTCTATTAGATATAAAGCTTACAAGCATTATAAGTTTAAATTGATTAAATTATTTTTAAACCTCTACTGCATGAATTATGAACGAAATGAAAAATTTTTTTTTTGCCATTCAGGCATTTGATCAACATTTTCAGTTTGCACTGAATTTAAGTGAATATCCTAATTCCTGGCTCTTTTTGCTCTATGTGTTTTTGGCTGTGTTTTTTGGTGTTTCCGGATTAGAATGAGCTGGACCTTCATTACTTGCATAACCTCCGCACTTTTGTGGGTTCCATCTCTGCGAACGGGGCGTCCTCTTTTCCGTGCAACTACAGCTTTGCCGCATTGCATAAGTGTTCGGAGATGACTTGCTAGAAATCAAATAGAGCCATACATGTTTCTGGAATATTCCTTAGCCATAGTTGCCATAGTTGACAACGCACATATCCACCATATGAAAAAAAAATTCTCTTATACCACTTCTTAGAGCGCAACCAAGTGATGGTACTTACCCGGACTCCTTCCATGGTACCAACTTTTTCAATGTCGAATCCGCGGCCTGTTTTTCATTACTTTTTCTGAAGGCATTTCTACGTTAGGCGGTCGATTTAGACGGATAGTACCTAATGGCCAAAGTCTAATTTTTGTAAAATTTACCTGCAATTACGGACTGTGGGACCCAAGGCGGGAGCGCCATCAGGACGAGTGTTGCTTTGGTCATCAGTGAAAATATCGAAATTGTAACTATATCCCGACGCTCCACTCAGGACTTGATTTTTGTAGCCTCACTTATGAGGTTTTGCAGGATTATATTGTTTCAGGTCATGGCGAAATTTAGTTGGTATTATTTTGTCAACAACTGCTAAAAACTCTTCTTTTAGCCTGAGCAAAAGTAGTCGAACTTTAAAAAGCTTATCATGTCCTGGAGCACCAAATGTAATGAAATTATTGTTATCATTGAAGTTTAAATTTTGTTTTATGGTTTCAAATCTATTACATGCCATCAATTGATACATAGTCCAATAGTTGGTTCCATGAAAATTACTATTCCGATGAATTGCCCCATTTCTTGTTTAGTTATATTGGCTGGTTTGCTTATATTGTCTTGATTGCACTACTATAGATTCAATAAGATTATTGGAAAACACAAATAAGAAAAAAATCTGCTGGTATGTTTTTCAATAAAATCCGGTGGATGTGTAATATGCCTGTGAATTTGAAATTATTTTCATCATAATGATCTTTCTTTTGCCAATTAACCTCATCATAATGATCTTTCGTTTCCAATCCTGTACTGTACATTCATTTCCTTTTCCTGTATGCACTTTATATGCCCTGATAACACATGTGCACATAAGACTCATGTACATACTTATATGAAGACTTAGAGATTGATTCGCCAATACATAAAAACCCATTAGTGGGTTTTCGGAAAAACAAAAGGTAAAAATTATTATAAAAACATGAAGTAAAAATTATTTTTTATTTTTTGTATACGGTGGAGGGTTAAGGCTTGCATCGAGTTAGTGTGGGAGCGTAATTTCCCTCAAAAGGAGTGCAGTTATTCCAACGCACAGTTCATATACTGCCTGAAGAACGGACAAAAGATGTAGCTAGTGCTGGTCAATACCTTCCCATTTTCCGAAATTAGGTGGATGATTTGCTTTCGATCAGGGTCGATCATTTCGCGTTTGACTAAACATTGTCAAGATGGGAAGAGGAAAGTTATTGATTGAATTCGAAAAAAGTTAAATAATTAAATTTTTGAAAAGTGCAATTCTACGCGTGAAATTGGAACGCTGTTAAATCGTTCCCATCACCTCATTCAAAATTTTAAGAAATTGGGGTCTTTTTAGGGCACAACAAAGTCATCACGCCATCCGCCCACATTAACTAATCATCAGAAAAAGCGCATTTTAAAGGAATTGTATAATTCCACAAACAGTATTCGATGTGTTGCAGCATGACCTGGGATTGCCGCTAAGTCCACCATTGACAGATTTGTAAGGCCGTCCGGTCGGCTGCAATGGAAAAGAATGAAGTCGCAACCACTCCTTGCTATACAGTATACGGCGACTAGATGGGACTGGACTCGAAAATACATGATCTTTGATGAAGGATGGAGAAAAGTTGTCAATTTAGACGGGCCGGACGGATGGGTACTGCAGCCAACTTCCACGAGAAATGGCAGCTGTCATTCGACCTCGTGCCTTCTTGGAACTTCCTTCTTCTGGCCGACCACGCGAAGTGCGCACGCAGATATTCAGTAATTGTATTCAGTAATTGTATTTAAGATTTTTAATAATTAAAGTAACTAAGAATTGATATTTGAATTTTACTTGGATACATAAAGTTGGCGACGAGGTTGGTATCGTTGGTTTCATGTGAATCAAAGTATGAGTGATTCATCATCGGAAGAAGAAGTTAAAGCCAGCGATCTCACACAAAATTTCATCCAATTAAAGCGAACTACTCCGGAAAATTCATCAGGAAAATGTCGAGGGAAGTCGCTATTTCGGTCGGACACATGGAAGCATTCGATATCACAAGACAAAGCATTTGGGGATCATACAAGAGGCGATTCAACATCTTTGTGGAGGCAAATGGAATCACGGCCAGTTTGCTACGAGCTACCTTCCTCACTCTTTGCGGAGCAACATTATTTGATCTACTTGAATCTTTAATTTCACCAAGAAAGGTAACCGAACTTGATTACGATTCTATTTGTAAGATTCTCTCTGATCACTTTTCCCAACTCCTTCGTAAATTGCTTCATTCTACAAATTTTTCAAGAGGGATCAACTTCCTGACGAAACAACTACAGACTACGTTGCAGAGCTACGGAAATTTGCAAGCCATTGCAATTTCGGTGACTTTCTAGACCGTATGCTAAGAGACCGTTTTGTCTGTGGACTTCGAGACAGCCGGTTACAACAAGAGCTTATAGCAACACAAACGCTTACATTCCAATCTGCGTAAGAAAATTGCAGCGGAAGCAGCCATTCGTAGTTTACAATTGAATAAATCCAACGCGCCCACGGCGAGCATGTCTGAGGATCAAATAAATACAGTACAAAGAGGATTCAGCAAGGAAAAAACCAAACATGTAAAATCATCTAACAATGATTCGATTAGTTCTGGATTTCGTTCAGCTGCATGCTACAGTTGCGGCGGAGCACACCAACGTACAACATGCAGGTTTCGCACAGCCGTTTGTAACAACTGCGGCAGAACAGGACACATAAAAAAGGTATGCAGAGGGGGGAAAAGAGAGAGAGTCATGGGCACACGAAATTCAAGAGGTCTGCAAATTCAATCATAAATCTGGTATCCTGTGCTCCAAATTTAAAATAGCGTACGAATATAATTCTAAATGGACGCAAGTGTGAGTTAGAAGTAGATTCTGTATTCAATTTCACAATCATTTCTGATCGTCCCTTTGAGAGCTTATAGCCACACTTTAAACCAAAGCTATCAAGAGTGGAATTAAAAATCATGGTTTTCCAAGGGAAGGCGATTGCTTTTAAAGGAAAATGCTCAATCAGTGTTTGGTATAAAGGCCGAGAAATTCGAAATTTATCGCTTCTTATTGCCGTCGGTACGCGCACGAATATCTTGGGCTGCAATTGGTTCGCACCCTTAGGAATATCAATTCAACGGGTTCATTCTATGACATCTTCCGCAGTCCACGACGTAGTATTCCGATTTATTTTCAAATGAATTGTGTATGAAAGGAACACCCATAACCCTTTCTTTAAATCTAGAAGTGGCGCCAATTCATTTACCTACCAGGAGGATGCCTTTTTATATTCGATCCAAGGTAGAAGCAGAGTTAGACCGCATGGTTTCACAGGGCGTTCTCGAACCGGTTGATTACTCGAGGTGGGCTACACCAATTGTCCCCGTGCCAAAACCAAATGGAACTATACGAATTTGTGGTGACTATAAGGCAACAATAAACAAGGCACTACAAACACATTCCTTCAATGCATGAGTTGATTGCAAATCTGCCACATGGGGCAGTATTCGCAAAGTTGGATCTGGCACAAGCTTATCAGCAACTGACTGTGGATGACGATACAGCTAAGGATACACACAAAGGCGGCTTCAAGGTCAAAAGACTTCAATATGGAATTTCTTCTGCGCCAGGTGAATTTAAAAAATGCATGTCAGCACTATTGCGAGGTATTGCTGGGGTTGTGTGTTATTTAGATGACGTTGTTGTTGCTGGTGAAAGTTCGGACGGCTTAGCGAGGAAACTTCGAGTTATTTTTGATAGAATACGATCATCTGGATTAAAATTACGAAAAGAAAAATGTATCTTTGACGTCCCGTCCATTGATTTCTTGGGCTTTCTCATAGATGTAGACGGAATTCACCCTCTAAAAGGAAAAACTTTTGGTAATACCAAATAGGCCCGCTCCAAAGAACAAGAGTGAACTCCAAGCTTTTCTAGGGATTCTAAATTTCTACCATTCATTTTTTCGTTCAAAGGCAACACAATGGCGGAACCCTTGCACAGACTACTGGATAAGAATGCTGATTGGAAGTGAACTAGGATTCATCAAATGGCATTCGATAAAATCAAGTCGTTGTTGTCATCAGACAGCGTTCTCACGCCTTTCAATGATAAATTGCCTGTCGTATTGACTTGTTACGCTTCACCTTATGGAGTTGGTGCGATTTTAGCGCATGTGTTACCAGATGGATCCGAACGACCAATCCCTTATTATTCAAGGACTCTCAAGAAATCTGAGCGTAATTATACGCAAATTGACAAAGAAGCTCTGGCAATTATTGCTAGCATTAAGAAGTTCCATGACTACTTACGACTACTCGTATATGGCAGACATTTCGTGATATACACAGATCATAAAACATTGTTGGGTCTGTTTTGTTATGGCAAGCCTGCACCAAATACTCTTTCTGAAAGGATGCTGCGTTCAATTATTTGTTTTAAGTGCCTATAATTATAAGCTTCAACATCACATGTGTTATACTGGCCGTTGAGAGGATGGCCAACTATCGCTGAACCAGAGTTTAAGGTATTTTTCGACCGAAAAAACGAGATTTCCTCCATCTAGGAGCCCTTCATGCAAACCACCTGGGAATAGTCCGTATGAAAGCCTTGGCCAGGAGTTACGTGTGGTGGCCAAAAATTGATGCAGACATCGAACATACTGTAAAGCGATGTAATGTCTGCCAACAGATGCGTCCCGATAATTCTCATGTCAAGGGATATACTTGGGAAGAAGGGAAAAACCCCTGGTGCAGGATTGACATAGACTTCGCGGGTCCATTTAAAGGGAATCTTTTCTTTTTGGTGTTGGATTCGTACTCCAAATGGTTGGAGGCCCATCCAGTTCCTGCTATATCTATATAGTGCTATATCTGTTTTGATTTTAAATTATTTTGTAACAATAACTTAATCAAACATATCTTTTCAGCTCCTTTCCATCCTTCTACGAATGGCTAAGTAGAGCGAATGGTACGCACAACAAACGACTATTTAAAGAAGATTCCGAATGGAGATATCAGATTGCGTTTAGCGCGATTTTTGTTGGATCAACACGTAACACCACATAGTTGTACTGGTCGTTCGCCTGCAGAGTTACAATTCAACCGCCGACCTCGCAACAAACTTCATCCCGAATCAATGCCGATTCAAGTGGAAGCTACTTCACCATAGATATCCAAGAAGAAATACTTCGATAGCGGTGAACCCGTATGGTATCGAAATTATACAGCAGGGCCTAGATGGATACCCGGCCACATATCGTTATAAGTTAAAGGACCTGTTTCGATGGTCATCGAGTCAGAAAGCGGCCAAGAGGTTCATCGGCATGCTGATCAAGTTTGTCGAAGATCAGTAGAACAACAGAACCCTGAAGATACATATTCGAAAGAAACAGCTCCGATATCAATTCTAATCATTCCTGGGTCAACATCGAATCAGCCCGAAGTTCGACGTTCGGAAAGAATTCGTAACAAGGCTCAAAGGACCGGGGTAATTTAGTTCTTGGGCAAAGGAGGGTTACATATCACCCTGTAGTAAAACTGCTGCCAACTTCAACGAGAAATGGCAGCTGTCATTCGACCTCGTGCCATTTTGGAACTTCCTTCTTCTGGCCGACCACGCGAAGTGTGCACGCAGATATTCAGTAATTGTATTTAAGATTTTTAATAATTAAAGTAACTAAGAATTGATATTTGAATTTTACTTGAATACATAAAATGTACATTACTGGCATGACCCTTAACTGATGTCGTGAAAATAGTGAACGCTTTTATAGTGGTGGGGTCCAACGGACCTAACGGTTTTAAAATTCACTTAAAATACAAATATATTGTAATTTTTTGAAATTAAAATAAAGGGTCCGCCAAATAACTTTTTTTTTTTTTTTTTAAATGCTATAAAAAAAAACTACTGAATATTTTCTCAAATTTCTTTTTTTATTTGAAAGTATGTACAATCCTTCCGGTTAATAATGGAAAATAATTTCATTCAAATGGCTGCCTCGGCTGGCCATGCAGTAGCCTACACGATCGGTCCAATTTTTAAGCACATTATCGATTGTGTGCAGCTGTATTTCACCAATGGCTTCACGAATATTGTCCTTTAAAGCGTCAATTGTCTCTGGCTTGTCGGCGTAACACTTATCTTTGACGGCACCCCACAAATAATAGTCCAACGGTGTCAAATCGCAGCTCCGAGGTGGCCAAACGACATCAGCTCTGCGGCTGATAATGCGATCTTCAAAAACAGGGCGCAAAACAGCGAGTGTAGCTTCGGTTGTGTGGCACGTAGCGCCGTCCTGTTGAAACCAAATGTTGCCAATATCCTCCTCTTCAATTTTTGTGAACAAAAATTCGTTCAACATGGCCCGATAACGATCGCCATTGACTGTAACGGCCACTCCTTGCTCATTTTCGAAGAAAAATGACCCAATTATGCCTCTGGACCAAAATCCGCACCAAACAGTGGCTTGTTTTGTGTGCACCGGCTTTTCAATGTATGCGTGCGGGTTTTCTGTGCCCCAAATGCGACAATTTTGCTTGTTTACCCGCCAAGATCAAAATGAGCTTCATCTGAAAAGATGATTTTTTTGGCAAAATCGGCATCTTTTTTTCAAAGTAATGTCGCAATATTTCCCAGCATTGTTCAAGCGTATACACAACCATATTCGTCCAGCGGAAGGATAAAACTAATTATCTGTCAAATCAGATATGAGCTAAGTGTTACCATTCACGAAATAAGCACTACTTGAAAAAAAAAAACGTTAGATGGCGGACCCTTTATATATACCTATATACAATATATAATACAAAACAAAAATAAACGGACACAGAGAACACATTTTTCTTTTATTCCTTTCCAATTTCAGAGCTTTTTTATCTTTTGGAGCTGCATCTGCTTCAAGTCTAAGGATATTGCGAATGTCAGTCTTCAATTGCACAGGAAGTCTTTGGGTATAAAATAATCTCTCCTTCATGTTAGGCTCAAACAAAATCTTTGCAAACCCTTTTATAAATACCAATCTTGTCATCTTCGATGCTCATTCATGATTTTGCTGGATGATATATGTAAGCATTTAGTGCATTTATGTCCAATTAAACAGCCATCGGCCCACGACGAGTTCGGTGACTGCTTGAATACACTGAACACCTTTGGTCTATAGAGCACCATCTTTTGTGCTATTATAATGAAGGATAATTTCAGGCTTATTGGTAGACTCATCATGATGACATGAGGATGACAGATTTTTTTTCGGGACACAATTGTTGTATACTTTGCAAATCCGAACAGTGATGATCCGACTTATCTATCTTTGTGAGGCAAAAAATCTTTCCTTCCTATTTTTCTTCAGGTACCAACGACAGTAGGACCTCTTGATTTCATTACATTCATAAGTTCCATCGAAGTGTACCAGTTGTCTAGCGTGAGGTTGCGATTTGAGTTAAAAATTGGCTTACATAATTGTAGACACTCTTGGTATTGGGTACTAAGGCCCTCTGTATTTTAAATAAAGTAAAGATTCATATTAAATGAGTAGTGGGTTTTGAATGCGCATGGCATTGCATATTTGTTCGGTTTATTCGGAATGCACATTTTAAATTTTCAACGGCCAGGAAAAACAACAAACATTTCATCTATAGTAACGTTAGCATCGATTGAGTAATTTTCTTGACCGTTTTTATTGAAAATGTTTATAATTTCGGTCACAATGCAACCTGGATCCCTTTTCTGGGATTATCAAAATGAAGACATAATAGGAGTGTATAGAATCCCAATGAGGACACGCACAGTCGGGGAATTTCTCGACCTGTTTCATCTATTGCAAAAAGCGATATAACGGTTTCATGATTAGACTTGAATACAGCTGAGTAAATTAAAAGGCCCAAAAAGACGTCTAGTTCTTGTGGAGTACGTTCCTTTAGTTCTGCACGGGTCGGGGACTTGTATTTCAATCTAAACGCTGCTAGTTTCACGTTTGTCCAAGTTAATATTTTGTTCTTTATATCCGCATCAAATATTTTGTCAAATGCTTCTTTTGGATCAAACGGGTCAGCAGGTCTTGATCGAGATGTAGTGCAATGCATTCTAATAATATCATGGCGCCTGACACGTGCGTTTATTGCAGGTGGTACCTTAGCTCATTTGAATCTGTTTTGCTCTGTTAAAGTATCCACTGCTAGAAACCTGTTCAACCACATCATCTTCATCTTGATGAGTCTTTTTTTTACTTTTCATTTACTGTCTGTACATACTTACAAGTTTTTCGATAGCTCTGTCATTTTGGGACGCACCTTATCTGCAGATTTTCGATATGGAGATTGGCCATCCAGATCATGCGATCCAACACCATTACTTTTGGACAAATATAGAGTCTGTGTCAATATGCTACCAACGATATATGCAATCGAACAGGACATTTGCCAGATAATGGAATCTGTTCCTATTCTAAGAGCTTGTTCTCTAGTCTTCGGTAAAAATATTTTCACTTTTCATGAAACTGTTGAAATGTTGATGTTAAAATAACACCCCATGTTGAATAACCCTATATGTAATTATTATATAATACATGGACGCTTGGAGAGCTTTAATAGCACTTCCGTATTGCTGATATTTCCTAATCCTTAGTCTTTGCAGGAATCAATTTATTTTAGTTTATGCAAATTGTGGTTTTGGCTATGTTGGAATATGGGTAGCCCTCCCGGAAAGGAGGCCTGTGTTTACTCACAAAAAATTTCGACTATTAAATCGATTACAAATTAAAAGTGAGTTCCAAGTAATTTTCCACGTCGCTTCCCACTTGGTAGTTTAGTTTTGTTTTTCAACATTCAGAACTTTCTGAGAATTGGATCTTAGGCTCCATTTTATGTATTCAGGTTGTTTCTGAAATCGAGCATATGTATTTCTGTGAATGTACCTATTCGTAAATGTCATCTTAAAGAATTTATTGTTGTTTACTATCTTCAAAAGTTTGTTTATTACAATTATTATTTCGGAGTATTGGGGCGACGTGATGACTGGATACTTTTCACAGGGGCGAAAGGGTGTGGTAATTGGAGTGTTTATTTCAGAGTATAACTGCGACAAAGCAGGTATCAATTCGAATGAATTAATTTTGTTTATGTTGTTAAAGATATGTCACGATCTGGTCAAGCAATGACCCTGAAACTAATGTGAAATTCTTGAAAAAGTCAAACCAAAGCAGGAGTATCGGTATTGAGTTAGGACTTTACCATGAAACTGTACTGAATAGTTTTATAGAGAGCAGGATAAGCAGATAATGCGTATGAATTCCATATATTTTGAGCTCGATATTATCTTTGATACCTATTGGAATGGAATGGGCTCGAAAACTACCTCAAGCATGGTAGTGTGGCAGAATTTGATGCTGTATTTATGGTAGAATTGAAAGGAAATCGTCTACCATGAAGTACCGACTATTAGTTTAACTGTTTATTTTTTACTCTACTACTCTGTTGAATACAAATATAAAAGGAAAATAGCTATTTGTTTGAATAGTTATTTGTTTGAAATTTCGAATTGTCGTTGCAATAAAAAGTAGGTCACAATATTGTGCACTCTGTTCCCTCAAGTTAGAATAAAAGACAATTCTGGCCAGGTCTCCAGCTCTATTCAGTCATTGGATTCATAGTAACGGATTAGAGACGGAATCTTCGTTCTCCGTATTGTTGCGACTAGATGTTAAGAAGTTAAACCAATCACGTAAAAGTTTATTTAAGTTTATGACTTTAATAAAAAAAACAATCGTTTAAGGAATAATATTAAAAAGAAACACATTGATCTGACTTTATTTCAGGATTCACATTCGTCATACTATACAACCTGACGAGTTCGGTAAGCATATCAAAACTAGACTTGATGGGTTGCATAAGTTTTCTTTAAGATGTAAAGACATAAGTTTGTGATACGAGTATCATAAAAAAATAAACATTCCAAACGCCCGCGTTTTATTTTCGAAAAAAATGTGAACTGTGTCTTACTGATCCTGGGCTGTTGTGTTGCCCGGGGCGCTTTCGCTCTGACAAGGTGGCTGTTGCATAGCAGCCAACTTGATTCTAGGGTGAAGGTAATCTGCTACATGGCCTTAATCAGGCCCATGGTTGCCTATGGATGTCCCGTCTGGTTCAATGTGAGAGCCAGCTTAATGGAAAGGATTCGGGTGTTTGAGAGACAATGTCTCAGGACGTGTCTGGGGCTACATAGGACACCCGAATCTGAGTACACGAAATTTTACCCGAACGAGGTCCTATACAATAGGGCCAGGATTGTACGGGTAGATAATTTTTTGATCAAACTGATTCGAAGCCACGTTGCGAGAGCAATGACTTCGGTCAATAGCCTCATCTTCGGGGCTTACTACCCCAACGATTTATATCACGAGAGAGTGCGCCTTAATGGCTTTGTGCCGCCAGAAGCATTCCTCTATTTAGATAGATGTGGGCTGATCCAGGATAGATTGGCGGTACCGCTAATCTTCCACGTGGGTCGCAATTCCGTGGAACGGCGATTCCTCTACGAACCCGATGTCGCGCTCCGTGAGCCCGAGCGCCTCAGGATCTGTAGATCGGTCTCACGCCGGGATCGAGGAGACGTAGTCCGACAGCATCAACGCTTTTGGTGGCTGGAGAGAGCTACGTCAGTGGACACTTTGAGAGCTTCAGCCTCTTCAAGGCATCGCCTGCCAACACCAATGGCAGGCTTACATAGGCTAGGGTAGGGTAAGGTAGGGTAGGGTAAGTAGTGGTAGTAGGGTATGTATACGTTTAAAAAAAAAATAAAAAGATATACATATATATTAAATATATATTATGTATATAATTTATATATATATATATTTTAGTTAAGGTAGAATAAGTTAGGTTTAGTTACATTAAGGTAGGCTTAAGTTTTATTGTAACACAAATGATCATATGCTAAGTTTTTAATAAAAAAAAACATTTTTCTTAGCTTAAGCTAGATATAGTAATGTTAGTGGTAAGTTGATATAGTAGTCGAAAGACATAGATTAAAGTTGTTACGTCTATTTTAGAGTGTCCGCCTGGGGCCAGTAAGATATCTAGATTGTTAAGATAGTTAAGCTAGTTTTTAAGCATTTTTGTCTAGGGTAAGATAGATCTAAGAAGTTATGAATAAAAATGAATTAAAAACTAAAAAAAAATCCTGGGCTGTTACTAAGAAGCAAAAAATATGGTTTAATGTAAAGGAGTAGCCTTCCAGCGCTGTTTAAGTTAGATCGGGTTTTTAGTGGACTCCGGTCGGCTGGTTCGGAGCAAGCACAAAATGCGGGAAATAGCGCAAGAAATACTGCGCAGTAATAACTCTGGACGTTAAAATTGCCTTTAATTACCCAAACTGCATTAGGTGGTCTCTGACCAAAGTGGATGCACCACATTACCTTGTGAAGATAATTCTTAAGTACTCTACTAGCAGAAAGCTGAGGTACCAGCTGCTGTTGGTTTGGTACTGAGGTACCAAGTACTAGAGTGTTTCCGCGACAGTACCCCAGGGATCAGTCCTTGGGCCTTTTCTGTGGAACATAAGGTATGATGGAATTTTGCGATTAACGCTGCCACAAGGGATCAAGGTTATCGGTGTTGCTGACGACATTGCCGTAGTTACTGTAGCGAAACACATGCAAGAGGGTGGGTCCGCCACAGATGATCGCCAGGATCAAAAATAGGCTGAAGTTTACTGACCTATTATTAATAACCAGCCGAAAGTCTGTGTAATACGCAAACATCCGTTTTGGCAGCCAATTAATCAGGTCTAAAGAGGCACTAAAATACTTGCGTGTACATATTTTTTTATTATTAACGCGTGCACAAGGGGTCACGACTATCCTTAAATGTCAAGAAGTCAAGACACAGCACGGGCCGATGGTACAGAGGGAGAGAGGGAAAGGAGGTACCGGTGCACATAGGCTGTAAATGTTTGTGGATTATATTGTAAGAAGTGGGAAACCTTGAGTTGGGAATAGCATTCCACATTCATGTGGTTCGACTAAAAAACGTCTCTCTAAATTTCATCGTGCCTCCGAAGACGGGTTTTAGAGTGAACTGATGAGCATTCCGGGCGAGACGTGTATTGCGGCTAAATTCTTAAAGGGAAAGAATATAATTGACTCACTTGAGCATTGTTTGTTAAAATATCAATAAAACAGAGAGAGAGAGAGAGAGAGAGAGGGTAGTGAGTCGATCAACTTCGCGACACTGTTGTCTTCTATGAGTTTTATCGCTCAATTTTATATTCTTTATCGCTCAATTTTATATTCTATTTAGCAGGTGCAGAAAGGCATTGGGAGCGCCAGACCAAATATGAGCGTTGTACTCAGGCTTGGGGCTGATGTAGGCTTTGTAAATTTAACCCAGATCAGAGGGGGTGAAATATTTCTTGCATCCTTTGACGAAGCCTATAAATTCCGCAGCGTTCTTGGCGAGTTCGATGGAAAGTCTTTCGATTTCATCGACATAAACGCCATTCAAGCGTAATGGCTGATTATTGAAGATTAGCTTAAGTGACAGTACACAGCACTGTGCTTTGGTAGCATTAAATTCCACTCAATTGTTTATACCTTATTTAATTATGCTGTCAAGGTCGGACTTTAATGTGCTTAACATACGCTGCCGTTCCAGTTCTATGGCCCAAGAGCAGAGACGTGAGTCCTGGAACGAATATGAAAAGCTAATAGTACTGTCACCAGCAAAGGAGTGTATTGGATTAGAAATAGCAGTCAAGAGATCATTTTTAAATATGAGAAAGAGTGTCGGTGACAGAACAGAGACCTGGGAAACACCAGCGTTTATTTGGTGGATATGAAAACCGTCAAAAACAACTTGAATTATAAGAAGGGACTCATCGATACCATAAGCACGCATTTTCGACAAAAGACCCTGATGCCAAACTCTGTCAAATGCTTTTGAAATATCGAGCGCAACAATCTTGTTTTCACCGAAATGGTGCAAAGATTGGTTCCCTTTTCGGTGAGATATGCCATCAAATCACTAGTGGACTTGTTACTGCGGAAACAGTATTGCCGGTCATTATGAACTTTCCGCGATCCAAGATATTTCAAAAGTTGACGATTTATCAGCGTTTCCATGACCTTAGAAAGAAGGGACGTTAGAGTCCCTCCTCCTTTTTAGGGACGGGCTGGACAAATTCTGTTTTCCATATACTCGGACAGAGACCAGAAAAGGAGGAAAGATGAATAAGCTTACGTAGTGGTCTTGCAAGCGTGGAAGAACAACCCTTGAGAAATTTTGGGGGAATACCATCTGGGCCAGCGGATTTGTACACGTTGAGAACCTTAAATACTTTTGCAACTGTAGGAGTGTCCAATGGAAAATTCTACGTTCTCAAGTACAGGCGGAGACAAAATGCAATATGGGAGCGTTGAGCTGCCTGCAAAATGTGCGGGTAGCAGATTGGCTTTGTCTTAAGAGCTGACAGCTGGATTTCATTGTAAATAAGCGCAGGGTTTGAGGATGAGGCGAGATTTTTATGTTTTTCACAAATGACCAAAAGTTTTTTGCTACGTATGGGGCAATGTAGCACTTTTTGCCTCAACTTTTGGTCATATGAGAATTTGACATGTCGAATCAATTCATTTCAGTTATTTCCAGCTCGTTTAAACTTATTCTGGTTTTCCTCAGAGGGGTTAGCCTTGTAAGTCCGGAAACTCAGCTGTCTCAAACTGATAGCCTCTTTACAGCTCGAGGCATTTGCTTTATGTTTGATACTCTTCACTCTATGTGGAATGAAGGATCAGCAGCGGCATCCGAGTCACTATCGAGGAAGCATAATGAGCAGTCAAAATTCCTAAAGAAGTTGTTGAATCCGCTCAAGTCGGCTTTCCTGTCAAGCCATACTGGTCTTTTAGGAACTCGTTCTCTAACTGGTGGGTTTGAATACTGGAAATTAGCTGAGATGACAGAGTGGACTGACGAGCCTAGAGGTGACAATATATCGATAAAATACCTATCAGGATGGGAGTTTAGGAACAAGTCCAGGGTGTTGGCGGAATTATTTGCAATGACAGGTATTCGTATTAGTTCGTATACAAGCAGAGTTAATGTTGAAGCCAATTAGAATTGCGTATATTGAAATCGCCCGCAATAGCGATTTTGGTACGAGGAAACCAGGATACCATTCTTGTAATGGAGTCGGACAGCGCATCCAAACTCACACTAGTGAAAATCCATATGAAATTAAATCCCGGATTGGAACAGTGGTTGAAGTTGGTAAGCTACATCACTACGGACATACTAGTGGCACCAAGTTATATCCAGGCAGGCTCAAATCCGGAAAGTCACGTAACGCTCGACAACCGACTTAACTTTAAGTCCTATGTTGAATGCGCCACTGCATTGTAGAGCTTTCCAGAATGATGCCAAACATGGGTAGACCGAGATACGCGAGAAGGATTCTGCTTTCCAGAGTGGTGAGCTGAAAATTCCTGTACGTTGCGCCGGTCTGGGCGGGAGCTCTTACAACGAAGAAGATAAAAATAAAGCTGTCGCCTGCATACAGGTTTTGCGTAACAAGAACAGTATGCGGTTTTCGCAGCGATAGTCGGAGGATAAAAACCGAAGAAAGAGCAACATCTGTAGCACTGTGGCAAGCCAGGTGGGATAACACGGCAAAAGGCAGATGGAACCACAAGCTGATCCCTACGATCGAGGCTTGCGGAAAAAAAGCGGGGATTGCAATTACCACTTTACACAATTTCTGTCAGGTCACGGAGGCTATGTATATCTGCACAGGATTCGACACGATAGCTCACCCTTCTAGCCAGAATGTGAAGAGGAAGACGCAGAGCAAGCAATATTTCAGGACAAAAGCTTCGCAAACGCAAGAAACGGATCTACCACTCTCAATGCTAAGCTCATGGGACTACTGGCTGGAGATCTACTCTTTCATAACAATCGTGCAGAAAGAGCTAAGAAGCCAAGCCAGTCAGAGTGGTATGACGGTGTGATTCTATCTCACATCACCCTCCATTGATGCTCGAAGATATGAAACGGGCCAGAGAGCTTCGTTTATTGAAAAGTAAAAAAGTAGTCGCAAATTATTGGGAAATACTGGCTGAGAAATGACTTCTCACTGTTTTTTACCCTTCTACATTTATCCCAATGGTTTATAAACACAATTGCAACATTCTAACAAACGCCCCATATGGTAGCCGTTTTCCCACAACTTGTCAGCGCCAGAAAAAACTTTATGACTTAATCCCTCCGCTTTCGCGAGCTGCCATTCTTCTTCAGCAACCGATGTTTTCGCATACACCAAATTCCAAATGGGTATAAGAAAAACGCTTAAAATTTCTTCCGGGTAAGATCATTGATTTATTGCGAGCAAAAATATGCCAGCACTCGATTGACAGTGATATGACAAACAATCATGGAACACATACGTGTTACGTATGGCTACGCAGAATCTAAGTCGACCGCTGAACGATTGGCACCAGTCGACCATTCGCGTTTGTTTGTAACGACGTTACTGCAACAATTTTCTTGTCATTCTTTCCCAACCAAATGGTTAGTCCGGTGCGTGCTACCGATGTGAATGGTATTTCGTATCAAATCGCCAACATTAGTCCGAAAGATTGAATGCAATTTTAATGGATATCAACTGGCTGTGAAATGTATCTTTCACCAATCGATGAGGTTTGGTCGTATTACGTGGAATATGTTGACCAACGCCAAGAAAATAAAAGCTAATAAACGAGTAACGACCGCTTTGATGTCGTCTCAGGTGACAATCTGCAGAGAAACAGATGTGGCAATATGGTTGCATCTACGCTGTGGTTGAAAAAAAAGGCGTCTGCTTGGCGTATATCGGGGCTGATTGGCACAGTGACAGTCAGAACCACCATGTAGTATGTGGTTTCGACGTAACACACTTTTTACAAGGAAACATGAGCGAGGATAATCTATGGGTTATGAATAAATTCGATTCATCCATGTAGGACGCATAATTCCGGGTTAGATTGATGTCACATTTTCAAGCTGCACGTTAGAGTTACGATTAATATCGATAGAATTATAACTACTCCTACTACTTGCAAACGTTCTTTCCTCCACCCTCTGGTCGTAAGCATATCTTCGAGTAAAAGTGAAGGCAAGACAAATAAACAAAAAAATTAGGACACAATGCCACCCTTTAATTACGTTCACGTAATTTATTCTCCGTCTAGCTATCATACATGGAGGCAAACGTGTTCGATACTAAAAATACTTAAGTTATGAACGCTATGATCTAAATCCATCCCTGAATTGATAGTGAAACGAAAGGAAGGTGTATTCCTGTTTTAGCTTATCGGTATTCACCTCCCTATTATATGAACTATCATGAGAAAGCTCGTGCTTGCTCCTCATAGATACAAAGAGGTTGGTAGCTATAGTAATTTTAAGAAAAGTAACCTTTTCTATTTCAATCCTCTGTAGTCACCGATACCCCGGACATCTGAACACTGCGCGTGCCGATTACCTGAAGAAGGAGAAGAACTGAATCTGAAGACAAACGGTCGGTTGGAATGTGGTTTGTAGCGATCTTTTTTCCAACTTCTCATTCGGTAACAATTGGGATTGGCAGAGCGAACACTTGTTGGCTGGTCAAGTGACTAGTGTCTGATTGCGTTTTTGTTGGGAAATGGAATTGTCGAGCTCATTTGGTAATTGGTTTGTTCGGTTCCCGGTGTTAGTTAATTATGGGCTTAATTTGCTGCCGAGACGCCTTTTTGTTAGTTTTCTTTGAATTTAGCTACATTTTCTGATAGGTAATTAGCTCTTGGATAATTAGTGAAAAGTTCCAAGAAATATCTTTCCAGTCTGCAATTGGACATATTTTGAGGAAATGTTGTATTGTTGAGTATAGGCAGAGCAGGTTTTGATATATCCAGTTGTCGGTTTGGATAATTCGAATGGACAGAATGGTTTAGTCTGACGCAGTAGCCATAAGATAGAAGTGGAGTCTTGTTAACCAATTAAGATATCGACTTTGAACGGATTTTGTTTGACGCTTAATTACGTAACGGTGCGCCGCTTAATTTTTTGTCAGCTTACATTAAACATTTTTGTATGACAGAAAACCCAATATTGGAACGTGTTGTGAGATTTCGCAAGCAGGACAAGTGCCTTGGCTAAAACTATTATTATCCCCTCGATTATTATTATTAGCGGGAATTTAGAACTCAGATGTTCAGAGCCTCCTTGACAATTCTTTATCAAGATACCTGTCATGAATGTGTTCCTTCCATGTTTCGCAGTTCTGTTCCATTCTACTCTGAAAAGAATTTTCACTACTTACCTGGCATTGTCTATATACCTGTGCCTTGGCGCGCGGTGGTCTTTATTTCCAAAATAGGTAAAGAAGATTACTCACTCGCCAAGTGTTTTAGACCGATCAGTCTAATTATATACTTCTTGCTGAAAAGCATGGAGAGACTAGTAGAGTTGCACGTGCGCAAAGTTGCCCTTCGAATGCAAGCAGTGCTTATTAGGAAATAGCAAGTACTGGGCATTTTCATCGACTTTGAGCAAGCTTTTGATAGCGTTGCCTTCGACAGCTTGTATAACGCTGCTAAACGTTACACGTAGATCAAGCACCGGTTTCCTGGATTAAAGCAACGCTTGTGCACAGGAAATGGATCGCTGATGCAGGCCTCGAACAATGTGTCAAATCTGGGGTAGGCAGGGGCTGCCCGCAAGGTGGCGTCCTGTCTCCGCTGTTATGTTGCATGATGGTCGACTCTTTGCTCAATGCCTCTGGTATCTATGCCCAGGCCTATGCGCATAATATTGCCGTTCGCTCCCTCGGCTCATTTTTAACTATTGCCTGTCTCAAAGCACAGGCGGCGCTAAATGTGATCGATGACTGGTGCACGAGTAATGGGCTTTCGCTCAATCCTCTTAAAACGTTTCCTTCACGAGAAGGAGGAAAAATAGTAGCATTACTAAGCTGGTGCTAAAAGGCATTCCCATCCCGATATCCAAGAAAGCTAAGTACCTGGGAGTCATCTTAGATACCAAGCTTCTTTGGTCAAAGCATGTTGAGTCCAAAACCACCAAAGTGCTGTCAGCTTTTTGGCAATGCAAAGATGCCTTTGGCAAAACATGGGGCCTATGGCCGAAAAAGGTACTCTGGATCTACACGGCAATGATAAGACCGATAATCTCATATCCATCGGTTGTTTGGTAGAGCAGGCTAACACGCAAACACGCTGTGGCTTCACTCACCAAACTCCAACGAGCGGTCTGTCTCAGTTGCACGGGGGCTTTCCCCAGCACACCGGGAGCTGTTCTAGATGCTATGATGAATCTTCCACCCCTTGACATATACATCAGAGAGTGTGCATTAAAAGCCATTTCTCGTCTAAAGACAAATGGTCTTTGGTACAACTCGCATTGGATTGAAGTACTTGCGGGAGAAATATCCTACGACCCACGTCTCATGGATATGCCTTCTGACACAATGACACCTGCCATCCTACTGCGCTATAACTTCACAGTCACATTTCCATGGCGTCAGGACTGGCTTTCGCCAGACACTGAACCTGGAATGGAATGTCTTCGCATTTTCACAGATGGCTCCAGGACTGATCAGGGATCCGGCGCCGGAGTTTTCTTCGAGCGCGAAAACATTCGACTGCACTTCTCGTTAGGAAAATATGCGTCTGTCTTCCAGGCGGAGATTTACGCAATCCTAATGGCCATGGACTATGTTGTGAAACACAGGTGAAGGGGAAAAAGTAGTGACAACCAAGCTGCACTCAAAGCTGTGTCCAACCCTCTATCCAACTCCAAATTAGTGCATGAACTCAAGACCTTTTTTAACAAAGTCGGAAGACTAAATTCACTTAGGCTTGCATGGGTCCCAGGTCACTCTGGAATCCCAGGAAATGAGTTCTCCGATGAACTCGCTACAAGGGACTCAGAGGAAAGTTTCTCAGGACCTGAACACGCCTTAGGTCTAACTGCTTCCACGATCAAATCTGACATCAACGACTGGGTCATTAATGCACACAGTCGTAGATGGAGGGAATATCCAAGATGCAGGATGACTAAGCGCGTACGCCCTTATGTCTGCCAGAAGTCCGCAACATTTTTCTTATCCTTAAGGAGAAATGATTGTAGAAGCCTTACGGGAGTCATTACGGGCCATTACATTTTTGCCAAGCATCTCTACGTGCATCAGTGAGACGTCTACCTGTGCTGCATGTTACGAGGAGAATGACACAGCAGAACACTTTCTCGGCGACTGTTCCGCCTTCGCTCGCGCACGGTGGCGCACTGTTGGGACCGACGAAATCTCTTAGCTCTACATCACTGAAGTCCCTCTTCACTTTTCTCCGGACAACCGGGAAAAGTCGCAGTTTCCAATGAGGGAGTGTGCAACGAGCCGATGACCGTCTGATTTCCCGGGAAATTGGTCTGCAACAGTAAACCAAGAGATTCTGCTTTAGACTCGGTGAAGGTACCATCAGACCTTTTGAGTACATCCAGCTTTGTCGATTTTCCTCGTTTGAGAAAGTTAACAAACTGGTTAACGCTCAGGGATTTGATCACTTCGCAGAAGGACTTATAGGAATCATTCTTCGATTTACGAATAAGCTTCTTATATTCCTCCTGCTTCGATTGATATTTATTCCAGTCATCTTCCGAGTTCGATTTAAGTGATCTATTCAGGAGACTTCTCGCTTCCCTGCGAATACAATGTAGCTCAGGGTTCTACCAGGGAACCGACTTCCTGCTGGGAGGTTTTTTGACAGGACATGCGAGTTCGAAACATTTGGTGATGGCGCTGGTCAGGTTATGAACGGCATCCTCCACCAATTGCTTTGTTTTGAGTTTAGGCAGGGCTTGAGTGGATTCCTCAAGCTCCTCCCTGAATCGCACCCAGTCCGTCTTTCTCGGATTCCGCTTGGACTGCGAGGGGGAGATCCCACACTTCAATTGGAATTGGATGTATATATGGTCTGACAGCGTAACATCTGGTACGACTCTCCAGTTAGTGATGGCCTTCACATGACAGAATTAGCTCAATCACTTCTTGTCGTCTCGCCGTCACAAAGGTTGGTTGAGAGCCAGCATTGTTGATGATAAAGTCAGACGAAAGAATAAAATTTAAAAGATGGTTTCCTCTCCGGTTGCATTTGCTGCTGCCCCAAGCAGTATTTTGAGCGTTAGCATCGCAACAAATGATGAGTCCAATCCTTCTGGCTTCACAGTACTCTACGAGTTCAGAAACCGCCTTAGGTGGCCGGGGCAGTACCGAGTCGTAGGGGAAGTAAGCAGACGCCACGACGAAGTGTTCAATTTCTCCGTGCGCTTTTGTATGTAGCTAACTTTCGCAGCCACAACATCTGGACCAAAGAATTGACCAAGCTTGGTTTCCGATAGCGTGTTCGATATGATTAGGCAGATCCTAGGCCTTTCATGAAGGATCGTAGCATCACATATACCACCAAGACCACACAGGTGTTTATTCCACACCCATGGTTCCTAAAAGGATACAATGTGATGATTTGTACTACTGCAAGCAATTCTGCTACTGAGAAGAGCGGTAGCAGCCTTGCAATGCTGTAGATTGATCTGAGTGAAAATCATAGATTTAGACTACGGAGCACGTTCCATCTTTTGACTACTTGACATCAAAATGGTATAAATTCCTACCAAGGCCGAAGTAGGGATGTGAGTCGTACGCGGATTTCAAGGTCTCGACAGAGCCCTTGTCCAATTCCACAACCAGAGTGAAGCCCCTTTTTTTTCAGAGAGCTCTTTTTCTCTTTGTAAGAATAGACAGTCCTGGCCCTCGTGTCGAGCCCCGGGTTCTGCGCACGTAGTCGCGTCGGCACTTTCAGCTTGTTTCCGAGTTTTCCCGGAATCCAGCAGAACAAGAGCAAAAGCAGATCGACCGCGGGCCAAATTACTTGTGGGCACCTATTCGAGAACCTTAATACTTACGAGTTACTAGGTAAAATAGAGGTTATCGATGAAGGTTCTTGTAGGGTCTTCAACTAACCTTCTCGTAAGGTACGGACACTTAGCTTAATAAAATTGATTATCTTCGAAGCTCATACCTCCTTCGCAAGTTCTTAAAAGGATCTAGATTAGAGGGAGAGCTCTGATTCCCACTATTTGCAATTAGGCATGGTTACCCACCATAGGCCTCAACTCAAGTTCGAAATTAGCTCACATTAGGAAAGATTTTTCCTACAACCAACAATGAAATACAATTTACCCTAAAGTCGCAATGAATTAAGTTCCCCACAATAATAATAATAATAGATTACAGCATCACTTAGTTGCGCCTTTGTATCCTGATTCAAGTGCTTAACGAATTAAAGCTGTGACGTTTAATAATTAACTTCTTGCGACAAGACTATCCAAAAAAATATGTTTCTTGAAACTGATATAATAGAGGACATGCAAACTAATTAATGACTTTTTCCCCGAAATTCACGAAATTTTTGGACACGTGTTAGACTCTTATCAGCCAGCTTATTTTTCTTCAAAGTGATATTGAAAAGTCGCTTCTATACGAATATCAAAACAAATATCTTGACCCCGAAGAGCTACTTAAAAAGACAGTTCACATGCCGATTATTCTCAGAGCTACTGTCTTTGGATCGCTTTCAATAAGGTTTGGGTAAATATCGAATTTTTATTCCTCGAATTCTAATTGCCTGTTAACAAACAATTTTGTTCAAACTTTTACATAATTGAAAAAAGTATAACGATGGGTCTCCTTCGAGTTCGTTGACATTCATGTTAGAAAAGTGCCTGACCTATCATAACCTACTTCCTAATCGAAGGCAGAGGGCTGTGTTTACACTTTTTTACCCGCCTGAAGGATTTAATACTCACCTACGAAACGCAGTACTTCAAAAGCAACCGTTAAAACGCATTTGAATATCTAATTTAAAAGGAACAATTTCCCCTCATGCCTTAATATTTACTTTCCGAAGGCCGGAGGGCTTGGAAAAAGTAAATAAATAGCTCAGGCGAAAGACAGCTACGCATCTCCACAAGAGACACTGGAAATATGTATGTTAGTTACACTCCGTATGTACATAGCTACATATTTCGAGTTATTTTAATACGCATTTGGCAGACGTCCTTCGGGCAATCAAGACGTAAACCCCAGGGAATCAATGACGAACTGGTATCTCATCTTCTACGTAGTATTGTTCTACAATTTGTATTGTGTGGTTTTAGTGAAACACAAATGGAAAATTATACAAATGATCCAATGTCAGCACTCGGTATAGGCCGGAGACACGATGTGGTGTTTGGCGCGACAGCATTTTGTTTTATAGGCAAACTCTTACCTTAACATGGCGGAGATGGTATTGTACTGGAACAAGTTTACAACACGAAAATGGACTCATACAGTCCATTTGTGGACTGGGCAACGATGGCGATGAAGCAGCCATTCATATGAGCCAAATGAAGCGCGTTCGGTCGGGTGGAATGTGGACATGGTTGCTGGGTGTTTCTGATGAGAAATGTACCTGACGTATTGGAGTGTCTTGGTTTATTTACATTCTTTTAGGGCTGAATGTTTATTTACCTTTATTGCCTGAATGAATACCGAACGCCCTTGTATATCGTTTAAAGGCGTTAAAGATGGTGTTTACCTCCTAGGCATTCATACAATTGCGATATTTTAAGGTAAGACGCACAAATTATAGGTATACGTATGACTTCACATTAAACAGTCGACTTATTAGGCTGATCATATTAAGGACGGCAGTCTCCATCAAAAATATAAAGACTTGTGCAATTTTCAAATTGAGAAATTAAATATTAAATTCCATCCCCGTTTACTTCTTACAGATTTGTAGCTTCTTTTGCACTTTGTTAAACGTTTTATTTGTAGTGCAACTAAAATTACTCATTACTTCATTGGGGTATTTATAAGGCTTTACCCCGAACAAGGTGTTCTAACAGTGAATTAGGATAAAGCATTTAGGACATAGGACAGACGCTGGTCAAATTTTGCCTAAAACAGTAGCTTGATTTATTATTGTTGTCTACAAGCGGAAAAAGAAAGACAAATGTCTCTATATACCCATCGAAAATATATCATGTCCTGGAGTTTGGAAATGCCGAAAAGGTCAATGAAATTGATACACGTATGCCCAAAGAAAAGCGAAGCACGAGCTACCATAAAGTACGAAACGCGTTATTTGAAACATTCGAGATACATATAGGAATGCGACGGAGAGATGTTTTTGCCATCAATTTTACTTAAATTGGTACTTGATTGGTAATGAGATTCCTTTAAATAAATGCTAAGAGTATTCCCCTTGATAGAATCAAATCCGCTCTAGCTTACGCTGGTAATCTGGACCTTCTGAAAGGTAGTGAGGAAATGGTCACTGATCGATTTGCCTCGATCCAAGCCTCGCACCGTACTTGAATATGGCTTTGAGAAAGTGGACGAGGAAATCGATTAACTTTATTTAGCCCCGAACATTTTTTGAGTAATAAAATCGTGAAGACGGATGGGCCGAAAACAAATGGAAAATAGACAAACAGTCAAAAGAGTGGAAAACAAAAAAAACCGCCAGGAAGGTCGCATCGAATATGGGAGAATAGACTTAGAAGAGATGGAATAGATTAGCGAAACACGGAGGAACATACTCATGACAGGGATAGGTTATCAACGAGGCTCTGGGCTTACGAGTTGTCAATGGCCGGAAAAAAAAAATAATCGGGTAGTTGCACAAGATTCGTTGCGTTCTGCCTTATCGACATAACCCTTATTCAACTTTGTACCCAAGGCCTGTTAGTTTATGCTTTCCAAAACATCGCTTCGAATCGGATTTTTATCATCAATGCCCTTGATGGCAAGTTGAAAAATTGGAAACTTAAATACGACTGGTCTATCCAAGTTGCCAGCTTCCCTTTTGGTACCTTTAAAAACTAGAGAGTATAGTTGATATTGCAGCTATTTCTTCATAGTTAAGAATTAGGGAATTAAAGTCAGTTTTTCATCAGTCATTAACACGCCGAATAAAACTGGTCCTAAGTTAGATATTCTAATTTTATCACAAGCTATGTGTCAAGAAAACTGCACGTATGAACGCACACACGCAAACGTTGTCTCTGAAAACTACCAAATTTCTGGAAGATACCCGTAAAAATAGTCCGGAAATATGTATATCATTTGCGTTAGAATAAGTAAGAAGATTAAAATGTTCCCTTCATCAATTTTGTCAAGAACGTGCACAAGGGTGTGCACTCTGACGCAGTAATAAGGTGGTAAACGTTACTTAAATTTATTTCATAAGAATCGAAAGGAAGGGACATCCATCACATGAAAGAATGTGTATGTGTATCAGCGTATGCGAGGTATGTTCATAAAGTAAAGTGAATTTTTGAATTTCGCGAGCTATGTATATTCGGGACACATGTCCCCTCTAACATATGTATGTTGCTATTGTCAGCCATTCGAGCGTCAGCGATTCTATTCTGAACACAGAAAACATGTTTACAAATGTTCACAGAAGACCGAGAAGATGTTAATGATGATGTCCGCCCTTTACAGTCCAGCACGTCAACAACGAATGAAAACGTCGAAGTAGTGAAGAAAGTTGTTATGGAGAATAACCGAATCACTATCAGAGAAATGGCTCATACCATGAATTTTTTCCTGATATTTTGGGCATGAAAAATATGTCAGTGAGTTTGTTCCGAAACTGCTAAATTTTAACACAAAGAATTTCGCATGAGCATCACTCAAGAGCTGTTGAATGGCTTGAATAGATTTGCTCAAAAGGGCTATCACCCTTGTATGGATAGATGGTAATGACCTCAAAACCAAAACCCAATCACTCCAATGGAAGCGACCAGAAGAGCTTAGACTGGAAAAAAAACACGCTAAGTTCGGTCAAATATTTGCTCACTGTTTTCTTCGATTACAATGAAGTGGTCCATCAATAGTTCTAGCCAGAATTCACCCTCAGCGAGTTTTGCTCCTTCCCAAAACTGAAAGTCCATGACAGGAGACTTAGCCCAATTGAGGAGATAAAAATAGCATCGGAAGAGCTTAAGGCTACTCCAAAAAGCGAATATCAGAACTACTTCAGGAATTGTAAAAGCGCAAATACAGATTGTATCTTAGAAGGACTACTTTGGAGGGGACAAAATAAATATTGATGAAAAAATAAAGTCACTGCCAACACGACACCTTTTTTTGGACAATCCTCGTACATTCGTATATTTTTTCGTTTCTTTAGAGAATTACTACAATATAAAGAATATTTACTTGCCATTGTTTTTTGTCAAATTTTTATGAAGATGTATTATTATTAAATATCAGAATCAAAAGCGATAGCGATAGAGTTCGAACTCTAATAATCTTGAGACTAAGAAATATGTATTGTATATCAACATTTTTTATCTGCAAAGTAGAATCCCAAACTAATCATGCCCTTATGCAATCTATCAGTATGAACAAATTCCCTCGTAATACCCAAGTGGGGTGTAGTATTTCTTTTTTTTTTTTAAATAATAATAAATTAGACTACAATGATAATGCGAATGTATTTGGCGCATGATAATTGGTTATTTTTGGATTTAAAGACTTTGTTGTGGAAAACCCGTGATTTTAGTAAGGTAGTTCAATGCGCCACTCTATTTCATATTACTCTGATGTCACTCGCTACCAACATCATTCGAACCGTCATTCGTAAATTGCCGAACTTCATATGTGTCCTAATATTTGCACTGTATCTCTCAAAATAGAGGTAGGTACGATGAGGACGAGATAGGATAACGATAGATTGGACGTCCATGGCGGTATGGACACAAAAGATGAAGCATACTTAGATGTCTTAGAAGCAGATTCTGAATAAGACGATGTGGTAAATGACTGTGAAGATGGTGACTATTATCCTACAATAAAAAAATTGTTTTTAAAATGCAAAACATGTTTACCAAGTTCAGTACCTGTAGAAAGACTTTTTTTATATTGTGCCATGATAATGCGATTATTAAAAAGTGTAATAATTAAAGAGAATTGAATTGAACAAAAGAAATTTCTTATTAAAAGTAGTATTTTGAAATTTCGTTTTTTGAGGTATTAAAATACAAAACACAAAACTATTTGGTATTTTGCATTTGAAACACTAAATAGAAAAGGTATTTGCATTTTGTATTTCTTAAATTATTTTGTACATCTCCTGGATAAGAATGATCCACTTACACAGAATCTACTCGCTTCTGCCGGGCCTAGCGCAGCTACAATCGTAATGGGTACGCTGGTAGAGAGTCCCTTAAAGATCCTGTCGGTGAATGTGAATTCACTGATTAGGATTGAGCGAAGAGCCGTACTTTTCAACCTGTTGCAGGACGAAAGCCCCGATGTACTTTTGGTTAGCGAAACAAAGCTAAACTAGAAGCACAAAATCCGGCACAGTTCTTATAAAATAATACGAAGAGACCGACCTAACGCCACACGTGGCGGGGGAGTTGCGATCTTCATTAAAACTAATTTAAAGCATAAATTCATATATAGCGGTGAAGTGCGAAGGTTCCAGGTCCTAGAGGCCTGCATTGTGTGCATTCCTCTCCGAAATGGAAAGAAAATGTACATTATAGCAGCCTATGCACCTGAAGCACCTCATCCCAATATTTTCATTGCAGAACTCGAGATACTTTTTCGATCTCTGCACTTAAATTTGGTGGAAAACTACTACATCCTGACCGGCGATTTGAATGCCAAACATAGTGACTGGGGAAACAACATACCTAACACTAGGGGAAGCCTACTAAGCCATTGGTGGGTTTTGCGGAACATAGAGTACAGACTCAAATTACTCGCAACGGATAGTCCGTCGTATCCTAGGAGCGGCTCTTATCTGGATCTCATGCTGCTTGACTCTAGACTGAGACTAGCTGACACGAACGAAGGGTCTACTAACGTCTACGGACTTTTGTATACGACAGTGACCATTGCGGACTTAGTGCTGTGATCACAATACCAGACGAATTCGCGGAGATGACAGAGTATGTCCAAACACGCCCCTACGATTATAGTAGGCCGCGTTGGCCACGTTTTGCCAGTAATCTTACGAGATCGCTCACATCGAGTGATTCCTTCCCACCTGGATGGTGGAAACCTGGCTAATGACGAAATCGACAAGTACCTCAGACAAATGGATGATAAAATAAAGCAGACAGTACGATACCACGCCAACGACAGCACGATACCACAAACGCATACCAAAACGCGACAATCGACACTCTGCACAGACAAAAAAGTCAAACTCTTGTAAAGGCGGTTTACCGACAGACAAAACTCGGAGATCAGGATACTGAAGTCACTGATTAAAAATATCCAACAGTTGATCAAGGAAAATTACAGAATATCTATAAGTTTGTATTGGAACAACAGAATTCGTGCTGTAAATTCCAACAGCGCGAGTATGTTTCCGCAAATTAATAATATATTTCGGAGAAACAATCAGAATGACATTCAGGATCTGAAGCTTTCGAGAACGTCAGACAACGAACGTCTTTTACGAACAGTCAGCATTGATCCGGAGAGCACCGTCTTGGATGATGATTTCTTCGTGATCGAGGATCCTCAGGAGAAAGTGGCGACAGCGGGAGCTGTTTTCCAAGAAGTGTATAAAGTGAATGATAGCATTCGCGCAAACCACGAATTGGAAAACAAAGTTCTACTTCATCACTCCTATCTTAGAAATGATATCGAACATTGGCGATCCGAGAATCTTGGTTTTACCAGGTTCGGTGACGATTACATGGCAAATAATGCCGTCACCAATGAAGGGGCGAATACCCTGTTTATTTCGACGGGGGATCTCCAGATGATCTTCGAGTCACTGAAGAGAAAAAAATCCGCGTGAATCGACGGAATATCTAATGTTGTGCTCAGGCATCTCCCACCAGTGGCTGTAGAGACGTACACCATTCTGTTCAATAATACACTGAATAATGCATGCCATCAAAAACATAACTTGTAAAAAAAACCAAGTCTCGCAACTCAGTTCTTCTACCGTAAGAAGTTGTGAGATCTATGTAATACCAAGTCGATTAATTTATTCAGCCCCTACTTAAGGGACCTTCTGTCTTAAGTTATTACGCAATTAGCTAACCTAACAACATCTTATAGTGACCATATTAATATTAAAAATCTTTTATGTTTTAAATAAATAGATTAACTTGTCCATCGCATGCATCTCACAAGTAATACATATTATATTAAATTAGATTGTTTAGTGCGATTGCCAAGTCAATCTATTTATTAGATAAGATAGAAGGTCCTTTAAGTAGGGGCTGAATAAATTAATCGACTTGGTATTACATAGATCTCACAACTTCTTACGGTAGAAGAACTGAGTTGCGAGACTTGGTTTTTTTTACAAGTTATGTTTTTGATGGCATCTCATTTCTTTTTGTAGATAGTCCTACTTTTCTTCCTTTCCGGTACCTTCTACTTTTTGAATACCAACAAGAGATTTTCTTAAAGCCCACTCTGTGTCTTATGAGCTTTTCTTATTTTTGTAGGTTGTCTTCCTTTTTTTCTTTTCCGGTACTACTTCTTGAGCTTCAGCTGCAGTTTTTCTCAAAGCCCACTCCCTGTCTCTATGGGTTTTTCTCGGAGG
Organism: Merodon equestris; assembly: GCA_958301585.1. Classification (NCBI taxonomy): domain Eukaryota; kingdom Metazoa; phylum Arthropoda; class Insecta; order Diptera; family Syrphidae; genus Merodon; species Merodon equestris. The sequence continues at coordinate 94,911,646 of OY284414.1, forward strand.
CTTTGATGTTACAATTTTTGTCAAGCCTGGACGGTAAATGCTTCTTAATCTATTGTATTCACAAATTGAGGATTCCTGGGCTTTAATATTTCCAAAGTCGACATTAATTAGATGTAAGCCGTCCAGACTTGTAACTCTCGAAAGTGCCACGTAAGCTTGACCGGATGTGAATACTGCAGAACCGATATCCATCAGCGCATTATTTAGACTTAGGCCCTGACTTTTGTGTATAGTAATAGCATAGGCTATACATATAGGAAACTGTTCGCGATGAACATAAGCTCTATTAATAATTTCAAATTTAGTTTTGACCGGACTAAGCTCGTAAACCTGTTTTTTATCAAATGTAATGTATATTTTCTTAATTATTTTTGTATTTTCCGGATCAACCTTTACTCTTTGCACTATACCGATAGAACCATTAACTAAACCAAGACTCACGTCAATATTACATGACTCTTGCTCCTATTTTTATAATTATGTTCTCTTCTAGGCCCGCAGTCATAGAAGCATCGTCTTCATAATTTTTTATGCATTCACGAGCTCATTTTGTTGGGTATCTGGGGCAATCTATGCTATCTACAGCTGTAAGTTTTATTTCGGGATGTGGGAGAGATCTAAGCATTGTAGTATTTAATTGTTGACACATGTTTTTTGTAGGTAATAAGCAAACGGTATCATCAGGAAGTTTCGAGAGGTGTTCAATTATTTCAATCAATCTGTTTTCATTTGAATTGGTTTTTAGAGTTATTAATCTAGTCGAGAGTAAGTCGCGGTCTTTTTGTGTAGTCACACCTAATCTTATTCTATTTAGCATTTCAACAAAGTTAGAATCATTGAGCTGTCGCATGTTAATAGTAAGTTCATCGTATACGAACAGTTCAATCCACAGATTCGGCATACTGAGGGAACCTAACAACTTGTTAGTTTCAGCAGTTGAGAGTTTTTCAAAAGGTGACTTTTCTCTTACCGGCGGAAGCTGTAAAAGATCCCCGAAAAGTGCAAGATGTTTTTTTTCCAAACCCATTCTTATCATCGCTTGTGTCAAATATCTCAGACAAGCGTAAATGAATATATGTTAAAGTAACATTGGATATCATCGACACTTCGTTTATGATAAACAACACTACTTCTTTCAAATCTGATCTCAGAACTTGGAGCACTTCATCGGAAAGTGGCTTGTACCTCGGTGTTTGCTTGTGTTCCACAGGCAGCTGCAATAGTCTGTGTATAGTCAATCCGTTCACATTGAATGCAGCTATGCCTGTTGGATCACTAACTGCCACTTTTTTGTTTAAATACATCTTAACCCAAACTTTCAGAGTTTTTATTAAAAAGCTCTTTCCAGTGCCACCAGTTCCACTCACAAAACAACGTAAAACGTCAGCGTTATTATCAGTTGTGTCCATTTTATGTGTGATCATATCGAAGACTCTTTTTTGATCGGCATTAAGTTTTGCGATCATACTTTGACGATCAGTCTGCTCTTCTTCTACCAGATTGATTCTGTGACAGTCATCCATTGCGCTTGTAGCTTCCACAGCTTCAAAGTCTAAAGGGTTTTCAGGACCATCGTCATCATCAACAATTTCCCTTTCTTCGTTTATCTCAGCAACTTTAGATTCTATCATTTCTCATGCTTTTTGTATCTTATATCTTGACTCTATCATTGAATTACCATAATCGACTCCTTCTTTTAAATCTTCTTTCGCCAAATTAAAGGCCTCCGTGTAAGTATCACACCCCATTTTGAGTTCATCTAAGGAACGCCATGGCTTGAATAAAAGAAGTAAAGAGAAGAAATATTTCTCTGGTACTTGTTCTCCGTCGTAGAAATAGTGATTGATCAAATATGGGCTATCTCTTCTTTTCAGGAACTTTTTACCGTCATTTATCTCGTAGCACTCGACTTTAGAGGAGACTGGGCGTGTTTTAACAATATCGTAATTTTGAGCGAAACTGTACAAGTTAGTAGTCTCCAACTCTGACACCGAACATACAATTTGTTTTAAAATTGATTTAATTATAAGTTCATCAAATGGTTATTAAATATATGTACATAATAAAGATATTTATTTTATATTCCGTCAAATACATGAACCACATTGACCACTAAACCCAATTCCCCAACCGCCAATTGATTGTTGCATTGCATATTTTTAGGAGTTAATCGCCATCTAGATAAATTGAAAAAGGATACATACAGACACTGTCCTATTAGTAATAATATTTGGTGTATCTAGAAAACTGGACCAAAATTGCAAAATATTTTAGTTTTTCCTTGATTTATACACTAAACACTAATTGTATTCTAAATTTCAAGCTTCTATGTCTGCTAGAAGTGCCCTAGAGTTTTGATGATCGGTCAGTGAGTGAGTGAGTGAGTGAGTGAGTGAGTGACAGAATTAAGAAACTTTGACTAGTTATAATTCTTAAACTACTGGTTCAAATTTAATGAAATTTGAAATATACCGTATCTATGCGATGCCTGCTTGGTTACTGAAAATTCAGGCTTCTAGTTTTATCCACAACGAAGTTATAGGGGGTCGAAAATGGCCCGAACTGCTTCGAGAAAAGGATGGTACGGCCGTGCCGCTTTTTTGCTCGACTAGGCAGGGGCACTGCCGTGCCCCCAGATATTATCCAGCAAATGCATAGTGGTTTATGAGAAGTCCACCAGGGTGTACTAACACCATATAGAAGTGCGTCTGTGTGTGCGTGCGCGTCTGAGAGCCAGTACAGCTGCCAAGCGACGCCGCGCAGACGCTTTGATTTCGTAGTGTACGTACAGGCGCAGGCATCGCAGACTAGAGGTAAACAAAAATTTCAACAGTTTCAATGTTTTTCTCGTTTTTCTCGAAACTGTTTTTTTCAAATCGGGCGTACTCGTAGCTTCAAAACTATTGCATGGATCGACTTCAAATTTTTACAGTAGCTTCATATATATATTCTCCTCCGAAGTACGTTTTTTGATATTTTGAAAATTACTTGTTTTATTAACAATTTACTGCTGTTTTTTTAGTCGAAAATTCATACTTTTTGTTCAGATATGCACAGTTTCTACAAAAATTGAAAAAAAAAATCCTACGTACTTCGATAGCTATTAGTATATAGTTTCAAAAAAATTGTGGATTTTTGTTACAGCTCTCACGGATGCCGAGGAATGGGTACGCCCGCGGAGCGTCTTCAAAAAAACCTTGTATCGGAGATCCGCTGTGGCGCCGCCATTTTGCACGAAATCAATAATAAATTTTTTTTTATACTTCAATATATGTTGAATAAACCCTGTAAATTTCAATACAATCCCTTTTCCCATAATCCCATGAAAAATCCGCAAAATTACAACTCTTTTTTTCGGCCTCTAGAGTGGTGTTACCCAGGGACGAATTAAAGGTGCATGAGGCCCGGGGCTAACACAAATGTGCCACCCCCCCCCCCCCCCCCCCAATTTATTATTCGCAATAAAAATTTAATGTAAAAAGTGGCTTAGATGAAAAATAAGGACAAGATTCAAATATCATTTTATCAACATTCATTTTATTAAATAAAATACGATTAAATTAATGTATAGATATATTCCAATTAAATTATACGCATGAAAATAACAAATTCCATTAAACATTTTTTTCCTTGCTTGTTTTGAGCTTGACCTTCCTGCGCCCCGGGTTTGTCGGGTTAACAGCTTTGGGGAGAAGCTGCTTGGGTTTTTCATGGCATCGTCTCCGAGAGATTGGCCTCGTTGCGCCCCGGGTTTGTTTATGTACCTTAATTGTATAATAAATCGAAGCGAAGGAACAATTGCATCATATGAGGAAAGGGGAACTAGTGACCGAATCTTTTGTTTGGATGTGTTCTTAAAGTTACAGAAATAATTTTACCTAACTATTTATGTTACCTCCTCCAAGCAAGTTGGATATTATACCCATTGCATTATGTCAAAGAACTATGACCCAGAAATGAGGTATGAGCAAGTCCCTTGGAATGTTTTTTTTGTTATGAAAAGCCTCACACATTGATAGGTTATTTGCTCTAGGGATATACAAGACGAATAAAGTTCATAAATACGAGTACCTACAAACATGGATAATTGCTACCTAAAGTTTGTCGTAAAACTTCCATTTATATAATTGCTCTGCCACCGTTTTAATGGAAGGAGTAACACTTTCTTGCAAACACTTACTTTCCTCCTCCATTCTTGGGTTCACCTCGCAACATCTTCCTCGAGGATTGGTTTCAAATCTTTCATTAATGAACGTTTAACTGCCGCGGGCGAGTGTAGTGCAAAACAAGAGGCCTATTATCATTATTTCGCTGATTCTCTCTCTCAATTTACCCACGTTTAGGCTTATCAGGTATAGGAGGGATGGTTGGATAAGATCCTTCAATCCTTTTGGGTTAACGTAGAAGAAACGTCTAACCTCGAGAGCTCTTGTAGGTAATTTGACCCTAAATCAACCTAGGGGAAATGGTATAGATGACATATGTATGCTTAAAGAAAACCACGATGTCGTATCTTATTATCCATTTATTGACATCGTATGCGATTCATGTTAGCCTCATATTACTGTTGCATCTTTTAAACTATGGTATAAAAGCTCGAAACTTACTTTCCTAGGAATGCGGCCGGGAATCCAGCAGAATATGCAAGAGGAGCTGGTCCAGGTAGGAAGGCAGGCGCTCCAAAAAGAGGCGCTGGGGCGACTGGTGCTGGTGCAGCAAGAACAGCTGGTGCTGGTGCAGCGAAAACTGCCGGTGCTGGTACAGGAACTGGAACTGGAGCTGGAGCTAGAAGTGGATGAGCTACGGCGTGGTTGATATGGTGGGCGTTAAACGAAGATGCATATGGAGCTACAATTGCCGGACCAAGTAAGCCAGCTTGGACGGAAGCAACAGCAATAACCACAACAAGGAACTGCAACAAAACGAAATTTATTTTACAATTTGCCCTTCACAAAATGTTGTCCCTACCACGCTCTTGGACATCATTTTGATAAAAAAATGTTTGTGGGTCGTCTGTAAAACAGCTGAACTGAGTTTGATATCGTTCCAGGTTGCGCACCACCCTTTTATATGAAACTCAAAAATGGACACAACTTCCGTTGCTTACGGAATACCAAATAACTTTCCCACTGTAGTCATCTGCCTTAAATGAAAGTGATTATCATGAAGTATTAAGTAAGCAACGTGGACGCAACAGAAGCTCTGGTCTTCATTGCTGGGACAAGTACAATATTTTGAAACCCAATAATCCAGTGCGCTGGGACACATTATTCCGCACGCTAATTGAATTCGAAAGCACACGCATTTGGGAAGTAATCAATGTACACATGTATTGGTTGCGGTAATTACATCTAAAGCTGGCATAGATTGTGCTATCGGCGATGGCTACGCATTTGTCACGTGCTTGTTGTCCGCACATGTCTGGAGAGGAAAATTGAAAACGAGGAATTGCTTCTATGCCTACCCATTTAGGCGGTGTTTGATTGGTTTTATGGTGCTGTAGACTGTAGATTATATGTATAATGGTCGGCTTGATGGAAAATACGACTTGAGCACGAAGGGTGTTGTGGACATGTCCGACGCCTAAAATAAATCGCTGATTACGAGGCGTAAAGGCTGCTAACGCACTCGGTTAAAAGTATTTATAGCTAATTGGAAAAAAAATGCTGTAAGGATACCGCTATAAGTAATACACACATTTTGGAAATTGGATGCTCCATCAATATGCGATCCAATGTCCTTTTCTTAAGTCGAAGATGATTATGAACTATGTGCTTACCTCTACCAGTTTAGCCTTAAACCAATTACATTTAGCACGACTGTAGGCAGGGATCTTATTAAACCCTGGAATGACTCGAGAAAATGAAGATGCCTTAGTGTTGGAAATATCTGTATCAATTAAGAGTCTAAATAACCTCTGAGGACAGAAGGTAGAGGGTTGCCTGAGCATATAAAGCCATATCAAAAAAGAGGTTTGACGAGAAAACTTAACTTCGAAATACAAGAGTTCAGCAGCAGTATTAACTTCGATAAGCATTTATCAAGCTCTTGAAACAAAAAAGGCATGTCTTAGGTGTTCTAAGTTTGTCTACCGAGGTTTGAATGAAAAATAAGGCTTACAGTCGGAACATCAGGGCTGAATATGTAAATATAGCAAATTTAATTTAGCAATCTAGGATAATCAATGTAGTAATTCCTATAAACTAAATCTTTGTTCAAGAAATAAGGCAACTTTTTATTTTTCTCGATAAATACTTATTTATTCATCAGTATCTAATTTATTGCTTTTAAAGTAATCTCCCTCAGATACTTCTGATATGCGCTTTTAGGTATAGCCTTGAGCCCTTCCAGCGATATGGTATTTATCTTCTCAAACGTGGCAAATCTCCGATCTTCCAGTTCGTGGAAGAGAAAAAGGTTCCAGGCGGCCAAGGCCTGTAAATACAGTGATTGATGCATGATTACGGTATTATCTTGATAATAAAATAACGCACAAGCAACGATGAGTGAGCAGGTGTGTTATCGTGCAACAGCAATGAATTTTTTTTCCCACAAATCAGGAAATTTTCTAACACAAAACTTAAAAAATCCGAAACATAAAACCAGAAAATTCGAAAATTGAATGTACTTACCTCGCGAAATTCAAAAAGTCACATTATTGTATTGATTGTCTAGTTTACGAGCACTGTCACAGAAGTTGTATTCGTTATTGTCCGATTGAAGATTATTTATTGATAAAAAAAACTGCAAGCTACAGGAATTGATTGCTGCGCATAACAATATTTTAGAAATTTTGAATATTGCTTCTAATAAATTTAAGGGTTATGGAAAAATTTAAAAAGGGAATAGTGTCAGACATCAGTGTGTGCCAATACCAGGCTTCTCCTTGTCAACTCGTACCTATATCTTTACATCTTGAAACTTGGAGGCTTGTTACCAAATGTGAAGAAGAGATGAGCCTCAATTCACCATGTACCTTTGAACCAAATTTATATTTATTAAATCCAGCATCCAGTGTCAAATAGGAAGTTGGTAATTTACTATAGATCCTTTTGTTATTTTTATCGTCCCTCTTCTAATCAAATAATATTTTTTAGAGATTGGGCTTCGACCAGAAAGCATTTGACCTACCCGTAGGGGCACGTTATTGGCTTCAGGTAATCCTAAAGCATTGTACGAGTACGTTATGATGTGTACATGTGTAACATTATTACCACAAAGATCCAACAGTCTTTATTTGATATTACAACATTGAAATATTTTTTCGTGGATCATCTCTACATATTCAATAATCATATTCATAATTCCAATAGATGAATAGTTTGTTTTCGACTTCTCCGAATATGGCAAGAGGAACAGACACACAATTATCCGCCCAAACGTTGTGTTGTAATATCCACACATTCTGTTGATGGCTCGTTTTTACAGGAGCGAAAAATAATTTTAAAGTTTGTTTGCGAAGGCAAATCCTACTATGAGCGCTGGTGAACTCGTTGGAAAATCCTACAGAGTGGTTGGGGAGGCTGTTAATAGGTTTAGAAATAAGAGCTATTTAGAAAAATAAAATTAAAAATTTTAAGTAACCACCGACACAAAAAAAAACTCCAAGAAGTAAAAAAAAATATTTTTTTTCTCTCGGCCTTTTGAGTTCATTAAAAGAACCTATTAATATTTTTAAGATGATGTCGCCGCGTCGGGGGACCGCTAAGTGAAGGGGTTTACTTAAAATTTTTAATTTTATTTTTATTACGTTCTTTTTAAATTACTCGCCATAATTCCGATAGGTACGAGTGACTAATTAAATTACATTTTTCGAAAGGCTCTACTGCATACAAACCCATATATAATTTACCATCTTCAGCATGACTTATTCCTGTCATATTACACATGTGTATCAAGAATGTAATCTACGACGGAACTGTGTCTATTTTTTTATAATAAAGCTATTTTTGTTATTAATATCGCGATTCCGCAATAAACTGATTGTTTTTAAAGCAAGTACAGCACCTTAACTACACTATAAACAGAACTAGTTAAGACGAATTTAATGAGCCCATACTTAATAGGTTTACTAATAGGCAATCGTCTCCTACTTTCGAGTTAGATCAGCAGAGTACCAGCTCAGCAGTACCAGCATACATGGGTGTTTCAAATGTTAAGTCGCAGATATGTTTGAAAGCAATGAAAGTACCCATTGTGTCTAAAGGCCAAACCATAATAGGCAAGAGCAAGCATATGCAAGCAGATGGGAATGTCTTCTTACATGCAAAGCATATGATATGCCCACAATGGGAATATACGAGGTATCGTTAAATGTTCGTTAACTGATGCGAGCAGACATGAAAGAAGACATTCCGGACGGAATTTTTGACAAGTGACATTTGAGGTTAGCGATACCTCTCGCTTGTCGTAAAAGGCGACTAAAACAAAGGTAAACAAAAATCACATCTAGGCAATTTAGAAAACACCAAAGTGAGCCTAGGGACACATATACCACCATTAAACTGCCCCACAAGTGTACATGCAAATCAGTGGGTTGACACGACTGGAGATCACCGGTATTGTAAAAGTGAGATCAAACAAAAAAAAAATCTGGAGCATGCCCGTGTCACAAAAACAAAAAAAAAAGGCAGGCCGAAAAACATTTGGTGCAAACAAATGCAAAAACACCAGCATTTGATTGGCCTCAGCGATGAAGTAATCCCAATCCGGGAAGCCTGCCGCTACTTTCTGAGGTCAAACCGGTGGACCCCACAAGCGGACCAGTAGGAATGCAGTTAAGTGGGAAGGTTACGGTCCTACACTTCTGACCATAACGACGCCGGAAAAAAGGAAAAGAAGAAGAAGAAGAAGACATTTGAGGTTAGGAAAGAGAAAAAAGATAAAAATAAATATGGAGTACGAGTTTGTAAACAAGTTGATTTCAATTGTGCAGGACAATAAGTGCCTCTATGATAATGCAGATGGCTTTTATTTCAACAAAAAGGAAAAAGCCAAGGTGTGGGAAAACAATTTGACAGTTCCTTTCTTTCTGCTTGCTTCTGTTCATTGTGGGTATTTTGATTTTTCGTTGAAACAGAGGGGAGAATTTCGTTCGGTTCTGACATAAGCTTCTGCTTGCTCCTGTCTATTATGGTTAGCCCTTAAGGGGCATTTTTTTTCTAACGTAAGATAGTTGTAGAAATTATGAAATAAAAATGTCATCGTCTGTTTCCCGACACATGTACAGAGTTATCCAATTTGCTGTAGTATTGTAGTAAATTCGAGCAAACCACATTTATGATTTAGATTTCGATCAAAATGTTAGCTCAATACATACATTGCTTTGCTCTTACCCTTATGAATAGAATATAATGTCGTTCAAATGCCTTCCACAGCAATTTATGCAGTAGTAGAATCTGAAAAGGTAATTGCATATGACCTTTTGACACATACCGGACAATTACTCTGCCATAACTTGACGAATATTCGTTTTCAAAGAGTTTACAGATTGTGTACATATATACCATCGTTTGCAAAAACGAATCATACGATCTTGGCTTACATCACCCAAGAAATTGGTCTTGAAATAAAACCAGAACGGGTCGTGTTGTGTGAGATGGGCAACGTCTTACTGAAACCTGAAACCACATTTTCCATATTCATTCATATTTAGCTTGTAGAAAAACCTCTTGATTCATTCAACTGGCTATTGTTACGCTAGTCGCAGAAAGGATGCCCCTTAACCTAACCCAATGGCGGGTATGTAACCCACTTATTGACTTTAGTTAGCCAAACCGACAAAAGTTCTTAGATTGAACATGGTCAGTTGAAAAATACATATAAAATATTGAATATAATATTTTGAAAAGTTTTAGTGCAAACAACTTTGGAATATTAATAACCGGGAAAAGAAATAAAAATACTTCCAAGTTTAATAAGTTTTAATATAACCGAATCTATCGGGTCACAGATATTCATTTGGCGGTTTAAATTCAAAAATGCGTTAGGCTTATATAGCAAAATACAGAGGAGATATATGTACATATTTAGAGAGTTAAAAGAAAGAGATGAATGTAAAATAAAGTGGGCTGAGTTGGTGATGCCAAATTTCTTACATCATGTTTAGGTCATCTTTAATTTTCAACATCCTCCGCCCGCGAAAGATTGCGTACCTCCAGTGGGTATAATAACTGTACGGCTCTTCTCACCTTTTTACCATCAGCAAAGCGAACTTCAGCTGTTCTCACTTTACTATCTCGCCCGGGAAAACAGATCTCTACGACGGCCAATTTCCAATCTATCCTAGGAGTAGCAGCGTTATAAACCAGGACCACGTCTCCTGGTTGGATCTCTTTAACAAAGGATTTACTTGATAGATGTGCTGCACGTAGAAGACCTAAATACTCTGTCTTCCATCTTTTCCAAAGAATAGACGTGTACTTAAGTCTTGCAATCCATTTGGCCCGAAGTTCTTTTGAGTTGATTGGATCTCTGTTCTTGCTGTCATCCATGATCTGTGTAGAACTACCAGTAAGAAAACTGTCGGGCGTTAGCGGAGATAAATCGAGAGGATCATCGCTGATGTACGTAAGAGGTCGCATGTTGATAACACGTTCAGCTTCCGTTAAAAGCGTATAGAGTTCATCGATGTCAACATTCGCTTTCCAGATGGTAACTTTAAGAATATCTTTGACGCTTTTCACCATTCGCTCCCAAAATTCGCCCCACCAGGGCGCTCGTTCCACACTGAGGCGCCAGACTATTTCGCGATTGCTGAGAAACCCATGGAAGACTTCGCTATTAAAGATTTCACCAACAGATTTCACTTCCGTGGCCGCTTTTTTAAACGTCTTAGCGTTGTCTGAATAAATTACGTTAGGAATACCTCTCCTCGCTATAAACCGTCTCAATGCCAATAAGCAGCTTTCAGTGGTAAGGTCCAGAACCAACTCCAAATGTAAGGCACGTACAGCAGCACATGTAAAAATCATAACGTAAACCTTACGTCTCATATCTTCATCCTTGATCGTATATAGTGGGCCAGCGAAATCCACCCCAACTGTTTCAAAGGGACGGGACGCCTTTATCCGTGACAGTGGTAACGGAGCAAATGGTTGCGAAGAAGCCTTTCCTCTTAATGTCCTGCAAACTCGACATTCAGCAATGACCTTTTTTCCAAGGCAACAGTATTTTTAGAACGTCCGGCACAAGATTGGACCCTGTCCATAAGCAATCATTTAAAGCAAGCTTACCTGGCTCATGTGCTGATGCATCGAAGACTATCCGAATCTTTGTCGTGGACTTCTCGGGGCGATAAACTGCGCAGTGAGGCAGGTAATATACATTTGTTGCGTCGCTTTGATCTGGAACTCGTTCAGCGCAGCCCGATGACATCAATTCGCGTATAACAGCATCATATTCCAGGAGTTTAACTGGCTCTCTTGAAAGACGTCTAGTCAAAGACTTCAGCCTGGACAAAGCGTTCTCTCTATTATTTTCCAACTGCTGACCGGACCGTTTCCATGGTAAAGATGCCTCATATCTCGTCGATGTTTTTCGAATGCATTTCATCTGGAGCTCTTTAGTAAACTTCTTCATTTCGTGGTCATCATTTCGTATGCCAAGTAATTCCATGTTCCACATATTTTCCAGGAGAGAAAAACTACAGAAAGAAGAGATTCTTTTAGAAAGTGAATTATTACAATCTCCGGATGTATAAAGGCCTTGAAGAGTCCATCCAAACAATGTTTCTACAGCCGTTAAGCCATCAGTTAACCGTCTATGCTTTCCCGTGACAACCTTCCAAAAATGATCTGCTCCGATCAGTATACTCAAACCGTCCATTTGCTCCTGGCCACCCACGTTCGAGTCAGCTAGACATAATCCCCGTATTTGCGGAACGCAGGTGTCGGGATCGGGAACAGGTAATGTGTCAAGGCAAATTTCTGGGACCACCACAGCAACAAGTTCCAAAGCATGCGTACTAAACTGACTCTTTAATACCACTTTAGTCATTTTCAGTTTCTTAAAATTGGGGACTTCCGTATTACCAAATGAAACAACGCTCATATTTACAGAACCGATTATAGGTAGCCTTAATTTATTTGCAACAGCTTCCCTTACGTACGTTTTCTGGCTGCCACTATCGATGATAATCCGAACGAGCAATTTACTTTTGTCTCCCGGTGACGATGCTAAAACACGTGCGGTTTGCAGAAAAGTATTTGTAGAGAACCGACACAAAGTATTATTTGAAGCACACACGTTCGTTGATGATGTTAACACTTCCGTATCACTCGCACTCTTTTTGCTAATCCCATTGAATAGTGGCTTGTCCCCTTCGTGGAGAACTGTAGCATGCATACCCTGACCTTTTGCAAGTTAATTTAACTCTACAGAATTTCACAGTGTGTCCTTTGTGTGTGCACCTAAAACATCGGCCGTCCTTTTTAAGCATCTCTTTCTTTTCTTTGACGGTACGGGAACAATTGCACTCTTTGGTGGAATGTTGTGTAGACTTGCAGAAAAAACATATAGGAGTTGAAGTTTTTGAAGGAGTGAAGAGGCCAGCTGCCGTTGATGGTTGAGTGTATTTGGCTTGTGATCTAGCTGTTTTTCCAACTGCGGCTCGTTCGATAGACTCCACTTCTTGCTTTAAGAAGCACAAAATATTCTTTACTTGCTTGTCGCCGTCAAACGCTAAAGTTGAAGTGCTATCATCCAAGATGCCCACCGTTTCCCCTCCCTTCTCCGTTGTCTCTTTATGTATGCGATGATAGTCTATACGCAACTCATTGGGCATGCATTTGAGACGGATGGTTTCAAGCATGATGTAATAGTGCGTTGATGGTACACCTAATGCAGTGAGTGAGCGGCTGCAAGCTATTACCGTATTGTACAACTGTCTCAATGCTGGGCCATCAGTTTTATGAGGTACAGTTGGTAGTGCCATGAGCTTTTGCATCAGCTTATCTATCAATTGTTCGGGATCCCCGTATTCCTCTTGTAAGAGGGAAATGGCTCCATCGTAACAGGAGTTAGAGGGAGTAAACCCTGCGATTGTATTTGCTGCAATGCCTGTAAGCACCGACTGCAAGAAATTGAATTTTTCTGCACCAGATAATGACTCATTTTCATGCACTGCGGATCGAAAGTTTTCCCAGAACGGAAGCCATTCCTGGTAATCATCAGAAAATCGCTTCAACTGCAATTTAGGCAGCTGAGTGCATTGAGACCTCGAAGCTGATCTTTCCAAACGTTCTGTACTGGTGCTAGGTTCGACACGTTTTCTTATTTTGGCGAGACGAACTTGAAACCGAGCAATCATTCCGATTGCAGCGTCTTCATATTCCGCAACTTTTTCAGGGTTTTTGTCTTCCACAAGTTTTGCCAGAATGTCTTTATTAATCATATTTATATTCGCATTCGCCGTTGTAAGACGTTACAAAAAAGACGAGAGCTCCTCTTCCATAGTGTCCAACTCAGACAAATCTTCTGTTCCGCGCACACTAACCGTTTTCATATAGTCTGTGGCTTCGTTCACAATTTTCGTAATCTGGCTGCGAAAACCGGCACGCGTTTGCAGCTCCATTTTTCTTTTTTATTTCGATCGCCAAATTAACTCGAAAAGTTTAACACGATTTAAACTAAACTAACTTATTAAATCCGACAGCTCCCGGGTTTCGGCACCATTTGGAATATTAATAACCGGGAAAAGAAATAAAAATACTTCCAAGTTTAATAAGTTTTAATATAACCGAATCTATCGGGTCACAAATATTCATTTGGCGGTTTAAATTCAAAAATGCGTTAGGCTTATATAGCAAAATACAGAGGAGATATATGTACATATTTAGAGAGTTAAAATAAAGAGATGAATGTAAAATAAAGTGGGCTGAGTTGGTGATGCCAAATTTCTTACATCATGTTTAGGTCATCTTTAATTTTCAACAACAACAAAATCAAGGGGTTGCCACCTGACAACATCAAGATGCTCCTCTCAGCAAGTTAACAAGTTGACATAATACCCTAAGTAGCCCATCAACATACTAATTAAAAGTATAAAAAACCAAATTGAGTAATGTAATGATCGAAACTGCTTGCTCACTGATACATTATCTAATTCTAAGCTCTGTTACTAAGGTCGCACACGCATTCAGCGCCTACACAGTAACGGTCATAATAGCGAAACCAATCACCTATTATTTCTAAATTATACAAGGAAAGTGATATTGCTGTAACGTACTTAGTTCATCTTAAGTTGCTTTTCTTCTTACCCTCACCGAGCCTCTTTTTACACATAGAACAATTCAGCATTTACCCATGTAAGCACTTGCAAGCCTCGACTGTATTTATTCCGATTAAATGATTCTAAAACTGCTTGCACCAGTGCACTGCTTCTCCTTTATTGACTGTAATCATCTTGAAGGTGTTGATAACAATATTGATTGCAGCTTAACTACGAGTGTCTACAACTGCATCCGGAGATCGTAGTAAAATATGTATAAATACGGAACGAGATTTCTAATGAGATTAGTAGCCCGCGCCATCAATCGCTGATCATACCTCCCAGTGAATCAAGTCAAATTATTCATGATGATTAACTTTCAGGGCAAGAATGTCGTTTATGTTGGCGGATTTGGAGGAATCGGCTTCTGCACTTGCAAACTTTTGGTTAAGAAAGGTGTTGCGGTAAGCTTAGTGATGTTCCCAAACTGAGTATACAAAATTTATTTTTCTCTTAGAACTTGGTAATTCTGGATGTAAGGGAAAATGCCACTTTCATGCAGGAGCTTAAGGTAATGAATCCGGCTACGAAAGTCACGTTCATGCAGTTGGACTTGTGTAATAAAGATCAGATCGTGAAAGTCGTAAAAGATGTCATTGCCCACATAAAATATGTTGATGTACTGGTGAATGGAAGTGGTATGATCAACGATCGCAAGCCTGATATGACGATCGGTGTAAACTTGGTAAATCAAGTCCTGATCTTAAAATGAAAAAGCGAAATTATACAAAATTCTATTGTAGCTCGGCTTGATACACATGACGATGAATGTGATTCCACATATGGATAAATCTACTGGCGGACGGGGGGGTCTTATTGTTAACATTGCCTCTGTTCTGGGTCTGGAACCCGGTCCAATGCTCGCTGTCTACACTGCCTCAAAGCACGGAGTCATGGGATTCAGCCGATCTATATCTGTGAGTACTTAAGTCCCATAAGCCAAGGCGTTAACTAAGGATTTAAAAACAAATCCAGGATGAACACTACTACCAACGAACAGGAGTTGCCGTCATGACTATTTGCCCCGGCATCACCGTTACTGGACTATGGGACACGTTTCGTGGCAATGATACCTTCCCATATTCGAATGTCCTGACTGACCGTTTCTACTCGGCAAAAAGTCAAACTCCTGACGTTTGTGCTGTCAACTTCATGAAGGCCATGGAAACCGGAAAGAACGGATCGATCTGGATACTCGATTTGGGCAAGCTCGAAGAAGTAACACCAACAAAATACTGGGATCTCACTTTCTAACTAGATCTAAGCTTCCACCTTTTTCCAAATAATCTAAGCGCAGGTCAAGAGTCCCGAATTAATTACCCACCAATGACTAGTGCTTTTCATCTGGAATAAAAAATATTTGAACACAGATTACCTAATTTTATTTCAATACTCACCCGCGTTGAACCTATGTATGTGCTCCGATGAGAAAGCCTAAGATTATGCCATGACCTAAACGAAATCAATGTGCAACGGCCTTTTGAAAGTGTTTTTTTTATTAGCGCGTTCTGATAATAAATCAGCGTTGTCGTAAACAATGTGGCAATCCGAAATGTGTCGCAGATACTATGACTCTTCTTACCGGCATCAGATGCGAACCTAAATTCAGTCGCTGTTTGGAAAGCAAACTAATAAGTGGTCTTTGAAACGTTCAACCAAAGCAAAAGAAATGGATTTTAAAGGAAAGAACATTGTATACGTCGGTGGTTTTGGAGGAATCGGCTTCACCACGTGTAAGCTGTTCGCCGAGAAGGGAGCTGCAGTAAGTTTACGTTGATCAAGTGTTCTTGTTTACTTCTTCTCTGACGTTTGTTACTACTCCTCAGAACCTGTTTATTCTCGATCTTGTCAAAAATGACGACTTCTTCAGTAAGCTGAAGAGCATAAGTTCGGGCAACGTATACTTCAAAGAAGTGAACCTTATGAACAAGTATCAGATTGAAGAAGCTATCAAACACGTCGTTTCAACAATCAAGTACTTTGATATTCTGGTGAATGGGAGTGGCATTGCCAATGACCGAAAACCAGACCAAACCATTGGTATAAACTTGGTAAGATATTCAGCGTTTCTGCTAATGATTCTCATCATTGAATGCATTTTACCTAGACGGGATTAATCACCACCACATTGATTGCAATTCCGTATATGGACCAGGCCAACGGAGGACGAGGTGGAATCATAGTTAACATTGCTTCTGTTCTGGGTCTCGTACCAGAGCCTAGCTTAGCAATGTACACCGCATCCAAATACGGAGTCGTAGGATTCAGCCGAGCAATTGCTGTAAATTTTACTTTTCTATTCCTACTTGCCATCTTTGTGAAAAATTTTCTTTTTTCCTTAGAGCGAATACTACTATAAGAGGACCGGAATCGCTGTTATCACTATTTGCCCAGGTATCACATCCACGAATTTGGTAACGGATTTCAAAGACGTAGATACATTCCCATACTCCGGCCCTTTGGCTGAGAAGTTCATATCAGCCAAGAAACAATCTGCAGATGAATGTGCTACAAACTTGATCGAGGCCATTAAGACAGCTAAGAATGGTTCGGTTTGGATTTTGGATTTGGGTGAACTGAGGGAAGCTAATATGGTACATTATTGGAGTTCTACTTATTAGGAAGAATTCCGTATGAGGGGGTTTCATAATCTCTTCCTTCATTTCTTTATTTTTTTTTATATTAAAATGCAAGAGAATAAGCTTATCACTAGGCGGTGATTATTTTGTTTAAATTAGTCATGAATTTGCCTTTGTTTTTGAAAACTGACAATTTAAACCAAATAAAAAAATTGTTAAAGCCAGATAACGCCGGTTTTATTCAAAATTATAACGAGCAGGATATAGTAGTGAATTACTCAAGGCATTTACCCCAAATGCTAACAAAGTTAGGAACAAGGTTACTAGAGTCTGGTGCACGTGTATAGGTTTTTGGAACAGTTTAAAAAAATAAATTGTCAGCAGATTGCAACTTAATGAAAAGTAGCCAAATAACAGGGTATGCGTTGAAATCAATGTGCATAACGTCGAACGAAAAAAAATCTAAAGGTATTAAGTCACACGGTCGACGCAGCCAGTGAAGTTTGGATTTGTCCCGGAATATATCCTACATTTGACCAACGGTATAGCATGTGACTGCATCCAGTCAAATAGACGACTTATATTTCCTTGTTTTTTTTTGGATGCGCCAAATGGATGTGGAATCTTCATAGATACTAGTAACCCGTACCACTGACATCAGACATAGACCCTACCCAGCCACCTGAGTCCTACTTCGAGTCTGCACCTACGTACTAAACCACACCCTGCGCTCTTCTGCCACTCTCCCCGCGGGACTGCCGCTAGGTATTACCTTGCGGGGCTGGCAAGCAATTCATGCTATTCCTGTGCTTGTAAGTTTCTTCCTGCTTCTCCTGCTCTTGTTGTCTCTGCTACTTTTCTTGCAGCTTTTTCTCTCCTCAGCTCTGTCTTCACATTCTTGGTTAGTGCGCCAGTAGTCCTCCAACTCCACCATTCGCTGAATTATATTTTTTGTTCCGGGTAGAGTACCCCTCCACTCTGCGTATGAGGTATGAGTCTATCTTCCGTTAGTGGTGTTATCCCACCAATATTGCCAATGGGCCATTGAGCGCGACCTTTCTTTCTGTTTGCTCTTCCTTACCTCCCCGGCTTCGATTGGCCTAGACGGTTTTCTCCGATAAATCCTTTTCATCTCCTAGGCGAGAATGTCAATTGAAATTATCCCAGCAATGACAAATGGCGCTTTTTCCGAAATCCTCCGGTAACCGCTTATTTTCGTTAGGGCCCAGAGCTTCTGCCCAGTCCGGTGCAGCATATAGCTCAACTGAGCATCATTCCTCGGTATTTAACCGCTGCCTTGAATCGGATATTCTTATTGCCGACTCGAATATCGATGTATTCTACGGTTTTTCCTGCTTGTTATAAGGACGGCCTCCGTCTTATGGTGTGCCAGTTCAAGGCCTGCAGATTCAAGCCACTGCTTTATCTTGGCGATTGCAGCGTTTATGGCTGACTCAACACCGTGTGTATACTTTACAACAACCACGACAGCTATGTATGTCATTAACAAATCCAATGGTGTTAGTTGCTTGGAGAAACTTTAGTCGCACAACCCTGTCATACATTAGGTTATAAAGGAGGGGGCCTAACACCGATCCCTGAGGAATCCCGACGGAGATGTCAGTATATTTGATCCCTTCTTCCGTGATATATCTCAATTTTCAAATTTTAAGGTAATGGGACACTATTCTTAGCAGTTAGTAAGGTTTTTCCATTCTTGTTTCTTATCAGGTTCCAGTCGGCAGAATCCGTTGTTGACGTCTAGTGTCACCACTGCACGGTATTTCTTGAACCCTCACCTCCATGAATGTCCTGCTATGGTATCAGATATAATATCAACTACTTGTTGAATTGCATCGATCGTGCCTTTTTGAATCCATACCGGTGGTTTGAGAATGCTCATTTCTCCTCTGCTACAGTCAAAAGCCTGTCGTATATTACCTGCTCCAGAATCTTTCTCATTGTATCTAGAAGACATATCGGCCAGTATGACGATGGTTCTCGAGGTGGTTTGTTACCTTTGGGTAGCAGTATTAGGTGCTGCAACTTCCATGGTTTCGGAAACACTCCTTCACCTAAGCGTTTCTGCATAACTGCTATGAATATCTCAGATTTTGTTTGGACAGCAGCCTTCTACGCTATCGAGAGCTCTTTGCAGTTCGTTCAGAGTGATGACTGGAATGTTGCCAACATCTATTTCCCAAACGATTATGGGCATGGCATATATCCATGGCATTACCGCATCGCAGGCTGTGGTGATAATTTATGTAAATCGGTGAGACAAGTCTTCAGCTCCGCTCAGCATCACATCAAACGTTTCTCTGTCAAACAAACTGTCCTTCCATTGGGGGCCTCTTAAATTTGGACGTAGCCTAGTTCTTTTCATTCCTATTGCCTGGTTGTCGCTTTTCCGTGCAGGGACGGGTTAAGAATATCGCTGCACCGATACCTCCCGCTTGTCGTAAAAGGCGACTAAAAACAAAGGTAAACTAAAAATCACATCTAGGCAATTTAGAAAACATCAAGGTGAGCCTAGGGACACATATACCACCATTAAACTGCCCCACAAGTGTACATGCAAATCAGTGGGCTGACACGACTGGAGATCACCGGTGTTGTAAGAGTAAGATCAAACAAAAAAATCTGGAGCATGCCCGTGTCACAAAAAAAAAAAGCAGGCCGAAAAACAATTGGTGCAAACAAATGCAAAAACACCAGCATTTGATTGGCCTCAGCAATGAAGTAATCCCAAACCGGGAAGCCTGCCGCTACTTTCTGAGGTCAAACCGGCGGACCCCACAAGCGGACCAGTAGGAATGCAGTTAAGTGGCAAGGTTATGGTCCTACACTTCTGACCATAACAACGCCAGAAAAAGGAAAAGAAGAAGAAGAAGATTGCCTGGTTGTCGCTATGACTGTAGTCCTCACTAACACGCCAGTTCATATTGCGCAGGGTAGGGTAGCTGGCGAAGGTTAAATCGATGATGGACCCCGTTCTTGGTTTGCGACACGTATAGGCTTGTCCCCTATTAGCTTCTTGTCGCTAATCCATATGGTGCTATCGAAGCGTTTGTATGGTTCGCTTATCAAAACCACATCCGCTTATATTACCATATAGACGTCAGTGTCTGTCAACATCGTTTGGCAAACACAATCCATTCATCCGTTGAGCTTGATTGACTAAGCTAAACAAAAGTTTATCAAATCATTTCCCTATAGCTGCTTCTCGCACAGCTTTTCCTATTTTATTGTGGACCATAAACACGAAACGTTTTTACGACTGTTTTTATATTCAATTCTAACTACTTCATGTGCTGTGTGATAACCACTTAATTTTACTTATCAAAAATCATCGCAGTAGTATTTAAATGGTGCCAATTCAACAAATTTATATGACACCTTTATTTGGATGACCCTTAGCTTTCTGGGTAATCAGGTAATCACAAATTGAAATTATGTCAATAAACAGAAGCATAAAAAAGGAAGTTATATTTTATTTAAGAGCGTTTATTACCATGATATTTATCAACTTATGTCAGAGCATCATAATCGGTGTCACAGCGTGTTAAAAATTTGTTCGTATGATTTCAGTTCACACATATGTATGTCAATCATATTATGAAATCTTTTGAATCGAAAAAATATTCAAAACTTTTACAAATAATTTCCCAGTAATCGAAAACTAATTACGTACCACCCATGAGAATTAACAAAAAGGAACAGCTGGGCTTTAAGAGGTGGTTCTACATAGTTATTCAATGATGATTTTCATGGATAAGTCATGGCGTTGTATAACATTTAAAAGTCGGATTTTAATGCTTGTAGCAGTCTGTCGTGCATTAGAGTTTAAAATGTATAACTACCATATTTCGGACGTGGCGTCAAACTCAACACGATGTTTGTTATAATTATTATTACTACCGGCCATTTGGAACTCGGAACTTCAGGGCCTCGTTGACAACCCTTCGTCAAGCCTCCCTATTATGCATGTGTTCACTCCATGTTTCGCTATTCAGCTCCATCTTTCGACTGTCCACCCTTATATTGTCCTCCCATCTATGGCGCGGCTTTCCCGGGGGTCTTTTCCATTCTTTATCCTTTTGACGGTTCGTTACCGTGTTAGATTTTGCGATTTTATTACTCTGACAATGCTTGAGGTTGAATACAATTTCTGGATTTCTTGATTGGGTAATTATCTTCCTTCACTTCTTTTTTACCGTAGACCTTGCTTCACCTTAACACTTTGGCTGCCATATCACCTGAAATCGAGTGACGGTTCCATTGCCAGAGAATAAAATATTAAAATTGTGTCGAAACGCGAGCAGTTGACCTTTTATTCAAAGATACGATATCTATTTCCATACTTCTTAGTCAGAGCCCAAGTTCCACGTCTTTAAGGTATCATTGCGATTATTATGGTTATACAAATACGGATTTTATCCCAAATATTTGAACTCGTCCACTTTCTTAAAGCGTTTATCGAGTACAGTCAGGTGCTATGCATTTATTTCTAAGCCTAATTTCTTTTCTGCCATCATTAAAGTTACTTCATTTCTCTCAACTATTATTTCCCTCTCATTGTCCTGAAGGACCTTCATTACGTATTTCAGCACCATATTAAAAAGACGTGGTGACAAAGCGTCTCCTTATTTTTGAATCTCGGATTTTTTAAGATAAGGTGATTTCTACTTTAACATGTCCTTTGTTTCCCTTTCAGTGTGTTTGTATAATTTTCACCAACTTTTTCGAGATTCCCAATCTTACGAGCACATGATACTTTTTCAATAAGTTCAAAGAGTTATTCGTTTTTTTTAACTCCCATTTCTTTTCTATAAACTGTCGTATACTGAAAATCTAGCTTTGGTGCTAGTTTCTTTAAGAGAATATTTGTCAGCAGCTTGTAACAACTTGGTAGCAGACAATTGTTGCAATCGCTTATTTTAAATGCGAGAATGATGGCCGAGTTTTTTCATTCTTCGGGGTTGGTTCGCTATTCCGTATAGTTGTGATGAGCTCATGTAACTTCTCTGTTAATTCCTCTGTTGCATATTTAAATAAATCTAAAAGCATTAGATTGATTCCTGCCATCTTTGTTATTTTTAGGTCGATGGATTGCTTCCTTTACTTCCTCGATGGCTGGCACTTCTCTCTGAATCTCTGTTGTGTGGATATATAGAAATATCTCCTCCATTTGACTGCAACTTTTTGGTTTCCGATGTAAGCTCCCCATTGTCGTTCGTTAGAAATCCTGATCTGGCTTTGTTTCCTTTTCGTACTGCATCTCTGCATATATAACTCTTGTGCTCTTCCCCGTGTATTCTTTTTAAATTTTAGTCTACATTGTCGTCCCGCATCAGTTTGTAGAGTCTGATAACTTGTGCGCGATCTCCTGGGTGTGAAATCTCAGGAGATAACATTCTTTGCAATGGACTTGTTGATTTTGCGGTGCTTCTTTTACAGCACTTTTCATTGTTAACCATACAGCTTCTAAAGGGTCCGCCATCTAACGTTTTTTTTTTTTCAAGTAGTGCTTATTTCGTGAATGGTAACACTTAGCTCATGTCTGATTTGACAGATAATTAGTTTTATCCTTCCGCTGAACGAATATGGTTGTGTATACGCTTGAACAACGCTGGGAAATATTGCGACATTACTTTGAAAATCATGGTAATGTTGCAGAATGTGTGCGAAAATTGCGTACGGATTTTGGAAGAAGAGAAGCACCGTCAGCTCCGTATGTAAACAAGCAAAATTGTCGCATTTGGGGCACAGAAAACCCGCACGCATACATTGAAAAGCCGGTGCACCCAAAACGAGCCACTGTTTGGTGCGGATTTTGGTCCAGAGGCATAATTGGGTCATTTTTCTTCGAAAATGAGCAAGGAGTGGCCGTTACAGTCAATGGCGATCGTTATCGGGCCATGTTGAACGAATTTTTGTTCACAAAAATTGAAGAGGAGGATATTGGCAACATTTGGTTTCAACAGGACGGCGCTACGTGCCACACAGCCGAAGCTACACTCGATGTTTTGCGCCCTGTTTTTGAAGATCGCATTATCAGCCGCAGAGCTGATGTCGTTTGGCCACCTCGGAGCTGCGATTTGACACCGTTGGACTATTATTTGTGGGGTGCCGTCAAAGATAAGTGTTACGCCGACAAGCTAGAGACAATGACGCTTTAAAGGACAATATTCGTGAAGCCATTGGTGAAATACAGCTGCACACAATCGATAATGTGCTTAAAAATTGAACCGATCGTGTAGGCTACTGCATGGCCAGCCGAGGCAGCCATTTGAATGAAATTATTTTCCATTATTAACCGGAAGGATTGTACTTTCAAATAAAAAAAGAAATTTGAGAAAATATTTAGTAGTTTTTTTTATAGCATTTTCAAAAAAAAAAAAAGTTATTTGGCGGACCCTTTATATGGCTTGATTTGTTGTTAGAGTCTATGCTATGTAGAAGGGGAAATCGGTTTTTAATTTCATCCTGATATTAACGGTGGATACGAGGATTCCTTAGTTTTAAATGTTTGATTTGTTCTTACCTTCATGTCTTCTGCTTCTGTAAATTTGGATTCAGCTTTTAACTTTGGTGATGATTAAGATATGGTCGGAATCGCAATCCTTTAACCCCCAGTACGTTGATATACATACAATAAATTTTGTACCGATAAGAAAACCAAAAATGAATTTGGTTGCTCTTTACTTCTTCATCTTCTTAGATGGCGTTACAATTCGGTGTGAACCTGGGCCTCAAAAAACAAGCGTCTCCAGCTGGTACGATCTTTTGTCAATTGTTTCCAGTGCCGAACTCCCAGTTGGTTAAAGTCCCCTTCCACCTGGGTGCACCACCTTAAATTCGATCGTCCTCTGCTGCATCGTCCCTCAGGGTAGCTGTCTTGTCCATTTGCTCTACATGGCCTAGCCATTCTAGATGTTGGTTGCGGAGCTGTCGTACTCGGTAGATGTCGCTGTACAGCCCGTACAGTTCGTCGTTGTATTTTCTCTTCCAATTTCCGTTTATATAAACAGGACCATAGATTGAACGCAGAATTTTCCTTTCGAATTGACCAAGGGCATCCTCATCCGTTTTTTTTAAGGTCCAGGCCTTTCCGCTAACGGATGACCGGGATGATCAGTGATTTATATAGTGCTACCTGGATTTTCGAAAGAGGGCTCTACTTCTCAGTTGCCTCTGAGTCCAAAGAAGCAGCGGTTGGCAAGAGTAATTCTGCGTTTGCCCTCAGCGCAGGCCTTGTTGTTGCTGGTCACAACAGGTGTTGCTGGTGAGCTAGGATAGACAAAGTCCTTGACCGCTTAAATTTGTAGTCGTCAATTGTGACGTTCCAGCCAAGAAGGTTTAATGTTTTTGAACATTTCATGTCAATGTCATCCACGTACGCAAGCAATTGCGCAGACTTGAAATAGACCCCTTGTGTTGGTCAGTGAGTCTCGTATAATCTTTTCAAGCACGACGTTCTACAGTTACAGGACAGTGTGTCACCTTGCCTAAATCCTTTATTAACTTCGAAGGTCTTGGTTAATTCGCTACCGACCTTAATAAAGCAGTTCTCCATTTGCCATCCTGCACAATCGAACGAGTTTGGCAGGGATGTTAAAACAGACATGGCTCGGTACAGCTCGTCCCCATTCAACCTGTTACATGCGGCTTTGAAATCGGCAATAAGATGCTGTGTGTCGATTTGGAATATTTGGAATTCTTTGGTCTTTTCCAAAATCTGCCGAAGTGTGGAGATTTGGTTTATTGTGGAATTATCTGGCCTCAAATCGTACTGATAGGATAGGAATAGGATCAGATTTCCCACAAAGGCTTTCAGGCGATCACACAGTACGGTAGAGAAGATCTTGTACGCCATGCTAAGGAGACTTATTCCTTTATAGTTGGCGCAGTTACAGGGGTCTCCTATCTTATGGACTATGCAAACAATACTGAGAATCATTCCGTCGGGCATGCTTTTCTCCGACCATATTTTACAGATGAGCTGGTGCATGCGTCCTACCATGCGGTTTGGAAACCAGTACATCAAAGGCAGCATCTCTGATGGCGCGCTGGCAATGTTGTTCTGTGGATTGTGCCGGTGTCACCGATCTTTGCGAGAGTTGGAGGGAAACTCGATCGGCGAAGATCCTAACGGTCTCCTGCGAGCTTTCCGACGTCAAACTCTTGTGGTCATCATTGATATCCTCATTCTTACCTTGGCTACAACAGGTTAGTGATCCAAGTCGATGTGGGCTCCTCGTACATCTAGGATGCTGGAGGAGTGTCTGGTGTCGATCGCAACATGATCAATCTGGTTGATGGTCGACTGATCTGGTGACCGCAAGGTTCCTTTATGGATGTTGTGTTTTAGGATTTTGTTGAGCTGCCAAAGCTTGTTGTTGTTTGTTCAGACATGGACACTTTCTGCTCCTGTTTTCGCGTTGAAATCTCCGAGTAACAGTATAACGTACAGCAAAGAACCCAATATGGGGCCTTGCGGAACTCCGCATTTATTTCAAAAAATGTCTGATAAGCAACTTAAAAACAAGGGCTTTCTAAAAAGTCGATGTAATGTTGCTTAAGCGCCGTCAAATGATATCATCTCCATCCCTTCGTCATTAGAGAAAGTTATCGGTTTATGCCTCGAATATGTAAATACCTGGATAAGTACATACCAAACAATCAAGTGCAGAGTTGGCTTGATATTGCAGGAAAGCTAGAAAATGTTAAATTAATTGTAATTGGTGAATTTAGAGGAGCGAGGAGCGAGGAGCGAGGAGCGAGGAGCGATGATTTATCATTCGAAGAAAAGTTTTGGCTATAGCAATATTAATGCCAAGTACGTCAGAAAAATCGGCTTGACTTCTTTACCAAAGAAATACTTTGAATGATTGAATGTCTTGGAACTTACTTGGAAAGAATCATTTCCAGTTTTTAAAGCCTGGAGACAATTGTTTATGAATATTGAATATATTGTTATAGCCTTTCATGTCCTTGACCTTTCACCTGTTTACGTAAAAGTTTCGAAAACCTTTCAACTTAAAGGAGAATATAACCTACCAATTTTTTTTTATATTTCCCGGAAATCTAACCGTGACTAACTGTGCCTTACAAAATTGACCATACCCAACTAAAACACATTTTTGGGGTTCTCGTCTATAGAAGGAGTTTACCAACGTAACAAAGATGTGTCAAATAAAGTAAATGAAATAACAAAGAAAACCAAATATTTAATCAAACAGATAATTGGTTATCAAAATTTAAAAACGCGATTCATCTTATCACACCAAATTTAGCATACACTAAAACGAACTAAAAATAAATTCAAGTTATTGTCAAGGCATGAAACAAAACGAACAAATAAAGAATGAAATTTAAGTATCACATGGCACCTCCTACAGCGGATTGTTAGCACAAGCTACCTCAATTTGTACTTTCAGTTCTTGCTTATCAGAGAACGCACTTTTTGTAAGACGTTTTTTTATCATATGCCACAGATGATCGATCGCGCTAAGAACTTGTAATTGGCGAGGCTTAAAACACCTCTGATTCTAGGTATTATAAAGCAAGCAATCACGTGTGTTGGACTAAGATTATACCTAATTTTATCCATTCCCCTTGAAACTATGAACTATGAAACTACACAACCTCCTCTGGGTTTTACGTTTGACTGAATGTTCTTCACTTTAAAGGTTGTACGAGTGGTTCTCTTCAAACAACTTGTTTACCATTCGATTCTTATAAGTTAGTTTTTAGTTTTATTTGAAAAGACAACTCTTTCCCTGGCGAAGTTGAATGGTTTTTTTTTTACTTATATGCTAGAAAAATATGCGGCTTTTTCTGGGTAATCCTACCATCAATAGCATTTTTTCCGTGGATATTAACATAATTACAGATAATATCTCGGCCACGAAAAATCTGAGTAGACTGTTACGATCAAAGTACCGACAAAGCCTTTAGATTATACAACACCTTCGTGAAAAATGTAAGCAAGGTGGAAAGATAACAGATAGATTTTACGAAGCCCAATGCAAGCCCAATTGAGAGCGCCGTGGGGCAATGGGTAGTATGTGGGCCTCTGACGCACGATGACCGAGTTCGGATCCCGATAACACCACTGGCATCGAATGTTCATTACGTGGCTTTCTCTCTTCGGTGTACATTCCCCCCGTGAATGAGGAAAGCTGGGCTCTGGCTCTCCGTGAGCTGTAACGCCATCTAAGAAGAAGAATACAAGCTATTCCAAAATTTGGTCAATAAGGATATTTTTGTGTATAAATCGAAATACTACAAGGATAACTGGAACCTCATAAGATTTGACCCACGCTAAACAAAGACCCTAATAAACGAGATATTGGGAAAAAAGAAGTCAAGCCTCGATGAGATTATTACGAAAAGATTCCCAGAAGAAAAGTGCGTATAACTCCTCGAATGAAATTTATCGTATTTAACTCAATTTTTATCGGAGAAACTACAACAGAAGAGATTCAAGGTGTACCTACCTAAGCTACTTAATGAGAACAAACCCGGAGGCATTAGAGCAGGGAACATCAGAGATCATATAAATGCTTTTGTGCCGATAATCGCATAAAACTAAGCTGAACTCAAGCCAAAATTCCCAATGTGCTGAAAACTGCCAATTTAAGAAGGTATCAAAAGTTTAGTGTCCAACTTCAGGCCGATATAAATATTGTCGGTGATTGGAAAGTGTCTGGGAGAAGTGTAAAATATAAAAACAAGAGAAAACTTCCAGCTGAAGTTTTAAATACAGTAATCAAAATTAGAACAAAAATCATCATGTTTGAGTACTCGTAATAGACTTTAGTATGGCGTTTGACACCCTAAATCAAGTGGAACTTTTAGAAACATAAAACAGGTATAGTATCGGTGGAATGCTTTGGAATTGGCTTTAAAACTGTCTGAATTAAAAGTCTTTTCGAGAAAGGAACCGAAATACCGGCAGTTATGATACGGCGGTAATATTTGAAGTACCACAGAGCTCAAGTGGAACTACTTTGCATTTTCAAAGATGGCACTCCATTTGCTTTTGCCTATGACACAGATATAGTCGTTTAATATAAAAAACCAATATGATGCAGATTCGTGGACCACATCACGAAGCCACTCATCAAAGGATTCATCTTCGTAGCAGTATATGTATGTTAAGTAGCACTTCTGAATCAAGGTTATCAATGACAGCAACTTCATTTGGGATAGAAATATAATAAACTAGCTGGGAAGATTCACGAAAACACAGATTTAAATCTAAGCGAGGTAACATCTGGGCTACCAGTTTAGAGCAACGCATCCAAACCCTCTTGAGTAAGCTTCAAAAACACCACCGCAAAAAAGATAAATATTATAGCAGGAAATAATAAAATTCGTCAGGAGATAACTCTTTCAAGGTTCTAGGAGCTCGCAAATTTAAAAAATTATGCTAGTTCTTGAATAGTATGGAGACAACCGCTGCCAGGAGCAAATTGACCATCAAGGTATGCTTAAAACACTGATAAACATCAACAATTATGTTAGAAGATCACTTGAAGATAGCGTTCCAAATATAATACATTAAATTTAAGAAATATTCGTAAACATTTATAAATTTATTTTTTAATTAATTTTTAATTTTAAAATTAATTTTTTTTAATTAATTAACTTTTAGTTTCTACCTTGCAAAGGAAGACTCATGCAAAAGATCCGTCTTTCCGTCTGTACGCTTATATCATACATCTGCAAACTTGCGGGAATTGAGTGTGAATTAAAAACATGTATTATAATATATCAAGTACTATCATATATCGTATCAAATACATAAACCGTAAAAAAGAGTAAAACTCAATTCACCAACCGCCAGTATTATTGTTGCCTATATTTAGGAGTTTGCAAAATTCAGGGTAGAAGACCTGGAATTGTAGGTTGGCTCCCGGCGAACTGATCTCATCTTCTTTTATTTTCCTGCTAATTTTAACATATTATTATATGTTGTGATATTAGGCATTTTTAATTTTCTTTAATTTAATTTAATTTTTAAATATTTAAATATTTAAGTTAAAACCACCTAAATATTTATTCTTGATTTTTTAAAAGGCAATCTTCTTCAGATAAGCCCTTCAAACTTAGACAATCAATACACAACCATTGTAAAATTAGTTTGAATGCTTTATAAACAAAAATCTATTTTTCAATCTCCCTTGATCTTGCTCGTCCTACAAATCCTATAATTCTTCGCATCGACTTTCCCTCTCAGAATGACTTCATAATAAGCATTCTCGTAGACAAGTCACTCTTCAAAAAACTGCCCATCACCCGTTACAATCATCTTTTAAAGCGACACACGAATCGACAAGTTCTAGCTTCGTCGAAAGATTAAAAGTGCTGCTTAGTCAGGATATGCGGCATCGATCCGATAGGTGGAACGAAAAAAATCTTGAAAAAAAGATTGGCGACGGCGTCCCATGATTTCTATAGCTTTAGATTATGGTAAAGACTCCTGTTTTTTATAGCCCGTCACAATAACTTTCCTTTCTTGTTGCTGGAGTAAAAACTCCGTTCAATATCTTTCGGCTTCTGCTCGAACGGCACCCAAATCGATGGTTTTTTATCATCTCAAACATTTTCAAACGGTGAGAAATGGATATTTTAATGTAGTAATGTCTAGAATACTGCGTTTTCAAACTTTGTTACCGGTCTTGAACTTTGTCTTCCACGTCTTAATCACCACTTTTGTAGCGCTAAAAGCATACGTGACTCGTTCATTTACTATTAAAGCCTCACCAAAGATTTATTTTATTATTCGACACGCCACAGTGACTCTTATTCTGTAGTTTTCAGATTAATTGAAATCAGAAATTGAAATTGAAATCAGAAATCTGAATTTTAATAAAGCTCTAATTTTTAATAAGGAAAATTCCATTCAAGCAAGGCAATCGTTTGATAAGTGTTATTTGGACTTTGCTTTAGCAAGACAAATGACAAAGAAGTGGTTCTGATGCAAAGCGGTCGCCCAAAATAGACTGTTGTTCCAGAAGTTTTCAGTATATTCACCATTTTACATACCCATTTGAGTTTGATTGAACGTTTACTAACAGTCGGTTAAAAACAACATCGTGTCGACGATTCAGCACAATGATAAAAAATGAAACATGGATCCACAACTGCATTCCCGAGTCAGACCGGCAGTCAGCTGAATGGAGAGTAAAGAATGAAAACCATTGTAAGCGACCAAAAATATAAATGTCTGCTGGTAAGGGTCTGGCTTCCGGGATGCACGGAGTTTTATTTATCGATTACATTGAGAGAGGAAGAACTATCAATAGCGAATTATATATGGCATTATTGATGCGTTCAATGGAAGAAACTATGATAAAAGCGATCTTGAATGTAGAAGAATTCGCTTTCAACAAGACAATGCACCATGTCACAAACGATTCAGAGAATGATGGAAGAATTTGGAAATTCTCTCCAAATCATTGGCTATTTGTTGCCACAGATTTCAACAAGATCTCCGCCAAAATCTCACATCAAATTATACTTCTTAAATTCACTGCCTTTGGTTTTCAACCGGTCTTATTTTATGGATCAAATCCTACCTTGAATAACGCCAGTATAATGTTATTTTCAGGATTTCATATTTCTGATCCAATTAATGTCACCTACCTCAAGGCAGCCACCTAGGGCAACTGACATTTATTCGAGCCATTAGATATTAACTGTGTTATCAATATCTCTCGTGCTTCCGTATACATTGATCATATGAAAATCTAATGACATATGCTGCTACCACCAATCCAACCAGGGGGGTCAAAAAAGACATATCGTGTTCAATGTTAGCAAGTATCAAGCTATCACCTATTTCCATAAGCACTTCCTTTCTAGAATCTACATTGCCTACTTTTTGGTTGATTAAGGTAGTATCTGCTTAACTTCCGCCTTTTCATCAACAACATTATCGAACGAGCCAATTCCGCCCTCGGCATTGTGAACCGTTAGATCGTTGACCACATCTTGAAAATGCTAGTCTTACGATATTATTCATTCTACTTCGTCCTATTCCCCGGGCTGATATTTAAAATTTACTACTTTATAAAGATCGCTTAAAATAAAACCCCTTTGTCTTAATACTAATCCCCAAAACCTTCAGTTCACGCTCCTCTCCACTTCAACTCAAATGAACTACGGCTTCCATGAATCAATATTCAAAATAATGCGCGAATTGAACACCGCTATTTTCGAACACACCTCACCAAATCCGGTCTTAGGAATGTTTGCAATAGCAACTATTCTTCCTCTCTTTAATGTTTTTCCTTCTAACGGATGTTAAATTTGGATTGCTTAAGTTTTTCTTTCTGTTTTCTTTATTAAGGCTTGCAAGCCTTCAAAATTGAGATGACAAATTAATCCGATGCCATCTACATTGATTTCAACAAAGCATTCGATTCCATTCTCAGTTTCTTAATTAATTGCCGTTCTTTCTTCTTGGTCGGAATTAACATATCAAATCTGAAACATCCATTTCTAAACAGGTAAAATATAACTCCGGAGCTCCACTTGGGGCCAATGCTCTTTGTAAAATCACTTACAATCGGAAGTATTTGAGTATGTTGCAACGCAAACATTAAAAATAATTATTTCAAAAAAATCACCCTAATTCCTCTTCTTTAACAAACACTGGATATTGGATTGAGTCCGAGTTATCGAGGGTTAGTCCATGGAAAGCGCATACGAATCGTTTTCTAGCCATAGCCAGATCAGCAAATTTATCTACTTAGCAAAAACTAAAGAATCATTTCTTATCCCTATAGCAAGGTTTTTTTTCTCTGTCTGGCTATTTAGTGCTCTAGTTTTGACAGCTCACGCATGAATCGTCACATGTGTCTAAGTCAAACATGGTTAGTTAGCATTGGATTTTATCATAGAAAGACTTACACCCGACTAGCAATTACAAATTACTGAATTGGTTATTAAAAATGTCCTCCATCATAATCGACGTACTGATCAAACAATTCAAGCCTTAGAAAAGCTGGAGAAAGATCCGCTTTTTTATCGAAAAATTGTCAGCGTATATTTTCAAAAATTACCGGAAGATCAACGTTACCAACATGCACGAGATTATCCTCGTGAACATGCGGTTCCTGCAATACCAACCTACATGCCATACAGCACGCGGATTGCTGAACCAATTGAGCAATGAGTTCGTTGAGAAATTTATGTCTTGTCTTGGGCCGTTGAATAGCCAAATACCAGCAATATGCTCAAAAAAGTGACTCAAAATTGGACTTTCCGGATTACTTTAAAATTTTTAAGCTTTAAATTTTTAAACTTAAACTCTTATGAAGTAAATGGCAAGTATTGGCTTATTAACTCAAATAAAGATATTATATCCCTTTGCAACTTTGCTAGATTTTTTTCGACAATTAAAAACCAAACAAAATTATGAAATGATGCCTAAGCATTACACGCCCTTCACAAGCCTAACCTAAGCCAATATTTATTACTTACAAAAATAGTTATATTATTTACAAAAATAGTCACTCCGAAATGTAATAATGTTTAGCTAAAAATAGCATTGCCGCATGTCAACGTTCGCCCGCGTCATATTAATCACTAATTGCCCACCCCCCTTGAACTGAAGCCAGAAAAAGGTTCAATCAAACTGGAAATATCCAGAAATATTTCTTAGCCTCAGCGATAACATATGTAATTATTTTTCTTTTTCGACTTATCTACTCCAACAGCATTGGCACGCTTAAATGCTTTTAGATAATCATATTCGTACACATAAGTATATTGTACCTCTTCTCTGCTGGGTATTAAAGCACGAGTTGAAAAAAAAATCGAACGCAGGAACGCTTTGATATTGATAATGAACGTTTATTAGCAGGCACAATTCGCGCCCTGCTATCTGCTAACTCAAGTGTTTAAACCCCCCGTCACCCCCTTATTAATTCTCACTTTTTTTTAGCTTCGAGATATCAAACATCAGATAAAAGTTGTTAAGAAGTAATTAAATAAAACGCCCCCAACAGATGTTTGGCAAATAATACATTTTTGAAGAATAATTCAGTAAACGATAATTGTGAATCCACTTGTTGGTTGTAATAGTCTGACGTTTCACTTTCGGTTACGAAAACTTCAAGTTTAAATTTTCAAACCGATAAGGCATGAGGGCATTTGGACTTCTTTGGCAATAGACAACTCAAGAAATGCAATTTGGTGAAAGATCCAGGGAAGAATCCTACATGCGATGCCTACAGGTGAAAAATATTTGCGAGATGTGTGGCAAATTATAAGGAGCTTAACAAGCATCTCTCTTTAAGACAGACAAACACAAAAAAAGAAAGATAAAAATCCATTTGATAACGAGACTTTATGTTATAACACATAATGTACAAAAAAAACCGAAAATTCCGAAAATGAATTTTAAAAATTGCTCTAGTAGGTGGTGCTCCAGTATTTAACGGGGTTAACTTCTTCCAATTTGCCCAAGTCCAGAATCCAAATCGAGGCGTTCTTTCCAGTTTCAACAGCCTTGATGAAGTTCACAGCACATTCGTCAGCGGTTTGTTGTTTAGCAGAGTAGAATCTCTTACTCAATTCCGCTGAGTATGGGAAGGTGTCGTTGCCTTCGAATTCATGCCACAAACCAGTGGCGGTGATACCTGGACAAATGGTGATAACAGCAATGCCAGTTCTCTTGTAATAGAATTCATCCTAAAAAAAGGAAACATTTTAACAAAACACTACAAAGAAAATAAAAATTCAAGTTTACAGCAATTGATCGACTGAAACCCATGACACCGTGCTTGGATCCGGTGTAGATAGCCAGGCAAGAAACTGGTTCCAAGCCGACTACGGATGCAATGTTCACAATGATGCCTCCACTTCCTCCATTCGCCTTGTCCATATGCGGGATAACCTCCATGGTGGTGTAGATCAAGCCAAGCTACGTATAAAAAAGGATGCTTATTTTCAAAATGGGACTGCGTACAATTTTTGTTTTTTCTTACCAAATTGACGCCGATTGTCTGTTCGGGCTTGTGGTCATTGATCATACCACTTCCATTGACCAGAATATCAATGCGTTTGATGGTACTAATGACATGTTTCACAACCTCACTAATTTGATCCTTGTTCAGCAAGTTCAATTCCTTGAAGTGTACGGTACCTGAGCTCAGGCTCTTCAGTTCGTTCAAGAAGGCTTCATTCTTGGCAACATCCAGGACAAACAAATTCTAAGGAAAAAAAAAAAATATTTAAAATTACAAGACAATAAAAAATATTTTGTTTAACTCACTGCTGCGCCCTTTTGAGCGAAGAGCTTGCAAGTGGCGAAGCCGATTCCACCAAAGCCTCCGACGTAGACAACGTTCTTTCCCTTAATATCAACCATGTTTTCTGATTTAGATTTTATTTTCTTAGAACAGAACCGAGGAACTAAACAATTCGACTTGCTTGGACGCTGCTTAGTGAAGAACTGATGTTGATGGTGTAGTTCTCGTCAGCTGGTAAACTATGTTGTCCGCCTGATTTCGAAAATAAACATTCGGATGCGCGTCATATACGATGATAAGAAGTATCGGATCATCGCACCTACACATATTTTCGGGTTCCTACGGGAGTGATTTGGCAGAAAGGCGACTTGGACGGTTTTATTACTGATTAGTACGATTCTTGTGCGTAGTGGGGATCATTGCATAATGGTGGGGCTTGTGCGGCGAATTGGCCGGAATTGGATGGTGGGTGGGTCGGGGTGTGTTCCGAATAACAGGTAGCCGGCCCCACTATAAGGCTACAGCGCAGTAGCAAAATAAAGAGTGAAGAATGTATGGGTACATAGATTAGTTTAATGTTATTAGATTATTAGACTGCTGGCGGATTGATTGTATTGCGCGGGGAAATACTTATGAAAAGTTTTTTTTTATTCTTGATTCTTATGGACAAGTTCGAGGACCACTATATATTATTGACAGTATCTTTGCTATGATTGCTTGATAGCTGGATTACTCTTTCGTCCGACGAATGAGACAAGATAAAGATTATAAAAAAAAGCTGCTATGAATAATTTAGGCACTCGAGGGTATGTGCTCTATTACTAAGTAGGTTTTTGTTATTATTTGAGTAGATTATTAGAGGATATGTGGGGAATTTTCAATTAGACAGCAGAATTGTCTAGAAGTGTGTTTTAGCTGAAGAGGTTATATAAAGTCGATACATTATTGTTAGAAGTCCTCGATAAGCAGAAATAATTAAGTTCGCGACCTGCTACAAACATATTTGATAATGGAGGTGAATAGGTTTAACCTATTTATGCACCGTACGAACCTAGGAGGTGACAACGAGATAGACTTTTATAACCCAACTTCCAGGCGTCTATGTCACAAATAACGATCGAAACAACTATGCCTAATCTGAATGACTATTACTATGGCTATTTTCAAAAAGTTATAGAAATTCTGTTGATTCACGAGTTGTATTAGTCCGATTCGGGCAATTTTTTCGTTCTTGTGTTTTTAAATTTATCTGAAACGTATATGCATCAATCAGTGAATTGGGACGACGAAAATTTTGGCATTAGCTCATAGAATTCAAAGTCAGTGGCAGACTCCGCTATGTGTTTTACGTGGATACCTGCCTTGTCGGCTTAATTCCACGGCGGTCCTTCCCGCAAGGGGTTGATGTTTGTGCGACAACCAACGCCCTTCTATTGCAACTAAGTACCAGATTCGAAGCCATGCGTAGGGGCATGGCTTCCCTCTTGGTATGAGGCGAAACCTAACTAAAACCTCTTACCGATCTTAAGGGGCCCTTCGAACAACTGAGTAAAATTACTGTTGTTCGTTATAGCATTCAAATTCCCGCGATTTGGGATAATCACAGCCCCCACGATACTCCCACAAGGGGGCCTACCGCAAGACAGGCCAGGACTGTCATTCCGATATCTGACATTACTATCATTTATCAGTCTGACATTATTGTCCCGGGGGCACGTGTCTCCCGTGGTTCCAGAATTAGGCTTCTGGTCAATCCGTTACTCCCAGTAGGGTTACCCTACACCCAACTGAGAGCCTTAAATTCGCTAAATAGCCGAATAGCAAAAAGCCAACAGCTAAACAGCAAACTGTCTGCCTTCCTAATGTCGATTATCTGTCACAGCATAATCAATTAGTTATCGGCATTTCGCATTAAGATTAGCTAAATAGCTATAAAGCTAATAATAGCCATACAGCTAAAAAGCTACGTAGGCTCCGCCACTTAGCCTTTTAATCTAGCCCCCCGGGTATATGAATCGCATATTGAGGATGCGACCCGTAATTAGCCAGAGGGCGGAAGGAGTCAGTGGCAGATTACGCTATTGGTTTAACGTGGACACCTGCCTTGATGGCTTAATTCCACGGCGGGCCTTCCCGCAAGGGGTTGATTTTATTGACCACGACCAACGTCCTTATTTGCATGGCCGAATGACAGACCATAGTTGCAAACATATGCCTTTCCAATCGATTATCAGTCACTACGACAGCATAACCAATTAGTTATCGGCATTTTGCGTTCAAATTAGCTAAATAGCTGTATAGCTGACAACCATACAGCTAAATAGCTATGTTGGCCATGCACCACTAGGCCCTATAATATTGCACGTGTAATATTGTTTTCAAAGTCTACAATTGATGTAGTCGTGTTGCCCATTATGCCCGATAAAGAATAGTATAAAAACCGTAAGTTTCTGGATCTAGCCGAGATATATTGCTCACCGAATTTATTTCTCTTCGTCTTGCTGAAACCACATATCGACAAGGTTCAGCTTATTCATTTTGGGCAAAAAAAAGTTCGAAACCATTGGGCGACAGCGGGCTTACAACTAACGTTGTTTTCTTTGTCATCATTGATAAAATATGGACCAACGGGCCAAGACCATAAACAGCACCAAACACTACTTTTTCGGGGTGCATTGGCGGCCTTTATATAGCCTGAGGTTTCTCACCGGACCAAATACGGCAGTTTTGTTTATTAACATCCCCATACAATCAGAAATAGGCTTGCTGCTGAAGGCAATTCTTCGATAAAAAGAAGGATCCTCCTTCAACATTTCTAAGATCCATTCACCGGAAATTCTAAACTGTGAGGGTCGCTCGGCTTCTGTACTTGCGTAAGTCTTATCTATGTTTTAGGTTTCCTAAAGATGCCTGCGTAAAATATTCCGCGTAATCGGCGACAAGTGGACAAATCACGGTCTTCATTAACACTGACAGAAACAGTGCCAATATTTTCCTCTGTACACAGTCTAGGTATTCAGGTAAGTTGCTTGATGTTCGCTAGCATGAACTTAGTGGGAAATTTAATCACTATGACTTGAATTGCTTGCTCAGAAAGTTGATTATGATAAACGTTAAATGATCAAAATGAAAAACATTTTTTTACGGAGTACGAATTTTAATAATAAAGTTCAATAATTTGTAATGATTGCCCGGGTGCAGCCTTTCCACGATAAATTGGCAATGCCAACTACGCATATCTTACTTTGACGCATGTCACAAGTCATGCGTGGGCTGTCAAAAATAGAACGATGAAAAACCGAAAATAAAATTACTTTTATGAATATAGGAAAAAAAGGCATCAGGGAACCGTCCAGTATTCCTGTTTATAAAACTATTGCTGTTCCGGCTGTGACTAGAATACGATTAGCTTCCAGTATTTAATAGAGCAATATTTAGAAGAATTTACTTAAAATAATATTTTCTAGTATTTAACTCTAAAGATATTTGCGTTGCAATATTCTGAAATACTTTCGGTAAGGAACAGACGCAAAATTTTAGGCAGTAGATCGACTTGAGACGAAGCTATGCCTTATATTCGGCAGGTAGATATTTAATAATATTGAATTTAGTTTGAATTTCAGATCGGAATTGGCTTCACGCAGCATTCTATACTTGGCTAATGGTAGCCATAGTTCGTTAAATTAAGGGCCCAAGGTTTCGGGGATTGGTGTTAAGGTAAAATATATACTCGTATGTGACATAGGGTTGTAGATTGATTGGTTTTAAGCTATGCTTGTATAAGACAGGAAATTATAGGTCCAGGGATAAATCAATACTCGCAGTGTGGATACCGTCAGAGAGGGACCAGGCATGTTAAGCATATTCAAGAAGGGGTCAACGACCCAACGTTTCACAAAGTCGAGAGCGGGATTGGCACGATTGATAATGTTGTCGATGTGGAGGCGGAAGTTCAATCCAAATGTTTACTAGGGGAACAACTTCATGACAGGTAGCGTAGGTTCTGGGAAATTAAGGAAAGCGCACACGGGAGTAGTCATAACTGGTAATTTGAAATTTGCTAGCATTGAGCACGAAATGTTTTTTTTTATGCAAAATAGTGATCATATTTAGGTCGGATTGGAGGAAGCATGACTCAGTTGACTTTGAGCTTCCAGAGCTATGTTTGTACGTCCACCTTTAAAATCAAAAAAATCACTTCTCTAGCATTTGTCTTGATTGAGCAAAGCCGGAATAACACTTTCTAAGCCATTGCCTTGCACCAAATTCAGATTTTTCCGAATGATTTAAAAATTATTAAAATAGTTTCACTGAAATCATAGTGACTTACGATCCAAGAGCAACTTACTTCTAGTATCGTGATACATTTTCGTGATACAACAGCTATGAACCCTTTTTACCTTTCAGCAATAACTCATGATGAACCACGTCAAAGGTTCATATTCGACTGAACTTGGCGTGCTTTTTTCGGTCTTGGCTCTTCTGGCCGCTTTCATTAGGACGATTACTCGTACGCTTTGGTTTCGACGTCTTTACCATATACCCACGTCTTATTACCAGTGATACCTAATTCTTTTCAGCAAATTTAGATCGTCATTAACGTCATTCAGCAACTCCTGAGCAATGCGACGCTGTTTTGGTCGAAATTTAGTAACTTGGGAACATACACTTCTGACTCAAGTTTTGTGTCCAAAATGTCTTCGCTGGAACCTCGCTAATAGTGTTTCGACTATTCTCCATAATGATTGTCTTCACTGCTTCAACGTTTCCATCCGTTGTTGACATGATGACGTCCAGAACAGACAGCTTGGAGAACTTACTTTTATCTTTCACACAAAATTTAGTACAGATTCTTTAACCCATTTTTGGTTCGATAGCATAAAAGTTTCAAGCACAAAAATACCTTTTTATATCTGTGAACAACAAACTTAATATCCAAATTGGCTGACAATGTCAACATATACTCGTATTAGGGGACATATACATAAGAGAAAAGGAAATCCGAAAATCGTTTGTAGTTAGCTCGCGAAATCCTAAAAGGCCAGAATTTTCTTAACAAGCCTTGTAAATACATACAATGAGCTCCTGTTATTGAATATTTGACTGGTCCGCCTACGCTGATATATGACCACTGCTCCATTAGTCTTCTCCATTTAGTATATGATTCAAAGAACCCTTTTTTTCTTGCCACTCTAGCAGGATTCCGTTTGTGATAATAGCCGTTCGAAGTCTGTCGACTTCACCTCGTACGGCACTTAATTCCCTTGCTTTTGGACCATACAGCCGAGGCCTTTCAATTATGAGAAATTGATTCCTGAGTTCGGGCTATAAACTACACTGAACACCGATTGCATCTTCAAACTTGTCCACAGGACCGGGATGCACTTTTTCTTTCATGTCAAAATAACTACTCTTGCAGCGTAGACTGCAAGACTGTTTCGAACTTATAATTCACTGTAGGTAGGAATAAAGGATTGTTCCAGGACAGATCTAAAAGAGCAAAATATGGGAAAGACCTTCGATTGTCGGAACGTGATTTGTTAGTGATGAAACCACACTTGAGTTACATGGAGGGATCGGTCCATGTAGGGGTTGGAGAATTTTGAAAATAATTTAACTTAGGGGAAAGAAAGTACAAACGAAGAGGAGATTTGACGCGTTTTCGTGAAAAAGTGTTTTGGGTATGTTAAAATCCAATCAGTTTTTGACTCATCAAATTTATTGAGTTCCGATTGAAAAGAGAATGATCATGATCTTGAAGAACTTGGTGTAATTAGCATATAGTGGGATATAGAAATTTAAAGCTGAAGAAGGCATAACTCTCGCAGTATAAGATCCTCAAAATTCATAATTTGTGTGTGCATTTCCAATATATAACATTATTGGCATGGAAAAAAAAAGTTACTGTGAATTACAACCAACGCCACAAATTCAGTGGCATCACTCGAATCCTATCTATGACAACCACCCCCGGAGAATAGTGAACGAGCATCTCCGACGCAAATCACTTGCACTCCGTAAAAAAAAAAAAATGAACAACAGGACGTTAGAATAAGGAGATCTCATTATAGAAGCAGTTTTCCGGGTCAGAAGATATACACTTCAATAAAATGAACTCAATGCCAAGAGTTGGCGATTTGAAGAGAATTATTCTGTTGAAAATTTTATCGAATATCAAAATCTGTTGAAATAGCGTTCTCTTTCTTGTCTTCCTCTGAGGTTGAGAGGGAAAAGGACACAAATTCGAGCAAGCTGGTGGTTGTAGACCTGCATTCGAGGAAGCTATCTATGGGAGATTAGAGATTTGCAGAAAAAGTTTAGGAAGTTATACAAAATACTTTTGAAGAGTTTGAGTATATGTATGTGATAGTTTGACAATGGGACGAACATTTATAACATCGCTCATCAATTCTTTATTATATCTAAGTGTTGTGAAAGAGATTACTCCTAAAAAACAAGTATAAACAGAAGATTTTTAAAACAGGGTGGGAAAGGATAGAGGAGACGAAAATCTTAAAAAAATCCTTTTTACTTACCTTTTGGAAAATAAAGAATTATTTGGAACAATCACTGTTGTTTTTATTCCCAACATATCACCGAAGCATATGATACTCATCAGCAAGGGGACAAGTCCCAATAACCGTAGTCATGGACTTTAATACCTCTATCTCATCGTGATAATGGCATGAAGCTCGTTTAGATAAGCAATTTTATTTCATTATTAAGCTCGACCTCAGGTTGCTTAATAAAGTATCGCCCTTATCGTTCCAAAAGTAAACTTTGTTTATTGCTTTACGCAAGTCTTTGCCCCTGCCCTGAACTTGAATTCCAATGTTTATTAAGTAACATGCGTATATGTACTCATTCATTTGATTTTTGGCGGTTTATTCAAAAGAAATTTAAGCGCCAAGAAACTGCTGCGAATTCTAGGAAATGAAATGTAAAAAAAGCGGCCACGACCTAAAGATCAACGCATGTATCCACAATATACAAATATCCATGGAGCGATAAGTAAACAAACTTTTGTTTTGTGACGCATCTACATCTCACCTACCTATCGTGCCAAGACGTCCGGGCCCATCACTCAGCTGTCTATACCGAAATTTTTACGACTTTCTGTGGGCACGTCTATGCCGTACACGATTAGTTTGCCAAGAAACGTGCCCCAATACATAGAGGCGCGCTATTTTACCATTTCGCATATGTTAGATAAATATACGACTATCGCGAGAGTGATCTTGCCGATGCGACACATACATACATACTCAACCGAATACGAGTGGTACGAGTAGGTATGATTAGCACGAATTGTTTACAATTCTTTTTTAAAGCCGGCTTGTGTTGTTGTTTACATAGGGGAGGCATGTACAATAGATAAGAATTCGTAACTTATTCAGTACACCCCCAACGTTCATGCAAACTATCAATAGATAGTTGTCTACGGCGACTTATCTCTGTAGTACGACGTTTTAATTGAATTCAAGACGATAAGGCGATCAAATTGTTTACATCGCTACTGAAGGTTACACAACGTATCTATGAGAAAATTCAATGTCAAGATCGTGGGGAGCTTCTTCAATTCACCGAGTTATTTTTCTCAATGAAATGTTTGCTAATCGAGAGGAATAAAAAAATCATTTAAGTGAATCGCTGATCATTAGTCAAATGAAACAAAGTATGTAGATAGACTGAAAGAGTACATTTGTTTGGAGGCAGCTCGGACTGCCACACGCGTATACAGAACTTGGGTGGAAGATCCAAGCAAATGTTATAAATAGTTTGCCCCGTATAGTGCATATGGTCGTAAAAGCGCCTATCACAATCCATTATTTAGTATTTTGGTTAGTTACAGGTTGTCTACAGAAGTCTATCGGTAAAAGTCGACTAGCACTATCAACTTGACTAGATAACATATTATAGATAATTTATTTACACTATCATTATGCGTTGTTATGGTGTTTTCCACCCAAAAATGCTTAGTCGAGCTCTTGTTGCTTAGAAAAAAAATAAACACACTATTCCATAGATATTTCTATTTCGATAAAACGTTATTTATAAAACACCTTTTTGAATAAAATTTTTAAAACAAATTTTTATCATAATGGACGTCTAAACAAATTAAAAGCGAGCTACACTTGCTTACAACAACAAGTAATCCATGTGCTTATGTGTACCTTTTTAACGACAAGTGATTTTAATGGGTTGGGCTCCAGTATTGGTGAGGGTGGACCTCTTCAAGCTGGCCCAAATCCAGGATCCAGATCGAACCGTTCTTGGCAGTCTCGACAGCTTTAATGAAGTTGACAGCACATTCGTCGGCAGTTTGCTTCTTGGCTGAGAAGAATTGTTTGCTCAATGGAGTGGAATATGGGAATGTATCGTTGCCTTCGAATTCGTGCCATAAATTGGTGGTGGTGATGCCTGGACAAATGGTGATAACAGCAATGCCAGTTCTCTTATAATAGAATTCATCCTAAAAAAAGAAATATTTTAAAAAAAACACTACAAAGAAAATAAAAATTCAAGTTTACAGCAATTGATCGACTGAAACCCATGACACCGTGCTTGGATCCGGTGTAGATAGCCAGGCAAGAAACTGGTTCCAGACCGACAACGGATGCAATGTTAGCAATGATGCCACCTCGTCCGCCGTTAGCTTTGTCCATGTACGGAATCGCTGTCATTGTGGTGTATATCAATCCCAACTACAAACAAAAAAGGCTCGTGAAAGGAAATAGCGATTTTTGAAAATCGCGAAAATCTCTACCAAATTCAAAGCTATAGTCTGCTCCGGCTTATGGTCGTTGATCATGCCACTGCCATTGATCAGGATATCAAAGTACTTGATCGTTGCAACGACATGTTTGATGACCTCAGTAATTTCGTCCTTATTCAGCAAATTCAACTCTTTAAAGTACACATTTCCCGAGCTCAAGCTCTTCAACTCATTGAACATGGCATCATTCTTAGCCAGATCAAGAACAAATAGATTCTATTCACAAAAAACAAATTCATGAAGATCGTAAGAGTATGCACAAAGTTCGACTTACGTCTACACCCTTTTTAGCAAATTG
Source organism: Merodon equestris (assembly GCA_958301585.1). Lineage (NCBI taxonomy): Eukaryota > Metazoa > Arthropoda > Insecta > Diptera > Syrphidae > Merodon > Merodon equestris. The sequence continues at coordinate 94,954,841 of OY284414.1, forward strand.
CTTGCAAGTGGCAAAGCCAATTCCTCCAAAGCCACCAACGTAGACGACGTTCTTTCCCTTTAGATCCATAACTTTATTAGCTTAGGTTGATTTTAAAAGACTACAACTTGACTTGATGCGTTTCGGCGAACAACTGATTTTGAAGGTGCATCTCAAGTTGGCTGGTAAACTCCTGTCCACGAATTTTCGCGATATATAACACCAACATGCACGTCATCGACGTCGAAAAAATTCTGTTTATTTCCACTTTTGCTAAAAATATACTCCAGAAGATTTCGGGGTGGTAGGACCGTGGCAAATTGTCCAATATCTACCACACACGACATTCTAATTAGGAACATGTTAAGCTAGCTATATGTAGGTAAGGCATAAAAAACATTCTGCGCATCCGTTTGGTCTCTAACTGCGTTTAATTGCATACTTTTAGGATTGGCGATATATGTTTTTTTGTGACTCATATTTGTATCTCGACATTTCATCACATCAAACAACTTTTTTACAAAAAGTCAATACGTGGTCTTATCTGAGGGACACGACCTAGGCTAACGAGGCGTGTAAAACGTTTGTACGCTTAAACGTGAGCGTGACTAGCAATAGGGCACGGTTAAACGCAATATCGATCAACTCTGGTTTTCGTGCTTTTTTTTAACCTTTATTATCAGTGTTTTGACTTGTGAAATAATATGCATTCAATAATTTCTTCAACGCGGAAAATATTCGAAAGATTACTGCGTTTATCATGTCGTTACTCAAGAGGTCAATTCGAGCGACTTTAGTGATCAAGACCTTCATCTCGGAATGTTATTACTTATCTTTCTGACCTCACTGCCCGTAAAATGTGTTATTTTCATTGTATGGTCGAGTATGAAACTTCGTTCAAAAAATAACAGGAAGTTTTATTTTTCGAAGAAAAAAAAATTTATTCGTCTTTATTCATAATATCATTAGGGTGTTATCTTTGACGTAATATTCACCAACAAGTATCTAGTAACGTGGGAGCAGGTGCCGGATCGACACTCACACATATGAGTTGCTTGGCCAAAAAGCGCGTTGTTTTCGATATCTTAACCCAAATAGATATGCTTCATGTAATGAATACCTTAACACTTAAACACTTTCATATTCCACCGAACCTGTCGAACTTTTTTGAGATGATCAGAATTGGAGCTTGGATCATCAGTGAATCTAAGAAATAAAGAATCATAACAAAAATTACACAAAGCAGTCTAATACGATCTCGGAAATTATTCTTTGACAGTTCAGTAAGAATAGAGATACCCTTATCACGCCATCAGCAAGTGCGTAACCTCACTTACTGACTTTCTAACATAGTAGGTGCCGCAGTACGGGTAAACCTAGGCTTCAAACAACCAGCCACCTTAGACGCGGTTTTCATATTTTGCGATCGGGACACAGCAGTGATGTCCTTTCACTCAACATGGTTAGCTCTTTTGATCATTGCATCCGCCTGACTAAGCAGATGTCACTTACAATCCCTTGATTGTACAGAGCTTTTCAATAGGGACATAACAGTTTTGTATTATAATATATGTATGTATGTATATGCACTCTGAAATTTCTTGTATGATCTATCGATATCACAGATATTAATTGACACTCAAACTGTCAGCTCTTTAGACCAGTCAGTTCAACGCTCCCAGATTGCACTTTGTCTCCGCCTGTACTTGAGCGCATAGAATCTTCCATTCGGCAAATCCACTTTCGTACTCATACAGTTGCAAGAGCACTTAAGCATCTCAACGTGTACAAATGCGCTAACTCTGATGGTATTCCTCCAATACTTCTGAAGAGGTGTTCTTCCACGTTGGCAAATTCACTGCGTAAGTTCTCTTCTGGTCTCTGGCCGAGTAGATGAAAAACAACATTTGTCCAGCCCGCCCTTAGCACCGATAAATTGTCAGCTTATAAAATTTGAATCAGCTTCTTAATGCCCGACCGTACGGTTTCCGCAGCAACAGGTCCACTGGTGATTTGATGGCATATTTCACCGAAAAGTGGAAACAATCTTCCTACCGTTTCGGCGGAAGCAGGATTGATGCTCCCGATATTTCAAAAGCACAGAGTTTGGCATCAGGCTCTTTTGTCGAAAATGGGTGCTTATGGTATCGAAGAGTCTCTTCTTCTATGGATTAGAAGTTACCTTTCGGGGCCTTTCATTCAAGTTGTTTTAAAATGGGTTTCAAGTCTGATATCCACTAAATAAACGCTGGTGTTCCTCAGGGCTCTGTTCTGACACCGACACTCTTCCTCGTTTTTATAAATGATCTCTTAACTGCTACTTCTAATCCAAGACACTCCTTCGGTGATGACAGTACTCTCAGCTTTTCATATTCGTTCCAAGACTCACGTCCCTACTCTTCAGTCGTAGAACTGGAATGACAGCGTATGTTCAAATGACGTATAAACAATAGAGTGGAATTTGATGCTTCAAAAATACAATGTTGTCTACTGCCATTATCAGCCATTATCCTTAAATGACGCTTGTGGCGATGAAACCGAAAGATTTTCCATTCTTGGAAGTACAACGCTCATATCTGGTCTGGTGCACCTACTCGATAAATTGCAAAAGCGAGCGATAAAACTCATAAGAGACAACAATATCGCGTAGTCGATAGACTCACTCGAACATCGACGTAATGTTTCCTCTCTCTCTCTGTTTTATCATTATTCTAACGCTCACCAGTTCACTCTCAAGCCTGTCTTCCGATGCACAGTCAAATTTAGAGAATTGTTTTTTAGCCGAACCCCATGAATGTTGATTGCTCTACCCAGTTCAAATGTTTCCACTTATTACAATCCACAAGCATTCAAAACCAATGTGCTCTCTCCTCTCTCCTTCTATACCTGCGAGCCGGGCTGTGTCTTGTGTCTTGACTTCTTGACATTTAAGAGTAGTCATAACCCCTTGTGCAAGCGCCAATTGTAAAAAGTCAAGACTTACCGTTGATAAATTAGAATTCCTGAGTCAGTGGTCGCAGCTTTAAGAACGTTTGCTCCGCTTTTCGGTCGAAATAATCGTTCCTCAGGCAGGCTGTGCGTGCTATAATGGATGAGTTCGAGTCAACATTTTTACTATTGAATATCCCAGTGCAGATGAGATATAGCTGCAGTCGAAATATAGAGCATATCGTAGCCGTAAATGCTTCAGTTGAAAATTAGCCAAATCCGTTGATTTCACCCGAAATTTGAAATCTTTGAGTCGAAATTGTGCCAAATTTGCCAAACATTTTAGCCAACACCCTCTCAATACCCTACTTTTTTTGACTTAATGGCTTAAGAAACAAATCTCCAAGAGACTCCATTGATTCTATAAAAAGAAATTGAAAATCCCTATATCTTCTGCTCCACTCTCTGTTAACATCAGTGAGGCCAAAGATCGTACGCAAAATTTGTCCCTCAAATCGCACCTCTTCATCCTCATTTGATAAGCCTTTTCGACGAAAAGGAAGGACAGTCGTCCCCGCCTTTTTTTTGATGACAGCATATTTTTTGTTTTACCCCTTCTCAAACTCTTTTTTGTCGTCTTGCTGCATACACTCAATCAATCTAATATTTTAACATACGAGTAGATAGTATTAACACAATAGGCTTTAATGCAATAGCTAGATCTCTTCATTGTCTTTCTGCACAACTTTACGAGTTTGACAGAGAAATCGGAATATGACATGACTTTCAGAAACTGTATCGACCTGAAACCCGTGTCTTCTCCAGGATCAAGGATCTTGTCGGCCTAAAACGACAGTAATAATCTATTAGATTATTCACGAGCCTTATCATGCGTTCCCAAAGTACGGCAGAGAAGATCCCACAAGCGCTGCTTAGGAGGTTTAAACCTTTGTAATTATCGCAGTTATAGGGATTCCGTTTTTTATCGACCGGGCAAACAATTTCGAAATTGTCGGACACGATTTCCTGTGGCTATATCTTTCAGATTATTTGGGGTGTTTTTAAGGAAGTCTTCTACTTTAAGTAGTGCAGCAGATAAGTTTGTTTACTTCAGCAAGTTTATTAGACTTCACTTTCAACATCTGTTTTTTTTTTCTTTTAACTATTATCATTGCAGAAGTGATTTTCAGCATCGACTATAATTCCATTCTGCAAGCTTCTTCTCCAGCTTTATATTTTTGCATGTTCGTAGTAGAACTTTCGGACGTCATTCATTTTTCCATCTCAAAATTGCACTCATCAAATGGGGTTTCTTTTAGATGGTAGCTTGAAACTTAGATGGCGTTTCGACAACATCTCCATTGCTGTTGAATGATTTGTGGGCATGATCGGCAAAGATCCTGAAGATCTTTTGCGACGGAAGCTTTCGGACAATAAGGTTTAGTGTTCTTACTCGATTAAGCTCGTTATTGGCTCCTCGGATGATTCGGACAATCAGGATAGTGGAAGAATTGGTAATTAAAGGTTCTCTGATGTATCTTACGATGTAAGAATAATTTGTTGGATACTTAGGTAAATCCCTTCACAAAATTGACTACCAAACCATAACTTCCAATCTGCAGGGCCAGGTTCTTTTTTACCCCAAGAAAAAGGAAGCGGATCTGTGACGCTCTTTACTGGCCAGAACACCAAATATATTGCAGTGTCACCAACAAGGCGCTCACTAAGTAGTTCCTCGGATGCGAGCCTTAATGGTAAAACGGGGGCCCCTCGTTTCTCGTTTGCTTGTCCCAATAACCTTCTGAAAGAGTCTGATCTTCAGTCGAGATACTAGGCACCCAGGAGCCACTGATCCACTATAGGTGGGAGTAAGACGGACGTTTAATCTTATACCCTTATGTCTTCATATCACGTATTCTACTCCTTTAGCATCATCTTAATAACTATTTAAATATACGTTTATGATATGATTGATTAACCTAGCTTTGAGCCACTGCAGTGAGAACCTCGAAAAATTCCAATATCATACATACATAGGTAGATCCATCGAATATCCTGTCTAATTTGGAGCTATGTTCTACGATTTGTGTTTGGGCTTAGCAGATGCAAGATAAGACATGTAGATTGCTTTAATAAATTCGGTAATGAATTTAGACCGAAATCCTGTCCAACTTAAATGGACATAATATCATACCAAGATGCGTTTCATAGTCTTGATGCTAGATAACCTGAGGAAGATCGTCAAATTGAAGAAACTCCAAATAAAGAATGAGGGATAGCCTCCCTTTAGATATTGTGTTTCCCTCCTCCTTCCAGGATGTATTGTAATGGCTAACACAGAAAAACACGGCTTTTCAGATCATACCACCTAAAGTCTTAAGCAACAATTTTTTTTCACCAACAAGGAAGAAGGATACCCAAAGATTTCAAAGTTACCACGGGTCCTTTAGACCAATTTTCAAAGTCACACCAATAGACCTTCTGATGAAATTTGCGTTGACACAAGTCGTCATAGAATAGAGTTATATTACAATAATAGACGTCTCAGGTCTGTAAGATGTGGAAGCCTCCAGGGCAGGCATCCGATCATTTGGCAATTTTTAAGGGTTTTAAGAGCTCTTGTTCATACTCACAAGCTCTTATATGTTACGTATCCTTCCAAAGCGTTTGTGGATCTAAATATGCTCACAGAATATTGCCATATAGATCCCTTTCTATTCTCCCTTGGTAAGGATGGAGACGCTAGGAATCTATGAGAAGAATCGTCTTCTAATCGTTTGATTGTATTATAAAGTAAAGGGGATTTAGTGTCCCATAGTTATGTAGCGAGCCTTTGAATGTATTTCCGAAGTTTGATTTCTTTTGATCTTACCAATGTCATCTTAGCACTGGACTAGCTTCAGGTTGAGAGACAAAAGAACTGAATTCTTACTGTTGAGATATAGCTCTACGAGAGCTAATCCTTCTTAAGTCATGCGCACATTTTGTGTTTTGCAGCACACCCATTTCAATATTTCTCTCCGCCTTGGGGGCATTCTACAAGCAGTACATAACTGATTCAACCCACTTAATCACCATCATCCGAATAGAGGTGCAGCTGCCAGACGCCAGTCATTCTGACCATTACACCCGAAGACATAATCCATCAGCGATGTTATTAGCCTGTCATCCCAACTTACCCGTGACTTATTACATGTCCAACTTGACATGTCGATAACGTGGATCAAAATATTATTCGCGGCTATGTTTGCCGGCAATGTAGTTACAAAAATAATTGGTGAGAATAAAGACCGGTGCTTCGTTCTCTACAAAATGTAGTGCAATCACTTCCAACTTATCAACTTTACGACACCTTCTAACTCAAATAGTTCACCCCAAGAGCTGTGCTATCTGCCACTTGCCGAATGTATACGAAAATGTTTTCAACACTAGATTCGGCAAATCAATTACTGCGACCTTCCCATGTCGTGCTGAAAAAAATTGATCACACGAGTAAATATGGAAATAGGTTCGAGATAAGCCCACATTGGGACGGTGCTAATCATCCCCAAAAAAAAGTTATTCACCGCTAACAGAATTATTTAATAATTCTGCTCGCATCATTAATTGATTTGCCCGTCCTCTATGTATTGGGCATATGATAAGGCCGGCTACGTGAGAATGGGCGCGCGTGCGGGTAAGCCGGAAAAATGTGGAGTGTTCTTTGTCAAAGTGTTTACATTTCAGACGCCGGCTCTTAATGAATCATTGCGACTTTAATCGTGAATGATATTAATACCTTTTCATCTGTGGGGGTATGTTTGCGATAGGACTAGGAGATAATTATGAAATATCTGTATGTTACGTAACTGGGTTATGAGCTTGCATTGTCGTCTTCGTCAGTATATTTTCTTTTTATTTATCACAAATCTCGTGAGAGCTGAGCAAATAGGGCGATGTGCCACATGCTCGCTCGAATGATCAGAGGGGCTTCTTCAAACAGTCAAATGGGGCGCGTACTGTTAAGAGTCAAAACTTTCTTATCGGCGTTTACCGAGTGTGTTAGGTTGAGATTAGTTAATAATAAATAAACAGTTGATTTCGTTAAAAAAAAAACTAACTAAAATTTCAGCTATAATTTCACCAGGCCACAAAGGGGTTTAAGTTTTTTGGCAACCACTCTACGGATCATATTACACAAGCGATCAGCCCGTAAATATGAAGTGTGTTCAAAAAATATTGTAAACAAATACTAGAAAAAAAAAATGTAGGTATTCGCCTTTTCTAATACAATCCCCTAACTTGCATCTTCCGTCCCCTCTAACGCCATGGAATTTTTGTTCTAATCTGTGCTTGCGGAACGCCGGCCTTAATATCTCCTCTTTTTTATGGGATCAGAGTCACACGAAAACATGTCTGATGAATACAAACGCTGCAACTATTAAACAGGGTTTATTCGGGCCAAATATTTACGAAGAAGCAATGAGGTGTCGGCGTGGTCCATTAAAAAAATATGAGTTAGGGTCGAAATACCCAGTGAGCACCATCTTCACATTCAACGGCATCCACTCAGATGGTTTAAATTAATTTAAGTTTTTAGTTTGCGAAATTTGTCACAATAGAGTGGAACAGATTGTTTTGATTCATTTTGAACTGAAGCATTTACGACTGCGAAGGAACATTCAATAGTGAATGTGTTGACTCAAATCATTCCCTATAGTACGCATAGTTTGTCTAGTGGGACAGTTACTAAGACGTAAAATGGAACAAGCGTTAGTAAGGCTGCATCTACAGACTCAATATTTCAACAATATTTTTTTAACAGTCTTCGAATGTGCAAGTTATTAACGGTTATTAACAATTAAGGAATCAATCTCATAACGTATTCTAGACCCAAATTAAAACCATATGATGGCAAGGCGTTTCCTTTCTCATTTTGGTAATTCCCAACCTTACAAGGAGATAATATAAAGGGTGTAGAACAGAGGTATAGAACTTAAAGTTGGCAACACTACTTTAACTGACAGTCATTTTATCAGCTGTCAAGTGATTTATTTTAAGTTTGGTTTGGCATTTTGACATGAATAGACTGACGTCTGAACAACGCTTCCAAATTGTGCAAGTGTATTTTGAAAATCATGGTTCTGTTCGAAATACGTATCGCGCACTACGTCCATTTTACGGTCAACATAATCGTCCATCAGAACAATTAATTCGATTAACTATGGAAGGTTTTCGCACCACGTTTACTCTAAATGATAATACGCATCCACAGAGACGTCGTACAGTGCGTACGGAAGAAGTCATCGCTGCTGTAGAGCGTAGCGTAGAGGAAGACCCGAATCAGTCTATCCGTCGTCGTGCACAGGAACTGGATATGTGCCCATCCACTTTATGAAAGATTTTGCGGAAAGATCTTGGTTTGCGTGCTTACAAAATCCAACTCGTGCATGAATTGAAGCCACAGGATCACCTAGCAAGGCGTAGATTCGGTGAATGGGCCCAAAACAAGATTGCCGTTGATCCCAAATTTCATATGCGAATTTTGTTTAACGATGAAGCTCACTTTTAGTTGAATGGATACTTCAATAAACAAAACTGCCGTATTTGGAGGGATGATAATCCTCAAGTGTATGTTGGGGCACCGTTACATCCACAAAAACTGACTGTTTGGTGTGCTTTAAGGGTTGGTGGAATAATTGGTCTGTACTTCTTTAATGGTGACCTCTATAGAGCCATGATTACTGACTTTTTAGTTCATCAATTGAACAACCATGATGTGCAGGAGCTGTGGTTTCAACAGGACGGTCACACAGCTCGTGCCATAATTGATTTATTGAAGGAAACGTTTGATAACCGCATAATTTCACGTTACGGACCCGTGAAGTCGCTAGTCGCTAGTCTACGCCGATAAACCCGAAACGATTGACCACTTGGAGGACAACATTCGCCGCGTTATTGCCGATATACGGCCACAAATGTTGGAAAAAATCATCGAAAATTGGACCTCCAGATTAGACTACGTCCGAGCCAGTCGTGGCGGTCATATGCCAAAAATTATATTTAAGTTATAATGTCAGAAAATTATCTTTCGATAAAGTCAATTTCATGTCAATTTGAAAAAATCATCTTTAGTGTATTCTATTTCATAGTTCTATAACTCTATAAAAAACACCCTTTATTTCCACACCTTTTGAAATCAACGAATAGTTGGTGGGCCGTTTCCCGAAATTTCCATCTTTTTTCTAAAAGCCGGAAAATCTGGACTAGTATTGTATTGCATTGTTGTTCTTTATTGTATCCTTAAAAAATGTTATAAATAAATGTGTTTCCTGCGAAGCTAAAGGCTTGCTTATCTGTAGGGGTTTGCCTTTTGCCTCCGGACATCCATTTTAGTGTATTTCTTCAGGTAGATCATCGCAAAAATGGCATTTTTTAAATGTACCCGTAAACGATAAATGTGTTCGTGCCAAGTAAACTGTTCGTCGATGATTATTTCCATATACTTAATGGATTTGACGACCTCAATTGCTCCGCTTCCTAATGTATGTGTCAGCTTTCATTTTGATGGAAGATTTTCATAACTGTTGTCGTTTAATTAGGTTGTGATTGTGGCGCCATCTTGATACTTCATCGAATTCTTTCTGCATTTTTGCTATCGCCGTTTCAAGTTTATGGTGTTTGACCGCTATAGCAATATCGTCCGCGCATGCAAATGCAGTCGACTGCTCAAAAACCGGAGAAGATTATTAGTAAACAGTACGAACAATATTGGACCAAGTTTGGAACATTACCATATATACTTTGCTTTTCTTCTCTGACTGTGCTAGAAATCTTAATCCTAAATGTTCTTTCAGTTAAGTAGTTTTAAAGCCATGTTGCTGCCTTTCCTCTAACTCCAAACTGGGAAAGGCATTCTAGTAGTTTCTCGTCCATTAGCGTATCGAATACTTCACTGAAGTCCACGTACATAACTAACACATGGTGGTTTTTATTTAACTCGATCTCTCCCAGTAGTCTTCCCGTACTTTATCCTTTTTGAAATGCATATTGGTGTGGTTGCAGAAATTTGTGTTTACTTATAAATTTCATTAAAATATCGTTGTAAAAGTTAGGGCATTATTCCTTAGGTCTAGATGTTCGTTCCGGGGGTGTTCTAGACATGATTTTTTTGAGAGATTCGACTGAATTTGTCGCGGTGGTCATAGTTCGCAGTAACATTTTTGGTTCCATGTCATGACCAAGGTGTTATATTGGAAATGCACACACAAAGTATGAATTTTGAACTGATCTTATACTGCGAGCGTTATGACTTCATCGTTCGTTGTTGCGCAGTTTTCCCGTATAGGAATTGTTTCTGACTACGGACAGACTTGCATTACGAACGGTTAAACAGTCTGTGATGATTACCATTGCACCACGACTACCATTTGTCTAATGTTGTCTGCTCTCGGACCTTTATTTGCCTTTAGACAACAAAGCCGGTGAATATCTAGTCGCTCGTCGAGCGGTTCATCGTGTAGCCACACTGCCATTATTTCCTTAGTATATGATACGACATAGCCGATGATAATGCATACTTTTAGAGAATATTTGAATATTTGACAACATGTTGTTACAGCTTGATAGCAGTGTCCCTTGGTAATTGTTGCATTGCTGCTTATCAGTTCTACCTGCATTTCTATTGTGTTCATAATATATCCCCCATTGGGCTGCAACCCTTTAATAAAGCTCCCTATTTTCGTTCCGCATAAATCCCAATCTGGCCTCAAATCATTTTTGTACAGCATTTACTCCTTTATACAATCCTCTGATGATTTTTGACCCGTGAATTTTAGCAAACTTTTCCTTTATCATTATCGTTTTTTGTCCTTAAATAAACGGCGTCCTTTCGTAGAGACCAATATCATGTGCGCGTGATAGAATAATACGAACCTTTAATTTTACTTCATATTCTTCGTCGAACCTCTGCTTGACTTTGCGAGCTTGGCAATAGTCCAGAATCGGGTCCTAGATAATTTACCACTACTTCGTTGACAATATTTGTATTGTTGTTCATACTACTACTAATTGTTTTATTTCGCCGTTGATTTCTACGCCATCTAGTAGGGCAAACCGGTTATTAATTAATTTCATTCCGGAATTGGCGACGGTCCTTTAACTTTTCACTGTTGATCTTTTTATACATTCCTGAGTTCCGCTTCTATGAATTTGTGGCCAGAATCGCAATCTGCTTCTCTATGTCTTTTGACTTCTAGAAAGCTTATATTATTTGTATGTCAGAAAATTATCAATTAATCTGATAATTTCCAAGGAGCCTTGTGTATTGCTTGTGTTTGAATGTTATAATAATTTTTTGAGCTAGCGACAGTTATTGTCTCAGTGACATAGAGACTTTCTTCTCCTGTTGTTGGCCTATTTATCACTCTCTTTCCTATTTTCACTTTGAAGTCTGCGAGTGAGATTTTCACGTCGAAGGATGAGAACGAGTCTTTTCTTCTAATCTTCGGTAGGACAATGTACGTTCAGAATTACATAGTAATAGCGGGACCCGGATTTGGCCAATGACATTCGGTCATTTTAAAATGCTACATCCTTTATGTTCTGCACAATTTAGTTGCTGATAAACAATCCTATTTTTGGGTATCCATACCACCACCACTGCTGTAATGTCCAACTTATTCCGTTGGATACTGTTTATAAGGTCCCCGGTCTGTACAAGCTTCGTATTTTCTACAAGAATGTCCTTAATTGAGTAGTTCACATCCGGAATATCTTACCCAAAGAAGACCAGCCATATCTAGCACCAAGAGATGACACTCAAAAGCGGTGGTGTTGTAATGATTTTTTGTTGAAGTGATGTAAATTTGCGTAGTGCAACATTGCGTCTATCACTGCCAATTTTTTTTTTCATGAATTTAGTCGCCGAGCCGCAGTAACATTCTAACCTCTCTCCTGCTATGGAGAACACAGTTATTAATAAAACGAAAATATAAAATTCCCGGTTCTTCTTGAACATACCCCTCTGTGTAACTATCAACATATATAATTCAGAGCTCTATTTCCGCTTATTCTTGAAAGTATTGTCATAACTAGGTATACTTTCGGCACCATCCACACCATGTTGAAATCAGCAATTTTGTAGCGTTTGATCTATTCACGGTACGTTCTTCAATAATATAACTCTCAACCTTTAGCTTTGTGATCATACGACATGTCTTAAATACCGACTTTTTCCAACCAAAGGTGAAAACCAAAATATCCCATAAACATAGTGATGAGGAGTGGTTGACAGCTGCTCATGCTTACCATTCTAACTTTCTGATTTGGTATTTCTGTCCAGCATGGATCCATCTTTTGGAAAACGATGGATTTAACACCTAAATACAATATAAAATAGTTTCCTGTCTGATTCAGTCATAGATTAAACCATGAGTACATTCCTATATTTGTTGAGGTTCCATTCTAAGGGAGTGAATTGGGATGAAGTACGTTGGTGTGTCATTCATATTATGCGTCTGTCTTCTAAGCAGAGGTATAGTGAAGCGAACGTAGAAGGGTAGTAGCATTTGCATAAGTTTGCACTAAAAACTGTGCTTAACCCTAACAAGGATTTCTAGTCCATAGTCCATGAATTCAGGACCTCTTCAAACAAAGCCTTAGTTAGGTCCTGGGTCACTTTAAAATCCCGGGAAATGAGGTTTCCTACAAAGTGCTCTAAATGAGCTCAGGAAAATACCTCTCAGGGCTTAAGACTGTTCAAGATTTATCTACATCTTTGGCTTGGTCCTCCGTCATTATCGGATTCCGCAGATTTTGGAATTTAGTCATGAAAGAGACTGGAAAAGTATTATAAGTACCAGATCGAAGGTTTCGTTTTTATTTTCCGGATTTGAACTATGAAACAGCTGATTGGTCTCATCTAATGTGAACATTTAAATTGCCCTCCCACAAGCGGTACTGTATTGTTTTCCGTATTGGAAATGGATCTTAACATTTTACCAAAAATCACAAAGTTTCCGTCTTCCATAAGTTGCTGGGGTTGGTTATGAAATGTATCAAAGTCTACCAAAGAGAGCAAAAACAATTACCAGGCATTTTTATATTCGAAAAGAGTGTTGTTTATTCAAACGTCGTATTCAAACTTTATAATGCAGCCAATACTTAATTAGTTACATAAGTGCTAGTTATATCACACGCTTACACGATTACCTATACTTCCGCCTACACTCCAACTTTGTACATTGGTTCTATAATATTATTTAACGACGAACCAAATTGAACTGACATGTGGCAAGACACACATATGGCCATTCACGTTCCGACAAACGACAAACAGAAGTCACGAAGACTTATAGTCAAATGGTTCCCAAAAATGGTTTGTACAGCAACGAAAGTGAAACTATTCACGATACTCGCACGTTATGAATAGTTTGGCGCACGCACGAGTGCATTTTTTTAATATAAATTGTCAACGCAATTAAAAACTCATCAACATTCGACCATCAACTAACCGCGGGTAACAAGTTAATTATTTTATTATAAACAGACGAAAGACTACTAAGACAGCAGTTCGGGCTTCTATCAGGTTTTAAGGATATACTGTTGAACTAGGCAACATGTCTCTGTTGAAACTTGTGAGTGACATGCGTTGGCCTTACATGCGATCTTGAAAATAATTAACCTGTTGTGTTACAGATTTCGACCCTATTGGCCGCCGCGACCATTGCAAGTGCAAGTGTCGGACCGCACTTTGACTTCGCCCCGCACCTACAATTCGATTCCGCTGCGCTAGCAGCATACGGACCGCCACCGGCTTTTGCACCACCCGTTCACCCTCCACCAGTGTTTCACGCCGCTCCACCTGCATTCTTGCCTGTTCCAGCACTTCCTGCCCCAGTGGTTCATGCCCCACTCCTTCCACCACCACCGGTATTTCATCCACCCGTTCTTCCGGCTCCCATTGTGCATGCACCCGCTCCTCTACCGCTTCCCATCCCAGTTCCAGTTCCATATCTCCCAGCACCCCTAGCCCTACCCGTACCCATTGCCAAACCGCTACCCCCAGTTTTCGAACCTCTCCCATTCGCACAATCCTACCGTGCCATACCCGGACCAGTAACCAAAACACACCACGTCTCTGTCGGTTTCGCTCATCCAGTTCAAGTCGCCAAAGTCATTGCAGCTCCAGCGCCAGCACATGTGCATCCACTGAAATTAATCGAACATCCTTCGCATGCCCACATCAGTTTACCGCATCACCATCACCATCATCACCTATTTGCTTAGTCGCCCGTTACTTTAATGTGTAACAGGTGTCTATAGCAGGAACCATACCAAAGTATTTTTCGATTTAACTTTAAATATTTATATACTCGTACAAGACTTGTGTATTTGTTTAGCGGTAGTTAGCGAAATGGTTAATAAATTTAACAGATTGACATGAATCGTGAAGGTGTTTTATTTAAATTCTTTAGGTTCCGAGCGTGACTATAAACAGGTCGTATACCCGTGCGAAAGCTTTCGCGTGGAGGTTTCTTTCATATCCACGTGAAGAGTAAAACCTGTTGATCAAACATGTTTATTTGTATATAAATGATTACGATTAACACTATTTATGAAATGTTTATCCAATAAAAGGTGTCGTTTTAAATCAAAAGAACAATAAAACAAATGGAAAGATTTGTTTTTTTTTTTTTTTTTTTTCAGTAAAAGCACCTAAAGATCTATGCTAATAATATATATTATCTGCCAAATGTTCACCACGGCTCTGCCTACAAATAATCGATATTTCGATACAATTTTTCGTCACGTTCTCGCAAAATTGCAAATATCGATTAAGCGCATAAATCATTAGTTGGCATTGCGTGGACATAATTATTTAGACAGTCCGAAAATAAGTTTCATTGTTTAAACTGTCTCGGCGCCCAACGCAATCTCTGTTCCGAGTAATCACATGCCCAGAAAATTTACCGCGCAAAATAACTATTGTTTTACCTGCTGTGTGACATGTAACACTGTTTTGCTGAAAATAAGAGTAGTCCGCGATCATATAATAGCACTAATTTTAAGAGAAAAGAAAATTAGACAACATCCTCTGGAAGCGCAAATCGTGGAACCTGTGCCATCTACTATTGTTTATTTCACCGCTTTATCTCTTGTACGCAGTCATTACGATGAATGTATGCGATTTTGTCACTTGTCACTTTATCAAAGTAATTGGAAAGACAATCAAACGAGAAGTTTCAGACCGAGATATCTCGGATATCTACCTGAGCCTTCCGCTGTTGCAACATCTAATAACAACCCACTTAAAACCGCATTTGTTAGCACTGCCGGTGCGAGCCCCACCTTGATAATTTCAAAAATTAACCAAAAATGGATAATGGAAAATTCATTGAGGCGCAAGACAACAACATATTTTATTATTTCAGTAGATGGATAATACGGATGAAATCATTGTTGATAAATTTAAATCATAAGGAGTTTGAAGACATTATTGAAGCACAATATGAATTAAAAAGTTGAATTTTCGTTCTTTGGTTGAATTGTTTAATTTTCGTGGGGGCAAACGCCCCCGTTTATTGGGCTTAATTCAAGCTATCTTAATCTAATCTTAATCTAATCTCACTTACTAACTAGGGAGAACGGGAGAGAGGGGAGGGTGGTTAAAAAGGCGGAATTTTAGGCATCGAGTGCTGAGGTTGAAATCGAAGTAAGGATTCGAATTAACACTTCCCAGCATATGAGAAATGGGTTCATTGGAGACATAGGCAGTACGGGGGGTGGGTAGATATTATAGAAGAGACGGGGATTTCGTACATTGCGGAGGTTAGTGTTGATAGAGACAGGGTTGTAGAGGGTCGCGCAGTCAATGGTACCTGAAAGGAGCCGATGGATGAAAATAATGTTCAGTTCTTCTTTCTTCCAACGTGTTCATCTTGATTAGTTTAATGTGGTCTTGGTAGGGTGGTAAAATCAAAGGATTGCCCCAGGGGAGACCTCGAAGAGCAAAACGTAGGAATCGGCGTTGGATGCTCTCGATTCTAGAAATGTGGATTTGTTGGGCGTATTTAAGAAGGGGCCGGACAAAGGTTATGTAAAGAGATCGGGTAACGTAAGGGTCCGAGGATTCTTTAGACCATCGTTTCACGAAACCGAGTGCAGAATTAGCTTTAAGGATTATCTCATCGATGTGTGCGCGAGAATTTAGCTCCTGGTCACATAATATGCCAAGATCGCGAATGACTTGAACCGTGGAGATGGGTTGATTATTGAGGAAGTAGAGACGAGGAGGAGGTTTGATTCGTTTACGTGAAAAGGTAATTGATTGGCATTTGGAAATGTTAAGCTCCAAGTAATTTTTGGAACACCAGATGGAAAAACTATTGAGATCAGATTGAATAAGGCAAGAGTCATGACTGGAGGAAATGGTCTTGAAGAACTTGGTGTCGTCGGCATATAATGAGATGGGGGAATGTTTGATCACCATTTCAAGATCGTTTATGGTAGGAACGAAAAGAAGTGGACCTAATTGGCTGCCTTGGGGGATGCCAGAGTAAGCTAAGAAGGGGTTAGTGAAGGCAGATCTGTAATAGCGGTTTTCCAGGTAAGAAGATATCCACTTCAATGAAATGGGGTCGAAGCCAAGGGAGGACAATTTGAAGAGTATCAGTCTGTGGGGGATTTTATCGAAAGCTTTACTGAAATCGGTTGAGATAACGTCGACTTCTTTGCCGTTCTCTAAGGCTGATAGGGTAAAGGACACAAATTCAACAAGGTCAGTGGTGGTGGATCTGCATTTAAGGAAACCGTGTTGTCTAGCGGAGATTAAAGACTTGCAGCGAAAACTTAGAGTTTCGTACAAAATACTCTCGAAGAGTTGGGTATATGTGACAGTTTTGCAATGGGACGATAGTTGTTAACAACGTTCTTCGAACCTTGTTTGTATATTGGGGTGATAAATGAGGTTTTCCATAAGCGGGGGAATTCACCTTGGATTAGGGATAGAGTGAAGATTTTCGAGAGAGATGGTTAACGAGCATTGTTTTAGAAATATGGCCGTCAGGTCCAGGAGTGAATTCATCATTAAGTAGATTTAATTTGTTTTCGATGACATGAGAATCGACTGTGCGTGGAAGAAACGGGCCAAGGGAAAAATTCGGGTCGTTGGCGAAAGACTGTTTAAAAAAGGTGTCGAAAAAGTTGGCGATAATATTGGAGTCATTCATCGTGGAAGGAGAGGGAGGTAGGGTAGCCATCAGATTTTCTTTTGTAGTTAACAAACTTAAAGAAGGACTTAGGACCGTTTATAAGGTTGGTTTGCGTTAAATAGTTAAATAGCGTTGATAGAAGGAGTTGTGAAGGGCGGTAAAGTGGAGATAACTGCCCAGGTAGTTAGAAAAGTCATTTGATGATTGAGTACGAAGGAAGATTGTCCACTGCTTATTGTAACAGGGTGGGGAGGTGGACAACGTTTTGCGTTGTGAAACGGGAACGTAAAGAGAGATAGCGTAAAATATTTCCCTATAGAATATGGATATTGCATTATTTACGGTTAGGTTATCAAAATTGGGAGGGGCTTTTTTAAGGTATTCATTGATTAGGTGAAATTTTGCTTTGTGGAAATCGTAGGAGGCCAGAACTGTAGGGGGTTTGTTCTGTAACGGAGAATCGTGAAAGAAGGAAAGGAGGAGGGGGGGATGGAAGTTATCGATGGTTGAAAGGGAAAGGGGACAAAGTGAAACAGAAGAGTTGAGAGGATCGGTTGTGAATATGAGGTCGAGTTGTCTACCCATGTAGTTTAGGACGCCACTAGCTTGGCTAAGGTTTGAATCTGTTAGGCGATCCAAGAAAAGACATTCTTTGGCAGTAGTGGGATTGGTGGCAGTGTAAAACGATTGAACGTCTGATTGGGTCCATTTAAGGTGAGTAAGGTTGAAGTCACCGAAAACAAGGATTTCATCCTGCGGGTTTCTGAAATCGGTTATTTGGTCGATTGTGTTAATGGCGAGTTGATACGATTCAATAGGTTGTGGGGGCAAGATGTAGAAATAGATAACGTATAGTGTCTTCTGGGGTAGAGCAATCTTAATTGAAACAAAATCGAGAAGTGGGGAAAAACAAGATAATAAAGAAAAATATGGGATAATAGTAAAGAAAAATATCGGACATTGTTGATGTAATTGTGTTAATAGGTATGTGAATTCGAAATGTCAATTTGGCAAACAAATGGTATCATTGATGTCAAACATGGCATTTTGGAGGGTAAACATCTGTCATCATTCCCGTATTAATGAAGGGAGACCGAATACAATGCAACAGTTACCGAAAAATATCATAACTTTTAAGATGGTATAAAGTAGTGTCAAATATTCCCTCAACATCGTAAGAAAAGTAAATAATGGGGAACTACCAGTTAGACTTCAGGGGATTGGCGAGATTTTTACTTAAGACAAGTTTTAGAAAAGAAGTGGGAGTTCCACGAAACGGTCAACTATTCCCAGAACTTAAAATGGCGCATGACGCATAAACCGAACATTTATCATGAAACAAAAACGAGGTATGTGGTCTCTGAATTAGAAGGAGGAAAATATATTTTCGCTCTTTGAAAACAAGATATTAAAGAGAATCTATGATGGCAAACAGGACGAACAAACAGGCGAAGGAGAAAACTACACAATCAAGAACTCGAGGAATTACATATATTCAGCCCCAAGCATTGTCCGAGTAATTAAATCACGAAGACTTAGATGGGCAGGACACGTGGATGTACAATGGAATGGACAGTGGACGAACAGTTAAACGAATAATGAGTGGAAAACCCGTAGGAAAGAAATACCGCCAGGAAGGCCATATGGGAAAACAGTATCAGTATGGACCTGGAAAATATGGTGCAGAACAGCGACACATGAAGGGATACACTCTCGACCAGGAATCTTAACCAAAATTTGAAACCAGGAAGTTTTTTACGGGAGAGGAAGTCATTTTTATTATTATTTTTATTACTACCGGCTATGTGAAATTCGGAAGTTCAGAGCCTCGTGGACCACCCTTCCCTGCTTATAAATATGAGAGAAAGTTAAGGGCTTTTCAATAAAGGCAGGTAGATGTTGACATGGAATAAAACAAGCTGTGTGTGAGGCATTAACAAAATTATTTTTCTATTTCAAAGGCCCATGGATCCGAGTGGTCTAATTTCAAATGAATCTTCTCCATAGATCCGGCTGAATATGAGCCTATATTATGTTCATCTTAAAGGCATCGATCGATTGTGGTTTATTCTATTTAATTATTATTATTATTTACAGACCTGCGACTTCAGAAAACCCAGAAGAAAAAGTCTACCGGGTCAAATTGCACGACCTCGATGGCCGATTACCGTCACTTCCGCGAGAGATAACCTTACCCTCAAATCGTTCATGGAGAACGTTAATCCGCTGGTGGCACGTAGCCCCGTCCTGCTAACGACTAGCACCATATGGTTCAAATTGGGCCATAAGAAATATGTTATCATCGTTCTGTAGCGCTCGCTATTGCGGTGACCCCGTCACCAATGTTTTCGAAAAAGAACGTATCAATGACGCTATCGGCCCAACCTCCACATTAAACGATAACATTATGAGGATGCACTGTCATCCAGTAAGCTTCGTGTGGGTTGATGTCGTCCTATATACAACAATTTTGCTTGTTAACATAGCCATTCATCTAAAAATGCGCCACGTCACTAAAAATAATTTTTCGACCGAACTCAACAGAGCTCTTTCACGAATAGAATAGCAGGAATAGCTGACTATAGTCTTGTTAATATATAGTATTACCAGCTTTTGAAAAAATGTTGTAACAAATCGCAGTGATCGCACAAAATCACAAGAATCAATCAGCTTCAAAAAAGGATAGAGAACAAATAAACTTATTGGAGCAAAGTATCCGACAACCTAGACCACAGGTAAATAACCGATATTTTGGGAGGAGCAAATATGTACATAGCAAAATGTCTCAGATATTCTCTTGAGGATGAAGACTTCCGAGTAAGAGTAAAAAGAAAACTCTTACAGTATCGAATACAAGGTGCAGAATGGAGTTCCGCAGTTATCCAAGTTGGGTCCATTACTGTTCAGGTTATGCGCGAAAGTACCTGCATGCTGTATGCATTGAGAAGATTTGCTCTTTTGCAAAGTGATATATGTATATATTCGCGACAAATGATAACTTAAAATTAAAAATAAATTCACTTGAAAGTAAACTCAATTGGCAGCAACAACAACAGCTTACTAACAACATTGAAATTGTTGGTGCACCAAATGTCAACAACGATAACGCTTTGTTTGCAACCCAACAAATTCTGCTTAATGCGTTGTCAATAGATGTTCCGGACCATAAAATTGAAAAATGTTATGTGAAGAAAGTTCAATCCAAAACTTCTAATATTAAACTCACTGAATTCAATACTAAGCGACAAATAATGATTGCCAAGAGAACGAACAAGAAGAACCTCAACACTATGTCGATCAATCTTGATGGCATCAACAATAGCAGCAACAACAACGTCAAGAAAAATAGCAGCGACGACAACAGAAATACAGCGAAGAGAGCTACATCAATCACTCTTTGACAAAATATACACAGGCTCTCTTGTTGAAGGCGAAAGCGACAGCAAAACGGAAAGGAGCAAAATTGTATGGTTCGATAATAATCAAATATTAGTTAGGAAAACCGAAGGCGGAAGAGTAATTTCAATTAAATCCTTTAATGATCTTTCTTTAATATAGCACTTTTGTATTTAATGAATGATATTGATTACTTATTAGATGACTCTTCCTTCCCTTTCCATTGTGAAACCATTGCTCCAAATTGCCTTCCAAGTAATGTAGACTGTAACAATTCTTTTTTTGTTGTACACCAAAATGTCAGGAGTTTAAGAGAAAACTTTTTTTCGCAAATACTAATGACAATTACGCTTCAGGTGGAGGTTTTATAAAAGATGTATTAAATATTGTCAATGTGTCGTTTCCTAATATTTCTAGTGCTGATCTAATTAAAGTGTCTGTTGAAATTGACCACGATATATTGTGTTTGTTTGTGTGTATAGATTGCATTTTTTAAATATCTTAATGTTTGTTGAAGAATTCTCTGATTTTTTAAGGCAAGAAAAATCAAATAACCTTATCATTTTAGGGGATTTTAATCTTAATATTCTGGAAACACATAACATAATCTTAAACTACTTGGCGTTATTATCATCACATGGGTTAGCTTGCTTGATAAATAAACCTACTAGACGTAAATCTGGTACATGTTTAGATCACATCTATGGTAGATTCAATAATATTTCATTGAAGAACTGTTTACGTTACATTTTGGATTTAAAGTTGACTGATCATTCTATGATCGGTCTTTTAGTAAATACACTTTATGGTAAAAGCAGAAATATAATGAAACCAAATAGTAATAAAGTGAGAATTAACTTCCGTCAACTCAAAAACAATCTCCTGTTTGAAGTTTGGGATGATGTCTATTCTTGCGAAAATGCCTCAGCTGCTTATACAGCTTTTATTAATTCAGTAAGAAATCATGTTTCTGAATGTAGTTCTATTTTGCCTACGAAAAATGTAACCAAGAGACTTAAACCGTGGATCTCTAATTATTTACTAAATAAAATCAAATTCAAAAACGATCTCAGAATTAAGTGTATAAAGAACCCTAGAAATACAGAACAAATAAAGAACAAATACAAAAAGATTTGCATTGAGCTTAAGAAGGAGATTCCTTTATGCTGCGACAATTATTATCGCTCCCAGTTTTCTGCTGCTAAATGTAATTTAAAGAATGAATGGCGTCTAGTTAATAAAATGCTTAACATATCGTAAACGCCTGTTTTCTCCTTAATGTATTGTTAGATACTCGTATTTTTAATCGTAGCATCTTTGAGGGAATATTTCCTGATGCACTTAAATGCGCAGATATTATGCCTTTACATAAAAGGGGTTCTCCTACTGAAATTTCAAATTATAGGCCTATATCTCTTCTACCTGTTATAAGCAAAATTTTTGAGAAACTTATAAAGAGCAGAATAGTGAGTTTTCTTACCTCAACAAATTTCTTCAGTCCAGCTCAATATGGATTTCGTCAAGGAAAATCAACTGAAGATGCGTTGTTGGAATTTGCTCACATATAATATCTTATCTTGATAAGAAAAAATACACTGCTGGTTTATTCGTTTATATCACCAAAGCCTTCGATATGGTCAACCATAATATGTACATATATTGTTAAGAAAATTGGAAAAAGCAGGTTTTCGAGGCTTCATGCTTAAATGGTTTAAGTCATATCTAGAAAATAGATCCCAGCGAGTAAAAATCAATCAGGTTCGGAGTGAAATTAAGTATTTTAACATAGGTGTCCCACAGGGCTCTGTGCTTGGACCAATTTTATTCTTGATCTATATTAATTCACTGTTCTCAATTGATTTTAAAGGTAAAGCTACCGCTTTTGCAGATGATGTTGGCCTTTCCTACAGTAGTATGAGTCCCCTAGACTTAGTTGCTGACCTAAACTGGGATCTTGATCGTTTACGATATTGGTTCGCACAACATAAATTAGTGATAAGTCCCAATACCAAAGTAATGTTTTCTAGACTTTCTTTGTATAAAATGGATGTAGATTTGCATTTTCATGCACCAAATTGTCATAAATTTAAATTAGTAATTCACCATCATTTGATAAAAGCTTAAATTGTAGTACTGGTTGTTTTGCAATTGAAAACGTTAATGAATTTAAATACCTTGGTCTCATTATTGACTGCAAAATGAGTTTTCTAAATCACGTGGATTCCCTAAGGAAATATTTACGAAATATATACTCTTAGATATTTTTTCTATCTGAGCAAAATTTGTTCAAAACAGCTTCTTAATACGATATATTACGGAATTTTTCAATCTAAGCTACAATATGGGATTGTATGTTGGGGCGGCGTATACTCTAATAAAATCCAACTATTACTAAGATTGCAAAAGAATGTATTAAGAAAAATATGTCGCAAGCCCAGTAGATTTTCCAGTTTCTCTTTATTCTGTGACCTAAAAATTCTACCTGTTCGTCATCTTTATTGTTTTAAAGTGTTAAAAATGTTTTTTTATGAGATCTGAGTGTCGTAATTTCCGACTGATCTCTACTCACAATCTACGTGGTAACTCTTCTAAATTGTTATATTTAACATATTTTCGCACCACCTTATATCGTAACTTTTACTCTATTTTGTCTGCTCGTGACTATCAGAACAATTACAGTATCTGGCGTATTTTTGAAACGCATAAAAGATTGGCTTTTCAGTTACAATTATGCTGACTTAGAATCACTCATTTTAAGATGCTAATTTTTTTACTTTCTATTACTGACATACAGGTCTTTTTTATTTCTCATGCTTACTTGTATATATTTTGTATTATTTTTCTCTCTTATTTATTTATATTTATTTATTTGTAAGATTAGTTAGTTGTGCAATTCATTTCCAATATGTCACCCCTCATGAACTTTATTATTAAACTAGTATATTTGTACTTTGCAGTGACATTCGACACTATTTTTATTCTTTGTAGTTCAAATACAGACTGTCACTTTATTTTCTTATTTATGTATAATGTTTTGTTAGCAATGTGTCTCCTTAATTTAATACATTTACTTTGTCTAAATAAGAAATGAACTAATAAATACAAATACAAAATACAGTTTGTGGGAAATTGATAAAAATATGGTTTGGTGGTTAAGACCTTTATGAAAAATGCGATGCAATGAATTTGCGGATAATCCATAATTCCATAAACGTCAATCATTTTTAAGAATCGAATCTTATTATACTCATATGAGTTGGAGTCTTCACTAATCTGTTTCAGACGTTCATGTATTCATTAAAGTCTCTATGGAGAAGAGGCTTGAATAAAACCAAAAGCATTGCGAACTTTACAAATGTCCATCATATTCTCACCCTTCTGTAATGAATTTTAACTATCTTAACATATTTGTGCGACAACCTCCTAGTTTTTGCCTCTTAAAAACCATCGCAGTAATAATTGAGCATTGACACTTTACCAGTGGCATGAAAATTAAAATGACATCTCTTGTTGGATGACGCAGTATTATTTCATTGTTAAGCGGGTACAAATATTTATTAAACACTTTAAGTTTTGTCTCTCCTTCATAACGAGGGCATTCAAAGAAGACGTGCCCACAATTTTTGCATCGATAACCACATAGATTTAGTCGAGTTCGCCTCTCAAAACAACCAAATTTAATTTGCGGATCAATCGTGCATATACGAGTATATTAGTCGGCACACTCATCTTGCGTAAGTGACAATTGGACGACTGTTGAATAATCTATTCGTTTCTTTAGATAGGTTGTAGCATGGAACACTATCGGATCCTGGGATACAGCTCTAATACTATACAAGGCTTTGATTCTCCCCAAGTATGATAGAAATATATTGAAACCAATACCATCAAGAGTAATATTATTTTGCTTTGCATCAGGCCGCCAATATTGAAAATAAGCCTCGAAAGTGCCCCAACGGCCTTAATCGATCTTTCATACGTTAGCCGAGCACCGATCAGCATGCCTAACTGATTTGGATATGATATGTTCGTCTAACGGCTGTCGTATCTCAAGCTTTCTTGTTCGTAGTGACCCGTGAACATTTTATTACGCACGCGTCTTGATTAAATGCTGTTCTCTTAGCATCTTTTCAATATAGTTCCGAAGGTTTATCTTATTTAATAACAATCACCACAACCAACCTATGATGCATAGATGCTTACCCGAGAACTGCAAGATGTACGAGTAATACAGGGTGGGGCAAATTGAGTTTCTTTTTAAAAATGCAATAGAATGAACAAAATTAAATTTTTTTCCATGTATTATGACTTTATTAGTAAAAAAAAATATTCACATTAATTATAAAATACAACGTCGTTCAAGTAACTGTCTCGGCTGGCTCACAATGTATCCAATCCAATTGAACCGGCTTTTCACACATGGATGGAAATGTTAATATTGACGGTGATCACCAATTCGCTGAGGAAAATTTGAAGTGAAAAAAATCAGTATTCGAGAATTGTTGAAATCGATTTTAATTCCACTCACGCTGATATCCGAAAAAAAACTGCACAGAAATGCGTTCGGAACGTCAATCAGCAGTCAGATCCTTCACATACACATTTGATGATCTTCGTGAGTTCACTGTAGAGAATGAATAAAATCAGCTCAGGGAAACTACGAAATTTCAATTTGATTGAAATATTTATTTAAATTAATTTAACTCACAATGAAATGCACGAAACTATTCGAAAAACGACAATATTGTCTGTGAGGCGGACATGAATTTCACAATTTACATAAATTCTTATGTCACCCACAACTCGAAACGTCATCATTCGTTCGCTGTTTTTGTTTCAATTCAAATCAGCATGAACTGTCACGGCAATATATGAAATTCATTGGAATAACAGTGACAGTGTATATGTATGTATATATATAGAAGAAGATTTGGAACATTACTTCGGAAAAAAAAACGGTAACAAGTTTCTTGCTTGATATTTTTGTAGACAGCTGTTTACAATTTATGAACATCTTTATGACAGCATACGAATTCCACGTTGGAAGCGTGGTGATCCACAAATCAACCCAACTTTTGGCTTCTTGGAAAGACCGGAAGTGGTGCTTAGTCAAGCCAATTCCTCGTTAATTAGAAAAGAAGCCATGTGCCTCGGAATGGAGCATGAGGATGGTGATCCATTTCAGTATTTTCAGGTGGTTTTGACCTAATATTGTGACGACTGAATCGCACTGGGAAGCGGGCTCCTTTGTAACAACTCATAAAATACTACTGATACAATAACAATGTCGAACTGGTCTCGTCGTATACATAGCATGAGCTTCAATCTATGGATATATGGCTGGCCGTGGCGTCTTTATGACATCTTTCATCGCCAATCGAAACACTTGTACTAGCAGCAAAACCATTTGGACAATAATCGTCTAAGTAGGAAATGGCTTGTTGAATTGCGGCCTCCAGTAATGCCTCCCATTCTGCGTCTTTAAAATGTTTTCCACCAGTCCGCGACGCTCCGTGGCTTCTACTCTCTCTGAAGTGACCACTTTTGTAGTGTTGGCACACTCTTTGCTAATAGAAGTTATATAGTAAATTTCTATGACTATCCTCGGCTCAGTTTTTTTTTGAAAAGCCGCAAATGGCACCTGTTTGACTCAAAATAAACATTTTCTCGTACAAAAAAAATTACGAAGGCGATGAAAATTGCACAAATACAACGATGAGATATTGTCGGTGCCCAATCTTACCTGACATTTCTGATCAGAATGCACAGCTAGCGCCATCTATTACGCCAGATTTTTTTTTTCAAATCGAGAGATTTGTTATTCGAGTTCAAGACTTGGAGCTTAATAATGGATTTTTATTTACATAAATCCATCATCAAGTATTCGAGAGTACTTCTCACGAATTGTAAGGCTACATCTGTTATACTTCCCAGTACAGGGAGTGCCACACAACATTGCATTAGTGATTTGGTTTTTGCTATTATAACATTTGCTTCAACGTGAATTTATTGTACATTCCTCGACATGTCCGAAAAAGGAAACCACAATCAGATGGTAATTTTATTCGCCCGATAATCTCTTTAAGATCATGATTTGTGTTTAGTATATACACATACTCGTATATATATGTATTGTCACCTTTTGAATTCGGAAACACGTTCACTTTCAATCAGCGCAGGTGAGATCACCAATGCCTCGAAAACGATTTATAGCATTTCGCTTCCGTAATAAGTTCAATTCCCTCTTCCATGCAAAGTGTGTTTTCCTCCGTGCCTTTTCAGTTAACATATTTTAAAATCATATCACATCATTCGCAAACTGCGAAATAAAATCCGAATTCACCGAGTGATCTGCCGAATTCGAGATGAGCCCAGGTGGTCAGCTGATGACAGTTCATCGTTGTCGGATTCAGATCTTCGACAGAATTTCGTCAATGCATTGTGTTCATATCACGTTCGCACCCAAACACAAAGAAAGTGGAAAAGAAAAATACACCACCTGGGTTCGAAAATACAAGATACTTTGCTATTTAAGGTAGTGCACATTCCTCATCGTTTACATTTCACTGAACGATTCCTGGTGACCAATAGCAGTTCATTTAATTTAAAAAATCAAAGAAGATCACAAATCATTTAATCATGTTCAAATCAGTAAGTTGAATTCTCCGGCTTTGAGACGAAAGCAGAACTCGAAATTGTATCCTTTACCCAATAGATCGCAATAACACTTTTCCTCGTGGCTTACTGCAGCGCCAAGCCCGCTCTTTTATCGCCCATCTCATATAACGCCCCCCTGTTTACAGGCACTTCTCAGCTGGATACTCGCAGTAGTATAAATGGTGGTATATACCCAACATCCCTTGGATATTCGTCACCTTTGGCTGCCAGAATTGCTGCATCGCTAGGCCCATTCGGCTATTCAGCACCATCACTGAGGTACTCTTCTCAACCTATCATCGCACCATACGGCTATAACATTCCTGCTCTCCGATACGCTTCTCCTCTCGCTGCAGCTAGCCCGTATGAAGCACAGCTAGTATCAGCGTATGGTGCACCATACGCAATTGCCGCTCCTGCTGCTTCCTCAATCTTGCTATAAATAAGAGACTTAAAAGGTATTCAACTTATATGGTAGTTAACTTATTTATGAATGTGTGTATGTTTAATTGTTTTAAATAAATTGTTCTAAAAATATATCTCTTTTTGTTATAAACAAATCAATGAGCGCCTAGAAGTAGACAAGAAAATAAAAGTCTAAATAATATAAGCAACAAATGAAGAGCGATGAAGAGCTATCATATTCTAGTCGGAAAGCGTATAGCATACCGACGTGGGGGATTGAGTGTAGCTTTTTTACAGAAGAGGAAATAAAAACATCTACCGGATTGATCTAGAAAAAACAATTTACAATGGTTGCACACAATCCAAGAAGGGAGAGGAAGTGTTGGAAAAAATGTGTTTTCTAAATTTCCAAGCATCAGCTGACGAACAACACGTCCAAAAATAAATTATTTTGCACTCAAAAACCGTCGACTTTTTCTCCTTCGTTGACAATAATGCAAGTGGATCTAGAGCTGCTAATGGAACTACTCACTAAAAACATCATATCACTATAAAGAACAATTTTCCTGAGTGTAAGGTGGTCCTAGGCGTAGAAAATGCATTCGACACTGTCTTGCATTATAGCTTGATATATAACTTATTGAATCTTAATTCTCCAATGTACCCTACTAGAATTATTCAGTCCTTCCCATCGTCCAACATTTTAAAGTGTCCATAAATCAAAACCTCCAAATAACCAGGGCTTCCACAAGGTTCAGTTATTGGTCCAATATTATTTAATGTAAGCATTTTTATTTTTTTTTGGCCCTATCAAAGTAGTCCCGTTCAAATATAATACACTTGCGACAGCGCTTTTTCCAATCTTAGAAACACTTCTGATACGCCCTTTTTGTATAGCCTCTTCCAGCGATCATTTCCTCCGTCGCATAGTGCGGCAACCCTTGGACAAAAATCAAAAAAAATATGCTCACTTTTAACTCAATAAACGGTGTATTATTGTAGAAAAATGACTCAATCAAACAAAAACAAAAACGTTTTCTCTCAAAACATGACGGTACTTGCAGTAACACTGCGATGAGTAGAACGATCGTGTTGCAATTTTAGGTGTTTTTTATTATGCCACATGATCCACTCAGGATCACGAGACATAATAAAACACTACAGATCAACGAATAGCCAGCTTGACATTTCGCCTCCTTCAGTCCTGTCAAAGATCTGACATTTGAAAACAAAATAAACAAACAAATGGAATATGAAAGCACCTGTTATTGAGGTAAATTGCGTTTATTTGTTGAATTTAAATAGTTAATATTTGTATTATAGGTTACAGGAAAGTGACACGGACAGTGAAGAAAGAAGCACACCTGAATATTCATTGCTGCATAAAGAAGTAACAGATTTCTCGGTCGAAATTTAAATTAATATACATGTTTACCTTTTTTTGTCCACCTGCTCCATTTCCACTTCACAATAAAAACAATTTTTGTAATTTAAGTGTGGAATTGCCATATCAAAGAAAATTTTTCTTTTCATACAAATTTGATACGACCGATTTAAATGCTAATGATAATAATTTTTCTCGATATACACCAATTGGGAGTAATATTTCCCCAATAGACTCAAGAGTTTTAGAAATGTAAGATAAAAGAAATATTATAGCATTATGAGTACAATTACTCGATACGGAAACGAAAACTGCTTAACCAAACCCGTGCCACAAGATTATATGTTCATCAGGCAATGATTCTCCTAATTTCAATGCGAAACCAGTGGGAAATAGTGTAAACTCACTTTCACTCAAACTCGGATCTTGAAATTGATCCAGATAAAGAGCTGGTTCACGTGTTGTTATTGTAATGCATGTAAACGATGATCCGGATAGGATCTGGATGGCATAATAAAAAACACCTTTTATTAGTTTCAATTTTGCTTGCTACGTAGAAGTGTTGTTTTGTTCTAGTGCGTGTAAAATTTGGAACTAAAATCATGTCGAATTTGGAAGAAGGTTTGTCCTCCTATTATTAGTTCTAATTTTTTTTTAGATATATTAAAATATACAGCGTGATAAAGTGAATTGTTAAAAAAATAAGAAAATAAATATTTCTTCATTTTAAATAAGCTTTACAAAAGTTCGACGCAAAATATTCTGTGCATTTAATTGATATGCATAAGTCATATATGAGACTTTGTTCTTGTATTATTTTTTTTGCTACAAATTGCTACCCTAATAACAGTGAATTTTTTTTCCAGTACAATACCCAACGATTCGGAATTGTGATTTGGTCGACGATTGGATTTCAAATCCAAATTCAAAGAAATTGTATAAAGTTGTCCATAAATTGAAATCTCTATTACATTTAAATGACTGTTCTGATAGTTTGAATGCCAAAATTAGACACGCAGGTGAAGCTTATTGTTTAGCGATGAGCAGAAATTAGAAAGATTGCTCTAGAAACCGTAAATATTTATATAACCGACATTCAAAGTGGTTACAAAAAGAAATATTGATATCGACTGAGAAAGAAAGCGATCTGCAACCAACACCATCAAGATCCACTGGAGAGCCGCAGGAAGAAACTCGTCGCGGGAGACCTTTAGTAAGATTTGAGGAAGCATATATAAAGACAAAAAAACGTAGAGTTCAAGATCTTATAAGTTCATGTTCCACAAGAAGAACTTAGTTTTGCATGCGATATTTCAAGAGGATCAACATCAACAAGTCAACATCCGCCGACTTTAAGTCCTCATCAAGTTCTTACTTTATATTTTGACCTTGACCTTTCTGAAAGAAAGTATAATATTCTCCGCAGTTTTATGAATAAGCAATCTAAGAACTACTTTCCATCCGTCAAGACTCTGAGGCAAGCTAAAAAACTTTTTTTACCAAATGTATCTGTAAGTGAAATATCTGCAGAGGTAAACCTACAGGAGCTATTAAACATTACCCTACAAAGCATTTTAAGGATCATTGACATCGATCTCGTCTCAAATTTAAAGCTAATTTGCAAGTGGGGATTTGATGGCAGTGCAGGACACAGCCTTTACAAACAGAAATTCACTGAAAATACATCTCAAACTGATGAATTTATGTTTTGATAGCTTTTGTTTCTCTCAAATTAGAAGATGACAATAAAACTGAGTTATGGGTCAATCCACGTTCCTCTTCTACATTGTTTTGTAGACCTATTAAGTTCATTTTTATGAAAGAGAATTAGCATTTAGTAAGGGAGCAAGAATCCTTAATGAAAAATGCTATACGTCAATTATCTGCGTATCAAATTAATTTCAATGGTAGTTCTGTGCTAGCTAAGTACGAATTTCATTTTACAATGCTAGATGGAAGTATATGTAACGTTTTATCAGACACTAATTGTTCTGCTAAATGCTATATATGTGGAGCGTCCCCAAAAGAAATTAACTTGACTGTGGTTTCTGAAAGGCTTCCTAATGCCGATCATTACCGTTTTGGCTTATCCACTCTGCACACGTGGATAAGGTTTTTTGAATGCCTTCTTTATATTTCTTATCGTTTGCCGACGGCAAGTAAGAGGAGATAAAAAAAAAATTCAAGATCTTTTTAAAATTCGTATGGGACTCTTAGCGGAAAACCGGGCTATGGATCCACAAATGATGGAAATACTGCAAGAAGGTTCTTTAACGACTCAGAAATCACAGGAATAGATTCAAATTTAATAAAAAACTTTCAGACGATTTTAAGAGTTTTATCGCCAGGTATGAAAATAAATGTTCCGCAGTTTAAAATTTTACTAAAAGAAACAAAAGATTTACAGCCTTGGCCTAATGTATTAGGCACCCTTCTCTTTTTCTCTTTGCTGTCAAAACATTTCTCGGGAGTTATTCCTGTGAATATTACGGTTTATGTCGTCATAATAATAAAACATTTATTTTAATGTCCTAATTTCATTTCATTCCGTTCAACTTTTTTCTTTTTGAAATATAACGAATTTTGAAGGGTGCCTAATACTTTTGGCCAAGGTTGTATATATAAGTTTGTATGACTGGTATTACATGCCAAGATAAGATAAGATCTTGATTCATGGTTGTGATGTCATCGATTATTTCGACTTACCGTCGTCTCTCAGAAGAGGCTTTAGAGGCTCGACATAAGGAAATAAGAAAAAATCGATTAAATCACACGCGTAAGATGAGGAGAGATCAGACAAACACGGATCTTATGAACGTTCTATTACTTACTTCCGATCCTTTAATTTCGACACATAGAAATATTTCTTCAAGGAAATCAAATAGAAATATCTCAGAAATAAGTATGTACTTACAAATTGAAGATTTGTCAAATAATTCAGAAAATAGAAGTGCTTCCTCTTTTGATAAAATTGATCTGATACAGAGCTTGAAGATAGCGATGACAATAGTTTAGTTTCAGAATAATTATAGCTTAACTCAATTGTTTTCTTGATTTTATATTTTATATTTAAGGAAAAATATGTAAATTATAATATTTAAAAAGAAAATATAAAATTAAGGATTTTTGTCCAACTTTCCATACAAATAACAGAAGTCATGTGTGAGTCTGTGGTGGGGTATACACGTACTGAAATTTGCTTAATTAAAAAATAGTAATTGATAGCGAAAACCAAATAAAATTATAAAATAAACAGTTGTTAAAAGTTATAACTATATAAAAGTCTTAGTGAAATAAATAGTCTTTGTCATTGTCAATAATTTATTTAAACATGAACTGCCTTTGTGAAAAAAAAGTTGAACGAAGTGACGTAAAAATTGAATGTAATGACTGTAAAAAGCTCTTCCATGCAAAGTGTGTGAATGTACTACCAGCTGATCTCGAATTTATGAAAAAATCCCGCAACATATGGAGATGCTCCCGGTGTACGTCATCGCGAAGAAACTCGTTCTCTGTTGATTCCCCTCTCCCTCCCCCTGTTAATCAAAGCCAGAAAAGACCATCTGATAAAGAAAAACAATTAAGCTCCTGCATTACAATTGAAACGGTGTTTAATGAAATACTAGAATTAAAAAAAATAAATGAAATGTGCCTGAACAAAATAACTCTACTGCAAAATGAAAATAAAGAACTTAAATCTCAGGTCAATGCCCTGCAGGAACGTGTTGACATATTGGAGCAAGTGCAACTAAATAATGAAATTGAGATCTACAACGTACCAGAAGTACCACAATTCGAATGCTATACAAGCAGCATTACATATTGTGCGAAACGGAGTGGGTGTTCAAATTGATGAGAGTGACATAAGCTCTTGCTTCGTTAAGCAAGTCAAAGCAAAGAGAGCAGGTTCAAGCAACGCGACTGCTACTAATGTCATGTGTCTAAAGTTTACTCGTCAGACAATAAAAGAGAAAATTATGAGAATGAAACATACAAAAAAGCAACATTTAACAACAAAACAGCTGGGTGACAACCAAGACGGCTCTCAAATGTTTATAAACAACAGCCTAACAACTCGCATGCGAACACTCTTCAATGCCGCAAGGAGGATTCAAAGGGAAAAACAATTTAAGTATTTATGGATGAGAAATAGCATAATATTTTTGCGTAAGAATGAAGGAGATAAAAGCATTAAAGTGAGGTGTCCTGAGGACCTCAGTAAATTATAATATTCTAATTATTAAATAAACAAAAATTAATACAACCAACTCAACTTACTCAAAAAATTATGCTAATTCTATCTCCTCTACATTAATTATGCATCAAAATATACGTAGTATGAGAGCCAATTTCAATTTTTTCTTAGCACACCTACATACTTCTAACGTTCAAGCTGATTTCATTGTTTTATCTGAAATATGGTTGTATGACTATTAATTATCGAGTTATAACATACCTGGTTATGATCAATATGCCAACTGCAACAATACATATAGCTCAGGTGGTGTCGTAGTATATATAAAAAATGCGAAATTACAAAACCAAATTTAACTAGTGCTGATGTTTTACAAATAAATTGCCATATTCTTAACCAAAAGTTCACTATTATATGTGTTTATCGCTTACATGACTTAAGCATGACAGTTTTTCTGGGTGAGATGAGAAGTCTCCTTCAAAACGTAAAGACGAGGAATCTATTGGTTGTAGGAGATATAAACATAGATATTCTAAAAAAGAACCCTGATACTGATAACTATATGCTTTTAATGTCATCATATGGCTTGCAACCGTTGATATTGGAGCCAACACGTATCACAGAAACATCACAAACATGTATTGATCATATATTTATACGGTTAGGAATAACTTTTTTATATGAACTCACTGGTGAGGTACTAGATTATAAAATAACTGACCACTGCATGACTAATTTAAACATAGAAATGCCTAAATTAAATCCTAATGATAAATATATCCCCTTTCCAGTAGTTCGTAAAACTAATTTCCGGAATTTGATAACGCGCTTAACTTTTGAAACCTGGGATTCGGTTTATATTGAAAATAATCCTTCAATAGCCTATAATATCTTCATTAATATGTTGAGAAATTACATTACGTTTTGTACTGAAACAGTAAACTCAAGTTCCCATAATTTAAAACGTCTTAGGCCATGGATCTGCAGAAAACTTGTTCTCAAAATAAAACGAAAGAATGCTATTCGAAAAAAATGTTTGCGCCACCCAGGTAATAAAAAATTAAGAAAATATTATATAAAACTTAATGTACAGGTAAAAAAACAGGTTTATTTGAGTAAAGATAAATATTATAAGGATAAAATTGAGAACTGTAGAGGTAACATAAAAAAAGAGTGGAAAGTTATTAATAATATTCTTAACAGTCAAACTGATAAGGGAATTATTTCAAAAATAGAAGTTGAAAATTCGTTGATAACTGATCCAGTAGTCATTGCCAATCAATTTAACAAATTCTTCGTATCCGTAGCAACTCAGTCAAAGCCTCCCCCCCCCACAAAAAGATTGTAATTGCAATTTACATGCGGACTTAGTAGATGAGATTTCCCAATGCAATACTTTCTTATTTGAACCATTTACACCATTGGAAATACATAAACAAATTATGGGCCTCGATAATAAAAAATCTAGCACTTCCGATAATATCACCAACTGTCTTTTAAAACGTATTTCACTGTTTATCGTCGATATCGTGTGCCATCTGTTTAATTTGAGTGTGAACTGTGGTGTATTTCCCTCTGCATTGAAGTCTGCTGAAGTTATTCCTCTGTTCAAAAAAGGTAATCGTAATTTAATGTCTCAATATAGGCCAATATCACTTTCAACTTTTTCAAAATTATTCGAAAAACTTGTAAAAGTGCGCATAGTATCTTTCCTTAACAAAAATAACTTTTTTTGTAATGAACAATTTGGATTTCGTGAGGGCAGATCCACTGAAGATGCCATTCTGAAATTAAGTAGTGAAATCAATGAAGGCTTTAATAATAATAGTACTTCTGTAGTTCTTTTTGTTGATATGACTAAAGCATTTGATATGGTCAATCACAATATACTATTAGACAAACTGTACAAAGCTGGGTTAAGAGGAGTAATATATAAATGGCTTTCGTCCTATTTGTCTAGTAGAACTCAACGAGTAAAACTTAATGAAATCTATAGTAACGAATTAGAAATTAATGCTGGAGTACCTCAAGGATCGGTCCTAGGACCAATCTTGTTTTTAATTTACATAAATTCACTACTTATTCAACATTTTAGTGGTCGCATTACAGCTTTTGCTGATGATATCACATTTTCTTATACAAACAAAAGCCTATTTGATTCAACAATACAGCTTAGTAAAGATCTCCAAATACTACGGCAATGGTTTTCAAAGCATGAGATACTAATTAGCAAAAAAACTAAAATCATGATATGTAGCTTAAAAGGTCCTTGTACTAATGATTACTTAGTCACTTTTCACTCTGTCGATTGTAGAAAGTTATCGTTATGTGTTCATACCTGTGGAAGAACAAATTATTCCAAAGAATCTATCTGCAGTTCAAACTGCTTTGAAATTGAAAATGTTGAACATTTTAAATATCTTGGGGTCTTACTTGACAGAAACTTAAATTGGAAAGCACATATAGAAGATTTAAAAACATATATGTTATCAGTTACGCGCAAAATGTATCTTCTAAAATCGCACTGTTCAAAGAAAGTTTTACTGATGATATATTATGGACTTGCTCATTCCAAACTTCAGTACGGCATTACTAGTTGGGGTGGTGCTTATAAGTGCACAACAAATACACTTAATAATGCACAAAAACACCTAATAAGGATTATTTGCAACGTCAATAGATTAACTAATAGTTGGCCTCTCTTTCGTAGCCTTGGGGTACTACCGCTAAATCATCTTTACGTTTACAAAGTTCTAAAGACATTCTTCCTACGAAGCGGTTATAGTGCTACTCTCAGAAGTTCAAATACTTACGGGTTAAGGATTAATAATTTGGCAATCGTAAACATTCCGATATCTAGGAAAACACATTTTTCTAAATTTTATACTACGGCAGCACCCAAGCTCTTTAACAGACTACCTTTCGAAATAAGGAAGCTTGTACAACCCTGTTTATTTTTGCGCAAAGTGAAGGAGTGGCTCTATAATATGGATAGTCCTACAATCAAATTATTGCTATGCTCAGCTTAAGGTCAATAAATAATCTAATATTGTGCTGGTTACTTTATTCATGTTTTTATCTTATTTATATGTTATTCTGACATACACATATATATAATTTTATTTATTTCTCTCCGTTGCTGTTGTATTTCTGTAGTTAATTATATCTGTATCTACCTCACCATGAAACTATTTGTAATATTTAATGATGGATCATTCGCCACAGCCATATGAGTGCTACTGAATGATTACCAATTCCTAAAAACTGTTAATACTAAGCTTAAATAATTTTGTTTTTTGTAAATCCTTATATACATTTGTAGTATCAGTTCTGGAACTAATAAAAGAAAAAAAAAAAAAAAAAAAAAAAAAAAAAATGCCGCACTGTGCGTCGGGGCAAATCGCCGCCCATTCATCAATCTTTTCAGTTTTGGAAAGAGAAAAAAAATGGCATGAGGCGAAGACCGGTGAATACTGTGCCTGAGGCATGGTTACGATATTGTTTTTGGGAAACGAGGCACTGTCACATAAGCAGGTGTTTTATAGTGACAGCCATGTTTTTTTCCAGAAATCCGGACGTTTTCTTTGTATTGCTTCATCCAAACAGCAAGAACTCACGATGAACCAAGCTAATATACTCGTAATCAAACAAAACTTTTGCATATGATCGAACTTGGAGTACTTTTTTCGGTCTTGGCTCTTCTGATCGCTGCTATTGGGATGATTGGGCCTTAGTTTCGACGTCATAATTATATTCACATGTTTTGTCACCTGTGATGACATTTTTAAGCAAATTTGGATCGTCATTCGAAATGATTTTAGGCATGGCGACTCGCTGTCATTTTTTAACATCATCCTTGAGAAGATCGTGCGAAACTTACAAGTCGTTCAATTGCTAGCTTACATGGATGATATTGACGCGATTGGTGGAATACATTGAGACGTTTGCTGGGATTGAAGCGGAGACCGCTAAATGAGGGCATCACGAAGTATGTGCTGTCATCAAGGAAGCACGCACAACATCGACGTCTCGGACAGAGCTATCCGTCTACCTCGGATCCACAATAACTAGTGCGAACAACATCAGTTCCGAGATTAAAGGCAGAATAGCCTTGCCAAGCACTGTTTTTGAGCTCAAGAGGCATTTGAGTAATAGAGATATCTCTCGAAAAACCAAACTGGGTTTAAGTAAGTCCGGCTTTATGGTGTAGAGACGTGAAAGCAATTGAAGGCTGAGAAAGCTCTTGGTCTTTTTGAGAGGAAAGTTCTGCGTGCGAACTTTGGTCCTGTTTGCGGTGATAGTGTGTTCACCAGCACGGCCTGCTTAAGCATCTATGGTTACAATGCTTAGGATAGCTAGGCCATATAGAGCGTATGGACAACACCTGCTCCGGCCCGAAGAGTTTTTAATCCGAGCCATTGGGACAACGCAACAGAAGACGTCTTGGACTCTAATGGCACACACAAGTGTAGAAATTTGAATATTTAGTCATCGTCTTGTCATTCAGTTTGCTTAACATAAGGAAGAGGGACTAGCTGAGCGAGTCGATCAGCAGACATGAAGCGCAACGGAACGATTTTTGATATCGCTTCGAAAGCTACGTAATGATACCCATAACTTGACCTGTGAAATTTTTCTTAATCTCATAATCATTAATCAAAAGAACGCATTTTATTTAATTCCTCTGTATCCCCCTTTTTTCATTCCCCTCCGTAAAGCCTCAAAGATTCAATTTTTTTTTGCACGTATAAATGGGAAGCGGAGAACGGACACTCCATTCGGCGTTGGCTTGGTAATTCCGTTCGGGAGATCTAAGCCTCGAAAATGAACCGCATGGGAAACCGGAAACAGTAATTGGCAACGCCATTTCAGAGACCTGGGTAATAATTGGAGGCCGAAAAAAACATAGAGCACATCCGCAAACTTGGTCTTCACCCAGAAAAGGTTATGGCGACAATTTGGTGGATATCGAAAGGACCAATCCACTTTTAATTTTTTCAACCAGGGGAAACGATAAATGCAGTCAAATATTGTGAAAAAATCAACATAATGTTTGAGATTTATGTTACGGTATTAGATTTGGTGATTGTTCATTCCTATTGTTAATTTATTGCTAAGTATTTTTAACTTCCCACTGGGAAGTTTTTATAATGGGGCCGATTTTGTGAATCGCAAATTTTGACATATGTATCTCCACGTTTCAAGGTCACCAGAATCCAAATCCAACGTTTTCATAGAGATGGATGTGTGTGTATGTGTGTATGTGTGTTCGTAATCATTTTTCGACTCGATTATCTTGAGAAACTAAGATGATATTCATATGGGACTAGATACATTAGACGCGTAATTACATAACATAGAACTGAATGAATTTTCAGCGAAATCGGTCCTACCGTTTTTTTTTTAAAGAGAAAACCAAGAAAAACCTTGAGTGTCAAGAATAATTTTTTTACACAGAATCCTTATTGGTGAGATAGACTGTCCTGAAATATTGGGTCTCTTGAATATTAAGGTTCCATCTGTCAACTTTCGTATCAATCGATTTTTCTCCATAACCCACTATCATACTAACTACGGCCAGTCCTCGTCTTTAAATGGCTTGCTGTTATTATATAATGAATGCGCGTCGTCAATCGACTTTAATATGTCGATACCATCCATTAAAGCTAATTTAATTAACCATTTCCAGACATAATTGTTAGCTCAAAGTTATTGTATTTATTATATATTATATATTATAGGTCTAAGAAAGTCTATGTACTTTATTGACTAAATAAATAAATAAATAAATAAACAATTCAATATTGCTAATAACAATCATCAATCATCAACAATCATCAAACATGTCTTATTATTATTATTGTTTCAGAACAGGGTAGAAATGGTGGCTTCCGAGGGAAAAAAATTAAAAAAAAGAAGATGAAGAAAAAAAAGAAAAAAAGAAAAAAGATGAGGACAGAAAAGGAAGGGGTCAAAACAAAGGTTACCGGGGACACGGTGGCCACGTCCGAAAACAGGGCAGAGGTGGAGGAAGCCGAGGAAGGGGTGGAGGAAGCCGAAGAAGGGGTGGAGGAAGCAGAGGAAGAGGTGGAGGCAATCACGGAACAGTATGGCAAGGAGGTCGAGGCTTTGGTAAAGGACGACCAGGTGGCGGAGGTGTTTACATTTACGAAAGCTTCCACTAAATTTAATATTATAACAATAATAAATATGTAATAATAAATAAAAAAAAAAAATGTTCTTTCATTCTTCTCACTGGGAAGTTAGTGGTGTGGACCTAACAGTTCACACCTTGACCACTTTTTTCTGTAGTTGCATCCCAACAACAATTGTACATATTAAATATCGCGCGATGCATGCCCTGGCATTCACACACACACAGGCGAGTGGGCACCCGCCTTCACAGAATCGCACGCACACGCATGCGCGGCGTGACTACGCGGGTTTAAGTCAAGGCAGATGCAATCCATGCTGGGACACTTGCATTTGGTCAGAGCTCTCAGGAGGTGGTTCGTTCTACAAGTCGTTCTACGGGTCTAAGTTAATATACATACTTATGTATCTTACGGGTAAAAAAATATAACGATAATTCGAATCTGCTGGTGTTTTTTATTGTGCTCTCTCTCGGGTCGAATCGCTGATTCAGTAACCATAATGCATACGAAATAAGTTAAAAACAACCTGCATTCGCTATTTGGATATAAACCCCTGCCGAAGTAAAATGGCAATATTAGCTGAGTATCTTGATCTTAACACGTGTTACGAGTCACTAGCAAACTGTCAATAATAGAATATTGAAAACTCAAACAATAAAAAAGATAGATAGATAGATAGAGATTTTATAAATTTACAATGAGGTTGTCACACAATTTACATACAGAGATTCGATAACTTATTGTATATCTTTCAGCTGAAGCATTATCTTTTAAAACAATAACTAAAGTGGAGGAAAATAATATTGACTTTGAAGAAACAATAAAAAAATTACCCTGTTTAGTAATGCGTAAAGGCACAACGAAATACGTTTTCAAAGCTCAGGAACGTACGAACGTAAACACATGCACACACAGACATCTCTATGACGCTGGTTCGGAGTTCTAGGAACGTCGAAAAGTGGAGATCGGAAATGGGACCCATTAAAACAACTTCCAAATGTGAGAATAAAAATGATCTGTGGTGAAACAATTTTTGGTTTTTGCATCATAATATGGCACCCATAAGCAACCCATTGCTTATTCATGAATATTCGAGTACTGGTTTAAAAGGGGTAACATTGATCTAGGCAAGGAAATGAATTTATCTTTAATACTCAGAAAATCAAAAAAATAAGGAAACTGAATCGCGTACCATACGGTGTGCCTTTATTATTTAATTGTATAAACAAAAAAGTGGCCTAAATAAACGTTCAACGATTCCCCTTTCTTATTTTCTTCATGAGAGAATGCTCCTTCTTTTCACATCATTTAAATAAGGTGCGTACCCGTCACTGGTTACCTTGTATGCGAGATAGTTGTATAAAAGTGCACAAATGTATGCCCGATCATAATAGATTTGATAAGTGGATCATTATATTTCTGTTTATTTCAATCAAAATGAAATATCACACGGCTGTGTTCATCAAGTTGGTTAGGAATATGTACTCGTATACACTCTCCTCTAAATTTATTGTACCTATATTTCCTTTCGGTGAGGATGTAATGCCCAAACAAACGTAGTGGAGAACAATTGAGATGGGCTCATGGAACAAGTAGCAGTTAGGGAAAATGCATTATATATTGTAGGGTCCTTGAAAAGTCGTGCCTAGATGTCAGTGGTGAACGATTTCTGAACATTACTTTGTTGCCTTTACATTTGTAAAGTACGCTTTTAACCATGGATAGAGTAAGGCATTAAAGTTATTCAAATTTCTCATGAAAATGGTCAATCTTGAAAAAATATTATTGAAAAAGTTTTAAACTGCTTTGATACTGTTTTTTTTCGAGGATCGATTTGCCTTTACATCCTTTCAAAATTAAATTAATATAAGAATTGAAACTAGCAGATCATTCGTCAATCATCTTTCATTTCCTGTATGTTGAAGCTCATAAAATCAGATAGATTCATTAAGAAACGAAATATTCGCATTAAGGAAAAGAAATTCGTCGAATAATTTCAGAAAAGTCACCAAATTGTACAATCAATATTCTGTTTGGTCTGGCTTTTGGACTGTGGTTCCATTTTTCAAGTTGCAAAACAAACAGCTATTGTTGTCAATAGAGAGCGCTATAAACAAATGATTGAAATCTTTTGACGGCCTCAACAGACTTACTGATTGTACAATAAGTTTCAACAAAATAGATTTGAGACACGCAACTCGTCAAAACATTTAGTTAATATGATCTTCAAGTCGATTAATTTCACGTAATGGTAACATAAACTGGCCACCTATGTAGATCATGCTATTTTATTAGATTACTTTTTGTGGTTTTTCTAAAGGTCTATGTCAATAAGCCAATAAGCGATGTTCGTATAAAAGCCTGTAGAGGTGATCGTGGTTTTCGTAGTTTTCACATAATTGTAAAGAGCTATGTATATTAAAAAAAAAAAAAAATATCTTTTCATTTCAGACAAGTACATCTAGGCGCGGCTTTCGTGGAATCAGACGTGTAGATGTTACTGCCATTGTTAATGGAATAATGTAATTAAAGTTAATAGCAATATCTGATCAATGAACT
The DNA here is from genome assembly GCA_958301585.1 of Merodon equestris. Classification (NCBI taxonomy): domain Eukaryota; kingdom Metazoa; phylum Arthropoda; class Insecta; order Diptera; family Syrphidae; genus Merodon; species Merodon equestris. The sequence continues at coordinate 94,996,691 of OY284414.1, forward strand.
GAGTGAGGTAAGACAGATCACTTTCTGTTTTTCTTGTCTCTCCTGCAATGTTTCTTAGACTATTGCCATAAGACGCAGTGGGCGTAGACTGAAGAGATCTTGACAATTCCACCTAAGAGCTTTTGCGTGAGTTGTGGCTGTTCTTCATTTCCTGGCCTTGCATGTCACCCAATATAGGTTTAAAAGGTTTGCGGTATAAAAAACCATTGGTATATGATCTACTGATCATTGAAACGCAAAAAAGAAGTAGTCTTGAAGGCTACTCAATGTTTTGAAGGATCTTCTAAGATTTCATATTAATAAACCCAATTAATTTCGATTAGATTTTTTTGCATTTAAAAGTACTTCTGCGACAAGTGGTAAGAAAAATTTTCTAGGCTTGTGAAAAATGTCTTTGTTATAACAATTTTCCTGACTAGATAAGCCACGCTCAAAAATTCTTGAAAAAATCACGCAGACCAAAAAAACTGTCTGAAACATAAAGTTGACTGCAAAACAGATGCTCGATATATGGGTCCATTACGAAAAATTGATAAATACACTCAATATCGGGTATTTGTTGTCGGTACCTAATAACTCCCAGCCATTTCTGAAACGAGTCATAAGTAGGCAAAAAAGTGCATCGTCAAATGGTTATGAGCACTCAAATACCACGCGGCCCAATCTGATCAATAAGTTAGTATTTCTTTTCGTCATGTCGCCGTACAACCAGATACCTTTCAGTCAACTATCAGGAAGTGTCAGAGTTTGGGGGGAGAATTTCGCTAAATAGTCTCTACATGAAGGTGACCCAGTTCGAGGTGTTCATATTTGCGCCCTGTAAATTAGAAATCTATCCTGGAGGACTTTCAGCCAGGAATATTGCTACCGTAAGTATTATTGTAAAATTCTATTAAAACTTATGGATTACGGAGGAGGACGAATTTACGCTGATTTTTTATTTGAGTTTCTTGAGAGTTGAGGCTACGCCAAGAAAGTTGCAAGCTGGAAGCTATTTGAAACGTATATTCGAAGCTTACGAAAAAGTATTCGAAATTATGTAGAAACAAACAACTTCATATCCACAATCCAATTTCTTAACAGATTTTCCAATTTTTTTTTTAAGTTATGAAGCTCGAATTGGATCATCCTGTACTGCCACCTGCTCCAGTCAATGCAGAGTTCTCAGTGGCGCTGCAGTTCTCATAATTTTGTATTTTCTTTTCAATCAAATCGAGTAGAAAATGATCGACGAGAACGACATATAAAGGATGATGTTTAGAGGTAGTACTTATTTTGATTTGTTCAAACACCTGAGATTTTATTAAATAGCCATTTATTTGTGCGGGAACACGTTCTGTGATTAATTTTTAAACACAACTTTGGGCATATGCCCACCAAGGCTGGATAAAAGTCAACGCGAGACAAGGTTTTCGACCACTTTTTTAAGTATATGTGGCAGTATGTCCTTAATGATTGTTGTTGGTTTTTAAGTTAAAAATAGCACTTTTATGTGTCTCAAAGAAAATAATCAAAAGGCGTCAAATCACAAAATCTTGAATGCCATTCACAAGTCCATTAGGCAGATTACACAGGGCTGCGAAATTTGATTTGTTTTTTCCCTTCCAATAATTATGTTTTTTTTTTAATATAAATATACAGAGCTGTTCAGAATAACAGGGAAAGGTGTTAGCTGAAGAATTTTTAGGCATTATCCAAAATGTTGTAACCAAATAGCAATATATACTAATATTTAATAATTGACGCTGTCATTTTTAATTCATATTACTAATTTTTTTATTTATTTGTATCGCGGTATTCTTTTTTTGAAAAATAAATTAAAATTTCTTCGAATTTGGTTGTTCAAAATAATAGGGAAATTCATAGTCAACATAAGTTTTTCTTAACATAAAAACTTAACTTAACAACTAGTTGGTTGGGATTATTAGTTAAATTTTTTTTAAGTAAATGCCAGTAGACTAATGTCTGGAATGCCCACCTTTTTAGGACAGCAGTTATTCGATTAGGCATTGAATCAATTCATTTTTGACATTTACTTACAGGAATATTATTCCAGTGGGTTTCAATGGCGGTCCACAACTGATTTTTATTTTGAAAAGTTAGTGTGGATAAGGATTTTTTCAGTTCTGCCCAGAAATTCTCAATGGAGTTGAGAGCGGGGGACTGAGAGGGCCATTGTAGCACTGACACCTGATGTTTTTGCAACCAAGTACTCACCAATTTCGATGTGTTTGGAATCGATGTCATGTTGAAAGTGCCATCTTAACGGTATATTGTCTTCGGCATACGGCAGCATGACATCCTTTAAGATACCACGATAACTCTCCTTGTTCATAATATCCTATATTTGGTAAATGGGTCCAATACCAAACCAAGAAAAGCAGCTCCATACCATGACACTACTGCCCCCATGTTTCACGATTTTTTTAGTAAACCTCCTTCCCCTGATAACGTCGCACATTTCTACCGCTGTCAGAACCAAACAAATTTACATTGTTTCATCGCTCCAGAGAATGTTGTGAAACATGACTTCGGTGTGATTTTTGAAACTAAAAGCGAAATCTTTCCTTGTTTTTATATTCCTCTTACTAAGCAGTGGACCTTTTCGAGCAATTCTTCCGGCCAGATGATTCTGTAACAACCTTCTCCGCACAGTTGGAGCACTGACTACATTATCCAGTTCTGCGGCAATTGTCCTTGATGACATAAAGGGGTTCTTTTTTGCTAGTAGCACAATATGGGAGTCATCGGTTGGAGTAGTGTTTTTTTGGTCTGCCTCTTATTTCTTGTGCTGGGGTTCTTGAAATAGCATTGTAAACAAAATTAATTGACCTTCCCAATGTATTGGCAATAAATTTAATGGTTATTCCTTGATCTCTCAAATTTTGAATAATGCGACTTTCTTCAGCATTGCAATGCCTATTGTGTTCCATTTTAAACCTACATAGATCTTAAAATGTAAAACATGTATAGTTCTAAGTTCTGCGAAAAAAAAATACCTTTTCAATGATTTTTAATAAAGGTATGAACGATGAAACAACGAAACAAACAAAATTCCCTATTTTTATGAACAATTTAAAATAGTTGTTTTTTCAACATAACACCACAGCGTAAATTTCTCGAATGAATAATTGGTCAGAGATGCATCGTAAGAAAAACAACGCAGCTGTGCAAATAACTGCACTAATTAGTTTTCGAAAAAGAGATAAAAAGGGTTCAAAATAAACGAGCAAATTGCTTATCAGCAATTACATACAGCTCGGTATGTTAAATTACTAGGCAGATCAGTATGCGCGGGCTTAACTCCGCTACTGAAAATTTTTGATCGAGCGAGCAAATTTGTTGTTTTATCAACCTTGCTCTCGCTCCGCATGGCACTTTTCTAAACTTTACTTCGTTATTTCTCACTATTTTTCAATCAAACAATTTCATTTGATAATTTTTGGCTCATCTACAGACCTAGATCTATCGAATGACATGCTGCACACATGTGTGGTTATAGCCGATATCTACATTTAGTGCGTACAAGATTAGTCCGAAATCGTTTTCGGACCACTATATTCCCCGTACATGCACGCGCTAGGCCAAAAAATATAAATCTGATTTTTTTTTTAGCACATCGAGATTTTTTTATTATTGATGAAATGCATATTTAAATTTTTTTAAACAATTATCATGAAAATACAAAAATTAATGAATTTAAAATTAAATATTTACTTAAAAAACCAACAGTATCTACATATATATATAATACGCCAGTGAAGCCGCTTCTCCTCCTAAACTAAAAGTCGCACAGGCAAGTGCGATACACCGTTGGAAAGCTTATGGTCTGAAGTGGCCGGATAAGGTTTAAAAATCATTCAAAAGTTAATTTAAACGCGATTTAAACTGGATTTAAGATTCAGCGCGTGATTTAGTAGCAATTAAAATTTCAGAAAAAAAATCAAACTTGCACGTGCAATATTTAGTAACATAATTTTTTTGCCAATTGAGACGCTTTTTCTCTTAAATTAAAAGTCGATCAATCAAATGCAGTGCAACATTAGAAAATGATTGGTTTGTAATGGTTACATAAGAAATAAAATTCAACAAAAAGTTAATTGAAAACGCGATTTAAACTGGATTAAAAATTGTGCGCGTGAAGGTAGCAGTTGAATTATGCCAATAAAATAAAATTCGCACGTGCAGTATTAATGCCTTTGGAATAATTACACAATTCTTTTTTCAATTTTTGCCAATACTTAATTGATGATTTAATTTTATTCGTCACATATCACTGACAACAAACTGATAAAAATAAAATAACTGTTTTTAAATTAAGGTGAGTTGTGAACATCAGAGGCATAACTTACAATTTTATTTGTTATAGAACAACCTAAATGCCTCGAAGAGTGCGTTCGCGTCCTTCAGGTGAAACTTTAAGAGCCACCCGCTCACGTCTACAGCGGAATCGACGTAATTTATTGTCTTCTTTAAATGCTGCCGTATCATTTAGAAGTTTTTCAACTGTAGCTCAACATTACTTAGGTATGTTGACCAAGAAATGTGATGAATGTCAAGCGCTGCATTTTGAAAATGAAATAGATGGCAGTAAAGGTTCATCGTGTTGCCACAAAGGCAAAGTTAAATTGACAAGCTTAAGAACAAGCAATCTGATTGAATCTCTGCTCACTGGTAACGATTCACATAGCAAGAATTATGGGGCAAAGATTCGGTCCTTCAACGCTCTATCGATGATCAGTACAAGCGCTGATGTAGAAACAGCAACAAGCGGACCATTCTACTATAAGATTCATGGCCAGGTTCTTCATCGCTTGGGTTCTTTTGTTCCGGAAGCAAATCAAACAGCAAGATACGCCCAAACATATTATTATGACGTAGAAATAGCTGCTGCTCAGCGCAAGGTTGCTAGTTAGTTTTAAAAAGACTAAATAAATCAAAATGACTTTAAATGAATTCCAAGCATTCTCTTTGGTTTTATTCATGATTTTTTTGAAGTAAGCGTTTTGCATAACTTCCTTATCTCAGGGCCAACAAAAATGCCTTCTTTTACCTTTGCATCCGATAAATGCTTGAATTTATAACATAGGTACTTGAAACAGGGGCCGTCTTTAGGTAGTGGAGGTAGCAGCATTTTTAAGCGATCAACCAGCGCCTCTCTTACAATATTTTTAGTTCCAGCGGTTAATGATGCTCTTTGTGGCCAATTTTTTTTTATCCAAAGCTGTGCTCTATTTCTACTATCCCGTTCACAAAGAAAACAGGTATATCTTGTATACCCTTCTTGTTGACCCATAAGCATATTCAATATCTTTAGATCGCCACATATAGTCCAACCATGATCTGAGTACTTTATTTTTATTAATACAAATTCTAAATTTTCATAATATTCTTTCAAATGAATAGAATAACCGACCGACAAAGAAGCATATTTGTTACCATTATGCAGTAATACTGCTTTAAGACTTCGTTTCGAAGAATCTATAAAAAGTCTCCAATAATTTGGATTGTGTTCCACATTAAACATCTTGAAAAAGCCAGGTACATCACAACAATAAACTAATTTTCCTTCTTGTGCAAAATATGGAAGAAAATCTTTTTCTCTATTTCTGTACCAATAAAAGCTCGTTGTAGGGCTCAGGAAGTTTTTTTTCTTTTAATCTCTTAATTCACATTGAGAAAATATTGTAGTTGAGATTTTCCTTCGTCATACTCATCATCAGAATCTGAAGTACGAGGGTGGTCCGATAAGATAAGGTCCAGTATCGCAAGAGCAACTTACTATCATGAAGTATGTTACATTCTACTAGACGGCTACTGTCGAATTTCAGCCGGATCGGACTCATAGTTTTGTTCTGACCGCGTGTGGAAGCGGGAGTGTCCGCGGATTTTAGAAAAATGGAAAAAGAGCAATATCGGTCAGCGAAATCAAAGAGCGTTTGGATGCTGTGTACGGTGACTCTTCTCCTTCGATGGCGACCATCAAAAATCGGTTTAACGAGTTTCAACGTGGTCGCACGTCGGTTTTTGATGAGCCACATCCAGGTGCCCCGAAAACGGCTACCACGGAGGATAACGTGACAAAAATCCACGATCTCGTATCGGCAGACCGCCGATCGAAGATGCGCGAAATAGCTGTGACAGTAGGCATTGCAAAAGATCGCGTGGGTCATATCCTGCATGAAATTTTGGGCATGAGAAAGCTGTCGGCGCGATGGGTGCCGTGTTTGCTCACTCCATACAACAAGCGCAACCGTGAGACCACTTCAGAGCAGTGTTTGACGCTGTTTAAGCGCAATCCGAAGGAGTTTCTGCGTCGTTTCGTGACAGTCGACGAAACATGGATCCACTGGTACACACCAGAAACCAAGGAACAGTCGAAACAGTGGACTTCACCCGAGACTGCCCCATCGGCCGGACAGGTGATGGCCACCGTTTTCTGGGATTCACAAGGTGTGATCCACATCGACTGCCTGGAGAAGGCTAAACGGTCACAGGGCTGTACTATGCCAAATTATTCGGCCGATTCGACGCCGAATTGAAGAAAATGCGGCCCCACTTGGCGAAGAAAAAAGTGTTCTTCCATCATGATAACGCACCGGCTCCCACCTCCGCCCTCGCCACGGCCAAATTTGTCGAATTGTGCTACGAACTGCTGCCCCATCCACCGTATTCTCTAGATTTGGCCCCGTGCGACTTCTTTTTGTTTCCAAACTTGAAAAAGTCACTCGCCGGGCAGAAATTTCAGTCGAATTAGGAGGTCATCGCCGCTACGGAGGCCTTATCTGCAGACCTCGAGAAATATTTTATTTATGTATTTTTCAGACGGGTTAAAGAAGTTGGAGCATCACTGGGTCAAATGTAGCTAAAAGGAGACTACACATATGTATGTATATTGAAAAATAAATCGCCATATCTTCAAAATTTTTGTTTTTCTTTTGTAGGCTAAGTACTTGTCGGACCACCGTCGTATCTTCTACACTATCTTGAGATAGTGGTGATGATGCTTCGGCAGCACAACATAATTCTTGGTCATCACGATCTTGATATGTAGGTAAAATCACAGAACGAACACTAGGATTCGCCATCTTTTTTTTAGTTTTAGCATTAGAGCCTTTTGTGTTTGTACAGCAAAAGTAACAATCGTCTGTATGATCTTGCGGTTCCATCCAAACCATTGGACTTCTTAAAACAAAAGAATATTTTTCTCCCCATGACCATTTACATACATACATACATATGTATGTAGTTCACGAACACAAATTGAACACATTTTGTGCACATTTTTGATTTCAAAATACCTTTTATACAATTCTTCCATAGATTTAGATATATTTTGTAGTTGTTTCCGTATCACATAACTTCCACATATACAACACAAATTATCTGGAGAATTAACACATTTCCGAGAAGCCTTTTTTTTTTAATTACCAAACAAAAATCACAAAAATATCCTACGGCAGTCGATAAACGAATAACTAATGCGACTAAAGTTAACCCTAAAATACGCCATAATACTTAAAAAAATGAAAAAAGTGATTTTCTCAGAAAATTTACGTGATGGCATTTTTTTATTATTTTTTTTTGTACCTTAGTACCCAATACGTACCCAAATCGCCAATTAGTTTCTTAAAGGGAAAACCATCGCTGGCCTGTGTTATGCATTCATCGAATATTTCCTCCAATACGTTTAGTTGGTAGCTCGAACCACATCTCTACAACATTCATGCTACCCAATTAGGGAAATTGGGAATTATTTGTCATAGCTCCAAAGCGAATGCCGCAGATCGTAAGACGCTACGACTCCAGCAGCTCATAAACCGTCCCAAATTGTACATTTTTCGGTATGTGAAGGTGTTTTCAATGTGCATTTTCTCCTTTTTAAAAGCGATGATGATTAACATACTCATTCAGCCAAAAATGAGCCCCATCGCTGAATACAATTTTTCGATAAAAGAGCAGGTCCAATGTCAGTTAAGTAAAGGCCTATGCACCGAAATTACGACGCAAACCATAATCATTCGGCTCCAATTCTTGTACAAGCTGGATTTTGTAAGCGGTGGATCCTGTAAGAATGATAAAATAAAAATCGAATCGATAAATGTGGATCTCCTTCACAACCCTCCTAAATAGATGTTTAATTCATTCAGTTCGCTGCCAATACATCTTGCAAAAAAATGTGAGGCAAGAACGGTGAACAATTAGCTGAGCATACCCATATGGTCGATTATGTGCTCTATATGTTTCGCTCATAGAACCAAAGTTTTTTGAGGTGAAGGTCGAAAAGATTGGTGTTAGCTTTACGAAGCATTCTGAACATTGGTTCGTGGTAGCCATAATTTGTGCGGTGAGTGTTTATACGGAAAAGGGGCGTGGATCGAAGGTTTCGTGGGTTGGTGTTAAGAGGAATCATGTGCAATAATGAGGGGCTGTCAATGTTACCGCTGAGAAGGTCATGAATAAATAGAATGTCTGCAACATCATGTCGTTCTTTAAGGGGTTAGAGGTTGATTAATTTTAGGCGATCCGTATATGATGGTAAATTAAGGGGGTCGGCCCAGGGAAGGCCACGAAGGGCAAAACGGATAAACCTGCGTTGAATTGCTTCAATACGCGTAGTATTAAGAGGGGGACCAGACTTGGCTAGCATATTCGAGAAGGGGCCTAACGAAAGTGATGTATAATGATTTCGTAGCGTAAGGATTCGAGAATTCTTTGGACCAACGTTTCACGTTTGATAATGTTGTCGATATGGAGGCGAAAATTGAGTTCACGGTCACAAATAACCCCTAGGTCAACCAACAAGTTGACAGGGGGAATGGTTTCATTACGAATAATGTAGGTTCTGGGTGGTGAGGAAGAGCGCTTGCGGGAGTAAGTGATGGTTTGGCATTTACTGACATTGAGCTCGAGATGGTTTTTTCGACACCAAGTAGTGAACCTGTTAAGGTCAATTGGAGAGGCAGGAGTCGACAGGGGAAGATATGTGTTTAAATATTTTCATATCAACAGCATATATGGAGAGCTGAGAGTTCAGAATAACGCAGTCAACATCATTAATGGTTAGAATAAATATCAGTGGGCCGAGATGACTACCTTGCGGGACACCGGAGGTAGCATTAATTGGATCAGAAATAGAAGATCTGAAGATAACGTTATATTGACAGTCTTCAAGATAAGATTTGATCCATGAGATAAAACCAGGAGAGAACCCGAGGGCAGTGAGCTTGAGCAGAATAATTTGGTGAGACATTTTCTCAAAGGCTTTGCTGAAGTCAGTGGCGACAACGTCTACTTCTTTGCCAGCTTCGAGTGCACACAAACATTGTGAAACAAACTCGACTAGATTAGTGGTTGTCGATCGACCTTTTAGGACCCCATGTTGGTTAGGAGAAAATATGGGTTTGCAGTGAATGAATAATGCATCATAAACGATGCTCTCGAAAAGTTTGAGTATGCATGAGAGCTTGGCAATGGAACGATAGTTGGACACATCATTTTTCAGTCCTTTTTTGTGGACTGGAATGATATAAGCATATTTTTAAAGCTTAGGAAAGAGTCCTTGAGGGGTAAAATAAGATGGTTCGCGCACTTTTTTAATACTATGGCAGGCAGGCAGTCGGGACCGGGAGAGTAGTCGTCCTTTAAGTTGCGTATTTTTTCGGCGATTAGGTCGGGAGTTATGTTCAGTGAAACAAGAGACGTCTGGCAGTCTTTCAAATATCGAAAATAGTCGTGATCGGGTTGAAGATCCCGGTCAGTGAATGATTGGCTGAAGAAATGAGCAAAGAAATTGGCGATTACATCGGGTTCGTTGGAAGAGTTATTGAGAAAGTTAAATGCAGCGGGGTAGCTATCGGTTTTTCTTTTTGTGTTAATGAAGTGGAAGAAACACTTGGGGTCAGAAATAAGGGAGGATTGCATTCTGTTCAGGTATCGGAGGTAGAGTAATTCACATAGCAGTGCAAATTTAGTGTAGGACTGCATGTAATTAGAAAGGTCAGATGCAGAGGAGGTTCTAAGATAGGCGTGCCAATTTTTGTTTCTTTTATTGCGCAAAGAGCGTAGTTTCTGAAGTGTAGTTCTTTTTTGGTGAGTATGGCACTGAAATAATGAAGCAGCTGAGGATTTGGTGTAGAATAGCGTATGGGTTTCGTTTAAGGATATGTGTGAATCGAATGTGGAGGAAGTTAAAATTAACATTGTTGATCTGATTATTTAGTTTCCCGAAGTCAGCTTTCCGGAAATTGAAACAGTACGTATTTTCGGAGGGAAGAATAGTGAATTGGGTCTCGAGTGAAAGAGTTACCGATAGAGGTGGATGAAGGGGGTCTAGAGTAGACAGAAAATGCTTGCTCGGGGTAACAACGCAGTTTACGGCATCAGATGAGAAAATCAAGTCAAGTTGTCTGTCCATGTTATTTATGATGTTACTGAGTTGCAGAATGCCGGAGTTAGAGAAATGATCCGTGAAAAGGATTTTTTTTACCTGAGGAGGGGTTAGCGGCGATATAGTGGGTCTTATCATCGGATTGAACCCATTTCAGGTGTGGGAGATTGAAATCGCCACAGATGATGATGATGTTCGGTGATATCAAATATGGAGTCGACGAGATCAACGGCGAGTTGGTAGCAATGTGTGGGCTGTGAGGGTCTTAAGTAACAGCCGGCAAGATAAAGTTTCTGTTTACGGAGACTTATTGAGGCACTAGTGAAGTTGAAGTCAGCGGTATTCGACGATTTGAAGGGCAAGGGATTATAGTGGCTGACGATTGCCAAGAGAACTCCAGACCATCCGGATCGGCAGAGTGGTCGCGTCCATCGGCCCGAAACAGATTGAAATCTGATGTGAATAACTCGTTGTCTCCAATGCTGGATCATAAATTCGTTTCCGTTAAGGCAAATATATCGTAGGGTAGGTTTTGGGAGTTAAGGAGTACTGCGGAGGTTTTGGTGCGTAACCCTCTGACGTTCTGATAGTAAGAAATATTTGATGGGTGGGAGATGAAGTGGTGTTTAGGTTAGGATTTAAAATAGTTTTTGAGATTAGAGCGGGTACTTTGCAAATGTGCGATGCGCTTTGAACTGACATGGGCGGCGAATGTGGAGAGGTTATTATTTACATCAATGGGAGAGATATTAAGGCTTTCGTGAAATCGGATAAAGGTCTTTTTTAACGCGTGCGGGTCTGTGTGTAAGCCTTCTTGGTGGATTGAAACTAGGATGTTGGTTTTAGTTTTGCCGTCGATACAAATGGGGTCAGGTTTGTCGTGGAGGTAGGCCAAATAGAGAGGGAAGGTCGAGTTGTGAGAAGCTGAAGAGGTGGAGGGGCTGGAGCGGGTGATGTAAGAAGCTAAGGAGGTGGAGGGAGTTGGGTTCAGAGTGTGAAAGTGTATAAAGTTTGGGTACTGAGGATACGTGCGGCTGTTACGAGAAGCATGGGTGTTGGGATTGGGTATTGAATTAACAATATTCTATGAGGGGGATGAGGGTCGGTAGCCGGGTGCAAGGTTAAAGGATACGCGGTTATGGGTACGTGCTCTGTTAGGAGTATTATTAGGTGAAGGGATGTTGAGGGTAGTTGTTGATTTGGGAGCTATTGAGAGACGAAGAGGTCGGGAGGAATTGGGGAATATTCCAGTCCTTAATTCCCAGTTAGTTCCTAGATTGCGAGGGGGTTGAGAAAGTTCTGGAACCGCTAGTCACTTCCAACTCAATCCTGGAAAGTGCCTCGCTATCATCGATATAATGTGTGGGCAATTGTATAAGATTATTCATCAAAAGGTGTCATCTTGAATCAGTAGAAAAAAACGCAACATTTTTATGAAAAATGGTGATCATTTTATTCCAATCCAAAATAAAAGCCCGAGGATTAGTAAAAATATATTATGTGCCAAATGTCCGCTTCGGATTCATCTAGAAATAGTTATTCTTTGGATAATAAGGTTGTTTTTCGAGAATAACGGGCTGATTGAATGGAAATTAACGTCGACTTTATCCTAAAATATATATTCCTCAAGGAAAAATCTTTGAAGTTTCCATTTTCATTTCCATGTGTCAGTTGGATTCCGTTCTAGAAATGGACAAACTCGGATTTTAAATCTCAGCTACGGCAGCAATATTTTCAGGTGTCCTTGCCCCACCAACGCGCTCTGGATTCATTACATCACTAACCTGTCCGAAGGGTTCAAATTTAATTTATACCAGAAAATGGTCGATAATGAGCATTAGTTGAACGAACTTTACCTTTCTTCAATATTTTCACCATCTTAAGCATTTGTTTACAAAAACAAATTAGAGCCATCACAGAGATAGTCATAATATGATGAGAGTTCACCAATGGCGCTAATTTTAAAATAATGCGAAATGATGCGACATTCAGGATCCACATTCGTCAATAATTGACCCTTTTAATGGTATCTTGCTTGTAAAGTATACTCGGATTTTTTTTTTTTCACTGAATATGTTTTCATCTGACTGCTTTACTGTTCATGTCACTTTTTAATGACATTTAGCCTGCTTCATCTCCTTAATGATTGCATTACACTCAAATATACAAGTGTATAGCTCAATTTAATCAGCTCGCAGCTGGAAAGCCTATTCTAAGTGCTGACTTGGAACACTAAATTCATATTACAATAGAACTACTAGACAAGAAGACCGGTGAGTAATCCGATAGCAGCCCGTTTGCCGTGGTTGTGAGAACCGTGATGACTCATTGTCCAATTATCAAAAATTAAAAATTGAAAAAGTGAAAATCAACTCAAAGTACGTATAATAGCTGTAGGCGCCGCTGTTAAGTTGTTTGTGAATCCCACCACTGCTACCCTAATGACCGCTTTATGAATTACCAGAAGCTCGAAGGCACTAGGCAGAAGAAAGGCGCTTACGACTTGCATGCTTACATAATTGCAATAAATATGTTAATCAGCATTGCTTAAGGTGAAGGGTCTTGGCAGCGGGAAAATGCTTATACTTCGACGAACATTGATTTAAAAACTGTATAATCCCATTATACATAGCTCGAAAAGTTTTGTTTACTTGATCGTAATCACATAATGACATATCGACGCTGCTATAGGCTGGAACTGTTTTAATGACTATCCAACAAGTTTTTGTTTTTTCTTTAACTGTTCGTACGTTTCGCGCAACAGAATGTAGTCAAGTCGATTTGGGAATGATGCGAAGTGAGTCTGTACCATTTTTAGAACAAGGTCATCGACACAATACCAGAAATATGCCCACCAGCTCCGATTCTTAGTCACAGTTTTTGAGTGTAGGATGAAAAATTAATAGAAAAAAAAGAACTAAAACAGTCGCTTCCTCATTGAGCAGATATGGCACGATACACCAAACCGCAAGTCAAGTATGCTAATCGAATTGACCAAGGTGGCTTCAAAAATAGTTTTCAAATCGTTCATTTCAAATGAGATGCTTTTTTGTTTAATTTTCCGTTTATGTGAATTATTTATCCCAGACGTTGGGTAAAGTCGAAATACCCGATCAGTAAGCTGTGAAATTAATTTTTTTTGTTTTTTTGGTTCAATCATTTCGTAGTGAATATGTCATTTTATGTGACTGGTTATCTACTGATGAAATCGAAAAATTAATTAACTTGACGGAGGCCCTTCGCGTAAAACTTTATTGATAATCCCCTTGATTTTTGTTGAAATGAAAATCTCAGCACGGTCATTAGGAAACCACGAATATCTGAATAAATTATTGAGACATTTCACACAATCGCTTCCTCGAACGTATCCACACCGCGGACTAGCGTGACACAACCGAATAGAAATAAATAATCGAATTTATGTTAAAGATAAATCGATTTATTGTACTGTCGAAGAAATAAATATTTTTTTATATGTATTTACAGGTAATTATAGCACTTGCAACAATCTAACAGGTAATCACAGTTCACACACACCACATTCACTTCTTGTAGGACTCGCCGGCCTCGTAGGACGTTATCGGAAGGAGTTTCGACTGCGGGAGGTGGGTTTTCAAAGGCAGTGGCTTGAAATTAATCGGAACCGTGCCAAATTGAAACGGCAGTTGGATGTTGTAGGAAGTCGGTGGCATTACCCGATAGGGTTTTTGTGAGAGATCTCTGATAGACTTAGGTAGTAGCATTTGCGGCGAAAGGATGTTTCGATTCTGCTGATGGTGAAAGTCCTGATTGATTGTGTGAAATCGTGCATTTTGATGAGGTAGTGAATTCGGGTGCTGATAGGTCATCACTCGAAAACTGTTCGAATTTCTCGGATCTTCGAATGGTAGTTTCTGGAAGATGAAGTACGTCGCTCTTTCGTATGAGCGCGGTGAAATATGGTTTAAATGTTGATTGAATTTCACGTTTTGAATCAACTGTCTATGATCCAGTGGAATTTCGTTGTTGCACCGACTATAATCCGAGTGTAATCCAAAATTTGGTTCAGCTCGTTCTGGAAAACCCGTGTAATCCGAGTGCGTCTGCCTGGTATCCTGAGTGGCAGGGATGTTGACATAATAAGCCATTGGTGATTGTACTATAGGCTTGAAATGCTTGAAATCCACTGGAATAGCCGGTTTGTCGTATGTATATCCATTTTTGACGGCATGCGAAGAAATCGCTGTCCCAACCAACAGCACGAGTATCTATAGAAACCCCGAACTGATCACATATGGTTGTTTTAGCAAAATATCCTCCAAAAAAATAACCGTACCTTCGTCCACATGCTAGTTCCGGCTCGCTTCACCTGATCCACCTTTACCAACGAAATAATCCCCCTCGAAATCACTATTAAGTCTTTATACTTCAATCCCCTCTCCGATGGGCTTCTGTCGTAGAGTGGCCTCTTCTTTCGCCACTCTCACTTTCTAATGGCTATCAATTACTAACGAAACTCGACATCGCATCATTTGTGAATGCTCAGATTAGGTCTTCGTCGTATTATTGTATTTTTTCTCCATCTTTCGCATCTCCGAAAGCAGAGATGACATTCGATTAGAGAGCCAACACAATCGGTGCTATGCCCCTCGGAGCACTTTTATGTTAAATAACATGGTCACTCACGATTGGTGGGAGCCTGAGAGTTCGCTGCGGACGCGGTCAGATGACGACACTGATATGAGGATTGACCGATTGCATAAGTATGAGAGAAGTATATCTGATGGAATGATAAAATTTTAATTTTGATTAATGAACTGGTTTAGATTGTGGTGAATTTGGTAGGTATACGTACACAGTTTGGGACCATGCAATTATGATTGATTGATTCGGTGCTCGTTTTCACGGATGTCCGACAGTAATTTTCGTATCAGCAACAGTAGATCTCAACAATAGTTCGCTCTTAATATTTACCAAGATGTTGTGAAGCCTAGAGTCAATACCTCTCTGAGTGGTCTTGCACTGGAAAGATGCGATTGCTTCTTGGAGTGTGATTGAGTCAATCAGCTGAAGCACGTTATATGCCTCTCGGAGCTTTGACTCGGGATTAATCATTAGGAAGATATTAGGAAGATATTAATTAAAAGGCTTGTAGTTGTCGGAAATTGGTCTTAATAGGGCCAGAGCGCATTAGGGCGTGAAAGTATGCCGTTTTATTTCGAAGAGTTAAATAATTTCTTATATTTTTAGTGGGGATATCAATTTTTGTTTTATTGCTCTCAAAAAAGGGAAAAAGGGAACAGCGCTAAGAAGGCGTTACTTATCTAGTAGCAATGGGTACTGTATTAATCACAAGCTACGAGTTTGGTAATGAAGACCTCTGCAATGGTATGGAGGCGTTCCTAATTAGTTTTATGCACTAACGAAATTAGGATTGTATACTTTTATGACCGACATAAAATAGGCTATAAAATGGAATTGTTTGCCAAAACAGGCTGTTTATTTGGGATTATCTTAAGTTTCCAAAGTTTTATTATCGGAACTTAAACTTAAATAGAGATTTAAGTTTCATCAATTTGATAGTACATATATTGTTTTATGAGTCTTTTCATTGACAAGAGCAGGTGCTAATATTATCGTAGGTAGGGTCTTGGGTGACAGAGTGTTCATGTAGGTGATATACAAAATGTAAAAAATTACGATGGCATCTAAAACTTACATTTTTATCGTGATGAAATTCACGAATGAACAATGATGATTTAAAAATGATCAAATACTACTACCGAATTTCTGAATGAAAGGTAGCAACTTTGAGAGCACTTCTACTTATATTCCGAAACAGACGAATCACACGTGTTATAATGGATAATTCGAGTACTAGATGGCATCGAAACTAACGACGAAATAGGACAAGTTGCGGTCAACAATGAAAAGTGTTGTTTTTTCTTTTTTTATAATTCGTGCAGGTTCAAGAGTGTACACTATTTTGGTGTTTGTCACACAACCTGTGCAGATGGTTTGTGTCGAAGGTGTTCGTTCACTACTCTCCGGGGGTGGGTGTCCTAGATAGGATTTGAGAGATTCCACTGATTTTGCGTTGGTTGTAGTACAGTGCAGTGTACAGTAACTCTTTTTGTTTCCATTACATTAAGGTGTTGTTTTGGAAATGCACACACAGAGTGCGAATTTTGAAGTGATCTTATGCTGCGAGTGTTGTGCTTTCATCAGCACCTCTCACTCACAATTGATGTTGTTGCACATTTTTTCGGTATAGGAATTGTTCTTGACTATGGACGGACTTGAACTACATATCTTCGGGTCAACAGTCGGTGATGATTACATTTGCACCACGACCACCACGGCCAAAGCTCCTAAAGGTAAGTCTTAGTTCAAAGATGAATGCGAGGAAAAAATAAAAGCCCTAAGATTCTAAGACTTCAAGCTTTTCATATTGGTTTCAGGACAAACGTCCCTGCTCTTCGGCCATAGAACTGGAACGGCAGCGTATGTTAAGCACATTGAATTCCGACCTTGACAGCATAATCAATGCCTTCCTTCAATATGTCTTCCTTGTCACTGTTTTATCGCTATTTTAACAACCGTTGCTCACCCCCAAGAACTCACCCGCAATACTCGTCTTGCCAGGAATGCTCATCAGCTTACCCTCAAGCTTTCACCCGCACAACACGATTATGGAATGCTCTTCCCAGCCCAATATTTCCTACTCACTACAATTCACAGGCACTTAGGACCAATCTGCACATTATATATGCGCCAATTATAAAAAAACAAAAAGCCTTCGATAATAGCGAAGAGATCACGCGTACAAACTATCAAACCATACGAAAGCAAGTCAGCCATATCCTTCTAAAAAACTACAAAGTTTACTAAAATTCAGGAAGAATGTACGGCTAAAAAAGCGAGAGTGGTACGAAATGATACCAGGCTAGCTCGGGATTTATCTGCAATAATCGTTTCGGACGAAAGAGTTGCAGCTAAATGGAGGAGATATTTCGATAAGCTGTTGAATGTACGTGGAGAGCAAGCAGCAATGGAAAATAATGTTATCCACACATCAGAGGTTCAGGTAGAACTGCCAAGCAATGAGAAAGTAAGAGAAGCAATCCATAGGCCTAAGAATAACAAGCCCGTAGGAATTGACCTAATACCATCGCAATTAATAAAATATGCAGGAAAAAAATTACTGAGAAATTATATGGGCTCGACACAACTATATGGAACAATGAAACTATCCCCGAGGAATGGAAAAAAACTCACTCATCATTCCCATATTTAGAAAGGGTGAGCACAATGCAACAATTACCGAGGAATACCTCTGCTACCAAGCTGTTACAAGGTGCTATCAAATATTTCCTTAAACAGACTGACATCCTACGCAAAAGAAATAATTGTAGACTATAAATGTGACTTTAGGAGGAATCGCTCGACGAGTGAAAAGATCCTCACTATACGATAGCTTTTAAAGGGTATTTTTTTAGAGGTATACAAATTCAATATGAAATAAAACACTTAAAGCTAATGTTAATGTCTATAATATTAACTTTATTTAATACACAACCCTATGCCATTAGTAGCTAGGCATTATTTCGCGTATATGCGTTCCACTGTTAAATCGAATTTAGTGCAATCCTGTAGTCCAATTTTCGACAACTTTATCGAGCATTTGGAGCCGTATATCAGCAAAAGCGCGTATATGTTATGTTAACTTCCAAATCATCTAGCGTCTCTGGCTTATAGGCATCGGCTTCACATACTCCTAAAAAAAGTAATCTAAAGATGTCACAGGATCGTGGAGGCCAGTGCACAGGTCCATTACACAAAATTATGCGCTCAGCAAATGTTTTTCCGCAAAAAAATGATGGTGTCACGCGCCATATGAGATGTTGCGCCATCGTATTGAAATCAAAGCTCTCTCACATTAATGCCTCTCAACTGAGGAATGAAGAAGTCAGAAATCATGTTTCCATAGCGCTTTCCGTGGACGGTAACATTCTGGCTGGCATAGTCCTTAAAAAAAAATATGGACCGATGATCCCACAAGCCCATAAAGCACACCAAACAGTGAGTTGTAATGGTTGAAATGGCGCATCGACAAAGGCTTTTGGGTTTTCTCTACTCCAAATTCGGCAATTTTACTTGTTAACATATTCATTTAACGGAAAATGGGCCTCATCGGAGAACAAAATTTTGCATTGAAAGTGAGGGTCAAGCTGAATCATGTTTTCGGCCTATTCACGACGTTTGTAATGGTCACGCGGTTTCAACTCTTGCCCAAGTTGGATCTTATTAGCTTTTAAGCTTATTCTACAATATGATACTACGAGGGTGGTCCGATAAGTACTACAAAAGAAAAACAATCATTTTGGAGAAATGGCGATTTATTTTTTAATATAGTCTCCTTTTAGCTCGATACACTTGACCCAGCGATTTAACATCTTTAACCCGTCTGAAAAATACGTTTTCTCGAGGTCTGCAAATTAGGCCTCCGTGGCTGCGATGACCTGCTCATTCGGCTGAAATTTCTGCGCGGTGAGTGACTTTTTCAAGTTTGGAAACAAAAAGAAGTCGCACAGCGTTATCATGGTGGAA
Organism: Merodon equestris; assembly: GCA_958301585.1. NCBI lineage: Eukaryota > Metazoa > Arthropoda > Insecta > Diptera > Syrphidae > Merodon > Merodon equestris. The sequence goes on from OY284414.1 coordinate 95,015,670, forward strand.
GAGCACTTTTTCCTTTGCCAAGTGGGTACGTTTTTTCTTCAATTTGGCGTCGAATCAACCCAATAATTTGGCATAGTATAGTCCTGTGGCTGTTTTGCCCTTCTCCAGGTAGTCGATGTGGATCACACCTTGTGAATCCCAGAAAACGGTGGCCATCACCTGTCCGGCCGATGGGACAGTCTTCGCCTTCTTCGGAGCACGTTCGCCGGGTGAAGTCCACTGTTACGACTGTTCCTTGGTCTCTGTGTGTACCAGTGGATCCATGTTTCGTGGACTGTCACGAAACGACGCAGAAACTCCTTCAGATTGCGCTTAAACAGCGTCAAACACTGCTCTGAAGTGGTCTCACGGTTGCGCTTGTTGTCCGGAGTGAGCAAACGCGGCACCTATCGCGCCGACAGCTTTCTCATGCCCAAAATTTCATGCAGGATATGACCCACGCGATCTTTTGAAATGCCTACTGTCTTAGCTATCTCGCGCACCTTCAATCGGCGGTCACGTTATCCTCCGTGGTTGCCGTTTTCGGGGCACCTGGACGTGGCGCATCAAAAACCGACGTGCGACCACGTTGAAACTCGTTAAACCAATTTTTGATGGTCGCCATTGAAGGAGAAGAGTCACCGTAGACAGCATCCAAACGCTCTTTGATTTCGCTGCGCGATTTCCGTACCAAAAACAAGAATCGAATCACCGACCGATATTGCTCTTTTCCCATTTTTCTAAAATCGGCGGACACTCCCGCTTCCACACGCGGTCAAAACAAAACTACGAGTCCGATCCGACAGTAGCCGTCTACTAGAATGTACTACACGATAGTAAGTTGCTCGTGCGATACTGGCGCCATCTGGCGGTGAGGCTAAGTACTTTCGGACTTACCTCGTATACCACCCACCGTAGGACCAACCTCGTATATTCAAATGCAATATTGTTATATCCTTATTAAAAAACTCCATATAAATTCTGATAATTAAAGGTCATACTAACTTTAAGCAGTTACATTTGTCTAATCAATATGATTTTTACTCATTATTCTTTGCAATTTTATCGTGATGACATTTACGCTTCAACAATATTAGAAATTTAGATCTAAAATCATTCCAACATATGCACCATATTACATCCTACATGATCGACAATCTGCTATTCGCCGTACTGTTGACCGTTTTCGCACAATGTGATCTTTGCAGGGTACGATAACACTAAGCCGTATACGAAGAGTGCCTACTGATGAGAATATTGCATAAATATTGAATGAACATTGCAGTGTTGAAGAAGAGCCAAACAAGGGTTTGGTATTTGTCCGACCACTATACGAAAAATGTTGCGCAAAGATCCTGATTTAAATGCTTACAAGATCCAGCTCGTGCAAGAATTTCAGTAGCGATTTTATCGAAAACTGTATTTTGGAATGAGGCTCATTTGTGGCTCAATGGGTATGGCAATAAGCAAAATTGTCACCTTTGGGCGAAGATATTTTACATGAGTTTATCAAAACACCATTAAGTCTCAAAAATGCACTGGTGGAGTCATTGGAACATGCTATTTCCAACAATGAAATTATTAGCGTGTTACGATCAATGATATTTGCTAAGTAGCTATGATAAATTACTGTTTCCTTCTCCAGTCATGCTACTTGATTGTGGCAGAAATGTAGTTCGATCTACGTGGCATTCAGCGAACGAACCAATCAACTTATTAGAGGAAACATTGGATAAACGCCATTATAGAAATGAAATTTGGAGTCTTGGGGTATATCGCAAGTCGCATGTCTATGCTGCCAAATCAACAATAGTCGAAGCATTGTTCCAATACCTATCGCCATCTTTCTGGCAGTAGCATGATATCACGCTCGTATTGTAGAATGTTTGTTCTTTGCTCGAAAAAAAAACTGATAGTGATTTTTGATCTCCTTATTTGAAGTAAAAGTCTTACCGTTTAAAATTTTAAAGACCGTAAAGACCAAAGAACCCACAACGAGAAGGTAGCAGATCTGCAGAAAATGCTGTCAAGGATTTGGCGAGTTAACAAACTTGTATGAGGTTTTGTTTTATTTTGGTAGAATACCTTTTCAGTTGATCAAATCTGACCTCTTCTGGTTAAACGAATCATTCAATTTATCGAGCTGGTGAGATGATAGAAGCTCAAAAATAATTATTCAAATTTTTTTGATGAATCGGCTTTTGAAGTGCTTTGGGCCGGATCATATATTTTACTTGTGCGGTTAACCTTGTTTTAGACAACATATTTCTTCTGGTAATGAACTTCAAAAATGGGTCATTTTCTTGACGTTTCAAGACATCATGAATTATCGAATTCGATAAATTTAACCTCTCAGCGATCTCATGAGCTCTTTTCCCCAGTTTACATAAATTAATATCTTTATTGCGTCTTCATCAGTTTTAACAGGCCTTGGAGAAAATTGACGGATCGAAATTTCACCTTTTTGGTAGTAAAAAATTAAAATTTGCAAAAATGCTGTTTTTACTATCCATATTTGATCGGAAACTGCTGGGTAATATTAATTGAACTTTTCCAAAAAACAAACCTTATTATATCAGTTGTCAAAACTTATTTATAATGATTATCCGGCTGAAGTCTGAAAGTGGCTATAAATAAATAATAAAATTAAGTCCTCTGTTGGGAAATAAAGAATTTACCTTTTGAATAACCTTATGTATCGACAGGTAAAACCTTGGGATAATCAAGGGTTTCGAAGTTGCAAGCTGCAAAAAAAAATAAATTTTTGGACTAAAGGGAAATTAAGTAGCAGAATCCTCCTCCCAATTCCCTATGAATCCAGAAGAAGCATGGGTCTTATGAAAAGCCAGTAAGCCCGGTTTCAATCAAGAAAACTTGGTGTTTGGCAGGCCTAGATTTTACCTAGATTTTTTTCTCTAATTACTATCCTTGTTGCTACGAAAGAACGTTTTATATGACATGTCGAGATACGCCATCCAGGCTTGCATTGGCCGTTGTTTCTTAAATATATAGTCATAATGAATGTAGTACATAGTGTCTGATTAACCATGTATTTCTCCAATCTCTAGCCTCAATAGTTTATATATACGCCGGCCTTGGTGTTTTTTTGGCAGTTTGTTAAGACGAGCTAGGATCATTGTAGGTTAAGATTCCTTTATTACAGGCGTCTGTGCCTTATTTTTATTGGTAGGCAATTTTGCTCTTGTGAGAATGTTTGACCATTCATCTTGGCAGGATGGTGTTATTCCTGCGGTGTAGGAATTATTAAGGGCGCCTTAAAAACCTAGGAAGGGTACCTCCTGATAAAAGACAGTCTTCTAAACTATGTGCATTATCCCGTGGCTATCTCAGTGAATTAATTTATGAGATAAGCATGTTAAGCTGCGGATAGAGGACTAACATCCAGGACGCTCTAAATGTGAGTTTCCATACCAGATCCCATGGCAACGTAATGTGTCTGAAATTTTTCACAGATACCAGATTTTACTTAGGCTTTACGCTTCGCGTGCCAGATCTAAAGCAATAGAGAGACAATATAAAACCTGAAATGGAATCCAAGAGGATACTTATAAAAAAAATCTTTTTTTTATGTAATTTTTATTAAAGAAAAAATGTTTATTTTATGTATATACAGACGTATTAGTGAAATATTAGGCTTTTTTTAATCAGCCTTTTACCAAGATGACAAAGGAGAAATATTATGTCCGAGTCCTGCATAAGTACTATGGCCAGACAAAGGAACAGCATGTGCACCCAGAGGGCTGCTATACTCTCCAATATGAGTCCTGTAGCGGGTTAATGGAAAGTCGCTATATCCTCCGATCGAATGTCCCAGAAACGGTGAAGAATATGATGATATCCCTTGGAAGGATGGTGCAGCGACTGTTAGCGGGGAATGAGCTGAGAATTTAGCAGCGTAGCTTGCGGAAATAGGAGCAGAATATTGCTCTGCATAGGCAGCAGGAAATTGCGAAGTGGCATAGGATCTCACATATGGAGCGGGAATTATAGGTGTAGAATATGCTGCCAGCTTGTTGTACGGAGACCCGGCGGCATATGCGTAGTCAGCTGACGTGCCAACAGAATCTCCATAAAAGTGGCCCGCTATCGAAACTTGAATTGAGGCCAAAGCAATAAGTGTAATCTAAAAGAATAACTATTAGTGAGTTGATCTACATATATTTTAAGAGGCCGACTTACATACGAGAATCGAAACATGTCGCCGGGATTGTTTTTGCTACTGGCTTGCTGATGTTTTGCGGAAGAGTGTGCCATCGCCAAAGTCTTCCTTCGCTTTTATAGAAAAAGGAATTTGCACTTTCTACGCACTAAGCGCCTCCCCAACTCATCAAACACGATTATCAATCAGCATTTCGAAGGTATCGATCGAAAGGTAGTGCAATCACTATCGATTTTATTATGCGCAGTGCAAGCCTTTCGAGGAACCCGAACATGCGTAGTGGTCACGTTTTTGGCACCGATAGTGTGGTGCAGCACGAACAAAACACGAAAAAAACACAACTTGTCCGATACCACTCGCCAACTGCCACCGTTGCACGAGAATCACGGTTCGGTGAATGAAACACTATATGAAACACTCGGACCATTTCCTGTCATTCAAAGCTGTTACAAAAAACGACTTTAAACGTAATTGAGTTCGACATCGATTGTACGCGGAGTAGAATGCAGTAAAAGTTGCTGAACTCAGAGGTCGTGGAAGCGGCTTGTTTTTATTATGTCACCGTCTATTGATCTTGCATTCGATTTGATTGAAACTTTGTGTGAATGAGTACATGAGTGCTTGGCTAATACTTATCTACTATAGGTGTTTCTATGCCTCGATTTTTATCCGACTTCATCCGCTCAGATAGAAACACGAACGCACGTTTCGCCAAATACGTCATTTCCAAGCCCTACAGATACGTAATGTTTGCTTATATTTATGTCGCCTTGAGCCTATCTTTTGCCTAATTGCCATACGTTTAATATTCACTTAGCCCAATCCACTCCCGAAGACGTGACCATGGCAAACAGAAAACCCGTAAATCACCAATCGATTGATCAACTAAAATCAGCAGTCACGTGTTAGTCCAAGGAAAAGGAAAGTGCCAGCGTAGAAGCCGGCTCCCGTAACAGAAGCATGCGTCATAAACAAAATAGAACATTGTCTGCTGACTTTACATCCTAATCAGGAATGTAATTTATATTCTAATTCGATTATGTCAGTGCATTATGATAATTAGAAAGGCGGTGGATATAAGGACAACTGGTGGTAGTCAGCATCGAGTAATAATGGTTTCGGATAAGAAAGTGATATCCGATCTCTGACCAGTTGCGCTGGAACATTAGGAGTCCATTGCGTCTGCTGTTGCTTGAACGGAAAGAGTGATTCAATTGGAAAATCAGCCGATTGGACCACTTCGCTTTCTTCGGCGTTCCCCTGATTAAACGCGGAAATGTAGCCGCTCTGCATGCTGTTGCTGGTGAGTGGCCACATTGCTGAAGACAATCTCTGGTTGAGTGGTGTCGGATATCGAAATGGTCTTGCTGTTTTTTTAGAGTAATCATATCCACCAAAGGAGGGCACATTACCTGCTCGAGAAAAGATAATTGAGATGAGTGCCAGCAAGCAGGTCTAAAAGACATAACGAAGAGAGGTCAAATAAACACTTGAAATGAAATGTAAATATTACCTTCAGGATGGGCATATTCGTTGGCCAGGTTTGTCCCCAGGTACCACTACTTGTTAAAGGGATAATCGAAGATTAAGTGTGCCTTTTTCATCCACCTCGTTCACTTTTATAACCAAATTTCCTCGAAATTAAGGACCCAAACATGTACATATCTCCCCACTGAATCTCCGTATCATATCTCATCTTTCAAGCCGTTATATATCCTTGCATAAGAAGTCGAACTGACAGGCGGAACATTGACAAGTTTTAAGGTGAGGTGCTTCTGAGTTGCCGGCGAAGTGGCACAGATCCTCTGTTATGCTGATGGTGGTTTCAGGTATCATCTTGGTACTTAAGTAAGTCAATATTAAGTTCAATGTGAATTTAATAAATCGTGTTTTCTATGGGATGAGGTCTGAGAGCCCTCGAAGGGAGTGGCGATATCGTAATGATAAGGAACTTAATTGCTCAATTTACGTACATATGTATAAGCCGCGTATTCGATTTGATTCAAGCAGAGGGAGAGCAATGAAAGAGCAGGATTAGGATGTAGTAAATGAAGTAATGAAGCTATTGTTTCAGCAATCGAGTGACATGTGATGCCATGCTGCTGAAAGTTAACAGCCAATTTGAGGCAAAAATATGTTCTTGGTCCACCAAACTTTCAACTTTGCATTTGATAGCCTCAAACGTTAAAACCTATTGTACTTAATCAAAAATGTATATTTACTTGATGGCTTAATTTGCTCACAAGAAATGTTTCACGAACATACGAATATACGAAGTTTGTTAAAAAAATAAGGTGACTTTCTCGAAAAATATTTATTTATTCATCAATATCTATTTTATCTCTTATCTATTTTAATCCCCCTCGCCAGCGCTTTTTTCAATCCTCGAAGTACTCCTGATATATGCTTTTTATTAGAGTCTTGACCAGTGATGCGGTCTTTAGCGCCTCAGTCGTGTCAAATCTCCGTCCTTTCATGCATCTTTTCGATTTAGGGAAGAGAAAAAGTCGATAAATACGGCGGCCGAGGCATAATTCCAGTATGAATCTTTTTCCCACATATCACGTATCACAATGGTGCATAACTTCAAGGTTATATTCCCTATTGACCGCAAGACCTACCAGCGAGAAATCATGACGAAGGGGAGAGTACGATAACTTCGGCGCCTTAAATTGCTAACGGTTTGTAGAGGGGTCCAAAACAAGCATTTTTTTACTATGAGAGGGGGGTCTATCTCGCCCCGTTTAGGAGGTAGAGACAATTTTAGGAAAAAAAAGACTAAAAATGAAAAAAAAAAACAAAGAGCAACACTTACAATGAAGTACTATAATGGTTTCGAAAGCCAGAAACTTGTTCTTTAATCTGCAATTTAAGTTAAATTATTTGTATAATTAGTTTTTGAAAAATTCGCATGCAAACTCAAAAATTTGATTAAAAAATTGGAAAAAAAAGTTTAGACCTTTTCTTATTAAATTATGAATAGAAGTGCTAAATTGGCTTTTTGTGGTCAATGCTCATATCAATTATGAATTGAACACAACAAACCGAATGGTTTTACGTTTTCTAGTTTAGAAAATCGAAAATTACTAAAATTACTTTTTTATGGGATTTTTTGTTTTCTGGTATTTACGGTGATAATACGTATGGGGGGTATGCTGCTTCCCCACCTCCTTCCTTCTTCTCCCTTCCCCCATTAACCTTATATATTCCGTATTTTGCTATACAAAAATAGCCATAAATTTGAGGAATTATTTTATAGTTGAACTTGGCTTGCATCGCGAGTTAAGGAATTTAAACTCTCTTTTTGCATGTGGCAGGTCTCGCTCTCACAACTTCGTTGCTCCCCAAACAAACGTTTCACTTTTGTACCGTTGTTGTTTTTACTTACACATATTGAAATTTACAAAGGTCATTTTATGTCCAACCTTAGTGCGAATCGAGTGATGTTTTTCTGATTAAGTGATGGCGGCTAAGCATCCTCTAATCCATCCAAAATTACAAAACTTCTCAATATTTTGTTCGCTCGCGGATTGGTGTTGACCAATAAACAAAGCATTGCGTTTTTAGAAGAAATTGGTATAATTCCTTCTAAAATTTCAACTTCCCCACTGTGTTGTTACTTACCGATGAAGGTGGAAACATTGAGTTCGGTTGGATGTGGCGGTGCTCAACAAAAAGCTCTAAAAAAAAAGGTGTCAAAAGTTGTAGGAATACAATCAACCCATATATCGGCACATTCTTCCATGGGCCTTAATGTCGGTTAGAGATTCGCTAGGTGCTTTCGATAATTATCTCTTTTGTCATCAAAATGCCTGAGAACACGGATTTCCAGGTAAATTAATTAAATCTTAACCTACATTTTTTTTTTCAATATTATTGTAAATCATTATTTTAAAACTAGCATTTAACCGCTTGGCGCCATCACGACAATAAGAGCGAACTAAGTAAATCTATTATAATAGATTACTTTAACTATTGTCGGAAATAGCCGAAATAATAGCGTCTCACGTTGATGTCAGCATTGGCGGCGAAGAAAAAACTATGCAAATCGACGAGACTTTTTCTTACTTTTCTTAAGTGTGTTTGAGAAAATGTTTTCTAGTTCTATTTAGTTCAATGGAAATATATACATACATCTAACCTCACACTTACCCCAAATCCTACATTGGACCAAGAAGGGGGGTTGCACGGGGCAGCATGCATATTATCACCGTAAATACCAGAAAACAAAAAATCCCATAAAAAAATAATTTTAGTAATTTTCGATTTTCTCAAAAACTAGAAGACGTAAAACCATTCGGTTTTTTTTGTTCTATTCAGAATTGATATGAACATTGACCACAGGAAGCCATTTTAGCACTTCTATTCATCATTTAAAAAAAAAAAGGTCTAAACTAAAAATGCTTGTTTTTGACCCCTGTACAAAAAGTAGAGACTAGTTTTCCACTAGTCCAGAGGCTAGTCAGTGCACGTAGAATGATCTTGGTGATCGTGAAATTTTAGTTCTTGAATAGGTATTATATGGATGCAGCCCAAGTCTGCAAAATTCGGTATTTTGGGATCACAGAATAGACAACTCTCTGTACAGGACGCGGAATTTAAAGATTTGGGCAGGTTTAAAAGCAAAAATATTCTCGATCGACTGTAAGTTTCAATGGGGCTTTCCTCAAATTTTGCAATAATTCTTTGAATTGTTCGCTTGGTTGAACTATCATTTAAATCGTGAATATTTTTCGAATACAAATTTTTATAACAAATTTAAACAAAATTGACATGTTTTTGAATTATGTGGTGCTTAATGATGGAGTGGTACTATAGCAAAACTGAATTGTCAAATAGTGATAGCGTTACTTCTTGAAACTTTTTCCGTCCTAACTGTGGAGAAACTCTTTACGGGTTTTCCGATATGGTTCAAATATATTCAAAGCGAATCGAAGATGAGCTTTCTTTGTCTAGACCAGACTTTTTTCACCACAGTCACAAACAATTTTCGGTCACAAAATGCCTTCGACTTCATGGTGTACATTTTATCCAGTGTCTCATCAAACTGAAAGATTAATTTGCCTTGACAAACCCCGTCCGAAACTAAATGAAACAGACGCTAAAATACTTAACAATGCAAAGAAAACAAAGAAGATGAATAAAGGAATCGCAGAGTTCTGCCGAAGAACATCAAAAACCTTCCGTCAAAACTCACCGCGTTTTGCATAAACTGCCAAAGATGAAAAAAGTCACTACAGCCAGATTGACTAAAAAACAAGAAAAGAAAGCAGCTGCGGATTTGAAACAAAAAATTCAAGAAAAAAAAGTTTCAACAGATGTGGTCGGTAATGTTTTGATTATGACGAAAAAATAGTTTTTTTTATTTGCATTTGTATGTTATTTTACATTAAACATTAGAACGAGACTTCTAGCAGATTCGCTTTGTTTAGTGAATTTATTCACACCTAGTTATTTACTCCAAAAAAGTTGGTGGTAAGACCCATGAAATATTATCGTATAATCGAAATAGATCAACAATCATTTTTGAAAAATATTACGCAAGATCGGTTTTTTAATCTTACAAAGTCGAAACTTAGTAAAAGTCCTCAATAAAATACTTTATACTGTTGCCAATAAGTCAAGCCTTATTAGCTAAAATATTCCTTTATGAATTAGTCTAGTGATTTATGACCGGTCGTATATGGCATAAAATACTTCTTAATTCTCACCACAAAAAGAAAAAAAAAAGTGCGACAAGATTACATCCCACTCAGCAGTAAATAGGCACTCAGCAGTAGATAGGATTAGCAGTGCGAGTTCGATAATTTACGATCGATTTAATGCTCATAGTGGCATTAACCACCGTAGTCCATTTTACATAAAACGAAATACAAACTCACGGGCGAGACTGGTTGACCCAAACTACCAGCTTATCATTTTCTGTTCTTGAAATACGCAAGACGAGAAAATTCTGAACGACTTTATAGCAATCTGTTATGTTATAAAAATCAAGTTGCGAATTTAATTTATTTGCAAGTCGAATCAGATAATTGTTATGCAATTATGCGTCGAATAAAATCCGACATATTTTATCGGAGTTGATATCATTATGTGTTTCCGAGTTATACGAGGCGAAAAAAAGATCGCCAGTATACGAACAGATACAACACAACAACACAAACGTTTTTAATGGGGAAACTCGTAACGATTGCTTTAGGTTCCAACAAATGCGAAGTTAATAGACAGTTATCGTTATTCGGTATTTCATCAGATCGTGTTGATGTGCATCAATCCATATTTAATAACTTTTTAGTTTTTACTTATCAAACGTCATCCCAGTTATCTTAGATTTAATTCACATCTAGCCACATCTGGCATTCTCCGTTCTTTACCCTAATGTGACGGTTATGTAGTGGATGACCCTATCTTTCCATGCTACTAATAAGAACAACATTAAAACCATGAAGTGCTAACCAAAGAAAAGAATTAAAATAGGATTAAGAGACATCAGTAGAGGAAGAGCTACTAGTTTCAATCCAAAACACAATAGCTGCTGAGGCACTAAAAATCAGCTTCAAGAACAACCTAAGCATACGATCCCAACCAAAAGGATATTTAGCGATGTAGTCAGGGACGACATTCAGGTTGCACTTTCGAATGGGCTGCCCAAAGGTGGCGGTTCAGTGTCGAAAGTCAGGCTGGAAAACGACGGTGACCCACAACCACCTTTTGATTCAACTAAGGTAGCCAGGATGTATATGACAAACAAGGGTCTATATAGGTTTTCCTAAGGAGTTTTTTTTTCGAAGGTTTTGTCATGTACACTGAGATGAAGGAGAGGCTTGGGAATTTAGCTGCTTCCTGCAGGGGATATCTCAATGAGACCGGGTTGATCAGGTTGCCAATATGCCGCCGAAAACGAAAAGCTATTGCAATGTCTTAAGCCGCAATAATAATAATATCGGATAATTAGTCAATCATGAAAACTAATTGAGAAAGCATCCTATTTTTCTTTAGGCTCATAAACGATGAATTTTCGGAAAATCCATAGCAAGCTCAAATTTCTCATCAGATCTATGAAGCTTAAAATATTGACGAATAAAAAAAACAATTCTGGAATGTATGATATTTTGTCCAGAACAAATAAAAGTCGAAACAGTAGAGTATGTAGCACACACACATGTTACATGTAATTGAATTATAAATGTAGAATATGTTAGAGTATGTAGCACACACACATGTTACATGTAATTGAATTATAGAGTTTTAAATAAAGCGCGCAGTCACACATCAGAGCTGGACAAGGCATAACGTTCATACGGAAAGTACAACAGAAAGCATCCTCGAAATGATATCGATCATTGGCGATCAGAGAACCGTGGTTTTACAAGGTTCAATGAAGATTTCATGGCAAACAATGTCATCGCCAATGAGGGGGTTAATACCCTGTTCATATCGACGGAGGATCTTCAGATGATCTTCGAGTCATTGAGGAAGAAAAAATCCGCGGGAGTCGACGGTATATCCAATGTTGTGCTTAGGCACCTTCCGCCAGTGGCTGTAGAGAGGTATACCATCCTGTTCAACAATGCACTGAATAATGCATATTATCCAGTGCACTGGAAGGCAGCGGTGGTGCAACCAATTCCCAAGAGAGGTAAAGACACTTCTAACCCGGAAAATCTCCGGTCAATAAGTCTCCTTCCGAGTATCAGCAAGGTTTTCGAGAAGGTGATCCATAGGGCCCTGTCTAAATGGGTTGAGGACAATAAAATCATCCCGGATAACCAATTCGGTTTCAGAGCGGGGCATGACACTATTCATGCCGCGTCGAAGCTTGTGTCGGATGTCCAATGGAATAAATGCAAGAACCAATGCACGGGTGCCTGTCTGATTGACTTAGAAAAAGCCTTCGACACCGTATGGTTAGAAGGTCTTTATTACAAGCTCAGTCGGCTGGGCATAAGTAAACCACTGCTATATATGATTTTTGACATGTTAACAGGTAGAAAGTTCGTAGTGAAAATTGCCAACGTGACTTCTACCCAAACATTTGAAATCAAAAATGGACTGCAACAGGGTACGGTAAATTCGCCGATCCTTTTCAGCATTTACCTAAGCGATCTGCTAGTTTCTCTTCACCATTCAATAGCGTACGCAGACGACCTAATCGCGTACAGATCAGGTCCAACGATCGACGTCATTGTTACTCTTCTGCAGCGTGACTTCAAAAAAATTCAGCAGTATTGTGATGACTGGAAGTTGAAAATCAACTTCCAGAAATCAGAATCTATATTGTTCAGAACGCCTTTGTCTAGGGCTTCTCGGGACACTAGAAAAAAACTGGCGCAGGTTCTTAATTTTAGGACCGGACGGGCGTCCACTGGCGAAACAAAGTGTGGTCAGATATCTTGGGATCGTGCTGGATCAGTATCTATATTTTGACAAACATGTAGATGCTGCTCTGGTAAGGGCCCGGGGCGCTTTCGCTCTGACAAGGTGGCTGTTTCATAGCAGCCAACTTGATTCTAGGGTGAAGGTAATCTGCTACATGGCCTTAATCAGGCCCATGGTTGCCTATGGATGTCCCGTCTGGTTCAATGTGAGAGCCAGCTTAATGGAAAGGATTCGGGTGTTTGAGAGACAATGTCTCAGGACGTGTCTGGGGCTACATAGGACACCCGAATCTGAGTACACGAAATTTTACCCGAACGAGGTCCTATACAATAGGGCCAGGATTGTACGGATAGATAATTTTTTGATCAAACTGATTCGAAGCCACGTTGCGAGAGCAATGACTTCGGTCAATAGCCTGATCTTCGGGGCTTACTACCCCAACGATTTATATCACGAGAGAGTGCGCCTTAATGGCTTTGTGCCGCCAGAAGCATTCCTCTATTTAGACAGATGTGGGCTGATCCAGGATAGATTGGCGGTACCGCTAACCTTCCACGTGGGTCGCAATTCCGTGGAACGGCGATTCCTCTACGAACCCGATGTCGCGCTCCGTGAGCCCGAGCGCCTCAGGTTCTGTAGATCGGTCTCACGCCGGGATCGAGGAGACGTAGTCCGACAGCATCAACGCTTTTGGTGGCTGGAGAGAGCTACGTCAGTGGACACTTTGAGAGCTTCAGTTTCTTCAAGGCATCGCCTGCCTAACACCAATGGCAGGCTTACATAGGCTAGGGTAGGGTAAGGTAGGGTAGGGTAGGTAGTAGGTATATATACGTTTAAAAAAAAAAAACAAAAAAAAAGAAAAGATATATGTATATATTAAATATATATTATGTATATAATTTATATATATGTATATATTTTAGTTAAGGTAGAATAAGTTAGGTTAAGTTACATTAAGGTAGGCTTAAGTTTTATTGTAACACAAATGATCATATGCTAAGTTTTTAATAAAAAAAAAACATATTTCTTAGCTTAAGCTAGATATAGTAATGTTAGTGGTAAGTTGATATAGTAGTCGAAAGACATAGATTTAAGTTGTTACGTCTATTTTAGAGTGTCCGCCTAGGGCCAGTAAGATATCTAGATTGTTAAGATAGTTAAGCTAGTTTTTAAGCATTTTTGTCTAGGGTAAGATAGATCTAAGAAGTTATGAATAAAAATGAATTAAAAACTAAACTAAAAAACAGAAAGCATCCTATTTTTCTTTAGGCTCATAAACTATGAATTTTCGGAAAATCCTTAGCAAGCTCAAATTTCTCATCAGATCTATTGACGAATAAAAAAACAATTCTGGAAAGTACGATATTTTGTCCAGAACAAATAAAAGTCGAATTATCGTACAAACAGCTTGCTTTGACTCCTGAGACAAGCCTGCATCTTTGTCAAAATATTGAAGCAGTCATGGCTAAAATGTTATTTTATCATACGACCTAAGACTAACTAGCGAAGACTGCATCTTATTCAAGACGCACTTAAAAGCTTTTTCAGGCCTTAAATTTAACTTTGGGGATGTAACCATTATCAAGGTTGACATCACACACGGTAGCTTGCATAATATATCATTTTCCGGCTATTCATACCATACTAAAGGAGCGCCATGGCACTGAGTCTCTGCTTGTTAATCTCGGCTAACGGTCACAAAGAAACTGAATCCGTTTTTAAATTTGCAGTATCCAAAAATCTATAAATTGCAATTCAGGCATGATTCCCAATTTATACTAGGGGGCTCTAGATATTTGAATGGATGAGAGCCATGCTTACAATAAAATGGAAGATCTCGATTTCGAAATCCTTTTAGAAGTAAAGTCAAAAAAACCGTCTTAACCTAGGCACACAAGCTGGACAAAGCCAAGTCTTTTCTGGCTGATCTACCTACCTAGCTGATACCTTAGCGTGGTGTAACACCTTCAAAAGGGAATTAAATGTCGCCTACAAAGTCTCATGTTCGTCAAAGTACAGAAGAAGCTTCTTAAACACTGAAAACAAGGTTTCTCATGTCTCAAGATCTTCTCTGTTGCCTGTGTGTGAACGTGTGTAAACACCATAAATCCATTTTTCACAATATCAGTGCCATCATCGATCAAATATTTAAATCAATATATACGCAATAACGCCAATGATCAAGTTAAACACTGCCATATTAAATACTGACTTTTACCAAACTCAAAAAGCTATGCAGAATGTTTATGGAGAACTATCACCACTCCTTCAAGGTCATTAACAAGCTATCGAGACTTTAAAAAAATATTTTAGGCCGCCTGCTTTATGATTTTCTTGCATAATTCTTAAAATAATCGCACTCACGTGCCAGCGAAATGTGAAATATTATTCAAATCCAATCAATGGCTTGCATACGTAGTGTTTTCAAAATGTAACAGGAATTTCCTAATTCCGAAATTCGTTCAACTTTTTAGTACGTATATTGGCAGATCGAAAAAAGTTCGTGGTCGAATATAAATACCATGTCCACTCTATTATTTATAAGCTAAATCATGTTGAGGAGTGACGCAGTAGAGGACGGCCCCATCCAAGGTGAGGCACACAAGCTGAAGAAGACCTCGACCAACTTGATGTGAGTCACTGTTTGCAGCTGACCAGAGTGAAGAGATTGTGCCTGAAATTTACCACCGTCATATAAAGAGGAGAGACAGAAGCAAATGCAAAGCATAAAGTATCAATAGAAAGCTTTAGCAAAATGTAAGGTCTTTATACTGGTATCACAGTGCCTAACATGACAGGACTGTTGTTCGAAAGAGCAATAACACTATTCGCAAGAAAGTGAGATCTCAACTTGATTCTTGTCATGCAATGTTATCAAAACTGTGAGTTTAGCAAAAACGCGTACGAGAACCATCTGTTTAAGAAAGCATACCAGCTTTAATGTCAATAATAACTCAGGTTTCGCGACCCTCTAACTGGTTGAATAACAAACAGGTTTTAATCTGATAAAGGTGATGGCAATGATCGCGAAACAAACCTTTCTAATACCATCAGTCTCTTGCCTCTTTATACAACTATCCGGGCATTCAAATTGCGAACTACAAATTTCACAAGACGGACACATAAATAAAGTGAACTAAACTGGCAATAAATCAGTTGACAATAACACTTTAACTGCCCTAGATATGCAGATAAAAGCATTTAAACCAATCACCCGCGTGAGACCCGATTTCAATCTCTCTGAATTTTCAATTCCAAACCCAATCGCAATGCCTGTCATCGAAACTGAAAAAGCCATTAAAGTTTCCGTTCACTTCGAATTTAAATATATTTTAATCCATCTCAGGTTTGTCTAAATCCAGGTCACAATTCGGGCTGCATCGATCGAACTGATGGTATATTTTCAGACGAGCTCTTCGGATTAATGCGATCACGCCCATTCGTTGATGGTCAAGCCAATGGCCAGAAAATTTGCGAATTCATTCGCGATGATGGTGTTAACGACACTATCTAGTTTCCACTTTATCTAAACCAATAGCTTAGGCGAAAGTGGAATTCTGAGAAAGTTGTTTTGTTTCTTTTCGATCTCTTCGGATCATATGTATGGCTCTATAAAAGTAGCTTCGTTTGACAAGTTTTGTTTATATTCATCTATGGCATACGCGGTGTCACTGGTAAGCCAAATAAGGAGACACATATATTTGTTTTGACAGATTATTGAAATATACCCTCATTAATACAGATTGGAAGCCGTTTAACTTACCCGAAAATACTGCTAACCTATTATTATTAGCGACTTACGAGTATGCCTACGGCTTCATATTTAAATCGACGGTTCTGCCTGTATTTATGTTCATTTGATATGTATACCGCTTTAAGAGCATGCATCGTCAGCTTTACATCATACACCATAAAGCAATTAGTCCCAATTTTTCTAAACACGCAAAACGATCCCGTTCGCGCTGTACCATTAAAAGAAGCCGATGATGACGCCCGAAAAGCCCTAAGAGTGATATAGGTAGTACAAGTCAGTCATCCACTTTCAAAGATGTTTTCAGATTTCCAAGAGTTGGAAACAGATATCTTTGCTGTGTAGTTAATTTTTAAAGGTGTCCCTTCAGACAAAAAATTAGTTTTTCATTCCTTTAATTAAGATCATTCATAGTCCATTACCTATGCTAGGAGTGTTCAATAAGTAAAGGGAGTTTTATAATTTCACGGGTTGTATTGTGTCGGATTCGCGTGACTTTTTCATTGTTGTGATGATTCATATGCCCGTTCTTTCTTTCGGGTGATCGTCTACTGTCCATTTGTTCTGCTTATCTTGCATTTCTTATTTTTTGCAATTTTATCATTCGGACAGGCTTCGGGCTGAATAAAGTTCTTTGAGTTCTTGATTGTGAAGTTTTCTCCATTCGCTGGTCTTCCAAAATAGATTTCCCTCTTGCTTTCAAAGGCCCAAAATCTTTCCTCCTTGTTAATCAGAGGCCAAGATCCACATCCATAAAGTATCACTGGCATTATTCTAGTTTTATAAATATGGATTTTGACATTGCGGGACAGTGATCTTTTCTGAATAATTACCATGTCTCGAAGAAACACCTGTCGCCGACATGTAGGCTTTTATTTATTTCGATTTTTATGCCATTTTTGGCAGTCAATACGGTCCCTAGATATTTGAACTTGTCCACTTTATCGAGTACAGTCAGATGGAATGATTGGAGCGATACAATTTTGTTAGGGACTTTACTCGCATATGATATCAGATTTGGTATTTTTCTTCATTTATTTTTAAACATTTTCCTTTTCTACCAATATTAGGCTTTCAACGTTTCTGTTGTCTGTTAACTGTTGTCCCACTATATCTCGGAAGGTGCAGATCGTCAGCATAATCTAAAACGGGTGTGATTCCCTTAAGGGTTATTCTGCTTTCCTGAAGGCGTCTAGTTACATATTCCAACAAAGAATTAAAAGAAAGAACGGTCAAGGCGTTTACACAGGCGAACTGTGTGTCCCTTACTTGTTTCAGTTTCATAACTTTTGGGGCTTTTCAGCAAGGGCATATTGCTGGACGTTTCCTTGTCTCTTCTCTTTTAAAAGCATTCGTGTAGTGAAAATCCAGTCACTCATCGAACAATTCGTCCCCGATTATTTCCTTAGCCGATGATGTTAATCTCTTTAAGAATATATTTGATAATACCCTATAAAAACTTAAAAGCGGTGATATTCCTCGGCAGTGATTCATTCACCCGTCTTAAATACCCTAATGTTGACCGAGTATTTCCTTCTCTTCTTTGTTAATTCGTCTACAGCATAGTTCACTACTCCTTACCGCCTTATTATTTTTAAACCTTTGCTTAACAGGTTGACAGTGTACCTGAATCTCTACTATGTGGATTATAATACATCGGTTTCATATGCTACTTGTTCTCCATCTTCTTCTTTACCTTTTTTTCCGGCGTCGTTATGGTCAGAAGTGTAGGACCATAACCTTCCCACTTAATTGCATTCCTACTGGTCCGCTTGTGGGGTCCACCGGTTTGACCTCAGAAAGTAGCGGCAGGCTTCCCGGTTTGGGATTACTTCATCGCTGAGGCCAATCAAATGCTGGTGTTTTTGCATTTGTTTGCACCAATTGTTTTTCGGCCCGCCTTTTTTTTTTTTGTTTTTGTGACACGGGCATGCTCCAGATTTTTTTTTGTTTGATCTTACTTTTACAATACCGGTGATCTCCAGTCGTGTCAACCCACTGATTTGCATGTACACTTGTGGGGCAGTTTAATGGTGGTATATGTGTCCCTAGGCTCACTTTGGTGTTTTCTAAATTGCCTAGATGTGATTTTTGTTTACCTTTGTTTTAGTCGCCTTTTACGACAAGCGAGAGGTATCGCTGCAGGGATATTCTTAACCCGTCCCTGCACGGAAGGCTACTTGCTACTTGCTTTCCATGTATTGTATATTATGTAGTTTATCGAAATATCTCCTCTACTGGGCTGCTAACCTTTCGTTGTCTGAAAATAGCCTGTATAGATCCTGATCTGGCATGGTATCCTTTATGTACAGCAATTATCTCTGCAAACAAATTTTGCCGTGAATTCTTCCTTTTCTTTTAACAAACTCCTCGTGTTTCATCCCGAAGGAAACGCCCGACATGCTTCCTAGGGTCTGGTATCTTACACGAGTTACCTCTTTAGTGTTTTCAAAAGTTTAAAGCTTTTGCAACATTACGGATTTTTATTTCTTCCTCGTACTCTTCGTTGAACCAAGGTTTGCCTTTGGGAGCTTTGCAATATTATTGTGGTTGACCATATTGCTTCTACCTTATTTGCTTCGTCGTTATCTTCCATGTCATCTAGTTCTGTTAAAAAATTCTGTTTTAAGATTGTGGGTATTCGCACCTCTATGTGTCGGTGGAAATCTGGTCTTAACCGACCAAACGTATCGTATACTTTTTAAACAACCCCATTTACATGAGAATGCATGAATACATATTCGAGAGGAAAACTTATCAGATTTAACTCATTGCTGACCATTTCCTATTTAGGTCTATATCCAATCTCTTTTTTAATGTCTACTAATTGACTTCAACTGCGTATATAGGGTATTCAGAGAATAAAATCTTCATATTTAGAGAATAAAATCGAGATGTAAACAAAAGCGGTCATAATACTTAACCCTGGGTTACACCAAACAGAATTATGAAAAACAAACTGATACCAATTGTTCAAACTATTGAAAACAAACTGCGTTTAAAGCTTCTTAATCTTACTGAGAACGCCGTGGCGCAGTGGGTAGTGTGCCGGCCACTGACGCGCGATGAGTGAGTTCAGATTCGGATATGTAGGTATGACGAGGTATTGGTAATCGTAAAATCTCCCGTAGAAAGCCAAGCTCGGCTCTGGCTCATGAGCCATCTAAGGTATCTGTCTGGCAGTACAATGGACACAGTATCTGCGTCTGAGTGCTGCAACAGATAAAACAAAGCCTCCAATAAAAAACAAAAAAAAAAGGTTGCTTACTATTTAATTATTTCGAATGCTTTGTTCAGAAAAACCAAAGTTGCAATTGAACGATTTAAGTTGTTGAGTTGAGCAAAGTTTCAATTTTCACATTTATTATTATAAAAAGTGGACCGTCTTTGTTTTTTATTTTTTAAATCATATGTTGTTTTGACACTGACAGCTGTTTCCCGCTCGAAATCTTGACAGAAAGTCAGTATCATACCTCCGCGGAACGAAATGACTCGCTTTACGCTTGAACAATGTTGGGAAATATTGAAAACTTATTTCCAAACTGAGTATTGTGCAATCCAAGCAGTGCGTTTTTTAAAAAAGGTGTTTGGGCAAATGAAGCCCCCACCGCGACTGCTGTACGCAAGTTTGTGCAAAAAGTTCATGAGACTGGTATACTAGTGGACAACACTCATGGCGCCGTCGTCGTACGGTGGCAGAGATGGGAATGTGGCTGCTGTGGCCGGGAGTGTGAGACTCAATTCACGAACATCAACTCACCATCGAACTCAACAGCTCAATATTTCACGCACTAGACTGAGGAGAATTCTGAACAAAGATCTCGGAATATTCGCTCCAGTTTGTTCCAATTGACTCAGCAATTGAAGCGCACGACCATCCGCTTCGTTATCGCTTCGCAGTTTGGGCCAACGATTCTGGGCGAAAAATCATTTTTTTCTGACGAGGCGTATTTTCTTCTCGACGGCTACGTTAACAAACAAAATTGCCGCATTTGGAGCTCGGAAAACCCGCACGTTCTTCTTCTTTCTTCTTCTTTTCCTTTTTATCCCGGCGTCGTTATGGTCAGAAGTGTAGGACCATAACCTTCCCACTTAACTGCATTCCTACTGGTCCGCTTGTGGGGTCCGCCGGTTTGACCTCAGAAAGTAGCGGCAGGCTTCCCGGTTTGTGATTACTTCATCGCTGAGGCAAATCAAATGCTGGTGTTTTTGCATTTGTTTGCACCAATTGCTTTTCGGCCTGCCTTTTTTGCGTGTTGAAATTGGAATGTTGATTGATAACGCCTTTTGGACGTCACTTATATAATCGTCAGCAAAGAATAGCTGGTGCACATTGGGGTCCGTCACTTTCCTTCAAGCAAGCAATCAAGGACTGCTATAAAAAGCAGTGGGCTGAGGATGCTCCCTTGGTGTACACCGACTTTGATTGCGAACTCTTCGGTGACTCCTGCGGTGCATCTTACTCTTGTCGTTGCTCTCTCGTACATGTCCATAATCACTCGCACGTAGGTTTCTGGAACTCCTTTTTGTCTTAGCGCTACCCATAAAAGATCTCTTGGATCTGCGGAAAACCCGCACGTTATTGTCGAGAAACCAATGCATCCGCAGAGAGTGACAGTTTGGTGCGGATTTTGGAGTGGTTACATCATTGGAGCATTATTCTTCGAAAATGGGGCTCGGAACAACGTTTCGTTCAACGGTGGTCGTTACAGAGCCAGGTTAACCGACTTTTTTTTACTGAAATTGAAGACATGGATTTGGATGACTTCTTGTTCAAGCAGGATGGCGCTCCATTCCACACAGACCATTCCACAATTGATCTTTTGCGCACCAAATTTCCAAATCGTGTTATCAGCCGTCTTGGCGATGTCCGTTGGCCGCCTCGAATCTACGACTTGACTCCTTTGGACTCTTTTTTTGTGAGGAACCTTGAAGGACTGATGTTATGCCAACGATCCGGAAACGATTCAAGCACTTACGGCCAATATCACCCAAGCAATCCGTGAGCTACAGGCCGAAACCATCAACAAGATCTTGGAAAATCGGGGTGACAGAATGCACTACTGCGAAGCCAGCCGAGGCAGCCACTTGAACGACGTTGTATTTAATAATTAATGGGAATGTTTGTTCTTACTAACTAATAAATCTAAATACTAATAAATCTAAATACATGTAAAAACTTTGAGTTTGTTAATTTTATTGCATTTTTAAAAATAAACTTGTATTTGGCCCACCCTGTATTAACTGACCTGACAGACGTCGTGCTGTCTTAGCTAAAAATGTTCAATTGGATGAGGCAGGAAGGAATAGAAAAAAAAAATTTCAAAATTTAAGTTAATAAAAATGATTATAACAATATTTTGTTTGTCAATAATATAAATATGAAGTTACAATAACTTAACTATGAGTTATCATTTTGTCTATTGGAGTGCTCTTTGCTAGACATATTTTGTTTTGTTGTCTTGCGCGAAAGAAAAAGAAAGATGTATTTTCCGACACGAGAACAGATAATGTCTGGGGGCACGGCAGTGCCCCCGCCAAATCGAGCAAAAAGCGGCACAGCCGTTTTTAGTTTTTAGTTCGAGCAAAAAGCGGCACTGCCGTGCCCCCGCCAAATCGAGCAAAAAGCGGCACAGCCGTACCATCCTTTTCTCGAAGCAGTTCGGGCCATTTTCGACCCCCTATAACTTCGTTGTGGATAAAACTAGAAGCCTGAATTTTCAGTAACCAAGCAGGCATCGCATAGACACGGTATATTTCAAATTTCATTAAATTTGAACCAGTAGTTTAAGAATTATAACTAGTGAAAGTTTCTTAATTCTGTCACTCACTCACTCACTCACTCACTCACTCACTGACCTATCATCAAAACTCTAGGGCACTTCTAGCAGACATAGAAGCTTGAAATTTAGAATACAATTAGTGTTTAGTGTATAAATCAAGGAAAAACTAAAATATTTTGCAATTTTTTTGCAAGTTTTCTAGATATACCAAATATTATTACTAATAGGATAGTGTCTGTATGTATCCTTTTTCAATTTATCTAGATGGCGATTAACCCCTAAAAATATGCAATGCAACAATCAATTGGCGGTTGGGGAATTGGGTTTAGTGGTCAATGTGGTTCATGTATTTGACGGAATATAAAATAAATATCTTTATTATGTACATATATTTAATAACCACTTATAATATAACTAACTTATAATTAAATCAATTTTAAAACAAATTGTATGTTCGGTGTCCGGCCACGGGTTTTCTAGTACATAGGATTACAAAGTTACATTTGCAAAATATACCACCAAAAGCGAGAAAACTCATGTTGCTGATATCTTTCAAGACATAAACTCTACAAAACCTTTAAGAAGCCGCCTGTTTAACATTGGCCTTAGAGTTTTATCTAATAGAGAGTGCGGCTCTTTGGAAGCCAGTGACACTCTACTTGGTGTTCATTTGTACGGTACAGATCCTACCACAACAATTCGATGGCTGGACGTGAACATCTTTCGTAACCGGCGCGTTAAATCTAAATCTCATATGATGATGCTGGAACCGGAGTCCACCGATATTTATTACGAGTCTTGGATTGATGACCACTATCCCAAACGGTCTAAAGAGTTGGAGACTACTAACTTGTACAGTTTCGCTCAAAATTACGATATTGTTAAAACACGCCCAGTCTCCTCTAAAGTCGAGTGCTACGAGATAAATGACGGTAAAAAGTTCCTGAAAAGAAGATATAACCCATATTTGATCAATCACTATTTCTACGACGGAGAACAAGTACCAGAGAAATACTTCTTCTCTTTACTTCTTTTATTCAAGCCATGGCGTTCCTTAGATGAACTCAAAATGGGGTGTGATACTTACACGGAGGCCTTTAATTTTGCGAAAGAAGGAGTCGATTATGATAATTCAATGATAGAGTCAAGATATAAAATACAAAAAGCATGTGAAATGATAGAATCTAAAGTTGCTGAGATAAACGAAGAAAGGGAAATTGTTAATGATGACGATGGTCCTGAAAACCGTTTAGACTTTGAAGCTGTGGAAGCAGCAATAGTCCAGTCAAATAAGACTTTGAAGGTTACAATAATTCCCATAGAGCTAAAAATTGGTATGAATGTTCAGAATACCATTATAAATGAATTGTGAAAAGTCCCCATCAATCCCCCTTGTGCAAAAAATTTTATCGATGGTGAAAGTTTGCAAAAATAGGTTTTTCGCGTTTTTCAGCTTAACGGTGAGTTTTACAGCAAAAATAGTTCAGACAAAAATTGTAGATCATCCGATTCTCTACAAAAAATGTATCTACACTTTTTTTCATAAGTATTGCCATTTCCGTGATATAGCGGTTGAAAGAATTGAAAAAAATATTTTATTCGTAATATGCACGTTAATGTACTTTTATATACATTTTTGAACCGTTATATGAGTAAATACATGAGTCCCTATGTCTTATACATACAAATTATAAAATTCTTAGAATATAAATGAACGTCAAAAACTCCTCCCCTATTTTCATTTAGTCGCATGGCCTTGAGTAACATCTGTCTTCCATTCAATTGTCAGCGTGGCGATGCTCGTATACCTGCTCCGTTTCGAAGGTCTCATACTCAACAAAATACTGTTAGTCGTAAGCATTCCTTCGTAGTGACAACTCGTGGCTATCGCTTATATTTTGTAACAAAGTTTGTGCATTTTACTGTTTTTAAAAAAAAATGTCGCAATTCTGCTTTATTTGTAGTCAACCTTTGACTGAAAGTGGAGTTGTTACTGTTGATCGCGGCATGAAAGCATTAATTGATGCAAGTATTGAAAGAGGTGATGAGTTTTCGGAGTACCTGAAAGACCAGACATCTGTAAAAATTCATGTGCAGTGTCGAAAAAATTATACTCGAAAAAGTAGCATTGATGCCGTGAAAAGACGGCGCCAAGAAGAAGAAGCTGGTTCATCAAAAATAAGTCCTCCTCGTACTAGAGCACGAGTAAGTGAAACTACATTTTGCTTCAACCAGTGTTGTTTATTTTGCGGCAATGAATTAAATGAAGAGTTGGAGAAGAAAAAAGCACTGCAGTACCGACGTAAGATTTTTAAAGTGACTACACTTTCGTTCAAAGACAGTATTCTAACTATAGCTAAAACTCGTTGTGATGATGTAGCCAAAGCTGTTGCTGCTCGAATTGAATTTGAATATGATTTAGTCGCTGCCGAGGCTAAGTATCATAACGATTGCTACAATTCTTTTCTGAAACCGACCACTGGGGGTAAAGTCGGTCGTCCTAAAGATGAAGCTACAAATATTGCGATGAGAGAAATATTTAAGTATATTGAAAATAGCGATGATTGTCAATTCACATTAGACGAATTAAAAAGTATTTGTAAAAAA
This sequence comes from Merodon equestris, assembly GCA_958301585.1. Lineage (NCBI taxonomy): Eukaryota > Metazoa > Arthropoda > Insecta > Diptera > Syrphidae > Merodon > Merodon equestris. Next base: position 95,040,349 of record OY284414.1, read on the forward strand.
TCAACAATAGATAACAGAACCATTAAAATGCGATTGAAGTTGGAGTATGGTGATAGAATTATTATTACAGAAAAATCAGGATCATCAACATTCGTATGTTTTATTGATAGTCACCATGATATTTTAAATCAAGCTTGGTACGAAAAAAAAAAAACCGATAAAAAAGAAGAGCGATTTCGCATCTTAGAAGCTGCAGCAGCAATTATTCGAGAGGATATTCAATGTGCAGTGTTAGATAATTCTAATTATCCTCCACCAGGTCGTATGTTTGAAGATATTGATACAGACATTCCAAAGTCACTGACTTATTTCTTAGAGAAGGTCATTTTAAAAAATAAACGCTCCAATTTAGAACATTTACAATTAGTATGCACGAATATTAGCCATAGTATTATGAGTGCTGTTCGGCCTAGGTCTTTCAAGTCATCAACAACATCTATTCCGGGTATATTATCAAGTTCAAGTGTGGCTTGGTAATAAAATGGATCCAGAAGACTGGGGTTGGAAGTTAGTTGACAATGCATTGGAACCAATTCATACGTTACTCCCACCTGCACCAGAAAAACTCCTTAACACCATCTTTTGCAATTGCAAAAAAGGTTGCAATGCTAAATGCGGCTGTAAAAAGGTTGGACTGTTTTGTTCTTTAGCATGCACCAATTGTCAAGGACAGTCGTGCTCCAATGTTGAATCGATATTAGATGAGGATAATTACGATATCAGTGATGAGACATATGATCCATCACTTTTAGAACATATTTGTGTCCAGCAGGAAGATGAGGAAAAAGAAGATGAAGAAAAAGAAGAAGAAGAAAACGAAGACAATATACTAGAAGTTCCATTGGATTATTATGAATCCGATGAATAATTTTTCCAAATTATTTTTTCATTTATGTATTACATAATTTACGCAGCTTTCATCATTTTCAATACTCCATTTGCATTCAATAGGATCATAATAGATCGTGGAATAGGCCTACCGGGGAAACCACGTTAAAAAAAAAGCGCCAAGCACACTACCTCATAGGTGGTGTGGAAACGTGTGCATATTACGAATAAAATATTTTTTTCAATTCTTTCAACCGCTATATCACGGAAATGGCAATACTTATGAAAAAAAGTGTAGATACATTTTTTGTAGAGAATCGGATGATCTACAATTTTTGTCTGAACTATTTTTGCTGTAAAACTCACCGTTAAGCTGAAAAACGCGAAAAACCTATTTTTGCAAACTTTCACCATCGATAAAATTTTTTGCACAAGGGGGATTGATGGGGACTTTTCACAATTCATTTATAATGGTATTCTGAACATTCATACCAATTTTTAGCTCTATGGGAATTATTGTAACCTTACCTCTATTTTAAGGACTAATTTGACTGGACTACAAACGCAATGGATGACTTTCAGAGAATCAATCTGGTAGAAGAAGAGCAGACTGATCTTCAAAGTATGATCGCAAAACTTAATGCCGACCATAAAAGAGTCTTCGATATGATCACACATAAAATGGACACAACTGATAATAACGCTGACGTTTTACGCTGTTTTGTGAGTGGAACTGGTGGCACTGGAAAGAGCTTTTTAATAAAAACTCTGAAAGTTTGGGTTAAGATGTATTTAAACAAAAAAGTGGCAGTTAGTGCTCCAACAGGCATAGCTGCATTCAATGTGAATGGATTGACTATACACAGACTATTGCAGCTGCCTGTGGAACACAAGCAAACACCGAGGTACAAGCCACTTTCCGATGAAGTGCTCCAAGTTCTGAGATCAGATTTGAAAGAAGTAGTGTTGTTTATCATAGACGAAGTGTCGATGATATCCAATGTTACTTTAACATATATTCATTTACGCTTGTCTGAGATATTTGACACAAGCGATGATCAGAATGGGTGGTTTGGAAAAAAACATCTTGTAGTTTTCGGGGATCTTTTACAGCTTCCGCCGGTAAGAGAAAAGTCACCTTTTGAAAAACTCAACTGCTGAAACTAACAAGTTGTTAGGTTCCCTCAGTAGGCCGAATCTGTGGATTGAACTGTTCGTATACGATGAACTTACTATTAACATGCGACAACTCAATGATTCTGACTTTGTTGAAATGTTAAATAGAATAAGATTAGGTGTGACTACACAAAAATACCGCGACTTACTCTCGACTAGATTAATAACTCTAAAAACCAATTCAAATCAAAACAGATTGATTGAAATAATTGAACACCTCTCGAAACTTCCTGATGATACCGTTTGCTTATTACCTACAAAAAACATGTGTCAACAATTAAATACTGCAATGCTTAGATCTCTCCCACATCCCGAAATAAAACTTACAGCTGTAGATAGCATAGATTGCCTAAAAAAATATGAAGACGATGCTTCTATGACTGCCGGCCTAGAAGAGAACATAATTATAAAAATAGGAGCAAAAGTCATGTTAAGGCGAAATATTGACGTGAGTCTTGGTTTAGTTAATGGTTCTATCGGTATAGTGCAAAGAGTAAAGGTTGATCCGGAAAATACAAAAATAATTAAGAAAATATACATTACATTTGATAAAGCACAGGTTTACGAGCTTGGTCCGGTCAAAACTAAATTTGAAATTATTAATAGAGCTTATGTTCATGGCGAACAGTTTCCTATATGTATAGCCTATGCTATAACTATACACAAAAGTCAGATCCTAAGTCTAAATAATGCGCTGATGGATATCGGTTCTGCAGTATTCACATCCGGTTAAGCTTACGTGGCACTTTCGAGAGTTACAAGTCTGGGCGGCTTACATCTAATTAATGTCGACTTTGGAAGTATTAAAGCGCAGGAATCCTCAATTTGTGAATACAATAGATTAAGAAGCATTTGCCGTCCAGACTTGACAAAAATTGTAACATCAAAGCCTCCGAGAAAAACCCATAGAGACAGGGAGTGGGCTTTGAGAAAAACTGCAGCTGAAGCTCAAGAAATAGTACCGGAAAAGAAAAAGAGGAAGACAACCTACAAAAATAAGAAAAGCTCATAAGACACAGAGTGGGCTTTAAGAAAATCTGTTGTTGGTATTCAAAAAGTAGAAGGTACCGGAAAGGAAGAAAAGTGAACTATCTACAAAAAGAAATGAGATGCCATCAAAAACATAACTTGTAAAAAAAACCAAGTCTCGCAACTCAGTTCTTCTACCGTAAAAAGTTGTGAGATCTATGTAATACCAAGTCGGTTAATTTATTCAGCCCCTACTTAAAGGACCTTCTATCTTATCTAATAAATAGATTGACTTGGCAATCGCACTAAACAATCTAATTTAATATAATATGTATTACTTGTGAGATGCATGCGATGGACAAGTCAATCTATTTATTTAAAACATAAAAGATTTTTAATATTAATATGGTCACTATAAGATGTTGTTAGGTTAGCTAACGTAATAACTTAAGACAGATGGGTATTACATAGATCTCACAACTTTTTACGGTAGAAGAACTGAGTTGCGAAACTTGGTTTTTTTTACAAGTTATGTTTTTGATGGCATTTCGTTGACATCAACGTTTTTTACAACCAATATAGCACGTTCGTTCAACCAGACAAAATTTTTGTAAACTTTGGGAATACCTTCTTGATGAGTTTAGCCCTTCATTTGGTAAAGCGACAAAAGTCGACAGGGAATGTAATGCATCCAAACGAAGTGACAATAAGGATTTCGCCATTGTCAATGTCCAGCAATTGGTTTGAAAAAAATAAAACGTTTCCATTAACAAACATTGAGTTCATCGGCTGGCGTTGATCGTGGAATCATAGGTTATGTTTGACGGAAATCACCTGCTAACAGAATCATGACACCACCAAACCGGTTTTGATTGTTTCGTAAGTCTTGCATCGTGCGACCTAATGCCTCCAATGTTTTTTTGCGAGCCGTTGTACATTCATTACAAACAATCAATTCGCATTACTTTAACACTTCTGCCATTGCAGAGTTCGTCCAAATGTTTAAAGTTGGAGTTCCATTTAATTTATTTGCATGTTGAAAGGCAAGTGCCGAATGAGCTGTTCGACCACCTTCCACGAGTGTAGCTGCGATTCCTGACGAAGCAACTGCAAGTGAAACTCCATTTTGCAATCGTTGCTAAAATCCATGATAGCAAAAATGTTTTTCGAATTCCTCCGGGAGCATCTAAAAAGAAAATTCCTCCAGTTCCATCGTTCACCACTTTTATGAGTGTATCGTAACCATATATTTGTTGCTGATTCAACGGAGGTACATATCTTTCAACTGTTTTTCTGTTTCACGCTTCTACTTGATTAAATGCGTCATGCATTGGACGATTAGATGCTGTCATTACTAATTGAGTTACCTTGTTGGTAAGCATTAAGCACATCAATGCTTCATTGTGTGGGCGCGATGTAAGTTTTAGCAGCAACCGGGTAAGTTTTTTTTAATTTTTCTCTAGATAAAACCTTTATTAAACTGTTGCAAACATTTAAAAAAAAAAAAAACTTTATGGCGTCACCAAGGAAATATTGATTCATTTTTATAAACATATATACAGCTCTGTGCAAAAAATAGCACCAACAGTTTATAAAGTCTTATGAAAGAAATATTTTAAAAGTTCGCAAAAATTTGATTTAGTTTTGTATTCAAATAGTGAAAGCAATATATAAATAACTTAAAAACACAAGAATTCATTCATTATAACAAAAAACAAAAAAAATAAAAGCATTTAACTTAAAAAAATCAGTTTTTACATGTGCAAAATAATAGCACCAACAGTAACAAATCATATCTAAAATTAATTATTCTAAAAAATGGTAAGGATTTTAAGTTTTAAATTAAAGAAGGGCTCTAGTACTTGGCCTTATGACCGTTATTTTTAAGTACGGCGGCGCAACGCCGTGGCATGGAGTCGACCAACCTTTGACATCGCTCAAGTGGAATATCCCTCCATGCAGCCTGCACAGATTTCCATAACTGATGTGTATTTTTTGGTTTCGCTTTAAATACTCCTTTCTTAAACCAGTCCAAAGGTTTTCGATTGGGTTCAGGTCTGGGGACTGAGCTGGCAATTCCATAACCTGAACCATATTCCTTGCTAGAAATTCTTTGGCCAATTTGCTGGCATGCTTTGGGTCGTTGTCTTGTTGCAGGACCCATTTGAGAGGCATATTCCATTCGGCGTAAGGGAGCATGATTTGCCTCATAATATTAACGTAAACTTCGGCAGTCATTACCGGTTTTATCCAAAATAAGGGACCAGTGCCATTATACGAAAAGCTACCCCATACGTTAATTTTTGCGCCGTCGGGCTTAATAGTTTTTAGCGTATATTTTTCGTTGAACTCCTGTTTTCTTGGCCTTCGAACGAATGTTCTGCTTCCAGAAGTCCCAAATAAAACAATTTTTGACTCATCAGTCCACAGAATATTTCGCCACTTAGTAAGTGGCCAATGCAAATGATCTTTTGCAAATTTTTTTTCTTTTTTCTAATCAATCTAATGATGCCTCGTTAATCGCTAGGCGTTAATTTCGCCTTTCTTCCTCTTGTGTCTTCGTGTTCAACATACTTTTTTGCGTTTGAAATCATTTTATTAGAGCAGCCAACTATATCACGAATAAATTTGTATGTTTTTCCTTCAGAAAGTAATTTTCTTATTTGTGATCTTTTTTCATCTGTACAATGTTTACCTCGACCCATTTTAGCTGGCGGATAAGTTCCTTTTATGAAATAAATATGTTTATAAAGAAAATAATGAATGAATGAATTTAGAGAATCCCAATCCGGTGATTTCTATCACTTGTTTTATATATGGACGCCCTATTTAGAGTACCACAATTATTGAAAGATGGAATTACAGAAGTCGTATGTTTTATAAAATTTTCCCAGCAAAGGCTGGTATAACATTAAGAGTGCCAAAGATGAAACTGATTGCGAAAAACCGGATGGCTGAAATGAATGGTAGAGAAGGTGAGCTGCTGGACTTGCAATCAATTTGTTCAGTATTATTAGGAGATTATAAGTTTCGAATACTTCCACAGAATTTTTGTATTTTTTTTTATTGTCTAGGCCATTTAAATTAAAACTCCCACAAAGCCCTTCTAATTCCTTTTTAACCCCCGACGCAAAAAGAGAAGTGTTATAAGTCTGACGTGTCTATTTGTCTGTGTGTCTATCTGTGGCATCGTAGCTCCTGAATGAATGGATTGATTTTGATGATTTTTTTTTTTTTTGAAAGCTATCGTGATCGAAATGGTTCTTAGCTACAATTTATGAAGATCTGTTCAGCCATCAGCTCTTTTAGGTCGCGCAAAATGAATCACCCTATTGGAAGATGTTTTAATTTTTGCAAATGGTGTCATACCTCAATCATATTTGACATTAGTGAATTGGATAGCTGCAGTATACAAAAAGATAAGCACTGGAGCACTATACTTTGTTAGAACGTGGAATAATTGTGTCGATTTTTTCGACCAATAATAGGCCGGTGGAATTTCGTGAATTTCGACGTCGATTTCCTATTCATGTCGCGCCAACTGGGCAAACATTCCGCTTAGCCACTCAACTTGAACTGACTGAAGCCATAGGAGGCAATGACGGACGCGGCCGCCACCGGAAGAAACATCAACCAGACGACGGGCCACGCAATTGGGCATAACCATACGGAGTCTACAGTGAATTTTAGTGGAAAACTTACACATATTCCCATACAAAGTACAAACAGTGCATCAGTTATTGCCTGCTGACCGTCAGTCGCATGTGAATGACTGTCAAGCCATCCTTAATCAACAACGAAGAGGGCGATGTTGTGTCGAAAATCATCAATGCCCAAGCCTCGTTCTGTCGCGTTCGCAGCTCTTAAGGAGAATATTCGACAGAATATCATATCACCGGAAATGTTCCGGAAAGTCATGGAAAGTGCGATAAAACGGATACAAATGTGTGCCAACACTGGCGATAGCCACTGGACGGATATCATTTCACGGATATCACACAACACAAAAATTGTTAAGGTCCAAATAAAGATTTTCATCCATAAAAAAAATATTCAAAAACAAAATTGGATGATGAGTTTGGTGAATTTTGCGCCACTGGTTGCATTATACTTAAGAAAAATGTAATTTAAGTAGTTACATATCGCAATTAGTGTCCACGAGTAATTTAAAACGAATAAAATAAAAATAAAATTAAAAATTTTAAGTAACCCCCGACAAAATAAAAAAACTTTAAAAAATAAAAAAATAAAATTTTTCTCTCGCCTTTTGATTTAATTGAAAGAATCTATTTATATTCTTAATATAAGCGTCTCCGCGTCGGGGAACTGCTAAATAATTAAAAAAAAAAAAAAACAGAATACAAATAAAAAGAATATTGATAATGATAAAGTAAGGATTATACTTTGTAAAGACGTACTCTATGTAAACAACGTAAGTAAGCACCTAAACAGTTATATCCAATATTTTAACGTAACGCACACGGCTCTCAAGCGAACGCCTCATATAGAAGTGGTACAATATCGCAACACTGCAGATAGACTTGTAAGATAAAATGATGTACAAAACTAAGTTCATAAGTACAATCTGATATTAGTAAATATTTTTTTTTATACATTACACCTACGAGGGTGGTCCGATAAGTACTCAGCCTCATCCCCATTTGGCGCCGGTATCGCAAGAGCAACTTAATATCGTGTAGTACATTCTAGTAGACGGCTACTGTTGATCGGTGCCGGATCGGACTCGTAGTTTTGTTCTGACTGCGTGTGGAAGTGGGAGTGTCCGCGGATATTAGAAAAATGGAAAAAGAGCAATATCGGTAGGTGATTCGATTCTTGTTTTGGAACGGTTGTTGTGTACGGTGACTCTTGTCCTTCAATGGCGACCATCAAAAATTGGTTTAACGAGTTTCAACGTGTTCGCACGTCGGTTTTTTTATGAGCCACGTCCAGGTGCCCCGAAAACGGCTACCACGGAGGATAACGTGAAAAAAATCCACGATATCGTATTGGCAGACCGCCGATTGAAGGTGCGCGAGATAGCTGAGACAGTAGGAATTTAAAAAGATAGAGTGAGTCATATCCTGCATGAAATTTTGGGCATCAGAAAGCTGTCGGCAAGATGGGTGCCACGTTTGCTCACTCCGGACAACAAGCGCAACCGTGAGACCACTTCAGAGCAGTGTTTGTCGCTGTTTAAGCGCAATCCGAAGAAGTTTCTGCGTCGTTTCGTGACAGTCCACGAAACATGGATTCACTGGTACACACCAGAGACCAAGGAACAGTCGGAACAGTGGACTTCACCCGGCGAACGTGCTCCGAAGAAGGCGAAGACTGTCCGATCGGCCGGAAAGGTGATGGCCACCGTTTTCTGGGATTCGCAAGGTGTGATCCATATCGACTACCTGGAGAGGGATAAAACGGTCACAGGGCTGTACTATGCCAAATTATTGGGCCGATTCGGCGCCGAATTGAAGAAAAAACGGCCTCACTTGGCGAAGAAAAAAGTGCTCTTCCACCATGATAACGCACCGGCTCACACCTCCGCCCTTGCCACGGCCAAATTGTTCGAATTGGGCTACGAACTGCTGCCCCTCCACCGTATTCTCCAGATTTGGCCTCGTGCGACTTATTTTTGTTTCCAAACTTGAAAAAGTCACTCGCCGGGCAGAAATTTCAGTCGAATGAGGAGGTCATCGCCGCCACGGAGGCCTACTTTGCAGACCTCGAGAAAACGTACTTTTCAGACGGGTCAAAGAAGTTGAAGCATGGCTGGGTCAAGTGAATCGAGCTAAAAGGAGACTATATTGAAAAATAATTCGCCATTTCTCCAAAACTTTTGTTTTTCTTTTGTAGGCTAAGTACTTATCGGACCACCCTCGTATGTATAATAGATATAACTAATTACCCTTCTTCACTTTGTCCCCCGACGCGGCGACGCTTATATTAAAAATATTAATAGGTTATTTTAATGAAGTCATAAAGTCGGGAGAAAAAATGTATTTTTTTACTTTTTAAAATTTTGTTTTTGTGCCGGGGGTTACTTAAAATGTTTAATTTTATTTTTTAAATTATTCAGCTTTGTCAGCAACCATCTAGGTTCCAAGGAATAATCGGACAAAGCTGTTCAGCTCACTTATACATAGTGGAAAAAAAATTATATTTTATAAAATATCCGTCAGCTTGCAGCACTACCTGAAGCCTGAAATCAGAAACCAGAATGAGACGTGCGTCTTTCGTACGTTTTCCCCCGTGACACCCTGAAATTTTGAATGAAGTTCAGGTTCGTAGCGACAAAACCCGTTACAAACAAACCCTATTCGTGAATACGTGTGAGCTCATTTAATTTTACCGCAGTGTACTCGCCCCACACACATTCTTGGAATTATAACAATGTGCGTAATTGTTTACAAAATTTTGACAGCACTTGACGCTCGCTCGAGCTTGTAGGCAAACGTCGACGGCCATTTTAAGTGGTACGTCTCATTGGTGGTTTCTGCCTGAAATGAACCTGAAGTTCCAAATAATGCCTCCTTGAGTTCTCTACGCGTATTTAGTGTACTCTTTTGGGTCTGTATTAGTCTGTATGAATTTAAAACCGTGGTAAATCAGCCAAAGATTGGCAACTTCCAATGTAGAATGCAAAATTATTTTCTATATGCTATTTCTTTACACTCTGCATGACAGGTTTTTTTTAATAGGTTGAGGTAGTCGTTACCATCTATCTACATATTTCACCGTCTATAAAAAGTGCCTACTTTAACGTTTGATATGCAACTCCAAACGATAACAGAGCCTACTTTGCAGTTATATTTTTAGGTTGAAATTCAGTATTCGGCTTATACCACACGCACGGTTTTCGTCTATATATAGGACCATTCCAGTATAACAACCAATAAGTAGAACCAATAATTAAAATTATTCAAATAAATAATTACCTTTTTTCAGAAGTCTTCTATTTTCAGGTGGTATTATTGTTGAAATGCATACATAAGGTTTTGTTTTTGAGGCTTATGTACGGCTTTTTTTTCGTATAATCCCTCCATAGAAATTATCCCTGTGTAACGTGTTTTGAAAGATGCCTTACTTTTTTGTTTGTCAATATTATGCCTTACCACTTCCTGCTTTTGTGCGACAATCTAAATTCTTATCATCTTCATTCTTATCAAATTCGTATCACTTCCGCTCGGAGGCCAAAAGGCCCATTGTGATTCCCTTCATTTGTGGAGTACACATACAATTAACCTATCTTATTATGTGGTGGCTGAAACCATCCCGTGCTCTTTATGAATTTTAGAAGATCCGATATATCTGCATTAGCCACGTCCGCAATCTCTGTAAAGAATCTTTGGCCCAGCGAAGCTTGGCGCTGATTCTGGAGAGCTGGGCAGTGGCAAAGCGGATGTAGGATCGTCTCGGTTTCTTCCTCATCGCTGCAGCTCCGGCAGAGATCGCTGGATCCCGAGTTAAATTTCAGTAGCATTGCTCCGATGGGACAGTGTCCTGTGGTCACTCAGACGAGCATACGGACCGAGTTTCGGTCCAGTGCCAAGAGCTTCTTTGCTTTTCCGATATTGAGCTCTGACCACGATGATCTTGTTGAGTGGCTGTCGTTTCTTGTAAGCCAAGACGAGTTGGCTTCTTTTATAATTGTGTCATTTATGATTCGGCATAATGCGCTGATCGGTGGTTGCAGTGATGTGTCCGCTTCGTTGATGTCCATTTCAGATCCTTGCCTGGCCAATTCGTCCGCTCTTTCGTGGTGTGGTGTCTGATGGATTTCAGTGAGTCGCAACATTTCATGAAAGCCTTTGATTTCGTTGTGCAGGATCCTATTGACTTCAGTGCAGCTTGGCTGTCAACAAAGATAGGGATATTAGTTACTTGTAGGTGCTTGGCTGCTTTCTTTATTGCTAGGATTTCTGCTTGGAAGACGCTGCACAAATCAGGGAGTCTAAATGATTCCTGTTTGCGCAGGGTATCCGAGTAGAACCCGGCCCCAAATCCTGTGTCCATTTTCGATCCGTATGTGAAGAGGGTAATCTCGTGGTCGTTGATCACGGCGTTTTATAGCTACTTGACTCTGTCGGGGAAAAGGATTGGATTGAGAGAGAAGTCATTGTGGGGGGTCGGAGCTACGAGGCTACTAGAACCATGTTTCTTTCCCAGGACAATTATTATTCTGAGTTAGGCCGCATGTCCATAGTTAGCTTGTTTCCACAAAGAGGGCTCCCTTAGTCTGAAAGCGCTTTTTGCAGCGCAGCCTTTTATGAATAAATCCAGAGGAAGGAGATGAAGTATCATGTCCATCATGTCATGTTGCGGCATGATTCTCATAGCTCCCCTTGTACAAACAGCGAGTAACCTTTGTACTTTCTTGGGTATGCTCATATAGCTTTTCGTGCTTCTAGCAGTCCAACAGACTAGGGCCCTATAAGTTATAAGTCTGATGATTGCTGTGTACATCCAATGAATGATATACGGTCGCAAGCCCCATCTTTTGCCGAAGGGCAAAAAAAGCATTCATTCCTTTTTTACATCCTTTCCTTTGGAGTCAAGAATGAAACTTGGCTTCCGCTTTGAGTTTAAGTGGAGTACCCTCCTTTCCTTTTCCTGGTGAACAAAAACCAGCTAGGTTTTCTGGGGTTTATTCTCAGACCGTTCTGTCTTGCCCACGAGGAGGGTTCCTTGAACGCAGATTCCATTAGGTCGCTGATACTCGTAGTTGATAGAAATTTACCTTTTATCAAGATAACTAGGTCATCCGCGTATGCTATGGTCTTTGTGCCTTTCTCCACGAAGATCTTAAGGATTTTGTTAATTGTAAGAAGCAACAGTAGGGGGGAGAGAACTCCCCCCTGTGGTGTGCCTCTAGTTGTCACTTTCCTTATGTCCAATGTGTCCAATGTCTGCATTAATAATTCTGTTATTTAACAAATTTTCAATCCAGATTACAATAGATTTATCTACTTTTATGTCCTCTAGAGCTGTTACTATGGCCTCTGTATTTACGGTGTTGAAGGCTCCCTCTATATAGAAGAAGGCTACCATTGTAAATTCTTTTATATTCAATGAGCTCTCAATTTCACGAACAACACTATGCAGTGCACTTTCCACTATCTGCCTTTAAGGTAGGCGTGTTGAATGCTGCATAAGTTGTGTGAGTTGATAAGTCCTTTGCAAGGTTTTTAATAGAAACGACGAGAGACTAATTGGCCTATAGTCCTTTGCGGCAGTATGGATTGGTTTACCGGCCTTAGGTATGAAAACTATCTTTATTTCTTTCCACTGTGGTGGGATGTACCCCGTGCGCAAGTAATTGGAAAAAAATGCTTACGAGGTGGGGTACGGTGTGGGTTTGTGATTTTTGCAGCATCGGTTGCAAGATATCGTTCGGCCCCGGGTATTTAAAAGGTTTGAACGAATTTATTGCCCAAGATACTTTATCCTTTGTAAGAATTTCGTTTATTACTTCTTCGGTTGTGTGACCCGTTGGAACCGAAGGGGACTGTGGTTTCAGGGGTTTTACAACCCGGGAAGTGGGTATCAGTCAGCAGTTCTAGGGACTCCTGACTGGATTCTGTCCAAGAACCGGAAAATTCTTTTGGTATCTTTTGTATATCTTAAATAGTAGGATGATTTACTGTGACTAGATCAGCAATTTCTGGAATAGTTTTTCGACTATTACTAGTCTAACTTGTAAGATGGTTTGTTTTCCATGTAAAGTCTTGATTCATAAAACGCGTTATATTTTGTAGAACCTCCAGTACTGAGTTAAAAGAACTAACTGATCGCAGGACCTGTTCGTTATTTGTTATAATGAAATGACACACAACGTTCTTCAAAATTAATCTTTCTTATTAATTTACACATTTTAGTCCAAAAATTCATCGATTATTCATTAAAACTATTGTATACTGAATAGACAGCTTCCGTCACTTAGATAAGAAAATAATTTGATAACTTATTTGGCACAGATTGTTTTTATTATTTTAAGCCCGTACATTTTCTTTTTTTAACACATTGCTGCTCCTCCTACCAATTTTTTTATCTATAAGAGCCGATAAGTCTATAATTATGTAGCATATCAGCATTAAATATCATTAAACATTTCCTATCTTAACCAGTTTCTGAGAGCAACATAATATCAACCATGCCCCATCAAAAATGTATCATAAGTCATTTATATTATTAGCTTATGTGTTCAAATGTCTACGAAGAATATCTAAAAAAGTTTTCGTACCGTCCATGAGTTAGTCATTTTAAAAAGGTAAACATAGCTTTTAACATATTTGAATTTAACGTGACGGTTTGTACACCAATAGAATGAGCAACGAGGTAACGAAGACCCAAAGAAAGGAAAAATGAAGTATGATAGGATTAGGGATAAGGGGGGAGAAGAGAATTATTTTTTACAAATTTCATTTAAATATGATAATTTTAATTGGCCACTTAAAATCTTTACATACAAGTTAAAGTATTATATTTATTTATGATGCTACTACTTGAGGCGCTAGACTTCCGTTTTTATACCTTTGGTTGACTGCTTGACATCATTCAGGGTCTCTTCGTTGTCTGTTTGTGTGGTTCTTCCAGATTTGCTCTTTTTGACGACGACAGAACAATTTCTTGTGAAGACAACAAAAAGATTTGCAATCCTCCTTACGAGTGGCGATTTGAAAAAATAATCGATTTTTGTTATTATCATGAAATAATCGATTTTTGTCATTATATCACGAAGACAAGGTAGCCTGTGCAGGGCGGGTTAAGAATATCCCTGCAGCGATACCTCTTGCTTGTCGTAAAAGGCGACTAAACACAGGTAAACAAAAATCACATCTAGGCAATTTAGAAAACACCAAGGTGAGCCTAGGGACACATATACCACCGTTAAACTGCCCCACAAGTGTGCATGCAGATCAGTGGGTTGACACGACTGAAGATCACCGGTGTTGTAAGAGTAAGGTCAAACAAAAAAATCTGGAGCATGCCCGTGTCACATAAAAAAAAAAAAAAAAAAAAAAAACGGCAGGCCGTAAAACAATTGGTGCAAACAAATGCAAAAACACCAGCATTTGATTGGCCTCAGCGATGAAGTAATCCCAAACCGGGAAGTCTGCCGCTACTTTCTGAGGTCAAACCGGCGGACCCCACAAGCGGACCAGTAGGAATGCAGTTAAGTGGGAAGGTTATGGTCCTACACTTCTGACCATAACAACGCCGGAAAAAGGAAAAGAAGAAGATCACGAAGACAAGGTCTTATGATGTAAGATCTCACTATACCGACAGCTAATGGAAGTCTGAATTTCGAGAAATCACACTTCGAGAAATTTATCACACAATAGTGCCATTGTTTCGCCAGCGACATGCATGTGACACCAATTTCGGGTAAAGAAAGTCATTCAACATCGTTCGGTAACGTAATCCATTCACTAAACAATCAAATGATTGTGGTGATTTGTTGACTTCAATTCTAATTTCATTTAAGCCCAATGAACAATAAGGCCAAGATCTTTATGCAAAATAAGGTGGGAAGTGGTTCCGGGTAAGCTCTAACCGCCTCTAAATGGACACACCTGGTTTTTCAATCGGAGATATTTTCAGCTGACTTTGATGGACGACCACGGGTTGGAGACTAACCTGTTCGTTCAAATTTATCAAATTTGTTGATTAAATTTACCGTAACTATACGAGAAGGTGCTCGAGGTTGATCATACGAAGAAGGAAATTTGCTAATTGTTTCCGCGATATTTTCGCCGTTTTTATGCAACTCTGTGTACATATGTTTCGATTAAAATTAAATAATCATCCAAAATCGCAAAAATCACCGAAGATGTAAGCTCATAATTAATGGCTTCAGTAGCGGCGCAGAACTATTAAAAAGTGTCAGAAAAGATTATGAGCCATAGAGATATGTATTTTGGTTTGCCGCGACCGAAGACATTTCAGCAAGTACAATCGACGGTTTTTACCTTAATTTACCATGTTTTCAGTTTTAATAATATAGTGCGCCATGAGTTCTTGCCGCAAGGTCAAGCAAACCATACGGGTGTATGATAAAACACGATCTTTTCGGAAAATCTTCCAAGTGGTGACATTAAACTGACAAACCCGTTTCTTCCGCCATTCTCTTACTTACATTAATTACAGGCATTATGTTGAAATATTTTCGGATTTACGTTTTGTAGAATGTTTTTGGCATAAGATTAATCCATCATTAGCGAGCTCATGAAAATCATTTAATTCAACTTCCAAAAAACTACAAAAGTAATTTGTTAAATAACTGTCAAATACGGCAGTATAATTTGAAGACTATCCACGTTTAAAGATTGATTAGTTTTAAGATACAGACACTCCCTTTATATTCGAATGAAACAGAAAAAGATGATTCCTAGATTAAACTTAGATCACATGTAAACATACATACGAAGATCAGATCAGATACCCGGAGAATCAACCACTTTTCCTGCAGCCAATGAAACCTTGCCGTAGTACTTATAAAATGATAACGAGACGAATTTACTGAACCATTCCTTGAGCCGATGCAAAAAAATATTATTAAAGAAGCATTACAACGTTTCTTCGTTGCTGCCGACTCATTATTTGTAACATTTTTTTTATTAAGGTTAATAAAGAATGTTTTAAAAGTCGGGTCTTTCTGGAAAGGTAAGTTTTGATGTTAGATTTGACCTACCATTGATAGAGGAACGCATTAAAGTTGATATGAAAATACTCGATCCATTGAATAACTTTCTTTTGAGCTAAAAGTTAGGTCTATGTGGTAAGCCAACAACAATAGCGCAATTGAAAAACCAAAAATTGGACCAAAATTCATGAACTCAATGTGTGAGCGAGTCCTTGAAAATTTTGATGTTGGAACATGGAAACCTATAGGCGTGCAAGCTACGTTGTTGCGTTGTACCGCGAGAATAAAAGAAAAAGAATAAAAAAACAATTCTTTTGGCCAACGGAGACCTTTTATTTCGACCAATGATATACAAAGCTTTTATCTAACTTACGTTGAATTGCCGCTGCGATCAATAATGGTTACAGCCAACATTCTGGTCTCCTAGTGTCGATCAATATTGTTGAATCAGCTTCATTAGTTTACTTTCGTCTCCTAACGTAAGGGAAATAGTCGTTGCTGTTAGGTGACCCAATTCTTGGAGGTTAAGGGCGACTGACCGTAGGTTGCTGTAGGGCTCAAAATCTGAGCTGCAACTATAAGTCAGTACCTTTCAGCCATAGAATAACCAGTGAATATGTTACTATGTTTGAAAGTTATAATATCTTTGACACCATGTGGATCATTTCTTTCATGCTATCGTCACTTGGGATGAGAAGTAATTTTTTTTTTTTTTTTTTTTTTTTTTTTATAATTCGTGCAGGTTCAAGAGTTACGCTCTTTTGATGTTTGTCACACAACCTGGACGGGGTGCAGATGGTTTGTGTCGAAGATGTTCGTTCACTACTCTCCGGGGGTGGTTGTCTTGGGATTCGAGAGATTCGACTGAATTTGTCGCGTTGATTGTAGTTTTACAGTAACTTTATTCCATGCCATTAAGATCTTATATTGGAAATGCACACGCAGAGTATGAATTTCGAAGTGATCTTATACTGCGAGTGTTATGCCTTCGTCAGCATTTTTTGATCATCTCTCATTCACAACTGGTGTTGTTGCATGGGTTTTTTCCGTATAGGAATTTTTCTTGGCTATGGTCAGACTTGAACTACAGACCTTCCGCTTAACAGTCGGTGATGATTACCATTGCACCACTACCAGAATGGGTAGATGTAAGTGAGCCTCATAGAGATCTTAGCCAGACTAAAAAGGTAATGGTGACAGCGAGGAAGTAGTCCATCATTCGCTTCTCAAACAAGGAGAAATGGTCTCAGCCGCGTCATAAAAAACCGACAGGTAAATAGGCATGGTCCCATGCTGCTTTATGACAATGCAAGATCACATAAAGCACAGTCAACGTTCCTGACGCTGCCATAGTTAGGAAAAGCATTGTAGTTTTACCTCGACCCACATATTACCACCTTTATCGAAGTTTGCACAATCATCTAGAAAATACATAGTTCATAAGTCTAGATGCCTAAAACAGGACTTGTTGGCATGAAAGGTAAGGACTTTTTCAAAGAGGCATGTCTGTTTTACTGGACTAATTCATCAGAAGAATGATGTAAATTAAGATCGAGGTAGAGTTGGCCGAAATGAAGAAATTTGTTGGGGCCCACCTAATTCATGTTAGCTTGATATTTTCAAACATCATCGGAGAAAGTGAAGAGAACTCTCTAAGGATATAACATCCTTAACTGTAGAGTTTTTTTTCAAATGCGTTAAAGGAATGCTTACGGACATGCATCATTCGCAGACCCTATTTATGACTCTCGGAATGGCGCTGGTTAATGCTTTTCAGGATGTTAAGAAATTGCGCTGCTTTCCATGCCGTCTCAGTTCTCCGCAGCTTTGGTAGCACATACATACATATGTTATCACTGTGCAGATACTTCTCTTGTATTCTTCTGAGCTCACTATGTGTTTGATTAGCAATACTAAATTTCCGTAGCCTATCTCTCCTTTCTTTGAATCGTCTTTAGACAATTGTGGGCGTCGCGTATACTTCTCGCCTTCGACATTGTGCACAGGAAGGCTAACTTTATATGCAAATTAATGTTATATTTATCATATCCCTGTATCGGTGTTGGTACGCCTGGCTTACCATAACATTATTGAACGTGCCCTATTATTTCAGGCTTCAAGCGATTTGTGTAAACTTTAGTGTGATCTTTGTCATCGCCCGTAAGATGGCCAATCGGGATCATTCCTTTCTTTGAACAGTGGGATCCTTTTTACATTTTGAAGTATACCTACCTGCTGAGCTCCAATGTCTTCGAAAAAAAGCCAGAAGATTCTTGAATAGATCGCTAAAATCGAGTTCGGAAAACGACTGGAATAAGTATCGATCGAAGCAAAAGGAATATAAGACCCTTATTCGTAAATCGAAGAATGATTCTTCTTTTGCGAAGAGACCAAATCCCTGAGCGCGAGCAGCTTGGTAACTTGTTTAAAGTCCTCAAGCGAGGATGATGGATGGATTGAGGGCGTTAAGTCTGATGGGATATGCTGCAAAAAAAGGTATAAGACAGCTGGTTCTTACTTCGGAAATAATTTTCACTGCTAGCTGGGCGCTCGTCTATATACCTACATGCTCCTTAATGCGCCGCAAAAGTGGCCTTCATTCCCAAAATAGCAAAAGAAAATTATTCACTCAAGAGTTTTAGACCAATCTTCCTGAAAAGCATGGAGAGACTTGTACAATTGCACGTGCGCAAAGTTACCCTTCGAGTGCATCCTCTCTCGGAAATGCAACACGCTTATCAACGCGAGAAATCCTGCGAGACTTAAGAGTATTGAATGTGAACTCGAAAGAAAACAATACGAGCTGGACATTTTCTTCTACATTGAGAGAGCATTTAACGGAACTTTCGACAGCATGTGTAACGCTCCTAGACAACATGGCGTAGATGAAGCACTGGGTTTGACGATCAAATCGAAAAGCAATGCAATTTGCACAGGACATTGATCGCTGATGCAGACCTCGAACAATGTGTAAAGTCTGACATAAACAGGGGCTGCCCGCAAGGTGGTTTCCTGTTTCCGCTTTTATGGTGCATGGTGATCGACTCTCTGCTCGATGCTCTCAATGCCTTTGGAATCTATTGCCATTCTCTCTGTCGGCTCATGTCTAGCGAATGTCTGTCTCAAAGCGCAGGCGGCGCTAAACGTGATCGATGACTGGTGCACGAGAAATGGGCTGTCGGTTAATCCTCTTAAGATCGATGTCATTCTCTTTACGAGAAGGAAGAAAATTACTGGCATTACTTAGCTGGTGCTAAAAGACATCCCCATCCCGATATCCAGGGAAGCTAAGTACCTGGGAGTCATCTTAGATAGCAAGTTTCTTTGGTCGAAGCATGTTCAGTCAAAAAGCACTAAAGCGCTTTCTGGTAATGCAAAGGTGCCTTTTGCAAAACAAGGGACTTATCGCCGAAAAGGTCCTCTGTATCTACACGGCAATGATAAGACAAATAATCTCATATGCATCGGTTGTCTGGTGGAACAGGCTAACACGCAAACACGTCGTGGCCTCTTTCATCAAACTCCCAAGAGCGGTTTGTCTCAGTTGTACGGGGGCTTTCCCCAGCACACTGGACGCTGCTCTCGATGCTATGATGAACTTTCCACCCTTAACATATACACGGGGTGCGCACTGAAAGCCATCTCTCGCCTTAAGAGAAATTGTTTTTGGTACAACTCGCATTGGAGTGACAATGTACTTGCGCGAGAAATATCCAACGACCCTTCTCTCATCCATATGCATTCCGACGCAATGACACCTGTCATCCTATTGCGCTCTAATTCCACAGTCAAATTTCCATGGCGTCAAGACTGGCTCTGGCCAGATACTGAACCTGTCTTCATATTTTTACAGATGGTTCCAAGTCTGAGCGGGGTCGGGCGCCTGGGTTTTCTTTGAACGCGAAAACATCATACTGCACGGAGTTTGTGTTGTGAAGTACAAGTAGAAGGAAAAAGTACATATATGCGTCTGCAGTGACATCCAGATTAGTAGATACATGAACTCAAGATCTTTTTGAACATATTGCCCAAAGTCAGACTCGGGGATCCCAGGAAATTAAATTTCTGATGAACTCGCTAGAAGGTACTCACAAGAGAGTTTCTCAAGACCTGAACTCGGTTCTAGATCTAGACAAGATCCCGGACGCTATCTCTAGTCTCAAGGAATTTTCAGGTACACCGGTAGAGCTTAGCTCTCGGCCCAAAAGCGTCGTTTGTTTTTTTTCAAATATTACAACATAGTTAACGTAATCAGCAATAACACGGTTATGCATATTCTATACAATAAAACAATAATACCAGACTGTCTATGGTCAATAATTCCAAATCCTTAATAAATTTTCAGCTGTGGATATATCCTCGGGTGCCCAAAAATGTTTTATCCTACAGCAATAAAGCAGTCGACACATTTCCGCGAAACAGCCAACCAAACCCGTTTTTGGCCAAACCTACAGCCCTCTTTATCCGGACATAATTGGCTACCTGTAGCACGTTCCATCCAATAAGCTAAAGGAAACTTTCAGATCATCATGGAATCGAAACCGAGAACAAGAAATTGCTGACTAGCATTCACTGATTGGAACCCCTGACATCCCTTCTTAGAGAAGAGGTAGACTGAACATTCAAGCACATCTCAAGCAAAAAAAATAGTAAGGATATGCAAAGGGGCATGAAAGACTCCAAAAGTCTCGACTCCACTCCACTTAATCGATACGATTCTCAACATCTAGTGTCCCGCAGATAAGCCTTAAGTCCCTCAGGTAGTAAACATAGTTTTTAATTTACATCTTATTCTCTAATAAATTAATAAATAAATAAGAAATAAATAAATATGAATAAAATTTGGCTACCGAGCGTAGAGTAGTTGACTCGGCAGGATGATTGCGGCGAGGATAAAAATCAATCTACGCCCACGACGTTTGTAAATCGGATCACTGATTTTGAAAATCTATCCTCTGCAACACCCATACATAACAACTGGTCCATTATTCTGCCCTACCCCACTGCCGGGAAACACCGCAAAACACAAGATTAAGCTGGCTGTGCTGTATTCGAACTCCGTGCCATCAGCGTTAGATGCCAGGACATTTTCACAATTATTTTTAAAACAGCCTTCATTTCATGATCGAGTGATTTCAGGCTTGCATATTCGGATCACTATTTAATCGGGACAGCCGCTTCTACGTCACCTAGACGATATTTATACTTGTTACATGTATATGCAAGGCACCGTAAATCCCATGCCAATTCCTGTGATTGTAGTGTAGACTCTTCATTTATGACGTACCATAACCTCTTCTTGGTGGAATAGGAGGCGACTATCCTTGATGAATATTAACGCCTTTCTGTCCTGATCACCACTGGATTTTTCTCTGCCTCCGTGACAGTAAAGGGCTGAGTTAACATAATTAGCTTGAAAAGATTCTCTTCTTCTCTGCTATCGTAGGTTACCTTTCGTATATGATTCATTCTCAGATCTTTCCCTTAAGACATAAGGCGACGCAACGGCCGCTCTTTGATGATGGTGATAAAAGCACTAGGTTTTGTAGTTTCCACGGGTGTAAGAACATACATATCTCTCTATAGTCAATTAACATGACTCCTTACGACTTTCATTGATTTGTTTGGGATCCCATTGGATTCGGGCACCTTTTTGTTTTTTATCATTGCCGATAGCATTCAGCGTTAAAGTGGAATCCACCGATGCGATGTTTCGAACAATCGCATCAGTCCCAGTTGCACTTTCACAAAAGCTAACCCATTGCGAAAGGTAAAAGTGTGCAAATCCGATAAAATATTTTTCACTGAAGCCCAATTGGGGTGTTGACATGGTATTAACAAACAATCGACTTTAACATGCAATTAACCACTAAACGACAACCAATCGTGCCTCAATGCAAAGACGTCAGTCAGGCCAAACACCACCCTACCAAGCCCGAACTATTAACCCACTGTGCCAAAAGCAAAAGCCACTCTGCCTCACGACTTCTCGGCACAAAGCAAACGAAAAACAGAAAAACATTACTGCATCCTCCGGGCAGTCAACAGATAGACACCCGGTCGGCCAAATGCCCCATATTTATACACTCGTTGTGTGAGGCAGTACCTCCTTGCGACCGTTACCTAATTCACGATGCCGTAATAAATCGAACACGAAAAGTCATATGCCGTGCACCGCGCCCAGTCGATTACGTGGGCTCCTTCGTACTCGTATTTGTCCAACCAGCAGCGACCAGATCCACATTAGATGGTCGTCGACACTCGTTCCACGGGATCGGCAGGCTAGTCGCGAAATAAAAACGAAAATGGGATTGTTGGAAACTGCATTTGGCGTCTGGACAGGTGGCATTCGATTAAGTAATTGGATTAATGTAACAGCGTCCCATAGAAATGGTCCAGTGGTTACATCTGAAGCTAAGGCTGATTAACCAGACGATGATAATGCTGACTGTTGACGATGCCTGATGTCGCGCAACTAACATGATTTCCGCGTGCGCGTATGGAAGCGCCTTAGTGATTTACGCAGTTGATACACTTTTTAAGATACACGATCCGATTCCCAGTTTTGTCCGCCTAATTGGTCGCAAAACTATGAATCGACTTTGGTTTTAGAGTATAAAATACCCGATGTGTTCCTGCAACGATATCATTCAACAGTTATCCATCATCATTCGAGGAGATCCGTCACTGACTGTCATTCGATTATCATGTTCAGATTCGTGAGTACAAACACATGTGGTATACCCATGTAGGGACCATTCATTAAGGATTTATTTCGTCCTTTTTTGTTAGGCTGCTGTCGTGTTCACGTTGCTGGTGTGCTTAAACACCTGTCTGGGAGGATTCCTAGGCGGATATGGGGGATATGGGGGATATGGGGGCGTGGGACATGGATACGGCTACGGCGGATATGGTCATGGAATCGGCTATGGAGCTAGTTATGTTTCGGCACCGGTCATCGCGAAAGTGGCGCCTGTTGCACCGGTCATTGCGAAAGTAGCGCCTGTTGCGCCTGTGATTGCGAAAGTAGCTGTGGCAGCCCCTATTGGATATGGCGGATATGAGGGATATGGAGGATATGGCCTTGGACACGGCTACGGACATGGCTACGGGCATGGCCTTGGCTATGCTCCCGTTGCTGTTGCTGCTCCTGTTGTAAAAGTAGGCATTGGTCACGGATATGGCGGCTACGGTCATGGGTTGGGATACGGTTTCGGCCATGGTTATGGTTATGGCGGTCATGGTTGGTAAGATGTTGGATGGAGACATTGACAAATTAACACCGATTAGAGGGACCTAACTCCTTCATAGATTCTATTTTTTTTTAGATATTTTTGTTCACATAGTCAATTTATACTCATGTGCATTTATATTATTTTTCTTTTTATACCAAAAAAGTATACAAATATAAAATCGATAAAAAATCACAAAATTTTTGTTTACATACAACAAAAAATCTACATGATTGACGGACTTTAAGTCGATTTTTAAACAAAGGTTCATCTCTGACGGTCCTGGGCGCGCTGCTTCCACTTAAAACCTAGCCGTCTTGCGTAGGCGATTACTTGGTCTCTAAACCGGAGGTTTGGTCTTCCTCTCCTTCTCGAACCAGAACAGTACAGAATTATCTCTGCCGTCCTGCCTACCGTCAAACTTTCGGCTCTATGGAGCAAAACAGGCAGGATGGTTTTGTGGAGCATGATTTTGACCCTGCAAGTAAGGAGTTTTGAACCCAGCTGTCTTGACAGGCCGCCGAAAAACAACGGTTGCCAAGGCTGATTCTGCGCCGGCTATCCACTAGGATGTCGTTTCTGGAGTTCACGTTTGCAACCAGGTAGACAAACGCATTGACTACCTCAAATTTGTAGCTGTCAATTGCTATATGCAAATGTTAGATGACGGATCGGTTTCTACTCCATAGCATGTATTTTGTTTTCTCCTCGTTTACCTTGAGGCTAATTAGTTTTGCCTCCTCTTCAATCACTTTGAAGGCTCCTACAACATCACGTTGGGAGCACGCGATAGTGTCTACATCACCTGCATATCCAAACAGATGGTTCGACTTATAGACTTGCTGTCCGCATTGGCTATTCGAATATCAGGTTAGATTAGGCGCATGTTTCGAATGGTTCTAAGGCTCTTGAACCTAACTGCACGGTGCATCGCGTGTCTTTCAATGTGGTGCGACGCACCTACCATCCCGAATTCACCTCAAATTAGAGCTCCTTTCATCTTCTCAAATTCTTCAGATGATCTGGTGCCTATCTACCAAAACATCGCCGCCAGCCTTGAAAAGCTTTGATGTAAGTCCGTCCGAGCACACGGCTTTGTTGTTTTTCAGGTTTTTGATAGCTTTGCTGACATTTTCAATGCTGGGTGGAAGACTCCTTCATCGCCTGGAGTTAAGATTAATCTCTTAATTTCTTCCTCGTTTGGCAGCATTTGGAAGTATTGCTTTAGTCTATCCACCATTCTCTGTCTGTTTATAAAAGGTTACCTTCGCAATTTCCAAGAGTCTGGGTGCCTTTTTTGTAGCCAGTTGCCAGGTTTTTATGTTTTTTTTTTTTTTTGTAAAAGGCTTGTGTTTATCCCTGAACTCCTAGATACATATCGTTGGCATAAAGGAGAGTCTTTTGTCCAGTTGCTCTCTGTAGGTTCTGGCAATCTCCGTTGAGTTCAGGCGTTCAGTGTGAAGACAGACTTTGGTGAGTCGGTGCGACTTTCTGGCATTTGTTAGTCGAGCTCTGAAACGTGCTGCTAATAACCAGTGGTCAGAGTTTACCACTCTGAAAGTTCGCACATCCAGAATACGAATATTTGACGAGTGTCTTTCGTCAATGAGCACGTGGTCGATTTGGTTAGCGATTCGACCGTCCGGAGGACGCCAAGTTGTTGTATGGATTTTCTTACGAGGGAATATATATATTTTTTTTATTTCTTTATTTCTTGACAAATTATGTGAACAAATACAAGCAAAAAAGCTGACACAAAGTTGTTTGCCAAAGAAATAGCTAAATACTATCAATTGCCATATGGCAAGCGGCGAAAGTATGTATCAATAATTAAGTATTAAACAATATGAATAAATAATATTGATGGGGAATCTAATAGACATGTTTTTGTTTAAATAAAATAAAAAAAAAAGCAAAACAGTAATTTATAACAAAGGAACGAAAAGTGTATCAATAGTTTTGTGGTCAAAAAAGAAAAGCCAGGTTTTTATATTATTAAAATATACAGTTTTTTTCTCTCACACCTACAGTTTTCTGGCAACAAATTAAATAACCGTGGGGCAGTAACGTAAATGAAAGGAGAAAAGTGTGTTTTATAAACAGAAGGAGTGGTAGCAAAGTTTCTGGAATTTATTCGTAAATTGTAATTTTCGTGGTATCTAACATCATAAAAACCCGATTTTTCAAAAAATATCTTTAACACTTTATAACAATATCTACAATATCTTAATGGTAGAATTCCCAGCGATTTAAACAATGAAAAGCTTGGGGTTCTCCGATTGGCTTTAGCCATAATTCTAATTACATGCTTTTGTTTAACTAATAAGATCTGTATTTTGTTAAAGTACGCTCCACCCCAGCAAGATATTCCATACTGCAATTTAGATTTGAATAAGCCGTTGATACAGCCGTGATACATACATATGTCCGACTATTTTATAAAAATGATGATTAAGATGTACACAGTGATCGTCCCAGTTGAGCTTGTTGTCCAATATAATGCCTAAATATTTAAATCGATTGACACTTTCAATTCTAAAACACTCATTGGTGCAGTCTGCGCTATCATTAAAAGAAACAAGAACAGACGTAACTGGGTTAGCTAAACTAAAACGTAGACAACTTGGACTGTGGTAATATAAAGGAAAGTCTTTACATATTAAACCCTTGATATTGAATTCCATACATTTAGTCTTTGTACTTATTTTCAATTCAAGTTCTTTAAACCATTTGCGCTGTAGGTCTAAATCGTTGCTTACATCAATATATAAATTAAAATAGCTAATATTGGTGTACAAGAGTGCAGTGTCGTTAGCAAAAGAAGTAATTTTTCCCTTAAAAGGCTGACTGAAAAATGAAATAACATAAATAAGAAACAACACTGGACTCAAAACAGAACCTTGGGAGACACCTACATTTAAATATTTCACAGAACTGAGGGAACTTTTGACTTTTACTATTTGGTCCCGATTCTTGAGATATGAAATAAATCAGTCGTGCATGAAGCCTCTGCATTGAAAAGTTTAACTAAAAGTAAATTATGATTCACCGTGTCAAAGGCTTTAGTTAAGTCTATAAATAGGCAGGACGGAATTTGGGATTTGTTTAAACTTGTATATAATTCTCCAACCAGCGCATCTTCCGTAGATTTAACGTTTCTAAAACCGAACTGATATTCACTAAAAAACTGAGTCCTACTCAAAAAAAAAAATCATTTTCGATTTTATACCTGTTTCAAAAATCTTAGAGAGAAAACTGACAACAAGGAAATTGGACGGTAATTGTTAAGTAACATAGAGTAACCCCTTTTATGAAGTGGTATTACTAGTGTTGTTTTTAGGGAAGTGAAGAAAATACCTTTGTACACACAAGAATTAAAAATAAAACAAAGAACATCGGAAATGTGAAAGGAAATATGTTTATCAAGTTCAGTTGAATTTGACATTTTTAAAGAAGCTATGATTTTTTGTTCTTCAAGCGCGGAAAATTCATTGAAGAAGAAACTTTCTGGTTGGTAATTAGTGTCATCCCTGCATTCCTGTGTCATCCCTGTACCCATTTTCCCATCCCAAAAACCATACCTGGTCTCTCTGTTTTTTGGTTGCGAAGATTCATTCAAAAAGCGGTCGTTGTGATTGACACAATAAAATAATAAACGTATATGAAAATATCCCGGTGTTTTTTTATTCTGGTTGTAGTTCTCGTACCCTGACAATATCAGAAGTGGGATATTAACCATAACAATCGGAAAAAAATCAAATATGAATATCACGACGCTTAAGGATCTGACAGTAAAAGATTTAAAAAATCTGCTGAGACAACTGGTGGAGAAAACAACCGGCAGCAAGAACGAATTAATCGCGCGTCTGGATAGGTTTGAGTTCTCGGAAGTGCAGAAAGTGGCTGAATCAATTCCACAGGCCGAGGTGGACAATGAAACGGAGGATGAGGTAGGTAAGCTAAGGGACGATGTCGCAACGCTCCAGCGAACATTGGAATTGCTGAACCAACGGCTTACTACCGTCATCAGTTTTGCATCCGAAAGCCAATGCGAGAACATTCGGCTGACGAAGGAGGTTGAAGCAATAAAATCTGCACAAAACAAATCTAATCCAGATGGACTACGTGCCAATCTAGTGTCTCCATCGAGAAACGGTCTAACGGTTTTCAGTAGCGACGTGACTACGCAAGCGCAATCCGTCGGTGTGCCTAGGACGCGAGCACAAACACATAAGTCGAATTCGTTTAATGGCATTAATACTCGTGCAAATAACGCTCTTTCCAATGAAAATATATCCATCCCCCAATCGGCGAGTGAGATGAACATATGCGCAAATGAACCGGTCATATTCGAGAATGTATGTATTAATAAAAACAATGAACAGGCAACAGATCGTTCCGAGTTGCCAACAGTGCAAAATAATAATATTCGCGAACTATTATACATTATACCAGATTTTGATCCGTGCAACGGGAGTCTGTCGTCGGTACAATTTATTGAACGTGTCGAACAATTAAAAACAGCATACCAATGGACAGAAATTTCGGTGTTGTTCGCAGTGCAGACCAAAATGAAGGGTGCCGCAAAATTGTGGGTCGACTCCCAAAATGTTTTTCGAAATTGGTCAGACTTTGTTGCTGCATTTCTTACAGATTTTCCGTGTGTTTTAAATGCAGCCGATGTGCATAGGCAAATGATGCAGATGCGCATAATGAAAGACGAAACATTAATAGAATTCTATTATAGAGTAATGGCTAACGAGCCTCGTGGGTGCCTTGATGGTAATGCTATTGTGAGCTATGTGATAAACGGGCTTCATGATATTGGGTTGCGCAGAATGTTGTCGGCTTATTCGTTCCTCAAGTGTTCCGATCTACTACAAACACTCAACAGGGTATGTGCGAGTGAAGGTCCTCATGTGAGTGCGCCACGTTATGCTCCAGTTTCACAAACGCCAGAAACAGGGCTGTTACGAGAAAATTTAGGTCCTGTGTGCTACAATTGTCGCGAACGCGGTCATGTATCAAAAAACTGCCCACAAGCGCAAAGGAAGGCTCGCTGCGAAAAGTGCTCGACAACCAACCACGAGACAAGGAATTGTCCCGTCCTTAATAGAGCTCCGGTAAATACCATCGCAAACCGTGTGCGACAAGAAACATTGAAAGAAATCTATATAAATGACATGAAGTGCGTAGCTCTTATCGATTCAGGCAGTAGTTTTTCGCTTATTTCCAGGAAGTTGGCCCTTAACTTTAATAATCTTATAATTCCGTGCAATGAAAAGCTATTCGGTTTTGCAGGAGGAGAATTTCAGTGCCACGAAATGATAGTAGTGACGATTACGATTGACGGCTGTGAGTTCAAGTGCGAGTTTATGGTCATCGACGATGAAGTGATGACCTACGATGCCATTATCGGTACTGATATTTTGTGTAAAGGTCGTGTCGTGATTGAAAACGGGCGATGTGAGATGGTGGCGTTGGACAGTAACAAAATCGATGTTGGAGATCATCTCTCTGCCGACGAAAAACATAAATCAATCCTTCTTTTGAATTCGTTCGCTGGGTGTTCCGGTGAAAATCTTAACGAACTGGGGAAGTGCGCGTCGGTCAAAATGGACATTAAGCTTACGTCGGATAAACCGATAGGAAGGAAACCATACCCTATCCCGTTCCCAACCCAACAAACGGTGAACCGCATAGTTTCAGAACTGCCCGCGATAAACGTTAGACGAGAAGAAGCTATCAACAACATCGAGAAAGCGCGAGAGAAGCTTCGATTCAATGCTAAATATAAAAAAACCGCACGAATATGAAGAAGGAGATCTGGTGTTAATCGAATGTGCCATTCCCAGCACAGGAGAATCAAAAAAGCTTGAGAGCAAATATAAAGGGCCGTATATGATAGCCAAGGTCCTTCGCTTCGACCGATACGTCGTGGAGGACATCAACGGTACAAAATTGAAACAGCGGAAATTTAGTACCATAGCCAGCAGCGACAAATTGAAACCCTGGTGTGCGCTGTATCCGGAAATCGATGAGACTGGATCCGAGGAAGAAGACGACTACAACAGCCAAGCGGAACTCGGGACGAGTTAGGTCAGGAAGGGCCGAGCTGTCATCCCTGCATTCCTGTGTCATCCCTGTACCCATTTTCCCATCCCAAAAACCATCCCTGGTCTCTCTGTTTTTGGTTGCGAAGATTCATTCAAAAAGCGGTCGTTGTGATTGACACAATAAAATAATAAACGTATATGAAAATATCCCGGTGCTTTTTTATTCTGGCTGTAGTTCTCGTACCCTGACACTAGTTTTAACTATACTATCATCACAACACAGAGCTGCATTATAATTGGTTGCAGCGTTATGGAAAGATCCTACATTCACGAAGAAATTATTAAAGAGGCTCATAAACTGTGGAGTTGTTGATAATTAGCGCAATATCACTATTATCTTTTTTCTTATTTAATATCTCATCAACAACTTGCCATTCTTTCTTAGAGTTGCCAATACTACGGGCTAATTTTCTACTGTAGTAGCTATTCTTGCAGGTAGATATTACAGATTTAATTTCACGGCAAATCTTTTTGTAATAGCTAATTAATCTCGGGCTATTAGGGTGTTTTTTAAGTAATAAACAAATTTTCTTTTTCTTCCTGATTTTCTTTAAAAGTGTGATAGACATCCCCTGTTTCAATCATTTAGATTTATTGCTCACATTTTCTTTCTGAGAGCAGATCCTAATATAAAAGTGTAACTTTTTAAGAAACAAATCAAATGCTGAAGATGGATCAGAACAGACATAAGCTTCATCCTATAATTCATAGTTCAGATAATTTTTTAATGCAACAAAATCAAACTTTACCTTCTCCCTTATTTCTAATTTATTTATACGAGTGACTTGATTACTAAGCTGCAAGCACATTAAACGGTGATCAGTGATTCTCAGATCACAGGCGAGTGTTTCATATTTTACTTTACTGTTTCTGTGTAGCCTTAGAAAAATGTGGTCTAAACATGAATTAAGACGTGTAGGTTCATTAACAATAGACATAAAACCAAACGATGACAGTACAGACAAAAAGCAATCAGCATTTGACCAGTTAGAGAGTATATTAATATTAAGATCACCGAGTAATATGACATTTTTAGATTTTAAATGTTCCAAAAATCCTGTAAATTCTTCCAAAAAGAAATTGACTGAATACTTATGTAGTCTATAAATACATATGAGACAATAACTAGTACCAGAAACTTTGCAATTAACATTGATTATTATACAAGTATCAGCACTTTCAAGGTTATGCTTTTTTACAACACTCTTCTATATCATTACTATAGAACTCGACCAGTGCTACTAATCACCATATTACGAACTGTCGCAAAATTCGTGAGTCGAAAAACGTTATCAGTTGTCGTATCGTGTAGCCTGTGCTTTCCGATCACTCTACCGAAGATGTCTTCCTTACTGATCTTGCCATTAAAGTCCAAGGTATAATTTTAACATCGTACTCCGGACCGGCTTGTGCAGTCCTAACTTGTGCTTGTGTTATGTGTGTGTTATGTGACAGCTTTAACAAATGTCGCAATCTCTTTCCTTAACTATTCCTTCTTCTATCCAGTGGATACTGGTACCAGTAATATCCAATTTATACTGCGTGATGATTTTTTCCAGTTAATGGGCGGCTCCAGGAGTGTACATAGTTCTGACATCCAAGGAATACACCCTCAATTCGCGACACACAAATTTCTGGACTTGCCCAAGTGGGTGAGGAAAAACAGCCAACAATAATTTAGAATTTTGGCTATCTTTTTTTTTGGCTATGTTTTTTTGCCAATAAACAAATACGAGTAATTGGAGCTTTTAAAGCTGATTAACCAAATAAAGGTAAGTTTTCTGCCCATATTATTATATGGAAAGCAGCTTCTTTACGTTTTTTGGTTAGTAAAGTCAATAAATAGGGTTTAGAAGGCTTTTTAGTTACACTATTAAGTCCAAGGAACAATCTGCTTACGTATGGTTTTACCAGAAAATTTAAACCATGGTGACTGCAACATTATAATGTCAGACATACACCAAGAGTATGTCGAAGGCTGTTGCCAAACTCAAACTTTGCATTATCGGCATCAGAGACTGGGACCCTAACCACGTATCTGTGTGTTCCTCCTAACATACTGGCATAACAAAAACGAGTGTAGACAGACCCATGTAGAGAAACTAAAGTGAGATCCTGTGGTTGCGAGCATGGTCAACTTGTAATATAGACACATTCGAGGCATACAATAGGGAAAGACTATTTGTGCAGACTATTTAGTGGGCTACCGACCAAGCGTGGTTGACAACGATATCGAAACCGGAGTCTAGTGAAGCTGCAATCGCAAATTTTCTGCTTGCTGAACTACATAACGCAGTAGATAAGTTGGTTTGGAATATACACCAATCTATTTATTAGACAGGGTTTGAAGTAAAAGGTTATGGTGAATGGAATCTCGACATAGTTTTTCCAATCGTAAAAAAGTGGATTCAAATAACTTCACCAATTATAGACGAATACGTTTTCTTAACTTCACACACAAGATCTTCTCTGTCGTGCTTTGTGGACGCATGAAATCATTCATGAGCAAGGTTTCAGTCCAAGAGAATCCTATACATATAAATGACATCTTCACACTACGGCAGATCTAGAAGAAAACCCACTAGATTCGTGTTAAACAACACTAGCTTTTTGTCGACTCTGAAACCTGTTGAATATTGGAATGTCTATTGAAACGAGCTATACAAAGCCAGGTACGTACTCCACTGCTTATAACCATGTTTACCCATTTTTCTGGGAAAATACGAATTCCGCGAATTCACGACTTTTGAGGCTATCTATAAATGGACTCATTTTTTTTTTAAAGATTGGAAGATGTGCTCGGTCAAGCTACGCATTATTGACCGCAACAGGTGGTGTAAGAAAGGGGCGGTATTCGAAGAACACGGCGATCAAAGTACAACTTCACATTTCAGAGTTAGGTCGGTTCGTCCTAGGTAACATATTACCGAGGTTTGTTCTACATCGAAATCGTTTTGTCTTTGCTAATATTGTGGTCCTTTCGACGAGTGCGTTAGCGACTTTCTCTGATAGTTTCATCCTGTTGTAGTAACTAATGTAATGATATACCACGCAGAGCTACTCTCACCACATAAACAGTTTGAGCTTAGGTCCATAGATGTCAGGCTTGTCAAAAAAACCTTCCCTTCTAGTGGCTGAAGCAGCCGTTCGATGTCTCTTGGTTTTAACTCTTATGGCATTGAAATCGCTTTTATACCATTCTCAAGGATTCGGAACTATGAGAAATGGCTTTTTCTGGGTCTGGGACATTACCACGTCGAAATCACGAGTTTTGTAGCATTGCCACGTTCTTTCACGTTCATAAGGCCCACCATACCTTTTCAGAAGCAAATGACGCTTTTTTAAGTTGAAATCTTCACGCCTGACCCGACACTTCTGACCATCATTTGAAACAAGCCAGGGTGGCCCAAAAACACTCAACCGATGTTATTTTCTTATTTAGCTATTTCTTGAACCTCTTCTTTGTTTTTCAATTACTTTTTAAATATGATATTGGTCAAGTGGGCTCCGCCATATTAGATGACGATTTGAGCTCTTTTCAACGCGTTTTCAATCAATTGACGAATGTTTCTCGCCATGTTCTCGCACTCTTGTCGGATATTCTCTACGACTGCTTCCAGAGTCAGTGGCTTAATCTAAGCCCATGACTTCAAAAAAATCCGAGGAAAGAAATTTAGATCCAAAGGGATTAGTAATCTTTATAGAAGTCAGTGACTTGCATCGCTGGCATGCACAATTCGCATATTTTTCTTCTGGCTTCTTTCAGGTGGAACCACAAGTCATGCTATTTCGGCATCATGCTTCTGCTGACTCGTTGCAGTCTCCGCTCTCTGTAGTTAAAGTTGCACGTTCCTTACTAATGCGCGATATCCATTCAGTATTTTTCTGAGCCTAATTAATGAAGTTGGATTCCATCAAGTACCTCGCAGTTTTCTGAAGCGTCTATATTTGAAGATTGCGTGCCTTCGATTTGTCCGCACATCAGTTGATGCAATCAGATTGTGAGTCCTATTTGGCCTTAATGAGCAATTCTCCTAACTATTTTATCACATCCTTTGATCGGTTATTATGATTGCCGGATAATGATATATTGCACGGTTTTTCTACTCGTGATATGAACCACATCAGTTTTTTAGTCAGCCAGTTCGTGACTGCAAGATTCTAGCCACTGCTTGATCTGGCAATGTGGTTGACTCGACTGCTTGAATGTGATTTGCAACGGTTACGATACCTACTCGTATGTAGAAGCCTATATTGACCCTCGTACATAAGATTCCTTAGGAAGGAACCCGGCACAAACGCTTGAGGTACTTCCGCATAGACATACTAATATTTTACTCCTTCTTCTGTGTTATATCTTAACTTTCTGTTTCTAAGATTTTTGGACTTATTCGGAGACTAAGCAACAAGTAAGGTGTTTCCATCTTTACAACCCAAGGAGAAGTTTGGAGCGATCAAATTGGGTGATCTTATCGGCCAGTAAAAATCGCCAAACGAGACATTAAGCAACCCGGAAATGCATCCTCAAACTGTTTATTGTCAAGTGAGTTGTGTGCACGGTTGGACAGTTTTGTTGGTCTCACGTGCCCTCCAGTCCGAATTCAATAATTTGCTGCATTAACAAGCGTAAGCAGTAAGCGTTATGTCCTTGAAAAAATTAAGCTCGATGACACCTCCGGCGTAAAATGCAAACCATTCAGTGGCTTTTTGACTATGTTATGGCTCGTTATTAATGATGCGTGAATTCTCAGTGCCCCAGAAGCGTAAATTTTATTTAGCCGTCCGTCCAAATGGAAATGGGCCTCGTCGCCCACGAGGAATTTCGACCGAAATTCATCTTAGATGTTTAGGAGAGCGTGAGCGTAATTTAGACGCAATTGACGGCCTGCAGGTAGACTGTCTGTAAGTCGGAAGAGAATATTTTCAAGTTGGCCAATTGCGTGGCATGTCTCCTGGTCAACGTTGATGACTTATCTGTAACATCTTCAGTCACAGCCGATATATTCCTGAACTATGTGATCTTGTGGCGCCTCTTCACGTCGCGTTCCAGTTTTTTTTGGGGCGATCGACTAAATACCATAATGTATTAGTTCTATTGGCATCGGACGGACGTTGGGCCAAAGCCAGTCACGAGTCCCGATGTAGTTTCATGATTTTGGGGAATATAGCGTTTCATGTGATACTCCTTGATATCTAAATTACTAAATAGCCACCAGGTATCCAGCTTAAATACGTTCAGGCGCTTTCGTTAAAATATTTTGTAATTGGAAGCTGCGCATAAATCATTGTCAAACAATTCAGCAGTGAAAAGCCCAAGATGAAGTACCTGTAAGCACTAACGACGTTGGATGTAAGAATTGATGAATCAACCACGTCAACGTAGTGCCCCAATATATTTGGACCCACATTCGTTAGATTCATTTGAGATTCGAAGTCAATATCAAAGACTGACAAAGTCGAAAAAAGCAATATATGTCTATAACCCGGCGAGTCAGGTTCAAAATATTCAAATCAGATGCTAATATCCCTAAATCACATTCCATGTCTATATCTCGAAAACACATACTTCCCGGTCCATCTCGTTACAGAATCAATTATGATTTCCCCATTAAATCAACTGGTCTTTTCCCCAGAGAAAAGCCATTTTTTTCCAAATTAATTGGTGACCATGAGATATGTTAAAAGCCGCTTCATCGTGAAACCGCCTAATCCCATTATTACCGAATTATTCACCATGAACGCAACAGGCCAATTTACACAGAGGGATTTGCATAATCTATGCCAAATGTGGGCTGAGTGCCTCGAAAATTGATTTCAAATCGTCTGGCAACATTCGCATGTGGGAATGTTTCTAGTTTTGCTATACTTACTTACCATACTCATCTTGATATTACAGACCAATCTTACGCAACATTGAAAGGAAAGATTTATGTAATTGCTCCTCATCACACCCTCAGACACAACAGAGTACTCTTTAATTTAGCGATATAGTTTAATATCCAATCAGACACTAATTCTATAGCCGCCAGTCAGGATTAGCATCTCTACCAAATTGGAGCACCATATCCGTGTCCACCGAGTCCAAGACCCAAGCCGGGTAATCCGTATCCGATTGCAGGGCCGGCAATCTTTCCATAAGGAGCTCCAATCAGCCCACCATAGCCGAGTCCGACATGTCCGCCCAACGCTGGTAGAGCTGGAGCGGCTAACGAAATTGGTGCAGCAAACTTGGCAATCGGAGCACCATACGAAATCGATGCAGCTGGTAAAGCCAATGGCGATCCTATGATAGGTCCATGTCCCAAAGAGGCAAGTCCTGGTGCAGCTGCAACACTGGCAACCATAGCGACGGCGACGACAATCTACAAAAGATACACACACCTCAGTTGATTATTTACGGTTCACTTCGTTTCATCGAGTGCACTTACGAATTTGAACATATTTTCGATTTTATTTTTGTATTCCTGGCTAGTTTGCGAACCGAATTGCAGTGGATAATCACTCGAGAACGGTATTGGACGGAGTATGACACTAGAGATGCAGGCAAATGCTTTTATATGAAAATCCTCATAAGTGACTTTTACTTTTTGTACTCGTACTAACCGAGCAGTTAACCGCACCTCGGATCCGACCGACGATAGAAGTCACTTCTCGACGGCATGGACCTAGGGCAGTAATGCAGCCTTATAGCCAGCCGGTCACCGAGTTAAGTGTGGTGCGGGGCCATTCGCGTCGAATAAATTAATATGCCTGCAACAATTGGGCGTTTCTGGCGGCACCACTTGCTGAAGTTTGTGGTCAAATGTTGCGCATATGCGGATTCGATTCTAATGCATACGGCGAGTTTAGTCATTCTGTCCGATGGTCCAATCGCAAGCTGTGCGATTATGCGTGCATAGTCTAATGCAGGCTAATGCAATTACCCGCACTTGAGTTGATCGCGACCGGACTTTTGTCGATATATCTGTTACACTTTTGATTGTGGTGACGGAAATTGTTATTAATTCTGTTTTCGTGAGGCGAAATTATTATCATGACGTTCGATTACAAGTCGAACTAACTCACTTACTCGTAAATGCTATTTGGAGTGGTTAACAAGTTTTCTGCAAGTGGGTTTATGGGATCAAGTGTGATGACCCGGAGCATGTAGATACTGAAGGCCTTCTGGCTGGCGGCAATGGTTATAAATTCAGAACAATACGATACTGGTACGGTTGGATCGCTTTAAATTGAACGTTTTATTAGTAAAAAAAATAAGAAGAAAATCAGTCAAGGCTAGGCGTATGACTACTCTCACGCGTAACTGGTTGTGAATTAAGGAGCAATTTGTAACTACGAGTATAATCGCTTTATTAAAGATTAGAGCGACTCCGCCGCTGGGTACAAATTAGTGACAATGTTTGTTTTTTTTTCGCCAAATGCGATACATAGAGGCCGTAGGACTACACACTGGACGGAGCGATTAACGAAAGGAAAAATGAGTTTAACATCGAAAGTTGTAGGAATTTGAAAATAGCGGTAAACATGTGCAGAAGAACGTACCTATGAGCTTGTAGTCAGTTTTTAGTGAACATTGCTAATGGGTCTAACGGGTAATACAAAATTACTATCAAGCACCCAATCCTTAAGCTGAGATTTCATTTC
The DNA here is from genome assembly GCA_958301585.1 of Merodon equestris. Classification (NCBI taxonomy): domain Eukaryota; kingdom Metazoa; phylum Arthropoda; class Insecta; order Diptera; family Syrphidae; genus Merodon; species Merodon equestris. Next base: position 95,076,960 of record OY284414.1, read on the forward strand.
TCTGGCAGAGCCATCAGGCGACTAATATTGTTGATTTCGAAAACAACTTGACTGTAGCGTTATCATATCGGTCAACGAGACGTGTTCAAAAAGCAAGACTATTCTCTTGGAATATTCATTATTGGATGTCTAGAACAAGATTTTAAAAGGAGACACCTAGCCTCAGATGTTAGCTTCTGATGCCGACGACACGGGATTCGAATCTCATACCATCCAATCGCATTTGTTACTATCTCTTTTCAGCGGGGTACTGACTAAAACCACTGTAGTATACCCCTATTGGAAAAGCTTCTCGCTCCTCTAACCTATGGGATGAAATAAATCACACACAACATATTTGAATAATTAGCAGAAGCTGGTCCCTCACAGGCACTTATGTGTCGTGAAAACCTTGAAGGTGACAAGCCCCGCGGGCGTTCCAGCATATCAACATTGAAAATGTGAATTGAGCATAGACTGTTGACGAATCATAGTCAGCGAAGCCCCCATAGTCAGTGGCAACCTGTTATGAAATACAAGGTGATCCAAAATGTATTACCCTACTGGAAGATGTTATAAGTTTTGCCAGTGGCAGCAGTTTCAAACATATGCAGAATGCAGGTGGACATGGAACGCTGTACTCCTTAAGATCCTGAAATACTCTTTAGTATACTTTTGCGGAATGATTCGCCAGTGATTTTGGCGCAACGTGAATCTCGGCGCAGATCTCCCGACCTCCCTACTCCAATTTATCAAACGGTTAGCTGCTCGCCTCGAAAAGACTGGAACAACAACACATGAAAAGGTACCGAAAGGGCTTTTAGTACTTGTTCCGAGTATCTCCACTTGTCCATCGCTTCTAGGCTGGCTCAAGTTCTTCTATGTCTCAACGATGAAATTAACGTTTCGGTTGAAATTCGTCATAAGCGACGAGGACCATCTCCATCTGAACGGGTGTCATTCATAAAAACCCATTATATCCAGTCAAAATCACCGTGTGGTGCGCCATATACCCCAGAAGCGTCATCACTCCTAATTTTTTCGAGAATCAGGTGTGTAATACGGTTACGGTTACGGTAGATAGAAGAGACGGGGATTTCGTACATTACGAGGGTTATGGTTGATAGAGGCAGAGCTGAAGAGGTTCGCGCAATCAATGGTGAAAGGAGTCGATAGATGAAAAGAATGTCAGATACAGATCTTCTTTCCTCCAATGTGTTCATGTTGATCAGTTTAAGACGGTCTTGGTAGGCCGGTAAGAGCAACAGATGGTACCAGGGGAGATCTCGTAGTGCAAAACGTAGGAACCGAAGTTGGAGGCTTTCGAATATAGAAATGTGGTTTGTTGGTAAGGAGACCACACTTGAGAGGCGTATTAAAGAAGGGGCCGGACAAAGGACCCGCTTCACGAAACCGAGTGTAGAATTAGCTTTAAGGATTATCTCATGAAATTTAGCTCTTGGTCACATAATATGCCAAGATCGCGGATAGCCTGAACGGTGGAGATAGGCGAGTATGCATAGGAAGTGGAAACAAGGAGGAGGTTTGATTCGTTTACATGAAAAAGTGATTGATTGCCATTTGGAAATGTTAAGCTCTAAGCAATTTCTAAAGCACCAGATGGAAAACTATTAAGATCTGATTGTATAAGGGAAGAGTTATGACTGGAGGGAATGGTCTTGAAAAACTTGGTGTCATCGGCATATTGTGATATGTGGGAATGTTTAATCACTTTCGTTAATGGTAAGAACGAAAAGAAATGGACCGAAATGCCTGCCTTGGGGGACGTTTAAGAAAGCTAAAAAACAACACTGTAGTAACGGTTTTCTTAAATAAGAAGATATCCACTTCAACGCAGTCGATTCAAAGACAAGGGAAGACAATTTGAAGAGCATTAGGGTATGGGAGATTTGATAAAAAGCTTTGCTGAAATCGGTTGAAATAACGTCGACTTCTTTGCTATTGTCTAAGGGCGAGATGGCAAAGGACGCAAATTCAATAAGGTTTCTGTTTGTACAATAGATTTGCATTTGAGGAAACCGTGCTGTGTAGGGAAAATTAAAGGCTTGCAGCGAAAACTTAAAATTTCGTGCAAAATGCCCACGAAGCGTTTGGGTATATGTGACGATAGTTGTTAATATCGTTCGGACCCTTTTTTTCTGTATAAGGGTTATAAATGATGTTTTCCATAACTGGAATCCACCTAGAAATAAGGATAAAAATTATTTAGAAATATGACAGGGAGACTGTCAGGTAAAGGTGTGAACTCATCATTAAGTAGATTTAATCTGTTTTGGATGACATAGGGATCGACTGTACGAGGAAGAAATGGTCCAAGTTAGAAATTCGGTAATTAATCGAAGCAAGCCAAGTCCGGAACAAAGATTGTTTAAAAAAGGTGGCGAAACAATTGGCAATAATATTGAGGTCATTTGAGGTTTGATCATGGAAAGTGAGTGAGATAGGGTAGCCATCCAGTTTTCTTTTGTAGTTAACTAACTTAAGAAAGTACTAAGGATCACTTATAAGATTGGTTGCGTTTCAGTTAAATAGCGTTGATAGACGGAGTTGTAAAAGGCGGTAAATTGGAGATAGCTCAAGAAGTCAAGACACAGCACGGGCCGAAGATATAGAGGGAGAGAGGGTATAGAGGGAGAAAAGAAAGGGGACAGAAGGGTTGAAGGGATCAGTTATGAATATGAGGTCTAGTTGTCAACCCATGTAGATTAAGAAGCCACTAACTTGGCTTAGGCTTAAATCAGCTTGGCGATCAAAGGAGAGTGGGATTGGTGGCAATATAAAACTATTGGGTCCATTTCAAATGAGGAAGGTTGAAGTCGCCCAAAAGAAGGATTTCATCTTGAGGGTCTCTTAAATCAATTATTTGGTAAATTGTGTTAATGGCGAGTTTATAGGATTCAATAGGTTGTGAAGGCAAGATGTAGAAACAAATGATGTATAATCTCTTCTGGGGTAGTAGAATCTTAATTGAAACAAAATTGAGATGTTGGGAGGATGATATTGCAATAAGGGAAGAGTCAATTGTATTAAGGACGCCTAGTAGCACGCCTCGACAAGGACAACCCTCAGTAGGTCGGCTGAGTTCGTCATCGCTATAAACGGTAAAATTTTATGGGAACAGTTCGAAGTTATTCATGCTGGGGAAGCTAATAGATTCAAAACGATGCCGAACTACGGAATTGCATCCATACTGTGGTGAGCTTACTCGTTTGACAGCGAAATAAATTTCCAATCGCTCCAGTGGAAGCCTTCTGGATAGCCGAATCTGAAAAAGATCGACAAATACATATGTGTATATTACGGTCATTCATTGCTTCTGGACCATGGTTAGGCTAAAAATGTAATCATAGCCCAACAACTACAGAACAAAGGATCATTGAACAAGATTCAAGACTTTTGCAGTGTGTACATTCCAACTCATGACTGTTCGGCAAAGTAATTGGAAAACTTGCTGTTTCCATTGGGGCTATCTACAACAAACATTCACTGTTGTTTGCAAAAAAATAGTCCATAAAATCCAGTTCACACAAGAACTATAGCCAGTAGACTATCCACAACGTCGTGTTTTAGTGCCGAAAAATTTACTCTGAGTGGTGCGGTTGCTCTGTTAACCCTACAAAAACTACTTCATTCACAATTAGTGGCAGTTTATACGAGTTTTCGGCTCGGATTTCATTGTACCACTTTTTTTTTTTTAAATGATACTAATGCGACGGTTCCATTCAATGGCTGGCGTTGTCAAACAATGTTGATTGATTTGCTTTGCCTGACATTTATACTTAGTATTATATCCTCGCAACATTAATTTTCAACAGAGAGACGTCAGATGCTACTCAGCTGGTAAAACAATAGCTTTATAGCGTGAGCAGATTTCTAGGCCGAAATCATTTGAATGAGACTATTAGACTCTTTTTCTTTGAGGCTCTGTTGACGTGGAAGTCTACACTAACGCTCCACCAATTATTGTATAAAGAGTTTTAAATATAATATAAAATAAACTATGAAAACAAGTTAAGTTCATAGCTTTAGTCAAGCCCAGCAAGCATAAGAACGACCCTATGGCTATCGTCCCATTAGCCTTTTGAGTGACAAAGAAAAAATATTGGATTTTTAGGGTGAATTTATATATTGTTATTCATCAAAACACTTTAAAAATAGTTTCAATACTAAGCTGTCTACCAGTCTAGTTTTATTAGATATAGGAAAAGTTTTTTAATACGACATGGCATGAAACGCTTTTGCGTACAATGATGATCAACTTTCCGCTATAACATATCTTGTGAAAATAATTCCAGATCTTCCTAAGGATCGTTCGTTATCAGTATTATTTCGTAGTCAAAGTTCCGAAATTAAGGATTTTCCTTTTGGCATTCCCAATCCCAAGGTCTTATAATTTTAATTTTTTTAGACGACTTTTCTTTGAGCCCGAAACTCATTTCGTTATGTTTGCAGACACAGTTTTGTTTGCTTCTAACAAAAGCTCAATGCAAGTCGGCTTAAATTTTCAAGTAGCCCTGGATAACTGAGGAGTATTTTTTTTCAAGTTGAAAATCAAACTAAATTCGCCTCAACGTCCGTTTAACTTGACGCAGAATTGTTTTTTTCTTCCTAAATCAAAATTAAAACTTAACCAACCCGAAATCGATTAGAAAGGTGAATGTTAATACATTTCGATAAAAACCCAATTTTTTTTGCATAAGTCAATAAAAATACTTTATCCATCCGCCGAACCGAAAACCTCTTTTGTCTCTTGGTAACAAACTAATTATTCTTCAAGTTTTCATCCAATTCCCATATATGATTGTCGCGTATGGAGCAACTGCGCAAATTAACTTAGTAAAAAGTAGTACAAACCAAAGTATTTTTAATTTGCCGATACATTTTCGAGCACTTCGATGTCATGAAAAGCTCATATCAGTTCAGAAATTTTGTGAGAATATCATCGAACGAAGTCGCTTTTCTAATTTTAGGCTATAAGCAATTAAGATAGAAGTGTTACATGATATTCTTGCATTTTAAATTTTTCCTCGAACATAACTAAATATATATGCTCCTCCTATTTAGTTATCAAAGGAATTATTAAACATCTTTAATTGTAAAGATATTATTATTTTATATCCCAAAAGTTACATGTCAAGTTGGATAAAATATGGTTAACGGATTTTATCAACTAACAATAGACAAAAAACTGTTAAAAGTCATAAATCAAAATTTATTACCTTTCCTTACCCACTTGTTATAAATGTATCGCGTTGATCTATTTACTTAATACTGACGCGTCTTGTTGAATTCAATGCTTTTCAAATTAGGCTAAGGTATCAGCATTGAATTTATACCGAGGTCAACTAGAAGATTCCAAATATATGGGTAAGTTCCGACTCGTATATATGTCAAGGGGTGGAAGATTAATCATAGCATCCGGTGTGCTGGGGAAAGCCCCCGTGTAGCTGAGACAGACCGCTCGCTCTTTGGAGTTTGGTGAGTGAAGCCACAGCGTATTTGCGTGTCAGCCTGCTCCACCAAACAGCCGAAACAACCGATGCATATGAGATTATTTGTCTTATCATTACCGTGTAGATCCAGAGGACCTTCTTCGGCGATAAGCCCCATGTTTTGCCAAAGGCACCTTTGTATTGCCAAAAAGCTGACAGCGCTTTGGTGGTTTTGGACTCAACATGTTTTGACCAAAAAAGTTTGCTATCTAGGATGACTCCCAGATACTTAGCTTCCTTGGATATCGGAATGGGAATGCCTTTTAGCACCAGCTGAGTAATGCAAGTATTTTTCCTCCTTCTCGTTAAGAGAACGACATCAGTCTTAAGAGGATTAACCGACAGCCCATTTCTCGTGCACCAGTCTTCGATCACGTCTAGCGCCGCCTGCGCTTTGAGACAGACATTCGCTAAACATGAGCCGACACAGAGAACAGCAACATCATCCGCATAGGCCTGGGCATAGTTTCCATAGGCATTGAGAGCATCGAGCAGAGAGTCGACCACCATGCACCATAACAGCGGAGACAAGACGCCACCTTGCGGGCAGCCCCTGTTTACTCCAGACTTGACACATTGTTCGAAGCCTGCATCAGCGATCGATGCCCTGTGCACGAGCATTGCTTTGATCCACAGAACCAGTGCTTCATCTACGCCATGCCGTCTAGCAGCGTTTCACATGCTGTCGAAAGTAGCGTTATCAAAAGCTCCCTCAATGTCGACGAAAATGGCTAGTACGTACTCTTTCCTTTCGAGAGCTCATTCAATTCTCCCAACTAGGTTTTGAAGCGCAGTCTCGCAGGATTTTCCGCGCTGATAAGCATGTTGCATGTCCGGGAGAGGATGCATTCGAAGGGCAACTTTGCGCACGTGCAACTCTACTAATCTTTCCCTGCTTTTCAGCAAGAAGGATGTTAGACTGATTGGTCTAAAACTCTTGGCTAGTGAGTAATCTTCTTTCCCTATTTTGGGAATAAAGACCACTTTCACCGCGCGCCAAGGAATAGGTATGTATATAGGCAAGTGCCAGGCTAGCAGTGAAAATTCTTTTCAGAGTAGGAAGCAGCTGTCTTATACCTTTTTGCAGCATAACGGGGTATATCCCATCAGTGCCCGGCAACTTAAAGCCATCGAAGGATGCCACAGCAAATTCAATGGCCTCAGTAGTTGCCACGCGTGACGCAACATACCAGCTACGCCGAGTTGCTTTCATCGTTTTAGTCGCAGTTGCCAATGAAGGAGTGTGCAACGAGCCGATAACAGCCTGATTTCCCGGAAAATGGGTCTGAAACAGTAAACTAAGAGTTTCTGCTTTAGACTCGGTGAAGGTACCATCAGACTTTCTGAGTACATCCAGCTTCGTCAATTTTCCTCGTTTGAGGACGTTAACCAACTTGCTGGTCGCGCTCAGGGATTTGATCTCTTCGTAGAATGACTTATAGGAATCATTCTTCGATTTACGAATATTCCTTCTGCTTCGATCGATATTTATTCCAGTCATCTTCCAAATTCGATTTAAGCGATCTGTTCAGGAGACTTCTGGCTTCCACCAGGGAACCGGCTTCCTGCTGGGAGGTTTTTTGACAGGACATGCGAGTTCAAAACAGTTGGTGATGGCGCTGTTCAGGTTATGAACGGCATCCTCCACCAATTGATTTGTTTTGAGTTTAGGCGGGGCTTGAGTGGATTTCTCAAGCTCCTCCCTGAATCGCACCCAGTCCGTCTTTCTCGGATTCCGCTTGGGTTGCGAGGGGGAGATCCCACACTTAAATTGGAATTCAATGTATCTATGGTCTGACAGCGTAACATCTGGTAAGACTCTCCAGTTAGTGGTGGCCTTAACATGCCTATAAATAATATACCTTACTAAAGGGTCCTAAAGTAAACCGAACAGAAAATATGTACTTAAACTTTCGACCTTTAGATTTAGAAAATAAAGAAGTGAGGCATCTTACGGCAAGAAATATTTGGCTTTAGAGGCGCTTTAAGGCTCTTATGCATCTCCTTTATAGTCCAGACCTGGCACCTGACTCACATGTTCCTCTCCATGGCGAACAATTTTATCAGTAAAAAAATTCGCCTGCTTGTGTAAAACTATTTTCCTAGCTTTTTACCAATAGGCACGAGGGCTTCTACGAGAGAGACACCATAGAATTACCTTCAAAATGGCAGCAAGTTATCAAACATAGCTCATACTTGAGCTAAATCAGATAACAATTCTAAGTACGCAAATAAAGGATTCAATTTCATGTGAAAATAATGGATTTCGTTTACTACCCCTGATATTCCACGCGCCTCTGCCGTCCAATTTTAAGAATTATAATGAATAGAAGTCGTTGATAGATGCCCGAGATTTTTAAGGCCGACGTCGTCGACCAGCGTGTACCGGTTGCGTTATTTCTACACCCGAGAATTAACCTGCTAGAACGGATTTAATCTCTTTTCGAATTCACGTACCCAAAACACCGCCCACAGAGCCAAAGACCTCTTATTCATCTATTTCCCACGTTTTCTTTGATCTACCTTTTCTACAGCTTTATTTTTCGAGTATTTAACTATTAACGAATTTTGTCCAAATTTTCAACTGTGAAATATGCATATTAACTGGATGCATTTCCGTATCAGAGACTTCGTAAGCTGAGATCAAGAAATTCAATTTGAGAAAGTAGGTACGGCATTCCTGTATTATGTTTTATTAATTCGACTCGTTAAATATTTTCCATTTTCCTTCATCACTGCCATCGACGACTCTCACTTTCTTACCGGCTTCTCAATACTGATTCTAGCTATACCTCTTGAGGCTAAAAGCAACAGAGATCGAATACGATAACTTTATTACGCCGACCGTCGATTCGCAACCTTTCCCACGCCTTACGTTCACGCCTTGACTTTATAATTTTTTTTTCCATAGGATTTGAGGTTCACCTCGTAGCTCCATTGTTCTTCTATCTGAATCAATAACAATAAAATCAATTAACGTCCGTTTACGACAAACAATGACTATCTAAGCAAAGACACGAAATATATCTCCCAACTGTCAATACGTTGACATAATTCTGATGAATGGACTAATATCATTACTATCGCCGAAGTTAACTCACCACCTCATCACACGCGCTTCGAAGTATTACCAGACCAAGCTCAATTAAATCAGCTTACGATTAAGCAATTGCCAATAAATTATTCACCCCAGATCCGCATAAGATTCAAATTTTAATTAAATCGGCGCGATTATCATATCAACACACGGTTTGACTGAATTATTATACAGTCCTCATGGAGTTCACGCCCCAATCACCGATTCCATACCAGGCTCGACTTGTTAAAGTCCTTCAATTATTCTGCCAGTCCATAAATTCTAATCACATAGGCCTGCGACCGAGTCTGCCTTTGTGTGTTCCAGCGAGACCAGAAAGTCGGATTGTTTAATTAGACCGATCGGTGCCGAGTCAAGTTATATTCACATCAAGGCGCTTGCAGTATCTAGACTCACTGCCGACTTAAGTCAGCGATACCTATCTCTATTATGGTGAAATGTGAGGAACTCGACGATCACATTCGAATTCGATCTTGGGAACAAAACGAACGGAAGACAGCAGGCAACCATGACAACGCAACGCTCAGAGTTTGACAAATATGACATTCCGAGCATGATCGACGGGTTAATGATCGTCATGGGCCGGTCTTAGAGGAATACTGACAGCGAAATTATGTTAATTTAGAATGCCGACGAAAGTGAATTCGATGGAGAGTTATTCGGAGAAAGAGCGAGTGAGAGGATTATGTAACAGTGCGATTCGATCGAGTTCGAGGAAGTGGAAATGCGACAAAAAAGTATTATCGAAAGCCAAGTGGTTGTGGTAATATGAGAAAGAACTGGTTTCCTGGCGATCGTGCTCGGTCGATTGAACTGTGTGGCCTATTTCGAATGTGCCATGGAACAATTAATGTCATTGAGTTGCTGCCGAGTACTTTGGTCAAAATAGGTTGCGAATTGGGTTTGGCAATTTAGGGATACAATGAGTCATGCCACTCCTTTGCCATTAAACATCATCTATTGCATAAGGTCACCGTTTTGACTTTCCAATTGGCTATTATAAATGATCCAAACGTTATAATACCTCCACCCATATCGGCGAGAGTTTAGTGCTTGAAAACTTTCCTGCCGACTACAAAGCAACGCAAATGGTAATAAAATTCCTTCCACTCGAGTACCGCTGCATAAGCATCCCTTACTCATCGCAACAACAGTTGGGACGGTGAAACGATTCCTACCAACCTGACCCGGACAATCGGCAGCCCTCAGACAATTAATGTGTACAAGGCAGCGCACCCGTTCTCCAGCGAATATACTCCAGGGCATTACTTGTCCAACGGCACTACGCATTCATCCAAGTGAAATGCGACTAGAGACAAATGAGAAAACATTTTTCCTTTCTTTAACTTTCACGTCAACGAATCATCAACTTTTTAATTCGAAAATAAAATAAAAAAATCACTCAACACACCCGTTCACTTCTTCAGCACAACTGGAGCCACTGGAGCAGCAACATGAGCCACTGGGGCTACGGCAGCAACTGGAACGGCACGGGCTACTGGCGCCACTGGAGCGACTGGAGCAAATGGATAGGCAGTACGGGCATATGGGGAAGCGTAGGCGGCCAACGGGGCCGCTCTATAGGCGAACGGAGCGGCGTAAGCGGCTGGGAAGGCAGCGGAATGGATAACATTTGAAGCGGTGTAACTAGATGCGTATGGAGCAACCACTGGAGCATATCCGGCGGTATAGGCAACAGGTGCGGAGTAGGCCAACGGTGCGGAGTAGGCCAACGGTGCGGAGTAGGCCAACGGTGCGGCGGCTAAGAGACTGGGCTTAGCGGCAGCGAAGGCGAACACGGCCATCAGACAAAGAGCGAACTGCGGAAGATAGGAATATGATCAATCAGAAAATTGTTCTTAAATTCAGTGTTAATCGCGGAGGCATTACGAGCTACTCACCAGCTTGAACATGTTGAAGGGGTTTGTTGGCTTTCTTGAAAAAATGCTGTCCAAGCAGAGGCTACAATTGGAATGTTATGTAGACCACTCGTGACGCTCTCCTTTATATACCGTATTTGATTTTTTTATTGCCGTCGCCGGCGTATCCTTGATAGTGAATTCGCGTACCTATGCGCCACGACTTGCTAATGACACACCATTAATGCTCAATCACGTACGATCTCACGGCCAAATTGAGAAATACCTCCTCGGTCCGTCGAATTGAATAATGAATTCTTCGTTTTGCACATTCGGCTAGCTTCTGCCGGCAGACGATCGATGGCAGTCCCTCACACCAACAGCTCGCCTATAGAAGCAATGGAAAATCCGATGATACATATGAGGAATCTAACTTGCTGATGGAGGGTGTTTTATGACAACATACTTGGGTGGCAAGCGAATGCTTTGGAATTCGAAATAATACTTATTACCGGCGTGTTGTATAACTCACCGGCATACTGCTCCGGTTCAGGCGTATCCGTAACATTTCGAATACGAATGGTTTCTTCAATGAAAAGCATGAGGTATGAAAAATTTAACCTGGACTGTGGAGATGAGATCTATTTGCAAAGAAGTAAATTTTGATATATTAAATAGCTTAAAACGGAGCTACTGGATTCCCTTTAGGAAAAAAGTTGGATAACACACAATGTTCCTACTGATTTCTCGTTTCTTCAATTTTCAAGGATCAGATAAAAATTCAATGTGATTTGTATGCGAAAATAAAGTAGGAGCCCTGAATTTGACGTCCTTATTTTAATAACATACATATATCAAACTAAGCTGTCATTTAAGACTGTACCTACTTAGGTTTGCCATTTCGAAATATGGATAGCTTTATAAACGGTAAATGTGTTTTAATTATGAAAACATATTGCAAATATAGTGGTTCTGTAGTACTCGTAGGTACTTTTCGTGTACTACGAGAAGATTATGGTCAACATTGCCGCCCATCTGAACGTACTATTGGCTAAGTTGTAAAAAAAATTGGAAGAGACTAGTTCTATTGCGATAACTCAAGGCCATCATGCTATGCAGAAAAATGGCTACCTTAGTAAAAGTGGTAAAGAAGATCCAAACTTATATGTAGATTCTATGGCGAGCACAGCATGTGGGCAAATTAAAACTGATTTTGTTTTTGACTCACATTGAAGATATGGATGTGGATGACATATAGTTTCAATAAGACGGTACCTAATATCACTTAACAACACCCGAAAGGCAAATTTCCTCCCGAGTTATTTCGCATTTCGTCAAATTATGGCCGAGTTATTGCACGATATACATATGTATGTGGAAAAGTCGTCGAAAATTACCTTGTCAAAATCAAATCCGGCCAGAACTCCCGTGGAAGAGAATTGAATGATATTGTATTCCATTTATAATGCAAGATCCAGGGAATATGCTGAAATAAATGAACACATGATTAAGATCGAAGTTATAAATATGTTTCATAGACTTAATTAACCTTGATTAACTTTAAGAATTACAAATTGGGCAAGGCTTTATACAGGGTGTCCCACGAGCAGTATGCCAAAAAGATAGAGCGTGTAGGTCTGGTCAAGACAAGAAAAAACTCGTATGGGAGGGGGGTTTATCCCCCCCCCCCCCCATTTAGCCGTTTAGGGAGGGCAATTTTCTAAAAAATTTACTTAATTTGTAAAAAAAATTATTAAAAATCAACAGTTACATCCACAATGCCGTGATATACTTTTTTGTAAAGCCAGAAGTCTCCTTTTTCATCTTGTTTTTAAACGAAGCTATTTTAAGGAACAGTTTTTGAGAAATTAATTTTCAAACTCAAAATTTTGAAAAAAAAATTTCAAATTATTTTTTTTTCAAAATTGTATGTAATTAAGTACTAATTTTTTTTTCAAAAATTCAATTCTCTTATTAGTTTTTAGTTAAAAACAGAATATTGGATGCAAAAATGTCTTGCAGTTTTTGAGAAATTAAAAAAAAACCCGAACCATTTTTTTTTAAGAAAAATCTTTTTTTTTGGTTTTAACGCGGCTGGTAGGCAAATTAATGTATGAAATATTGACCTCTTTTTTATTATTTTTAAAAAAATTCGGAGTTTTATTATAATAATTTTTCAATATGATCCCCATTTTTTAGAAGGCAAAGATTATATCTCCTTCTAATGGCTGGACATAAGTCTATGCATAAAAATCTAGAGGAGTTAAATCTGGTGATCTAGGTGGCCATTCCGTGGGCCCCTTCTTCCGATCCAACGGTCACTAAAATGATCATCCAGCCAGTTTCGAACCCGTAAGCTGTAGTGTGCTGGTGCTCCATCTTGTTGCTATGGCCAAAGGAACGTTGTCCATCAAATTGGGCAAAAGGTTTCGTAAGAACTGCAGGTATCATTCTCCATTATTAACGGCATTCAAAAACCGGGGCCCGATTACAGTTTGTCCAACAATACCAAGCCAAACATTACAGCTAAAGCGATGTTGTGGTTTATTTTGTTTTTTGTTGTGTGGATTGGTGCTACTCTAATGATGCAAATGGTGGAAGTTAGTAACCCCATCTCTGGTAAACTGTGCTTCATCCGTCCAGAATATCTGGCCTAAATTGGTACGGGTGTAAGTTTTCGCTATGAAGCACTCTCCATACTCTAGATTTGGACACTGCAAGCATAATAGCTATCCTGCTTGTACTAAGGGAGGGATTACGTCGGACCAAATCCAAAATTCTTTCATCTAAGATTCCTGATCCATCTGTAACTGATCTTTTGCTTCTTCGATGCTCTAGCACTCCGTGCTCTCGCAGACGTCGGTGGATTCTTGAAAACATGCTACGACTGGGACACCTCCGATTGGGATATCTTTCAGCGTAGAGTCTTTCAGCTTCACGATCTCGACCATTAGCTAAACCGTAGCAGAAGTGCATGTCCGTTAATTCTTCTCGAGAGTATGAGCTTGACATCGTAATGTGTTGATGAGTTAACATCCAATTTGGAAATGGTTTTTTAATACAAACTGGCCGAACACTTTGATATATCCATCTTGCACTGAACTCATGCAGAGCGCGTTATCCAGTCTTTAAAAATGGAATAAATAGGTTTTTATGAACTCATTTCCCAAATACAAATCAAAGTCATAGAAAAAGTCTTCCTAGGTATCCTAGACATTCAATAAAAATTTAAAGATATCAGAATTGTTCCTTGCACAATGATGGATGGTGTTCAGAGGTTAGTTTCGTTATACAGAGTTTTCAAATGAGGACCTAACCTAATTATCTCTCACAGATAAATATTCTTCCAATTGTCTTCCCTTGGCTTCGATCCCATTTCTTTGAAGTTATTTACATACTTGGAAAATCGCTATTACACTGTTCATTTCATAACGGTAATTTCTAACCCTTTTTTGCTTCCTCTGACGTCCCCCAAGGCAGTTACTTAGGTCCATTTCTTTTCGTTCTTACCATTAACTACATATATCGAAATGACGATTAAACATTCCCACATCTCACTATAAGCCGATGACACCAAGTTCTTCAAGACCATTTTCTCAAGTCATGACTCTTCCCTTATTCAAACTGATCTCAATAGTTTTTCCATCTGGTGTTCCAAAAATAGCTTGGAGCTTAATATTTTCAAATGGCAATCAATCATTTTTTCACGTTAACGAATCAAACCTCCTCCTCGCCCATCTCAACGGTTCAGACTATCCGCGATCTTGGCATATTATGTGACCGGGAACTAAATTTTCGCGCACATATCGATGAGATAATTCTTAAAGCTAATTCAGCACTCGATTTCGTGAAGCGATGGTCTAAAGAATTCTCCCCGATCTCTCTACATAACCTTCGTTCGGCCCCTTATTGAATACGCCTCTCAAGTGTGGTGTCCTTACCAACAAACCACATTTCTATATTCGAAAGCATCCAATGCCGGTTCCTACGTTCTGTTCTTCGAGGTCTCCCGTGGAAAAATCTTTTGCTCTTACCGACCTTATACCGTCTTAAACTAATCAACATGAACACGTTGAAGGAAAGAAGAACTGTATCTGACATTCTTTTCATCCATCGTCTCCTTTCAGGCACCATTGACTGCACCACCCTCTACAACTCTGTCACTCTCAACACTACCCCCTCCAATGTACGAAATCCCCGTCTCTTCTATTTACCCGCCCCCCGTACGCCTACGGCGCCAATGCACCCATTTCTGTGTTAATTCGAATCCTTACTTCGATTTCTACCTCAGCACTCCTTGTTTAAAAATCCGTCTTCTTAATTCCGGTTCCCTCCCTCGTTATTCTTAGTTTTTAAGTTACAATAGATTAAGTAAGATTAATGTTAGCTTTAATTGCGCTCAATAAATTGACGTGTTTACCCCAACGAAAATTATGATTTACATATGTTAGGACCATGGGAAGGAAGTTCGTTGTTTAATGTGAAAACGTTAACTTCGAGTAAGAACATACATATATGCAAGCGATTTTATAGGTTGTCTCAGCCACTCATTAGTGTAAGCAGATGTTTTAGTAACGTAAAGTTAAGGCCCAATAGAAATATAGTATAGGCGCTTGTGGTTCCTTAATTAAGAAATTTGATATAATGAGAAAACTTTTTCACAGCAGTCGACTTAAACGCAGGGTAAAAATTATGAGCTACTTGGCTCTAATAAGGCCCGTGCCTAAGGATCTTCGGCGTAATTGAACTCAATATTAAGAGCGAATGGCGGACTAGGATCTTGCCACTAAACAACGCGCCAAATGTTGATGGTTCTCGGGTCAAAGCGCTTTACAAAACGTTGCGTTACCTTGATAAAATCCTCCTGACTCCTTAGTTCGTAAACTGTTGATCGAACTTTAAAATTTATATACGAGTATATGAACTCAGAATAAATGAGAGTAACTTCAAAGGCATTAGCAATTAAGAAAGATTAAGAGTGCACGCACAAGGCCAGCAAGACACATTAACAATTAAGATGTTTCTAAGTTAGATTTAAAATGCTTTGGCTCAAGTTTCTATTATGCGCAGTGAGCAAATTTTTTTTTTTTCATGTTTTTTATTTTAAATGACTTATTCTAAGATGTATTGTAAAATAAGTTTTTCTGTTTTTTTTTTAACTTTGAAGTTTTCATTTTTCACAGAAAAGTACATTTATTCTATCTACAAACTGTACAAATCAACGCGTTCACTCTTCTTCTAAGTAATTTCTGTTGCTGAAGAGGGGGACGGATGCAGTGATTGTTGGAAAATATTAAAGGTATTGCCATATGTCCCAAAATTAAAATAATTTAAAGTTAATTTTGCCTTTTTTGTTATATTTTTTTTATTGACTGAAAATATTATACTGTTAAATACCCCAGAGTACCTAAAAATAATTAAGCTTTAGCTACAGGCGCCTGCCTGACAGTTGTTGACATATCCTTAGCGGAGCGACGAAGTCGCGTGAGCGGCTGAACCCTGCGGAAAAAAGGGTTGAAATCCTGTCCGCGAGCGAAGGAAGCCACCCACCCCAAAGTTTAAGCACAGCAGACTTTCTTACAGGCGCCTGCCTGACAGTGTTTGGTCTACACTTATTCAACTATGAAACTTTTTTAAAGCGCCAGGTGATTTTCACTTAAACTGGCAAAACTCTTCTTTACTATAAACAAATGAAAAACATACGGAAAATGTAACGATCTACCTTTGTAAACTGTTGTAACAGATAACCCTTCTGTCAATGAGTAGGTCTGGCCAGACCTTTTCCATTTTCGAGACCATTTCTTCATAATTGTTTGTGTAGCTATCTTTACCAAATTCCCTGACTTTGTCAGCCTATGTAATCTTAATGCTTTAGTATGGGCAATAAATTTAAAATCTAAGTGGGGGAGAAAAAAAAGCAGTATTTCTACAACCACCCCTAAGTCAATGGAATAGGTCCGGTCAGACCTTGCTACATATTGTACGGAAAAACCTATTTTTTTCACATTTTATCCGAAAAAAAAAAAAAAACTTTTATTACCATCGGCGCCACAGCCCGAGGGTAGTCAGACATCAACGGGCCAGAGAAAGTCGTGCAGAATTTGCAGAATAAACGATAAAATACAAAGAAAAACCAGATTTGCATGCATTACCTGCGAAGAGCCTGTTTGTTTACAACATAGCATTCAGCTACATAAATGCCATAAAAATAATAACATGTCCAAAAAAAACAAAAAAAACTTCAATTATTTCAATGAATTCCTTTAATTTTCATACAAAATATATGAAGGTCCAGCCACAGGTCTGGCTGATGGGAAGGGTCCATTGATGGGAAGGTTTTGAAACACCCATTGACCGAAGAGTTAATTCTTTTTGCATGTTTACGATCGACTTCACTCAATATACGAGTAGTGCTTTGAAATCAGTTCGATGTCCGAGAGAAATTCAGAAAATACAAGTACGTTAGATTCGAAACCCAGTACTTCGGGTGAGAGTCAATATGTAAAGCCTCGAATGTACTCTAAAGAGGTAAAAATGCAGTGGAATATTGCTCAGTTGATAAGAAACCTTGGTAATTTAATAACATTTTTTCAATGTTCATGTTTTGAAATAAAATAATTATAGGTCAAGATGAGCAAGCGCTGAAATTCGCTGTGACACGCGGGCTGTTGCCAAATTTGAAATTGTGCCGAGTACATAGGATCCCTATGAAGATTTTCGTGCGCGGAAATTCTATTTGGCGAGTTCAGGTGCTCAAAATCAGGTAGTGTAGTCAGAAAAAGTAGCGCTGTTGGCAGTTGGTTTGAGCAAGCTCGAATGCCTTTGCAAAGATGCTTTTATCTATCAACAAAGGAAGGCGCGTGGATGGCCACTGGGTTCTCGGTTTGATTGAGGATAGATCCGAAGACTTCAGACTTAAAAACTGTCCAGGAAACGAGCGCAGCGCTGAAGTGCTAATGCCGTTAATAAAAAAAACACGTGAATCCAGGAACGATCATTCACACCGGATGCTGGAAGGCGTATGATTGTTTAAATGCCCATGGGTTCATTCACAAAAAAGTGAACCACAGTGATCCTGACAATCCTTTTGTTGGTCCTGATGGCATACATACCGAAAGAATAGAGTCCAGTGGCGTGTCGTTAAAGAGAATTTTACGACAATTACTCCAATAATTTCACTGATTGGATAGTTAAGTACCAGTGGAGAAGGGAAATTGTGAAAAAAAAATTAAATCCCTTTGAAGAGCTGCTTCAAGGGGTGGTTCATGTTTATGGAGATTTTGGCAAACAACTCTATTTTTTTTAATAGTTTTATTGAAATTAAAAAAAAAATTTAAATTTTAATAAAAAAAAAAAAATTCATTTCCAAAAAAAAAAAAATATTATATTTATGTTTTTTAGGCCATTTTAAACCAGGAAAAAAAAAGTTTGCTTACTGCGCATAATGGAAACCTGCCCCTCTCTATCGCGCCCTATTGGAAGACTATTTTCGACCGGAATTGAATGGATTGAAACCGAAATTGCCAACGTTCCGGCTAATAACATATGTGTATGGGCTCCAAAGAATAATAAGAATCGCTCCATTGCCCGCACTAAACATCACCATAACTCAACAAGCTGGTCAAGTGCGATCGACCACTGTGCTGGGAGTCGCTTACGCAAAGCAATATACGATAATCATATTCAGCCTCTATATTCGCCAAACATTGCTTCGAGCCTTAGTGCCTTAAAGAACTATCACGCAGCTAGGTTAGATAAGATTAACAGTACACTTACACATTTGTAACCAAGGAATAAGTGATAGGTAAGTGCCCCAAAATTACGTGCTCTAAATTAAAATAGGAAATAACCCAGCCATCATATTGGATGAACTATAGAGAGTCAATTAGTCGATAGCGTTCGGATGCGGTGAAACTTCTAACAAAGCAATAAAGGTTGCCGTCCAAAAAACCCGACATATTCATTGCAAGTCTGTAAGAATATCCGGAGGAAGGCTTATTCCCGGAGCAGTGCAAGCTGCAACATTTTGTACCTCTACCAATATTAAATAAATCAACCTAAGAGCCATCGCAAAGTTACCTTATATGTACGTCTGCTAGAAACAAATGTTCAGTTCATAAGCTGAATAAAATTCGACGGATTGCTCACTGTAGCGTAGGAGAAGAAGAAACCACCATTAAAGCTGTAGTCAATATCTCACTTTGCGCCATACAAGTGGCCTACTTAAATCAAATTAGGAATTCGCTTGCAAGGATAGCCTTCCTATCTACTTAAAATTGTCTCCAGCTATGGGTAGTTAAAATGTGAATTAAAAGACTAAGTTAAATATAACTATGTTTAGACGGGTCCCGTCATATGGAACCTAACACGCGACAGCGTCCTGGGACGATGTACGGAACGCTACTGGGACCACCTCAAAATACATTAAATTAGTCGAATAAGCCACAAACGCAGTTTAGATCATGCAATGGCGTAACTCTGCAAAAGTTAGACTGACCAACCACAAAAGTGAGTAGAAAAACCATAGGATTGGCGGTTGTCGGACGATATCGATATCGACGAAGCCGATGTACCATTTTCTAAGGGCTATAACCCTTCAACTAATTTGGCAATACTACTACCAAATCTAAGCACAATCAATTTGACAGAACCTATCGAGAGTTGGTATTACTTCGTAGTTTTTTTTTTTTTTTTTATCAAAAATCATCATTTTAATTTAATTGGGATACGAATGGGATACGTACCATGTCGGAAAAGCCCCTCTTAGAATTGACTCATTTCTATCACTCCCAGTGATGGGTTCAATAAGTTTCTGAAGCTCGTAGTAGACTGCAACCTTCTGATCCCATCAAACAGAGAATGGGCTATTGATATCCACCTTAGCTGTTGGAAAGATTTGACACCAAAATTGTACTAGGGGATTTTAACCCAAAACTGGGCCAAAAACATAGCCTACATTACACCACACGCGACAACGGACTCAGGCTACTTGACTTCCTAGATGGGCGTAACCTCCTTGTAGCAAGCACACGATCCCAACATCTCAACATCCGTTAAGGAACCTGGCGGTCACTAGATCAGTCGACCATCAATCAGATTGATCAAGTTGCGATAGACGCCAGGCACTCCTCAAGCATCCTAGATGTACGAACCTTCCGAGGAGATAACAACGACCTACCTTGTTGTAGCCAAAGTACTATGCTACGGAGTCGCGCAAGACAACAATGGTTTGACGTCGGAAAGCTACAATCGCAGAAAACCGCTAGGATCTTCACCGATCGAGTTTCCCTCAACCTCTCGCAAAGTCCGGTGACACCGGCACAATCCACAGAACAACAGTGAGAGCATTGCCAGCGCGTCATCAGAGACGCTGCCTCTGTTGTGCTGGGTTTCCAATCGCCACCAACTAGAAACTCGTGAGCTCTACGAGCAGAAAAGGAGAAAAGAACACACGCTTTTAAGGAAGAAAAAACGAGAGCACGAAAAGCGTAAGATCGAGGAGATGGAGAGATGCTACCACAGGAATGACGCTCGTAAAATTTACGAAAAAGTAAAACGAACATGCCAGGGCTATAAAGCAAAACCCTGTAGGGATGAAGACGGCATATGCTAAGAATATGAAAAACCATTCTGTAGACTGTATAATCAGGCGGAATGATTCATTCGCAACGGACGAAGATACAAGAGAATTCCGTCCACCTGACCTAAATTAAGCTTTTATTTCGAAGCTTAAAACTAACAAAGCCCTTGGCGCAGACGATGAGTTGGTAGGGCGCATGCACCAGCCCATCTCCAACTATGGTCGGAGGAAAGCATGCCCGACGAATGGAATCTCAGCATCGTTTGCCTAGTCCATAAGAAAGGAGACCCCTATAACTGCGGCAATTATAGAGGAATAAGTCTCCTTACCATCGCGTACACGATCTGGTCTGCCGTACTGTGTGAACACCTGAAAGCCTTGGTGGATAATCTGGTTCCTATCAGTGTGGTTTTAGGCCAGGTAAATCCACAATAGACCAAATGTTCACACTGCAGCAGATCTTTGAAAAGACCTCAATTCGAAATCGAGACACACCATCTTTTTGTCGATTTTAAAGCTGCATAGCGACGAGCTACTCGTATACCGAGCCATGTCTAGTTTTAACATCCCTGCCAAACTCGTCCGATTGTGCAGAATGACGATGGACAATTCTCGCTTGCTCCATTAAGGTCGGTAGGGAATTGATCAAGACCTTGGATGATGTTAAAAGAGGATTTAGACAAGGTGATGCATTGCCATGTAACTTTTTCAACATCGTGCTTGAAAAGATCATACGAGGCTCACTCGCCAACACAAGAGGTACAATTTATTTTAAGTCTGCGCAATTGCTTGCGTATGCGGATGACATTGAGGTAATTGGACGAGCACAGCGAGAAGTCAATGACGTGTTCAAAAATATTGAAGCAGAAACGACTAAAATGGGTCTTTCGGTGAACGAGGGTAAAACCGAATATACTCGTATGCTGTCATCCAAAGAAGACTCACAACACCGACGTTTGGCCATAAGGGCACAATTGAGGGCTACTTATTAGAAGTGGTCGTCTACCTTGGTTGTTGTCGATGGTCACTAGCATCGACAACAACACCAGCGCTGAGATCAAACGCAGAAATACTCTTCCCACCGCTGCTTCTTTGGGCTCAAGAGAAATAGAGCCTTCTCTTGAAAAGCCAATGTAGTACTTTATAAATCACTGAAAGGTGACTTTATAAATCACTAAAGGTCCTCCTTTACGGTGCAGAGGCCTGGACCTTAACGTAAACGGATGAAGATGCTCCTGTTCTCTTCGAGAAGAAAATTCTGCCATCTATGGTCCGGCTTATACTCGTATAAACGGAGAGTGGAGGAGATGATACACCGACGAACTGTACGGGCTGCACAGCGACATCGGTCTAGTATGACGTCTCGGGCTCCGACGTCTAAGATGGCTAGGCCATGTAGAGCGAATGGACAACACAGCTCCGACCCGAAGAATCTTCGAATCGAACCCTGAGAGACGACGAAGCAGAGGACGACCGAATCTAAGGTGGCGCACACAGGTGGAAGGGCACCTTAACCAACTGGGAGTGCGGCACTGGAAACAACTGGAAAAAAGATCGTGCCAGCTGAAGATGCTTGTTGGTTGAGACCCAGGTTCACACCGTACTGTAGCGCCATCTAAGAAGAAGAAGTTGGGGCGACTTACCCGTGACTTTTGGGCTCTTCGGATTTTCACATTTGGATAATGGTTTCACAATTCGATGCGACAGCCGCTTCCATTTCTGCCATTGAAGCAGCTACTCACAGGTGAAAACAACGCATTTAGACGTCCCTTTCTTGCAATCGTTCGGAACAAAGTCTCTTTGCTTTTATATCATTCTGCTGACTTTAAGACCTCTTCCTACAAATCTCATTTTTGAAGTCTCATTTTGACATGGGTCTGTATTGAGTACTTTCTTCAGTCCTTTAATCTTCGAATGCATACGGCTGTCCTGGTCGTTTCCTCTCTTTAAAATCAAAATCGCCACTTGTAAAACGAGCAAATCACTTTCGTCACCTGTGCTCAGCTAGAGCATGGTGGCCATGAGCTCGTACTAAAAGACGATGGCTTTCGGCAGCACTTTTTCCATATTCAAGTAATGAAATAAAATCTTCCGCAAAAATAATTTATCCGGAACAAAGTCGACGTATTCGACAAAGTGCGAAGTACTGTTATTCATGCTTTAACAAATGTGTGCTCGGTTAAACATCGTCACACTTCTTTAAGCCACTTTACGAGAAAAAATCAGGTAGTGTTAATAGGCGTCATTATTCCGATATGGATCATCCCATCTCATCAGTGATTTTCAGGCACTGCAGGGTCCCAAGCTCCCTTTAAGCAGGAGGGTCATCTATGTAGATCCCTAAAGGGGTTCATAGAGCTCATCAATCATTAGTAGTCACTACCCTTTTACAAAGCATCTTAACATGTTTAGAATCAGTGTTTAATGACGCCTGTCATTGAAGACTCCTAAAAACTAACAGTCTCTATATATTGTAGATATATGTAGGTCAAATGAGAATCCAATTCGGATCTAGCTCATATCACGTTCAGTCATTACGTTTTGAAGGCTATATAATTAAAGTAGAATCGTAATTTGAATCATTGTTTCTCCTCAAATTAAGGAAGCGCAAAATCGCTCGTTGAAAATAAGTTGACGCATCAATCGAAAATCCATCCACATGCAGGAACTCAAAGTACTGCCCTCTTAATGCCCTCTTCCTCTTCCATCGCTAAACCATAAATAACTCGAGTGTTTTCAAGCTCTTAAGCCTTTCATTTTATTGATGGTAATAAAAACAAAATATTCAACGATAAACATAAAAAAAAGTCAAAAAGTCAGAAGAGAACACATTAACGAGGAGTTAAGTCGTATCGGTCAGGTCGCAGCGGAAGACATCTTAACGGAAGTAGGCGGCGTATGGGTAGGCGGAATAAGCAGCGGCATATGGATATGCTGAGTAGGCAGAGTAGGCAGCATAGGGAGCGGTGTAAGCAGCAGCGTATGGAGCAGTGTAAGCGGCGGCATATGGAGAGGCGACTAAAGGTGCTGAATAGGCAACTGGCGCAACGACGGCTGGCTTAGCAGCTACGACGGCGATGATGGCCAACAAGCAGATAGCAAACTATAAAAAAAGGAATTTAATTATATTATCCTTACTCGTTCAGTAGTCGGGTATCCGAGTCCGAACTTACGAATTTCGACATGATGACTGATTGTTTTGAGTTTTTTGCCTGATGGTTCTACAGCGAGTGAATTCCTAGAAGTGATGTCTTATCGTCACCATCCCAGTTGCTTTTATACCCGGATTTCGTGCTCGCCGACAGCCCCTTTTGTTATTGAACCAACACTTGCTTAGTCGGCACGTACACCCCCTATTCGAACATGTACGTAGAGATATGTGATTCTGTCAAGTCGCCAGCATCGAAGGCTGATAGAGCTGTAGTAGCCGACCATAGTGTAAATTAGAACGAAAAGGTAAATAAAGTTACACGAATGGGGATGTCTCAAGGAAATATTAACAAATCTGTACTCAATAGCCCAGAGTTCCAAAGTTTTTTTTTCAGTCTGACGCATAACTGCTTAAGGTATTCGGCCGACTGCGTGCGCATCTTGCATACCTAATGACATTTTAACCAGCTTATTGTCAACATGCCAAGAAGCAAGCGAGCTATGTGAGGTATATAAACGCATAACGTCATGAATTCCCAATCGCAGACACTCGTATTAGCTGGTAAAAAAATCTCAAAAAACCCTCATTAAAATGTTCAAATTTGTAAGTCAAATATCTCAGACGAAACGGAGTGATACCGGCGCTCCTGCCGAGAAAGACAAAGTGAATAATCGTTGTTCGAAAATTTCAGACTGTCCTGTGCCTGATGGTGATTGTCGCCTGTGTATCCGGCAAGCCGGCCGTGTTTGCTCCTGTAGCTTATTCGGCGCCACTGGTCGGTGCAGTGTCTTATACCGCGGCCTATGCTGCTGCACCAGTGATTGCACCGTACGCCAGCAGCTATACCGCCCATTCGATCGCTCACTCGGCCGCGTATCCTGCTGTGTATGCCGCCCCTGCAGCACCGGTTGCACCAGTTGCACCCGTAGCTCCAGCAGCTCCAGTCGCACCAGCCATTGACTCCGCCGCTGAAATTCTCTTTTAAACTTGTGATGATGACTACTGATCCTGTTATGCTGATCCTGCTGTGTTTTAAATCTGCGTTACGTTATATATTGTGATTTTTAAATAAATTTTTTTTCTAAGTGATCATGAAAAAACAAATGGTGTGATTCAATATGGTTTGGATGACGGATGGTATGACATCAGTTACTGGGCTTGGAATGGGTTTTTAATTTGTATTTTCAATGTGTCTTTGCCATGCTTTACTTCCTTTTTCGAAGGGTTTTTTTATTTTTTTATTTCAAAGAAGGACTTGTATGATTGACTGGCTTCTTAGGGCTGGATTTTGCTTCTTTTTTTCTTTGAAGTATAGTCGAATATACCTGAGAGATTAGTAAACACCATGAAAAGGTATGGATATCAATTACAGATTGCCTGTGCTTAAAAAGTTTTTCGGTAGCCAAATCCGGACTTTAACAGTTTATTACTCTGTCGTCATTCTTTGCTGTTTGTATTCTGCTATATTTACTATTTTAACTATTTTATGGTGGAAAGCAAGCCTGTTAAATAAAAATTTAGAATTTAAGGAAATAAATTGTGTTTTTGTTTTGCCATACTTTTCGCTGGAGCATGGAGCTGCTGAAAGACGTGATTAAGCGTATGTTGTTGTTGCTGCAGAAAGTCTGGCTGAAGACCCACCCCTCCAGAGCACAAGGATTAGGAATTTCTGTGACCTGAATCAGGCGAATTTTGCAAAAAAAAAACTGCAATCAAATAGCCTAATTGACACAAGAACTTAAGACCTAAAGTCACCAAGCTCGACGATCGAGCTCCAGAGGATTGTGATAATTCAGATTTTGAGGAAAAAACAATCTTTATTGATGAAGCATATTTTTGGTTGAACGGCGAGTGTAATCACTCAAGAGTCTATATATCGTCCGGAAAAACTTACTGTTTAGTGTGGATTTTAGGCGCGTAATTGGGCCCTGCATCTTCCCAAACGAGAATGGCTAAACGCTGACTGGCAATAGCGAATGGTATCGGATTTTTTGTGACCTTAGTTGCATAACAGGCGACATTTGTCTCCAACAAAACTTTCCTTTTAGCTTACGTCTCGCACTGTCAAAACCATCATGCTCCTCACGATGGCTATGTCACATGAAGACACTAGTACTGTGACCATAAAGATCTATTGTACCCCCTTCTTTGGTCTAGGATTTGGGTGTTACCTTCAAAATTAACAACTTCTCTAGGTGGCATTTCCTGGGAGTCTTTCCCTGTTATGGTTGTGTTGCTTGTCATTTTGAATCTTTCTCAGGCAAGGCTTGAGCAGACGGTCAGTATGTTTTTCATGGTTTCTTTAGCTTGCCCACATCGAAACAGATTTTTGTGCTGCTGAGACCCATTCTGTAAAGATGGTAGTTGCATGCGCCGTATCCTGTTAATGCCTCTCATAGCACTCTTAGGTCGGCTTAATTTAGTTCTAGAGACTCTTTGGCACATTCGGGACTCTGATTCTGTTCCATGAACATTCTCCTGTCTGTTTCATAATTAGTTATTTTGTTTTATGATCCATTTGTGTAAGTGTAGGTTTATGTTTTAACTCTCAAAACGATAAAGGGAGGGATGGCCCCGTAAAAGGTATCTGAGCACCTTTCTTGGCTTGTATGTCAGCCTTTCATTGCCTTCATGGTTTTCATGACCTACAATGCAGATCAGTTTTAGCCTGTTATTTACAGTCAGTTTATTTAGTGAATTGAGACATTCCCAGACAGCCTTACAATTAAAGGTGTACCTCTTTAGCGCTTTGAGAACCACTTGCTAGCCTAACTCCGGTTCCCACAACATACACTACTCTCCTTATTGACTTTTGTATGAATAAAGCTTTCCATCTAGGAATTAAAGCCATTTCGCTAATCTCAGAATAAATATTTCTGATCAAACACTGCGGCCCCGAGATGGAGCGTAGGATCGGCGGTCTTAAACCCACAACTTAACACAACCTGTCCCACCGACCCTGTCATTTACAGTGAAAGTCAACTTGCCATCAAAGTCTCAATAACCTTCTCCTCTCGACTGATGACGTTCATTTGTTGAACCATTTAAAATTTAACATCTTCAAATACTTTTCAATCGCCGCGGGCAATAGCTGGGCGGAATTTAACAGGTATAAGCTATCAAAAAAATCCGTGCTTATTTTTACGAGTATGAAAATCATGACAAATGTCCCAGATGATGGTTAAACACTAGAATATAATACCGCACCAGTTTGGTTTTAAGGGAGGCATGGTACGTCAAGCCTGAACAAAGCAATGTATGAGTATGTACGGGTTCTTGTCTGATCGACAGGTCACCTGCCATACATGATTTATGTAATGACTATGAGAAAGAAGTTTACTGTTAAATGTGACAGCGTCACTCGGGAGCGGTTAACTCTACGATGCTGTTCAACACCTACATAAACGATTTTATGAGTTTTCTCAGCCACTCAATTCGCTGAAGAGTAGTATCATACAGATCAATAATTTCCAAAAGTAGAACATAATACTGTTAGCGCTCTGTTGTATAGAACCTCAAGAGATATCAGAAAGGCTGATCATTATGGAGAAATGCGGTTGACCAGTAATTATATTTTAATATATTGTACCTCTAACGCTTGTCTTGCTGGAGCTTAGAAATTTGACGAGAGAACTGTTACACCTAGTCAACTTAACCGCAGTCTAAAAATTATGTGCTACATGGCTTTAATAAGGCCCTTCATCCCCATTGTGCGATGTGGTTTAATGTAGCGCCGTTGTACTCGTATATGGAAAAGATTAGTTTTGTTTTATTGAGAGATAACGCCTTAGAGTTTGTCATAGAATCGACAAAATGCCAAGTCCCAGTTGCGAGCCAACGAAAATAACCTGTTTTTCGAAGCTCAATACACCAATTTAAGATGTCGCAAATGGTCAACACTACGGATTGTACAAACCCTTCCTACAAAATCCTCTAAGGTCGTTACCTCGACCTGACCAACAAAATCAATTTCCTGAACATGACTGGCTATCATATCAGAATGGCCCTTTAGCTATTGACTATTAAGATAGCCCTCTTCTACTTACGTACCAAACGAACGACTTATTACCCTAAAAGCTTCCAGTTCCCAGGTTTGATTAAAAAATCAAGCCTCAAACCAAAGATAAACCTTTCCACATACTATACAGCGACGGCTTATATTACATTAACATATGACTGACTGGCATGGTGACTTAAGGGGACATGACACCTACAAAAAAAAAAATGTATGTTTTCAAATGCGTATAAATTGAATTAAAAAAAGATATCATTTTGAAAAATTACACATACATATATTTTGAGGTAAAAAAGTTATACACAAATTTTTTTTTTTTATGATTGTGATTGCGACTCACTGGAACATCTTAAAAAAAAAAAAAGGTAACTGGGTTTTGATCAGCATAGAAACCGCCAGGGAATGAACTAGAAGAAAAAAATTTGGTCAAAAAATAACAAAATGGCGGCGTTTTTTTTCGAAAATGGCCAATTTTCGGGGCCAAAATCGGCAAAAAACTCAAAAACTATATTACCGATCTTTCTGTCTCTAGTTCATCCCAAGCATTAAGTTTGAAACAACATATTAAAATTTCAGTACGATCGGTTGAATAGTTTTTACTTTATCACGCCCGCAAACTTGCAAAACGTGGTTTCGAGAAAGACGAGCTTAAAGTATTTTAACTATATAAATAAGGCTTTGACGAGATGTGCCTAAAACGCTCGCTAGATATCTTAGAAGCATAATTTGAGGTTTATATCATTAAAAACGTATTTTTCAATATTTTTTAAACAAGAAATAATCATAAAAAAATTTAAATTTTTTGAAAATTTGAAGGTGTCATGTCATGTCCCCTTAACTTACTAATCAATGAAACATCAAATGAGAAAAGGCAAAATTTGCCTGTTACAGTAATGAGCTATTACCATATGAGACAAGTTCATTCGAGTCAAGAACACCAGTATTAATGATAGGTTAGCAGCTTCACATCTCACTAACATCAGATTCATACAGAGAGGCCCAAAACAACTCACTCTAAATTGTTCTGCTCTGTTTTTAAAATGAACGACATAATTTCATATTTTTTTTTAACATGTTTATTTGGACAGTTAAATCTTTTTCAAGTGGACGCCGCGAATTTTGCCCACCATTCGAGCTATTTTTACCTCATTTTCAACCGTTTCAGCTAAATTTTCGAACGCTAGCATATCGCATATTTTATTTTGGAGCTTCTAGGCCTTGTGTCATATTTTAATAGATCCGGGACTTCGGGAAACCTCAAAGAAAGAAGTATGGAGCCGTCAAATCGGACAAACTTGTCGGCCAGTGAAAATAGCCAATACAAGCTACTGTCCTCCGGTCCTAGCTCGCAGAAATTTTCTGAAATAAAAATTCACCACCAGTAACTATTATCGTGTTACCCACAATGTTCATGAAAAAATTAGGCCCGATAAGACCATTGCCGTAAATGGCGTACCATGTAATGGCTATTCGTAAATTACTCGAATTCTAAGTGTCCTAGAAGCACAAATTTTGTTTGTTTTCAGATGGAAATGCACTTCGTCACTCATGAAGAATTTCTATCGAAAATTGTTCCTTTCGTCGTTGAGGTTCAGGAGAGCCTGAGCGTAAGCGTGAGTGTAGTTTAGAAGCGAATGACGGTCTGCTGGATAGCTGTTACTGCACTTTGAGAGGGAACATTTTCAAGTCATTTACAAAGTGGGCTGTAGAGATACACGTGATGGGACATGTAGGATGCCGAACGAGCTTTGTTTACCAATTGGCAGAGGTCGGTCGGAAATTTTTTCGCAGAAATTAATATAAGGTGGCGCAAAAGGAATCACCTATCGGGAGTCATCATATTTGATATTTGTGAGCTCGACATCTGCAATATGAAAACAGACAAGCAATGAAGAGCTATACTCCGCAAGAGCGTAAAATAAGTATTTT
The DNA here is from genome assembly GCA_958301585.1 of Merodon equestris. Lineage (NCBI taxonomy): Eukaryota > Metazoa > Arthropoda > Insecta > Diptera > Syrphidae > Merodon > Merodon equestris. The sequence continues at coordinate 95,106,083 of OY284414.1, forward strand.
GATTTTTTGACCAATAATCGGTCAGTGGTGTTAGCGCAGCGTTAATTTCGACGTCGATTTCCTATTCGTGTCGCCCCAACTGGGCAAAAATTCCAGCGTTTAGCTACTCGACTTGAACAGACTGGAACCATAAGAGGCCATGCAGGACGTGGCAGCGAAAAAGACTTACACATGTTCCTGTACAAAGTGCCAACAGTGTATTAGTTAATGCCTGCTGACCGTCAGTCAACGAAAAGGACGAATTTGTGTCGAACATTATTATGAGCGACGTGGAGATTTACACTTAAGCGGTTATGTGAATAAATGAATACAATAAAAATCCGCGTGTGATGCACGAACAGGCATGACATCCACTTAAAGCCACTGTGTGGTGCGGCGTTCACGTGGGAAAAGTGACAGGGCCGTACTTTTTTGAGGACGCCATCGGCAATACGGTCACTGTTACTGGCGAACACTATAAGGCCATGATACACGACTTGTTACTGCCAGAATTGGATGAACGAGGCTTGGTGAACATGTGGTTTCAACAAGATGGTGTAACTGCACAAACCGCACGAGCCACAATGGATATTGTAAAGAAAGCGTTCCGTCTCCTCCCGCGTCCCGTAATCTCCTGTTTGGGCCATTTGGCATAGCCTGCACCCGATTCAACCATCCCAGACTTCCTTTTTTGGGGCTATTTGAAGTCGCGGACTTATGCCAATAAGCCTGAGACAATCGCAGCCCTTAAGGAGAATATTCGACAGGAATGCAAACAGCTATCAGCGGAAAGCTTGCGGAAAGTCATGGAAAATGCGATAAAATTGGTACAAATGTGTACCAATACTGGCAGCAGCCACTTGACGGATATCACCTTTTCAACTTAACAGAAAAAATTGTAAAGGTCCAAGTAAAGATTTCCATCAATCAAAGTATATTTTTTTAAGTAGTAAAAAAAAATTCGAAGACAAAATTGGATAATTAATGTTGCGCCACCTTGTATAATGCCAAAGTCACTGACGAAGTATTCGCTTGTCGACATATATACTGTATCTGTTTACTTCACAAATATTAGCCACTGTCAGTCCGCCATTCACAAAAGTTCTAGAATATCACCCAATATAGTTACATTTTCGACCAGCTTGCGTGGTAAAAATTAGAATACGAACGTACCAAGAGTTGATGCTTTACTACCACTATAGACGAATTGCACCCTACCTTCTCGGGAGAACATATGTGTAAGGGAACATCCTCCTTTCCAAAATTCAAATTTGCATTTGTCTAAAAATAATTATTCATTTCACCATGCAACTATTCGTTATATAACTCGGAAACGTTTCAAGAATAAGATAAACTTAAGTTCAGAGTACTTTTCAAAGAGCCCCAAGGCTAGCTAGACTTGCGAAATTCGCTTAAGTTGTAATATTTTACTCACGAACTCGCAAAATGTGAATCTGAAACGCTTGTGGCATTTTAATACGGCTCTTTATAGTAGAACAACATTTTATAACGTCTACGAACGATACGCATTTTTGTTAGAAGCCATTAACTAAGTTATCGCGGCTTCTTGGGTTGTAAAAACTAATATTCCCAGTCCTGGTTGCGGACATTGCAAGTTTTATGGCTTGTTTCAGCTTTGATTGGTATTCAAATAGTGTAATCTAGGTGTCAGTAATAAAGCTGTTGCACATGAAAGACGGAACGGATATAAAAACTCAAATAGTACACATTCAAGATCGTTGTCAAGCCGACTTGAAAATAAAAACAAAATTGGAAGTAGACGTCTTGGTGACGTGACAAGACTTAACAACGACTTGTTCCGACTTTTAAGGTTTTTTTAAATCGAGGCTTGTCTTTGGAAAACTGGTTTTCAAAATGCTTTTGAAGAATATTTTTTAGTTACCTTCTGAACCTTATTGTAGTTATTAGCAAAGGCCAGGGCCATACCTTCTACCATGCATTCGCCCTTTTCAAAAATGAAATAGAACTGTCGTTTATGGTATAAGGCAAAAATCCACATCATCATCTAATAATCTCTCCGACCCCTCCCCAATCCACGTCGACACTTGCGAAAAACTAGACTTCAATCTTTAATCAGAATTTTATTTTTAGATAACAAAACAACGAAAACACAATAAATTTTGGAAACAAAACATGTCCGTTATAGAGTAGTGCTAGATCCATTTGTATTCGTACAATGCCATTTTAGGGTATTTAGAAAACAGCAGTGTAGGCGGCGGCACTGTAGGGGTAGTAAGAAGCATATGGGGAGGCATATGCAGCAGCTACTGGAGCGGTGTAGGCAGCAGCTACTGGGGCAGTGTAGGCGGCAGCTACTGGAGCAGTGTAGGCAGCGGCAACTGGGGCGGTGTAGGCAGCGGCAACTGGAGCGGTGTAAGCAGCAGCTACTACAGGGGCGGCAGCAACTCCATTATAATTCCTTGCGATATATTGTGAGCTTGTAGCTGTCACAACTGGAGCTGGCGCGGCAACAATTGGTGCAGTATAAGCGACCAAAGGTTTAGCAGAAGCAGTGCAGGCAAGGGCCAGGACAACGAATGAGAACTGCAATAACAACAAATTTAATTTTTTTCAGTAATTAAAAAAATCTTTAAAATTTCTACCAATTTGAACATGATGGCACGAGTTGAGTATTTTTTGAATTTAGTACGATTGACTAGTCGGTAAGCTTAAGCTGTACTATACCCATGCACTCCAGAACTCAAGCTTTTATAGCGTACACACCCCAGTCGAGCTGTCCTCCAACACCGCTAACAATCAATTGTTCTACCGAGATAGGATTCGCTGCGATCCGGCAACTGGCCAAATATCCAAACCATAACGTCAATGGTCGTATTCAATTAGCATAAAGATTCTCCCTCACCCGCATGGTAATATAGAGAGGCCTGACCGGCTTACCAACTTGCCAAATTCGCGACCGTCGCTGAATTCGAGTCACGTCCCCGCCAATCTGACACATTTATTCGTACAAACTGGAGGCCTATTTGATGGATGGCTCTTGATTCATGGTGACGTCGTTATGGCATAATAATTGGCACTCAAATCTGTCATTGCAATGAAAATTCATTTTAATTTATCGCCGAAATAATACGAATACACGGTGATATCTTACACAATTTCGGATGGCCAGGTGGTGTGTGCTCCACATATAAAACTAATGACTGCACGACGTACTTGCATTCGGATTTCGTATCAGATTCAGTTTGCCAACAAACCGTGGCATAGATTACTGCAACGCACTTGCAGCCCCACAAAGTGCTTTGACCCAAAGACAAACAACTTCAAACGCTCAGATATGAACTGCCCAAGTATGTAGGCTTATCGTACAATAAGTTCTCTTTTTTCTCTGAAACAAAACATATGTATCAAACGCTCGGTCCATGGCTTATTAGTATGTGGGTCAGAACGATTGAACCCTGGAGAATATGTGTGAAATTGAGTGATAGATACCCGCGTCCACTTGCCCATTTAGCGGCGTGTTAAATATGTTAACTATTTGTTGATGACGCGTGAATGTTTGTTTTTAATTGAGTTGAATTTGGATTTGACATAAGAGATAAGAACAATCGTGATTTACATATCTACTGAGTGTACCAGTACAGCTGTCCGAATGCCAGGCACAGGCATGCTTGGTATGCGAATATATACAAAGTGCGTTTGAATTATTCTAGCGGAGTACCAGCTGCGATAAATATAAGCATGATAGATGTAGGCAGCAATCCACGCTTTATTATGATTTGGAGATGGTTATTTTAGCTTAGCGGAAAGTTTTGTATGCAACACGTCAACCAAAATGGTCTTTTCGCAGATTGTTAATGGCAAACTAAGCGATGCGTAAGGTCACGGGTAGGCTTCATTGACACTATGGACATTGCTCAGCCGAAATCGGCAGCCAAAAATGCCTTTTAGAAAAGCTCAAATTTCTTTTAAAATCAAAATGCAGTGCTTTTCAATAAGGACAGAAGAATTTAGTTTTTAAATAAGATACAAAATAATTGAGAGTCGGGGCTGAAATTTTATTCCAGACGTAGTACCCATGTTATATTCAGTGTAAAATTCGACCACGTTCGTATGACCATAAAGAGATCGTTTGTGACGATCCCATGCGCGAGGTGGCCATTCGACTGGACCGTGTCTCAGTATGATTATCGAACTTCCGATTAAATGGACCAAAATTTAACAGGCTATGTGGTATGTGACACTATCTCGTTGTAGCCGCTTATTACTGTCTGTCACTTCTAGCCAAAAATATTTTTCCAACATGGCATGATGGCGAATTCTATTAACCGTGACTTGACGATCGTTTCCATAGACGAAAAACGATGTTCCAAACATGTCCTCAACATGAAATCCACACCACACAGTCACTTTCTATGAATGCAATGGAATCTTCTGAAGCAATGTGGGTTAGGTATGCTTATTGATAAAGCCATTGAGATAAGAATGAGCTTCATCGCTGACAATGATTTTTCAATGAAAGTCAAGATTTTCTTCAAACTTTTGTGGAGCCCAGAAAAAGCGGACTTTTCAGCGGTTCGGCGACTTCAGTTCTCGACTTAAATTAATCATGTCGAGGTGTAAACCAAGATATTGACGCAAAATGTCTGCAATGTGAAAAGAAAGGTTCCAGATTCTAGTGGACGGTGTGGAGTCGACTGATTTGGTTCACTTTGTATTGGAGCACGTATGGGTACAATAAGCGGTACAATATAAGGTAATATAAGCGCTATATCGATTATATTTCGGTAGTCATTTTCAACGACTCTTTTCTCGACTTCACCAACACAACAATAGTATCGAGAAGTTATAAGAAAAACTACCTTGTCAGGATCGAGTCCCTCAAAAACTCTCGTTGGGGGCGTTTGAATCATGTTATATTCCGTTGATAATGGCAAGATTGAAGCGATATATTGCAATGAAAATTTGATTAAAATCTCTATCGTAAATGTATTTTATTCAAATATACTTTCGGTAACACAAATTACAAAATTATTATCTATTATCAAAGAAAAGCAGGTTACATCGACGTATTAATCGAAACGTCACCTTTGACAGTTATAACTCTGAAATTGTCATATATTCCGTCTACCTTGGCTGACTGGTGAGAAGCAGCAACGACACTAGCGCTGAAATCGTACACAGAAAACACATAAAAGTCCTCTTCTGTCGCAGAGAAACTTTGACATTATCGTTGGTGTGAACGAAAAAATACATTTAAGAACTATTCCAGCAGTTCAACCACATCGACTTATTTAGACGTCTTCGAATCCAACGTCTTAGATGGCTGGGCCATGTAGAAGAATGGGTACCGTTGCTCAGGTCGGAAGAGTTTTCGACTCAAAGCCCGAGAAAGGATCACATCTAAGATGGTGAACACACATGGATAGGGATTAAAACCCAACTGGGTGTATGTTACTAGAAGTAGCTGACTGAAAATCAGAAACCACCAATGATACGTACAACTTAAAATGGCCGCCGACGTTTGCTAACAAGCTGTGGCGAGCAAGTGGGCACTCGGAGTTTTGTCATAATTATGTCAACAAACACGCACATTGTTATAATTCCAAGAGTATGTGTGGCGGGAGTACACTGCGGTAAAATGAAATGAGCTCACACGTGTTCACGAATAGACTTTGTTTGTAACGGGTTTTATTGCTACGAACCTTGACTTCATTCAAAATTCAGGGTCGAGGGGAAAGACGTGCGAAAGACGCATATCTCGTTCTGGTTTCTGCTGAAGAGGTTGAGAGCCCAAAATTACTAAGCAGGTCCCCCTTTATCAAATGTTGCTTAACACGAGTTGGACATATAGATTTGCAGGAATGGAGATTGAGCGAAATGTCACACTTGTGCTGCGTCATTTTTGACATGCGTTCAAAAAATAACAACAATTTTCAGTTTTCGGAAAGAATTTAATTTTTTCGTTTAAATTAATGTTCCACTTATGTCAACTGATTTTATTTGCTAAACTACTTTTGTCACGGTGTCTATCGGATTTGAAGGCTTGGGGATTATAACAGTTGTTTTTGATCACATAATACGAGGGTGGTCCGATAAATACTTAGTCTCACCGCAGGTGGCGCCAGTATCGCAATAGCAACTTACTATCGTGTAGTACATTCTAGTAGACGGCTACTGTCGAAATCTAATTTCAGCCGGATCGGACTCGTAGTTTTGTTTTGACCGCGTGTGGAAGCGGGAGTGTCCGCGGATTTTAGAAAATGGAAAAAGAGGAATATCGGTCGGTGATTGGATTCTTGTTTTTGGAAGGGAAATCGCGCAGCGAAATCAAAGAGCGTTTGGATGTTGTGTACGGTGACTCCTCTCCTTCGATGGCGATCATCAAAAATTGGTTTAACGAGTTTCAACGTGATCGCACGTCGGTTTTTGATGAGCCACGTTCAGGTGCCCCGAAAACGGCTACCACGGAGGATAACGCTACAAAAATCCACGATCTTTTATTGGCAGGCCACCGATTGAAGGTGCGCGAGATAGCTGAGACAGTAGGCATTTCAAAAGATCGTGCGGGTTATATCCTGCATGAAATTTTGGGCATGAGAAAGCTATCGGCGCGATGGGTGCCGCGTTTGCTCATTCCGAACAACAAGCGCAACCGTGAGACCAATTCAGAGCAGTGTTTGACGCTGTTTAAGCGCAGTCCGAAGGAATTTTTGCGCCATTTCGTGACAGTCGACGAAACATGGATCCACTGGTACACACCAGAGACCAAGGAACAGTCGAAACAGTGGACTTCACCCGGCGAACGTGCTTCGAAGAAGGCGAAGACTGTCCGATCGGCCGGAAAGGTGATGGCAACCGTTTTCTGGGATTCACAAGGTTTGATCCACATCGACTACCTGGAGAAGGGCAAAACGTTCACAGGGCTGTACTATGCCAAATTGTTGGCCCCACTTAGCGAAGAAAAAATGGCTCTTCCACCATGATAACGGACCGGCTCACATCTCCGCACTCGCCACGGCCAAATTGGTCGAATTGGGCTACGAACTGCTGCCCTATCCACCGTATTCTCCAGATTTGGCCCCGTGCGGCTTCTTTTTGTTTCCAAACTTGAAAAAATCACTCGCCGGGCAGAAATTTCAGTCGAATGAGGAGGTCATCGCCGCACGGAGGCCTACTTGAGAAAACGTATTTTTCAGACGGGTTAAAGAAGTTGGAGCATCGCTGGGTCAAGTGTTTCGAGTTAAAAGAAGATTATATTGAAAAATAAATCGCAATTTCTCCAAAATTTTTGTTTTTCTTCTGTAGGCTAAGTACTTATCGGACCACCCTCGTATCTCTACTTACTTCGAACTTACTTACTAGCGTGTTATTTGCGTAGTCTACGGATTTCAACCAACTGGAGCATTTTGATAAGTTCAGTTCATGTCATTGTCTTGGGCTTAGTCATATTCTCAGCTATAGAAGCGATATTAGCATATAAGCGTATTTCAAATTTATTGGATGATAAAAACTTTCGCAACGACAATTGGAGATGAACCATGCAACAATGGCTCTAAACTTAAAGTGACACCTCTTCTAGGATGATCCCTTACATTTCTTCACTTCTTTCTAATCAAAGATCTACTGAACTATTGAATCATCAAAGGACTGCCTTCAAAAGATATAAATACGTTATAATTTTTTCAAGGGTCAAACCTTAAAAAACCCAAGAATGTATTGATCGAATAACTGACTCTAGAGTGTGATCCGAGGAAATTCATTTTCTGCCCCTACACATATTACTCTTTATTATCTATTATAATTGGAGCCCATGAAGGAGTAGATCCGAAGCTTCTCACCATCACCTTTGTTGGTCTGATTCATTTCTCATTATAAGAGAAAGGGGCCTATTGTTTAATACTGATTACGAACGGCGAGTTATAACGGATTTGGTACCCTGCTGCGGAGAAACAGAGAAACACCGTACCAATGGCTTCAGAAATTATTACACATACCTCTTAGCCAAGAAAAAAGTTAGCTAGTTACCCGCTTTTATTGCCACTTTGCTCGTCAAAAAAGATTCTACGTGATCTTGAATAAGGCAATTAAGAATACTTAAATTATATGACGGCGAAGATGACACGCCTTAATTATATGAGAATCGAAAGAAGGAACATTCCTCATAATTGAAAGAAGGTGGGGTTCGAGTGCCATGGCCGTTTTTAATTTTGTAGTGTTAGAAAAACTAACGAGAATGTACAATTTTAAAATAAAATTATTTACTGGCATATTAAGGGCTTATCAAAAAGAATGCTCAATTTCAAAATGTAAGTTAAACAAGCTGAGTCCTTATTTCGATGACACAAAATTCGTTCAAATCGCAGCAAGATCAGTTTTTCCTACTCTCAAGCGCGACAGCAATTTTTTTGGCAGAATTGATGTGACCAGGATACAAATCATGTAACACACGACTAGGTTGTAAAGCGGGGCATTGTTTTTGAAGCATGTCCTCTAAACATTAAATTTTCTAGCGTCCCAATTGAAAGACCGTTTTCTAATGTTATCTCCCTTAAATAAACAGGGAGTCAAGAAATAGTATAGCTATTGGCTGTCAATTACTGTCACTTACTGAATTTAGCATGATTGATCTTTTTGAAAGATGTCAAGAAAGGTCTCTATTTTAGTCACATTAACATCACAATGACATATTTTTTTATTCAAACTTTTTACCAAAATGGACACTTCGTAAGAGTTAAAATTCGTAAATTGTCAGAATTGTTGGTGAACATAATCGCCCACGTAGCTTAATCATTCATTTATTTTAATTATGTCAATCTTAAGGTCGAAAGACATACATAGTTTTAAGAACATGCTGTCTGCTTTAGAGGGCCAGTAAGGTAGGTTTAATTAGTTTGGATAGTTAAGCTAGGCTTAAACATAAATGTGTAAAATAAAAACTAATCACCCTAGTAAGTCGAGAATTCATGTAATGGTGAAGCATGTTGATGAAACTTGTTTGGTACCTATTCAAACTCCACATAAATATACTAGGACAACACATACATGCCAAACCATCACTATTGTGATCGAGCGTATTTGAAAAAAAATCATGACCCTCAATTCGTCGCCGAAATTAACAATGCAGCCGTCACATATTTGCTGTAAAGTAAATTGTAAAGGTTGATCTTCATTTATCTAATTAATTTTAATTATCTGACCTTTAAGGGCTTTAAACAGATTCGTTAAATTTATTTCAAATCTCCAAGACAATTTGTCATCTATAATAATTTGAACTTTCTCGATGAATCACATTTTTTAATTGAATGGTTGGGATGGACCGGAAAACCCCCACGATATTAACGAGAAGCATATGCATACCAATAAATTGACTACGTGGTTGATGGCACCATTGATCCGTACTATCAGACAGTTACAGTGAATGGAGAGCGTTATCGCAACATGTTGATTGACTATGGCCGGACGATTTCTAGTTTCAACACGATAGCTCTACCGCTCACAATAACCTTCAGACAATCAATTTATTGCTTTTAAATTTTGAAGATAGCAAGAAGAGACGTTAATTGGCACCTGAAATATACGACTTAACACCTTCAGAATTGCTTCAGTAAGATTATGTGAAGAGTAAAATGTCTATAACCCAGCAACAATTTAAGACTTAAAAATTACATTTAATCGTTTGCTAAGTTTTTAAATAAATAAAAATCTTTTTAGTTTAAGTTATCATAAGGTAGATCCTATTTTTTTATATATTAGTCGAAAGACATAGGTTTAAGTTGTACGAATTATTTTAGAGTGTCCGCATTGAGCCAGTAAGATACTTAGTTTGCTTAAGATATTTGAGCGAGTTTTAAACATTTTTTGCTAGAGAGAGATCTAAGAAATTATGAAATAAAAACAAATGAAGACTCAAAAAAAACTAAAACTAAGCTGGAAATGCGGCAATTGAGCCACTTGTCTTCAAAAGCTCATCAAGCATTTTAATCTTCCGAAAAGCGCCTGCCATAGAATGAAGACCAACATTGATTTCATAAAAAAAATAATTTTTAATTTGATGAAAACTTCCACTTATAGGCCTTGGAAATTTGACTTTGAGCGATAATCTATTTACCGAAAGTGTTGCTCTTTCCATGTATTTGTCTCCAAAAGCCAAATTAGGCTGTGGTAGAAATCTTCGCCTTGACCTTCTCTTCCTTCCCTTAAAGCGTATCTATTTAAGTTTTACTGGGCGTCAACTTTTTTTCTCGCCAGAGACGAATGCGCACATATTTTCAAAAGCATATTCAGATCATTCAGGTCAGATTTCAATGTATTTTTAGGTAAAGCTACATGCTCAAAAATTAAGAGACCCAAGTCAGTCTAACTGAATTCCGAACATCTCAAGTCAGATCAAATTAGTCCAAGTCAGACCAGTCCAAGTTAGAATAACTTAAGTTGGACTAGCACAAGTCATCATCTTACGTCAAACCAGTCAGGTCAAGCCAAAGTGAAATTAGCATAGTTAAAGCAGCCATATCAATGAAAAGTCAGATTATTCTGAGTCAGTTTCATTAGCCCAACGAGGACCAGCCAAAGTCGGACCAAGAGAGCGCCGTGAAGCAGTGGGTATGTGTAGGTCTCTGACGCACGATGAGCGAGTTCGGTTCGCGATAACACCAACGCCATCGAATGTTTATTATGCGGGTTCTCTCCTCGGCGGGGTACTGGCAAAACCCCCCGTAGTACACTTGTCTTAAAAAAGCTTCTCGGCGCTTAATAGGCATTAAACTGTAGGTTTTGTTCGCTTGTGTGAAAAACAAATCGCGCACAACATTAGTGAATGGGAGAAGCTTGGCTCTGGCTGTATGCTATCTAATAAGAGGAAGTCAGACCAACCCAGAGCAATTAAAGTCAGACTACCTCGAGTCACTATAAATCAGGCCAAGCCAATGTCAGATTAGCCCATGTCAGACTAGCTCAAGTCTCATTATCCCAATGCAGGCCACCCCAAGCCAGACAACGCCAAATCATATTAGCTCAGTCCGACTAATTTAAGTTGGATTAGCTCAAGTTAAACCAACAAACTCAAGTTAGAACAGCCTGACCAAACCAAGCAAAATCGCATTAGCTCAAGTCAGACTGTCCCACATCCGATTTCCTTATGCTAGATCAGTCTACGTCAGCCAAGCCAAAGTGAATTTAGCCCATGGCAAACTTCAAGACGTGTAATGAGTCTTGAATACAGACCAAACTAGCCACACATAGTCAAAATCATAGTAGTCCAAATCAGATCAACCTAAACCAGGCTAACTGAAATCAGTCTAAGTCAGAGCAAGCCATAGTCAAATTGGCCCAGGTCTAACTCATTATCTCAAGTCAAATCAGCCTAAGTCAGAACAAGCCAATGTTATTTTGGTGCAATTCATACCAGCTCAAATCAAACTATGTAAATTAGATAAGTCTAAGTCACGGCCAAGCCAAAGACAGATTAGCCCATTAGCCAAAGGCTCGTTACTACGATACAGATCAATCTATGCCAGACAAAGCCAAAAGCATTCAAATGTAAATCAGAGCAGCACAAGTCGGACTAAATTAAGTCAGACTTTGCTCAAGTCAAATCGGCTTTAGTTAAATCGGCCTAGGTCAGGCCACGCAAAAGTTAAATTAGCCCAAATCAAAGTTGTTATCCGAGTTCAAACCAGCCCAAGTCAAACCTGCTCAAGTCAAATCAGTCCAAGTTAGCCGAAGTCTAACCAACCCAAGTTAAGCCAGTCTAAATCAAGTCAGACTAACTCATGTCAAATCAGCTGTATATAGACCAGCCTAAGTTAGACTAGTCTAAGTCAGGCCATCCTAAGTCAAACTAAGCCAAAGTCAGATTATCTCAAGTGAAACCAAGGATGGTCTACCTTGAGTAATGGTCTCTGAGAATCGAAAAGAAGGAACTTATGAAGAAGGGAAACTTCTGTTAACTTAACTTCTGTTATTTTAAAACTGGCACATGGTAGCGTATGCAGTTCATTTTCATTTTAAAAGAAGATTTCTGGACGAATACGAGGTGTGTTAAAAAAATAAAGGGAATTTTGAGTTTTAGACAAGAATTGTTTGTGTATCAAAACTGATTAGATGCTAGACCCATTGTTTTTCGTCAACAAGAAATGAGGGTATGAGCAGCTCCCCACAAGCCTGGGTGTGGTGTTTCTTTTTTTTTTCAATTGCTTCACGTAAATAGAATAACATTTGTAGGACAACACGTTACTGGAACATTGACTTTAAATCCATAAGCTCATGTTTCATCGTCTATTATGAGATGTTTTGTAAGTTCCGGGTCATGACTGACAGTGCCTACTAAGCAGTTTTTATTCGCCGCCGTTCCTTCTTCACAATTAGCTTTCAACTAGCTTACAAAGAAGTAGGTAGGAAAGTAGAAGTAGGTTAGTCACTGGCATGCTACTTGAAACACCACTGAGGCGAAGATAAATTTAAAAATTGAGTTCATCAGTGAGATTTGGCTCCGAGTCGATCTTTTTATTTCCAATATATGAGATGAAAAAGGCTTCAGAAGGATTCAGAAATCCTTTTTTGACATTCAAAATTTTTTGGATTGAATTTGTGCGGTATATAGACGCACCTTCTGAGCCAATATCTCCTTAGATGTGCGCAAGTTAAATGAATAGGCAGACTTCATGAGAGTGTCACCCCATTATCGCGCATTTCATAATGAGTGCGTAACAATTAATAAGTCGCACGATGGCCCTCCAGTGTTCAACTTTCCCTCAATCCCACGGCAACAACATTCCAAAAACCACAAATCAAGAAACAAAAACTCAAAAGTCTCACCTTCGATGCAAATCCAATGCCAGGTTGCCCTTTAGCGTGCGAATAATCCACAACAAACCTTTACACCTAGAATACTAAGTACCAAATGTGAGTCTCGGCCATCCGCTAATTACTGTTACAAACTACGAGCATTTTTTGTTTTTTTTTTTTTTTTATTTAAAAAAATTACATGAAAATGTCAGCGTTCCATTGAGAAGTTATTATTCATGGTCGTATTCGATCGGAATACAATACTGCCGTTCCGGCCGAACTGGCCCGAATAACGTCGCCGATATAGTTTGGCGTATTTAGCTAAAAACACAACCAATCCGATGCAGATGGCCGTGGCTAGAAGGATCGTGAAGGCGATCAGTACGAAGGTGAGATGACGGGCGTGTTGGTTGAGATGTATGACGGTGCTGCGTAAGATTTGAATTTCAGACTCTTCGATAGCAATGGGTTGATGGTCGTTCGTGTTGTGCCTGTTGCTGATGCAGGTGATGTCGCGGATGTGTGTGGATTCTTCAGTGGAGAACTCTGGCTCGATGTGGAGCTCAACGAAGCTGGAGAGGTATGGCGGCGAGAGGATAGTGTGAAGATATGAACAATTGAAGTGATTCTTGGATAAACCTATTTTCACCAGGTTCGGGAAGGCGTAGGCGAACGTTGACTTCCCATGGATTTCGGTTAGATTGTTGCCGTCGATGTAGAAGTTTTTGATTTTCGACATGTACGGAAAGAAGATGTTCAGATTCAGTTCGGTGATATTATTGAAGGATAGATCGAGGACCTCGAGGCTGGTTTGTTTCGAGAACATTCCAAAACTGATTTGAGAAATGTTCGTACTGCGCAAGTAGAGCTCCTTCAGACGACGCATCTTGTCGAAGGTGACGATTTTCAGCGGCCCGATGAGGTTGTAAGACAGGTCAAGCGACTGCAGGGTAGTTAGATTGGTGATGTTCGAAATGTCCGTAAATTTGTTCCTGCCGAGCATGAGTTTTTCGAGGAAGTGAGAGTTTAGTGTGGTTATCGATGAAATACTGTTGTTCTCCGCTCGCACGATCTTAGTGGAGTTGATGACCAGTGAGGTAAGTTTATTATTGTCCAGTTCTAAGCGCAGAAGTATACTCTTGTCGGTTAGGTTGAATTTGGACAAGCGATTTCCGCTCAGAATCAATGTTTCGATGCCAAACGCCGATTGAAACGTATCCGGATGCAGTGCTATCAGTTTGTTATTAGCCAAGTTGACCTCACGGATTCGTTGGAGGCGTGAAAATACCTCAGGATCTAAGCTCTCTAGAAGGTTATTCTCCAGCGTCACAGACTCCAGGTATGGATTCTCGATGAATATATCCTTGCTGAGCGTCTCAATCTGATTGTGGGCTAATACAATCCGATCGATCTTGTTCAATCCTCTGAATGTATTCTCACTAATGTTCCTGATTAGGTTTCTACTGAGATCAATCCGAATAAGTGAGTTGGCTCCGATGAATACTGACGTCGTGATGGTGGTGATGTTGTTATTGCTCATGTTGAGGTATGACAGATTGTTTGCCGAGGCAAAGGAGTTGCGATGAATATCCAAAATCTCCGTGAAAGACACGTCGAATGTCCTCAGGTTCGGGAAATGCTCGAACAGCTTGAATGGCAGGTAGAGCAATCTCGAGTCGTAAAACTTCATGAACTTGGCGTTATTCGTCCTCGTGTAGTTAACAATCTTGATATTATGACTGTGTGTGGCGTAAAACCCGGTTACAGTACAAAAAGCCTCCTGGGTCTCGAACATGGCATCGGTTTCATCGCATTTCAATACAATATCCTCGGCGATCACTGCCCAAACCAGCGCCAGGGAGAGTACAACCGAATATTCGAATTTCATCCTTTTCAAAACCGTTCCGTTCAATCGACAATCGCGAACTGAATGCCGGAGAGGAAATATCCCTTCGAAGATGAAGTGCTTATCAAGTGCAAAAAGAAAAGAAAACGCTCTTTTGTTCCATAACAACATATGTAAATGGGCGATAAGACGCACCACAAGGGTTGTGCGCATTAAGAAAGCTGCACGCAGGCACCCATCGGTCAAAGCATCGTGCTTATGTGATAAAAATGTCTTAGCATTTCATTCACTAGCTTCTAGATAAAGTTTATATTTTCGCAGATTGCTATGTTCATCAACTTCAAGTTCAAGCCGAGTGGAGGAGGCTTATCGAGATACAGCGACTTGGTTGCACGCGACTTGCAAACTCGAACTTTCGAGGTCTGGCTTCAAGTTGCAAGATGCAGAAATGTCCCCTACTAGTGGCCTTGGACGTAGTTTTTTTTTTTTTTTTTTCTCTTATATCTCGTCTTATTCTTGAGTTCGAAAACGAATATTTTTAGAAATGATAATTCGAAATCTGTCAGTAGGAAGTGCAGTTGAATGATAACAGCTCGGAGGTCGTGGTTTGACGTTGAGAAAAAAAAATTAAATTCAAAGCAACGGATTTTGTATTATTTTTTTATTTTTTATATTTTATTTCAAATTTATATTCAGTAATTGACTTCGGATTCCTACTTTAGCAAATATGGAGATGCATAAGCAGAATATGCAGCAGGATAGGCAGCAGAATAAGCAGCAGGATAGGCAGCAGGATAGGCAGCTGAGTAGGCAGCGGTGTACGGTGAAGCTAATCCAGCAACATAGGGTGAAGCAACATATGGAGCAGCAAAGTTTCCATGATATTCACGGGAGTAGACAGCGGCAGCGGGTGCAGCAGCAACCAATGGAGCACTATAAGCAAGAGGTGCAACGATACCAGGCTTAGCGGTAACGAAGGCAACCAAACCCATGAGGACAATAGCGATGAATCTGAACATTTTTGATTAAAGTGAGTGTTTTCGAGTTGACGATGAACTGAACTATGCCTTCTTTCCGTTCCACGAGCGCCCTTTATAGTTAAAATAGAGAAAAGCCATGAATCCTTGGCAAATCCAAAGCAGGCGGCTTAGCCTTGAACACTCGGATTTCGTCGAAATCGAAAGTGAAGACATGACAGGCGACTACTCGCTTGCACTACCGTCCATACCGGCACATAATGTGTTGCTTTGGGTATGCGTTGCAGACTACCTGACTTAAGGTCTCCCTTGCATATTGATTAGAGTGCGAAAAGACGATGAGTGATTTACGAAAAATAAGCATGTCTCAAATTATATGTATTGCCTTTGACTACGGATATAACAAGACACACTGCGCCGCCATGGTATGGTGTTCGTATGTACAATACAAAGCTTGTGGATCGAAGACCATTAGGATTCTCCATCAAGAGTCATAAAACTGTTTTTATGACCGTTTAATACCGTAGTACTTGGAGTTGTATGACATTAATTGCTTATGAATGAGAATACGTAAGTGAGTTATTAGAAAACTATCTAAAGCTTCATATTCAAGCTTCCCATCTATCGGTATTCAAGGCCATTGAAGCTCATCCACTTTAGCTAACCTCACGCCTAAAAGTAGTCTTGTGTAGTGGGACAAAATTGACGCCCAAGAACGGGCTACGAACTGGGTCACTGTTGCTCTCAAACTGTGATCTTGATCACAACCGATCGAGTAAAAACGAAAAGGACATTTTATCCTTCTTCCATCAAATGGGAACCATATTCTCTATAAACACTAGCGGCTTTTATGGAAAAACATGTTAACAACTTTATTAAACTTTCATAACAGAATTACAAGCTATCACTTTAAGCGATCAGTCCTCCAGACAAGACCTTGCCGGAAACAAGTCCTCCATTAAGGACACCACCAGACACTAGTCCAGCACCCAACAAACCGTTGGAGAGCAATCCATTTGAAAGCAACCCATTGGCAACAAGTCCTCCATTAAGAGCTAGCGGTGCACTAAGACCAGCAGTCAAAGCCAATGGCGCGGTCTTTAGCACTGTCGGAGATGAAACAATAGCTGGCGCGGCAAAAGCAGAAGTTGTAATAGCCGAGGTGGCAAGAGCTGGAGCAGCTATGGCTGATGTAATTGCTGGAGCAGCGATAGCCGATGTTGCAATTGCTGGAGCAGCTACACCCAATTGTGAGGCGAGGATAGTTGGCTTAGCGAATACGGAGCTGAGCATGCAGAAGAAGACGATCTGAAAAGAGATTCTTGTTTAAAACTCGACCAAAAGCTCATACTTATATTGGGTGCGTTCTTACGTGTTTGAACATTTTGATTTGATTTGGATTGACGCTGCTGATAGATGACGAACGGATGATGGATTGTGTCTGATGTTTGACGTTAGTACTGACTCTGTTTTTATACTCCGAGTCGATGAGCGCAACTTCCTGCTTTCTTTAGAGTGGAGACGTAAACAAGTGGTATTGTACTCGCAAATACATGTCTGAGAGGTGGCGATGTGCAAACATGACTTTGTGGTGAGGTAAATTGCAACAAGAGGTGGCATTTCACTAGTTGGGCGGCTGCTGGAGATGAAATACGAGGAGTATCGCATATCAGTTGGTTAAAGTGACTGCGATTGAGGAATTGTCTAATTTTAGATACTTACTCGTAGTACCATGCTCGCTTCGAATATCGCTTGATCCTTGAACCTTGCTTACTTCATTTTTATAAAATGTCCTATAGCTTCGAGATGATCAGCAATTTCGAATACGGACGAATATAAATAGATCCCCAAAAAGTGTTTATGGATCCAAAAAAGATGGATGAAAAATATGTCATCTGACGACTAGCAGCAAAGAGAATGGAAAGTGATTTTTCACATGTGTTGTTGTCATTCTAGTCCAGTCAAATTAGTCCTTAAAATAGAGGTAAGGTTACAATAATTCCCATAGAGCTAAAAATTGGTATGAATGTTCAGAATACCATTATAAATGAATTGTGAAAAGTCCCCATCAATCCCCCTTGTGCAAAAAATTTTATCGATGGTGAAAGTTTGCAAAAATAGGTTTTTCGCGTTTTTCAGCTTAACGGTGAGTTTTACAGCAAAAATAGTTCAGACAAAAATTGTAGATCATCCGATTCTCTACAAAAAATGTATCTACACTTTTTTTCATAAGTATTGCCATTTCCGTGATTTAGCGGTTGAAAGAATTGAAAAAAATATTTTATTCGTAATATGCACACGTTTCCACACCACCTATGAGGTAGTGTGCTTGGCGCTTTTTTTTTAACGTGGTTTCCCCGGTAGGCCTATTCCACGAT
Organism: Merodon equestris; assembly: GCA_958301585.1. Lineage (NCBI taxonomy): Eukaryota > Metazoa > Arthropoda > Insecta > Diptera > Syrphidae > Merodon > Merodon equestris. The sequence goes on from OY284414.1 coordinate 95,124,031, forward strand.
CTATTATGATCCTATTGAATGCAAATGGAGTATTGAAAATGATGAAAGCTGCGTAAATTATGTAATACATAAATGAAAAAATAATTTGGAAAAATTATTCATCGGATTCATAATAATCCAATGGAACTTCTAGTATATTGTCTTCGTTTTCTTCTTCTTCTTTTTCTTCATCTTCTTTTTCCTCATCTTCCTGCTGGACACAAATATGTTCTAAAAGTGATGGATCATATGTCTCATCACTGATATCGTAATTATCCTCATCTAATATCGATTCAACATTGGAGCACGACTGTCCTTGACAATTGGTGCATGCTAAAGAACAAAACAGTCCAACCTTTTTACAGCCGCATTTAGCATTGCAACCTTTTTTGCAATTGCAAAAGATGGTGTTAAGGAGTTTTTCTGGTGCAGGTGGGAGTAACGTATGAATTGGTTCCAATGCATTGTCAACTAACTTCCAACCCCAGTCTTCTGGATCCATTTTATTACCAAGCCACACTTGAACTTGATAATATACCCGGAATAGATGTTGTTGAGCAGCAGCAGAGGTTGGGGGAAGACAAGCTAATTGCACTTGTTTTTTATTATAAGTTTTTTTTGCAAAAGATAAGTATCGGAGCTTATCCAAGCAGGTAATTTTTTTTGGAGCTCCGTACATAGAAAGAAGAAAGCGAATTCCATTAGTGATTATAACTTCTGGAGTAGAGTTACTATCTTTAAAAACTTCAGCACAATTAATTAAATTTTGTTTCTCGAACAATTTCAAAACCGTTGTTTTGCCCCTCTTGAAAAATGCGATCAACAGTAACAACTCCACTTTCAGTCAAAGGTTGACTACAAATAAAGCAGAATTGCGACATTTTTTTTTAAAAACAGTAAAATGCACAAACTTTGTTACAAAATATAAGCGATAGCCACGAGTTGTCACTACGAAGGAATGCTTACGACTAACAGTATTTTGTTGAGTATGAGACCTTCGAAACGGAGCAGGTATACGAGCATCGCCACGCTGACAATTGAATGGAAGACAGATGTTACTCAAGGCCATGCGACTAAATGAAAATAGGGGAGGAGTTTTTGACGTTCATTTATATTCTAAGAATTTTATAATTTGTATGTATAAGACATAGGGACTCATGTATTTACTCATATAACGGTTCAAAAATGTATATAAAAGTACATTAACGTGCATATTACGAATAAAATATTTTTTTCAATTCTTTCAACCGCTATATCACGGAAATGGCAATACTTATGAAAAAAAGTGTAGATACATTTTTTGTAGAGAATCGGATGATCTACAATTTTTGTCTGAACTATTTTTGCTGTAAAACTCACCGTTAAGCTGAAAAACGCGAAAAACCTATTTTTGCAAACTTTCACCATCGATAAAATTTTTTGCACAAGGGGGATTGATGGGGACTTTTCACAATTCATTTATAATGGTATTCTGAACATTCATACCAATTTTTAGCTCTATGGGAATTATTGTAACCTTCAAAGTCTTATTTGACTGGACTATTCAGAACGGACGTAGGAAGGAGCTTGTGACTATAATCATTTAAGCCAAGACCACAATTGGAAAACAAGAAAATGAAAGAACGACTCCTACGAGCTCTTCGATGTGTGGCCGCGGCTCCAACATTTTCAAGGAGGGTGCAAAAGACCATCTTTGCTCAGTGACTTTGTAACCAAACATAGATTCCGTCTTATAAATTCCTAAAACATTAAATTTCGAAAACACTAGAAAACACTATAATGATGACTTATTTGTTATCGGCATTCGATTAAATGATTCCAGCATGAACAAATCCACTCTTTAGACTGCGCAAATCATAGGAAAATAAGTCTGCTGAACGTCGCTTAAAAGGCTTTCTCTATACAAATTTGATTTAAGGTTAAGATTAAGAGCAAACCCAAGAATACCAAAACGATATCTTTGTATTTGCACCATATGACCACGCGAGCAGCAACGACCAATTATTTTAAGTCAATTTTCCACCAATATTCCAAAAATAGCAATTTAGCGTTTAATATAGTTCTTGAACAATGCTGGCTCAAATCAATAATAAGCGTAAACTATTCGATGGGGATTTGAACGGATTATTTCCCGATATTACAAAATAATCGAAATCTTCCTTCAATAGACCGATTTTATGAACAGCTAAACAGCATGTTGCCCTGTATTGATATCATAACAAGATAGTCAACCCAATCCTAGCCAAAAATAGTTTTTAAAAATGGCATGATAGCAAACTTCATTGTTGGTAAAATATTGCCGGTATGTAATCCATTAAACACAAGCCAAAAGGAGCTTCGTCGCTGAAAACCAAGCTTTTGTTCAAACCTTTGCAGAGTGCGATTGGAGAAGATTTATCGTTTCAAGTGGTCGAGAGAATTCGGATTTTGAGTTAATCTGATCTTGTAAGGGTGTAGACCAAAATCTTTACGAAAAATTCGCCACTACGAATGACACAGAATCGACAGGTTTAGCTCATTTTGAATGGAAGCATTTAGAGCTGCTATATCTTCGGTAAGTTGATGGCCGCTTTATTTCAGGCACTGGCACAGGAACAATAGTAAATACAGGGTGGGCCAAATAGAAGTTTATTTTTAAAAATGCAATAAAATAGAAAAAATTAAATTTTTCCCTGTATTATGACTTTATTAGTATTAGAAAATGCGCCTCGTCAGAAAATATGATTTTTCGCCCAAATTGTCCAATTCAAGCTACTCTAAGGCCTAAACTGCGAAGCCATAACTAAGTGGATGATCGCGCGACTTCAATTGCTGAGTCAATTGTACCTTGTAAGCGAATAATCCGAGATCTTTGTGCAGAATTCTCCTCAGGCTAGTGTGTGAAATGTTGAGTTGTTGAGATTGATGGCAAGTTGATGTTCGTGAATTGAGTCTCACACTCTCGGCCACAGCAACCACATTTTCATCTCTGCGCACCAAACGGCGCCATGAGTGTTGTCCACTAGTATACCAGTCTCATGAACTTTTTGCACAAACTTGCGTACAGCAGTCGCGGTGGGTGCTTCATTTCAGCCAAAACGTTCGTTTATGGCGGAACGGATACAGGCAGTCTTTGACAGAATCAGCAGCAAAATTTTCCCGAACGTAATGGGGGTAATATTTTACAACGACCGAATATCGATGGGCAACATGCGGGGTCCCCAGTATAGCTATATACTTCTGAACGTACACTGTCCTACGGAAGATTTAAAGGATTAAACCAGATAAAGGACGCGTTTTACGAAACAATGGATGAAATATTTGACAATTTCTCGTCCTTCAACAATAAAATATGAAACGAAGCAATATATAGGCCAACATTAGGAGAATAAAGTCTCCATGTCTTATCAAACGATATTGGTCTTAGAACAATTAGTTTCGCCAGCTCAAAAAATATGATCATGAACTGTAAAATTCAAACACAAAGAAATATACAATGCTATATGGCTATCACCGGATATATTAATGTGCAACCAAACTAATCACTTTCTAATAGATAGACATTAAAGGCCGAACCGAAATTCACATAAGGGGAGCACAGTATGAGTATAGAAAAAAAAATCAGCGTTGAAAAGCTAAAGGACCCTTGTGTTTAGCATCAATACCAGGACAAAATTAATAACCGCTTCAGCTAACCAGATGGCATAGAAACAAACGACGAAACAAGACAGGTGCAAGCAGTACAGTCAATAATAAGAAGCCTTGTAAAGGAAATACCAGAAAGCCTTCAAAGTAAACCCTTGGTTCGAAGAAGAATGCGAGGGAAAAGGGAAATACCGTAAAGTTCTAAGACGTTAAGTCCTGGAAAATAGCGAAGAAATCACGCGAATAAGATATCAAACCCTAGCCTAACTTCCAAAGAAATTTAGCCATTTCCTTTCGGATAAAAAACGACAATGGCAAAAGAAGAAGCGTTCGAAAAATCAGAAAGAATGGATGAGAACACGACTTAGACACAACAATAATGGGGAGCTCGTTCCAGACAACGAAAGAGTCGTAGCTCAATGGAGAAAATATTTCGATAAACTGCTTAATGTATATGGAGAGCCAGCAGCAATGTCGTTATTCACGCAGCAAAAGTTTATTTAGACTTGCCAGCCTAGTCTAGTATTATAAAAATAGCATCGGCTTGAGAATAACAAAAGATTTGAATTAATAAAATAGAAGATGAATGAACATAGAATTACATGTCATCATTCCCGTGTTTAAAAAGGGTGACCAAACACAATGCAACAAATACCGATGAATATCTCTGCTACCGAGCTGTTACAAAATGCTGTCAAATATTTTCTTTAAGAGACTGCGCAAAAGAATTAATCGGAGACTACGATTGCGACTTAAGGAGGAATCGGCGGACGAGTAACCAGATTTTCACTATCAACAGCTTCTAGATAAGAAATGGGAGTTCGGTGCACAACTATCCGTAGATTGTAAAAAAACGTCTGACTCTTAAAAATCAATCGAAAATGAATTACGACTTAGTAAGACCGGCAGTCGTGAAAAAGTTCGTACAACATATACAAGTATAAAGGGAAACAAAGGACAAATTAAAGTTAAAGATTCGAGACATGTGAAGGATTAAAAAAAGGAGATAACTTGTCCTCACTTCTTTTTAACCCATTTATGGCCGATACTTAAAAAAGGCGAAATTTTTGGATATAATTTATTTTTTTTTAAATACAATATTTTAGGAAAGAAGAAATTACACAAAAAAAAAATTTTACTAACGGTAATTACACAACAACATTGGCCAAATGCGTATACATTTGTGAAATATTATTTCGTTTTTTCCTATGAAAACTTGCAAAGCATTTTGAATGCAAATGAATTTTGAGTTTAGTACACATGTACATAAATCGTATGGGATTTACAATATTTGCATTTTCTTCGTACTTTCTGGTCATGTTCGGCAATAGTATGTCCTATATTGGAAGCGGACATCTTCAGGTAAACTGTTGAGCGATGGGCTACATTTTTTTGAACTGGATCCGGACATACGATCTTCATTGTTTCCTTCATGTTCTGGTTCCTTACTCTTTATTTCTTTGCTGTTTATCAAAGAAAGCACTAGGTGGGACCTGAAATCAATTTGACTGATCTGGTTGTTACTTGCTATTCTGTAGATTCGCCAGGAATTAACGATAACACTGGTATTGGAGAATAATGGCCAACACCATTTTTTGCCGCGAACTCGAATTCTATAATTTGCTACGCCATTGTCGTGCAAATCTACACCACCCACATTTTTGTTATATGTATGTACTCGCTTATCATGAGTGGTTGATTTATGAGCATTTCTCTTTTAAGCTTCCGACTGTACCTCTTTGTCTTAACGGTAGGATGGATGTTGATGTGGTTACTTATGACTGTTACTACTGCGTTATCATTGCATCTGATAACAGCAGTTTCAGTCTTTTTGTCGAAAGCAAAATCGAAGTAGCCTCTTTCTCTTTTAGCTATTTCTTTTGGATCTTTCAGCAAACTAAACAGAATATAGGAGAAAAAGAAGTTGTCAAAAAAAAATCGATGGTGACTGGGATTCAGAATTACACCCGGTAAATCGGTAACCACTTGCGCTCCCATACCGTATTCAGATTTAGCAATGTTCGGGCTAGCCCTAGCATATTGCATAAACTGATAGAAATAGCCATTAGAATGCACAAACACCAAAGCTTAAAACCAAACCTCACAGGCTTTCCTTTTATGAACATTTTTGCGGAATGTCGGCCAAAATACGGTACCATTTCCTCATCTATGGACAGATTATGGGAAAAAATACCAAACTGCAGATTTCTTTCATTGATTTCCGTGAAAAATGGACGTAGTTTTGCAAACTTATCATTTTTGTCCAAGCACTTATTTTCAGAAAAATGTAAATTTTGCTTGATTTGTCTAAATCGGTTACGGCTCATCGAGTTTCGCACGATTTCTAGACCCTTATCTTCGTCTTTTGACCAATACATATCAATCTGCGGTAATGTATGATATCCAGATAAAATTAGAATGGCAGTAAATCGTTTCAGTGATGAAATGTCAAGTAAAAAGTCATGGCGATTTTTTTCCTGTGCATATTTCATAGAGTAATCAACAATACTTGATAAAAGTTCATCATCGAAATAAAGCCCGAAGATTTCTAAGGGAGTTTTTCCAGCACAATTATTTTCAATGGCTTCCCTCTCAACATTTTCTTCTGAAATTGGTAATGTTGTAAATATCGGGTCACATTTCCTCCAATCTGGTGTATATTTCTTCGATATTTTGGTTTTTTTTAGTAATGGTTCCTCTTCTGTTTCTTGTTGCCGATATACATCACTTTTATTACACCGCATATGAACCTCAAAAGTTCCTGCTATATCACTTGGAAGTTCGTCGGCTCCCAAATTGTTTTCATCCAAATCTTCTTCATCGGTAATGTCATCAACAGGTGGTGGAACATACACAGCGTCTATACTCTCAGCTTGCCGTATGTCATCATCTTCTTCCAATAATGCCGTCAGTTCTTGAAGAGTAAGTGCCCTTTTGTTGTTCCACGACATGATATGTACATATATTTCCTCAGAAGAAATATTAAAAGTTTCATGCTTTTTCATTATACACATATAATACTACTATTTATAAGTTACCTCTTCAAATACTGTGTACGTACGATTTATAATTTATCAAAATTAAATTGCAAAACAACACTTTCTCTCAGCAGCTAACAGTAGATCAACTGAACGATTGAAAGCTGTCATATAAAACAAAAACACACGTGACTTTATTCAAAAGTAAAATCCCGGCCTACCAATTTAAATCTTTACATATCATGCCAAAGGTGCGTATACGCAACTTTATTTTCCATCGTCAGTAACTACTACTACATATAAAACTTACTTTTTTTGTTAAACATACTATGGACTACGATATTTAAGCTTTCGTAAAAACCACGTTGGCCATACAAATTATTTTCTGGAAATGTCCAAGAGCAAACCAAGTAATGGTATTAAAAAATGTGGAAATGTTGGCATATTAAAATAACTGTAATTTTGTTGATTATTCCGATAAATTGAATTCAATTCTTCAAAAAGTATAGCTTAACAGTGTGGAAGCTTAGATTTTAGAAAAAGGAGGCAAATAGGAATAATAGTAAAGGTGAAATTAAAAGGTGCGTATACGCACCTTTGGCCGTAAATGGGTTTAGATGTTGGAATTCGTGGTACAATCCCTTCAAGAAAAGAAGAGGGGTTATTTCCCTGTTTGATTCACAACTGTTCTAGCTTTTGCTGACCATATTGATTCCCAAAAACGACATAAAGATCTAAATAAATTAAATTTTGCGTATGGGCAACGCGTGCTTCTTCGCGATGAAGGAATTATTCAAAACAACTCTTTTGTTTGGCAATGTTAAAATTCGCATTTTTAAAACCATAATAATGCCAAGGACACTTTACGTATGTGAAACCTGGGGTCTGACTAAGGAATAGTAAAATAGAACGAAGAAACAGGCGAATGGAGAAAACTACACAATTAAGAACTAGAGGAAGTCCGAGTAAATCAATCGTGAAAACTAAAATGGACAAGACACGTAGATGGGCAGTAGAATGGACAGTGGATGAAACGGCAAACGAATAATGAGTGAAAAACCCGTAGTAAAAATAATACCACCAGGAAGGTCGCGCCGTAGATCTAGAAGTTATGGGTTAAAAAACAAAACATGGAAGGAACGTACTCATAGGAGGGACGCACCTTGCCGAAGGTGGTCAAAGAGTCTCTGAACTTCCGAGTTCCAAATGGCCGGTTTAATAATAATTAAAAAAAATATCATCATATCTGCGCTGCTCATATGTGCCTTAATTCCAAATGGGCTGCACCCGCACTTTTTACAAAAACCAAAGACAAAGCTCATAACCTCGAATATTGTAGACAGACTACAACTAAACATTGAATTTATTGCGTACGAACCTTGAAGATGAAGACAGAGTTATCTATCATGTCTTCAAATATGCCCCCTAATGGGATAGTGCTAATATCTATTCGTCCAAATTAAAGTAAGTAAAGTAGCTTAGGGTCCTTTTAAGATGAACCGCATGAACATGGGCAGTTTTTTGATCCCCATTTAGTTCCCCCATTACCGTCTATATGTTTTTAAATCCAATATTCCTCTCTTCTCCTTTTCTATTTTTGCTCCCGGCTGTATTCGATTCGTTAATCCTCTTAGGTCTAACCCGATTATGGTGTCATGCCTCAATATTTCCAATAGTTTGTTTTTTTTTTTTTGTGAGATCCCAACTGTTTAAATTACTATTAAATACTGAAAAAGCACCAGTAAATCGCCTACGCCTCAGTCTTCTGAAGGAACCTGGGAACTCATATCAGAGGATCCTATCAAACTCATAAAAACTTTTCCGTTCAATTTAAAACCATTTCACCCAAACCCTTACCATAACCCGCGCAGGTGAAAATCCGCCAATGTACATGCTTCTGATTCCACATTACCGCTGAACCAAAAAAGTAATCCTGTCCACGTGACCAACGAAAACAAAATATAATTCTTTCTGCGCGCCATCGAAATGGGCAGGTGAATAGCGAGTAGAAAAATGTAAAACACACCGAAACCATCGTCCTTTGTTTCGTATGCTCCACTTCCATGACAATCTCACGACGGAGCTCGGAGAAAAAACTTGTATCCCTAGCACGTGGAATTGAATGCGAAAAGAAAGCACCACGTTTCGTTCTATTCGCATGGATTGTGGATAAGTAACAAATGAATGCGAATCCTTGAGTTCTTCTCAAGGACAACTCAATCGGCGATATGATTTTCTCCCTTTCCCTATCACATCCTACGCCTAAGTGAATAATCTTTGATTTGATTTGAAGTTATTGTTGCAGTGCTCAGGTATTTCAGAGGACACGTCAGGTAAGTTTTGCTGCTCGATGGAATGTGCGTGTTTTACAATTCACTATACAGCAACAAGCAACCGGTATTTCGGTGTAGATAATTAATTGGATTGTCGGATTTCACAGCTATTCATTGAGAAGTGCCTTCCCCTTTAGGCTATGGCTATGATCCGGGATTAATAACGATGAGATGACGAATGCCAGGACAAACGCAATATTCAACTACAATACCGTGTTGCCACACAGCTATGTGATTGTTTCGCGTTTTAATGGCACCATCAACCCCCGGAGAGCAGTCATCGATATGCCAAAGAAGTGGTGAGCGTGGTAGCACCGAACTCTCCGCCCAGCGCTGGCTGTGGCTGCATTTGTTTTGCGAAATTAAAAAAAGAATGAAATTAATATGCGACTAGTTAGGTACGAGCAGAAACCAGTTAGTGGTGAGCAGCACCACTGGTGCCTATGACAACAGACAGAATGACAACCCTCTGCACCAGACCATGTACAGACCTGTTGCGAAAAGAGGCACACATGAACACCAAATTACGCAACCTGAACCACCCGCCGTTGATGACTTGGTTTCAACGTGTTAAGTCCCTTAGACAACTGCAACATAGATTTGGGTTCGCGAGATTTCAATGCCACCCGTTGACTCACTCAAAAGAACAACCGCCTCGTAGCAGGTGGTATAAAATAGAGAAGCAGCCGTGTGCTTGGTATCAGACTATCGTCAGCTTTCAAGTACTCGCAAGTCAAAATAACAATCAATCAGTCGACATGTTCAAATACGTAAGCCGATTTACCGACACGGGCATCTCGATATCAACTCGAATTGATCGTATTTATTATTTATTTGTTGTTTCAGTTCGTATTCTTCTGCCTTGTTGCTGCTGTATTCGCTGAGCCTGGAATCCTTGCTCCGGCCGTCAGGATTGCCGCAGCACCGGCAATTGTATCGGCTCCAGTTGGCATTATTCGGGCACCTCTTGCTCCAATTGGTCTGGGAGTCGGCCTGCCAGTGGGACTTAAAGGCGGACTCATTGGTGGCCATTTGATTCGTTAGATAGCGTGTCAAGAATGTTGTCCTGGGCTGATGGATTTTAATAAAAATTTTTTGTTTGAGTTTTGAACATGCAAGTCAGTTGTTGTTTTTAATTATATGGAACAATGGTTGCATGCAGATTTTGGAACACCAATTCCAAGACGGATATGTGGTGTTATCTGGGATTTAACTACTGTTAACGAATATTTATAAAAAGGATATTTGGAAGCTAAGGGACAGCGAGGCTCTCCTATGCACCCTTTCGAAATAGTACTCATTATTGAATTTTGCCAAAAGACGAGTGTACGAGTATATCCAATCAAAAGTGATGATGATTGACGGAATCGCATTCTTCAAGTTACCATTCAAGGCAGAGGTACTAAGCCTAGGTGACTAGAGTTGCTTAGTTCTTAGAGAGAGAGACCCATTACCTTAAAAGTAATTAATGACTGATAAAGACAATATTGAATCCGACTAATTTGACTCCTCCCTAGGTGTAATTTATTGGCTTAACGCAAGCTTAAACAAAGTAACTTAAACAATGTAAACCTAAAATAAGCTTAATACCTATTAAGCAACTATTATGGGGTAAATAGCGGCAGTAGAGGACAATTATAAAACAGGCTTTTGGTGAGATATACTTCGAAAAGAACAGAGTTCACCTAACGCAGCATTCTGGACGTTGGCATCAAACCATCTCGATAGGAGGTTTCGGCGTTTTGTATTAAGGGGAGTTGTTTGATGCAGTGAGGGGCAGTTAATCAAAATCAAAAAAATCAATGTCTAAATTTTATGAGGTGAAGAAAAACAGATGCCAAATTTTAGTATTTACAAGTACAGAGGGGCTCAAAACATTCACCCAACATTATTTTGCTATATTTTTTAAATGTTTATCTGGACCTTTAATTTTTTTCCGCCATTATTATTGGAGATCGTTTAAGTGGACGCGGCCATCCTCATGACAATTTAGCCTCTTTCGACGCATTTGCAACCGTTGCGGTGAGAAATTTAGAGTTTCCATAATCTGAGTCGTGTTTTGATGCTATTTCAAACAGCTCCAAAGAAAAACGTCTAGAGTAGTCAAATCGGCGATCTGCGTGCAGTGCAAATCACCAAAACGAGACACTAAATGACCTAGAAACACGTGCATCAATCTGTCTATTATCGCGCGAGCTATTTGCACCATATTTGTCATGTTGAAACGACATATCTTCTAGCACCAAATCGTCAGTTTGCGGCAATACAAGCTCGTTAATCGCTGTTCTGCATTGTTGCCTATCAGTCACACGGTAACCCGGTTGACGTCCCATGACTTCCTCGAAAACATTAGATCCGATGACACATCCGAAATAAATGTCGCGTCATGCATTGACGTTGAGTGCAGTGATACGTGAATTCAGAAGCCCAAATTTTGTTTGGCTACGTTTCATTCAATCAAAACTCGTCGCTCATGACGAATTCCGACCGAAAAGCGCCCACTTCGCCGTTGATGCTCAGGAGAGCGAGAGTGTAGTTTGGGCATGACGGTTTGCGGGCAGTAATGGATGGACTACATGTTTTACTAAAGTGCGGTCCAGAAATGAAGTTGTAGTAGCCAATTACGTGGTACGTTGTCTGGTCGACATCGACGGCTCAACCGAAACATCTTCAACTACAGCAGCGTTCTCTTAGAAACGAGTACTGCGAAGTCTAGATATGCCTCTTCTGTTACGTGTTGTTCCAGTCTCTTCGAGGCCAGCGGCTAAATGTCATGTAGTGCCAAAATCATCAACGAATTATTCCGTGAAAAATTGTCACGAGTATTCTGCGATATTTTAGGCTATAGCGTTTCATGGCTTTTCGATGTGTATTCTGTACCACCTGCCGACAGGATGATACATATATTTTCGGCCGCCTTGTATGTTTTTTACCGATTTTGTGATGCAATGTGGACGAGCAGTGTCGTGCTGTCAAATCACTTGTCATGCTTTTCGACTCAAAATTTTTCTGATCCCAACAAACATACACTGGATTGTCGAAATTGTATCAAAATTCCTTTCTATTCTGCCACTGAAGTAGCTATTTACAGCTGCGAAAAATCCTTCACGCCCCTCACTTTCAATTCATATGGTACCCAGTTGCTTTAAAACGTCTTCATGCCATTGATAAATCAACTCCCAACGATTCAGACAATTTTTGAACTTTCATTTTGGCACGGTTTTTTACCGGGCGATTCCCCAAATTCGTCGTCTTCGAACTGTTCCGGCTGATCGATTTTCCCGATTTTAAAAGTTGCAAACCACTTTCAACATGGTCACCATGAACTTTTTCTTTTTTCGCATTTTGTTTTTATTTCTTTTTCTATATCTAACTTATTATAGACAAAAATGCTTAAGCCTAACTTAACTATCTCAACTGATTATAATTACCTTACTGGCCCTCTGCGGGCACTCTAAAGTAGACAGCACGTTCTTAAAACTATGTCTTTCGACTTAATTAATAAATTAATAACTTAATTAAAATAAATGAAAAATAAAAGCTAAGAAAATTTAAGAAAAGCAAAAACTTAGCACCTGAATCACCATGAACTTCCACGACAGTCGATGACCCGACCTTTACAATTTGCATATTCTCTTAAATCTCTCCATTACTACGAGGTTTGTTCAAAAAATAAAGTAGCTCATTGAATTTCGCAAGCTAACTACATTCGATTTTCAATTTTTTTGTTGGAACACATGTCCCCTTACATATGTTGACATTGTCATCCTTTTTTGAATAATTAGTTTGTTTTTCACAGATATAAGGGTTAGACGTGTGCTGGGCGATTGTTTGCTATTGAAAAAAATGTATCAATAATACATTTGAGCAAAGAAACCATCGCATGAGCATTGCTCAAGAGTTGTTCAATAATGTAAATGAAAATTTAGATTTGCTGATAAGGGCCATAACTGGTACATGGTACATGGTTATGACGTCGAAACCAAAGCCCGACAATCCCAATGGGCGACCAGAATAGCCATGACCGAAAAAACCAAACGCCAAACCCTCACTCATCGTTGCTCGTATGTAATTTTTTGATCGAGAACAATACCGTAATCATGTCTGAGGGACCTTATTCACCGGGCTTGGTCTTCTGTGGCATTTTTCTCAAAGCTAAACAAAAAGGTAATTGATGAATAAATAAATATTTTTCAAGTAAAATAGAAAGCCACTTTATTTATTAAACAAACCCCGCATATACATACCTATGAATGTCATGATGGGATCAGTAAAAAAAACTTTCAAACTTTCATTATACAAATATGGGTCTCCACAAGTTTGTTTTAAAATAACTTGAGCCGAAAGCGGCCATTTAATTGCGGTGTAGCATCTGGTCTCTATGGTCTCTCAAGGTCTATGTGGTCGACCGTTATCGACCAATTGCTGCGGTTAATCTTGTTTTAATTGCATTAGTTACTGATCGCGTTTTTTTCGCAGTAGAGTTGTGCGTTCGAGAATTTTTCAAGCTGATATAAGAACATGATTTATCTTTATTATAATTAAAGCAAGACAAGCTTTTTCTGAAACCATGTACACTTCCAAACTATGGACGGTCTATTTTTTACGAGGTAAAAACTGTCTTTTTATCTTGAGAGCTTCTTTTTCTTCTTCTTCTTTTTAGGATAAATCCTTCCGGCTAGAGGGGAAGCTAGGGGATAGTTGCAGCATAAGATAGCTTGTCCTACATGACCTATTGAATTAAATAGAAACAATTTTTGCAATCAAAATTATTTCGAATTCTTATTTTGACTCCATATTTCTGATGGTGCTATTTTTTTTACCGACAACAAGTTGAACTATGTGAAGAAAATATTTTTTCGAAAATTATGTTTGTAGATATGATTAATTTTTCTCAAAATAAAAGTTAATTCAATTAGCTATACGGTTATATAGGTTTTTGCTACAGTAGTTAGATTTATCCCCCGTAATTAACGTTCCTTTTCATCATATTGGTGGTATTTTATTTACCGCAGCTGTATATGCATAGAGTGAAGGAGGTTTTAGTAGCCTTCGAATTTGCACTTTGAATAACAATAAAAATATTGCCACTTTTATAGCAAGAAATTATTTTTTTGGTTAACACCGAATGACACTACTTATTGAATGACTAACAAGACAGCGACTGATGTGTCAAAAAACAGAACGGTTCGTGTGATGTTATTACTTCTGGTTAAAAGTAGTTATTTCTGGGGTAAAAAAGTCAACGATTAGACCATTTCCATCATCAATATCACTGCCAATCGAATCCACATCAATATAATTTGAAATTTCAAATTTTCCATCTCTTTCATATCTTTCAAATCACAACTTAATCATCAAAATACCCAAAACGTAACAATTTTAATGGGAGTATCAAATTTAAGAAAGCAAGAATTAAAAATTATTTTCAACAATTTTATTAAAACCCACTTTGGAATTGTCTATACAAGAAACTATTGACTATCTTAAGCAATCAGTCCTCCAGTCAGCGCTTTACCGGAAACAAGTCCACCATTAAGAAGACCACCGCTAAGAAGGCCGCTACTGACAAGGCCACCATTAACAATGCCACCACTAACAAATCCACCTGAAACTAATTCCCCACCGAGCAATCCATTGTTCACTAGTCCATTGGATAACAAACCTCCATGTAAGGCTAGAGGAGCGCTAATACCCGCACTCAAGGCAACTGGCGCCGTGCGTACAATAGATGGTGCTGATAAGATCGTTGGTGCTGAAAAAGCCGCAGTTGTAATAGCTGGAGCTGCAATCGCTGATGTTGCAATGGCTGGAGCAGCAGCTAGGCCCAGTTGTCCAGTGAGGACAGTTGGCTTAGCAATGGCGATGGCCATAACACAGGAGAAGACGATCTGAAAAAAAAAATAGTTGGTTATCCAATTGGAGGTTTGTATCCTTCAAGTCCTTTTACGTATTTGAACATTTTGATTATAGAATTGGTGCTGGCTTAAAAGGCTGATGAATGTCTTGTGAATGTTGACTTGTGTCTGATGTCTAACTTTAGGTTTGCCTTCATTTATATAGTCGAAGTCGATGTAGTTGACTTCCTGCTTTCTTTGCACCAGTGTGCAAGTTGAGTGGTAAAGTATACCACAGCAGTCTGGCAGGTGGTGGTGCAAGTATAGTTATGATGCGGTAAAAGAGTACGCAATGTGTGGCGACACCCATTTTTCCGCTTTAGTTTTATTCGTTCACAATTTCAATTAGTGTAACTCCAAAGAAGGGCTAATGGTCTCTCTTAAATTACGGTACAGACGCCTCGATTGATGGATTACTAATAAGCTCGAATTTAACAATCAGTCGCAATGATATGCCGTCAAGAAATCAAAGCAAAAACAGCCACTTAAGAGGACAATATTAACTGAAAAGCAAAGAAAGGGGAAGACTGTGGCCACCTTTAAGACGAAGGGAAGATATGTAGTCACAGAAATGGAAGGACGGTAGGATTTGAGGACCTTTGAGAAACTCTAGACTTCGATATCTTATTGCGGAGACCTCACTGAGACAACATAAGATCGAAATATTGAGATCAAAAGTCAAGCTGACTATTAAAATATAACTTCCCATTTGGACCACGTTGGGACTGGGTTAAGAATCTTAACCACAATTAGACACCTTTAACTGAAACATTGGTTTCTATAATATAAAGGAACGAAATCAAGATATGGAGTAAAGACCTTCCCCAAATTGAAGCAAGCCACTGGGTGTAGCTTCCCTGCGGAGTGCAAGCTGAAGGAGTTTTTTAGGACCTCCAGGGCTGAAGGGCCGTCCTGAGTTCTGCAGAATCTTAAGTGAAGGCTAAGCTACGCGTTATTCAAGACAAAGAAGAGTCCCGAACGAATTTTCGTCTTAACGAATGTTAATATTAAATTTGAGATCACAAAGCCCACAGAAAAAAGAAAAATGCTTCTCTGGGAGACTAAGACCCATTCCTCGGCTTCCAGTTTGTAACATGGGAAATAGTAAAAAGGAAGTAAAGATTTTACAATGTATTCGCTGTAAAAGGTTTGGGCACACCCCGCCGCATTGCGAGATGCAAAAAACCACAAGTGCGATCAGGGGATCAGGGAACACACAGAACACAGAACAAGGTTGCGTGCAGGGAACAGCTAGAGTACGTGCTCCGTAGGAACTGGGGACACCATGCGTACTATCGGGGATGTACTAAGTTCCAAGATATGTACTCGTAAAAAGCAAATTTGGCTCGCAAGCAGAAATCTGAGAATGTCTCTCAATGGCCTGCTTCTAAAGCAACAATCTTTCTCACCTTCCAAGGGCACATGCATCAGCTCCAATAGTATGTGCTCCTCCATGAGCAGGAGACCCTAGTAGGTAGAATTCTGCAGAGCCTAACGCAACTGTAGTATATGTAATAATGGGTACGTTGGTAGAGAGTGCCTTAAAGTTGCTGTCGGCGCGGGCGCGGTCTTGGATAACGATTTTTTTCCTGATCGAGGAACCTGAGGAGACGGTGCGACAAACGGAGCTGTCTTGCAGGAAGCGTATAAGGTGAACGACAGCACTCG
Source organism: Merodon equestris (assembly GCA_958301585.1). Lineage (NCBI taxonomy): Eukaryota > Metazoa > Arthropoda > Insecta > Diptera > Syrphidae > Merodon > Merodon equestris. Next base: position 95,140,510 of record OY284414.1, read on the forward strand.
CCCAAACCAGGACCTGGGAAACAGAGCCCTACTTCATCATTTCTACTTTCGAAATGGTATTAATTATTGGAGTTCAGAGAACCTTGGTTTTACCAAATTCAATGACAATTTTATTGCAAATAATTTCGTCGCCGAGTCAGGAAACGATGGTATATCCAATGTTGTGGTCAGGCACCTCCGACCAGTGGCTGTAGATGGAATGCATATTATCCAGTGAATTATTGGAAGACAGTGGTGGTGCATCCAATTCCCAAGAGGGGTAAAGACATCTCCAACCCACCCGGTAGATCTCCGGTTAATAAGTCTTCTTCCGAGTATTAGCAAGGTATTCGAGAAGGTAGTCCATAGAGCCCTGTCTAAATGGGTAGAGCACTATAAAATCATTCCGAATGACCAATTCGGTTTCAGAGTGGGGCATGGCACTATTCATGCCGCGTCGAAAGTCGTTTTGAATATCCAATGGATTAAATGGCAGAACCAAAGCAGGGGTGTCTGTCTGATTGACTTGAAAACAGCTTTCGACACCGTATGGTTAGGCTTTTATTACAAGTTCAGTCGGTTAGGCATAATTAAACCACTGCTAGATATGATTTTTGGCATGTTTATCGGTATAAAATTCATTGTGAAAATTGCCAACGTAACTCCTTCCCAAACATTTGATATAGACAATGGACTGCAACAGGGTACGATGGACTCGCCGATCATTTCTAACATTTACCTGAGTTATTTTATAGCTTCTCTTCACCACTCAAGACCGTATACGGACGATTTAACTGCGTACAGATCAGGTTGAACTATCAAGGCAATTGTCATGCTCTTACGGAGTAACTTCAAAATTCAGCGGTATTGTGATGGTTAAAAGCTGGGCATACATTTTCAGCAATAAGAAACTATTTTATTCAGAAAGCCTTTGTCTAAGACCTCTCGGGAACTATGCAAAAATGGTGCACATTCTCAATTTTTGGACCGAACGGACGTGCACTGGCGAAACAAATTGTAGTCAGATACCTTAGGATGTTTTAAGTGAGTTATGTTATTTAAACTAGTTTAAAACAATTTTGTCTAGGATAAGTTTGTTCTAAAAAAATATGAAACAAAAACGATTTTTTGCAGAGCTAGTCAGAATTAATCAAAAAAAAAATTCTAAGGCGCTGGATATCATAAAGTTTCTAGAGTGATTTTCCAGTCGCTTGTAGCCTCCAAGTCATTTTAAAAAATCTATATATAATCAGTTTAAAAGGAGCATTTACTTTCGAAATCTAAATCATTTCCAGTAATATATCTTATAACCTGAACAAGATAACCCTTATAAGGTATTCGACTACATTTCTGTGAATGTGTCTGAATGTTTGCTATGCCACCAAAAAGCATAATATAATTGCCTAAAGGTACCTATACATCTTACTTAACTGACAGACATTCTACGTCTTTCTTATCTAAGCGAAATCGAAAATACAATTTTATCTATTTTTAAAGCATTTTTTTTATTCAACTTCACTCTGTCCATGTCTTAGGAACTGCAACTCTCACATCGTAAATTGTTCTCAGTGAATTAAACCACCAGCTAGCAATTTACCGGACAAAATTCCACCAGACAATCCGGTCGAGACCAATCCACTGCCAAGAGTCAATGGAGCTCCAAGGGTAGTGCCCAAAGTTAAGGAAGGCAAAGTAGCAATCGAAGCGGTCCTCAGAAGAGTGGGTGCTGATAAAATAGTTGGCCGGGCAATGGCCTGTGTAGCAATAGCTGGAGCAGCAATTGATGTTGTAGCAATAGCTGGCGCTGCTGCAATACTTAATGATGGTGCAAAGATGCCGGGCTTAGCGAAAGCGGCAGCAATCACGCAGAAGAATGCAACCTGAAGGATGTTATAGGAAATTAACAATTTTCGTATATAGAACAGGTCCTGATCTTACGTATTTGAACATGATGATTAGAGAGTTTTTTTTCGTAAGGGCACAAGATGCTTTTTTGGATCGTAGCAACTGTCTGATGATGAATCTACTGTCTGCATCTCATTTTATAGCACGAAAGAGGTAATAGGGGTTTCCCAATATGATGGTAAGTATAGAGTAACCGCGAAGCCCTAGATAGGTACGTGCATGAGTTCGCTGATCTGGATTGCCGCGCGACATGCGTGAAGGTGGAGGCAGACATACTGCCTTTCACCTGTTGCAGACAAACCATTGTGATTCACGTCTAGTTCATTGCAACGTGCGTGTAAAATGCAATTCGTATATGCTCCCATCAAAAATGCGATACAAAAAAATAAAACAAAATAAAGGTGAGAGGAAATAAAGAGAAAATAATACAATAATATCCATTGGGGTCACGCCTAAGTGATTGTTCCAGATGAGCCTGAAAAAATATATTTCAAGGAACCTTTTCTGTGCCTCGACATGATAACTCTTTAAATGATCTTAAGAATCTCCCCAACTTTTGCAAATAATCTCTCGCCGAAGGCTCCTTTATATTTGACTCTGCTTACCCTCAACTACTGACCAAATTCCTTTACCATCGAAAATAAATCAAATTCATTTCTGGCCTCTATGGTCTACCTGCCATATCTGAGGGTATCGGTTTTTTTTTTTTTTTTATAGGTTTCGCCCAGGTTCAAGAGTTACGGTCTAATTGTGTTTGTCATATGCAACATGGACGGGATGCAGACGGTTTGTGTCGAAAATGTTCGTTCACTATTCTCCGGAGGTGGTTGTCCTAGATAGGATTCGGGAGATTCGACTGAAATTATCACGTTGGTTGTAATTCACAGTAACTTATTTTGTTTCCATGTTATTAAGGTGTTTGCTGGAAATGCACACACAGAGTATAAGTTTTGAAGTGACCTTATACTGCGAGTGTTATGCCTTCGTCATAATTTTTTTTTAACATTTCTTATTCACAATTTTTTCCATATATGAATTGTTCTTTGGCTATGGACAGGCTTACTGAAACAGTCAGTAATGATTGCCATTGTACTACGACCACCCCCACGACCACCAACATCTATGTATTCTTCTGAGTATTAGAAATTACCTTTCAGCCCGTTCAATTCAAGTCTTTTTGAATAACTTCAAGTCGGATATTTAGTAAATAAATGCTGATGTTCCCCAATGCTCTGCTCTGTCACCAAAGCCCTTTTCCATTTTCATAAATGATTTCATCCAATTCACTTAATTAATTCATTAATTCAATTAAGAAAGTCTTCAATGCCTCTAAGACATAATGTTGTGCATTATCACTTAAGGGAATCCTTGATAATTCGTAATTATCCATGAATGCTGATATCGATGAAGCGGAAAGACCGTTTAGCTGCGAAATATCTAGGTTTTCGTAAGCGATGCAACTAATATTTCATCCCATTTGTTTGAGTACAACTTTCATATTTGTTATAATTAGGGCTAGGATTTCAATGCATTTGCATATTTTTTTTAAGAAACATTAGAAGCACTAGAATAAGTTATCTTTCCGATTCATGAGTTTTCCTTTAAATTGGCATCCAACCGTTAGTGCATATTTTTGCATATTTTACTATATTTTGTGCATATTTCCGAAAAATTAACTCAAAATTAAAAAAAAAAAAAACGCAAAACCGTAAAAAGCACACGCACCATTAAATTTCTTAAAGTAATGCTACTTTTATTACTTAATTTTTCAAATGAAAAGGAAAGGACTTCCCATTTAGACCAAGCGCTGTCATGCTGTAGAATCACTTTTTCGTGCCTCTGCTCGTATTGTGGCCGCTTTTTGCGCAGTGCTCGGCTCAATCGCATCAATTGAGTTCGATACCGTTCCCCGACGACGTAGAAGCATGACCGGGCTGTCCCCATGATTTTATTCTCTTTAGGTTTCTGTAATGAATCCACTTTTCATCACCCGTAACGATGCGATGAATGAAACCCTTCCTTTTTTGCCGCTGGAGCAGTTGTTAACAGGCGAAAAAACGACGCTCAACCGGTTTCAAATCATAAGGAACCCAAGTTCCTTGCTTTTGAATCATTCTCAACGCATGCAATCGCTTGGAAATAGCTTGGCGGGTAACTCCTAATACTGAAGCAAGCATGGATCCCCATCGAGCAATTCAGCGTCTTCGAAGGTTTTTGGCCTTCCTTCACGCGAACGGTCGTCAACATCGAAACCACCGCCTTTGAAGCGACGGCACGTTGTTTTACTTAGAGCAGCATCTTCGCAAACTTTTTGGAGTTCTCGATACGCTTCAGTCGCCGTTTTCTTCGAATGGAAGAAGAAAAGCAACACTTCCCGCAAATGACGATTATTTGGCACAAAATCAGAAATTTTCACACAACCAAAAGTATATGACGCAAAAACAAAATGACTACTATGTCAAAGCGGTTTGTTAACCATATGTCTAAGCTTCGTTCATGACGTTTTGGATACGTCACAATAGTCAACGGTCGTTTTATCCGACTCTTCAAAAATAGAAAGATTACTTATGCAACAACCAACCACGTGGGAGAAAATTGGTCGCTAAAAGCGACTGGTCGTTATAAACCACGTCGTTATAGGTGACTTCGCCATGGTTTTAAGTGCATATTTCCAATTTTTAAGAGCATATTTTAGGCGCATATTTTGCGTTTTTAAGTGGATGAAAATCCTAGCCCTAGTTATAATGCTTCCAAGACTACTGTGCATCTGCTCAATAAGACCTAAGGGAGGCAGTGATATTGCGAAGGAACTCGACTGACTTGTTTTATATTTTGGTCTTTTATTTAAATACTCAAATCAAATAAGTTAGAATTCAATATATTGTAATTAAAGATAACTTTACATAGAGTGGTAGACAATTATTAATTATTTGACGAGCTATAAAAGACAGACAACCGAAGCTCACGGCGGCTCAACCAATACTGGGTCTAACTTGAGCTTTTGGCTATCGCTCAGACATATCAACTTGAACATCGACACAGTGTTTTCTCACCGTCATTGTTTACGAGCTATTTCAACAAACAATGTTCAAGCGAGCTATTCAATTTCTTCAAGAAATAAACCATAATACTCGTCTTGCTAGTAATTCTCAACAATTTACCCTTAAGCCTTTCTTCTGACGCATAGTTAAATTTAGACACCACTTTTGTAGCTGAACCGCACGAATGTGGTATGCTCCTATCAACCCAATATTTTCAACATTTTACTTTTCAGCATTTAAAACCAATGAACGCCGGTATCTACTTTTCCTTTCCCATAAACCCTTGTGCACACGTTTATTACAATCAATTATCATTTGACGAGACTATTCACAAAACAAGAACATTATTAACAAATAGAAGAAAAAATAAGCGTCCTAGGTGACCACCTTCTGGTACACCGGGGCTCCTTGTATGAGCAGATAAGCGCTCATCAGTTTTCTTATATTGAATTATTTTACTCAAGTAAAACTTAATCCATTTCAAGAAGTCCTAAAGAAACTTTCCAAAGGTAATTTGAACAACACAGTCTTGAGGCTAACTCTATAAATTATTTTAGCAAAATCTTCAAACATCATATCTGCTTGTAACGTTTTTTCGAACTAATATGATGTATTGCACACTCATATGCTCGCAGATATTGTGTATGCTACTCAGCACAAAAGGTTTGTTATGCCTTGATCGGACCTTTCAAACACATTTTATTATTATTTAGGAAAAAAGAGGATTAATAAAATCCACGACAAAAGCTTAGCTAATGTATTGGCATATACTAAAAATAGCAAAATTTGGATATTTGAAACATGAATCAATAAAATTAAAGGCATCACCTTCGCTAGGTAAATTTTATGAAAAAGGACTATCCGATATACTAGTATAACTAACAATCATATTAAAAATCAAGGTACAAATGAATTGACGAGGAAAATGCTGGTGGACAAAGTCTTGAAAAGTTGGGTAAAGAGCGACACAGAAACATCTTGGTGATTTTTTTCGGAAACAAATCTATGGACTTGGGTGAGCTTTGTGTCCAGCAAAATGGCCTCACTAACCACCTTAATCATGTAACTATCAATTTTAGCATACTAATAATAATCGTGTGATTGCCTGTGTTAGCGATATTGATTGACTATGACGAAGCTAGAAATTCCGTTTGACCTTGTTCTCTAGAGTACCTTTAAAGATTTATTTCACACAGTTACTTAAGTTCAATATTGTTTGAGCTTCAGGGCCTTTAATAGGGCCTTAAACCATACAAAGTTTTACTCCATTGTGAAATCAGGAGAAGATCTGGGTGGGGCAGCCATTTTATTAATAGTATACTTGGAAACTAATCGAAAAGTCAACTGTTTTCAATAAACATTAAATTTTGAAAATAATTATTTGCTCTAGACTCACCCTCCTTTTTGTAAAATGCAATTTTCAACTCTTATAAGGTGGACAGGTGGACGTGGAGTCCAACTAATTCTATTCGGTATTCGTAGTACAAACATTCTTTGTTCTTGAATTTCTGGACCTTTTCCCGGTCTTGTTGGTCTAAATATGAAAGGTACTATCTTCTTTTCTACTTCTTAGATGGCGCTACAGTCCCATGTGAACCTGGGCCTCAACCAACAAGCGTCTCTGCTGCGTCGCCCCTCAGGATTGGATTCGAAGACCCTTCGGGCCGGAGCTGTGCTGTCCATTCGCTCTACATGGCCTAGCCATCTTAGACGTTGGATCCGGAAATGTCGTACTAGGCCGATGTCGCTGTACAGCCCGTATAGTTCGTCGTTGTATCTTCTGCTCCACTCTTTGTTTATATAAACGGGACCATAGATGGCAAGGGCATCTTCATCCGTTTTCGTTAAGGTCCAGGCCTCTGCGGCCGGAGGACCGGGATGATCAGTGCTACCTTAGTTTTTCGAGAGAGAGCTCCACTTTTTAATTGCCTCTTGAGCCCAAAGAAGCAGCGGTTGGCAAGAGTAATTCTGCGTTTGATCTGAGCGCTGGTATTGTTGTCACTGGTCACTAGTGAGCCAAGGTAGACGAAGTCCTTGACCGCTTCAAATTTGTAATCGTCAATTGTGACGTTCCGGCCAAGACGTCGGTGTTGTGCGTCGTTTTTGGATGACAGCTAATATTTGGTTTTACTCTCGTTCACCAAAAGACCCATTTTAGCCGTTTCTGCTTCAATGTTTTTGGACACTTCATTGACTTCTCGCTGTGCTCGCCCAATTACGTCAATGTCATCCGCGTACGCAAGCAATTGCGCAGACTTAAAATAAATTGTACCTCTTGTGTTTGCAAATGAGTCTCTAATGATCTTTTCAAGCACGACGTAGAAGCAGTTACATGACAGTGCTTCACCTTGCCTAAACCCTTTTTTAACTTCGAAGGTTTCGGTTAATTCGCTACCGACCTTAAAAGAGCAGCAAGAATTCTCCATTGTCATCCATTGCACAATCGGACGAGCTGGGCAGGAATGTTAAGGCTAGACATGGCTCGGTATAACTCATCCCTATGCACACTGCTATGTACTGCTTTTAAATCGACAATAAGATGGTGTGTGTCGACTTGGAATTCTCGGGTCTTTTCCAAGATCTGCCGTAGTGTGGAGATTTGGTCCATTGTGAACTTACCTGCCCTGAAACCACACTGATAGGGACCTATCAGGTTTTCTATAAAGGCTTTTAGGCGTTCACACTGTACGGCAGACTTGGCGCAGTTATAGGGTTCTCCTTTCTTATGAACTGGGCAAACGATGCTGATATTCCATTCATCGTGCAGGCTTTCTTCCGACCATATTTTACAGACAAGCTGGTGCATGCGCCCTACCAACTCATTTCCAGCCGCTTTAAATAGTTCAGCAGTTAGGCCGTCCGCGGCTTTGTTAGTTATATGCTTCGAGATAACAAGCTTAATTTCATCTAGGTCAGGTGGACGGAATTCTCTTGTATCTTCGTCCATTGCGAATGGATCACTTTGCCTGACAGCGGTGTCAGATCTATCATCGCCGTTATATAGAAGTGGTTTGTCCATATTCTCAGCATCGACTGTGACTCTACTCTAGCAGTGGCATTTAGTCCCATCATTGAGCCACCTGAACACTATTAAAGCCCTTAAGCATTTTGCAAGGGATTACTAGATTCCGAGCTTAAAAATATGTGATCTATATGTCAGTTTTTTTTGTCAAACATGTACGTTTTGTGGTTAACATATCTAGCTTGTGAAGGATAGCCATGTGATCTAAATGAAAGGGTTTTATTGCACTCCATTTTACCAATTTTTTTATGAACATATCACTCAGATCGCAACTGTGTAGAAATGCATAAGGCCTGTTATAATCAAGTATGACGGTCTATAATCAGTTGAGTGATTATAGTTTTCAGATCGGTCTTGTTCCAATATACCACAGAAAGGGGTTATGATCGGACTGATTATCGGGGTATAAAAACAGAAGAAAACTCTAGGCTTGAATCACCCGGGTCTGGCATTTGTAAAGAAACAGGACCTTAATACCTTAGTCGCTTAACATGTAAAGTAGCTCAATCGACCGATGGCTGTCGACTCTGGATGTAAAGACAGCTCTCTGCTACTTGTACTGTCATAAAGGCATCCCGGGTTGTTAGTTGTTAATGAGATGATTCTACGAGATAGGGCTCTTGTAATAGGGTCGTAGCCAAATTATCGAATAGCTTTCCGATATCGCGGGTGCCAATTTAGATCTGCTTAGAATTCAAGTAAGACTCTACATGTCTTATTAATTGGTGTCGGTCCTTATCAATCTATTATTGTCTGCGATAGGTATATTTCCAAGGATAGAGGAACTTTTCAAGTATGCCTTTATATGATACTTAAGGAAATTTTTATATTGCCTTCAGGAGAAGCAACATCAGGCTGGTATGCCAACTGATTTAATTTTTCAGTCTCGTTACTAGATCCAGGTCTCTAAATTTGAGGTGTGATGCTCTAGGGGAAGCTGGACTTAAACAGGGTTGTTAAAGCGGTCAAGACCTGGCGGCAAAAGGGCCGGGAAGACATCATGTTTCGCGTGATTTAATATGGGTTAATAACCATATGACTCGATTACTATTAATAAGCCTTTCGGGAAAGTATTAGTTTTATCATCAGGATTTTCGATGACGTTGGATATAATGTCGAACTGGTTGGATTGAGGGGTAGAACCAGAGAAGTGTACCTCAACCGACGTTTCTAGAATTTCCCGGATTTTTTCAGTGAAACCGCTATCCGATTTATAGGGCAGACCCTGTCCATTCGTACGTTCCCTAAACAGAGCTTTGTAGAGCTGATCAGTAGTAGATTGCTTATCAATGGTCTCCCAATATCTCCTTCATCACCCACACCAATCATACTCAAGAATGAAGACAACTTAATTTTTTTAATCAATTTTATTCAACTTTAATCCAGTTAAGATCAAGTAAGAAAGGCTCTGCACACTACTCTCCCTTAATGAATCAATCCAGTGGAGACTAATCCACCAGACAATAATCCTCCAGACACCAATTTTCCGCCAAGTCCGAAGGAAGTGCCAATAGTGCCTACAGCAACTGGTGAGAACGCAGCAATAGGAGCAGTTCTCACAACGCTTACCGCCGCCGGAGCTGAGACAATAGCTGGTGCGGATACAAGTGCGGGTGCAGCAGCAATGCTCAGTCTTGGAGCTAGGATTCCGGGATTAGCCAGGACAGCGGCAAGCAAGCAGAAGAAAACAATCTGCAAAACGATAACGACTATAGACACCAAAGAAGGATTAAAATTTGAATTTGTCCTACGTATTTGAACATGATGACTTTAGAGTGATTGTTGAAGACGCAAGAGAAAAGCTGAAAAGTGTTTGATGCCTGTTTGGATCGTGAGCCGACTTTTTATAGTCAATCGATAAAACACCATCCAGACGAATGAAAGGGCAGAGCATAAGGGCTTAAAGACAATCCTCCAGCATTGCAAAAGTTGTCAGTAGTAAACCAAGCGAAACCCAACGCCGGCTATTAAGAAATTAAGGCAAAATAAAAACCACTTTATGTAACCCTTCAAATCAGTTGCATTTTATTCCACCACACTGGCTGAGTGGTATCACATTGCATGCATACGCATGATGATGCGACGAGTGCCTCAGTAGATCAGGCCGCTGGAATAGGCCAATGGTTTGTAATCCGATCTGTACTGCTGCTGGAATGAATTTGGTGTTGCTACACTGTTGTAAGTCTCTGAGGCAGTCGGAGCTGAGATCTTCGCATAGGCCAGGGGAAGAGCGATGGGTAAGTTCGGTGCAACGGCGGTATAGTAAGCCGGTGAGTAGAGCACTGGGTTAGCGGATGCAATGGCTAATAGGCAAACCAACAAGTACTGGAATGGAAACAAATTCGATGAAGCAGTGTAGGAGCGGTATTCGGAAACTACTTACAACTTTCAACATGATGAGGATGATGTGTCCTGTTCCGGTGATTGAACTAAACTATACTCCTAAAAGGAATCGAGACTCCTTTTATACCATAACAGGAGAACTGTGTCCGCAGGCGAGTCTGGTGACATATCTCCTGCAATGATTCCGAGTTCCGTCTGGAAAACTTGTTTGGCATAACAAAGAAGAACGGATGAAGATAATGCGAGAGACTGCAATGATGAACGGATTGTGTATTTTCCCCTCTGCCAAGCCATAAGTCGCATTCCAGTTCACATCAGTTCCACAGGGCAGCTTAATAAGCATTTATTCCAAACATGTTCTGAAAACATTCCACTCGCATCACAGATCATTAGTTTCGCATTCGGATATGTGCCACATGGGCATCCTACACCTCAAGGATACCCACTTTCGATTCTTAGTTATTTTTAGTTCCACCTTTCTGCCTATGGAAAAAACAAAAACGCCACCAGTAGGACAATGTGCTTTTCTCCTGCCCACCAGCTGCCCACGGCATGGCCTGGTTTCTGGTTTCTTATTCCTAATTCCTAGTTCTGTTTACAAATCATCAAATTCACCTTGAAATTCGAATAATTTCGTATCCCCGAAACCCGCGAGCCTCGCCAGCTCGAACGTGCCTCAATGAAAGCAAAAACAATTGGAATCCTACCCCAAAGGAACAGATGTCCTAAATGCCGTATATTTACCAAGACGCATTCGAATATGTTGTTGCTTAAGACGCATTTCTATTTCATTAGACCTGATGAGATGAGTATATGTATTTGCCGGAAAAGAGTAATGAAGACTGTTATTGTTGGACGAATAAACAACAATCGGCCCACCCTGGACCAAATGATTAATTGTTTTTAACGGTAGCGACGTGGAAACTGGAACCTTGAGAAATCCTAATATAAACTGTTTTGCATTGTTCTACTTTGTTTTGACTTCATTTCTGTTATGAATGGTGGAAATGTTGGCGGAACTGCGTATTTGGATGTGTAAACAATAGGAAACCGTTACGAGTTCTTATTATGAATTGATGTGAAGCATGATGGGAGTGAAATAGAATAGCTAATGAATGAAATCAATAACTTGATCCAATTTTGATGGAAATTTAATTTTAAACAAGGAAGACAACAAGGAAAGTTGTCTTTCCTAAAAGAAAAAGCCCCAACTCCCTATCTCGTATTGCAACCCACGAATCAGGCACGAGGTATGTAACGACCAATTCCGGATAATGCGCAGCTTGCTTTTAATCCATTTGTTATCAACATGATACAATACGTAGTGGGTCCCCAACAAATTAGTGTTCAAGCAGTGAAGGATAGTAGGTGGCGGGCCTTTAGATTGCATTTCATGTTAGGAGTGATCCTCGGTCTCAACCATCAAGTCACTCCAAACGGCACGATCTTTAGCCAGCTGCTTCCACGCAATTTTTTTTTTTCTCGGAACAGCCGAGTGCCTCCTCTTGTTACAGCATTTATTAATTTTGATTTAGTGCTCCCGAGAGCTTTACTGGCTTCTCACTCTGTTCATCCAATAGATCTGGCCTTTTATATTGGTCAATTTTCTCCGCACGATCTTTCAAGGAAGGTATTAAAGAAATCACATGACAGTTCGTTGCCTGTTTAAACATTAAAGTCTCGGGTAGCTCGTTACCCTCTGTATAGTTCTGGTGTGAAAAAAAGTGTTGTGTAAAATATCTCCTGAAAACTTGAAGTTGGCTATGCTAGAAGAGCAGTTCTTCTATAGTTGACGCCTAGGGACCCCTTTCATGCTGGGATTCTATTCATTGCGCTTACTTTCTGGAGGGCTTATCTCACAGATCTTGAAATATATTCATAACCAGCTCATTTGGAGTTGCTTTAAATAGTTCTAAAAGCAATTCGTGTACGCCTGCTGCTTTAATAGAATCCAATCCCTTACTAGCCCTTATACTAACCTTGTTTAAGTAGGTTGGATGATTTCCTCTCTTGCATTCGGCTAGAATGATAGTTCGTCCCGCCTGACAGCGATATTTGACATTTTGTTCATTTTTTTTTTACTAGACAGCACTCCTCTATTTTCCCGATCTCGCATTTTTCGTATGCCTCTTTCTTCTTTTCCGTTCTTAGAAATCCCGAGTAGCTAGGTTTGTCTGCACTTTTCATCAAAGTTAAGACAGTAGGTTCAGGCAGACTGCATCCGAGGCAGCATTTCTGATAACGTATTAGAAATTTCTCCATTGTTTATTGGGCAGATTGCCTCCGGCCTTGAGAAACCTTGGGGTAAACAGACATCTCATGTAACTTATCTTCGTTCTAAATGGGATAGTTTTGTTTATGGACATTCCCATCGAAATGAGCCTCAATACTAAACAGAATTTTTCAATAAAATCGTTGATCCAATGCCAGGAGGTTGTCGTGGTGCAATGATAATCATCACCGACTGTTGATAAGAAGGTCTATAGTTCAAGTCTGTCCATAGCCAAGAACAATTCCTATACGGAAAACTGTCCAACAACACCAGTTGTGAATGAGAGATGATCAAAAAAGTGCTGACGAAGGCATAACTAATATAACACCTAAATGGCATGAAAACAAAAAAATTAATGTGAACTAAACCAACGCGATAAATTCAGTCGAATCTCTCGAATCCTATCTAGGGCAACCACCACCGAGGAGTAGTGTACGAACATCTTCGACACAAACCATCTGCACCCTGCTCAGGGGTTGTGTGACAAACACCAAGCCTTCAAACTAAGATCTTTGTGTAAAATTTTCAAAAAATAACTTGCGAACGGCTTCAAATAGATCAATTTTCATCTTCTTTAACACTCTTCCATGCCAATGATCATGCATCTTGCTTTCAAAAACATTCGCTTCTTGAAGCCATTCTTGAATGGTGCGTGGTCAGTTAATTTCTAATGTCGTATGAGGCTTTGAATGGATATTTGTTGGAAGTTTTCAGTTTTGTGAGTATAAAATTGATGCAGTCAAGCTCATGAACACATAATATTGGAAAGTCTCTAGGCAATCCAAGAAACAAAATTGCTTTGAGGCGATTTTGATTTGTACAAAATCTTCTTCTTTTGTTCATGTGTTGAGCATGATTTTTTGTTGAACAAGGCGCACAAGGTTTTGGTAATAATATTTACTTTTTCAATACGACTAACTATATGGTTTTGGAATGCTAGTTTCTTAACCAGGATCACTCCGAGATGTTTGCAGGAATTATCCCAATTAATATCAACAGAGAACATTTGCAACTTTCTGTTAGGGTTATAACATTTTTTCCTGCGTCTGGTAAACCAGATAGCTTGCGTCTTCCCTGCCTTCAACTTGCTCTTCCATTTGGTACAGTATTGTTTGAAGCGAAGTTAAAAAGTAAAGCAAAATGGTAGTGTCATCAGCATTCATCATGGGATGAGTACTCACGCTATTTACTTGCAAATCAGATACATATACATAGGTATATAAATATTCACTCTGATTGCCTTACTCGATATTGAAGGAGCTTTCAACACCATAAAACCACTAGCCATCACCAATGCATTAAGCAAGCTAGAGATTAATGGTAATATAATACTTTGGATCAAACAAATGCTTTCAAGCAAGTTGATTCATTCAAAATTCGGCTTCTACCACACAAAAAGGGCAATAAAACTTGGCACACCGCAAGGAGGATTATTATCGCCGCAATTGTTGGTAAAATTGTAGTAAACGAAATACTCCTATCCCTGGAGGACAGCGGATGCAAAGTCATTGCGTATGAAAACGATGTTGCACTACCAATCAGAGATATGATGGAAATAAGCTCAGGAAAGCCGGCTATATGGGCAGAGAACTGCGGGCTTGGAATAAATCCCTCCAAAACGGAGCTAGATTTATTCATAAGAAAACGGCAGATCCCTCAAATCTTTCCACCAAAACTCAATGGGACTTACTTTAGGTATGAAGACCACGCCAAATACCTAGGCGGGATACTCGACAAGAAGCTCAACTGGAAATTGAATGCAGAAAAACGCATCAAAAAAGCTACAACCGCGCTATACACCTACAAAAAAGCCTTGGGCATCAGATGGGGTATCAAAACCAACATCACACACTGCCTGTATACCGCGGTTGTTAGACCTTTATTAATGTACGACTGCTTAGTCTAATGGTCGGCACTGTGTAGATTTAACTCTGCCAAACTATGCGCTGTAACGTTGTGCTGGGTACCTGGGCATAGTGATATACCAGGTAACTGTGAAGCAGATGAACTAGCCAAAATAGGCACCGCACTGGACCTCTCGATTGTTAAAGGGGAAATCCACCCACCAATGGAAACGCAAAAATATAAAATCTTGAAACAAGCACTGCAACAGGCAAATGAGAGATAGCGTGACCTTGGAATCTGCAACTACGCGAGACAAACCTAGCCATAAGCCGGTTAAAAAAACGCAAGCAGATTATATGCAGCCTAATCGGAGTCTTGGAAGATTAGTACTGCCATATAACGCTACTGCAGTAGTGGTGCAATGGTAATCATCATCAACTGTTGAGCCGAAGATCTGTAGTTAAAGTTCGGCCATAGTCAAAAACAATTTCTATACGGAAAAACAGAGCAAAAACATCAGTTAAGGATGAGAGATGATCAAAAAGTGCTGATGAAGGCGTAACACTCGCAGCCTAAGATCAATTCAAAATCCATACTCTGTGTGTGAATTTCCAATATAACACCTTGATGACATGGAAACAAAAGAGTTACTGTGAACTACAACCAACGCAATTTCAGTCGAATCTCTCAAAACCCTATCTAAGACAACCAGCCCCGGAGAGTAGTGAACGAACATCTTCGACACAAACCATCTGCACCCCGTCCAGGTTGTGTGACAAACACCATAAGAGCCTACACTCTTGAACCTGCATGTCATGTTGAGAAAGAGTAAGAATTTCCATCCCATCTCATATGCAATGCCCCGCCCTAGTCTCTTTAAGAAGACGATTTCTGGGAGAATACTTATTTAATGAACTAATGGATCTATCCGAAACATTGATCTACAAAATATCGATTTTAATGCAACACTCAAAATGGTTCCAAGAGTGGCGGTGATCAAGCCGACTCAAGTGGTAGCACAATGGACCAATCTTGGTTTAAGTGGTCACCATCGCCCTCCGTAAGAAGGATGCCACCAAAATTAACCCAACCTAACCAACATATAAATATGTATGTCAAACTAATTGGGGATAAAGAATTATCCTTGACGAACAATAAACCCGATTCCTTGGATAGATGAATGTGTTTCACATATACAAAGTAGCTTTTTATAATTGTGAGAGAAAACTTCTGTTAATAACGTTTGTACATACATATATAAGCGCATCATGGCAAACGGTATCGAAGGCTTTTTCTATGTTTGCCATTACTTAATTTTAGTTCTGGAAATTTCAAGACGATTTCAAGACTCTTGTTCTAGTATATCGTTCATGATTTCGAGTACTTATGCAGCTGAGGAGACTAATGGGTCTATAACTGGAAAGATTTCCTTTGGACTAACCGGGTCTTGCTGTTTTGAGTTTCGCATTTAAGATCCCAAGCGTAAATGTCAAATATCGAAATATCGTATTAACTGAGAAGTTCTACACCTGCCACTGTATTCCCTAGACTTGGACTTCTACGATGAAGTGAAGAATTTATTGATAAATGATTGACCTCAAGAAATGGCGTGGAATCCATTAATCGCACGAGAGATGTCCCAAGTTTATAGCAAATAATGACCAATACTATGATTACTGAATTTACTCATAAACTAAAATTACAGAGGGTGATCCAAATCGTGGTCGGGAATTGAAATCCCTATTTCAATCACAACGTCAAACTTGTCATTTCATAATATGATCTCTTAGCAATACTAAACGTGTTAAAATTGTAAAAAAATATTACGAAATCAGTGAATTTGTAGTAGGTATGTTTTGCGCACTACAAGCAGATTATGGTTGACATAATTGTCCATCTGAGCGTGCAATCGGCTAAACTGCACCCAATTCCGAAAGAAAGGTCTCAGTTACAAGGAAATCATAAATTTACAACTCCCGTAAGGAAGGTTTCTTATGGAACTGGGACCAATACATTCATCGACGATTACACTATTCAGCACATTGTTTTTATGGTTGTACGAGGGTGGTCCGATAATTACCTAGCCTAAAAAATAGAACAAAAATTTTGGAGAAATGGCGATTTATTTTTCAATATAGTCTCCTTTTAGCTCGATACACTTGACCGATGCTCCAACTTCTTTAACCCGTCTGAAAAATACGTTTTCTCGAGGTCAGCAAACTAGGCCTCCGTGGCAGTGATGACCGCCTCATTCGACTGAAATTTCTGCCCGGCGAGTGACTTTTTCAAGTTTGGAAACAAAAAGAAGTCGTACGGGGCCAAATCTGGAGAATACGGTGGATGGGACAGCAGTTCGTAGCCCAATTCGACCAATTTGGCCGCGGCGAGGGCGGAAGTGTGAGCCGGTGCGTTTTCATGGTGGAAGAGCACTTTTTTCTTCGCCAAGTGGGGCCCGTTTTTTCTTCAATTCGGCGTCGAATCGGCCCAATAATTTGGCATAGTACAGCCCTGTGACCGTTTTGCCTTCTCCAGGTAGTCGATGTGGATCTCACCTTGTGAATCCCAGAAAACGGTGGCCATCACCTTTCCGGCCGATGGAACAGTCTTCGCCTTCTTCGGAGCACGTTCGCTGGGTGAAGTCCACTGTTTCGACTGTTCCTTGGTCTCTGGTGTGTACCAGTGGATCCATGTTTCGTCGACTGTCACGAAACGACGCAGAAACTCCTTCAGATTGCGCTTAAACAGCGTCAAACACTGCTCTGAAGTGGTCTCACGGTTGCGCTTGTTGTCCGAATTGAGCAAACGCGGTACCCATCGCGCCGACAGCTTTCTCATGCCCAAAATTGCATGCAGGATATGACCCACGCGATCTTTTTAAATGCCTACTGTCTCAGCTATCTCGCGCACCTTTAATCGGCCTGCCAATACGAGATCGTGGATTTTTGTCACGTTATCCTCCGTGGTAGCCGTTTTCGGGGCACCTGGACGTGGTTCATCAAAAACCGACGTGCGACCACGTTTAAACTCGTTAAACCAATTTTTGATGGTCGCCATCGAAGGAGAAGATCACAACGCTCTTTGATTTTGCTGCGTGATTTCCCTTCCAAAAACAAAAATCGAATCATCGACCGATATTACTCTTTTTCCATTTTTCTACAATAAAATCCTCGGATACTCCCGCATCCACACGCGGTCAAAACAAAACTACGAGTCCGATCCGATAGAATGTACTACACGATAGTAAGTTGCTCTTGCGATACTGGCGCCATCTGGCGGCGAGGCTAAGTACTTATCGGACCACCTTCGTAAAAGCCCCTTAAATAACACAGAATACCATCATTCTTTATAATATGCGCTTCGCACAGATCTTACCTTGAAGTGGGCATGTCGAGTGTGGCATAGTTTCCCAAAAGTTGGACAATCTCTATGTACTTTAACATACCTAGGTAGATCTTGAAGTCGGTATAGGATTTTCAGGAATAAGAGATGAGAGTTGCATTGGTCTTCTCGACAAAGTGGTTTCGTTTTTCTGCTTCCGCCATTGTTTCTATATGTTTCCTACAGGAAATTTGTAAAAAAATTGTTCATCGGTCCTCGGATTTTTTTCAGTTTCAAAGTTGTGATCTTTATGGGTTCACAGAACTTCCTCCAAAATACTCGTTTTTTTTCTAAACCTATTTAACAATTGTTCTCATTGAGTCATGAATCAAAAATGAAACGTGGTCATCGGAATCACATGAATTTTTATTTTTTAATAAATTATTAAATATGTTAACAAATCAATAAGCAAATAAATAAAAGAATATGTAAGAAGTATCCCGCTGACACAACAGAGTTAAGTAAAATCAACTCATAAAAAGGTTATGAATTTACATGTAGCAATGAGATAGTAATAGAGTCAATGGGTCACGAACTTTAAGAACTAAGCTTACGCTGCTCGCAGAGTAGTCGTTTTTTTTAACGCTGGGCTTAAGCGGTCCCCGATTTGAGCAGCTTCTGATAAATGATATCCTGCTGATCCCCCCAAATACAAACAGAGTCTCTATTATGTGAAGCGTGACCGCGCATAGGGTGATCGTGCAAAATCCACTTTTCATCTCCATGCCCGATACGATGCAAGTCTTCTTTTCCTTCGGTTGAAGCAGTAGTGGAAAACCCTTTTCGACGTCTCTCGACTTCAACTCGTACAGCACCCAAAGCAATGTCTTCTGAATCATTTTTAATGCCATCAAACGTTTTGAAACTCTCGTGTCACCTGCTTGTAACGATCTTGCAAATATGTACAATACACCTAGCGTCTGACATGAGCATTCATGAAGTAATGCCTCCAGTTCTTTGTCTTGAACTAGAATCTTTATAATCTTATTTTTGAAACGTAGTAGTTCCTTAAGAAGTTAGTCTTAGTTAATCAACGAATTTTCAGGGGTTTCCTGAATGATGATCAACTCTTCGCACCTTATAGACTGACAATCCATCATTAACTGGTTAGTCTTTTTATAATAAGAAGAATTGTTGACATTCCTTATGATATTGCTGGTAATCTAGCGATATTTCTATAACATTGATGTGCAATTAGTGTTTAAGTGATTTAAAGTGACACTCTTTGTGACTATAGAGGAAGATAGTTTTGAATGGGAAGATGAGGCCATTTTTTCACTAAACTGGCAAACAAAGAATTATCCCAAAATTCAATTCGGCATACAATACATTGAAAGCGTAGTTAGGAAACAATTCTTAGCACTCATACGAGTAATTCTATGTTCATTCATCTTCTTTGTTATTTATTATAATCTTTTGTTATTCTCAAACCGATGCTATTTTTATAATACTTCCTCACTGGCTGGCAAGTCTAAATAAACTTCTGCTGCGTGGATAACGACATTATGCTGGCTCTCCATATACATTAAGCAGTTATAAGATGCAGGATGACTAAGCGCGTACGCCCCGATGTCTGCAAAAAGTCCGCAACATTTTTCTTATCCTTAAGGAGAAATGATTGCAGAAGGCTAACAGGCGTCATCACGGGCTTGGCATCAGTGAGACGCCTACCTGTGCTGCATGTTGCGAGGAGGGTGATACAGCAGAACACTTTCTCTGCGACTGTCCCGCCTTCGCTCGCGCACGGTGGCGCACCCTTAGGGCCGACGTGGCGGGTGCCGAATCTCTTAGCTCTACATCACTGAAGCCCCTCCTCACTTTTCTTCGGACAACGGGGAAAATACAATAAAGACATGGTGTCTGTCTGGTAGTACGATGGACCAGTATTTGTGTCTGAGTGCTCCAACAGATAGTAAAAGGCTCCAACAAAAAAAAGCAGTTTACCGAAATATTTTCTCCATTGAGCTGCGACTCTTTCATTGTCTGGAACGAGCTCCCCATTATTGTTTGCGTCTAAGGCGTGTTGTGGCCTGGTATCCTTTTCGTATAACCTTTATCCCTGCATAAATTCCTCTCCTGTTTATGGATCTACATTCTTTCTGATTTTTCGAACGCTTCTTAATCTTCTTTGGAAGTTAGGTTAGGGTTTGATATCTTATTCGCGTGATTTCTTCGCTATTTTCCAGGACTGTTAGAACATTACGGGCTTTCCCTTTTCCCTCGCATTCTTCTTCGAACCAAGGCTTTACTTTGAGGGTTTTCTGGTATTTCCTTTACAAGGCTTCTTATGATTGACTTTACTGCTTGTATCTGTCTTGTTTCGTCGTTTGTTTCTAAGCCATCTGAAAGGTTGAACCGGCTATTAATTTTGTCCTGGTATTGATGCTAAACACAAGGGTCCTTTAGCTTTTCAACGCTGAGTTTTTTTTTTCTATACTCGTACTGGCTCCCCTTATGTGAATTTCGGTTCGGCATTTAATCTTGGATGTGGTTGTTACGTACGTTGGTTGTTACGTTCTATCTATCAGAGAGTGATTCATTTGGTTGCACATTACTATATCCGGTGATATCCATATAGCACTGTGTATTCCTTTGTGTTTGAATTTAAGGGCTCATGATCATATTTTTTGAGCTGGCGAAACTTATTGTTCTAAGACCAATATGGTTTGATCTCCTAATGTTGGAGATTGCTTATTTTCATATTTTAGCGTTAAAGGACGAGAAATTGATAAATATTTCATCCATTGTTTCGTAAAACGCGTCCTTTATCTCGTTTAATCCGATTTTATCTTCCGTAGGACAGTGTACGTTCAGAAATGTATAGCTATACTGGCGACCCCGGATGTTGGCCATCGATATTCGGTCGTCGTAAAATAGTAGCTCCATTACGTTCAGGAAAATTTTGCTGCTGATTCTGTCAAAGATTGTTGGTATCCGTTCTGCCAAAAACGAAAGTTAGCCATCGTAAGTGGTTGCTCCGTTCCGGATGTGGAACTTCTTGGACCGCTGCGGTATTTACTTACTAATTTCAATGCGTGCTGTTTGGAAAGCATCCGGTTTGTATAAGCTGCGTGCGTTCCACAAGCCTATCCTTAATTTTTGTGCATTTTTTTTTCACATATGCTTTGGATCCCACCCGTACATCGGATCGGGGAACTACTCTACCTTCGGAGTATTTTACCCGACGAAGACCAGCCATATTTTGGAGTCACCACGATTCTTTCTGTTGTAATGATTATTATGTCTTCCAATAAAATAACCGTAGTACCTACTTGTTCACATTTTATTTATTTAAAAACTTAGCACAAAAAAAGCAAATGCGATATCGTCGGAGGTTCAATACTATCGAAGTAAATTAAGACGTCATCAGCATGTGAAGTTTGAAATTTTGAATCACTTGCGGAAGATCGTTGTTGTATAGAGAAAATAAGAGAGGACCCAATACAGATCCCTGTGGAATACCTACGAGGGTGGTCCGAAAAGAACTTAGTTTCACCGCCAAATGGCGCTAGTATCGCAAGAACAACTTACTATCGTGTAGTACATTCTAGTAGACGGCTACTGTCGGATGGGACTCGTTGTTTTCTTTTGACCGCGTGTGGAAGCGGGAGTGTTCGCGGATTTTAGAAAAATGGTAAAAGAGCAATATCGGTCGGTGATTCGATTCTTGTTTTTGGAAGGGAAATCGTGCAGCGAAATCAAAGAGCGTTTGGATGCTTCTCCTTCGATTGCGACCATCAAAAATTGGTTTAACGAATTTCAACGTGGTCGCACGTCGGTTTTTGTTGAGCCACGTCCAGGTGCCCGAAAACGGCTACCACGGAGAATAACGCTACAAAAATCCACCATCTCGTATTGGCAGACCGCCGATTGAAGGTGCGCGAGATAGCTGAGACAGCATTTCAAAGATCGCGTGGGTCATATCCTGCATGAAATTTTGGGCACGAGAAAGCTGTTGGCGCGATGGGTGCCGCGTTTGTTCACTCCGGAGAACAGGCGCAACCGTGAGACCAATTCAGAGCAGTGTTTGACGCTGTTTAAGAGCAATCTGGAGGAGTTTCTGCGTAGTTTCGTGACACTCGACGAAACATGGATCCACTGTTCCACACCAGAGACCAAGGAACAGTCGAAACAATGGACTTCACCCAGCGAACGTGCTCCGAAGAAGGCGAAGACTGTCCCATCGGCCGGAAAGGTGATGGCCACCGTTTTCTGGGATTCACAAGGTGTGATCCATATCGACTACCTGGAGAAGGGCAAAACGGTCCAAATTAGTGGTCTTCCACCATGATAACGCACCAGCTCACACCTCCGCCCTCGCCACGGCCAAATTGGATAAATTGGGCTACGAACTGCTGCCCCATCCACCGTATTCTCCAGATTTGGCCCCGTGCGACTTCTTTTTGTTTCCAAACTTGAAAAAGTCACTCGCCGGGCATAAAGTTCAGTCGAATGAGGAAGTCATCGCCGCCACGGAGGCCTACTTTGCAGACCTCGAGAAAACGTATTTTTCAGACGGATTAAAGAAGTTGGAGCATCGCTGGGTCAAGTGTATCGAGCTAAAAGGAGACTATATTGAAAAATAAATCGCTATTTCTCCAATTTTTTTCTTTTTCTTTTGTAGGCTAAGTACTTATCGGACCACCCTTGTATGTGAAAGAGATTTTAAGGAAAGCCACTGATACCAATATCATTCTTAGACTAAACCAAGAGGCTCTAGCAGGTAAACTCAAAGATTTTCGAGTCTTCTCTCACAGGACCGGAAAAAGGTAAGATAGATCAAATGGCATTCTTTTGTGGAAGTAAATTATTTTTTATATGAGAACTTTGTGCCACATTGAATTAGAAGCTTTTAAACATTTTCACATTATTCTTTTAAGTTTCCTTTTCATAAGTGATTTACTTAGAGTACCCAATAAATTTATCGGTCTATAGCTTGTTTGTTCAAAAAATAAGGTGATGTTGCAAATTTTAAATTTCTTTTATATTGGTACAATGTCTCCTAACATATATTGGCACTATCTGCCATATTGGATATATAGTTTGCTTTTTACATAAAGCTGTGCTTGGCTTGATCAGAGAGTTTTTATTAAATTTTGTGTGAAAAATTAGACCAAGTGCCCCATCGTACTGGAAATATTGACTATGGCATTTAGCGAGTCTACTTTAAGCAAACAAAAATATATATGTATGTACATGTAAATGGTAAAAACCCATGTCGCCAAGAGTAAGGCATTTTAAGTTAGTTTAAGTAATCCGTATGATTTTAAGCTTTTTTTTGTCTAGCGTAAGATAGTTCTAAGAAATATGAAAACAAAAATAAAAAAAAAGTGTGAGTGTACGCTCACACAACCTGGACGAGGTACAAATGGTTTATGTCGAAGATGTTCGTTCACTACTCTCTGGGGGTTGTTGTCCTAGACAGGATTTTTTGAGAGATTCGACTGAATTTGTTGCGTTGCTTGTAGTTCACAGTAACTCTTTTGTTTCCATGTCATTAAGGTGTTATATTGGAAATGCACACACCGAGTATGAATTCTGAAGTGGTCTTATACTGCAAGTGTTGATCTTGTTGCACAATTTTTCCGTATAGGAATTGTTCTTGGCTAAAGGCAGACTTGCACTGCAGACCTTTCGCTCAACAGTCGATGATGATTACCACCCCCTACTTCCACCATTGATGACGAAACATGGTTATCACGACGAAACTAAAGCTCAATAATCCCAATAAAAATGACCAAACCAAACAAATCAAGCCAAGTATGGTCAAATGTGAAAGTTTTACAGTTTTCTTCGATTACAATGGCTTTGTTCATGATGACTTCTCGCCAGAAGGTTGTTCGGTCAATATGGAATATGAAATTATGCCCCGTTTGCGTAAAGCAATGCGAGGAAAATGTCTTGATTTGTGGAAACAAAATTCATCGCTGGTACATCACGACAATGCACCTGCTCAGTAATCGTTGCTTGGCCGAAAAGAATACCGTGATCATACCTCAACCACTTTATCACCGGACTTGGCTCCCTGTGACTTTTTTCTTCTTGAAAAGACCTTTCTCCGAAACTGAAAAGACCTTAAAAAATGCGGAGATTTGCAACGAGGAGAATATAAAGATAGGACGAGCTCAAGAAATAGTAAACATTGATGAATGGACAAACATTCTCCGAAATAAATAAAAATTACCTTATGTTTTGAGCAAACGTCGTATACATTTTTTTTTTAATTGGTAATTTAAGAAATACAAGGTAGCGCAAAATTAATCATCCAATTTTGTTTTTGAATTAACTTTTTATTAGACAAAAACAAAATAATTTCCAGTGATGAAAATCTATCTATCTTTACAATTTTTTTGTTGAGTGGCAATGATGAATGCGCCAAATGACTGCCATCAGTCTTGATATATATTTTCCATGACTTTCCTCAAGATTTTCGGTGATATCTGTTCGCATTACTGTCGAATATTCTCCTGAAGATCTGCGATTGTCTGAGGCTTGACAGGCCCGCGACTTCAAGTCTAAGAAAGAAACCTGGGACGGTTAAATTAGGCGTTCTTGCTGACCATGCCAAATCGCCCAAACAGGAGATTACACGACCAGGAAATACTTATTTCACAATATCCATTGGGGCTCGTGCTGTGTGTATGGTGGAACCGTCTTGTTGAAACCAAATGTTTACCAAACCTCGCTCATCCTATTCCGGCAGTGAGAGGTCGTTTATCATGGCCCCGTATTGGCATGGCATCGTATTGTCAAAAAAATACGGCCCAATCAGGCCTCCCGCGTAAACGCCGCACCACACAGTGGCTTTGAGTCGATGTAATAGCTCCTCGTTCATCAGACACGGATTTTCAATGTCCCAGAAATTAAAATTTTGTTTATTGACGTAACCGCTAAGGTGGCGCCGTTTAAGCGCTTCTTAGGTCATGATGATTTTCAACCCAAAACCGTTCCCTTCGTTGTTGAGATTAAGGTAATTCACACGCGACTGATGGTCAGCAGGCATTAACTGATGCACTGTTTGCACTTTGTACGGCAACATGTGTAAGTCTTTCACTAAAATTCACTGTAGGGTCCGTCTGGTAATGCCCAATTGTGTGGCCCGTCGTCTGGCGCATGTTTCTTCGTTCTCAGCGACATCAGCAGCCACAGCTGCGATATTCTCGGCCGAGCGACCAGTCCGGTGACAGCCACGCGCTGCGTGGTCTCCTGTGATTCCAGTCTGTTCGAGTCGAGTAGCTAAACACCGGAATGTGTGCCCGTTGGCGCGACACGATTATGAAATCGACGTCAAAATTCACGTTGCACTAACACCGCCGTGGCTCAGTGGGTAGTGTGTCGGCTGCTGACGCATAATGAGCGAATTCGAATCCCCATAACACCAACGCCATTGAATGATTATTTCGCGGCTTCTCTTCTCGGCGGGATACTGGCAAATCGCCGTTCGGAATCGGCATTAAGCTTTAAGTTCCCTTCACTTGTGTGAAAAAAAAATCGCACACAACATAAGTGAATAAAAGAAGCTTGGTTCTGGCTCCTCATTTGCTCTAAAAACGCCACCGACCTATTATTGATCAAAAAACTCTACACAATTATTCCACGCTCCTGCAGAGTATAGTACCCCATAGCTACTGCAGCTGTCTAGTTCACAAATGTAAAATATGATTGACGTACGACGCCACTTGCAAAAATTATAACATCTTTCGTTAGGGTGATTCATTTTGAACCACATTGTATATCCTGTTTAATTCGGTTTTTAATTTGTTTCCTGAAGTTTGACGGCTTACCATATCAAATAGATGTAGATCATGTTCTGGAAAGCCGTTTGTATTTTTATCTTTTAAGTACTGGGTTGTGGCTTCGGAAAAAAATAGATTAAAGCTTTCTTTTCTTCTCTGTCTGTGTTAACTACATTTTTGAGACAGAATAATGTTTTGATGAAAATAGTAGGAGAGATTCGGCCAAAACCCTAGCTTCTTCTGTAGATCTGACTTCACCCTTTATCAGTAAATGGAAGCTTAATGTACCAGAGACCATCACATCTGAAGCCTCAACATAAGGGCAAACTCAAATCTATCATCGGTTGAATAGGGTGCCTAATGTTATCTATATCATATGAAGGTAATCACGAAATGCGAATAGGGTTACAAACCCCACTAAAGCCCCATGTTTTCCAGAATAAAAAGAGTCTGCCAACGATGAATTAGCTCGAAATTGCTCCGGTAATAACAAATAGTTGTCATGACGTCATTTATTAGAATAATTACCAAATAAATAAAAAATGCATTCATTTATCATTGAAATCCATGATGTTCTTCAAAATCAGCACGCTGATTCACACCTTCACGCCATTACCCGTCTCACCACATCAGCATCAATCGATTACTCACACCGTATACTGAGGACCTTGCATGACAATCGGAGCCGAACTGTCATCGGAAACCCATCTGCAAGGTTGCGCACAATCGACCTATGGCGAGCGGCGTCAATTTCACTTATATTGCCGCAAATCATATAAAAGTATCTTCTGCACTCAAGTTAGATATCAAACCGTCTCTAACAGCTCATCACTTCATATCAGCATATCGATGGAATCCAAGATGTTTAAATACGTAAGTCCATTCGGTAGGCTGACGGCGCCTTCTATTCAATATCCATTAACGAGTATCTCCTTTTTAGATGGTGTTCTTCTGCATTATTGCCGTGGTTTTAGGCGCACCCGCCTACCTCACCCCGGCCGTATCACTCGCCAGTCCCGCATTAACTCTGTCAGCACCAATTATTCGTGCTCCAGTGTTAGGAGCCCGATTTGCCGCTGCTCCGTTGGCTTATAACTCGGGATTGTTGTTGTAAGATCAAAGCAAAGAAACCTACAACATGTCACCGAAGGGCATGGAAGAAGTAAGAACGCTAATAAGAGCGACAATAAAATAGGTTTTAAAAGAAAAACAAAAGAGTATCTAAGTAACTCTGTATGGCCTTACTGCTGTATGGAATTGACTTGGTTTTGAGTATCTTTTTTTCCTCTTTACGTACAAGCTTGTCGTCTTCCCTTTAATGGACAATTCGTTGTAACAAGCCGTACTGAGTAGACATAAACCTTCAAGTTATTTTTTTTTGCCTTGTAATTCAAGGTTGAGATACACTATGGGGTTCAAATGATACCGATTGTTGGGAGGGAGTGAAGAGGAGTGGGGAGGAAATGGTGAAAACAAGCTTGTCTTGTAGGTTGGTTGTTTGTCTCAAGAGAATGAATGACACAAGATAATGCGTTGAGTCTGCTTCAAGTCGCGGTACAAAGTCCGCAATGATGCACTCTCGCATCTTTATTTAGTAAAAATGGTGGTGTTCAGAAAGTGACAGGACCTCATAAAGGAACTAAACAGAAATATTACAAGCAGTTTTGTCCACCTATCCGCGGAAGAAGTGATTGACAGCAATACAGTATTGACAGTAGATGACCTTCAAAGACCATCTTTGTTTGGGGATATGTCAAGGCCTCCATTAAAAGCTATACTTTTTTCAGGAGGGACATAATAACCATTTATTTGTACATAAACGCACCTTTAAACTCTTTCTATAATTTGTTTATGTCAAAACATCGGCCAAGATTTATATTTTTATCGCAGTGAAATTAGCAAACGAACAAGGTCTAAAAATTATTAAATATAACTACCGATTTTCCGAGTCAGTAGTCACAGCTTTAAGAGCGCTTACTCTAATTTTCGTACGTAATAATCATCCCACCAGATAGACTGTGCATACATTCGACTCAATATGTACACTTTTAAATATTCCTATGACAGTGAGACAACGTTTCGGTCGAAGTAAAGACATTATCGCAACCGTGAATGTTTAAATTCAAAATAAGCCAATTCAGTCGATTCCACTCGTCCACAGGGGTTGGAAATCTCTCAAAAAACATTGTGCTGAATTTTGCGTAACAATCTTGGCCTACACCCTTACAAAATCAAATTATCTTATTGAAAGCACAGAAATTTCTCTGATTTTGCAAAAAAAAAAAAAACAGAAATAAGCATAGCATCAATCATCGCTCTAACTTTCACAAGCTTTCCTATCCTGCACAATATGAAATGGCATGTCAGCGAGGGCTACAGCTACACAGTAACTACATGATTACCGACAAAATTGCGAAGGAAAGAACCACACACGCCCTAGAGTAACAGGCTCTCAATGGAAGAACAGTCTGATCGAGGGCATAACATGGAGATTAACGGACCTGCTGGAAATTTGTTCCGCAAACATCGTTATAGCCTGCGATACCTAGAAAAGCAGCAACCCGACTAGACGCTCAATGCTACATTTCATGCTACTATATGACCAAAAAACAAAACCTGAAGACCCGTAGGCAAGCGAGACAAAATTAACAAACGGCGTATGGCATGTTGCGCCATCTTGTTGATAGCAAAGACTTTTCACATCAATACCTTTCAACTGAGGAACGAAGAAGTCAGAAATCATGTTTTTATAGCGCTCTCCATTGACGGAACATTCTGACCGGAATTGTCATTAAAGAAATATAGGCCGATGATACCACTAGCCCATCAAATTTTAATGGCTGTAAGGATGTTTCGACAAAGGCTTCTGAGTTTTCTCCACTCCGAATTTGCCAATTTTGGTTTTTTTAAATATCCATTTAACCAAAACTGGGTCTCATCGGAGAACAAAATTTGGCGTTGAAAATGAGGATCAAGTTGAATCATGCTATCGGCCCATTTATCGAACTTACTCTTAACTCTTGCGCAAGCTGGAACTTAGAAGCTTTTAAGCCAAGATCTTTCCGCAAAATCTTTCACAAAGTGGATGGGCATAGCTCCAATTACTGTGCATGATGGCGAATCGGCTCATTCGGATTCTCCTCAACACTGCGCTCCACAACGGCAATAACTTCTTGTCTTCGTACTGTTTGTCGTCTTTGGGGATTCATATTATCCACAAGAGTGAACGAGGTGCGAAAACGATCCGCATTTCCACTCAATAAGTTTCTAGGGCACTGAAAATCTGTAATGCACGAAGTACGATCACACAGTACGATCCACATTAGATGTTGTGAAGGAAGCGTTTCCTGATCGCGTTATGTCCCGTTTTAGCGATTTGGCATGGCCAGCAAGATCGCCAGATTTAAGCATCCCAAACTTCTTTCTTTGGGACTGCTTGAGGTCCCAACTTATGCCAACAAACCGTAAACAATTGAAGTTCCCGACGCGGCGACGCTTATCTTAAAAATATTAATAGGTTTTTTCCATGAAGTCAAAAGGCCGAGAGAAAAATTTTTTTTTACTTTTTAGAGGTTTTCTTTTTTTGTGTTAGGGGTTATTTTTTAATTTTATTTTTTTCTTAACATCTGTCTCTGTAAATGTAAAAGTGTGACTCGTTACCGTACCTTACATAAAGGATCACCTGACCTAGATAGATTAGTCTGGTGATGGTGTTTTGTGCAACCTATAGAGAAGTCTCATAAGCCAGACCATGTCAAAAGTTTAAGAAACTTAGAGAAATACTGCGCAGCGTATTCTTTTGTGCTCTAAGTCTCTTGAGATTTTGTTTATTACTTTGTGCGTCTGTCGTATTGCCGAGTACTTTTTTCTACATCCGAATAGGAATTGGATATGATCCTATTTTGGTCAAAAATTGGTAGTAGTCTTATCTGAAGGGCCTATGTTGGTACAAATAGGTACATACAAAGCTCGTTTGTTAAGAGTTTTTGGGCCTATATGTACATATATGATAGGCGTCTTGCGAGAAGTATTGAGTTGGAGATCTAAATATAGTAATGTCCCTAAAGGTCGACCAGTCTGTTTTCTTGTTAAAAAGCCTAGAGTTATATGAAGTTGGCGAAACTTTTTGTTCTCATGTACGAATGAGAGGTGTTAAATATGCTTTGGGTGTTAAATATGTGCTTGGAACGTTTCTATAAATACAAAAGTCTATAAAGTCGGGTATTGTATTCACGTTTGTATATACGTTCATTGAATTAAGTACGTTTACGTAGGTAAAGTTAAAATTTCTCAGCCTGACACAGAGATGGCGTTCCAAAGAGCATTTTTTTTTTTGTTGCCTGTCTCCGTGGACATGTCATTAGTTGACAAGTGATAAGTTTCAACTTATTATCTGAAGTAATTTATTAACACGAATTTTTACAGTAGAGTCTTGCGTGTTTACATTAAGATGTTTAAACTAAAATATGGGTCGCTCATAAAATTAACGTTTCCGATGGATGAACCTCTAAAGAACTTCATCCGCAGTTAAAAGTTTGCGGAGACTCTGCTCGTTCGATGTTAATTATTAAAAAGTAAGCAGCTGAATTTAAACTTGGTCGTAAATCCAGGACCCACGTGAAGCACACCGGAAACAATATGAAACTTGCATGATATCGTGTTGGACGATAGACTAGTGAAGATGAGTGAGATAGCTGAGGCTATTTGGATATCGAAGGCTGCGAAACATTTTGCATAAGGAATTAGGGATGCGAAGGCTCATATTCGACTTTTGCAGCAATTTTTGGAACGAATCAAGGGGGTACCGACCGATTTTGTGCGGCGGTTTGTCACCATGGATGAGATATGCGCCGACCACTACAAACCAAGGACGAAATAGCAGTCCAAGCAGTAGATGGGAGCTGGTGATTTAACGCTAAAAAAATCGAAGTCGTTCACATTTTACCAAAAGGTCATGGCCAACGTGTTTTGGGATGCAAAGCAATTATCTTGCAAAAGGCGTAACAATTATAGGCGAATATTATTCCAGGCTTCTAAATCAGCTGGATGCTAAAAATTCGCGAGAAGAGGCCTGGAAAAATCATCATTCACCACGACAATGCCTCTGAACATTGGGGATGGATAAACTGCGGGATTTAGGGTTCGATTTGCTTGGCCATCCTCTCTGTTTTCCTGATTTAGTTTTTTTTAGGAAGCGCTTCGCATCCAATGAGAAGTTGAGAGGGTGTTTTTTTTTCCTGGAAGGAATACTAATACTGGTGTTGAAGTCAAGGGAGATAATGTAAAAAATAAAAACTGAAAATCGTTGCCTTTATTTATCAGTCCGTGACCTTTTCATTTTACCCTCATACAAGCCAACATTGGCGATTCGATCAAAAATGTGTTTTGCGACTTTTCCCCGCTTGGGCGAGTTGTTAAAGATTATTTTTGATGGTTTTCGCATAGCTTAACACACATGACGATCTACGAATCTCATATAGTATTAACTTGGAGAGTACACCGGCTCAATGAGTAGTTGGTATCTGACGTCCACGATACTGAGTTTAAGTTCCGAGGACAGCGAAATCACATTTTTTTCTTTTTTATCGCATCATTGAAGCCGCAAACGGAGTACTGTCCTTTTCTAGGAAATCCTCGAAATTCGACGTAAAAGGTACATCATAAGTACATCACACATGGATGATTGAGAGATCTTGAGCTTTTCTCCTCCAGTCTATGGTGCCAACTATATTTCCCAAATATTTTCTTCTGCGCTGTGTACAAATACAAATATTTCATATCATCCGCAAACAGATTTCAAATCAGTAGCAATTAAGTGTAAGTCAATAAAAGCCATCGTCGTCTGCTCTGGGATACGGAATTACACATTTTAATTGCCCCTCTACAATACACAGAGTTCACCACGCTCTTACTATAGCAAGCCCATTTACCCATTTACAGCCATACTCGTTGCCACAAGTCATACTTGGAGCTTCTTTAGAAAATTAGAACTCGTCAGCAAACATAAGCACCGGCAAGCATTCACCCTCAACCTAATGCCCAACTTCCAGGGCAACGTACAAATCGAAAGCATTCCCATGGCACAGATTTTCAAGCCCATTACGCGCGCCCCTTTTTCAACAGGTGAAGCAACCGATAAATACAATAATATTCGTACTTTCCTCCTTCGAACGAAAACAAATTGGAAAAACATGTTGGCACTCAGGTCTTAGGAAGGAAGGTATTGCCCACCCAGAAGAAAATCCACAATCCGACGCAAGGCAATTTCCAATTGTGTCAACTCTTCGATATCGCTTCCCCGTTGTCTTCTTCGGCATATATTGAATCACATCCACGTGCAGAGGGCACACTTCAAAATGTGCCTTTAAATATAACGGCAAGGATGACAATAACGACAGCCCTCACAACGTACACACAGTCGTTATTGTCATGTAGAAATGTGAGAAAAAAAATCTTGTGGAAAGCACGTCCTTGTAAGTTGTATCAGCGATTTTAATGAGCACCAAGTACTCGCTTATGTAACCCAAAAGTGTTGACATTCATGCATAAATTATAACAAAGACTATAAATAAACATTACCTGCAAGCAAGGAATAAGGAACAAGGAAACACAATCGAATGGCTCCAAATACACTCGGCGACTGGTGACTATGGGGATTTGATTGAAAACTGCCCTCCAATCCAACGACCGGAAATGGAGACGTTACGCCTACATCCCTACAACTTAATCTTATTTTCAATGTTTGCTGTTCTGTGTCCTGTATACTGTTCTGAATGCTATTTTTATTTTTCCATTCGTGCGTGTTCCCACCATCCGCTGGCCAATTTGAGAGACGAAAAAAACAAAGAAAAACAAGGTGGAGGTGGGAAGGTTATTTAAGGCAATGAGGCCGTCCATTTCCTATGATATTTGACGGTATTTAGAAAAAAAATCAACAGCTTCCGACACAATTTCTTATTGTCCCTTTGATTTGACCGGTACTTGGCTGACGTAGAGTGTTCTAATTTTGGTTTGCCTTTTCCTGTTTCCCCTATCGCCAGGAAATTAGAAAAATAATGCATGGGTGGTTGGATAACCACCCATTAACCATTCGGTTAAGAAATATTTTAAAATGTTCCCGATAAGTGGTTGAAATGATAATCAAAACAACGATGAATAACGTCGTAGGTGTCCTGGACATCAAGGACATGAAATTATGGTCAATTAGCTGAGCGGGGAGCTAACTCGGGATTGTCAGACATTTTCGATAATGAATAACGAGATGACAACACATCATGATTGTTGCGTCGTTTCATTTACTTTTCCTCGGTAATGGAGATCTCCCTGTAGGTTGCACAACCAAAATATTGAAATGTATCCTTGTTTTGACTGCCGCAAATAAACTGAAGGCGTAGAATGTCGTCTCCGAAGGGTCTGAGTGAGGTGGGTGGCACTTAAACATCAATTTGTTTGCAGAGGGATTTCTGTAATGAAAATGTCCTCCATAAATTGAAACCCGAACTTCGATTTTCCACTAATTATTTCTATTATAGTTACATTTCTTACGGCAGCTTTCTATAGACAAAGAATCCGAATTTAAATGTATTTAACTACTAGAGCTCATTGTTCGGCTGGAATTATCTGCTGTCTGTGCCTTAAATTGTTCACTTTGTTCAAGAACAGAGTTTTGACTACTACTTTTAATTCAGTATTCAAGTTTACAATCTACTACCCTGTAGCCTAGCCTTGTAGTCCTGAATCTTTGGTAAAATATTCGACCGTCATTCATGTACTCGTATCAACATCTTCGCGTCTCCTCATTCATATTAACTTTCCGTTTGAAAGCTGCCCAAACAAATCGGTTGTAGGGAGGCGTTTTTGTGTATATTTACGTTCGTGACAACAAAATAAGGTATCAACACCGGACCTGTATTTTTCCACACATCAACATAATGCGTTGATAAAATTTTCCTTAAGTTTGGGTTGGTGTTTTTTTTTTTTTTCTGTAACAAAAAAATCATGCAAATATAGGTTATTTGATTGATTAGGGCTGATTGCTGACGAACTTAAAGGTCTTTTATAGATGTTCTAAACGACTTATGTAAAACATTTACTAGTTGGTTATTTTCTCCAAATTATCTGGAATAAGTGTCGGACTTTTACACAACACATAGGCTGACGTTGATTGATCAAGACACCCACCTTAATGACGCAGAGACATGAAACCGTGTCCTAGTTTCCGAAAGTTTACTTGTTTTCGAACGTGTTATGTGGAGGTTTTACTAACCAAAAGGCCCCTAAAAGGCGTGTTCGAAACCTAGATATAAAAATAATTTTCTGCGAAATATGGCTGGTGATATAAAGGTTTGTAATTTTTGTTAAAGGTTAATCCACAACCAAATTTCTTGAAGACCATCTCCTACAGTGTTGTCGAAACGTGTTATTATTCAATTTAGCCCAGTGCCTGACTGTGCAAAAAGTAATATTTCACGTAAGTATTGTAATTAGAATATATACTGTGTGTGAGTATGACGTTGAACATTTTAAAATATTTCTGAAATTAAAAGTCCAACATGAATAGGGATATCTTATAACAGAAACATAGTAACCAGGTTTGAACTAAACAGAATTTGGTAATGAATACTCTTTGGTCACAACATGTTGAGTCAAAAACCACTAAAGCGCTGTCAGCTTTTCAGCTATGCAAAGGTACTTTTGGCGTAGATCAAAATAAATCCTTCTTAAGCTATCCAAGACGGCATCACAGCAGGTCATTTTGATATGATATCCCAGATATTTGATTTTGTCGATATATTGATAATCGGAGAAGTCAATTATCCGACGTGAACAAATCATTCCGTGGTCCCTGGAAGGTTGACTTCATCTCATTAAAATTGCCACATGGATAGGCTATTAATAATGCCTAATTACCTTTGTATTATAATTTTTTTGGATTACATTATCTGGAAAACAAAGTAAACTGATTGGCCTGAAATCTGACGGAACTGGCGCATTAGGTTTCTTGGGCAATGGGACAGTCTTAGGTTCTATCCTCTTCACGGGAAACCGGTTGCTATTCATACAAAAATTAAAGATATGCAAAATTTACAGAAGTATTAAGAGCAAGACCAACTTTAAAAACTTATGTGGCACACAATCAGGACCGATTTAAAACGATTTAATACTACGAATCGCATTATAAACATCAATCGATTGGATAAATTCAATATCAAAGCCTGCATTCGAGTCCTCTAAGCCTGTCGGAAATATAGATGGGGTTGTAGAGAAAGGTGTAAAAACGGTGCTCTTTGTATGTGCGCTAAAAGAGCATTCAACTATATTCTTCAATTTTTTATGGCTTTGTTTAGGCCAAGTTTTTTCAAGACACATGTTCATTTGTCGAAACGTATCATAACAACTGTTTTCTTACGAGTGCTGGCATAATAGCACCGACTGTAGTAAGACATACTTCTTTTATAAGGCTTAAAAACTGTTTCTTTCGCAGACATGTTGTTTAAAAAGTTTATTACATAATGGGCGAGGTTTGAACTTAAGTGACTTGAGTTGACTCGCAGAGAAAAAAGACAGTTTACAGCCCCACATCATATGGAGATAAGGAAATTGAAATCAGTTATCAAAAACCTCCAGCAAGTACTAAAAGAAAATTACAGAAAAGCTGTAAATTTTCAAGTTTGGGGCAATAAAGTTCGTTCTATAAAATCCAATAGTCCGAGCATGTTCCCGCAAATAAATAAAATATTCAGACATCCCTTATGTCCAAGTCCCCCAGACGGCAGACAATACAGCGAGACTACGGAGCGTCCACTAGCGACGACTTATTTGTGGTCGAGAATCCACAAAAGGAAGTCAATTCAAACAGCAGTTTTATCGAGTCTGTGCACACGGGAAACAGCTCTGCTCACTACAATCACAAGCTTGAAAATGCGACCTTTTTGAATCATTCACAACTTCGTGCAGAAATAGGGAATTGGAGATCTGAGAATGACGGTTTCACGTATTCAATGATAAAAACCTTGTGAATGGCATTGTTGCAAATGGCCGAGTTTCTCCAGTTTTTTTGTGAAAAAGGATATACTCCTGTACATCCTGGACTCACTTAAAAATAGAAAGTGGTCGGGAATAGATGGTATCCCAAACGTCCATCTAGTCCATCTAATCTCCGACCAATTAGTTTGCTTCCGAATGTTAGCAAAGTTTTTGAAAAAAGAAGTCAACAGAGCTATAATCGAATAGGTTGAGGAAAAAAAAATAATACCGGACAAGCAGATTGGTTATGATACTATTCACGCTGCGCCAAAACTGGTTTCCGACATTTAGCGGAATAAGACAAAAAACCAATGTACGCGTGCTTGCTCGATTGACATTGAAAAAGTCTTCGACACCGTATGGTTTGAAGGTCTGTTCTATAAGCTCACCAGGTTAGGCATACCAAGTCGGGTTCTGTACATGATTTACGTAATGGTAAAGAAGTTTGTTGTTCCATGTGACAACATTACTTCAAGCGGGTCTTTTGATATTAAAAACATCTTACAACAGGGAGCGGTTTATTCTCTGATACTGTTTAATATCTGCACAAATGATCTTATAGGTGTCCTAAGACGTAAAATAGCGTATGCAGATGTTCAGGTAGCGTACAAATCAGCTCCAATTATATTGAGTCGTGGTGCAATGGTAATCATCACCGACTGTTGAGCCGAAGGTCTGTAGTTCAAGTCCGTCCATAGTCAAGAACAATTCGTATACGGAAAAACTGTGCAACAACATCAGTTGTGAATGAGAGAAGATCAAAAACTGCTCACAAAAGTATAACGCAGCACAAGATCAGTTCAAAAATTCATACTCTGTGTGTGCATTTCCAGTATAATAACACCTTAATGACATGGAAAACAAAAAGTTACCCTGAACTACAACCAACGCAATTTCAGTCGAATTTCTCAACCACCCCCGAGGAGTAGTGAACGAACATCTTCAACACAAACCATCTGCACCCCGTCCAGATTGTGTGACAAACACCATGCGCGAACTACAATACATAAAAAAAAAAGAAAAGAACAAGGAGTCAGTTTCACTGCAGTCAGCTTCACCGCAGGGTAAAAATTATATGTTGCGTGGCCCCAATTACGCCCATCATCACGTATGGTTGTGTGTGGTTTAATGTAGCCCCATCTTCCATCTTATATGGAAAAGATTCATGTGTTCGACAGATAGAGCTTTAGCGTCTGGCTTAGAACGTACAGAACCAGAATCCCAGTTCATTAAGTAATACCACAGAATAAATAGTATACAGAAGTCGCATCTCGGCCTGCGATGATTTTTCACTTAAGGTGCGGGCGGAACAACTGAAGGGAAGATCAAGCAACGAGAGAGCAAGCATGATCAGAGAGTACCAACCAGAGAGCAGCCACGATCAGAGAGAATCAACGAGAGAGCAATCTTAAAATGTTTATGTGTGTGTGTGTTGCTATCTAACGTCATGAATGCACGTAGTGTTGACAAAATTTTGTTTCAAGTTTTAGATTTCTATATTTAGTTTTCTTCAGTTGAAAGTTGCGCTTGGTATTCGTACGCGTACTTTTTCGATGTAAACTAAAAGGGCCGGGTAACACCAATTAACGTTATTCCATTATTTGGGATTTTTGTGCAAATTTCAATTTGATATATGTAGGGAAGAATAACCCAAAAACTTTAGTGCGACAGGATTTTAAGTTTGCGGGCTTTAGTAAATTTTTTTTTCTCTGAAGTCCACGAGCAATGCTTCCTCAAGAGTACTAAGATCATGAAGTCCAATATTATTTCCTTATGATCAGAACATGTGGAAAACCATTGCGGTGTGGCATTTTTGCATTTGGATTTTATCAAGTTTTTTATACCAACAGTTTGTGGTTGTGTGTCAAAAATATTGCTAAACACTGTAATATGTTTCTTGCTAATTTCCAAGAAAATTTGTGAAGGAGCAACGAGGTTACCAAAATCTTTAAGAGAATTGTAATTTTTATGAAATATGAAAAGTTCACTAGGAACTGTTAATACTTCGTCTTCTTTTCTCAATATAGAAACACAAATATCGCAGTTAATTTTCGGTATCAAATTGTAGACGATATAACCTATGAAGTATCTTAAAGACGCCAAATCGATACTAAATTCCGAACAATTCTGAAAGTCATCATTTAATACGAAATCATCAATGATTTCTATGTTAATATCTATTTCAGAGTTTTCGTTTCGACTGAGTTCTTCATTATTTGTATCAGCTAAGTCCATATTTGACAAAATATTTGAAAGCGTTTCAAATGTGGTATCACTCACCACTCTTCACAGTTACTATAAGAACTCAACTGCACTATATTTGCAGACATTAAGCGTGCTAATAAAGTGTTTATATCAGCAACTGAGGGCTTAATTTTATTTACACCCTTTTGTCTTAGAACCGAGAACATATTTTCGAGCTTATCTTGGTTTAATGCCCTTGTCATTAAAAAAATATTTGGGATTTTTTTTTGAAATAGCTCGTCATATTGTAATACAGCGTTTAAGGTAAATTTCATTCCATCTAAAAAAAAATACTTTTTTCTTTTTGTCAACAAATGAGATTTCATTGAGGTATTCAAGGAAGAATTTTATATATTCGTGTGATGGACTGTTAAGTTGAACTGCAGACTTATAACAATTCTTTGAAGATAGCGAACCACTATTTAGGCAGTCAAATATTTTGTCAATATTTCCTATGAAGCATGCCGCAGATAAACAAACTTCTTTTGAGCAGCTTTTAAAGCCTACTGTCTCAATAACAGTTTTAATTGCTGCTTGAACAGTCCTACTAAAAATTTGGGTGGCTAGTTTTACTTTCATTTTTTCGAAAGAGTTCGGAAATATGTGCTGGCTTGTAAGTTTAAGACACATTTTTGTATTCGATTTGCACTCCATTTCCCATAGTTCCTTAACTACTTTAAAACTAGCAACTCCATTTGGTGTTGTAAGGTCACATTGAAGCCAACCATTTCAAAATTGCTAAATTTCGTAATATTATCTTTTTTAGTAAATCGGCAGAAAGCCCATTTTTTGAAACAAAGTAATTAAATGTAAGCGCCCAGTTGGAAAACATTGATTTAATCATAAAAACGCACAATTGTTTACCAATCTGGTTCGTTCTTTCAACCCCATTTTCCTCAAATCCATCCACTAAATCTAATTTGGAATTGTATCGCAATTCCCTTCTAATCGCCATTTCATCCATCAGCAGAATCATATTATTCTTTTCGTACTGGTTCAAATCTAAGCACTTCTTTTTTATTAACTCTAAACCGTTATTTTTAAAACCTGGTTGTAGGGAATTTACAGGGGCCCATCGATAAACAGTAGAGATATGTGGCAAATTTAGATGCAATTTATTCTTCAAAAATTGGTACGTTGACTGTGAGACATAATAAATGTTTTGAACCAAATCTTTTACATCTTGCTTATATTCTTTAGGTCGTGGACTAAGAAGAAGTTTGCAAAATGTTTTTGACTCCTTGCTTATTTGAAAAGAGTCGATGGTTTGAAATACGCTTGATTTTGTTGTTATTTGTTTGCGGCTTTGGAGATTTTTATATTTTGCTACCATGTCGTAATATTTTTTTCTGTAAAAATTAGCTGATTTCAGATATTTTTCACAGTCATTACAACATCCATCTACGGAGTCACTTGTTCGGCTCTTTTTAGCTGGACAATCAAGCTCCAACGACTTGTAATCTTCTTCAATAACTTCTAAGTTAAATACCGGAACAGCTCCGAATTTCAACTTTTTTTTTACCAATGTCAGAACTTGAGAAGTGATTGGCGCAAATCAACAATTTTTCTGTGTAATCTTTTGTTGGAATATTACATTTTTCTCGCCAAATTTGACCCATAGCTGAGTCATAGGGAGGAAACTTAAACATTCTTATCTTTTCACCATATCGCCTAGATTTACCGCATGTTTTTATGCAGCATCGAATGCCGGACTTTTGGAAAATTTTACCAACAGCCGGTACAGAATCCATTTTTCCTATTCAAAATCGTATGACAACCCCTCAACAATCAATATATAATAATAAGTCCAAAGAATAATCCAAATCGTATGCAAAGTTGTCAACAATTAAAAAAGCAACAATTCAAAATCAAAAATAGAGTTAAATATCAAAATACAAAGTAAAAATGGAGTCGATATATAAGCGCAGGAAAACACAACCATTCGCATGAAAGTACAATTCCCAAGTGATTTCGAATCCAATCCACACAATCGAAAACAAGAGAAGCAATACAACACCATGCAAGCTTACGATAGAAGAAGCTATCAATGCATACACACGCACACACACTTGCATACACATCGTAAGCTGCTTTGCTCTCGTAAAAACAAAACCACCGAAAACGCACATGCTGCTCCCTTTCTCTCGCAGCAGCTTCTCAGTTTTTTGTATACTCTCTTGCATGTTCTCATGCTTGTACTCTCTGTTCAATAGGGTGCCAATATTGGAACCCTAGAACAAAATTTGCTTTGTATGAGATGCAACTTCTGTATACTAATAAAATCCTATACGACGGAGCACGCCTAAACAGAATCGACAATTTTCTTGTTAAAATTACCCGAAAGCACATCGCAAGGGCTATGACTAACCATAATAATCTAGTTCTCCAGGGCGTATTCTCGCAATTATAGATACCACCAGAGCACATTCCGATCGGGCTTTATTCACACAGAAGCATTTCTCCATATTGGTTCTGAAAGGTTAGTGCAAAAAATTGATGGTATCTCGGTAACTTACCATCGCCACCGGGGCGCCAGGGACAAATAGCTCATATGCGACCAATACGTTGACAGTGCTCATGAGCTCATACGTTATAGTACTGTGTGGCGGACTGGAATCTGGCCGATGTTGCTGAACACCACACATAGTTAGTTAAATTCTTAGCTAGAGGATCTTGTGCAAGCTGAACGCGCCATCATGTTTAGATGAACCTGAGGTCTGTTAACCTTGGTGAAGTCTCGGGTATGCACAGTGAGCGAGATTTGCGAAGCTTAGCAGCTGAAAGACGCAAGAGTTTGGGAATGCACTGGACATGTCATTCTTTCGTTCTTTTTGTGGATTGGGATTAAGTAGTCGTTTTTCCAAAGTTAAAGAAGGAACCCCTGTGAAACGGAACATTGAAATAAGTCCGTGAGGGAGAGGAACAGATGGTTGGCTCATTTTTTTTAAAACATTTTTATTAAAACTTAGTATTTTCTCGATGACTAAAGCAGGAATTATATTTACTGAGGCTGGGGACGTCTGTCTTTTTTATAACAAAAGTAGTCATGGTTGACCTACTTGGTCTTCGAAGGACTGACTGATATAACGGGCAAAGAACTTGGACACTATTTTTGGATCATTAAAGAAAATATTGAGAAAATTAAAAGTCGACAGGATAGATGAAGAGATGAAGTTCTTTTTTTTGTGAATATGGGCCCATTTTATAAAGGAAGGTAAGATCGTCACTCATGATGATAATGTCATTGGAGTCAGCGAATAAGTACGAAGGTGGTCCGATAAGTACTTAGACTACAAAAGAAAAACAAAATGTTTG
Organism: Merodon equestris; assembly: GCA_958301585.1. Taxonomy (NCBI): domain Eukaryota; kingdom Metazoa; phylum Arthropoda; class Insecta; order Diptera; family Syrphidae; genus Merodon; species Merodon equestris. The sequence continues at coordinate 95,181,616 of OY284414.1, forward strand.
GAGAAATGGCGATTTATTTTTCAATATAGTCTCCTTTTAGCTCGATACACTTGACCCAGCGATGCCCCAACTTCTTAAATCCGTCTGAAAAATACGTTTTCTCGAGGTCTGCAAAGTAAGCCTCTGTGGCGGCGACGACCTCCTCATTCGACTGAAATTTCTGCCCGGCGAGTGACTTTTTAAAGTTTGGAAACAAAAAGAAGTCGCACGGGGCCAAATCTGGAGAATACAGTGGATGGGGCAGAAGTTCGTAGCTCTATTCGACCAATTTGGCCGTGGCGAGGGTAGAGGTGTGAGCCGATGCGTTATCATGGTGGAAGAGCACTTTTTTCTTCGCCAAGTGGGCCCGTTTTTTCTTCAATTCGGCGTCGAATCGGCCCAATAATTTGGCATAGTACAGCCCTGTGACCGTTTTGCCCTTCTCCAGGTTGTCGATGTGGATCACACCTTGTGAATCCCGGAAAACATCACCTTTCCGGCCGATTGGACAGTCTTCGCCTTCTTCGGAGCACGTTCGCCGGGTGAAGTCCACTGTTTCGACTGTTCCTTGGTCTCTGGTGTATACCAGTGGATCCATGTTTCGTCGACTGTCACGAAACGACGCAGAAATTTCTTCGGATTGCGCTTAAACAGCGTCAAACACTGCTCTGAAGTGGCCTCACGGTTGCGCTTGTTGTCCGGAGTGAGCAAACGCGGAACCCATCGCGCCGACAGCTTTCTCATGCCCAAAATTGCATGCAGGATATGACCCACGCGATCTTTTGAATTGCCTACTGTCTCAGCTATCTCGCGCACCTTCAATCGGCGGTCTGTCGATCGTGGTTTTTTGTCACGTTATCCAATTTTTGATGGTCGCCATCGAAGGAGAAGACTCACCGTACACAGCATCCAAACACTCTTTGATTTCGCTGCGCGATTTCCCTTCCAAAAACAAGAATCGAATCACTGACCGATATTACTCTTTTTCCATTTTTCTAAAATCCGCGGACACTCCCGCTTCCACACGCGGTCAAAACAAAACTACGAGTCCGATCCGGCTGAAATTTGGACAGTAGCCGTCTACTAGAATGTACTACACGATTGCTATTGCGATACTGGCGCCATCTCGCGGTGAGGCTAAGTACTTATCGGACCACCCTCGTAGATTGTGAGCGGCGAATGTAACAGCGGGCAAGATAAAGCTTCTGCGGATTTCAAAGAATTGTGAAAGGAGGCCGCCCGGAATTGTCATGGCCATCAGCACGAAACAGATATAGAGAATTAAACCAAAAAAATACAGGAACACAGCTCGATTTTCATTCAGACTCCCATATGCAGCAGCAGTATCTTTAGCTAACCTTGCTGGACAAATTTGGAATATTCATATTACTTACCTGTCCGCAATGCTCAAATTTATCATTTGAATTCACTTTAGCTGTACACGAGAAGAAGCTTTAAACTATTTGTTACGCAATGTTTTTGCGATATTTAAAAATTGTCTCAACGGTTGCTTTATTGTTTTTATAGTGAATTTTCACAATTTCAACCCATTGTGGAAATGCGTCTCGATCTTTATTTAATAAGCTCCTAGGGTTTACCAATTTGTCGTTGTAATAGCTAAGTATTTACCAATACTGGCGGCAAGTAAAAAACGAGACCTCCTGTTGGGTAGCATTATATTGTTTGTTTTTAGCTTTATTCCGTCAAGTAAACGACAAAAAAGTCACAAGCTTTTCGATTGTCTGGGAACATCCCTGACCTACGATTTGATTTGCTGCCCCCAAGCTTGAAGCGTAAAACGTATTTTTAAAACAATTGGAATTACATATTATATTAAAAGAAAAATTTGATTTGGCTCGCTCCCACGTATTGAAATTTCTTGTAAATTCTATTGTTCAATGGTTAGAAATCGATATCGATATTTGTTATTGAGATATGCGAGCCGACAAAAATTCACACACCTACGTACAACTTTAGAAAAATAATGGTTTCAAACTCTAATCACCTTGGAGCTTGGAGATATTTACGTCAATATCTTTCATTTGCGCAATTGAAGCCATTACAATTACTTCCAAATAAGAAGTTGACAATTCATTGCGACCCGTCAAGGCCATCATATGATTAGCCTTCAACGAAACTCAATTTTCATAAAGAAACAAACAACTTCCATGAAAACAGATACGAGCATTCAACAATTCGAAATACAAATCGCATATTGATTTTCTCGAAATTTTAACATACGAATTGACGATTCTAAAGAATCATCCAATTCAGTTCTGAAATTGTCTGTATGAAAAGAACACGTGAATTTATTGATTTCAGCGATTTCAGCGATCCAGGTAAATCGTTGCTCCAACAGACTGGAGTTCCTCAAGAAAGTGTGCTTGAACCCATTGGCAATGGATCTAATGGAAGAAACATGTTAGACTCATGCCAGAAATTATAAGCTGCTACGAATTAGGTATTAATTAAACACATAAAATGGTGAAATAAAGGTAACTCGAGCGAATCTTTTTACAAAGATTTTATAAACACGCTCATTTCCTTTTTTTTAATAGGTTAGGTTAGGTTAGAGAAGGGGAGTGTGATGGTTAAACATCACTTCCACTCGGAGGCCAAGAGGCCCATTGTGATTCCCTTCGTTTGTGTGGGTACACATAAAATTAACCTGTCCTATCACGTGGTGATATTTTTAGAATTTTAGAAGATCCGATATATCTGCATTAGCCACGTCCGCAATCTCTGTAAAGAATCTTTGGTCTAGCGACACTAGGCGTCGATTCTGGAGAGCTGGACAGTGGCAAAGCAGATGTTGGATCGTCTCAGGTTCTTCCTCATCGCCGCAGCTCCGGCAGAGATCGCTGGATCCCGAGTTCCATTTCCGGAGCATTGCTCCAATGGGACAGTGTCCTGTGATCACTCCGACGAGCATACGGATCGAGTTACGGTCCAGCGCCAGAAGCTTCTTTGTTTTTCCGACATTGAGCTCTGGCCACGATGATCTTGTCGTGTAGCTGTCGTTTCTTGTAAGCCAAGACGAGTTGGCCTCTTTGATGATTGTGTCGTTTATGATCCGGTATAATGCGCTGATCGGTGGTTGCAATGACGTGTCCGCTTCGCTGATGTCCATTTCAGAACCTTGCCTGGCCAATTCGTCTACTCTTTCGTTCCCTGCGATTGAGCTGTGGCCCGGGACCCAGCAGAGTTAAACTTTGTGGTGTCTGATGGACAGCCTTTGATCTCGTTATACAGGATTATATTGACTTCAGTGCAGCCTGGCACTGTAGGTGTTTGGCTGCTTTCTCTATTGCCAGGATTTCTGCTTGAAAAACGCTGCACAGATCAGGGAGTCTAAATGATTCCTGTTTGTGGAGGGTATCAGAGTAGAACCCAACCCCAGTGCCTGTGTCCATTTTCGATCTATCGGTGAAGAGAGTGATCTCGTGGTCGTTGATTACAGCGTTTGATTGCCACTCTTCTCTGTCGTGGAAAAGGATTGGTATTCTGAAAGAGAAGTCATTTTGGGGGGAAATATAGTCGGTCGTAGCTGCGAGGCTACTAAAACCATGTTTCTTTCCCAGGTCGTCTATTATTCTAAGTATGGCCGCATGTCCACAATTGGCTTGCATCCACAGAGAGGACTCCCTTAGTCTGAGAGCGCACTTTGCAGCGCAGCCTTTTATGAATAGATCCAGGGGGAGGAGATGAAGTATCATGTCCAACCCTGCTTGCGGCGTGCTTCTCATGGCTCCCGTTGTACAAACAGCGGCTGACCTTTGTACTTTGTTGAGCATGTTCATATAGCTTTTCGTGCTACTAGCAGTCCACCAGACTAGGGCCCCATAAGTTAAAATGGGTCTGATAATGGGTCTGTGTACATCCAATGAATGATGTACGGTTGCAGGCCCCATCTTTTTCCGAAGGTCTTTTTGCATGCATAAAAAGCGTTCAATCCTTTTTTCATCCTTTCCTCCAGGTTCCTTTTCCAGGAGAGTTTTGAGTCAAGAATGATGCCAAGATATTTGGCTTCCGCTTTGAGTTTGAGTGAAGTGCCCTCTAACTTTGGGGGAGCAAATATCGGAATGTTCCTTTTCCTGGTGAACAAGACCAGCTCGGTTTTCTGAGGGTTTATTCTCAGAACGTTCTGTCTTGCCCACGAGGAGAGTTCACTAAGCGCAGATTCCATTAGTTAACTGATAGTTGGTAGAAATTTACCTTTTATCAAGATAACCAGGTCATCCGCGTACGTTATGATCTTTGTGTCTGTCTCCATAAAGAATTTGAGGATTTTGTTGACTGTAAGAAGCCACAGTAGGGGGGAGAGAGCTTCTCCTTGTGGTGTGCCTCTAGTTGTCACGTTCGTTATAGAACTGTGTCCAATGTCTGCATTGATAATTCTGTTCTTCAACATATTTTCAATCCAGATAACAATGGATTTGTTTACTTTTATGTCCTCAAGAGCTGTTATTATGGCCTCTGTGTTTACATTGTTGTAGGCACCCTCTATGTCGAGGAAGGCTGCCATTGTAAACTCTTTTAGGTTCAGCAAGCCCTCAATTTCACGGACAACACTATGCAGAGCACTTTCCACTGATCTGCCTTTAAGGTAGGCGTATTGAGTGTTGCATAAGTTGCGTGAGTTGATGAGTCCTCTGATGTATAGGTCAAGGAGTCTCTCCAAGGTTTTTAAAAGAAACGACGAGAGACTAATTGGCCTATAGTCCTTTGCGGCATTATGAGATGGTTTACCTGCCTTAGGTATGAAAATTACCTTAATTTATCTCCACTGTGTTGGGATGTACCCCGTTCGCAGGCAATTGGAAAAAATGCTTACGAGATGGGGTACAGTGTGGATCTGTATTTTTTGAAGCATCACTGGCAAGATATCGTCCGGGCCCGGAGATTTAAAGGGTTTCAACGAATTTATTGCCCGTGATACTTTATCCGTTATGATAATCTTGTTTATCACTTCTTCGGTTGTGTGAACCGTAGGAACCGTCGTCTCGGAGGAGACTGTGGTTTCAGAGGTTTTACAGCCTGGGAAGTGGGTTTCAGTCAGCAGTTCTAGGGATTCCTGACTGGATACTGTCCAAGAACCATCTGGTTTAAGGATGAATTCCGGGACGCAGGGGTCCTTGCATAGGATCTTCCTGAACCTTGCGGCTTCGTTGAGATCCTCTATTGATTCGCAGAAATCCCGCCAGGATTTAGATTTTGCTGCTCTTGTTTTGCTCTTGTATGCGTTGAAGCTGGATTTGTAATTATTCCAGTCTTGGGTTCTTTTTGAGATCTTTGCTCTATTAAATGGAGTTCGGGTCCTGGTCCTGGTCCTTTTTTATAAGTCTATTGGGGACATACGTACCAAATGTTTATTTGTCATCCGAGAGGTTTCAACCCGACAGTTTTTGTCATCCGTATTCAAACTCTACAACGTTATCTTTATCTGGTATTTTATGGCAAGTTGGGGTATACTATAATTTCGGAATCGAAATCAGAGTCCGACACACTAAACACAAAACCATCTAATTTTCAAGCATTCATAGATTCATTAAGATCACATATGGGGCAAACATGCAAACATATGGTTGTCAAATCGCGATCTTTCAAAGTGGAAGCAAACATTTTTTTCTCTGCAATAAAAAGGCAAAATAAAGTGTTCAAAGTGCAAAATAAAATAAAAAAAACCCATTCATTCTATGCATTAAGCAAAACTTTATTTCAATGAAATAAAATTTCAAGTAAGTTCTTAGTTCCTAAGCTTATAAAGGGTCCGCCAAATAATTTTTTTTTTTTGAAAATGCTATAAAAAAAACTACTGAATATTTTCTCAAATTTCTTTTTTTATTTGAAAGTACAATCCTTCCGGTTAATAATGGAAAATAATTTCATTCAAATGGCTGCCTCGGCTGGCCATGCAGTAGCCTACACGATCGGTCCAATTTTTAAGCACATTATCGATTGTGTGCAGCTGTATTTCACCAATGGCTTCACGAATATTGTCCTTTAAAGCGTCAATTGTCTCTGGCTTGTCGGCGTAACACTTATCTTTGACGGCACCCCACAAATAATAGTCCAACGGTGTCAAATCGCAGCTCCGAGGTGGCCAAACGACATCAACTCTGCGGCTGATAATGCGATCTTCAAAAACAGGGCGCAAAACATCGAGTGTAGTTTCGGCTGTGTGGCACGTAGCGCCGTCCTGTTGAAACCAAATGTTGCCAATATCCTCCTCTTCAATTTTTGTGAACAAAAATTCGTTCAACATGGCCCGATAACGATCGCCATTGACTGTAACAGCCACTCTTTGCTCATTTTCGAAGAAAAATGGCCCAATTATGCCTCTGGACCAAAATCCGCACCAAACAGTGGCTCGTTTTGGGTGCACCGGCTTTTCAATGTATACGTGCGGGTTTTCTGTGCCCCAAATGCGACAATTTTGCTTGTTTACATACCCGCCAAGATCAAAATGAGCTTCATCTGAAAAGATGATTTTTTTGGCAAAATCGGCATCTTCTGTAAGTCGATCGCAGGCCCACTTAGCGAAGCGAAAACGCATTGGATGGTCAGTTGGCTTCAACTCCTGAACCAATTGGATTTTGTATGGCGTCATACCAAGGTCTTTATGCAAAATTCGTCTCAATGATGTCTCCGAAATGTTCAATTGTTGAGAACGACGGTGAATTGATGTTGATGGCGCTTCACGCCAAGTGAGTTTCTTTCACTTTTTTCACAAGATAACGAACATACGGAGCTGACGGTGCTTCTCTTCTTCCAAAATCCGTACGCAATTTTCGCACACATTCTGCAACATTACCATGATTTTCAAAGTAATGTCGCAATATTTCCCAGCGTTGTTCAAGCGTATACACAACCATATTCGTTCAGCGGAAGGATAAAACTAATTATCTGTCAAAGCAGACATGAGCTAAGTGTTACCATTCACGAAATAAGCACTACTTGAAAAAAAACACGTTAGATGGCGGACCCTATATAAACAAAGAGAAGCTTATATTGGAAAGATAACCTATAAATGGTTAAAAGAAGAATATCCGACATCTCGCCAGAGCAACCAGGAAACGAAAAACGCCACTAAAGCCTGAGCACAATCGAACCAAAATTCGCTATGGATTCTTCTTCCGGCCTGGGTATTGAGAGAATACAAGAAATCCTTATTGAAAATAACAAAAAACTCGTGGAACAACTAGCTTCAAAGGCAGACCATACAGACCTTCTTCAACCAAATTTCTGCTTTGACAACGCGACAAGAAGAACTCGAACAAAAAGTTATCTACTTGGAAGAACATAACAAGTGTCTCGAAAGCCAGCTTGACCGACTTCTACAAAAGAGTACTGAAGCAAATCTGGTAGTTCATCTGCATGCTGAAGATCAAATGGACATGAGTGAGAAAGCAAAGGCTATTTGCGCCAGTTTAATTGACTCCACCCCGAACCAAGTCGTTGAGTCTGCGTACAGAATACATACCCGTGCGGTCAACAAATCAACGATAATCCTTAAAATGAGATCCAAGCAGTCTGCCTGGAACATGAAGAATGCGTTCAAGTTGAAGGGTACCAGAATAAGTATCCAAAAGGATTTGCCCTTTAACGTCAGATAACGTCGTGCAAAAATGATTCCAATTATGAAGGAACTTCGTCAAAAAGATGCTGCAATAAAGATTTCTTTGCAGGATGATCATCTGCATATTGCCAACAAGGTCTTTTCTTGGGACTCTGCACTTGGGGTGAGATGTGGAGAAAAAAGTGGGATTGAAGTCATCAAATATATTTTTGGAGACATTTCAATAAATGAAAAACTTTTTATTACCGAAATTAAAAATATGTACAAACAAAACAGCTACGAAAAAAAATAAACCTCACAAAACTTCAAATCTGACAGGTAATGTCTTTCGCAGCAGTGATGCCAAAAATAGGTGAAAATCCTTGGGTCCGCCCACAAGCTCTAAGGCGGTTTTAAACGAAAAGCATGATGTGTTCCAGTCTACCAGAATGATGGTGAAAAAACTTTAGTGTATAAGAAAATAAAAATTTTAAGCTATAATGTATCAGGTTTAAAAAACAAAACGAACTTTGTGACATTTTTTAGTTATGTTAAAAGTTTCGATATTTTTCCGATATTTTTCTATTATATGAAACTCATCTATTAGCGAACGATGAAATTAGATTTAAGAACATATTTGCGAATTATGAATTAATCTGGTCTCCTGCTGTAAAACTTCGCTTTATGGAAGAGGAAGTGGTGGTACACTGTTCGGTTTTCGAGATAACCTTGAAGGGATCTGTACTAAATTTAAAAAAGCTGGAGAATTAAATGCCATTAACTTAAAATCGAATAAATTTGATGTCATCTTGGTACCTATCTACTTAAACTGTAATCATTGCAATCAAAGCAAATACGTGTTGCAAAGTGCAAAACAAACTTAGTTCCACTCGACTGCAGCCTCGATAATGCTATTTGGAGCTCAAGTCAAATTATTTGAAAGCATCATAAAAACTAAAATTGAATTTCTTATTAAAGAACATTTGCTGGATGAGCAACACGGTTTTGTGTCGGGTCGTTCCATTACCTCAAATTTGGCACTGTTTTCATCTTATGTCTTAAAACGTTTGGAGACAAGGAACCAAATAGACACCATTTATACTGATTTCAGCAAAGCGTTTGATTCTGTAAATCACGCTCAGCTAATCCATAAACTTGAATCCTTCGGTTTCCATTCTCAATTCCTTCGCTGGGTGTCCTCCTTTCTTCTTGGCCTAATTCAACAGGTCAAAATCGGTAATTCTATTTCTAGAGAAATAACTTGCAGTTCTGGGGTTCCACAGGGGAGCCATTTGGGTCCACTGCTTTTCGTCATTTTTATTCGTGACATTGTCCAAATGGTGAAACATGGACATTGTTTACAGTTTGCCGACAACCTAAAACTATTTAAAGCCGTTAGGAACATTACTGACTGCCAACTTCTACAATCAGACATAAATAGAATCTCGGAATGGTGCAATGCTAATGCTTTAAAGCTGAATTCAACTTCATATCCTTTTCCAAGTCGCTCTCCATAATCAACTTTGATTATTTCATTGGTTCTCAACCTACATATATCCCGAATTACCGAAGTTAAAGATTTGGGTGTTGTGTTGGACACGACTTCCTCATTTAAAACACACATAAACCATACTATAGCTAAGGCTAACTCGACTATGGGGTTTATTAAGAGGAATTGTAGAGGGTTCTCTGATCCTTTTTCTCTCCTGTCTTTGTACATCTCCCTCGTTAGGCCTCATCTTGAGTACGCAGTCATAATATATAATACCAATCTGTATACTGACTCCGATCGAATCGAACGTGTCCAGAGGCGTTTCACAAGATTTATTTTTCACAAAATGCATTGGAATTTTTGCCCCAAATATGAAGCCAGATGTTTACTTCTTGGCATAAAATCATTGAAAACTAGGCGTACTTTACATGATATAATGTTTGTTAAAGATTTACTCTGTTATCATATAAGATGTCCTACTCTCTTGTCAAAAATACGACTTTATGTCCCTGCAATGCCTTTGAGAATAAGACATCTTCTTTTTGTCGACTATCATAGGACTAATTATGGTACAAATGAGCCTCTTACACGCACTGTAAAAGTTTTTAGCGAAGTCAGTAATCTTGCGGACATTCATTTAGATCGAGGCCAATTTAAAATCTTAGCTTTAAGCCTTTTTCGTATTTAAAATAGTTGATCAATTATAATATTTATATGGATGTATCATATTTCTATATCTGTTAGCACTTAAGTGATTGTAGATAAATAAATAAATAAAATAAAATAAATTAAAGTCTGGGGTTACAAAGGTTATGGTGGAAAAACTGCTTCGGTACTTCTTGAAGAGAATATTCCGGTTATCGAAAAATACCCTTAACTATATACACTAAACAATAACTTCACTGTAAAAAAATAATCGGAAACATTCTATGGGGGATTTAGCGTTTCTAGCATACAGTTTGACTTCCGGTAAATGAATAATAATATTTTGTGCACGAGTCCTTACTGTGCTTGATGGTGGTACTATAGACCATTTCACTTTTGGGCCATTTCTTTAAATATGTCTAGATAAAAAATAGTTACCCTCCGATGATTCAGGGACATTTTCGCTATCTTCAGGTCGATAATTGTTTCGTCGAAAGTTGTTACGCAATTGGTCGCAGCACCTAAGAGAGCAGCGCTACGTGCATACGTGTTGGCGTTCCGATCGCAACTGATTTGCATACCCCGCACGGAAGTAGGAAGCTAGAAAGAGCGCTGTCGCGTTCCAAACACTTTGACATCTTTTCTTTTCAATTTAAAACTGTCGTGACCCCATGCGAAGGGTTAATTTCATTTAAGTTATAATAACCTTGATTTTTATTATTACCAGTCCCTTGGAGCCTCGTTGACAACTTTTAGTCAAGACTTTCTATCACGAGTGTCCATATTCTCCATATTTCGCTGTTCTGTTCTACCCCTCCTAGGCCCATCTTTATATTGTCCTTCCATCTTCGGTGCGACCTTCCTGGCGGTATTTTCCCTCGGGTTTTCCAATACTTATTCTTATTTGTCTATTGTCCACTCGTTCTACGTAGCCTGCCATCTTAATCTTCGCCATGTTATTTTTTTTTTTTTTCTATAAAAGGGACTAGTGCTAACAAATAGCTTGGGACACTGCGACCAATGGAAATATATTATACTTACTACCCGATCAGAGGAGGAGTTCCTCTGCTTTCTTAAAAAAATTGAAGATGTCTCTCATAAGAGCTGATATGATCCCCTCAGGAGTCATAATTTCTCTGAGGAGGATACGCTTCCTAAGATGGCAGAAGGCATAGCATATTCACATAGTATTTGCTCTGAAATTTCCTTGTCCTCAAGGCAGAGTCGACAGCTGGTTTCAGACGAAAGTTTACTTATCTTAAGATGATATCTCAGACTACAGTGTCCCCAAATGTAGCAGTCTTCTGATATCGACTCTATTATATTTAAGAATATTAATACAGTGTATGTTCAGGAGCCGTATAAATGTTTACGATTGTCGGAGTCCTTAAAAGCTGTTCCAGAATGCAGGCGTTGCGACTTTTCCCACTTGCCTCAGAGAAAATTAAACTTTGACATGGGAATTTCGCAAAAAGGTTCGGCATCTAACATATGTATATACTTGGAATCCTTTTCTAGCGAGTTGGTCAGCGATTTCGTTGCCCTTAATGCTTCCCGAGCTGTACGGTTTGGGATCAGTATCTCAAATCTTTTGTCCGAAACTGTGGTTATCTGATCAAGCACATGAAGTTGTTGCAGAATGGACAGGTGACATGGTAGATCCGTTTCTAAGCGAAGGAGTCTGATTGTACTGCGGTTGCAGCCTTTTTAATAAAAAGGGGTAATTTCGATCAGTGCCTTTTGGGGCTGCCGTTGGGTAGGTTAGCATACTGCCTGTAATGCCGAGACACGCTAGTCTCTGAAGGTGTTGAAGTTTCTTAATTATAGTTTTTTATTCAACGTTTCACGCGAATTTTATGGTAGCTCTGTTTTACTCAGTTTTGCACGTTTTAGCCTTGGTCTGTGGTTAGTATCACTCGGACATATTTTTCGCAGTTGTTGATTTTATAAAATTAGTTTTCAGTCATTCAGAGTTTGTGAGGTATTGCTTACAAAAAAATCAAGATAAATAATTTTTTTAATACAAGTTTTTATAGAACAATGGGAAAGGTTGCAATATACCTTGAAAATAAGATGGTTTCGCTGTCTAACCATGGCAGGAGCTCAAGAAAAATTTCCAACCTTTGCAAACTATCTCAGAGAACCGTCCTTATGGTTCAGAGAAGATAAAGTTGTAGCCCTTCTAAAAATGTAGGTGGAAGAACTCGGTTATCAACGGATAGCGATGCTGGTGTCATGGAAAGGATGCTTAAAATGAATTAAAACATCAAAGGCTGCCCTAAAGCAGCTAGCAAATGGACTGCCAGGCGAGTTCTTAAATTAATCGGTCTTGTATTGGCACTCAAGCAGAAAAAGCCTGCTTATCCGATAAAAACGTAAAAGCGCGATTAAAGTTCTGCAAAACCACAAAAACTGGACGGTAGAGGAATGGAAGCGAGTTATATGGTCTGATGAGACCAAAGTCAATCGTTACCAGTCAGATGGAAAGGAATTTTTAAGCACCAAGTTCAAGATACCGTGAAGCACGGAGGAGATAGCCTTATGGTTTGAGGTGTTTTGCTTGGTGGTATGTTGGACCTTTGGTGAAAATCGATTGTATAATAAAAATCAAAACTATCTTTAAATACACCAGGCAAATTTATCGGATTTTGTTGAGAAATGTGCCTATCCCATTGAAGATATTACCTTTCAGCAGAACGGGGATCCTAATCACACCTACAAATTGTCAAAAACTGGCTTGATAACCAAATTTTTTCACACTTGCAATGGCCCACACATGAATCCAATAGAGAAGTTAGGGGCCATTGTTAAACGTCAGCTTCTAGGATGTGAAAGACTAACCGATTGATATGATTTCTGATGGAACTATCCCGAAATTGGTAGAATCCATGCCACGACGGGTAAAAAGTGTATTAAAACACAAAGGGCTATGGACAAATTACTAGGAGTTACTGTTACCCTACAAGTTATAAAAATCATATTATTTTTTTACTTCAAAACATAGTGACTAAAGCGTACTGAGTAAATAAAATTCAATAAACCAAACGCTCCACTATTGACTAGAATTTAGATAACATCATTTGTTTTCCATTTTTGGTATTAAGTTTTGCTCGCTTATATACGAGTATAGATTACTTGGAAAATGCTTGAACCTGAATAAAGTCCCTCAACTTCTTGATTGTGTACTTTTCTCCAATCGCTAATTTTCCACACTAGATTTTATTTTTAAAGACCAAAAATCTACTTTCCTTCTTCTTAATCAAAGACCAAGTTGTACATCTATTAAGTGCCACTGACATTGCTATGGATTTATAAATATAATTTTTTTTACGGCGGGATATAAGGGTTGTTTTTAATAGTTCCCTCATCCTGAAGAAGCCCACAGTGCTTACAAACGGCCTTTTAATTATTTTATTTGCAAGTCCTAGATTCCTAGATATTCGAACTCCCACTTTCTACTTTCGCAAAGCGTTTATCGAGTACAGTCGGCTGTAGGACTTGGATTCGTCCAAATTAGTCAATGTCCAGTGGCGTAGCTAGCATGGGTAGCACCTGGGGCGGCAATTATGGTGTCATCCCCAGAATGAAAAACAGTAAAATAAATGAAATTCCGTTATTCCATATATTATGACTTTTTCATTTAAATTCGAATAAAAAATTTAAAAAAAGGAGAACAAAAATGTATACACATTATACGCATAAAAAAAAAAGCAGAATAAAAATTAATATACATATACACATTGTATAAAAAAACAGAACAAACATTAATATAATATACACATTATAATACTTGTAGAAACTTAAAACGTCTTCTTCCTAGCTTTTAAAGCAGAAAATTCGTTGATATCGTCATCAAAATTTATTTGCTAGGTTCAAATTTTTTTTTGATTGTAGCAAGTAGTTTTTAATTAATTTTAACTTACTAAAACTCCTTTCACATGATGCAACTGACACACATATTGTCATAAACATTTTTAATGCGACAATGATATACGGAAGATATTCTGCAAAGTCCCATTCAACGATAAATTTCATAAAGTCTAAAGATAACCAATTAGATGTTGTCACTTTAGACGCTTTCAAATGACTTCTCAACCTTGGTATCTCTGAGAGAAGTTCTGACTCTGACACCTCATCATAAACACTAGCAAATTTTGAAACAGCTATTTTCAAATCATCAATGTTTGCTAAAAGCAAAATATTCGCCTGTACAACTTCAAACAATGAAGCCTCTTAATAGACTTCTTGTTCGGAGTTCAGTGATGAATCGATCAAGGCATTCGAACATGTCTTTCCGTAGTTCAGCGCTCAGTGAAAGTCTTGCATCTGTTGCCAACCCACCAGCCATTCGCTTTTTACGACGAATTGTTCTTCTGTTGGAATGTCGAATTTCTCCGATGTTTTCATACCAAGGTTAATTGCGTCTTCTACGATTTTCGCCCGATTTTCTTCAACGTAAATGCGAAGGGCTTCTATTTTTTTTAGCCAAGTGATCAACACTTAATCCTTTAGCTTGTAGTGCAATATGACTACAATTTATTTCTTTAAGGACATTATTCCAAAAGAAGAGTAAAGAAAGAAATGCGAAATCAAACATTGCAGATTTTAAGTTCTGTGCAGCACCTCTGGTTTCTACATTTTCTCTCGCATCACACAACTCTTCAACTGCAGCTAAGATTTTATCAAAATTTTCGGCCAAAACTTTCACTGCAGCATAATGAGCACTCCAACGCGTTGTTGAAAGTCTTTTCACGGTTGATTTACTGTGCTTAAGAAGCACTTCCCAGCGATGAGTGGAAGCAGAAAAAAATGTAAAAGTTGTCTCTACTGTTCGAAAAAATGTTACACAAGATATATTTTGAGCAAATGAATGTTGGCCACATAAATTAATTGAATGATCTATACATCCAAAGAAAATTGCTTTGTTGTTTTTTTTTTCTTTAATAATAGCTTGCACTCCCCCATGTACACCGCTCATAACAGCTGCATTGTCATAACCCTGAGAACGACACATCATAATATCTAAACCGTCGTTTTCAAGATCCTTCACTTAAATTCGCAGCATTTTTTCCATGTAAAGGAAAAAATCTCAGGAATGCTTCTTTCATTTTTGATTTCTACTTTTCTATTATCAATTTTAACATAACGGATCTGACATCTGATCAATATGTGAAATATCAGGTGTACTATCAAACATAACTCCAAAATATTTAGCTGATTTGATTTCATTGACAATTCTGCATTTGACTTGATTCGCTAAGATATTAATGAATTCGTTTTGTATTTGTGGCGATAAATATGAGACTTTTTGTGATTTTCCTTGCTCCAAATTCAAGATGTGCTCTTTCAACACAACATCGTACTTTGACATAAGACTGACTAGTTCTAAGAAATTACCTTTATTTGAAGAGTCTTGTCCTTCATCATGTCCACGGAATGCTAGGTTTTGTTTAGCCAGAAACAATGTTATGTCTAATAATCTAGATAAAAGGTGCCTCCACTTCTGTTTTTCAGCATCCATTAATTGCAAGACTGAGTCATCTATTGTTTTATGTAATTTTAAACCCATTTCAAAAGTTTTCCACTTCTCAAAATGTTCGGTACTTTGGGGTTCAGTTTCCACCATTTCTGAAATCCATTCATGAATGCTGTTTTTGTATCAACATTATTGGTGACAGCAAATAAACGACAGCAAAAGCAGTACAGGCTATTAGTTATAGGAGAATATATCATCCATGATCGCAGAATCTTGTCCCCGTTAGGCAAAACTTTGTAAAACCATTCTTCTGTAAGATGACGAACATAACCTTTTATTTTTACCCCTGGTCTGGATACAGTGGTGAATGGTCCCTCCCGGTTTTGGAAATGTTCAAATCCTTTTTTGATGATTTCAATTCGAACTTTATCTTTATCAGGAACGGGTATACTCCAATGTGAGATATCTCTCATGTTCTGAAGTTCATCCGTGTAGGAATTCTCTTCAATACTTGATTCATAATCAGTGCCATTGCTGTCATTTTGAGTATTTTCGTTTGATTCGGCTTCTTGAATTTTCAACACTGATTCTGTTTCTTGGCTGTTGCTTTCTGAAGATGAGCTTGTATTTTCGGAATCATTCTCTTGATCAACGTGACTGTCATTTGCTTTTGACGAACTTTGCCTGTCGTCAACTTTTTTAACATATTTGAAAATGGATCCAGACATGCTCTGAAGAACGTTCATTTTAGCCTGTTTAGATTTTCTCTGCTGAGCACCACTCTTTCTTTTTGTTATATGAGCTCCTCGGGGCATATTTCTCTTGTTTTGTAGTTGCGCGTATTCTCAAAAATATATTGACCATGTATGTAGGTATGCTTCGTCGATGTATTCTAAATATTTTTATATAAATACATATATACTTATTTAAATTAGAGTGGTCGTTAAAAAAACTTCACTGTAGATGGGCATAAATCAGGTCCAAATAATCAAAAACTTATTCTCTATTTTATACATATTTGTATATTCATCCCTTTTTATACCCTGTAACCGATGCCTTAGGTTGTTATGATATCTTATTCAAACAAAAATGTAATCAATAACAATAATTATAGTAATATCATAGTAAAAATAGTGAATAATGTTTAAATAATTTAGTTCTGATTAATCCCATAGAAATCTAATTAAAAAAAAAAAAAGCAAACCTAATAACGATAGTGTATATTCATTACATACATTCATAAATGTTAACTACTAATACAATTAATTATTTACTTCAATAAATAGACATATTAAATTTAGTTACATACATGTATGTATGTATGTGTTTCCGACAAAAACAAAAATTATTTATAAAAATCTTGATCTATGCAATGAACTTGCCTTGTTTTTTTACAATATAAATTTTTATTAATATATTTTCTTTAGCAGCTATTTCAATTTTTACACTATTTAAATAACATATCTTAAAGTGAACCACAACTCACGAATGATTATACGAAATGACACAGGCAACCTCAGGGCCCACGGATATAAGAACTTCAATAACAAATGCAAAACAATGTGCACGTGCACTAAAAAACCAAAATAATAAAGAACTCCAAGAGCTAGATGATAGAAACCGCATTAAAATCATCCCCAATTGGGTGACACCCGGGGCGGTCCGCTCCCTCCGCCCCATCCGCCCCCCATTTACGACGCCACTGTCAATGACCATATATTCTATTTACACTTCATTTACTTCTAAACTTACTACCTTTTCTGCCATTATTATACTTCCTGCTTTTCTCTTAATTTTTCCCTCACTTCCTTCAAGAAGGTCCATATCGTCAGCATGAGCTTAAGCGGTTGTGATTCGAATAAAGGTTATTTCCCTATCACCTCCAGCACACATTATAAAGAAGAGACAAGGCATTTCCGTGTTTTAATCCTTCATATGTGTAGAATATTATAAGGAGTTTCATTCCTCGACGACTTTAACTCGTCCTTTGTTTCTATTTTGGCTTTGTTACATATGTAAAATGGATCTGTTTTTGCATCTAAGCGACGATTCTCGATTTCTCATTACCGGTGAGGAAAAACCAAAAATAAATTCAGAATTTGATACCCGTCTCATCGTGTCGTTGTCTTAAGCTTTTAAACATAAACAATAATTATTAAAAAATGCAGATGCGTTACAAAAAAAAACATAGACTTTAGCTTTTATTTATTGGCACCTTAAATAAGTCTGAGAATAATACTTCTGATGATGAAAGCTTCGAAAAAGGCTGAAGATGAAAAATTGGAAACATTACTTGGTGACAGACTCTAGCTGAACATGCAAAATCTGTAGCATTTGATGACACAACAGTTTCGGCACAAGGATATTGGGTGCCTTACATGTTGAAGCCGGCTTTTTTTTAAACCTTTAATGGTTTTTTGAATCGTATCATGACTGTCGATGAAAAGCGGACACTCTGCTATAACCCTAAGCGTAAGAGATTGTGGTGTAAATTCGACCTTGTACTGAAGGTTCTGCTCTCTTTTTCTTGGGATCAGTGGGTATGAGCTGCTCAAACGTACGAAACCATTATAGAGGATCGCTATAGACTGCAACTGGTACGTTTGAGCCGAACATTGAAGGAAAATTGGCCGCTATATGAGCAGAGATTTTGATTTTGGTGGGGGCGTAACCCCCATTTATTTGGCTTATTCCAAGCTACATTTCTAACTTAACGCTAAGAGGTAACTTAACACTAAGGGGGAAGAAATGGGATTGAGGGAGGTGATTGAGAAGGCGGAGTTTTAAGCAGGGGTTACTGAGATTGAAGTCAAAATGGGGAGTCGAGTTAACACTCCGGAGCATACGCTTGATAGGTTCGTTGGAGCCATATGTGGTACGGGGGTAGATAGATAGAAGAGAGGTGGATTTCGCACGTTGCGAGGGTTAGTATTAAGGATAATAGAGTTGTAAAGAATCGGGCAGTCAATGGAACCTATAAGGAATCTGTGAATAAAAAGAATGTCAGATACCCGTCTTCGTTCTTACAAGGTGTTCAAGTTGATTAATTTAAGGCGGTCATGGGAGGGAGGTAAGATCAAGGGATTGTTCCAGGACATACCTCGAAGGGCGAAACGTAGAAAACGACGTTGAATGCTCTACTTGAATGAATCATCTTTGCTTCGAAAGATGTAGATAAGCATCAAGATAGTTAGAAAAGTCGCAGGGGGAGTGAATACGGAGGAAAGTTTTCCACAGCTTGTTTCTCTTGTTTCTCAGCGAATGGAGATTCCGGTTATACCAAGGAGGGAAGGTAGACGAGGTTCTGCGTCGGGAGAACGGGACGTAAAGGGCGATGGATTTGAATATTTCACTGTACGAGTAAAATCTTGATATGGCATCGTTTAGAGTTAGGTTGTCAAAATTAAAGGGGGTTCTGTTAAGATATTCGTTGATTTGACGGAAATTGGCTTTGTTGAAGTAGGAGGATAGAATTGTAGGGGTATTGTTTTGTGTGGAGGAATCGCGAAAGAATGACAGGAGAGGGGGAGGATGGAAATTGTCGATGTTGGTTAGGAAAAGGGGGCAAGGAGAAACTGAGGAATTGGGGGGATCAGTAGAGAAAATTAGGTCTTATTGTCTTCCCATGAAATTTGAGATGCCACTGACTTGGCATAGGTTTGAATCGGTTAGGCTATCAAGAAAGAGAAACTCTTTGGTGGTGGTGGGATTAGAAGCGACAAAGAAGGATTGGTCACCGGAAGAAGTTCATGTGAGGTGGGGAAGATTGAAATCACCAAATATAAGGATTTCATCAAGGGGGTCCCATAAATCGATTATTTGGTCGATAAAGTTGATGGCGAATTCGTAGGATTCAATCGGTTGTGAGGGCAAGATGTATGTAGAAGCAAATAACGTAAAGCGCTGGAGGTGCGATATCCGCTTTGAGTGTATATATTGCCGGAAAGTATCGAGATCATTTGAGACTTTTTGAGGGGAAATGTTGAAAAATTCGTGGTATTTTATGAAGAGGTTTTTGAGGCTAGCGAAATCAGCAGGAAGATACATGACAACGCTCGCTCAAATGTTGCATAATCGGTGAAAACCTACTTGGAAACAATTAAATGGGAAGTCATTCCTATCATATTCACCAAACATTCTGCCTTCCAATTATTACTATAGCTCTTAGGGATTTGTTGTTTTCCCGACCTGTCAGAGAAATGTGGAAAAGCAGCGGCTGGAGATGGGCAATATTTTGAGCTCATGTTTTTTACTTTGGCATTCATTTTCACAAAAACAAGGAAACTTATTCGAGGTCCTTGTAATTTTATTTGCTGTGTTTTTTTTTTATATTCAACTCTCATTTATATTGTATTGTATATATTCGAGCTAACTTAAATTTATATAATCAGCTAGAAATACACTGTCGCCAGCGCTTTTTTCCAATCCTCGAAGCACTTCTGATGTGAGATTTTCGCTATAGACTTGAGCTCTTCCAGAGATGCGGTCTTTGTCTTCCCCGTTATGACAAATTTCCGTCTTTTCATTTCCATTTTTTTTTAATTTTTGGAATAGGAAAAAGTCGCAGGGGGACAAGTACAGTGAATACTGTGGTTGGGGCATAATTACAGCATTGACTTTGGCCAACAAATTACATACAGCCACGACGAATCAGCAGGAGCATTATCGCGATGCTTTTTTCCACAAATCCGACTGTTTTCTTCGTATTGCTTCACGCAAACGGCGCATAACTTCTTGGTAATATTACATATTGATCGTATGACGTTCCGGCAGGAACTCATGATGAACCATGCCACTGTAATCGAGGAAAACAGTAGGTCTGGTCCAGTTGGATGATTGGGGTTTATTTTCGATGTCATAAACATGTCCAGGAGACGGCTCTTTCGCAATATCGGAACAAACTTCGCTGACACACGTTTCAAGCTCAAGATGTGTGAAAAAATTCCATGGCATGAGCCAACCGATATCTTCAGCAACTTCTCTGATAGTGATTCGACGAATCTCCTTGACAATTTTTTCCATTCTTTCTTTCTTTCTTTCGTTGTTGACGTGCTGGGACGTCCATGATGGGCATCTTCATTAAGATCTTCTAAGCCTTCTTTGAAGAGCTCGTACCACTATGACGAGCTTGTATTTTTCATTAACGTGTGCCCGCCAAATACCACAGTAAACATTTGAAGTACGTTGGAGCACTTTTCTTTTTTTTTTTTGTTCAAGGCTTCTACTATCTGTTGGAGCACTCAGGCGCAAATACTGGTATATTGTCACAGACACCTTTCTTTATTGTATTTTCCCCGTTATCCGGAGAGAAGTGAGGAGGAGCTTCAGTGATGTAAAGCTAAGAGATTCGGCACACACCACATCGGCCCCGAGAGTGCGCTACCGTGCGCAGAGAAAGTGTTCTGCTGTGCCATCCTCCTCGCAACATGCATCACAGGAAGGCGTCTCACTTATGCCAAGCACGCAAATATGCTTAGCAAAAGTGTAATGACCCACAATGACGCCCGCAAGTCTTCTGCAATCATTTCTCCTTAAGGATAAAAAGAATGTTGCGGACTTCTTGCAGACATCAAGGCGTACGCGCTGTGTCATCCTGCATCTTGGATATTTCCGGCATCTATGACTGCGTGCATTAAAGACACAATTGTTGATGTAGGATTCGACTGTGGTAGGTAGACCGAAGGCGGGTTCAGGTCCTGAGCAACTCTCCTCCGAGCTCATTCTGGCGAGTTCATCAGAGATCTCATTTGCGACTTGTTTGTAGTCTTGTTGTCTTGAGGTCGTGCACTAATGTGTAGCTGGTTAGAGGATTTGATACAGCTTTGAGTATAGCTTGGCTGTCCCTACAGACGTATATGTTTTTCTCCTTCCACTTGTACTTCACAACACATTGCATGGCTATTAGGACTGCGTATATCTGTGATTGAAAGCCAGACGCATATTTTCCTAACGAGAAGTGTAATTGGCTGTGTTCGCGTTCAAAGAAACCCCCAGCGCCGGACCCCCGCCCAGACCGGGAACCATCTGTAAAAACCCATGAAACAGGGGTCGTAGGATATTTCTCGCGCAAGTACACTATCACTCCAATGCGAGTTGTACCAAATACCATTTCTCTTGAGGCGAGACATGTGCCCACCTTCTGATATATGTATATGTCAAGGGCTGGAAGACTCATCATAGCATCTAGAGCAGCGCCCGGTCTGCTAGAGAAAGCCCCCGCACAGCTGAGACAAACCGCTCTTTGGAGTTTGATTAAAGAGGCCACGACGTGCTTGCGCGTTAGCCTATTCCAACAGACAACATATCGATTATCGGCCTTATCAATTCCATGTGGATCCAGAGGACCTTTTTCTTTGCAAAAGCAACTTTGTATTGCCAAAAATCTGACAGCGCTTTGGTGGTTTTTGACTCAACATGCTATGACCAGAAAAGCTTGCTTTCTAAGACGACTCTCAGGTACTTAGCTTTCTTGGATATCGGGATGGGAATGCGTTTTGGCACCAGCTGAGTAGTGTCAGTATTTTTCTTCCTCGTGAAAAGAAGGACATCAGTCTTAAGAGGATTAACCGACAGCCCATTACTCATGCACCAGTCATCGATCACATTTAGCGCCGCCTGTGCTTTGAGACAGACAGTCGCTAAACATGAGCCGACAGTGAGATCGGCAACATCATCCGTATAGGCCGAGAAGAGAGTCGACCACCATGCACCATAATAGCGGAGACAGGACGCCACCTTGCGGGCGGCCCCTGTTTACGCCAGATTTGAAACATTATTTATAGCCTGTATTAGCGATCAAAGTCCTGTGCACAAGCATTGCTTTGATCCACAAAACTCTATGCCATGTCGTCTAGCAGCGTAACACATGCTTTCGAAAGTAGAGTTATCAAAAGCTCCCTCAACGTCGACGTCCCTTTCCTATCGAGTGCGCATTCATTCAATTACTTGGAGCACTTGATTTTCCTCTAATGATGTGATCCATTTTCAATCAAAATAACCAAAATACGTCTAACCTTTATACCTACTTGTGTCCCCAGTGCTATCAACAGCAAAGACTCTCTTAAAGAAGCTCTGTTATGAGAATGTGAACTTTTAGCCCAGATTTCTGCAAAAACGAATCGATAGTATGCCAAAACGACAAAGAGCCGTGCTAAAAGTGGCGCAACTAAATACTTATGTGCCACCCCCTACTTTATTTTATGTAATTTTTCTCACTTTTATTTCGGTGCGAATAATTTTGTATCACGTTTTATTGACGTCAATTTGTTTATTTTCGTTTGGGCTAATAATAGTTGACATTTTTGTACGAGATAACAAGAACGAAAGTGCTTTCTCTAATTTTTCCATGAACAAACTGGTTGAATTTCACTTGTTTCGTTTGAGACTACTATCATTAATGAAAGAGGAAATAAGATAAAAAATATCAGAGAGGAAATTTTGTCGATGACAAAACAGAGGTTTGGGGTACATCAACATTTATGCGGTAAATATCAGACTTGAAACCAACCAAGACGATTTGAATTGAACCGCCCAAATGTTATTTGTTATTTCATAGAAAAGATTTAACGATACCGTGAACAGGCACTTATCTCAAATGAGCCTGATGCCAAACTCTGTCAAAGTTTTAGAAATATCGAGCTCAACGGTTTTTTCATAGAGGTGTCTCAATGATTTGCTACAATTTTCGGTGAGATATGCCATCGAATCACCAGTGAACCGGTTGTCTACTGCCGGTCATGATGTAGTTTCCATGATTCAACATATTTCATAAGCTGACGATTTATCTGTATTTCCATGACCTTAGAAAGAAGGGACGTTGAGACAAGTTGGACAAATTTTGTTTTCCATGTACTCGGACCAGAATTGATGGAGTTGCTTACTCGGTGGTTTTGCCAGCATAGAAGAATTACAAAAGTATGGGGAGAATGCCATTAGAGCCAGTGGATTTGTGCACGTTGAAATATTTAAATAGTTTTTCAACTGTTCGAGAGCAAAAGTGTATTTGGCTCATAAAGGATTCAACGCTCTCGCGTACAAGCGGGAGTAAAGTACAATCTGAAAGTTTTGAGCTGACTGCAAAAGGTGCAGCAAGGCAAGCAAATTTGTTTTGTCTGAAGAGCTGACAGCTCAGACGCCATTGCAAATGATCCTGAGAGTGAAGAGGCTGAATGTTGTCTAAAGGTTTTGGCTTACCTTGGGTCATTGCAATATTTTATACGACGACGCGTGGAATCAATGCATTGCGTTCATTTCTGACTAGTTTATTTATTCCTGTTATTCTCAAAGAGATTGGTTTTGTAAGTCCGAAAACTCAATTCTCTCAAGCTAACGCTCTTTACAACTCAAGTCGGACCCAGCAACTTTTTTGGGATGAATCTTCACTCTATGGGGAACGAAGGATTTCATACCCAGCATGCGGAGAAGCAGCATCCACGTCACTGTCAAGGAAGCACAGAGACCAATTAAGATCCTTAAAAAAATTCATTTGATTCAGTTAGGAATTAACATTTTCTTATCGGTTTTGTCTGGCCTGAACATTGGAAGCAGTTAGGATTATGTAAATTCAAACAGCGATATGTATGCGAGGCAATAGGAATACAATGCTTGTACTGGAATCGGATACCGAATCGAACTTGTTATAAATTGAGTCCCTAGGTTAGGGCTTCTATATACAAAATAGTGCGGTTGAGTATGGCTTTGTATCTACTTCAGGTACTCGTAACTTCGTCATAATCAACGGAATTGTTACATCAGATGTATATTTAATCAGTGGTTTTTACTTCCAACAGGACTACTTTCATACTTCCAACCTCTTTGGCGGCTGGCAGCAGACTCCACAAGCCATTTACAGGAATGCCTGCCAAAATGTCTCAGATTTTTTCATCAACATTACAGCGAAAAAACCGAGTACATCAGACTAATACAGGCTGCAAAATTATACAATTCCTGTTACTTTTTGAACATACCCAAATATGTTTATGAAATTTCAGGGAATGGGAAACAGCGTGAGTCCATCCCTTTAAAATCATCTTTGCAGAATGTTTAGCAAGGGCTTTTCTATTCACAGAAAAGTTAAAATTTGGCTCCTCCGCAAGGTTACATCCAGCGTAGCAGCAGATGAGACATAATTTCCTTAACAACCGCGTTCCTAGCATCTAGCACACCCTCGGATGCTTATCCTCCCAATTTTACTAATAATAGAGTTTAAGGATTAGCAATCAATTTATCGCTCGTTGTGGGAATAATCGGCCTAATCCCTATTTAAGTAAACAGGGTTCGTGGGTGCGACTACCATATACTATAGATGCCTCCAAATTTTTTTTTTCTCAAAACGGTTGCCAATAGCGGCATAAACGCGTTCCAATTAATTTTTCAAACTAGGGCAACCGCTATCATAGAACAAGATTGCTGCCGCGTGTCTCGACGCAACAATGAGTTTAATATCTACATATACTATACTCGTATCGCAAGGTGTTAGTTAGCCTCAGGTTTAGCCATAGAAATCGTTCAGTAAAGCTTCCTTTGTTTTACACTCGACTGCCTCTTCAACCGAGTGATGATATTTGGTTTTCTTTGTTTAACCCCCCATCGTGGTGAGAAGGCACCGTTAGCATACTGCATGGCTTACGCAAATGCCTCATAAGATCATATATCATCTTAGCACCCCAATCTATTTTCATCGAGCAAACAGCCGGTCAAGTACGAGAATTGAGAGAGTTTGCATAACCAAACCTTAAGTGTCAATGCATGCCGAAGAATCAGAATGACCCGACGAAACTGTTGACAACAGTTTACATCGAGTCCACGAACTTTGACGCCTCCAAAGGCGAACAAACTCCATATGTGGGATCATGTTTCCATCAGCGAAGTGAACCCGAATAATGTCCTTGATCCCGTCTCCTGAAATCCGAATTATAATACAATGTTCGAATGCCCACATGGACCGCTGAACTGAGTTTCCATCAATTGGAATGTCCGCGTGATGTAGACTACCGAAAAGCGTCTTACTCTTCCAGTCCATTGTCTTTTCAAATCCCACACAATTTTGCTTAACGCCCGGCGAGCACGGCTTCAGGGAACTAATTTAATACTTATTCCTGTGACTTATGACTCGAGTACGTCAGTACAAGCAGATGCCGGTGTCGATGTCAATTGAAAGGATTCACTTTATTCATTGCATAGCAGTCTACAGTGGCTGAAGCATGGAACTCACGCTTGAGCAGTATGCACCCATGATATGGGATCACGGGTTTTCCATTTAAGTGCTTGTTTAGATGAAAACGTGACTAGTGCAGTCACATGTCCGGTTTACATCAATCTAGTGTAGCAGCTGCGTTGAACTATGAAGCTATGCAGTGTGCAGCTTTGTTGAGTGCCGCCCGACATGTTCTAGGCACACACAACCAAGGAGCAAGGTGTCATGGAAATGGTCATGCGAAGGATGTGTAAAACCTTATCCATGCTTTATTTTTAGTTGCGAGAGGAAGGATACGAGGCGAATGGTAACAAGTCACGGTTGGGAACCAGTCAGTCGGGTTTTTGTTACCTTCGTCGAGGTGCGACAATGACTACGGCAACATTTTATTTGGGTGGTTCTGCTTGGCGACTGGGTCCAGTCGGCTTCTGCTGCTGGCGGAGATGGGGAATATGCGGGGAACGGGCAACAGATTTACGGGGAGATATACACTCATTTCGGTGCGTCGGGGATATTGTTATTCGGATTTCAAGTTCAGGTTCAATGTGAATGAATGATGGTGGAATGGGTATATTCTCTTCATTTAACCTTGATCTTAATGGTGAACTGAAGGACCTTTTTTGGTTGTGCCTATCGGCGAGTTGAGTAATGATTCTGTAGAGTTTGGTGAACTGCACCAGAATGATAATACAAAGTTGAACTGCATACCGGTGTGGTTGACCAAGTTTTCGTTGGGGTCATCCATGTAAGGTGTGTGCCAGAGGATTCGACCGAAGTTGAGGAAAGATGTTTGCGACACCAGGTGCACGGTCACATAAGTTGGAGAGAAAATCCTTGCTATTGTTCCAAATGGGTGCTGTGCTCATTAAAATGTGTCAGTCACTAGGCCACTATCATAGCAGCTATATCAAATTAAGGGTTACCAGTTTGACCTAGCCACGTTCATCCTGCCTCATCATCCTGTACCGTACCCTGAATAAGAAATGAAGAGTGTCAGTTCCGCACGTACGGCACCATTTATCCTTTCTCAGTTCTGTTTATTGCTTTAGTATTCATCATTCAACCGTGTTCAGGTTATTGAACTCTCCCCATAAAAAATATCTTTTACCTCAAACAGGAGCGAAAGAACCACAAAACTTTCTAAAAAGTGTTCACCTTTATGACCATCGATTACGGAAAATGTCAAGCGTGAAATCAATCGACACGCTTCTGGTATCCAACCATAGTCAGGTAAAGACACATCACATTTGCAAACTCGTAAACCATTCTCCATGACGTCTGAAATATAAAACTACTGTTCGGATAACTTTTTAGAATTGGACTCGATGGACGCACTATGTGTAGATGCACGTGTTGTGAACTCGTTTTGATGGCGTGGAAAGTTTTCACATCCCACATCGTCTTCGGTGTTCCAGTTGAACAATAGTAAGGTGCATGATTGAGCTAAGTATGGGTTGGTGGGTTTCTGAGATTTATGTATTTAAACTTTTTTACCCAGAAATCGTTATTCTGAGGCCAGGGATGGATTCTCGAACTAAAACCTAATCTGAATGGTTCCTTGTGTATACTGTGCAGCTAAGGATATTCGCCGTTAATTCATTGTAAAACTTCTTCACCTTTGCCGGGGTAAAAGTAGTGGATTATAAACGGATCTTGCTAAACTTGAGTCAATTTGTTCGCTCCCGAGTGTTCCCGACAACGAATTTGATATTGGGGTGAAGCATGATCCTAGTCGGGCAACGTAAAATTAATACTTTGCGCGATACGATGGAGATTTCTTCTCAGCTTTCCTCAGATGCTTCATTAGCTCAGGTCTGAAAATCAAGCTCATTAAGGAAATCCTATCACATCTAGGAATATTGCGGGAATCGAAAACCATTCACGTGATTCACTGCTCTCAATTTTGAGGCGGCGGGGCTGCAAGCTTAATTAACAGTCAGATTAGATCAAAACTCTTATTGTGCCATTCTCCCACGCATCTCTGTGAATACATATTCATTGAAGTATTTGATAAAAAAATATACAGTTTTTGAGAAACTCATTTAGCTCTCGTCTTAGAGATGACTCATTTTCCTACAGATGCATATCCGTCTTTGCTGGACGTCACCCTTGTCAGTGATCACTAATATTTTAGATTTTATCATCAACTCAGTCAGCATTCCCACTGCACCTTAAACAATTATACCAGCTCTCCTTCAAGCCTTTAACAGGATTATACTCTTTGAGGAGTGCTGCGACGTACCCTGGCATTTAATATACAGGGTGTCCCACGAGCAGTGTGCCAAAAAGCTAGAGCGTGTAGGTCTGGTCGAGACAAGAAAAAAATCGTATGGGAGGGGGGGTCTATTCCCCCCCGTTTAGCCGGGAGGGGCAATTTTCTAAAAAACTGACTTAATTTGGAAAAAAAAATATTAAAATTTTTTACATCCACAATACCGTGGTATATTTTTTTGTAAAGCCAGAAACCTCTTCTTTCATCCTGTTTTTAAGCAAAGCTGCTTTAAGGAATAGTTTTTGAGAAATTAATTTTCAAACTCAAAATTTTGCAAAAAAAAAAAAAAAAAAAAAATTTTAAAAATAATAAAAAAAGAGGTCAATGCTTCATACATTAATTTGCCTACAAGTCCAGCCGCGTTAAAACCAAAAAAAAGGTTTTTCTTAGAAAAAAATGGTTCGGGTTATTTTTTAATTTCTCAAAAACTACAAGACATTTTTGCATCCGGTTTTCTGCTTTTAACTAAAAACTAATGAGAGCATTGAATTTTTGAAAAAAAAAATTACTACTTAATCACATGCAATTTTGAAAAAAAATAGTTCGAAATTTTTTTTTTTTAATTTTTTTCCAAAATTTTGAGTTTGAAAATTAATTTCTCAAAAACTACTCCTTAAAACAGCTTAATTTAAAATCACTATGAAAGAAGAGGTTTCTGGCTTTACAAAAAGGTATATCGTGGCATTGTGGATGTAACTGTTAATTTTTAATAATTTTTTTTCCAAGTTAAGTCAATTTTTTAGAAAATTGCCCCTCCCGGCTAAACGGGGGGAAATAGACCGCCCCCTCCCATACGATTTTTCTCTTGTCTTGACTAGACCTACACGCTGTAGCTTTTTGGCACACTGCTCGTGGGACACCCTGCATAGAGTTACAAGAAGACTATGTACGAGTAAAAAAATAGAAATAAATTTTAAGAAAACATGTCTTGTATCTTTGTTAGGTCGGAAACTTTTCAGACCACCCTCGTATTACCTTGAAGTTATGCGCCGTTTGTGTGAAGCAAACGTACCAATTTGCGGGCAAAAAATTCATGGCTGTTGCATCATGATATCCACCTGCTCACTCATCGTTGCGTATGCGTAATTTTTTGGGCAAATTCAAGACTGTTTCAAACACCAATTCACCGGAATCGGTCGCCCCCCGCGACTTTTTCCTCTTCCTTAAACTAAAAAGACAGACATTTGCCACGATTGATTTTACGCATAGGAATATGTGCATGATGCCCAATAGCGTGAAATTGGTGAAACATTTCTCACCGAGCCCGAACTTTGAAAATGAAATTCAATGAGTTATAAACGCATGTAAGTTTTTGCATGAAAAAAATGGCAATACTGGTCAGACATATTCATCTGATGTTAACATGCCTATGTCACACATCACGCAAGAGCTGTCAAAATTTAGCATTGGAAAATCAAACAGTCCTTATAAATGGAATATAATATTGACCTTTCCTTAGAACAATCTTCATTTAACCCAACGATATGCGAACCTCTAATTGGCAAACCAAAGGCATCTAAACTTACTAGCAGACCAACTGACTGTAGATGTTTTAGGAATAATATTGAAAACAAATACAGAATTGAGACAAACCTTTTATGAACTGCGAGCTTAAGTCGACTGCGTGGAACAATGCTTTCTCCGTACCATGAATAAGCCTTGAGTTAAAAGACGAAAATAAGAAAAATGTCAAGGAAAAACAGAAGGCACTTAAACGATGACAAAGTCGGTTGAAAATAAGGTACTTCGTATCTAACAGCGGAAAAAGAATCAGTTTAATCGCTTTGAAAGGATGTTAAAGCCGTAAGAAGCCCCAGTAAGGAGTAACAAGGAAAGAAGGAACTGTGAGAATGATAGAATGTCATGTTAACCAATATCCAATACCAAACTATCCAATAGCTGGATTCATGGTTACCGAATTTAGGAATATAACACCAACGCTTAAACGAAACAAAGTTCCCAATCATAGAACAAACCCTTAAATACTCGTTTAGGCAAGAAAAGCTGTGTTATGCCAAAGGGAAGCGTCTTGAGTCCACTGCTATATTTTATTAAGTAAAGGGTCATCCAACAAAGGGGTTTCATTTTTAGTTTCGCGCCATAGT
The DNA here is from genome assembly GCA_958301585.1 of Merodon equestris. Classification (NCBI taxonomy): domain Eukaryota; kingdom Metazoa; phylum Arthropoda; class Insecta; order Diptera; family Syrphidae; genus Merodon; species Merodon equestris. Next base: position 95,211,338 of record OY284414.1, read on the forward strand.
TAAACTGTCAACACTGAAGTAACATCGTTATGACTTTTGATAGGCAAAAGCACTAGAAGGTCATTAGATAGGTTCGATATGCACTAGTGGACCGAGTTGAAATAGTGAAAATTCAATGTAAAAACAACGAAAATATCACGGAAACGTTTCGCAAAGTTTAAAATACTTTTAATTGCATAAATCTTTTCCGGTACTGCCGTAATAAATTCAAATAATAATTGAACGTCTTCTATATGTTAGTAATGTGAAGACTCATGGTAGTTCGACAAGGTCAGTTGAACCAATCGCCACCGTAGCTAAGAGAAAGACCGCAGATGACTCCATTTCGAGAATATGGAAAACCAATTGAACCTGCACTTTGCGAAAGGACATTGGAAATTATTCTTTCAAAGTTCAGTTGACACAAAACTTTAAGCCAGCAGATCACCAACAATGCTGAACTTTCACTGACTGGCTGCTGGGTGATTATGTTTGATTTGATTGAACTTCGAAAACCCAAGAAAAATCTTGAAATGTCCCCACAATAAATTCTAGGATCATCATTACAATAAGTTGGCTATAGACTTATTCTGTAATATGACCATTTTCCATGAAAATATGACATTTTTCTATTAATTTGGCACCATTTGTTGGATATAGCTGCGTAACTATCCGAATCCCAATCAGACTGCTATCATTGAAAATACGCTTGCGTGCCGTTTGGCCATCTTTTCCTATTGGCAACAAAAAATATGAAACTAATAAACAAAACCTTGAAATGCCAAGCCACAAACAAAGAAATTTGCAACCGGTTAAAACCAGACGCACGCCATCCCAATCAGAAGAGTAAAGTCCAATGAATTGCTAGATGCAATCACTGTTACTTGTCCCTTAATCTACAACAAACCGCAATGCATACTTACGTCCTGTTCCCTTATTCGCTTTGTTTTTAAATCAACCGAACGGAAAAAAACCACCAGCCCAGCAATTACTCTTGCACGGTACCCATAGCGCATCGGACATCGTTTTCCTTATCCCCAAATCGAGCAACAACGTCTTCAGGTACTGCCAACGAAGAGCACAACAAAGCGAGGCAAAGAATTTTATAATTCCAAGGGCATAGGCTGGTCAAAGAACTGGTCCCTTGAACAACAACACTTCACCTTGAACGGCAACAGGAGACAAGCGAAGCCCTTCAGCTGACGTGCCTATAAAAGCAAGACCACTCGGCCGACACCAATGTCAATCAGTTGTTTGTGCTCCTAGCAGACACTTCTTCTTCCTTGCTAAACACATAATCAAACCGACAAAAATGTTCAAGTTTGTAAGCACACCCCAACCAGGAGGTTAATCATTTTTACCATACCACTCATCCGAAGTTTAATTTCAGTTGATTCTTGCCTTATTGTTGGCCTTAGCCGCTGCTGGACCATTGCTGCCAATCAGTCCAGTGATAACCTACAATGCGGGTTCCATTGTTCCCGAATACACTTCGCCACTCTACTATGGATCCCAAGTCTATGCCGCTCCGTATGCGTACAATTATGTCAGTGGCTACAGATCGTTCCCGGTGGCTTTGTAAACAACTATCAGGACTGGACCGTAGACGCCCATCTACAATTGGGAACACTGTGACAATTGCGGCTTAATAAAATGATTCCGAAGAAGATTGCTAAATGCTTTGTTTTCCTTTCATTTGCTTCTTCCTTCCTTGGGATCCCTGTGGATTTGCAACGATGGAGGGGAGGGGCATCTTTGGAATTCTAAGAACTTGATTAAGAATGTTTTCGTCGTACACTTTCCGTGAACGAGAGAAGCAACGCAGTAATGAGAGCAATTTCATCATCTAACTGGGTTATTGGCTTCTTCACGGTCGTCTCGAGTTACTAGTCTGAATAGGTTTCGATAATCCCCAGGGAATAGTCCCGACCTTAACGAGGGGTAAATAAGCAACTTTTAACATAAAACGAATCCTGGATAATTCGAGTATGTCGAGTACCTGCCTCTGTAGGTGACTCTATTGTCACTATTTTGGAATGGGTGCTAGAAAAATGCATGCACACTGACATTGGTCTATAAATAGCAGTGAAATTAGCACTGAATATTCGTATTCGTGACAGGGTAATGAGATAGTTAGGTATGCCCGGCAGCCATGTCACGTTGGTATCTCCCGGGGCAATTGATAATCTGTTATATGACTAATGGCAATATTTCTATGATGTGTCGCATAATGTGTGGCAGTGCGTTAAACGTGCTTCCTCTAAGCAGAGTACTTTTCCGCAATCACGAAAATGTTAATGAGTTGAAAAGGAAGTTAATCACGTATGTCGACGCAGTAGATGGATAGAACTACGACGCGTTATTACCTATACGACGGTAGATCAACGTGAGGTATTATTACGACTGATTCGTTCTGTTAAACTTGCAGTTGGTTATGGGGGTTTTTCTATTTTTTTTTTAATTTAAAATTGACAGTGCCGAATACAAACTTTGGAAATGCCCTGTACGAGCAGAAAACCTCTAAAGTACTCTCTAAGGTAGTATACTCATATTCCAATGAGATTATCTACCGTATATACGATATGCAGTGTTCTACTATTAGCTGACACGGTAAGGTTAAGTTAGGTTGAGGAAGGGGAGTGTGATGGTTGAACATTACTTACACTCGGAGGCCAAAGGACCCATTGTGAATCCCCTCATTTGTGGAATAAACTTAAAATGAACCTGTCCTATCACGAAACCACCCCCTGCTCTTTATGAATTTTAGAAGATGCCGATTCTGAAGAGCTGGGCCGTGGCAAAGCAGATGTTGAATCGTCTCTCTTTCCTTCTCATCGCCGCAGCTCGGGCAGAGATCACTGGATCTCAAGTTTCATTTTCGGAGCATTGCTCAGATGGGACAGTGTCCTGTGATCACTCCGACGAGCATACGGGCCAGTGCCAGGAGCTTCTTTGTTTAGCCGATATGGCCACGATGATCCTGTCATGTGACTGTTGTTTCTTGTAAGCCAGGACGACATGGCTTCTTTAATTACTATGCCATTTATGATCCGGTATAATGCTCTGATCGTTGGTTGCAGTGACGTGTCCGCTTCACTGATGTCCATCTCAGACCCTTGCCTGGTCAATTCGTCCGCTCTTTCGTTCCCTACGATTGAGCTGTGACCCGAGACCCAGCAGAGTTTGACTTTGTGGTGTTTGATGGACTTCAGTGAGTCACGACATTTTATGACCGCCTTCCGATAGTGGATATACGTTACTTGTAGGTGTTTGGCTGCTTTCTCTATTGCTAGGATTTCTGCCTGGAAGACTCTGCACAAATCAGGGAGTCTAAATGATTCCTGTTTGTGCAGGGTGCCAAAGTAGAACTCGGCTCCAGTGCCTGTGTCCATTTTCGATCTCTCGGTGAAAAGGGTAATCTCGTGGTCGTTGATCACGGCGTTTGGTAGCCACTCTTCTCGGTCGGGGAATAGGATTGGTATTTTGAGAGGGAAGTCATTTTGGGGGGAAATATAGCCGGTCGTAGCTGTGAGAATACTAGAACCATGTTTCTTTCCCAGGTCATATATTATTCTGAGTACGGCCGCATGTCCATAGTTGGCTTATTTTCACAAAGAGGACTCCCTTAGTCTGAGAGCGCTTTTTGCAGCGCTGGCTTATATAAATAGATCCAGAGGAAGGTGCTGAAGTATCACGTCCAACCCTGCTTGCGGCGTGCTTCTCATAGCTCCCGTTGTACAAACAGCGGCTGACCTTTATACTTTATTGAGCATGCTCATATAGATTTTCGTGCTGCTAACAGTAGACCAGACTAGGGCCCCATAAGTTATAATGGACCTGATGATTGCTGTGTGCATCCAATGAGTGAAATACGGTTGCAAGCCCCGAAGGTCTTTTTGCATACATAAAAAGCATTCAATCCTTTTTTCATCCTTTCCCCCAAGTTCCTTTCCCAGGAAAGTTTGGAGTCAAGAATGATGCCTAAATACTTGGCTTCCGTTTGAATGGAGTACTCTCTAACTTTGGGGAAGCAAATATTGGTATTTTTCAGTTCGGGGGCTTATTCTCAAGCCGTTCTGTCTTGCCCACGAGGAGAGTTCCTTCAACGCAAATTCCATTACTTCGCTGATAGTTGGTAGAAATTTACCTTTCATTAAGACTACTAGGTCATCTGCATATGCTGTGGTCCTTATGCCTTTCTCCATGAAGATTTTAAGGATGTTAACTGTAAGAAGCCACGGCAGGGGAAAGAGAATTCCACCCTGTGGTGTGCCTCTAGTTGTCACTTATAGAGCTGTGTCCAATGTCGCCATTGATAATTCTGCTGTTTAACATATTTCCAATCCAGATTACAATGGATTTGTCTACTCTTAGGTCCTCTAGAACTATTATTATGGCCTCTATATTTACGTTGTTGAAGGCTCACTCGATATCGAGGAAGGCTGCCATAGTGAATTCTTTTATATTCAATGAGGTATCAATTTCACGAACAACCCTATGCAGTGCACTTTCCACTGATCTGCCTTTAAGGTAGGCATGTTGAGTATTGCATAAATTGTGTGAGTTGATGAGATCTCTGATGTATAGTCTTTCCAAGGTTTTTAATAGAAATGACAAGAGACTAATTAGCCTATAGTCCTTTGCGATAGTGTGAATTGGTTTACCTGCCTTAGGTATGAAAACTACCTTTATCTCTTTTCACTGTGTTGTACCCTGCGTGCAAGCAATTGGAAAAAATGCTTACGAGGTGGGGTACAGTGTGGGCTTATGCTTTTTGAAGCATCGTTGGCAAAATATCATCTAGCCCCGGGGATTTAAAAGGTTTGAACGAATTGATTGCCCAAGGTGCTTTATCCTTTGTGATAATTGCGTTTATTACTTCTTCAGCTGTGAGTTCCGTGGGAACCGTCGTCCCGAAGGGGACTGTGATTTCAGGGGTTTTACAACTTGGGAAGTGGGTTTCAATCAGTAATAGGGATTCCTGACTGGATTCTGTCCAAGAACCATCTGGCTTAAAAATGAATCATGGGACACAGGGGTCCTTGGACAGGATCTTTCTGAGCCTTGCAGCTTCGTTGAGACCTTCGATTGATTCGCAGATTTCCCGCCAGGATTTAGATTTTGCTGCTCTTGTTTTGCTTTTGTATTCATTTAAGCTCGATTTGTAGTTATTCCAGTCTTCGGATCTTTTGCTGATCTTTGCTCTATTGAATAGAGTTCGGGTCCTGGTCCTGAGTTGCTTTAGACATTGTGAGCAATGTGATTTGGGTCATTGTCTTGTTCAAAGACATAATTGGACCCTAAACTCATTTTCGTAACGCTTTGATAGAAATATCTTTTTAGGATAACGAGGTAGTCATATTGGTTCATTGTGTGGTCAACAAACTCCATTTGACCATTCTAGCTCGGCGACATACACTCTACATCATGGTGTTACTATATTGTAGGGCGGATAGGCCATACACTAAGGAAGCCGAACGATGATATAGTACACTCCGCTCTAACTTCGAACCCGTAATAATCGAGAAGAAGGGGAAGACCACGAACGACTTGGCAAAGGACCATAAGCAAATAAACTGGAAAATCGTTTATCGAATTGAGGCTTGGGACAAAAAGATTTGGAAAACTTTTGTTGAACCCTTAAGTTCTTATATAGGACTATTGTAATTATTAGGAGTATTAATTATTATTATTAACTTTAGAAATAAATGGTTTGCAACATGCAGCTCTGCGTTGCAATTATTTTGCCTTAAGACCCGACTCACTGTTTCGACAGAGAATGCTTTTTTTAACTGATTCTTGACATCTCCGCAATCAATTATTTGGGATTTGCCTTTCCTACACTTCAAATAAGGTTGTTTTTTGGTCTCTACCTTTTTATAAACAGTTTTCATTTCTGAACTTCTTACATCTTACTCCCTAGTTACATCCGATTAGAACAAGTACATCAGTCTATCGGCAGTAACTACATTAACTTTAAGATTTTCTCTATTTTTTTTTCTCAGAAATATCTCTATTTCTATCCTTCTGCTTGTTGCCTCGATCACAGCATTCAACTGAATGACCGGATGTTAAGTACCTACATATATAGCAAAATGTTTAAGCTTGTATGGAAAATTTCGCCATATTCTAGGAAGCCGAAACAAAACTACCCCTAGCCCTGGGGATGATTGCATCAGTTTGAACCATGAATATGGCTGTTGTTGAGAGTTTTAATTTTTTTCATGACATTTTAGTCTTTTACCTTGCAAAGCTGAAGAGGGAATCAAACCAAGTTTGCCTAGTAGCTATGAGTCTAAAACTTGGCTGTATTATGGAGTACATGATAATCGATGATTCTGAGCGACCGATTTAAGAACCCTAGTTACTGTGGTTCCTGAGATCCAGATAAAAGTTTGCAAAATTCAAGGTAAAAAACCAAGAATTATAGCTTGGCTCCCCGCAACCTTGTTCCATGTTGTTTAGTTTATTAACAGGATTAAATACCGCCGAACACAAAACCTTATCAAACTAACTTTTATGACAAAGAATTAAAAAATATGACCTGAGACTTGTTCGTCTTCACGGCGAAGCATACATGGTCATCCAGAAAGTACTATAATTTTAGATCAGTACGAAAATACAGTGTGAAAACGTATAATATTTTCACTTTATTTGATTTCATAAGCTCTGAATGAACTTTTAAGACCGCATTTCGAGAAATCACACGCTCAGGAAATTTGTCAGGCAATAGAGCAAGTACGGTGTGGAGAATGTGCTGCCCTCGTGTCGAAAGTTAGTGACCTCGAATATGTGTCTTTTACTTAGGTTTTCTAAATTATTCCAGTAGTGTCTACCAGGTTTATAAGCTTAAATGTGTTGTTTTTTAGTCAGCAAGATCCATGCTTCTTACACTCGATAATCTGGCGTTTTCCGAACAGAACCCAGTGCAATTCATAGAGCAATACAGGGTGCGCCATCTCATATGGGTCGATGTAAACTTCGAATAACTTCAACAATTGTCAACCAATTTTCACATGTCATAGCATTTGGGAAAGGTTAATTCAGTACAATTTTAACCATGAATTGCTTCAGCCAAAAGAATGCGCGGACATAGTTTCAATGTTCATTAAAAATGAACGCTCGATTGTACTAACTCAACGTGCGTATCGTGCAAAATATCATGATCGTGTTGCGCCCAAAAACGACACAATTCGTCATTGGGCCTCGAATGTTTCAACCTAGGCCACGTCCGCGGCGTTCAGACTCATCTATTCAGTCTGTGAAGGCCAGTGTTCAAGAAGACCCAAGTTTGTCATATCGGCACCGTTCGCAGCAGTTAGGCATCAGCGGGACGACTTTGCGGAGAATTTTAAAGGATGCTCTTTACTTATTTCCATATAAAGTGCATATAACTCAATGAATTTTGCCGCAAGATGAGCCACGGCGCTTGGCATACGCACAAAATATCGTTGCAATGCTGAGCCGGAATTCTGGCAGCCAATTTTGATGACCGATGAGGCACATTTTACCCTCTCTGGCTCAGTTAATAAACAAAATTGTCGCTTCTCACATTACTCACGAAGAGCTGTTACTGTTTGGGCCGGTGTATGCGCTAAAACCATTATTGGACCGCACCGTATTTCTTCAAAGTTGGCGATACACTGGATGGCGATCGATATCGGTGGATGTTGGCCCATTATGTGGTCCAAGAAATGCGTAAAAAAGGCTTATTTCACTTTTGGTTTGAACAAGACGGCCATACTGCGGACAAGACAGTGAATATTTTGCGTAAGAAGTTCCCTGGAAGATTGGTGTCAAAAAAGGGCGATATTGACCTGGCTCCGAGATCTCCGGATTTGACTCCTCCAGATTTTGTTCTTTCAGGATACTTGAAAAGCACGGTGTATGCTAACGGCTGGAAGACAATAGAACAGCTCAAAAGAAACATTGAGTATTGCCCCCGTCTAAAAGGGTCTGTGATTAATGCTTTCCAACAATCCTTGGCCGATTTCCGTGCTTCTTGTCGCTTAGATGAAAATTGCCATCTTTAAAGAGACCAGTTCAATCTCTGCACATTGTTTTCGATAAAGCACTTTTAATATAGGCCTCCACAAGCATTATATGTCATTCTGCAGCCCAATTCTTCAAACCTAAGCAAACTAGACATGATTACCAAGAAAAAATATACTCGTATGTCACATGAAATTGCTCATGATGTGCACTGATTAATTTTGACAGATGCCAAACTCATAGAAAAAGGACGCGTCCACTTTATCTTAATACGCTCAATATGAACAAACAATTTTAAGCGTTTACGCCTGCAGATTATTCATTATTTTCTTAATCACCTATGTTATGTTCGCTTATTGCCGACACCATGGCTCTCATGCCTATGATACGAGAAATCACATATGTAACCGCCAAGCAACAGAAATTAGGTTTATCCTCAGCGAGGTATTGAAAGAGCTTGCTATAATACTAGTATACTTCTTGGCAAAGGACTTCTCTATAACTTGGAAAATCAGAAACAGTCAGAGAAATCGCTGAAGCTGTTGGCATATCAGTTGGTTAATGCCATGACATTTCCACTAAAATGTTGAGCATGAGTCGTAAGGCAGATTCATTATAAATAAATATCTAGATTCCTACTCAGTTCACCTCGAACTAGAGCGCAATCTGAACATTTCCCATTTGCTAAATTATTAAAGCAAAATACCTTTCAGATAAACAAAGTCCATACGAGCATATATGATAAGAAAACAGGCACCCTCTTCCCTTTAAGGACTAAACATTTCCACATCAATCGAGAAAATCGCAAGAATTTCTCAAATTTCTAACTAAATCCCGTAACCTTACACAGCTCGATGAAATTACTTATGGCTCATGTATCATTCTGGGAATGAAAGACTATAACACCCAGCCCATCTATGGCAAAAAGTTCTCGTTTCATCTGTGCAGTGTATTCTCGCCAGTCGTGGTGGACATCGAAACGACCCAGTCCCAACAATTTTGCTTGTCTACCGGAATTTCAAATTCGAATCCAACGTACTGCCCTTGGCCTATTGCGATGCTATAATAAAAACTCCTTAAGCACTCTCTAAGCGATATAATCTTCCGAGTAAATGTCAAATCCGTCAATTGAGTCCAAACACGCAATTACCACGCTTTACCAATGCCAAAATCGCAAAAACGTTCTGTTCGAATGGATTTACTCCAACATCACGCACATGGCGTTAATCCTTTCCTGTAATCACATCATAAGCCGATGACAAGTGGACAAGAGGCCACTTGGAATTTGTGTCATATTTTTTATAGATTGAAAAATTGACCTCACCCCTGGGTATGGCAGGGATTATCAATTAATATCAGCGGCCAGGAGCATGTACATATATGCTATGGATTTCACATGCAGTTGCAACCCTGACTGCGGCTTATTAGGTTCACTTTTTAGTAGATAATGTCACGTAGATGCTAAGATTGGCATGGGAATTTAAGCCAGAAAACAAAAATGAATACTTGCCCCCGGACACGAATTGGCCTTGAAAAGATTTATCCTTGTCCTATGGTCCCCATCTACATATAATGGCAGGTATACCAGGCCACGTTTGATAGGAGAGCCAATAGCATTTGCTACCTGTCGAACGTGATTTCTCGGCATCTAGCATGAGACGTGGAACACTGTCCCCTTTAACTGATTTCATACCCTCACAATGCCATGTAGCATTCTCCACCTACCCAATGACCTGATATGGCAACCCGTCTATTCCAATATTCTAATTGTATAACCCTGCATACGTACGTCTATCCTCGAAACTTCTTCGAATCTCACGCGTCTCAGTCGGTGACGACGAAAACATACCCCCAACGACAATCGCACACATACCTACACTCAATTTTGCATAAAATATTAAATAACCTGTACGCTGGCATGCATTTAAGCCCACGCAACACATGACTACATATTTTGCCTAGGCGTTCCACATACATGCTGCACTGTTGCAATACATTTTATATGAAATTCAGATTCCACCTCGCGGCACGCATCCTTCCAGATTTCTTCAACCCGTCGTGGTCCCCTGACGCAACGAACTGCATGACGAACACGTTTTACAAAGGAATGCGTTGCGTGAAAAACTAACATCGAATCGCGCTCTCACGTTTTGCTTACTTGAGTCTGCCCACCCATAGTCCACAGTCCTATGTAGACCCATGCTATTTTAACCTCACCAACAACAGGTGTGAAAGACAATACATTCGAAAGTGCGTAACTATTCCTTCAATCTCAAGGCAATATCCACGTACTATAATGATAGGGGGAAGGAGATGGCCGTAATGCTCCTAGGAACTTTCTACGACTATCCACTCTTCTGTGGTTTCACCGAACGGTGGTTCCTCTGATGATGGCTTTGCTCACGTTTTCCGTTTACAACCACTGTGCCTGTGGTAGTGTGTCCGTGTGCGCATTCCTTTCGAGGACACAACACACCATCTACGCAAATGCAAGTTTCCATCATCGAAAAGCTCGACGCATACATCCGAAGGCCAGTCGTCGTCGGCGACAGCACCGAGCACCTATAAAAGGCGCTGCAAGCCGACGAGATATTCAGAAGTTACCAATTGCTTCATTCGTTCAGAGTTCCCTCTCTCGTTCTTATTAAAAGGATTACCGTTTCAAGACGTTGAGAAAAATCTCATAAAACAAGGATTACCATGGATAACTGTAGTGAGAATACCTTCGACTTTGGTGATTTACAAAAACCCAAAGCGATATCGCCGCGCCGTCAACGGGCCATGCAGTTCCTGCAAAGCCTAAGCAAACGTCTCGGACGCCGCATTCAAAACGATCTAATCTACAACAGCCAAGAAGATCTTCGCAGCTCATCGACTGACTCCTTTTCGCTCAGCCTTGAACAAACTGAAAAAAGTTACCGCAGCTCCAGCATCGACTTCTCCAGCGTATCAACCGCCAGCTCCAATTGTCACATGGACCGCTTCGAACTGGAAGAAGAAGACTGTAGCAGCCAGCGCACCGCACGTACCCCACTCAAACGTATCAACCTTAATCGCATATCAATCCCGTCGGTTGGCAAAGTCCTACAAAACCTATCGCCATCACCCCGCTCGGCGTCCTGCAACAATACCCCGCTTAAAACACAAACCAAAAAAACTGCCACCAAATCATCGAAAACACAACAAGCCCAACCGCAACCACAGCGGATACTTCGTCAGCCCGTCAACTACGTCTACCTGAAGGGCATGTCCGGCCTACCAACACGACGCGTGCCACGTTCATCTCTGTGCTGCACGTATGCCTACAGATAAGCATCCAAAAATCCAAGCCCAAGAGAAGTGAAGAGAACTCATGAGACAGTGATTTCGTTGCCGACCAGAAAAGAGTGAACTAGTGCCTGAGAATATTTATCAGTGAACTGAAAGGACTTGAGTCAAAAAAATGATTTTTTCCCCCTGTAAAAATTTAAAAACAAAAAAAGAAAAAAAAAAAACAAAAAATCTTAGTCCCTAAGGATTTTTGTACATAAAAATTAGAATTTAAGACAAAAAAATAAAATTTTAACAAAATTCAAAAAATACACGTTTTCTTCTTCTTTATCAGCTTTTAGTCCTTAAATGCTTTTGGGAACAAAATAATTAATTCCCGAAAGCAACAGCGAGCTTTGTAGAAAATACCCCATCAAGGGATTTTTCTCCTTACATTTCCCCATCGCAAAGTGCACCTTCCCCTTCAGTTATATCATGGGGAGCATATCCTATTTACTTGGAGGGCAATGCACTTCGTCATATTTACTAGGGCAAATGGTGCATTGGATCATGCGCAGGGATGCCGAACGCACGTGTGTTTTATTGCCACTTTTGACAGATGCAACGCTTGGTGTGTACTTGAAAAGTACATGATTTAGGGGTGTGCTCTCGCTTTTAGAATATGCACCTCCGTTGGGAATTCGATGACTTAGTTTTTCGGAGGTGGTTTTAGTCTTGAAGGCTAAGGGCATTGCTTGGAAAAATTCTAGAAGAAATCCAAGGCTCAAGTTCTTAAAAAGAGTTTTAAAAAATTAGATATGGGGACATATTATTTCGTATTTTATCACTATTACAGGCAGGAAACCACCCTGTCATGAGTGTGTTCCTTTTCTTATTCTGTTGACTATTCGCCCACTGTCCATTCGACAAGTCATATCCATCTAAGTCTTCGCGATTTTATTACTCAGACAGTGCTTGGGGCTGAATAAAATTCTTCGAGTTCCTTGTCCTGTTGACTCTCCTTAACAACTCGTTTTCAATGATCCGAAATGTATTTTCCTTCATCTTAATCATTGACCAAGCTTTACATCCATAACGTGTCATTGGCATTATTATGGTACGGGACAAAAGAGATGTTTGGAATAGCTCCTTCACCGCGAAGGAGCACGCGTTACCCATATACAGACTTTTATTCATTTCGATGGTTACATCCTTTCTTATTGAATTATTTCTCAAAGTATTTTAGATTGCTCCAAGTCGGTTAATGACCAGAGACTTTTAATTTGGACTTTCTACGTTTCTCTTAACTGTTTTTTTTTTCACTATTCTTCACTATTTTCCAGAGATCCAAATTTTAGTTCCACTTACAAGGACATGATACATTTTAGATGGGTTTATAGAATCATAAGCCTTTTTAAAATCTAGGAATAGTTGGTGGACCCTTTCGTGGAATTTCGTCGATGGTTCCTCCTAAAACCGCACTGGAGGTCTTCATTTAAAGGGTGTTTTTTTAGAGGTATACTTGATTTAATTTGATTTGACGTACTTAAATGGGTGAAGGGTTGTGGTAAAGGGCAATTCTTAAACTGGACTTTTTGATGTGAAGGTCGGAAAGACTGGTGTTAGCTTTGCGCTGCATTCTGGACATTGGTTCGTGGTAGACATAATTTGGGCGATGAGTGTTAATGCAGAAAAGGGGCATGGACCGAAGGTAACGCGGGTTGGTGTTAAGGGGAATCATGTGCAATAATGTGGGGTGAATAAAAAGAATATCTGCAACATCGCGTCTTCTTTAAGGGGATGGAGGTTGTTTAATTTTAGACGATCCGCATAAGGCCACGGAAGGCAAAACGGATAAACCTAAGTTGAATGGCTTCAATACGCGTAGTATGGGATTCGTAAGAGGTGGACCAGATTTGACTAGCAAATCCGAGAAGTGGCCTAACGAAAGTGATGTATAATGATTTCGTAACGTAGGGATTCGAGAATCCTTTGGACCCATGTTTCATAAAACCAAGGGCGGAGATGGCACGATTGATAATGTTGTCGATATGGTGGCGAAAGCTAAGTTCACGGTGGCAAATGACCCTTAGATCAACCAAGGAGTTGATAGGGTTTCAGGGAACGCTTTCATTACGAATAATGTAGGATCTGGGTGGTGAGGAAGAGCGCTTGGGGGAGTAAGTGATGGCTTGGCGTTTGTAGACATTGAGCTTGAGATAATTTTTTTGACACTAAGTAGTGAACCTATCAAGGTCAGATTGGAGGAAGCAGGAGTCAACCGGCATATACATATGGAGAGCTGAGCGTTCAGAACAACGCTGTCAACATTGTTAATGGTTATAATAAATATCAGTGGGCCGAGATGACTACCTTATGAGACACCGGAGGTGGCATTAATTGGATCAGAGAGAGAAAATCTGAAAATAACGTAATATTGACGATCTTCTAGATAAGATTCGATCCATGATATAAAACCGGGAGAGAAACCGAGGGCAGATAGCTTACGGAGGATAATTTGTTGAGATATTTTGTCAAAGGCCTTGCTGAAGTCAGTGGCGACAACGTCAACTTGTTTGTCGGCTTCGAGTGCACACAAACATTGTAAAACAAACTCGACTAGATTAGTGATTGTCGATCGACCTTTTAGAAACCCATGTTGGTTAGGACAAAATACGGGTTTGCAGCGAATAAATAGTAGATCATAAATGATGCCCTCGAAAAATTTGGGTATGCATGAGAGCTTGGCAATGCGGCGATAGTTGGACACATCATTTTTCAGTCCTTTTTTTGTGAAATGGAATGATATAAGCATATTTCCGAATCTGAGAAAAGAGTCCTTGGGCGATAGAGCTATGAAATAAAGCGGAATTTTATAAAACTATGATAGGCAGACAGCCGGGACCGGGAGAGTAGTCTTCCTTTAGGTTGCGTATGATATTAGCTTCATTTTATAAATAATTTTATGCCATTAGCATTTACGAGGGTGGTCCGATAAGTACTTAGCCTCACCACCAGATGGCGCCAGTGTCGCAAGAGGATAGTAAGTTGCTCTTGCATACTGTGTAGTACATTCAAGTAGACGGCTACTGTCAGCCGGATCGGATTAGCAGTTTGGTTTCACCGCGTGTGGAAGCGGGAGTGTCCGCTGATTTTAGAAAAAATGGAAAAAGAGCAAAATCGCGCAGCGAAATCAAAGAGCGTTTGGATGTTGTGTACGGTGACTCTTCTCCTTCGATGGCGACCATCAGAAATTGGTTTAACGAGTTTCAACGTGGTCGCACGTCTGCTTTTTGATGAGCCACGTCCAGGTGCCCCGAAAAACGGCTACCACGGAGGATAACGTGACAAAGATCCACGATCTCGTATTGGCAGACCGCCGATTGAAGGTGCGCGAGATAGCTGAGACAGTAGGCATTTCAAAAGATCGCGTGAGTCATATCCTGCTTGAAATTTTGGGCATGAGAAAGCTGTTGGCGCGATGGGTGCCGCGTTTGCTCACTCCGGACAACAAGCGCAACCGTGAGACCACTTCAGAGCAGTGTTTGACGCTGTTTAAGCGCAATCCGAAGGAGTTTCTGCGTCGTTTCGTGACAGTCGACGAAACATGGATCCACTGGTACACACCAGAACCAAGGAACAGTCGAAACAGTGGACTTCACCCGGCGAACGTGCTCCGAAGAAGCCGAAGACTGTTCCATCGGCCGGAAGGGTGATGGCCACCGTTTTCTGGTATTCACAAGGTGTGATCCACATCGACTACCTGGAGAAGGGCAAAACGGTCACAGGGCTGTACTATGCCAAATTATTGGGCCGATTCGACGCAGAATTGAAGAAAAAAACGGCCCCACTTGGCGAAGAAAAAGCGCTCTTCCACCATGATAACGCACCGGCTCACACCACACACCCGGAGTTTTAATGGTTGTAGAGGCGTATCGGCAAAGCCTTCTGAGTTTTCTCCATTCCGAAATCGGCAATTTTGCTGGTTTACAAGTATATATCCATTTAACCGAAAATTGGCCTCATCGGAGAACAACATTTTGCGTTGAAAATTAGGATCAAGCTGAATCATGTTTTCGGCCCATTCACCGATCTACGACGCGTATAAAGGCCACGCGGTTTCAACTCTTGCACAAGCTGGATCCAATACGCTTTTAAGCCATATTGCCGTAAAATCCTCCACAAAGTAGATTGCATAGCTCCAATTGCTGTGCCCGATGACGAATTGAACCATTCGGGTCCTTAGCACTACGCCTCACAACGACAATTACTTCTTCTCTTCGCATCGTTTGTCGTCTTTGAGGATGCATATTATCTAGTAGAGTGTGCGTGATGCGAAAATGACTCATCATGTTCTGAATAATTTGCTTAGATGGATGATTATGTCGACCATAAAACCATAAAACAGCGCACGATAAGTTCGGCGAACCGAACCATGGTTTGCAAAATAAATTTGCACAATTTGCATGCATTAATCTGTTCATCGTAAAATGGCAGAATGTAGTTATTTCAAATTGACTTTCAACTGTCAAATTGGCAATCAGTAGAAACAGTTTTGCCAGGTTTAAAAACATGGGCTTTAAAAAACAGTATTTTTAAACACTGATATTCATCGATTCATATGACTTTTTAATTATTAAAATGTCTGATGAATACAGTGGGTAGGGGAGGAGTATTGCAGTATTTCCCGGTTGGTCTTAACAACCTAAGCAACATGTGGCATGTTGCAAAGTCATTTTGTTGTGCCTTTCTTAGAATTGTAGCAATATTGCTTCAATGCTCGGCTCGAGCGCATTCATTTTATTCAAGTAGTGAGCTCCTGTTCCCGTTTCACTCAGCTGCAACAACTCATAATATACTATACCACACCGATCTGGTCCCTCCAAATATTGTACAATACACAACATGAACTTCGATCCATGAATGATTAGATTGGACTATCATGATGGATCCATGATGAACCCATTTTTTTGAGTCCGATGGCACCATAAGTTACTAAGTATTTAATATAAAGCTCCTAAAGTTCAAGGATGTGCAGTAGCAGGTTTAATTTTGCATGGAGCATGATCTCGTGGCCTACGATGAACTTTATTGAGTTCGCCCAGGTTGGACGCTTTGCTTAAGCTAGGTCAGCAAATTACCGAACAATTGGTGAAGATGAGTGGGGCAATAACTCTATGTTTTAACCTCTCATTTTACTGAGAGTTTTGCGGCAAGCAATGAAATCTACGCCAGCTTTGCTTACCCAATTTTCTTAGAAAACTTTGAATTTCGGGTTTAAGATGTAGGACTGTGGGGACTGTAGGGTAAAGATAGAGTAGGGTTGACAGGATTTGGGTTTTATACGTACGTTACAACAATAGCAGAAGAAAGCTTCCATGCAACATTAAACGATGATGGCCTTATGACAGATTCACCAGCTCAAAAGATATGATCGTGAAAGCTACAGCATTCAAGCACATGAGAAGAAGCAAGGCTACATTGATGTCACTGGATGGAGTAAATCGCCACCAAATTGATCATTTTCTGATAAATTGAAAACACCATACCAACGCAGTAGATGTTAAAGCGTACAGAGGAGCGGATTGCGGATTCACAAAAGCAGAACACAAAGATTTGGGCAGCCCTGGAAATTATTAAAGCTATCACGCGTAGGATTTCAGACCATATGAATGAAAGCAATCGTTTCTTTCGAGATAAAAAGCGACAAATCCGGTCGAAAGCGGTACGAACCAATAAGCTGGAATTCACGAATTTACGGTAAATAAAATATCCTGATTTAGCCGGTATTCTTTTCTTGGCCACATTGGAAGATATTTACGCAACGATCGAGTTCGTTTCGGAAAACGAAAGAGTTGCAGCTCATTGGCTCATTGAAGAAGGTATTTTGATCAACTGTTTAATGTACATGGAGAGTAAGCAGCAATAGAAAACAATGTTAGCTATACACCAGAAGTTCAGGAAGAACTGCCAACCAACTAGAAAGTAAAGGAAAAAATCTGTCAATTTAAAAATAATAAGGCTGCAGGATTCGACCTAGTACCATCAATAAAATATGCTGGAGATGAAATAACAAAAAAGTTACATGAGTTAATTAAAACTATAGGCAACAAAGAGGCTAACACCAGAGAATGAAAAAACTCGGTCATCATTTCCGTAATAAAAAGGGCGACCGAGCGCAATGCAACAATTAATAAGGAATATATTTGCTATCAAGTTGGTATAAGATGTTGTCAATATTCCATTTACGAGATTCGCTTCATACGCCATGGAAACAGGCTTAGACTACCAGTGTGATTTTAGGAGTGTGGACGAGTGACCAGATTTGCACTATACTACAGCTTTTAGAAAAGAAATTGGAATGCCGCGAAAGGTCCACCAACTATTCGTAGATTTTAAAAAGGCATATGGCACTATAGATCAAACGAAAATATATCACGTTCTTGTAAGGCTGGGAATTCCGAAAAAGTTATTGAAATTAATACAAGGGAAAAAAGGGGGGAAAAAAACAAGTCAAAGTTCGAAACGATTTATCTGAAACATTCGAGATTCGTGAAGGATTAAGAAAAGGAGACGCTTTGCCACCATTTCTCTTAATTTCATGCTTACAACATTATGAGATCTCCAATCTTGAGGATTCCTATTCAGCCCCATCGTCCGAATAATAAATCGCGAAAACTAAGATGGAACGGATGGACAGTGGACAGTCATTCCAAAAATTGTTTGAAAAACTCGAGAAAAAAAATCGTTGAGAAGACCGCGCGATGGAACTGATGGAAAAGACCGGCCAAACATTGAAGGAACACACTCAACGGGGCTCTAAATTTCCGATCTCTAAATGGCCGATAATCATAATAATAATAATGAACCGGTCGCGACGGTAAGATGTAATATGTTCCATGTGAATTTGCCATTCGCGATGTTATCGTGATAGGTATCTAGAGAACTGTTTCTCAACTATGCGTATGTATGTACTTTACGACTCAGTGTCAAATGCGCTTCCATTTCCACAACATTATACGTTTACGAGATGAACCAAGCGAAACTACGATTCATCAATAGATTCAACAATAAATAAGAGACGACCGGATTCGAACAGACAATAAACAATAACCAGCTGCTTTGGTGATGCATTCTAGGCACCAAGGGATGCTATTAACCAACTTCGTGAGCTGCCTCAAAAATTGGTGATATAGCAAGGCCTTCATGATTACTAGCCTTCACTTACACATACTTTTTCTTTGAGAGTATCAAGGAAGTATACATCAATGCTCTCAGGAGCATCGCGCTGGGCTATTCGTAACTGAGCTTTACTTTTGCTTTTCAATAATTATGCGTATGACCTTTCCCTGTTCCTCAAAAATTAAAAGTGTGTCGCTAAGAGAGCATAATGCCATAATAACAACGAGTTTCAGAGGTGGTTCGGGCATTGAAAGTTGCACTGGCATGAGTGTATAATATAAAACGCTAACTATTTTAACGGGAATCGCATTAATGTAGATGAATAGGTTGAAACCAGAAATTCCTGTTATTTTTTGTACTCATGTTGTTTATATACAAGCAAGCAATGTACTTAATCTCCACCCAGCCTAAGGGTTCTTTTAAAAATTAATATATCAAGTCATTGTTTCAAATTGACCTTCACAAAGTTTCTGAAGCTTTGCGTTAGATTTTTTTCCTCAATGGCATATAACCATCAGGGATGGATTACCGTCGCTCCAATCCCTTAATTTCCGTCATAAAAGTTCCTTGCTCCGAAAAGCGTCTAATAACGGAGGAACAAATCTGTATGTAATGACTTCAAACTTAACCATAATCTACGAAATTAGTCATTATTGGCCTTTCTTAAACGAAACTTTATTACTAACCACACAAGCGTGGCACATGACCAGTAATGACATCAAGAAAACATACCATAAAAACGAGAGAGTATGTCATCCCCACAATCAACACCTCGGTCAATCAACTAATTTGCTTTGCGTTCCAACAAATGCTCCGCATTAATGCACACAGTCTGCTTCCTTTATGACATTCTTTCAACCCCCAAGGTTTCTGTGAGCTACATGTATCAAGACAACCGTCTCGACTACTGCTCGAGTAAAGCCAACGTTTCTGCACTTCCATCAAATGAAAGGATTTTACCTCAAGAACAAAGATATTGCATGATCCTGCTCGACATAAAGAGCAACGTCGACGCTATTAAGCTCCGTTTAGTGCGAAAAGATTACCATTGAACAGTGTCATAAAGGATTCCTTTATGGTCGGGATACAAGCCATCTGGTATTGTACAATGTAAACAATTACCACAAGAGAAGAAAAAACCCTATTTACACTTGATATCGTTTATGGGATTGTATTCCGGTGGTGACTAACGTGTGCTGGCCGCTGGTCCCCGCTTACAACGCTTCGATATAAGGTTATCCATGTGGTTTGTGGCTGGATCTGATGACGTAAGAGCCATTTGTTGCATTATTTTTTCTTGCCGACGGACAAGGAATATTTTGGAAAACCCAATTTGTTTATGCTAATGCAGGCTTAAGGAAAGGGTGATTTCTCTGTTCCGAAGTGGTAACTGAATATTAAAGTGGAAAAGTTTAAAGTTGTTAGCAATCCCTTAAGGCTTTCAGATCCTCCTAATGTTCAGTAGGGATCCGCGAACGCTCATACTAATATCCACTAATTCCAGAAATCTGTCAAGCAACATGAACCGAGTTCAACAGTGCTATTGTGTCCAATCAGGTTCGCGACTCATTCACCTCGTCCACCACTTTGATGTCATTACTCGCAAATAAATCCCATTTCATCCCTTCCGCGTGTAGCTTATCCATGGCACGTCCACCGAATCACCATAACTCTCTCAATCCCTCAGAAGTGATTAGAGACCAATACCCAGAAGCGGGGAAAAAAAGGAAGTACTTCGCTAAGACAAATAGAAACCACAGCAAGAATATTAAAACAGAATTATGTGGACAATGATACCGTGCATCACGACCAGCATCCCTATCAGACCGTCATACCAAAGGACATCTACCTAGAGTACAGACCGTGATGCGCGAATTGCACCCAGCATACGAGTATGCCATAGAGAATCATTTTTATTGGAACTGCACAAGGGACAACGCACTCGAACGTTGTTTACATCGCTAACTGCACTGTCCATCGAAAGCTCTCCGTGCAAGGAGGAAGAATCTCCTCATTGCGCATATCCTTGGGCCAAACACATAGCCCCCCATGCGCGGAAGGTATAAATAGAAGTTCACCAGCTGAAACTTTTCCATTCGTTCACCAGCCGTTCTACGTGTTGTAACTCGACTAGTTTTAAGCTAAGATATCGTACAAGCAACACAAATAAAAAAAATATCCTGTGAACGTGTATCCTTGAAGTGAATTGTGGACAATACTCGTATGTAAAGGATAGAACGAAGAGGATTTTATGT
Source organism: Merodon equestris (assembly GCA_958301585.1). Taxonomy (NCBI): domain Eukaryota; kingdom Metazoa; phylum Arthropoda; class Insecta; order Diptera; family Syrphidae; genus Merodon; species Merodon equestris. The sequence continues at coordinate 95,231,995 of OY284414.1, forward strand.
CAGTGAATTTATAAGTGAACTGTGCAAACCATGGAATCAACTCGAACATGTTACATTGATATTCCTGTGGCACCGGAAAACCCCACCAACCGATCGCTATCCCCGATGACACCATCTCCACGTTTCGAACGTAATCTCGGCTTTTTCCATGCACTCACCCGTCGCTTCGGACTTCGCTCGCACGATGATTTAATCTATCAAGGCGAAGACGATTCACGTAGCTCATCCACCGATTCGTGTTCATCAACAACCGGAGCACTGCCCAGTCCGGTACCAACAAAAGACGTTCATGGTTCCAGTCTAGAGCTATCGTGTGCATCAAGCGATTACAGTAGTTCGGTGGATGAAAGTGAAAAGACCATACGGTCGACATCACGTTTTCATCGTCGTTCAACATCATCGATTCGTCGAGCATTCGAAAATATTTCCATCTCTTCCCGATCCCTATCCTGCAGCGGAACGCCGTCAAAGGACTCGACGACAAAAGCAACGAAAAAGGTTAACAAAAAGCCCCCACAAAGGATACTCAGACAGCCAGTTTCGTATACATATCTTAAAGGGATGTCAGGACTGCCGACTCAGCGGGTACCACGGAACACAGTATGCTGCCACTATGCGCACCGGTAAGCCACGCCAACGAAGAGGACTTTTGTTTTATTGTTTCTTTTCTGTTCCTCTATTTTTTTTTTCTTAACCAAAAATCAAAGTGCACACCGAATTTACTAAGAAATAATTACAAAATCCTTTTTGCACTCCCTAATCGCAAGCAAAATGAATACATTTTAATAAAAATTTCTAAATTTTTACAATAAGTTTCAAAATAAACTAGCAACAACATTGCAATATTAGTAGAAGAATAATTTTTTTTTTTCCAAAAATCAATTTTTTAAATCCCTAATAATTGTAAAAAAAAAATAAAAATAATAAATTTAAGTGCGTAAATTGAGACAAAAATATGACGAGGAAATTTTTAAGACTGGCAATATGATTAAATATTAAAACAAATGAAAACAAAAAATATTGGTAATGTTTACTATAAGTCCGAATTGATTTTTATTTATCGCAATTATTCGTTTTGTATTTTGTTTAAATTGATCTCGAATAAAAATGCGTATTGATTGTGCCTTTCTTAAGAATTATAAATACGTATATTCAATTCTTTCTTTTTCATTGTACCCGCAACTTCACATATCTAATAAGCCGAGTCCTTGAATCAATGGGGGTGGTGGCATATAAAATGTTTTCTTTTCTTTTTTTTATATTTTAAAAATGTGTCAAAAACGGCGAAATGAATTATCAAACATTTTAAAATATCTTTTAATTAAGAATGATACGTGGAGTTAACAAAAAAATATTTTTGTTTTAAATTTTATTTTATTTAAGACAACAAATAATAAAATGAATTTCTAACGCTAGCTTATCACTTAACTAATCAGAACACTTGACTATTCATAACTATCGTATGGAACAACACCAATATTTATCATAAACAAATCGAGATATAAAATCCAGTTTTTTGCTGATAATAAATATTTAATTAAAATAAAATGCGAAAAACTTGCTAAGACATTTTATTACATTAATTTTTTTCCAAAATCATTTCATTATGTTTAGAATGTATTAGAATTATGAGAATTAAAAACAAAATACTTATGAACTGCACTTTAGTAAGAAAAGTCTTATTAAAAATATATACTTCCTTAAGGTTAGAGAAAACAATACCAAAAAATAAAAACCGTTTTTAATATTTATGTAAGAAAAAGAAATTCTGTAAATAAAAAAATATGACATATAAGTATTATAATTAAATAAACATATACAAATCATTTATAATTAGAAATTGAAATAATAAATTATTATTAAAAAAAAAAAAAAATTGTTCTTTCGATTTTTCTTCTTACCATGGACATATAAGGAACATATCAAAGTCTTTCAATGAACTGACAGCTAATTAACTAGGTGACATTAAAAATAGGTCCTCACCAACGAGTACTCGGTGATTGTAATGAACTATTCCCACTCATTAGGGAACCACATTGAGGGTTGTCATTGAGAGGAACAATCAAAACTTGACGCCTTTGAAAGCGTTAAGAGGTCACAATATACACTTCATTTCCTTGTATGCACTTTCTATTTCCGTTCGCTCTTGTATTCAAAGAACCTTGATTAAACTCCTGCAAAGATGCTATTTACTATTTTGTTGCTACACTTGACTACGAGAAGGCTCTAAGGATGTTAATGAGAAAAGTTTTCTCAAAGATTGACTGAAAAGACTATTTCTAAAGACAGAAGTAATGAGTGGAAAGGATGTTATGATGACTAGAAGATTTAAAAATTTTTAGCTTCTTAAATATAGATTTATTCAAGGACCTTTCAATCTCTCTTGAAGTGTTTTAAAGGTGGATTCAATTTTTTTTATTATATTCAGTATACTGCCCAAACCTCACTAGAAGAGTGGATAATACATTTTCGAAGATGGCGTATTCTATAAAATACTGTTGACATTCGTGATTTTGGATGATTGTATGGCACAGAACCAGCTGTAAAGTCACCTGTTAGTTGTCAAGGGGCTTATATGAGTTTTGCTACGGATCAAAGGAGCAGAGAACAACGTTACAAAAATGTAAAATATTCCTTTCGGTGAATTTAGTAAAATACAAAACAAGACGTACAAATGGTGTAAGCGTCCTTAGCCCAGCCGTGAAGGCATTGAAGGTGACGGCTAGCGATACAACCTAGTACATTAATAAATGGTCAAATAGAGTCAATCGACTTCAGCTATGGACAGCTTTGTTCCCCGTCCATTGTTAGTGTAATCCAGTAGTAGCCCAATAGCTTTGAAGGTAAGGAAAGAGCGAATGAGTTGGTCAGTTGGTCCTCATTGCGGTAGGAGTTACTATTATTATAGTTATTATTATTACCCGCCATTTGGAACTCGGAAGTTGAGAGCCTCGTTGACAACGTTTCGCCAAGCTCCTCTGTCATGAGTGTGTTCTTACCGTATTTCGCTGTTCTCTTCCATCTCTCCCAGTTTCATCCTTATAATTTCCTCCCATCAACGCCGCGGCCTTGCTGGCCGTGTGTTTCCTACGGGGTTTCAACTCATTCTATGGATCCTACTATCTTAGACTTCGAGATGTCATTACACGGGACACTGCCTGGGGCTGAACAAAATTAATCGAGTGTTTGATTGCACAATTTTCTCCATTCGCTTGTTTCTTCATACTATTCTCCTTAAGATCTTATTTTCAAAAACCCGAAATCTATTTTCCTCCTTCTTAGTTAGAGCCCAAGTTTCACATCCGTAAAGAGTCACTGGCATTATTACGGTGTGGGAGAAATTGTTTTGAATCGTTCCTTCATCGCGAAGAAGCATGCGTCTTCGAGATGTAACCTTTTATTTATTTCAATCTTTAATATTCCAAGTGCCAAAAGTGAAAGTAGCCTGCATTTACTGATCAAGTAATCTACTAAGTTCAGGGAGCAATCGGCATTTCTGTCCTTACTAACATCGTAGCATACGGAAAAATTTATAATTTCTTCGTTTTCTGGAAAAAAAAATGACGAGAAGCTTCAGTGGTGTGGAGATAACATCTTCCACACACAACACGTCAGCCGCAAAAATACGCCTACTGGTATGGTCAAAAGCGAGACAGTAATAAAGGGAATGTTGTATCGTCTTCCTTACCACAAGCTTCACAAATGCTTGTTTCTGCGCCCATTCTAGCCCTAATCGGATATCTTTTTTCGTTTGCTCACAGAGTGAAAACTCCATGAGTCTATTCTTCTAATTTTGTTCGGAGAGACATTGAGTTTCCACATTATTTTAAAAGTGGTGGTAGGGTGAAACGTGGCCTGGCTGTTGCTACATGCGCATAAGCTTCTTCCATTCGTATGTGTGCAGATAACTTGTTCAACAGACCTTTTATAAGGTGAATTTTCCAACAGCAAAATCGTTCACCATGGACAAGAACGAGTGGTAATCACTTGGTACAACAATCTCAAAACCAAGTTCCTAGAGTTTTTGGCGAGTCACTATCGGTTTGGCTTTGTCCTGTTGGAACTCAATTCCTCTCCTATTGGCCAAAGCAAAACGCTTCTGGCCGATCGTTTCCTTCATTCAGTCTAGTGGTTGACAGTGCAGGCCCGAATTAAGAGTTTTGCTATGAGGTAGCAGTTTATAGATGGTTCCCTGCCAATCCCATCAAAAACACAGCAAAACCTTCTTGACTTGGATACCACGACCGTTTTGGCCTGACGTTGTTGAAAATCATTTACTTTGCATCTCCAGTCATCATTCACTTCGGAAATGGTTCGATCGTTATACAAAGCTTAGCTCCTGGTAGCGGGAACAGTGCTTATATGACGAACAGACTCAACGATTCTCATGATTTTATACATTTTTTGCCCGCATTCGCTTTCCAGAGCGTGATGCAACAGACAGTGAAATTACCGGAATGGATCTGACGGAAGCAAAACTACCCAAGATAAAGAGTCCTTGGTGGTGCCCATCTTTGACGCGACTTATGATTATTGGACCCAGGGTTTGTTGTTTTCGGTGTTGGGTTGTTCCTGTAACTCGCGCGCTCCAACAAAATTGTCACGCATGTAAATGAAGATAAAACCAAATAAAGGGGTTATTTGTTTTTATCTTCACCAAATCATAGGTTATTTTGACACTGATATCAGTTTGCCGCTCGAAATCTCGACAGAATGTCAGTATCATACCTCCGCGGAACGAAATGAGTCGCTTTACGCTTGAATAACGTTGAGAAATATTGAAAACTTATTTCCAAAGTGAGTGCTGTGCAGCACAAATAGTGCGAAAAACCCGCACGTTATTGTCGAGAAGCCAATGCATCCACAGAGAGTGACAGTTTGGTGCACATTGTGGAGTGGTGGCATCATTGGACCATTTTTCTTCGAAAATGCGGTTGGAAAACGTTTCGGTCAACGGTGGGCGTTAGAGACCCATGCTAAACGACTTTTTTTTACTGAAATTGAAGACACGGACTTGGACAACTTCCGGTTCATGCAAAATGATGCGCCATGCCACACAGCCCATGCCAAAATCGATCTTTTGCGCACCAAATTCCCAAATCGTGTTATCAGCCGTCTTGGCGATGTTAATTGGCCGCCTCGGAGCTGCAATTTGACCCCTTTGGCCTTTTTTTTTTGTGGGGAGCCGTGACGGACCGATGTTATACCAACAATCCGGAAACGATTCAAGCACTTAAGGCCTATATCATCCAAGCAATCCGTGAGTTATAGTCCAAAACCATCAACAAGGTCTTGAAAAATTAGGATGACAGAAGGCGCTACTGCGAGGTAGCCACTTGAACAACGTTGTATTTCATAATTAATGGGAAAGATTGTTCTTACTAATAAAACAACAACTGTCTTATATTTTATAATGTCCAACATTTAGTATAGCTATCCACTAGCCAGTCCCACATGACAAACGCTCACAAACTGTATCGAATCTAAACAAAATTTGGCCTAAGACAAAAACAAAAAAGTTTCAAGAAAAATTGTTATCGTTTCCGGCGACAGGCCTCACAATTCATTCAGGATATGCTTCTATCCTCTCTGGCAAAAAAAAACGACTTCAACGAGGCTTTTAATAAATTACCTTGCAATTTTCATACATAATTCTACCTTGCAAGGCTGGTGTAGGGAAGACTTATGCAAAGGCTTTCCTGTCTATATTCTGGACAGATCCAGGTAAAAGTTTGCAAAATTTAAGGAACGAATCCCATCTCGTTTGTTCCTGTCCAGTATGTCTGAAACAGTTCTGCAGTTGAGCATACGAGTTTTTATGCAACAGCAGAATTTGACCCAAAAATATTGAGTTTCAAATGAATATGAGTACCAAACTAATATATTCAACCGCCTGAATCAAGGCATTCTAGACAGCCAAAACTGAAGAAAAAACGGACAAGTCAACGTCAGCGACTTATTTAGCAAAACTAGTACCTCGTCTACCCTGCTTTGTAATCACAAATTGCGACGACTTCTGCGCTGATACGAGTACCAGGAGCAGCTTTGATTTTGCCAATCTCAATGCTACTATACGGCCTAAATGCACAGACGTGCCCACAAACAGATGAACAATCCAATGGCCAATTCAATAAAAAAAAAAATGGAAGTTAAGTCACAATTTGTGCGGGCTTCATAGCGGCGTGAGTTTAATTAGCTGTCTTCGAATCCAATGCATATAACGGATTGGCCCAAAGTGTCTTCGACACAGAAATATATCACACAAGTCCAATTCTTAAACCAATATATGGTAAGTCTGTAGCCTCGCTCTCGCCTTAAAATTGGCGATCTTTTCTTAATGATAGTCTTAGTTTTTGGTAACTGATACGACTTTACCATAAGCGGGTAAGGGGGTATTGACTCAGAATTCCTATGTTCAAAATATCTTTTGGTGGGCTTATTAACTTCCCAATGGGAAGTTTTTGTAATGGGGCCGATTTTGTGAATCCCAAATTATGACATATCTCCACGTTTCAAGGTCACCAGAGTCCAAATCCAACGTTTTTATAGAGATGTCTGTATGTATGTACGTATGTGCGTATGTGTGTATGTGTGTTCGTAATCATTTTTCGTCTCGATTATCTTGAGAACCAAAGATGATATTAACATGGGACTAGATACATTAGACGCGTAATTACGTAACACAGAACTGAATGAATCTTCAGCGAAATCGGTTAAGCCGTTTTTTTTTAAACGAGAAAACCAAGAAAAAAGGCAAACAAGCTGAATTTTAAAATGAATGAAGTGCACAATTTATTCATGCAGATTTTAGATACCTTCATATTCACATTGTTATGATTGAGTATTTTAGCAAAAATGCAATCGCAGTTGGGAAAAATGTCATTAAAGAAAGTTATAAAAAAAACAACACTTTTTTTTCTACAACAACTCTAAACTTATATCAGGTTTGGAAGTATAGCATCGGTAAGGCTATAGCAATTAATAATATAATATTGCTATTAATAATTAAATATTATTAATAACAATTGAATATTGCTAATAAAAATTGAATATGGTTAATAACAATTGAATATTCTTAACAACAATTGAATATTGTTAATAACAATTGAATATGATTACTAACAATTGAATAAGGTTAATAACAATTGAACATTGTTGATAACAATTGAATTTTGTGAAAAACAATCGAATATTGTGAATAATAATTGAATACAGTTGAAAAAAATTTAATATTTTTTGTAACAGTTGGATATTGTTGATAACGTTTAGAGAATAGTGTCGATAAATTTATGTTTATAATAAAACAAGTTTTAATAGTTCTAATAAAGTGTCTGTAATGATATCGTAGGATACAAAAAATTGAACAATCTTTTTGCAAGTAAAGGTTGATTCAATTGTTAATAACCTTATTCAATTGCTAGTAACCATATTCAATTGTTATTAGCAATATCCAATTGTTATTAACAATAGTCAATTGTTATTAACAATGTTTACAATTAACAATTATCAAACATGTCTTATTATTAGTATTGTTTCAGAACGGCGGGGTAGAAATGGTGGCACCCACCACTCCCGAGGGAATAAAAATGAAAAAAAAAGAAGATGAAGAAAAAAAAGATGAGGACAGAAAAGGAAGGGTCAAAACAAAGGTTACCGGGGACATGGTGGCCACGTCCGAAAACAGGGACGAGGTGGCGGTCGTGGTGGATTTCGTGGCAGAGGTGGAGGAAGCCGAGGAAGGGGTGGAGGAAGCCGAGGAAGAGGTGGAGGAAGCCGAGGAAGAGATGGAGGCAATCACGGAACAGTATGGCAAGGAGGTCGGGGCTTTGGTAAAGGACGACCAGGTGGCGGAAGTGTTTACTTTAACCAAAGCTTCCACGGTTAAAATTATGAAAAAAAAATATTATTTAAACAAATTTAAAATTATAGTAATAATAAATAATAATAAAAAAAAAAATTGTTCTGTAATTCTTCTCACTGGGAAGTAAGTCGTGTGGACCTTACGGTTCACACCGTGACCACTTTTTGCTTCTGTGATTAGAGCTATAGTCTCGTGTTCATCTGGGCTCTAATCAAGAAGCTGTTTTAATCAAAACCCGTTCCTTAACAGTCTCGAGTGCTTCACTTTATGTTGGTTTAGGTTTCAATGTATTAGACATAATAGTCTTCTCTCGAGGTTGAAATTGAAGACTCTTCGGGAAGAATCTGGAGAATCAATTGGCGTATTAAGACATGGTGCCTACGGGCTCCTAGCTAATTCGATATTGACTATATTGGATGTCCTTCGAGTAGTGTCCAAGTATACAAATTGCTTTTGCCCCCAAAGCTATAGTAATGCTATCACGTCTGAAGTGCGTGATAGTTACTTTTGAGGCAAGATGGTAATGTCCATTTTACCTAAATGGCGGCATATTTGATATTAAACTTTCCCCTTTAGTGCTCAATATCATCAAAATACCCGACTAATTGCATCATCTGCATATGGACCAACAGGGTCTCTCAAGACCCAATGCAATTTGGCATTGAACAATGCTGATAATGATAATGGAAAGACATCTTCTGAAAACTCTACAACAGCGATAGGCAACATACCGCTGTGAGGATAGCGATATCGAACCTGAAGTTAATCAACTAGAGACGAGGGAGCATGGAATCGAAACGGTTCGGCTCTACGAGTATACCATATAACATATTCACACTGCGCACATCTTGAAAAATATTCCGGTCAAAACACACCACTTTTTGCCGATATTAAAACCGCATATCAAGCCATATTTTAATATCCCTGCCAAGCTTGTCAAGCTGTGCACGATGACAATGAAAAATTCTCGTTGCTCCATTGGGTACGATTTAGCCAAGATATTCGATCTAAAGCAGGTACACCTGAGGCGGGTTCAGGTCCTGAGAAACTCTCCTCTGAGCCCCTTCTTCCCAGAGTGACCTGGAGCCCATACAAGCCTTTAGTCTTCCGACTTTGTTCAAAAAGCTCTTAAGTTCATGCATTCATTTGGAGCTGGATAGAGGGTTGGATACAGCTTTGAGTGCAGCTTGGCTACCACTGCAGTCGCATATGCTTTGGCCCCTTCCACTTGTGTTTCACAACATAATGCATGGTCATTAGGATTGTGTATATCTCTGATTGAAGGACAGACGCATATTTTCCTAAAGAAAAGTGCAGTCGAATGTTTTCGCGCTCAAAGAAAACTCCAGCGCCGGACCCCTGCCTCGTGCACCAGTCCGCCTGCGCTTTGAGACAGTCAGTCGGTTAACATGAGCCGAAAGCAACATCATCCGCATAAGCCTGGGCATAGATTCCAGAGGCATTGAGATCATCGCATCTGCGATCAATGTTCTGTATACAACGATTGCTTTGATCCACAAAACCAGTGCTTCATCCACGCCATGCCGTCTAGCAGCGTTACACATGCTGTCGAAAGTTGCGTTATCAAAAGCTCCCTCAATGTCGAAGAAAATGCCTAGTACGTACTCTTCCCTTTCGAGAGCGCATTCAATTCTCCCAACTAGGTTTTGAAGCGCAGTCTCGCAGAATTTTCCGCACTGATAAGCATGTTGCATGTCCGAGAGAGGATGCATTCAAAGGGCAACTCTACTAAACTTTCCATGCTTTTCAGCAAGAAGGATGCTAGACTGAATGGTCTAAAACTCTTGGCCAGTGAGTAATCTTCTTTCCCTGTTTTGGGAATAAAGTGCCAGGCTAGCAGTAAAAATTCCTTTCAGAGTAGGAAGCAGCCGTCTAATACCTTTTAGCAGCATAACAGGGTATATCCCATCAGTACCCGGCGACTTGAAGCCATCGAAAGATGCCACAGCATCTGGTCTCAGTAGTTGCCACGCGTGACGCAATATACCAGCTACGCCGAGTTGTTTTCATCGTTTCAGTCGCAGTTTCCAATAAGAGAGTATGCAACGAGCCGATGACAGTCTGATTTCCCAGAAATGGGTCTGAAGCAGTAAACTAAGAGTTTCTGCTTTAGACTCGGGGAAGGTACCATCAGACTTTCTGAGTACATCCAGCTTTGTTGATTTTCCTCGCTTGAGAACATTAACCGACTTGCTGGTTGCGTTCAGGGATTTTACCTCTTCGTAGACACCATGTTACCACGGTTGGTTTCCTGTATAACGTCGAAACAGTCGGTCGATCGAGTATACTTTTATTTCTGCTGTTTTGGAAAGTGTGGCTGAGTGTGGCTTCCTGCAAATGTTGGGCATGCATCCACATAAAACCTAATTGGTACAACAACTAAAGGAAGATTTCCAAGCTTTTCATTCGTCCAGTAATTGGAGCCCTGCGCGGTTGGAAATGGTTGAATGGTTTCATGAACAAGCAATTTCACCGCATTTAGGAAGAGGTAAAACATGAAGTATGGAAGACTATTGTCACGATGACAGCCAATAGAGAATCGGTATCGGGTCATAATAATTGACTTTTGGTAGCCTCAATAAGGTGACAAGATAAAAAAGATGACATGCCATACATACGGTGTCACATTGGACTGATTGCAAGAAAAGTGCCTGTAACGCATCATTTCGAGAAGAGGAGGTGTGGAATGGTTGCTAAGATCGTACGAACCAGAAGACACAGAAAGGTGTCTGTCTGGTAGTACAATGGACCAGTACTTGTGGCTGACTGCTCCAACAGATAATATATGCCTCCAACAAAAAAAAAACAAAACATGGTGACAAATGTTAGAAAAGTACAGCGCTGTCACGTAAACGTCAGAAAAATAAGCTGTCAAAGATCAGATACAACTATCGAATAACCCAAAAGGATAGAGTTCTTGGTACCTCCTGCTAAGGTATTGATAAATTGACAAATGCTTCTGTTATGAAGAGTAATGAAGAATTTCAGGAAATCGATCATCAATTAAATTCAAATACACTTTCAAGTGAAACCATTTGGCGTATAAAGACCACATGTTCCCTGAAATTATTTTAATCAATCAACACTTTTCCCTTTATATTGGGCTCAAATTAGTTTTACCACACGAGTAAATTTGTCGAGTGGTCCACTGAAATCCAGACAAAGCAAATCCACACGAAACTAGGGCATCCAAATTCGCCACACACTTGGATAGATAAACCGAAAAACAATCGGAGAACAAAAATGAAATGGCAATAACAATATTCTTTACTCCACAGGGGTGGCAAAGCCCGAGTAATCCGAATCGTTCAAGACTAACAATGAAATATAGTATAACAGTTGCCATGCCTAGCATTTGGGATTTGGATGCTAGGCATTGCTTGAGATTCCGCAATTAAAGGAATTCGCGTCAATAATGGGATGATGCAGGGGAATGTGCCACATTATGGGTCACAGACATTTCGATAAGGGTAAGACTCCATGAAAGGGAATCTATTCTTGGATAGATTTTGAATTTTTCGGTTAACAACAAGTTTAGGTTGCTCTTTGAATGAATGTGAAAATGTTTGAAAAGTGAAAGGAGGACGTGAGTAAGCAAGCGAGAGATGGATTAGAGGTTGGGTGGAAAATGCTACTCATACGTAAGAGGGTGTTAGGAGGGATTCTACGATTTATTCTTATCCGGATGGTGAGTTACCTGTACACGTGTATCGGGTAGCGTTAAAATTAGTTGCTTATCAGAATCATGATAGACTCTTGGGTGACGTGATGGCGATGTGAACTGACATTCTGAATGGTGTTGTACTATATGTTGATCTAGGCGCGTAGGATTTTGGAAAATTTAGTTTAAAACTTTTTTCATTACTAAAAGGGGCATCTCAATTTCCCAGAGCCAATGTAAAAGCTATTTGCGAATTAGGCGCTTGCGGGGTGATTTAATTTTTTTTTCGCTTTTAGAGATTTGAACACAAAATCCAAAATACGTCTGCAGGAGATCTTATGGTGCCTATGACATCTAAATTGTTTAAGGAGACGCCAACATAATGCCACGCCCGAAAACGGATTACAAAGCTTCCGAGAAACCGGCAATCTAAATGCCTTCTTTTGACAGTCATGACAAAATTAACTTCGTAAACCTGTTCATTTAAAGATACAAACGAAGCACGTGTATCTAGACCTCATTGCCCCATATAAAGAATAAAGAAATTATTTGTCAGAATGAAGACTGGAGATTATAGCATGCAGAGCATACGGCCGTGTCCAACAAGGATAAAAATCTCCACTGTTCTATCAAGGCATGCAAAGCATACAAGCTTGCCTTTAAATTATTCGTATAAAGTTCAAATTATTCGTATAAAGTTCGGGTGATGCAGCCCTAAATTGTTTCAGTAAGAAAATGGTTCTCAGATTCATTTGCAACGATGGAGGCTGACAGAAGAGGCTTAACAATGTCCCTAGTACATATGTATGTGGCTATTTATAAGACCTCAATTTGACCTATATTATGCTAGAATATACATACATATAATAAGAATTATTATCGTGGCTTACTTGGGTAGATAACTGAAGATCGCATTTGTCGTAGAACACCAATAAGTCTCTAAATATTCTAAACATTTCGAGCTTCTATCATATGTATCATCTAATGTCGAACCATCGTCATCACACCATTGTAATTACCATTAACCATTGGCAAACGAACGCCACGCGACCAGTGACGGCACAGTTCCGCACAATATGATCCGTCGATCATGCGATGCGAGGGCTGATGGTAAATCAAAGTCGATGGGTTCGACACTTGCATCTGGTATAAAAAAGTGTGCAGACGAAGAATAAATCTTAGTTAGTTCAAACGTGACTTTCCTTCTTTTCCTTTCGTGTTGACCAGTCAATTCGTTGTTCAGTTGGTCGCTTCGATATATCTTCTTTCGATCCTTCGATTGAATTGATCGGTTCAAAACCCTGTTTTTCATCGACCCTTCGTTCGACTCGTCTCTTGGTCGGTTCGCGTACAACATTTTTATTACATACTACTTAATACTGCTTAGGAAAGCCGTAATTGCCTTAAACTGAAAGTCCCTATGATCATCCATAATCGCTCCGCAGTTAGAAACTTTAAGGCCTCCGATCTATGGCCTGACCTGGTGACTGACAATTGGATAGGCTGTGGCCAACGCTGGGTGTCAGGTGATTAGCAAGTGAATAAGACTGTAACCACCAATGTTGCCCTGGTGGCTGGGAGCTGGAAATGCCTGCAACCAACTCCGGGTGCCAGGTAGTTAGAAACCCAAAATGACTGTGGCCAAATATGGTCGCCTTATGGCTGCCAACCGGAGATGGCTCTGAATAACTCTCGGTGGCTGATAGTTACCAGCTGAAAATGGCTGTGGCCAGTTATGGTCGGCTAGTTGTTAACAACTGGAAATGCCTGTGACCAACCCTAGACATCTGATAGTTAGAAACTGTGAATGGCCACCTACGATTGCTTAGTACATAGTTAGAAACTCACGATCGCCGAAGTATAAACGGATTAATTGAGATATACAAGATAGCGCAAAATTAATCACCCTATCGAAAGATGTTATAATTTTTGCAAATAGCATCGTACGTCTATCATATTTAACATTTGTGAACTATGAAGTTACAGTATACAAACAGACAAGTAATGAAGCGCTATACTTTACAAGAGCGTGGAATAGTTGTTTACCGAAAATCGGTCGGTGGTGTTAGCGCAGCGTGAATTTCGATGTCGATTCCCTAATCGTGTCGAGCCAACTGGGGAAACATTCCGGCGCTTAGCTACTCGACTCGAACAGACTGGAACCACCATGCAGGCCGTGGCTGCCACCGGACTGGCCGTTCGGCCGAGAATATCGCGACTGTGGCTGCCGATGTCGCTGAGAACGAAGAGACATCGAATTTTAGTAAAAGACCTTCACATGTTCCCGTTCAAAGTGCAAACAGTGTATCAGTTAACGCCTGCTGACCGTCAGTCGCGTATGAATCACTGTCAAGCCATTCTTAATCAACAACGAAGAGGAAGATTTTGTGTCGAAAATCATCATGAGCGACGGGGCGCATTTACACTTAAGCGGTTACGTCAATAAGCAAAATCTTCATTTCCGGGACATTGAAAATTAGCGTGTGATACACGAAGAGCCATTGCATCCACTCAAAGCCACTGTGTGGTGCGGCGTTCACGCGGGAGGAGTGATTGGGTCGTATTTTTTTGAGAACTCTATCGGCAATACGATCACTGTTACTGGCGAGCACTACAGGGCCATGATAAACTACATCTGACTGCTCCATCGCCAGATTTAACCATCCCAGGCTTCTTTCTTTGGGACTAATTGAAGTCGCGGACTTATGTCAACAAGCCTTGGATGTTCGCATTCGCAGCCCTTAAGAAAAATATTCGACAGAAATACGAAAATATATCACCGGAAATCTTGCGGAAAGTCACGGAAAATGCCATAAAACGGGTACAAATGTGTATCAACACTGGCGGCAGCCACTTGTCGGATATCATATTTTCCATTTAATAAAAATGTAAGGGTCCAAGTAAAGATTCCTATTACTCAAAATTATCTTTTTTTTATTTGGTAAGAAAGTAATTCAAAAATAAAATTGGATGACTAATTTTGCGCCACCCGAAGTTCTAAAGTCATTTTTAGTTAAAAACGGAAACTGAGTATAAACTTAAAACAATTAGAAGTAACAACGGTATTGAATTTCTAAATAAAGAGATTAAAATGCTCATGCAAAAGTATCATATACGGCATCAGACATATTGTCCACATCAGAATGGCGAAACTGAACGTGAGATGAACACGTTGGTTGAAGCAACTAGGACCATAATACATACCAGAAATTTGCCTCTGCAACTATAGGCAGAGGCTATTAATTTAGCAGCATTCATAATCAATCGAAGAATGTAAGAAATGGAAAAGAAAATAGCTTTTGCGTTATGGAGCAGAGAAGGTTTTTCCTTCGATCGGTTCGACTGGAAAGTTTTTGGATCCGAATGCGGATGGGATGCGAAATCAAAAAGGATATTTGGATATTCAGAAGGAGTCAAATGCTATCGGGTATGGATACCTGGTAGCAACCAAGTTAAAATTAGCCGTGATGTAATCTTCATAGAAGTCGGAGCAGCTGATAATAGCCCGGATTTGAATAACGACGCTGTAATTGCAGTTTTGCATGTTGGGTTTGATGATCCGGAACAGCGCCATTATCAACAAATGTTGCTGACAGCAAGAACGATTCGCAGGGTCTTACCAGTGCCAAAATTAGTCGAGGGATCAGTAAAAACCACGACATTAAATACAGCAGCGAAGAAGAGCCACTTAAAAACCTCCTACGGGGTGCTGCGAAAATTCGAAACCAAGGGGCAATGGCAATTTTGGAAAGCTGTTCTTTTTTTTGCTGAGCATGGTGAGCATGCATCAGTCGAAGAAGCTTTGCAATCCACGATTCTAACAAGTGGGAGTAGGTTACAGGTATAAAGGTAGAAATTGAAGCACTTCGGAACAACAATACGTGGGAGCTAATTGGACCACCAAAAGACCGTGAAATAATAGGCAAGAAATGAGTATTTAAAATGAAGAATGTAAGTAGTAAAGAACCTGGTAGAAAGCCAGACTCGAGAATTTTCACAAGAAAAAGGGATAGATTACAAAAAAGTCTTCAGTCCTGTAGTAAAATTTGTATGTATTCGTCTAATACTACGATTAGCTCCCATAAATTCGTACAAGAGAAAACAGTTCGACATAAAAACAGCCTTTTTGACCGCCAATCTTCGCGAAGAAATGTCCATAAAGCAACCAAAGGGCTTCGACGACAAAAGTGGACGCGTGTGCAGGATTATGGTCTTAAAGAAGCATCACGCTGCTGGAATGAAAAGTTTACATCGTTTCCGCGGTTTTCCAACTTTAAGACATCACAAGCAGATCCATCACAAGCGTTTTTATAGAGAAAAAATATATGCTTTATATTTCTTTATCCACTATGTATTATATTATGTATTTATATCGACTATGGGCTCATTGTAGCAAAAAGCTAATAATGCGTTCCCTTGGAATGGAAATTCCAAGACCTGAAGAACCTGACGGGACAATTCACATCAGTCAATCCCTTGTCGCCAACAAATGAATCTCCAAGTGGGAGATGGAATAAGCATGCTCTACATCTACACTTGCAGAAATATCAGTGTACGCCGGAGGTGACATTTGAGGCAACTTCCCATACTGCGAAGCAGTATACAATTTAATGTACCTTTGATCGAAACGGAAGCCAATCTACAACAGAAGTCAACTATAAAAGGAAATTTGAAGACATTCCAACCTCACTCTTTCAATGGCGAAACCTCGAATGATTCCAAAACTACTACCAACTTTTTGACAACTTTTTTAAGCTATCTTTCGTCGATTACTCCTTTGTACCGGACACTACTTACTGCTACTACTTACCAATCTCTCACGTACTATTGACCCCCATATCATCGAAAATAAATTGAATCAACTTAATGATGAATTCACTCCTGGGCCCGGTGGTCTGCACTTCACAAGAATAAGAATATTCCTAAGAATAGTCAAATGTGTCAAAGAACAACGAGCTCAAGACAAGTCTACAGGCATGGTTCTGCTTGACATAGAAAAAGCCTTTGACTCCTTGTTTCATGACGGTCTGGTCTTCAAAATGATTCCGCACAAATTCCCGTATTATCTCTATAAAATAGTCCAAATTTTTCTTAGTAATCGATGTATCCGTTAATTTTGTGTTTTCTGAAATTAAATACTTTAATGCTGGGGTTCCGCAGGGTTCCGTTCTTGGTCCTGTCTTGTACAATGACACAGATATTTACATAAAATTAGGCAGATAAAAATCAAACTGGCGTGAATGAAAACGGTCAACAATATGGCATACATAAACAGTTAGGTGCAAAACTGTTTCAATGTAGTAAATATAGACAGCTACCTTTGTCCACACAAATTTTCATAACGAATTCAAACACTACTTTAATTTTGATTCCTCACCCCTAAGGCCCAGTAAGTGATCGCAACCAGGTTGTTTATGTTTATAGTAGCTTCTTAACCTTTCTCAAAACTAAAATGGGAGAAACTAAAATAGAGGAATGCTTCTGGCGGGACAAAGCCGTTATGGCGCACTCTCTCGTGATATAAATCATTGGGTTAGTATGCCCCGGAGATCAGGTTATTGACCGAAGTCATTGCTCTTGCAACGTGGCCTCGAATCAATTTGATCAGGAAGTTATCCACCCGTACAATCCTGGCCCTGCCCTGACCTGCACCATGGAATCAAGTTGGCTGCAATGAAACAGCCATCTTGTCAGAGCGAAAGCGCCTCGGGCCCTTGCCAGAGCAGCATCTACATGTTTGTCAAAATACAGATACTGGTCTAGCCAGATCTCCATCTGACTACACTTTGTTTCGCCAGTGGGCGCCCATTCTGTCCAAGAATTGAGAACCCGCTCCAATTTTTTTCTAGTGTCTCGAGAGGCCCTAGACAAAGGCGTTCTGAACAAAATAGTTTCTGATTTCTGGCAGTTGATTTTCAACTTCCAGTCATCACAATACTGCTGAATTTTTTCAAAGTCACGCTGCAAGAGAGTGACAATGACGTCGATCGTTGGACCTGATATGTACGCGATAAAATCGTCCGCATACGCTATTGAACGGTAAAGAGAAGCTATCAAATCACTGAAGTAAATGCTGAAAAGGATCGGCGAGTTCACCGTACCCTGCTGCAGTCCGTTGTTAATATCAAATGTTTGGGTAGAAGTCACGTTGGCAATTTACACTACGAACTTTCTACCTGTTAACATGTCAAAAATCATATATAGCAGTGGTTTACTTATATCCAGCCGATTGAGCTTGAAATAAAGACCTTCTAGCTATATGGACTCAAAGGCTTTTTCCAAGTCGATCTGACAGGCACCCGTGCATTGGTTCTTGCATTTATTCCAGTGGATATCGGACACGAGTTTCGACGTGGCATGAATAGTGTCATGCCCCGCTCTGAAACCGAATTGGTTATCCGGGATGATTTTATTGTCCTCAACCCATTTAGACAGGGCCCTATGGACCACCTTCTCGAAGACCTTGCTGACAATCGGAAGGACTTATCGACCGAAGATTTGCCGGGTTAGAGGTGTCCTTACCCCTCTTGGGGATTGGTTGCACCACCGCTGTCTTCGAGTGCATTGGATAATATGCATTATTTAGTGCATTGTTGGACAGGATGGTCTACCTCTCTATAGCCACTGGTGGAAGGTGCCTAAGCACAACATTGGATATACTGTCGATACCCGCGGATTTTGTCCTTTTCAATGACTGAAAGTTCATCTGGAGATCTTCCGTCGAAATGAACAAGGTATTAGCCCCTTCATTGGTGATGGCATTATTTGCCATGAAATCGGCATCGAACCTGGTAAAAGCAAGATTCTCGGATAGCCAATGATCGATATCATTTCTAAGGTAGGAGTGATGAAGTAGAACTCTGTTTTCCAATTCGTGGTTTTGGCGAATGCTATCATTCACCTTATACACTTCCTGGAAAACGGCTCCCACTGCCGCCACCTTCTCCTGAGGATCCTCGATCAGGAAGAAGTCGTCATCCAGGATGGACTTTGAAAATTGTTTTCCAGTTGGCATTAACTCAATTTTTTTCATTTCAATACACACTCCCAGTCTCCTGCGATATCGATAGTCACAACTCACGCAAGCTAACACAGTGCGCTTCATATACAAATTACGGTGCCGGGATCATATATTGTCATTCCTTAAAACCATTCTTGGCATGGATTTTCAAAGCTTACTTAAGCTTAAGATATTCACCTTCCATTTTCAGACTCAAAGCAAAACTCCACCATAGCTTTATCAGAGACTTCGGTTCGTTACATCGCCATCGGAGGGAAGTGGAACATTGATATCACCGAATTATAATTAAAGGTTAGTCGAAAGCCTTCGCTCCTCCGACTAATACAGGGAAGACTTATGCAAAAGCTTTCCTATCCATCCGTCTGGCCGTACGCATATGTCCGTCTGTCCGTACGCATATATCAAACCAAACTTGCCGATTAGCTATGAGTCTGAAACTTGGCTGTGTTATAGAGTACATGATTCTGAGCGCATAGTGACCGGTTTTAGAACCCTAGCTACCGTGGTTCCTGAGATTCAGGTAAGAGCTTGCAAAATTCAAGGTAGAAGACCTGGAATTGTAGCTTGGGTCCCGGCGAGAGATCCCATCTTGCTTTTTTCTTATCTGTTATAAATTAATTGTTTTCCGTATCTTTTACATAAATCTGTTAAATCAGTTTGGCTTTGTTCTTTAAATTACACTTTCACACGTATTTGCTTCCTAAAATATTTAACATATTATGTGCAAGGTTATGCTTTTAAATAAAGTTCGATTAAAAAAAAATCAACTTTCTACGATAAAGATGATATCCCTAAGTGCTAGCCCCAACCTGAAGGCTTGTTTATTTACTTGCCCAAAGAACAAGGAGTCTTCTGTGCTTCTTCTTACCGGCCTGAGCTCTAAATATCTATAAATTACCGCAGACGCTCAAATGTATTCAAGTGTCACGAATATGCCTTAAGCATAGGAAGCAGAAAGTAATTAAAAACTCTAGCTCAATGATAGTACACTACTCTCTCACACCAACAAAATAAGTTGCTCGTTATCTTACTGATAAGTTTGAAGAGAAAGCTATTTCCACATTATATCAGGTAATATGGCATTTTTCATTAAAACACACTTCTTGTTAAAACGTCGATAATTATTCGAGAAAAATCCAGAATTTGTATATAAATAAGAAGCATCTCTAGGACCAATACTTCAGGTAGCAATCGTCGAAACAACTTATCATTATAATTCCCCGTACATGTCCTCGATACATGTGCGGTGTCTTAGTCCTCACCAACTTCCGTTGTCTATTAGTTAATTTGCTCACTCGACATCGTTCTATCAATATATTAAAGAAGCCTTTGTAAGCACACGTGGCAGGTAATAAAAATGATTTGAAAATGAGGAATCCTAGCGCGTGTGTGTTCAAATGTGAATGTGGGGGATGTTTTTTGAATACGGCGATTTCATCAAAAAAAAGTGTAAAATGGAAAACAAATATGCTCATGTGGCATGGAGGGAAAAAATCCGGAAAATTCATTGACCCTAGGCCGTTGCCTTCTTTCAGTCAAAGTGAAAATTTGTTGGCAAAAAAAAACGTACTTAGGTTAGCAGAGTTAAAATAGGATATAGTCCCCCCGCCGCTGCTCGTGTCTTGGACTTCGGTACGACTTCCCCCATTTGTTACTTAAGCAAATGCTATTCATCTCCGAACTGCCAACGACAGGCGATTACATGTCTATCGCTCTTAGATACCAAGAGGTGGAAAAATGAATTTATCGTGAAACCTTTTTTTTTAAATAGATCTCGGAAGCCACCCCAGCGAGAGCCTATCGTTGTCACCTTCGACGCAATCATAACGTCTGGTGAACGCCCCTTATCTACGGGGAGGGCTACGTATACCTACGGGGGAGGGCTATCGAAATTCAAATGTCAATCCATTGTGTTATGTGTATAAACCAAGGTGTCAACGGTTTTCTATTTTAAAAAATGGCTTCAATCAATCACTTGTCCAATTTGCAGGCCTAAGAGTTTATTGCTCCCAAATCTTATCCAGATTAAACGCCTGTCGACCACTTCTCTGACCGAACACAATAGTTCCATTTGACTTCATCGTTGCCACAACACTCAAGCCCAAACTCGATTACCAGAAATACTACAATTAATCATGAAACAAACATTCACTTGAGCACGTGCCGTGCCACCCATAATACCTCTAAATAGTGATACCAGGCCAACGAACAAAATCACTTCATCAATACATACATAATTATGAGCTTGTGTCGCAGTTCAGTCAAAAATGTTTCTCTTTGATCCGATGCTAATGCGTACTTTCTTCCTACAATGACGAAAGCAACTTATCTAAGTATAGATAAGTTACCATCGAGCACTTTCATTTGGAAAATCACCAAAATGACAACTCTTATCCCACTTTCATCGTACCCAGCACGGCAGCACTATGACAGAACAAGGACTCACCTAAATGCCCACTGAATTGTATAGGAATCGAATAGCACATCATGTTGAATCAAAATGCAAAGACAACGCATTAGGGTGGTCAGCAGGCTCCAAGTAATTCGCCGCATCTAGGACGTGTGATAAAAATATATCGACTCAACAGATACCATCGGAATTAACCAGTCTTGACCAGCAAATTCTTCCAGTCTAGTTAGACAACGTAATTCGTTTTTATTTTTGTCGTTTTTATTCCTGCCCCCCGTTCGGGTGTTTCCGAATTCAGGTCAAAGGGAATCGGAATTTTCCTCGTACTAAGCGCGGAGTGTGGCCGACACCCCTTTCGCATTACGTTGGTTACATAAATAGAAAATAATTAACATTGGGGACGAATCCATGCCGAATGGAAACATTTTTCGGTCAAGACGTTTCGCTTCGTGGTTTTGTGGGCACTGAATGTCTTTATGTGACTTCGGAATAGGCTTATGTGGCTTGCGGATATGGAACTGGGTCAATAGATGTTTTATTGTATACGTTTGGGTTTATTTTTGCGCTTGCGAGAATAAGAAATGTTTTTAGATTAGATGGAAGGGTATGGGAAAGTAATCATTTAGAAAGTGTCTTAAATGCCAACATTTGACCCACATTTAATGAAGCCGTTAATGTCTTAAGGAATACTCTGTAAGTCCTTTGTCCTTTCTATGATAATACAGCTGGGTAACTTATTAAGAGCATTCTGTCTACACGAGTGATCCCAGAAATAGTTCTGTTCTGAGGAATTGCTCAGCTTACACAGATATCAATCTGATTCATGCCTAACGTTATGATTTGACGCCAAAGATAATTTCTGAAAGGATAAATTTTCAACCCCGAAATGGGAAAGCCACGTGCTCACTTTTAAAGATAACAAAAAAGTAATAATTCATTTAGTTTCCACAATAGGTATGTGACATTTACGAATCCTTAGATTTTCTTGGTTCTGGTCTGTCGTCAACTAATGGTTTCAATCCTGATTTCCTACTAAGATTGTTGTAATCAACTTCAGCAGAAATATTATTCGTTTTTTCAATTTCGTATGCATATTTTTCACTACCGCCTAAGTTCACAGTCTTCGGGCCCATTTCGTGTTATACAGTTAAGTCTTCAGTCAACGTTGGTAATCTATAAAATTGTCTAACATTGGAGAGTTGCTAATGTTACTGTCCGTGCGGAATAACAATATGGAAAAACGCGCATGGAATTACGTCCATAAATTCCATCTCGCATCATCAACATCCATTCCATCAGTAGTACCAACATACCATTCTATTTGACTGGAATTTCCGTTCTTTTTTTGCTATATAGGTATATATGTAAAAATCTCTCAAAGGACCACCATTTTTTCCTATAAATTTGTAATATATTCATTGGAAACGATCACGGTGTTTTATTTACAGAATACAAAAAGGCTTGTATTCTACCTTTTCATGGTGACCCCGACGTGATCGCCAAGTTATTATTGTTGACAAAAAAAAAAACACTTAACTCGTGTGTATTCAACCTTATATTATAATGGAGGAAAAATCAAAAAAGGAGATCAAGAGGTTAGAACGCCAAAGGTTCGACGCTCCATATGATGCAAACAGATGGACCGCATTGCTGAATTCCTGGACGTCATTGGGACGGACATCACTCTACCTCAAGTCGAATTGCGGACTACGGCATGCCGGTATTGAGGAGTTGGAACCTTCAGAAGTTGAGGCTGAAGATGACATGCGGGCTAAGTACGAAGAGCTGTATTACACACTCCGTCCGCAGCTTACGACCATCAAGCAAACACTTACCACAAGGGATAAACCAAAGGAAGTTGAATCCAAGACCAAACCCGAAAATATAAGATTACCAAAAATTAACTTGCCCTTATTTTCAGGTGAAATTACAGATTGGCAAAATTTCTATGATTCCTTAAATTCCTTAATCCACTCGAACCTTAGCTTGTCCAATATCGCGAAATTCCAATACCTGAAGTCATCGATATCTAGAAACGCCGCACGTGCTATTGAATCATTAGAAGTCAACGACAAAAATTATGAGGATGCGCTCAAAATCCTAATTAGTCGCTATGAAAACAAAAGGCTTATATGTTCGGAACATGTAAGGAAATTATTATATTTGATGTTACACCAGTTCAAAGGCCACCCGCATCAGCTTACGTGAACTAGCCGACTGCATCAATAGCGATCTGCGTGCATTGGCACATCTTTGGGACATCCTACCGAAGCTTGGGATGATCTTATTGTGCACCTGGTCACATCGAAGCTCGACACGTACCAAATGGCAAGAGGAACATCCAGTTGGCGAATTACCTACTCTTAATGACTTCATGAAATTCATTGATAAACGATGTCAGATCATGGACTGCACACGCACAACCATCCAGGCGAGTACAAATTCTTTAAATTCAGCACTTCGAAAACCTCGTTGAAAAGCATTTACAATTACAAACCCTAAAATACGTATTGCTCACGTGCAGGGCATTATATAAACAAATGTTTTAAACTTCTTAACCTACCTGTCATGAAAAGACAGTCCTTTGTCCAAGAAACTAAACTTTGTACCAATTGCCTTCACGACGATCACATTTTAAGAGACTGTAAGGCTTCCGCATTCCACAAATGTAACTCACCCCATCACACCTTGCTCCACTCAGTTTCTACCGCAGCCCAATTGAATAAAAATGCATCTTTCAATCTGAACAACAACCCAGTACTCAAAATGTTTTACAAATAGCCAAATCACATAACTTCAATCACATGTTCACACTTTTAGCAACAGCGGTTGTACTAATAAAAAACAAAAACAATGATTATATTCCCTGCCGCATACTCCTCGATTCCGGTTCCCAGATAAACTTAATAACTAATCGTTTTGCCCACATGCTGGGCTCTCATCGGCCTACCTACAAACATATCCGGCATTGGCTCTAATAAGTCATCATCTAAATTCAAAACAAATATTACTATCAAATCTCGTTTCAATGAATTTACCTTTAGCGTCGAAGCTACGATAATAACAAAAATCACTGATGTAATACCAGAAAGAACGATCGATGTAAGCAGCTGGCCTATTCCGTCAAATATCAAACTTGCTGATCCGTTGTTCGCGACAGCACAACGAATAGATATTTTAATTGGAGAGAGGCAAATTAATATGATGAATGGGTTACCAACTCTCCAAAACACTGTTCTAGGATGGGTCGTCTCGGGTGTAGTGAGCGAAGCAAAGGCCTTCAAACCGTAAGTGGCTAAGTGCACCATTAGTCAGCCCATCAGAGACATCAATAATTGTGGTGATCATATAGGGTTTATTTAAAAAGAATGTAATTTCGTACGGCAAGCCGCCAGTATCGATAACAGACATTTATGCAATTTTTGTCGGAATGTTGCTTCTTCTTCTTGAGCACCTCTACATATGTCGACAGCCTCGGATGTTACTTTTTCTTCAGCACCATCGAACGCAGACATGTTATATTAGGAAACCGAATGATTAGTTAAGAACAATCGCAGCCTCTTTCCGTGAATAAAATCTAGCCTCAAGCAGCTGTAACTGATCGGGATCCAACATTTCTCCGTTTCCTAATTATGTGAGGATGTTTGAAAAAGTTGTATTAGATTGACGCATCACCTCAGTCAACTCAAAGAACTTCAAGTCTCGAGACAGAAATGGTTCCCCCAACCGCTGTTTTCGTTGTCTGTATATTTTTGTATAATTTACCTCGAAATTGCCTTTTATCTGTTTCAAACCTCTGATCGATTTGAGCGACGATTTCCACCCCGATCATACTGACTTCGTCTATGATGAATACTTTGACGAATTTGAATAGAGTTCGATATTGCAGACATGTTTCATGCGACAGGGGTATTAGTTTTGAGAGCTTTTTTTTCAGAGCTGTATGAATAGTTGTCCCATCAATAACGACTGCTGCCTTGCCGGTTGACGGACATGTTATACATATAAGCATTGCAGAACCCGTCAGTGTCGGTAAACCGATTATAGATTTCTATCATAAGTTTAACAACAAAGGTCTTTCCGCCCCACTCGGCCCGGTGAAGAAAATTTGCAACAGTTTCGAATGTGGCGTCAGTAAATTGTGGACCACATGCATAAGCAGCTCCTTTTGCGTTTTGTTTGATTTTCTCATAAGATCACAGAAATCTTTGTGGGGCATAACATATTCTCTTTTTTTGCGATTGCCCCGAATTTATTTAACGTTGCAAGTCTCAAATCATCGTTCGTACTGGCATGTGGATTTGCGTAGAGGTCAGCGAATGGATTTTCTTGAGGAAATCGCCTATTTGCATCGTCGATATTATCTTCACCTCCCTCCCTCTCATTCCTGTACAACTCCCGACATATGTATATTCAATAGAAAAAAAAAACAACATCTGAGCACTCCGCGCGGCTGCGCGTTATATTCATTTAATACAGCCGTTGCCCTCTCTCCCCCGCCGCCAGTCTTTCTCTCCCTCCGCCGCTGCCGCCTCTCACTGAGAAATCAGCAAGCTGGTTTTCTTCCAAACCGTTCACGCATTGATCAGATTGACACCCTACGCATCATAGTTAACCACTTAACTGTTTCGACTTTGTTGGAAAATGTGACCTAATATGTGACTTTAATATTTTTATTTCGTTATTTATTTCATGTATACATTTATTTATTTACATTAACATAAGTAGGAACCAAAAACATCAAAAATAATTGGTCACTATTGAAGACGCATGACGAAAACCCAAAATAAAAATAACACAAAATTTTACAATTTTTTCATGACGAATATCTTCGTCATAAACAGTTAACTGGTTAAGCTAATGAATGAATGGCAGTCGACTCTTAAATTTTTTTCCATTAATTGCAGCAAAGTGTTCGACAGCATATACCGCGTAAGTGTTTGGGAGGCGCTCAGATCTAGAGGAGTTCTTGAGAAGCTGACAACTTTAAGCAGTGTCAATTGAGTCTTCTACAATGGCATGATAGCATCACAACCAGCGCAGGTGGTCGCCAAGGATATTTACTCTCGCCGATCCTCCTTCTTATTGTTATCGATGACATTCTGCATACATTCATAGAAGGTAAGCGGAAATTGGAGCTTTACCGAACATCTAGAAGATCTCGCTTAAGCGGATGATATCTGTTTATTATTTGTAAAGCACTCCGACATACAAGCAAAGCTCAAGCCCGAGTCGGGTAAAGTTATTCTAAATTTGAGGTTCCCAATCTTTCTTTCTCATGGATCACTTCCAAAATTAACCTGATTTCGGTGGACACCCTGCTGCTATATTTTTACCATATCCCCAAAACTCGTCAAAAAATGTGAAGATTAGAGCTAACGATGGAAATTTGCATCGCGGCTGAGTTCCAACCCAAAATTCGGAGTTGTAAAAATAAGAATAAAACTAGTATATTTTCTTATGTTCTATTTATTAAAATAATACGATTACAGACTTCATAGAGCTAAAATTAATCATTAATAACGCATCGTTACTTCAACAATACAAATCAAATATTAAAAAAAAAGAAAAATCATAATTTTAATGGGTGAGATCTACTTGATGGATTGACAGCAAATTATCAATATTTGGCTTCAGATTTGTAAGGAATATCCGCAAATCTCCCCGTTCTGTGATGTTCATTCTGCTCCTTTTATTTCTTAATAAGTTTGTAACGACACTAAATTTTTTTTCGCCAAGGTATGACGAGGGAAACGCTATCAAAAGTTTCCTCGCAATTTCCCACAGACCAGGATATGTTTCGGGTATATCTGCCTGCAGCCAAAATGTTTGATAGCTGTTTTAAATTTCACCTTCAGCTCATCATTGGTACTAAGCTCGAGTAGCTCCTCTTGTAATACTACATTCAACACTTCCGTTTCTGCAAATAGATTTATGATCCATGATGGTATTTCCGTCGTGAGAATATCTTTTAATCTGTTATTGAAGTCATCATGCAGGGCATTTAAATGCTAAACGTATGTCTGAATATCCATATCAAGACATTCTGCCTGTGATAAGTTTGAAAAATGGGAGAATTCGCAACTCTGTTAGTTGCAGAGATTGACCAAGAATGAGTTTCTGAAGATATCCACTTCTGAAGAACAACACTTGATTCCGTCCAGCAGTAATATCTTCGAAAAACCCTTGAGACAGAATGACTCTACCTTCTCTACCAGTTTAACATCACAGCAGCGCACTATTCTAATCGAGGTAATATTATCCGGTTCTTGCTTACAGAAGCTAATTTAGATTCAGCACACTGAATCATCTCGATTTGATGAGCGAACATAAATACAAGCACTATAAGCAACTTCTGAGCTGTCGGCAAGACAGCGGACTTCAGCATCTTGTGTTTCTCCATATAAGACTGCCTTCCAAGTCTAGTAAAGCCTCACAAATTATCATGGGCAATGTCTCGTCCCAATGTAACTTGTATTTCCACAGCGCTTGCATGAGCAACTTGCCCTAGCAGATCATTGCTCGTTTTGTCACTTTACCTTTGGAGCTTAATCTCACTCTAATTTGAAATCATTCCTAAGGTTTTAATGACGTTATCATGTTTTAATTGGAAGAGCTGATCCCTATCTTAAGCCGGCACAGATTCTGTAATTTTGTCAATAATAGCACACCACTTCCGTAACTGGAATCCGCCGCTCTCCAAGATTAGGCTAAGCTTTCGTTTTATTCTTTGCGCTCGATCAACACTAGTTGCACTAATAAGTATGTCATCTACGTAAAAATTCGTTTTGAGAATTTCGGCCGCAAGGGAAAACTATAAACCTAACCTAACTAACCTAACTTGATACTTTATAGTGTCAAGACGTGAGTAATTTAACTTGAATAACTGTTCGCAAATATCTTCGTTCAATGTTTTCAACATTAGAAAATGATTGTAGCAAATTATCAATGTCTTCATCGTCGTTTCGGCAAAGATTGCAAGCGTAATCATCACCGACTGTTGAGCCGAAGGTCTGTAGTTCAGATCCGTCCATAGTCAAGAACAATTCCCATACGGAAAAACCGTGCCAAAACAACAGATGTGAATGAGAGATGATCAAAAACTGCTGACGAAGGCAAAACATTCGCAGCATAAGATCACTTCAAAGTTCATACTCTGTGTGTGCATTTCCAATATAACACCTTAATGATATGGAAACAAAAGAGTTACTGTGAAACTGTAAACTACAACCAACGCAAATTCAGTCAAATCTCTCAAATCCTATCTAGGACAACCACCCCCGGAGAGTAGTAAACAAACATCTTCGACACAAACCACCAACACCCCGTCCAGGTTGTGTGATAAACATCAGAGCGTACACTCTTGAACCTCCACGACTTATAAAAAAAAATAAAGAATTGTCTCGTCGCATTGATGTCTACCACGCCTAAAACTAACTATTCCAGCTTAGAGTTTTGAAGAATTGGTGAACCTTCATCTAGCCGAATTTGTCCAGCTGACAGCAAAGAGAAAAAATGCACAGCTCCAATCAGAACATCAATCCGCTGTGGAATGCCGAATGATGGGTACCTTAAATTAATATTACCAGGAATGTGCGACATGGTAAGATCGAGCCGTTTTGCCGTTTTGTAACTTCTACGCTAAAGGTATAATCGTTGAGTCTTGATTTAATCCTAATGTGCTATCTAAACTTCGATATAAACTTGCTTGCTCCCATTGGTTTGTGCTCGTTGTCGGAAACCCCCTAAAGTATGTGCGAATTGTTGAGTGACTGAGATGTGATCCCGAGTCTAGGGGTATGTAATTTTTGCACATGCCAAGGCGGTTGCTGGTTAACTTATTACCTTCGCCCATTGATTGAATCGTAGGGAAACCATAAGCTGATGAGGTGCACTATTATGTCGTCCCAAGTTTCCACTGGACGTCCCAATGACGATAATGCGCGTAGGTGGCTGTTACGAAATCAGAGAGATCTCAGATGGCGATTGTATAGGTATTAGGCTTTTGAAACGGCGATATGATATATATTTCCTTATGTGTTCTTTGCAAATGAGGTGCTTATTTTCATAGCGACAGTAATTTGAGTGCGATTTTATAGTTGGTATCGTTTACTTTCAAGGACTTGATGGCACGTGCTGCGCTTCCAGATAAAAAGGATTTTAAATGGTAAATCTTAACAGTATTTGGGAGGGTTTGATTGAGATGGATAAATTGAATGTTTCGTGAACGTTCAGAAACGTTCAAAAAAGGGGAGAGTAATTTTGGGCAGTCTTAATTGTTCTATAGACATTTCGGTACTTCTCTGGTTTCCTTCTCTGCGCTGAGATCGTGCAAGAGCAGTGAGAAATGAAGTACTTTGTAGAAGAGTTCTTCGTATTTTGTACGGATATCATCATCGTTAGTGGTTTCTATTTCACCCAGGTCCAAGTCCTCGATCATTCCCTGTAATTCCTCGAACTGATGAAAGTTGTCATTGAAGGCTGCTGTTCGCAAATCTATTTGCTGGATAGTTGCGTCTTGTCCAACACTGTTGATAAAATCTCGTGCTATTTTTAGTTGTCTGCAAACTACACAGCGTCTATATCATAGGTTTTCGAGAAATTTTATTTCTTTTTTCGATTTATCCACGGACATGGCCATGGCAAACTGATCGTATTTATACGACAAGAATACGTCGGGGTCACCAATGAAAAATACGCTCATCCAGCTTTTTGAAGGTAAATAGCAAATCAAGAAACGGGTTTATTTTTTCCTGGTTCCTTAACTACAGCAACGGCGCCGGAAATGCTATAAAATTCTCTCTTTCAGCCGCTTATTTTTATATATGGCTTCATATAGACAGAAAATGACTAGTTCCTTATTAATGATTCCATCTTGACGATTCGGATGTGGGTAGAGTGTACCTGGTGTAAGACCTTTATAGAGACAACCGTCGTGCAGCATCAGTTCACTTTCCATACCTTTGTACCGCGAGTTCAAATTTTCTACCGTTTGCCCGAGGTCTGACTAGTAAGGATACGTCCTTGATATTTTTGATTTCCTTCGATAAAAGATCATCCCAAAGCTGAAAAATTTCATATATTTTGTAATATTATCTTTCTGTATCCTGTATGAAGAAGAAAATTGTCATTAGTGTACCCAACTGAAAAGTGAAGTTCCTACAGATCATCATAAACGGACTTACTCTCGTTATGTACGCTCTTCAAACTGTTAGGACACAGTTAGACTCATTCTTGATATATACGCCAGGCAGTGAAGAAGTTAGATACGTTTGTCACGCGATTTTGTTACGATTGTCACGCGATTTAATTTTATGTAACATCTAGAATACATAGATACAGTCTATTCCTGTTATCTTATTGTAAATTTATTAGTAATAAAGAAAACTGAATTCGGCTCAAAAGGACTAACGCGCGTATTACTCATTGGGAATGGAACATACCCACATGGTGTGAGAAGAAAAAATAAATTAATACCGCGAGGAGTGAAACTAATTCGACAAAGCGAAATTGTCTGAAAAAAATAATTCGGGTACTGTGGAAAGTAAATACCTTTAACAATAAGTACACATATAGTAGTTTAATGGAACTTGGTAAGATCTTTTCAATATTGCAATGGAGTTGGATTACGTTGAAATTGATGTTAGAAAGGGAATTCGGGAAAGAGAGGCAGAAAATGTATATAAAACTTTGGAAGCCACGAAACGTCTTGGAAATGAAACTCTTCTCGAGTATTTTTATAAAATGAAAAAAGTTGCAGCAAGGGGTTCAGTTGGAGAATTGCATTTAATAAATTACATAATAGCAGGAATACCAGATAACGCTCTAAACAAAAGTGTCCTCTATCAGGCAAAAAATTTAGATGAGCTTAAAGGAAATTTGACATCTTATGAACGTTTGAAAGAGGAACAACTAAAAAATAGATCTCATTACCTAGCTAAGCCGAATGTCATCAGTAAGAGTAATTTTCAAAACAGTCATTAAATGTGTAAGAATTGTGGTGCCTTGTCTCACCAAACCCAAAACTGTCCCAATCAATGGGAACCAGGTGTTTTAATTGCAGTGGATTTGTCCATGTATCTGTAAACTGTGATAGCGGTGGTCCGCGTCCAACCGGTTCTAAAGTAAATGTCGTTAGTTTCCCAGATATCTGTACGAAAGTTATAGTCAATGGAATCGAATTCCAAGGTTTAATAGACACAGGAAGTGACATCTCAATCGCAAAGGGAAGTATAAGAAAAACTCTTAATATTCGAGAGATGGAATACGATGGAATCTCCGTAGTAGGGTTCGGTGATCAAAATCGACAAACTATTGGCGCAGTTCTTCTCCAAACTGTAATTGATAGCGAGGATTTTGAAATTCTGTGCCACTTTGTTCCGGATGCATTACAATGAGTATAGTTTTAGATGAAGAGACACCAATTCATCAGAGGCCTAGCAGACTCGCCCCACTAGAAAAGGAAATCGTTGGAAAACAAATCAAGGAATGGTTAGACCAAGGTATAATTCGAAAGAGCAACTCATAATTCTCAAGTCCAATTGTTCTTGTTCGCAAGAAAGATAATTCAATGCGATTATGCGTTGACTATTGCAAGCTAAACCGACATAAATTATTATAAAAGATAGACAACCCTTCCCAAATATTGAAGAACTTTTGGAGCAGCTCTACGATTCAGAGATTTTCACTACACTTGATCTCAAAAATTGCTTTCTTCATGTCGACTAGTAAAAAGTACACTGCCTTCGTAACGCCAGATGATCTGTACGAGTTTAATAAAGTCCCTTTTGGCCTATGTAATTCTCCAGCAATCTTTCAAAAATTTATAAATGCAATATTCAAAGAGTTAGTTAGGAGAGGTATAGTTTGGATCTATATGGACGATTTAATTATTGGAGCTAAAAATCAATTCGAAATGCTAGGGAGGTTCAAAGAGGTTTTGGCCTTGGCTAGTGATTTTGGGCTTATCATAAATTGGAAGAAATGCCGTTTCTTTAAAAAGGAAATCTCTTTTCTTGGTCACGTTATTAAAAGCGGAATCATCAAGCCCTCCGAGGAAAAGATTGTTGCGGTCAAACTCTACCCAGTACCGAAATCTGTAAAGGATGTTATGCAGTTTCTGTGTTTAACGGGATATTTTAGGAAATTCATTCCTGGTTACGCAACTATAGCGAAGCCACTATCAGATCTTACCAGAAAGGAACGCCAATTTATATGGGGATCCCTCGAAGCCAATGCTTTCAACCAACTCAAGAAATGTCTGTGTAACGATCCTGTCCTCAAACTTTTTAATCCGTTACTTTCAACCCAATTATACACGGACGCTAGTAAGGATGGGTATGGTGCAGTCTTATTGCAGAAACATGACGACAGTGCATAACATTCGGTTTTCTATTTAAGCTTTAAAACTAAACCAGTTGAAAAAAAATATTCAAGTTACGACCTCGAAGTATTATCTATCGTAATGGCCCTCAAACGTTTAAGAGTATATTTGCTAGGTCTTAAATTCCAAATATTTACTGATTGTAAAGCCTTCAAACAAACAATGGAAAAGAAAGTCTTAAACAGTAGGATTGCACACTGGGCCCTTCAATTGGAAGAGTATAATTGTGACGTTCAACATCGATCCGGATCAGCCATGCGGCACGTTGACGCCATTAGCCGATATCCTCCTCTTGTTCTCGCAATCGAAGATGGTTTACTGCAGCTAGTACGAAAAGCTCACCTTAATGACAAAGGATTTAAAGCGATTGCAACTATTCTTGACATAGAACCGTATGAAGACTACGTTAAGAGGAAAGGACTGCTGTATAAATTTATAAACGGAGACTACTTGCTTTGTGTCCCGGAGGCCCTCCAAAAGCAAATTATTCTCGACGTTCACAATCAAGGACATTTCGGCAACAGAAAAGTAGAAAAACTTATAAGTCAAGATTACTTTATTGAGAACTTATCCAAACGTGTAGCTGAAGTAAGAAATAACTGCGTTGCATGCATCCTAGCATCGAAGAAAAGCGGAAAGTTAGATTCATTTCTACACCCTATCGATAAAATGGATCAACCCTTACATACGTATCATATTGACCATTTGGGACCCTTACCATCAACAGCTAAAAAGTACCAGTACCTTTTTGTCGTCGTAGATGGTTTCACCAAATTTACATGGATCCATTCAATTAAAAATACTACTGCGGAAATCGTTTTGCAACGGCTAGATCTACAGGCGGAAATCTTCGGTAACCCCCATCGGATCATTTCAGATCGAGGAGCAGCTTTTACGGCAAATTCATTTAAAGATTACTGTAGTTCGCGAAACATTGCTCATCACCTGATAACGACCGGAATCCCACGTGGGAATGGGCAAGTTGAAAGATTGAACCGAATCATAATACAAATATTGACTAAACTTAGCATCGAAGATCCACTAAAATGGTATAAACATGTTTCCAAGGTGCAGCAAGCTATAAATTCAACTCCTTCAAGAAGCACCAACAGATCTCCATTTGAACTTCTTTTTGGTATCAAGATGTTTAACGCGATGGACTTAGAACTCAAAAGCACGTTGGAATTGGCTCTGGTAGCTGAATTTGAAGATGAACGCGACAAGATAAGGGATGCAGCAAAGGACCAGATACATAAGATTCAAGCCGAAAATAAGAAGCTCTATGACAGAAAGCGAAAACGTGCAACGAATTACGTTCTTGGTGATTTAGTTGCTATCTAAAAAACACAATTTACACCAGGACAAAAACTATTTCCGAGGTATATTGGCCCATATGAAATAATCAAAGTTAATAGAAACGATCGATACACTGTTAGAAAAATCGGTCAACATGATGGTCCCAATCAGACATCGACGGCTGCTGACCTTCTTCACTTGTGTGTGAAAGTATTGCAGAAATTCCCACTTGTGATGCATCCGTAGCCAGAATAAACATCAGGCGCTCATCAAATGGAATCAGAAAAATGTCAAGACCAAAACGAACCGTAGATAAAAAGGATTTAGATGAAAAGTTCGGTATGAGTTTATGCTAATAAGGTACCATCCCGAGAAATTGACTTAACTGGGAAACACCCTGTGTCCGGTCTTCATGAAGTCTATTCTTGTTGATATACAGGTTAAATTTGTGCAGTTTGTCAAGTAGGAAATTGCATTTATGGAAAGTTTGCTGAAGCGACCTATAACTTTATCTCCGAAAAAACCTTCAGGATGGTTAACGATATGCTCGTCATATATTGGGTTTTGATGGAAAATGTACTCGTAAGCTTGTTTATGGTAGTGTCAAGAGACCCTTTGTAGAGCTACCAACTTCTTCCAATCGAATAATCTTATCTTCAATTATATTGGATCGCATATGGGAATGATCTTGGTTTCATAAATATACGGATAATCGTTCCAATTTTCTGTTCGAAAACTTGTATATGATTTTCGAAGATGTTATTAAATTGTATTTACTTAAGTACATATACACATTTACGTCCCAAGAGTGCATCAAACGGTCTACACAACTTTCGGTTTATTGTATTCAACTGTAAATTAAGACTTACCAAAAACGATTAGTTCCATTATGCTGGAGCACGAGACAGTTTTTTGAAACCCTTTAATGAACCTGTTTAAGTCGAATTGAATGGAACAGGATCTTCATGTCATCTGCGTATACGGAAAGTTGAGAGTTTTTGATACCACAGTCAAGTGCGTAGAACTGGATACATGGAAATTACCTTGTTATCTTTTATTTCTGCCATAATCGCCCTTTTTGTAAATTTAACGTCAACCTTATAAGAGTCTAGAATTATTCGTCTTCAATAAAACGTCATTGGCCGCAGTCAATAATGATCAACACACCAACGTGTGTTGTTATGAAATATCTTCATCGGTGCATACATACCTAGACTAGTATGAGTACCTTCAAGGAAACTTCACCGTCTGTTACAACCTTCAAAACTATTAAAGACTTCGAAACTATATGAACTCTGTCCGATTGGACTCAACCCCGAGACTCGTCATATGAGATGCACCACGCAATGTCAAAGACTGCTGGGTATTTAACCTCTCTCACCAAGGGTTCAGAAAATACTGCTTCATAAAAAATAATGCAATATGAGTCCTTTTTCCGATGCAATCCTTACAAGACTATTAGGGGAACTAGGAGCGTGATAGGGGCGCTAAGGAAAAGCAATAAAAAAACACAGTATTAATGAATGTTACATTATCATTTTTATTGATCGTTTTTTAAACTACAAATTAGCAAAATCATTGGAAAGACCAGTTATCAAAAAAATTTAACATTATCTAATTATTTTTTTAAGAATATATAAAAAACCAACTTGTCCCGCATGTGGGGGTGAGATGGGGAACGATATATAGGGCATGATGAGGTCTTGCGGCAAGGAGGGAGTCTTATTAAATTTCACAAAAAGCCCATAAGTACTTCTTCTAAATCTTCATCATCCACCCCAGCATATGCAGTATGAGCCCATCGCATACAGGCTGACATTGTACCCAGTTCTCGACTGATTTCAGATATGTATGATTTAAATCATTATAGTAAAAACATATGGTGTCTTGAAGTAATTGTCTTTGGTGATTGTCTTTTTTGTTAGGTATTTTTGGTCGTAATTGTCTTTGACAATTTAAAATCTTCAAGTTCTCTTTTGTAAGGGGTTGAGGTTATAACTACAGTCTTATCTTTCTTCTTTCTTTCTTCTCAAGATCGTTTGAATTGCTGGAATTGGTAGAATATCCTTAGGTGAAGCTTTTATAAAACTAGAAGTTAGATCACAGCACATGCCTTGGATGGCAGATGGATTTTAGAGGAACTTCCCGGTGACATTTCATAGAATTATGAACATTCTTGTTGATATCGTTAGATTTGCTAAGTTGAGGCTCAGAGTGGTTTGACTTCCCTGTTTGAGACTGTGCAGCGTTAAAACTTTAAGAATTATAATAAATAGCTTGATTGTCACAATTTGGCAGGTTAAATGGCGTAGATCGCTGACAACAGGCGCAAGAAGATGTTCATTAACAGTTTCAGCAGCTCCAAATCAGCATCAGTGAAATTATCTTGATTATGCGGCCATATACCACACTTCCTGAAACCGTTGATCGCTGTGGACATTGTGGCCGTTTGAAGGTAAGCTTGTCCAAATTTTTCACTTATTTGCAACATAGTGATCAAACGTCCTGGATGCGATCTCAACCAATGTGAAACAGCATGGTCATATTTAGTAAGCGATTAAAGGTCTCATGAAGGCTACATCAGCAGGTTGTAATTTATGTGTGCAGTGCGGAGGAAAGTAAACGATTACTCGTCCGAGCTTGACAAAGTGCCATTTAATAGGGACTCTTTCTTCGATTTAAAAAAAAAAATCCTCTATCTCTATCCTCTCTTTAATCTTCTTCTTCCTTATAAATACTAAGTTTATTTTAAGTTTAAATTGTTTAAATAAGTTTTTTTATTGTTCAAGCTTGAATAAAGCGAATAAAGTAACCTCATGAGGGCGTCGAACTCCAATTCAATTTATATAATGAGACTCAACTTACCCAAATTCTTCTGTGCTCTTTCGAACACCCCGATCCTTTATAACCTACGGAAAGAAACAAAAACTTCATATTCTAGTACGTATACAGTTTTTCTGGACACTGTTACAGAAAAGACAGGCATCGACATTTAAGCCTCTGTTTACCAACTGTTTCTACGACCTCCACGCGATAGTTCATGGGTGCCTTGATCGGGCATACCACTTTGAAAAGTTTTTGAAGATAGTAAACAAAGTCTCGGCTTCTTCCGAACGATAGCGATCCCAATATGGAGTTAGCGGCGTCATCCATTTCGAGTGAAAATATTGAAACCTTTAATAAATTCTCGCCGTCTCTAGCAGATGGCGACCTAATACCAACGGAATTGAAAAAATATGCTGGAAGTGAATTAACAGAGAATATAGGCTCATCATAACACAGTGGAACAATGAAACTATTCCTGAGGAATAAAAGAACTCGGTCATTATTCCCGTACTAAAAAGGGTGACCGAACGCAATGTAACAATTACCGAGGAATATCACTGCTCTCAAGTTGTTGGACTTAGATACTCGATAAACACTTTGGGAAAGTGAGCAATCTCAAATATTTGGATTCGCGTTGTAGTGACTATTCAGAACAACTATTTTGCCCCGCAACGTCAATGACACTTTATGGATGTAAAACTTGATCTCTGAATAAGGAAAACAGATTTCGGGTCTTTGAAAACAGAATTTTAAAGAGAATCTTTGGAAAACAGGACGACGAGATAGGCGAGTATAGAAACTACACAATCAGGTACTCTTTTTCTGGGACTTTATTCGGCCGCAAGCATGGTCTGAGTAGAAAAATCGCGAAGACTAACATGGACATGACATTTAGACCGGATGGACAGTGGACAGACAATCATAAGAACGTGTGGAAAACCTGAGGGTAGAAGACTGTCAGGTAGGCTGCGCCATAGAACAGCTCAACAGAACAGCATGCAAGAAACACACTCATGACAGGGAGGCTTGACGAAGGATAATCAACGAAACCATGAACTTCTGAGTAGAAATCGAGAGTTTTCCACCAGAGTGCTGTTGGTCTCCTCCTAGCTAGACAGATTGTAGTGTTCTAGTCTCTAATCATCCTAATTTTTCCATTGCTCTCTTGCTCAAACTCAATTGAAAGTTGAGGTTGGGTATGGTGTAATCGACCAGATACCCTTAGTGTCATCTCTATGATTTTAACGTAGCTGTAGAGGTGAATAAATCAAGGGGAATATTCTAAGAATGCCATATAAATGCCAGGACGCCTGTAGGACATGATCTAATAGCCCTTATGCACGCCATGTTCTGCAGTTTCTTCAGGCGGTCAATGATGTATTTTTTCCTTGGAACAGGCCACCATACAATAGCTTCCAGGGGCTTCCAATTAGCCCTCATACATAGTGAAAGTAGTTGACCGTTCAGCTCGAGGGCAACAGTCACTTGGTCTTTGACGTGGACAGCAACTGTTTTATTTGGCCTGGATTCACACCTAGTTCATCGTTCCATGTGGCATATTTTCTAGAGAGCCTTCCATCATTTGGTTATTCATACATATATTATATATATTGGAAACAATACTTCGTTTGCAAGCGCAACCATCTTGTTTCACCAGAGTGTTGTTAATTACCCACCGCGAGGGTTTCAAAAATGGGTTTACCGTGGACGTTATTATAGGTTTTCAAGAAACCTTTAAAAATTCCGTGTATTTTTAAATATCTGCCCATCTCATTAAATTATGCTTCATAGGGATCTGTCGCTTTTGTATCAATGTCAACACCGAGGTAAAATTTGATATTACAAAAAAAGGTTTAGACGGCGTTTTATTTTTATGGACCGTGGGTGAAAGCTCAGGAAGTGGTACAGCGCAAAATAATGCTTTTAGCATCTAGCTTCTCCCATTTCAAGATCATTGTGCGTGATGAAGAATCACATCCTACTCGAGGTTGCCCTGTCAATAGCAAGACAGATGGATCTAGACAAGATGGATAATAAATCTCTTCGCGTGAGCCAGCAACCTGCTCCACTAAAAAAATGAATACCGCTCACAGACAAACAACAGCCTCGGATAATAATAGCAATAATAATCACAACACCGTTGACGACCCGCCACGAAAAAGAAGAAAAAAATGTTATAACAACCGGAAGACAATACGATTAGCATGTTGGAACATAACATCATTCAATAACAAAGATCAAGAAACAATCATGGAACTTGAGAATCACAAAATTGACATCTGTGTAATATCGGACACCAGATTAAAGGGCAAAGGAAGCAAAAAATATAACCAATA
This sequence comes from Merodon equestris, assembly GCA_958301585.1. Classification (NCBI taxonomy): domain Eukaryota; kingdom Metazoa; phylum Arthropoda; class Insecta; order Diptera; family Syrphidae; genus Merodon; species Merodon equestris. The sequence goes on from OY284414.1 coordinate 95,270,810, forward strand.
CGTCCTGTTCCATAGTGGAAAAAAAGGTACAAACGAGCTGCCTCGGGAGTAGGAATACAACTGGTCCGTATACAACTCCACCCAGAAAAGTCGAAACCGATCAATCTCGTCAGCGTCTACGCTTCAGATATCATCAAATCAGATGAACTTAAGCAGGAACTATACCAACAATTCCACACTCTATAAAACATCGCTAGAAACGAAAAGGTCATCATCCTAGGAGATTTTAATACCAGAGTCGGCAACGAAATTATACCTGGCATCAAAAGTCACTTTAACGAGAGCATAAATATACCTTCTCAAACTATTGAGGACAAAAGTCAATCATCAACTATGTAATAAACAACAAATCAGTACATCCATCGTCGATCTTGGACGTCAGAGTACTAAGCTGCGCAAACACCGGAACAGACCACAACCTAGTACTAGCTAAACTTCGATTAAACCTCATAACCAGTCATAAGAGACCTGCACCAGCAATAATAGAGAAGTTCAACATTTAATCACTCAAAAATAATTCCACAACCGAACTATATCAAAATAGACTTTACAACAGAGTCGAATCCAACAAAATCACAGACCTTGATGACATCGAAATATTTTGATCAAAAATAACATCAAACATCACCACAGCAGCTAACGAAACAATAGATACAAGGAAAATCGATGTCAACAACAATAGAAGACACAAGAAACAGAAGACACAAAAACTCTGGCAAAAGAAAAACGAGAGGAATATTTACTATGCAGAACATCAGATATCACCGACGACAGATGTAAAGTTACAAGAAACAGAGTTAACAATAATATTAGGCAAATACTGGCAGGAATTCTCATCCGACATGAAACATGACATATATGGCGGTCAGGGGAAGATCTGGAATTGGCTCCGGAGTCTAAAGAAACCAATGAACGAGTTCATTAGCACATCCACCATACCAGCCAAAACTTGGATAAACCACTTTTTGTCGTCGCTTTGCACCGAAGAAGAACAGTAACGCCAATACATATAAAGGAACTTGGATCACCCAGTCTATACAGGATCCACCCGTCAAGACACCGAGATGACAATACGAAAACTGAAAAACCGCAAGTCCCCCGGTATTGACAGAATCCATAACGAACTAGTCAAGTATGGAGGATCACGTATTTGTGAAGAAATCCACAAGCTCTTCCTAAAAATCTATGAGAGCTGCTCAATCCCATAGCAATGGAGAGACAGCATCCCATCCCCGTGTTTAAAAAAGGTGACAAGAAAGAGCCCAAGAATTACCGAGGCATCTCTCTACTTGGTTCCATCCCCAAGCTTTTCACAAAAATGCTTGTCTCTGAAATCACCAAATTAGGCATATGCGAAGAACAGCAAGGCTTCCGGAAAAACAGATCAACGGTCGACGCCATATTTATTGTACGACAAATATGTGAAAAAGCCTAAGAATTCAACAAATCTGCTTACATGTGCTTCATAGACTTCGTAGCTTTTGACCGTGTTCGACTACACGACGTTATCACACTTTGGAAGGTGAAGGGCATTACATCTAATGTACTAGCTATCAATAAGGAGCTGAACACTAATAACAGTGCATCAATCAGCGCTAACGCTAAGAGGACCGATAAGATTCCCATTACATCAGGAATCCGGCAAGGGAATAATTTGAGCCCGACCCTCTTCAACATTATTATGGAAGCTATCATCAAAGAGGTCAAAGCAGCTGCATGTCAACCGGCGATTTTAAAATATGCTATGCGGAAACGAAAGACAACTTGCAAAGGCTTCTATATAAGTTTGAAAAAGTAGCAATCTCCTACAATATGGAGATATCAGGTGATAAAACTAAATCATTAGCTATATCAAAAGAACTAAGAAGATGCAAATCGGCAATAAACAATAAATCAATAGAACAAGTCCTAGAGTTCAGCTATCTAGGCTCTCATATAACAAGCAGCAAAGATTTGAAAAAGGAGGTAAAGACACAAGCCAACAAAGCCGCTGCTATCTCAGGCTGCCTAAGAAACGCTATATGGCCAAATAGATACATGAAACAGAATTTCCATGGCAAGAAAATAAGGCGTGAAGGTAGATGTTGTACGAGTATAACCAACTGTATAAGCTTAACAAAAATTAACCTTAAGCAGACAGAAGAGTTTTCCTGCAACCCATATCTTAGGTCTCGCCGTCCAGAGATTGATCTTCCTCGAGACGCTTGTTGGTTTAAATATAAAACAAACCATCTGCACCCCGTCCAGGTTGTGTGGCAAACACTATAAGAGAGTACACTCTTGAACCAGCGCAAACCTTATAAAAAAAATATATATCAATTACAAAAAAATGATATTCACTCCGACCATTTTCATTTGACGCAAAATAGCCTAATAGAGCTTAGTAGGATCTAAAAAAAAATTTACTGTCGGTTCATTCTTTGTAACCACAAAAACTTCTATGAACTTAAAACTGAATTTTGTGACACACCTAAGAACCTACATTTAGCATTACCTAATCAATAGTGGTGTTAAAATATTTATGACTAAGCTCAGCCTGCTCATATATCCATGTTAAGAATCAGCTTTATCTATAGTGCTCAACGTATAACGTATACTCGCCAATGGTAAGGAAATTTTTAAAGCAAGAAATATTTAGCTATTAGGACAATAACACATAGCAGTATGAGACCATCCCATCTCATATATCTACACATCTTGTTTATGCTTCTCTCGTTACACAACAAACGCTCAATTGAATTGGGGTCAATACGTGCCATCTACCCATACCCAGCAGCAGTACAATCGTAGATCTCTCCCGTACTATCCAGAAAGGCGGAAGTACTTTCAACCGAATACAGTGTTTGCTGAATCCCTTCCGAAAAGACAGTATACTCGATTGGATTAACATATAAGCCAGCAAGACCGTGACTACAATTCAATTTCATGGAACCGTCAATTCTAGCATCCGAAGGTCTGTCCTCATTTTCGAGGAACATCTTCCACCAATAAATCTAAAAATAGCCCAAAAATGAATGGCACGTCCTTGCCCCGAAATCTAGAAACAACAAAACAACCGTTTACCAGCGATTTTAATATTCATCGACCGCAACGACAATCTCCAAACGAGGACAAGGGGAATCCCCTCGGCCACATTAACGTCTACATAGCCTACGAACGAGCCCAAAAACAATTACTTTGATTAAAATAAAAGAGAAAAATCAACAAATTAGATTCGCCTCAATAGAATGCGTCTATTGTCCTAGTTTTCCCAAAGTCACGTTGCCACCCAGCCTCATCCCATGGCCTCCTATCACGAATTTACATTGCCCTTCGATAGACCACTGCAAAAACTTGCGAAGCCGAAGCCGCTTCAGAAACTATAAGAAATCTCCGATTCTAGTATGTGTACCGCTCATGAATCTGGGTGAATTACGTATTAGTCCATTTGGAATTTGAATGATACTCGAGGAGAGTGCTTACCACCCTCGCGTCATTTGCATTCCATGAAGAAGGGAACGCAATCGATTGCACTCAGTCTCGAATGCAAATAACGCTCATATTCATTCACAAGTGCCGACTGGATTGGGCTGTGCAGCGATTGCCAGTACTGTTGCCATTACATGTCAATCCTCGCAGCCTCCCATTTCATCTCTCTCTCTCTTCCTCTGACCGAGGTACATGCTCGTATGTGTGTAAGCGCGCTGGGTTGGGTGAAAATCGATACAACGTCTGTGACCTAGTTTTCGAAATGAATTTCATTATGTTTTCCTTCACACTTACACATCAGTTCAACATCAACACAGACACAGTCACTATCTGCTGCAGAACGACACACAGGGATATGTACTCGTACATGGGACGGGATGGTGGCGTATACGACCTGTGTTTTACACCCGGCAAAAATTCCAGCAACTGGCGGTACCAGTCAACTGCTGACGTCAGCCAATGACGTCACCGATACCGCTCTGCAAGAAGGTTACACGCTATTCCGCACGCAAGGTTGTCCTGGTCGTAGCGCTCTTGCAACGCGTTCGTTCGCCCTCCTTTCCTCCTCGGCCATGTGGCGTGGGGAAAACTTCGCTGCGATATAGTGCGCTATTCCTTATAACCCACTGACCGAGTGTTAGGACAGTTGTCCTACTTTTCGCAAGATTTCTCCGAAGAAGGGGAAGAAATGGTATGAGGGATGCTGCGCGTTTGCGACGAACTTCGCTTCGTCGTCGTCTTCGTCATCGTTGTTGTTATTGCTGTTCGCGTTTGTTCTATTTTTAGATGTGCAGTCTCAATGAAAGTTCTATATTTAGGGGCAAAGCAAGAAGGATGAACAGGGGATAATCATATCCTGATACCTTATCATCACTGTTGTGGTGGGGTTGAGTTTAATATGTTTCGCATTTGCGAGTGTGTTTGTGTGTGGGATACGTTGTCCTTGATGGTCGCCTTTGAATGGTCACAGGCAAGTCGCTGCTCTTTTCCAGGAGTGTATCCTTGCAGATTGGCACGTACACCAATGAAGCGAAGGATGGATATTCTATAAATGCTGACGCCGCATCCGGGATAGTTTGCACAAGGCGACACGACAATATTTCCCTTAGCCTCGGGCGTTAAACAAACGGAAGGATGTGAATTCTGTGATTATAGAATCGTTTCTTTAGAAATAAACCTTGGTTAATCACTGTTCCTTCGTGTCATCAGGTGCGCCTGATTTTATCCCTCATCCTCGAAAGGGAATAGTAGTGCAGCTGCTCCCTTCTTAGTCCTAACATTACTGCGTCTATTTATCCCACCTCAAATCAACACATTTTCATATGTATTGTGTTTCTGTTCGCTATTTTCCTTAATTCCTCTCTCCACTCTACTCGCATGCTATAGTAATTTGTCTTGTTCTCATGTTGATTAGCGTTATCATTATTTTTTCGCACTCACCGCATTCCCTTGCCGATCCAATCCATTGACCCACAACCATTACTCAAAGCATTACCCACACTCATAAGTCTTCCATAAATAGATCCCCAGGGATTCCATATCGCATTGAATCTATTCCTTGACGTTTCACCGTTCTTCCAACCGATTAACCAACCAACACTTGTCCAACATGCCGACAAGGCATCGGAAAACACAAAATACGCATTCCATGGACCCTCCATACGCCATGCCACACCATTATTCTTACAAAACAGCCTGCAATACAGCACTCCCAACCAATTCATCGCTATCTGTTTCAACATCGGGTACACTAGATGCAAGGACACTCATCACCCCAGCCCTATCTATTTCATGACCCACTGACCCACTGGCAGGTTAAACCCATACTCAAGCACAATTGCACCACCCTAATGACGAAGTCTTTGGCCTCCGTTGCACATTCCGTTCTCGATTGTAACATCAATTGCAACTAACACCGCAGCGCGTTAAATGTTGTGCCGTTCAAATGGGTGGCCATCGGAGGAGGAAATCACAAAACAGGAACTACTGAAGGTCCAATCCATGGTGTTTACGTGAAATGTCAAACATAGCGCAGTGTCCTTGGAGCCGTACGTAAAGGCCATCACACCACTATCCACTGATCAATCACGGGAACACAACTTGTTTTGTCAGTCGGAATATGGCGAGGCGACTCGCATGTCAGAAAAGGAGAATAATCTGATTAAACGAGTCAATCAATTTCACAACTCGGAAGCTTCAATGACATCCCGAACGTTCGAACGAATGTTTCGATTCTTTTTTCGACAATCGCCTTGCTACTGCCATATACTCTTGTATGGAAGTATGACGTCGATTATGGACTACGTCATTCATTGTCATTCACCGATGCCGATAGTAGGTCAGGGACCGTGAGTAACCTTAGGTGGTTTGTATTGGGTGCTGCATTGGCTATGATTGCAGTACGTAGAACGTCTCCTTCATTCACATACAGGACGAGTTTATGTGCAAGGTTCGCAATTGGCGTTTAAATTTAGACAGAGTCGGAAGCTTTCGAGCTTTTGGCGGATGCGTAATGTGGATGTTACACGTAATGTGGCCATGAAGCAATCATTGGCCACGGTTTACAGCTTCAAAATAGGAAAAGGTTGAATTGCCTTCAACTCGAGGTCGGTCGGTACGGAAAAATACATTTGACGACATGTGAAGGTATATCCGTTGCCAGTGGAGGGAAATAGGGGTTTGGGTAAATGCCAAAGTGCAACATTTAGGAGTTCAAGTTTAATTTAGTTTTTCTATCTCATTTTAGCTTTAAAAATGTCAGGGATTCCAAATAAAGTTTGGGCATCGGGCTTAATGTCACTCGTTACTATTCTGAATATTGATTTGTGACGAGTAAGCCAAAAGGACTAAGCCAATAAGGAATTAGCCTCACACACCAGAGGGAACTCGGTGAAGTTCGTTTCACTTCAGTTTCTAAGTTATTTCAATATGATAACCAAATCTCTGAACTGGATGGTCAAAAAGAATAAAATATTTTATCGCAAAATTTCAGTCAGTCCCACCTGGTCACCCACCCAAGTCAAGTTAAATACATCACTACGGAACCAGTCCTAGTTAGGTCAAGGTCATATAAGACTGTCAAAATAACACAATTCAGACTAGCTCAAGTCAGATAAACACCAGTCATGCCAAGTCAAAATAGGTCCAGCAAGATCAGTCTGTGTCACATCAAGCCCAAATCATATTAACCCAAATCAGACTAGCTCAAGCAAAAGTCAGACCAACATACAGTATAATAAGACTAAGCCAAAGTCAGAAAACCAAAGTCTGGTCAAGCGAAAGTTAGATCAAGCCAAACTTAGATGAAGCCAAAATCAGAAAACCAAAGTCAGAGCAAGCCAAAGTCAGACCAAGCCAAAGCCGGAACAAGCAAATTCAGAGCAAGCCAAAGTCAGACTACGATAAAGTCGGACCAAGCCAAAATCAGACCAAGCCAAAGTCAGACCAAGCCACAGTCAGACCACGCCACAGTCAGACCACGCCAAAGCCAGACCAAGCCGAAATCAGACCAACCCAAAGTCAGAGCAAGCCAAAGTCAGAGCAAGCCAAAGTCAGACCACGTCAAAGCCAGACCAAGCCGAAGTCAGACTAAGCCAAAGTCGGAACAAGCCAAAGTAGAGACTACGCCAAAGTCGGACCAAGCCAAAATCAGACCAAGCCAAAATCAGACCAAGTCAGAGTCAGACCACGCCACAGTCAGACCACGCCAAAGCCAGACCAAGCCGAAATCAGACCAACCCAAAGTCGGAACAAACCAAAGACAGACCAAGCCAAAGTCAGACCAAGCCGAAGTCAGACTAAGCCAAAGTCGGAACAAGCCGAAGTCAGACTAAGCCAAAGTCGGAACAAGCCAAAGTAGAGACTACGCCAAAGTCGGACCAAGCCAAAATCAGACCAAGCCAAAGTCAGACCAAGCCACAGTCAGACCACGCCACAGTCAGACCACGCCAAAGCCAGACCAAGACGAAATCAGACCAACCCAAAGTCGGAACAAACCAAAGACAGACCAAGCCAAAGTCAGAGCAAGCCAAAGTCAGAGCAAGCCAAAGTCAGACCACGCCAAAGCCAGACCAAGCCGAAGTCAGACTAAGCCAAAGTCGGAACAAGCCAAAGTAGAGACTACGCCAAAGTCGGACCAAGCCAAAATCAGACCAAGCCAAAGTCAGACCAAGTCAGAGTCAGACCACGCCACAGTCAGACCACGCCAAAGCCAGACCAAGCCGAAGTCAGAGTAAGCCAAAGTCGAAACAAGCCAAAGTCGGACAAAGCGAAAGTCAGAAAACCAAAGCCAGAACACGCCACAGTCAGACCAAACCAAAATCAGACCAAGCCAAAGTCGGACCAAGCCAAAATCAGACCAAGCCAAAGTCAGACCAAGTCAGAGTCAGACCACGCCACAGTCAGACCACGCCAAAGCCAGACCAAGCCGAAGTCAGAGTAAGCCAAAGTCGAAACAAGCCAGAGTTGGATCAAGCCAAAGTCGGACAAAGCGAAAGTCAGAAAACCAAAGCCAGAACACGCCAAAGTTAGACCATGCCACAGTCAGACTACGCCACAATCGGACCAAGCCAAAATCAGACAAAGCCAAATTCAGACCAAGCCACAGTCAGACCACGCCAAAGTCAGGCCAAGCCACAGTCAGACCAAGCCACAGTCAGACCACGCCACGGTCAGACCATGCCGAAGTCAGACCAAGCCAAAGTCGGAACAAGCCAAAGTCAGACCAAGCCAAAGTCAGACCATGCCAAAGTCAGACCAAGCCAAAGTCAGACCAAATCTAAGTCAGACCGAACCATAGTCAAACCGAGCCAAAGTCAAACCAAGTCAAAGTCAGACCAAGCCAAAGTCGGACCAAGCCAAAATCAGACCAAATCTAAGTCAGACCAAACCATAGTCAAACCGAGCCAAGGTCAAACCAAGTCAAAGTCAGACCAAGCCACAGTCAGACTACGCCAAAGTCGGACCAAGCCAAAATCAGACAAAGCCAAATTCAGACCAAGCCACAGTCAGACCACGCCAAAGTCAGGCCAAGCCACAGTCAGACCAAGCCACAGTCAGACCACGCCACAGTCAGACCATGCCGAAATCAGACCAAGCCAAAGTCGGAACAAGCCAAAGTCAGACCAAATCTAAGTCAGACCAAACCATAGTCAAACCGAGCCAAAGTCAAACCAAGTCAAAGTCAGACCAAGCCAAAGTCGGACCAAGCCATAGTCAGACCAAGCCAAAGTCGGGCCAAGCCAAAGCCAGACCAAGCCAAAGCCAGACCAAGCCAAAGTCGGACAAAGCAAAGTTCAGACAAAGCCATAGTCAAACCACATCAAAGCTATACCAAGCCAAAGTTGAACAAAGCCAAAGTTGAACAAAGCCAAAGTCAGACCACGCCATAGTCAGACCATGTCAAATTAGCCCAAGAGATACCAGCTCAACCCGGGCTGATCCGATATGAGTTATTCACCCATCCACACTCTGACAGAAAAAAAATCATATATGGGATAACCAGCGAATATTACTCACCTTAAATGTATGAGAATTGAAAAGAAGGAACACAAATCCCCCTAAGAGGACTTTATCGTGATGCAAAGCCACGCAAAATAAATATTTCACCACAAACCCAGGCGTGTTTTTTTTTTTTTGCTTTTTGTTTCACGTAAAAAGCATGACATTTACAAGTAATACTTCCTAATAACGGATTGACCTTGTGGGCGAACCACAGTGAGCATGAGCTCTTCAGCCTTGGTGATCCAGAATGCCTTTACTGGGAAGATTGAATCTTAGTTTTAGGATCATGTTTCATCATCTGCACCGAAACATGTCGGGCTGATTCGTCGCATTTCATTCGTCGAATTTTTATATTTTGCTGCCCCAATAAGGAAAATATGCGGGAGAAATTGTAGACCATACCTCAATCAGCCTACAAACAATATTAAATTAGTTTGAGTCCAAGTATCAGCTAACACTCGATAAGGCCTACATTGGCGGCAGCGAAATTTATGTTAAAAGCAAGTTATTTCCTCCTTTACAACTTTCAGAAGCAGCGATGATGCCTCGAACGAAACTGATCCAGAATCCATTGATCCATTTCGTTAACGAAATACACGGGGCGAAAAAGGGATTACGAACACACGATTTCTCTCTAAAAACGATTGAATTCGAATTTGAAGGATATTGAAACTTGGAAATATGTCAAAGTGTTTAATTTGGAGAATCGGTCTAACTCAATAGCCCCCCAAAGGGAAGCTAATCGAATTGTAGTCGTATAACATGTTATCCAAAATGTCTCTGCCTTTGAACTTTGATTTTGATGTCACAATCCAGAGCACGTGTACAATATATTGCCTTTTCCCTCTATCCTCATCGAAAGGAGTATTTTGGTAGGTACCTAAAGAGATTTGTCCCATTTACGAACACTTAAACTCTGTCTGTTCCTTTGTAAGGATTAGACTTACTCGGATTTGAATGGAACGTACAATGCATGCAATCAAAAATCCTCAAAAATCCACCAACGGATAACCAGATTCTTCTTATCACGTCATGATGGATATAAGGAATTTATAAATAAAATCTGTGCCAGTCACCTAATATGCCCACAAGTGTGTCATTCATGGACGACATACCATAGACACACGTCGTTCACATCCTCCCACCGTGCTATGACGTATACGCCTGCATGTATCTAGAATAAAACTAAACCACCACGACGTTCAAGTCGCACAACAGATAAGCCTGCAGAGGATGATATGTGTCCCATGTGTATCCCACTGTCAAATAAGCATTTCCACGATATTTGAATCGACGAAATGCAAGGACACAACAGATCCCGAGCAACAAAACACCTTGACCATAGATGAACGGCTTACCAACTGGAAGCCGTTCAAAAATGCAGTCAAGGCTTAAGGTGTTATTACAACTTACAAGTTTTATCGTATGACCCACTCAGATGCACAATGAACCTTTCAGCATATGAAGTGCATGAACGACACACAATCAACAATTCACTCGTGTCCTCAATTCACAACATGTTGCATTTGAAAGGATATTCACGCCGGGAGGGGGATTTCGCCTTCAAGAAAACTAAACCGTCGAGTGCACTTTGCAACTAGAACGAGGATACGACTACATAAGTACATAGTACTCTCACTACACTCGGGGGTACATGTGAGGGCTAGGATTTTTGCTTCTTCTTGATTGTAGTGGGTCCTTTTGTTTTGAATGTGAAAGGATGTCCTTCTGAGACGTGAATCTCCTTATCTTTTATTAGAGATTGCCTAAGATCAGAGTGTATATATCACAACGGTGGGTTAGGATGGTTATTTGAAATTCAATTTCCTTCATCAGGTTACACAGTCCTTGTTACCTCACGGAGTATCGATGGTAATAGCACTCATTTGCTTTTACATCGAATAAAAATAGATTGGCAGGTAGGACTATGAAGGTAGGACTAGTGTTACAGTGTTATTCACCTTATCAAACCCAGTTCAGAGGTGGAACCTACATATTTTGGTATTTAACGATGCGATGAAGAGTTCATTGCTCTCCACTCTGTGGGATTGGTTTACGTGGTTGCTTGATGTTTCCCACCATACTCTTCTGACACGTGACAATAATTAATCAGCGTATCGTATGTATAAATAGGAGGAGGCTTGGTATAGGTATGAATTAACCTCGGGTGCCTCCACACTACCCGTGTTCTTAATCAGACGAAAGTGCTTACATTCTTTAGATTTCAACACTTCCATCAATGGCCAATGTCATTCGGTATAATAGAACACAAGGATCGTATGAAGCTGCCTCAAACAGCCCTGAGAATGGCTGCTCCCATGCTCCACTGGAATAGGCCATATTCGTTGCCCTTCTATCAAAAATGCAAAATTTATTAACTCACACCGCAACCTCCCGACACGTACCACATCAATTGTACATATGTATATCCGCATCCACATCCCCATCATCATCATCACCTCGTCGTCTTTCATATAATTCCTTTCGAGCGAAATGGTTATAAATAAAAGCAATGAATATCGGCACACTAAGGGAAATGGCGCGCGGTGGAAGCGGCGTTTATGGAAACAAATGTCCTTGCTCCGATTCTGCTCGGAGAATTTACTAGAGAAAAGGCTTTGGCTCGTTGTGAAAGCGCGAAATAATGGAGATGGGTGCGGTGTGTTCGGATCTCTGTTGTCGGCGTTTCTCACCCTATTTTCAAGCGATTACGTCATAGTGAATACGAAAAATCTATTTTTAACCTAGATAAGGTTCGGCGAACTTTTGAACTCGGCATCGGGTATGCTCGTTGTCTCTTTTCCTACCGCTACGTTGTAGTTGCGTCCATCCCTATCGATTGCTTTGTTGTATGGAAGACGTTCTAAATGCGCGCACATACACTTGCAACGGGCAGTTGCAGAGAACTACATAGTTTCAAGGATGCTACTATGCGGAAAGCGGATATGTCAATGAACTCAGTCTTCGTTACTGCATCATCATACAGAATCCGTGTCGCAACCTAGCTCGGGTGGGCGGAAGGACATTGGGCTCGAGCACTGAGCTGAGAATGAATACGAAAACAACATTGGCCGGCATTACAGGCCAAAACACCGATGCAGTGGATGGATACATACCTAAAGATAGTTGAATCAAACCGGTAGAAGGACACAAATTGCATCCACGGCTATCGATCGGTGTGGTTGGATGGGCATGAATAGAATAACCCTCATGAGTATGGGTTGCAATGGTGTGGGTTAAGTGACTTTACTATTGTACCGAAGGATACAGAACGTCCAGGAGAGCACAATCATAACAATCATCGAGTGTTCTTCACGCCACTAGAACGGTATTCGGAATCTGGATTTCCTTTATTCTGAATTGCATCCACCCGAATAAAGGTCACGACGATATCATAATAAATAAATACAACTTGGGAAGTAGCACTTTCAACCTATTTGTGATTCACAAATACGTAACAGCAACGGAAATAATCACGTACGGCATTTCGAATTTGATTATGACTTGCTCGTGTTTATAGAAACACATTCGTCATATGGTTGGGGCCAATTCTTGGTTCTAATTAAACACATTGCATCCAACGTTCGAAATAAAACTGTCTTCATCAGCTTGGAACAATACGTGATATTTTTAGAGCACATTTTCATTGACTGAATGACGTAGTCTACGAAATATGGTGAACAAACTAAGATAGACACGTCCTGTATAAAAGCGTTCGCAATAGCTTCCTTGATTTAGGGCGATGAAATTTTAGCATTTACGACACTTTCGAAAAAAATTCCAAATGCTTCTAGCTTAAAGTAGAGATTTTTCAATAGGGGCATCACAGTTTTCTATTTTTAACACCAATGCACCCTTGAACTTTTTTTTATAATTTAATGAGGCCAAAGCGTCAGACGAGACGTATTTTTATCATGATGATGTTCACGAATGAGTCTTGCCTAAATACTATTGTAAATTACTACCGAAATATTAAGTCGGTTTTCGCAAGGGTAATAGCGGTTTTAATACTTGTGCCACATGACAGACTATGCGTACTATTATAGACAAATTCGAGTAAACATATTCCCTATAGAATAGTTCTGTTCCGAAATAAAAAATGAACCAAATCACAGGATTCCACACCTTCCACATAAAATGGGAACTTCTCAATTTACATTGTAGCGATTTTCGCGTAAAGACCTTGTCTTATACTTTTGCTAGATCAAATCATATTGATCATTTGAAGAACTGAAACTTCTCCCATTAGGCTCTGCGAAAGTTTGAAAAAAAAAATTAGAATTTGATCGAAAAATCATCTTCAGCGATGAAGTTCTTTTTTGGCCTAATGGCTTTATCGGTAAGCAAAATACGCTTTATTGGACAGAAATATATCCTCATATGTTCCAAGGGATTCCGTGACTGTGTGGTGTCACATTAATGCCGGAGGTGTGATTTGACCCTACCTTTTTGTCCATAGAAATGATCGCCATGTGAAGATCGATGGAGTTCGCTATCGTACCACATTGGAAGACTATTTTTGGCCAGAAGTGGGTGGACTTGGCGTCAGTGATATGGGGTTCAAATAACATAGTTCCGGTTGCTACCCAGCTGGTCAAACAGTTGATCTATTGAAAGAGAAGTTCGGTAATCGTGTATCTCAAGTCCGGTCAAATGTACACCATGCTCATATTCTCCGCAAAGTACGCAAAGTTGTCGGCTTATACAAGGTGGCACGAAATTAATCATCCAATTTTGTTTTTGAATTACATTTTTCCTAAATAAAAAGAATAATTTTGAATAACGAAAATTTTTATTCGGACCCTTGCAATTTTTTTTGTGAAGTGGAAAGGATGATTTCCGTTATGTGGTTGCCGCCAGTGTTGATACACATTTGTACCCGTTTCATTGCATTTTCCATGACTTTCTGCAAGATTTTCGGTGATAACTGTTCGCATTCCTGTTGGCATAAGCCCCTGACTTCAAGTTACCTCCAAAGAAAGAAGTGTAGGATGATTAAGGAGGTTAGGTTAGGTTAGGTGGGGATCACTTAAACCAAAAACTACACTATTTTGCTAGTGGATGCCCGCCCGTCCTGCGCCAATTTTTTTTCTAATGCTCCGAGAGGCCCTAGAAAATGGCGTTCTGGATTAAATAGATTCTGATTTCTGAAAGTTGATTTTCAGCTTCCAGTTATTAGAATACTGCTGAATCATTTAGACAGGGCTCTATGGGCCATCTTACCGAAAAACTTGCTGATACTCGGAAAGAGGCTTATTGGACCGGAGATTTTACGGGTTGGAGGTATCTTTACCCCTTTTGGGGATTGGTTGCGCCACCGCAGTCTTCCAGTACACTAGATAATATGCTTAATTCAGTGCATTGTTGAACAAGATGGTGTACATCTCTAGAATAATGGCGAGTGGTACCTCGGCACAACATTAGATATTCCGTCAGTTGGCGTGGCGTTTTTTTTCTTCAATCACTCGAAGATCGTTTGCAGATCCCCCGTCGACATAAACAGAGTGCTCGCCCCTTCATTGGTGATGACAATACTTGCCATGAAATCGTCATTGAACCTGGTAAAACCGAGTTTCTCTGATCGTTAATGATTGATACCATTTCGAAGGCAACAGTGATGAACTAATACTCTGTTTTAGAGGTTGAGGCTTGGGCCAATTCCTGGAAAACAGCTCCCACTGTCGCCGAAGAATCACGAAGAAGTCGTTTTCCAGGGCGGCGTTATTCCAATGCAACCTGATGGAAGTTTTCAATCAGTGACTTCAATTTCCTGACCATCGAGTTTTATCTGTCAGGGGTCTACTTTTCTATCGGTGCAATGCGTTGATGTCGTGTTTCGGTAGAAATTTGTGGAATCGTGATGCCGTTGCCGTTGTACTGTCCATGTTTTGCTTAATTATATTGTCCATTTGTTCAAAATACGTGTCAATCTCGTCGTTATACAAGGGAAGGAGGCACTCAAAATGGCCAGCCCCTTTATCGGATGAGTGCGCTTGAACATTTTCTGCCATCTCGAATTCTTCTGGTACTATCACTCATGTGTATGTTGTATCTGCAATGTTTGCAAATTTAACTTCACAGCTCAATTTGAGGCACCTACATCTTCAATGTTTATTAACGAGCTTCCTAAATCAATTGTGCATCATTAATTTCTGATGCTATTTCAACATATCTGGCTCTTCCTCTTGATTTGTTGGAAGATTGTGTTGATCCAATTAAAAAAGTGATGGTTTTTGGGGCTTCAAAGTTGGTTGCTTTTTATATTGATATGGCGTTAGTCACAGAAACCTGGCTAAATACGAATGTAACCTTGGGTATAATTACTATCGATTAAAATGAGAAGAGAGAAATGGTGGAGGTGTTGCCCTAGTAGTAGAACGCACGATAAAACATAATCCATTGAAATAAATGTGCCATTTAACAATGGTCTTCCGCTTAACATTATTAGTGCAAATTCATAGATATTTAAAATGAAACAACATCTAATAATCGATTAGTTGGGACGATATTTTTCTAGTTTGTAACTGTCGGCACGTTAATTTTCGGAATAATATATTTCCTGATTTCGAGAATCGAAGGATTTTGAATTTTATGCCATTTTTCCTCGCCATCTATATTACATTTCTTTAAATATTTTTTATGTCAAATACTTTTGAGCTCCTTACTCAGCCTTCTACATTCAACGAGTGTACTGACTACCTCTTGTAATGTGTAACATTATTCTGTAGCCCTTGAAGCGCTGAAATCAAGTCTACGATCTTAAAAATACTGACTTGCTAACTGGCTTTGGACGGCACTGTATTTACATTTGTATTGAAACATATTGAAATAAGCAAACACGGAGTAAATTAACAATAAGTAAAATTAGAAGTATATGCCTTTAGTATCATCCACATACAGATATAATTTATCTTTAATACGTCTTCAACACCTGCCTCAGAGTGAAATACTTTCCAAATATATGGAAAGTTGATAAAATCAAATCTATTACAAGGCCATGTTAATATGGAACTATGTTCACTATTTCCACTGCATATCTACCAGTCTACTACTGCTGGTGGATGCGGGAAAGTCTATGAGACTGCTAAGCACCAACGCCTTTTGAATAAAATAATATTGTTTAATTTCCCACCTTGTTGAAAATTGTCCAGTCTGTCCTAGTTCTGGAGTCCCTCAAGAGTCAGTTCTTGGCCCAATGCTATTTCATATCTATACATTCAATTTCCTTCATTTTACCAGCCTAATATACCCTTTTCGCAGATGATGTGTGTCTTTTCATCGAACGCAATCAGCTTCAATGTCGAAAGTAATTTGCAACCTGCCCTATGTATAGTATATGTTAAACAACATACTAAGAATTTTAGAATCCAAATAAACCTAAAACTCAAGCTGTTTGTTTCCTTCTTTCAAAGAATCTATTAAATGGCGTACCAATTAATGGAAATCGAGCGGTAAGTATGTTGGGTGCTCGGTATTTAGCCTACGAACACTTTTAGATAAAACTCTTAATCGTCGTTCCTTTTCAGAAGCATCTGCTCTTCTTTTCTGTTCGCAGAGCTCACGAGAAGCTCTCGTCATTCGATGCAGCCATGGACCGAGCAAATTAGAGTTGGCATCTTGACAATTTCTATTTTCCTGCCACTTGTCAAAGAAGTCCCCCGTGCTAAAGTTTCCTACAATGATTTCATGTCATAGCTGGACATCGACCGCATGAGTATGGTCAATATAGGAGGCTATCCGTATCAAAGGCTGTTAGTTGCCCGTATCAGGGATGTTACCCCTCCGCGGAATCCTCAATGAGCCTACAAAAAAAAAAAAAAAATTTGGACAAATGGCGATTTATTTTTCAATATACATAGTCTCCTTTTAGCTCGATACACTTGACCCAGCGATGCTCCAACTTCTTTAACTTTAAGGTAGTCGATGTGGATCACACCTTGTGAATCCCAGAAAACGGTGGCCATCACCTTTCCGACCGATGGTAGGTTCGCCGGGTGAAGTCCACTGTTTCGACTGTTCCTTGGTATCTGGTGTGTACCAGTGGATCCATGTTTCGTCGACTGTCACGAAACGACGCAAAAACTCCTTCGGGTTGCGATTAAACAGCGTCAAACACTGCTCTGAAGTGGTCTCACGGTTGCGCTTATTGTCCGGAGTGAGCAAACGCGGCACCCATCGTGCCGACAGCTTTCTCATGCCCAAAATTTCATGCAGGATATGACCCACACGATCTTTTGAAATGCCTACTGTCTCAGCACCTTCAATCGGCGGTCTGCCAATACGAGATCGTGGATTTCACGATCACGTTACCCTCCGTGGTAGCCGTCTTCGGGGCACCTGGACGTGGCTCATCAAAAACCGACGTGCGACCACGTTAAAACTCGTTAAACCAATTTTTGATGGTCGCCATCGAAGAAGAAGAGTCACCGTACACAGCATCTAAACGCTCTTTGATTTGATTTCCCTTCCAAAAACAAGAATCGAATCACCGAACGATATTGCTCCTTTTCCATTTTTCTCAAATCCGCGGACACTCCCGCTTCCACACACTCCCGCGGTCAAAACAAAACTACGAGCCCGATCCGACTGAAATTTCGACAGTAGCCGTCTACTAGAATGTACTACACTACACTATGATAGTAAGTTGCCCTTGCGATACTGGCGCCATCTGGCGGTGAGGCTAAGTACTTATCGGACCACCCTCATAGCTATACTTACAGATTTTAGAGTAACTCTGATAAAATTCTCGAGTCGTTAATTCCGTTTTGAGAATACTTGCTTCCTGAACCTCAATTGATGCAGCGAACGATTTTCGGTCAAAATTCATTATGAGTAACGAAACTCATTTCCATCTGAACGGATAAACTAGCACTGAGAATCCACGTATCACTCACAAGGGATCGTTACATCGTCTCAATGTTACTACATGGTACGCCATTTACGTCGGAGTCATCGGGCGAGACTATGAGCGGAGATTATGATCAACGAATTTTGTTTTTTTGCTCCAAATTGATGAATTGGGACATGAGGTTCCAAGGGGACGTTACGCGCTCCAACATTAGACAGTTTAAAGGATTCATTTCCGAGTCTCCTAAGGCCTTGTTTTGGCTATTTGCGATATGCAGAATGGTTCTATTTAACCGCTCCTTTCATAGCCAAAGCCGGCAAGCCACAATCTGTGGAAGCTCCCAAAGAGATAATCCGACAAGAATGCAAAGACTTCTTGTCCGTAGTTCTCACCAAAACAATCGATAATGCGGTGAAAAGAACCCGGAACGATATCGATAGTATAAAGTCCAAATAAACATTTAAAACAAAATTATAAAATTATGTGGTTTCAATTCAAAAATTTGGTAAAATATCAGGTCAGATCAAATTTGTTGTCTCAAAAGTTTATGGCTCGCTCGGGGCTGGATAGTTCGCGTCCCTTTGAAACAAATAGCACTGTTGGTGTTTTAAGCCCTTTAATGCAGTGTACTCAACTGGGAAGTTATGTATCGAATGTCGCAGAACTTCCTCCTTGCTCGGGAATGAGTTTGGACATTTACGGCACTCTGAGGCGAAGAAATTAGCAAAATATTGAGCACATTTGATAATATTTTCGTTTCGTTCGATATTATCGCGGGTAAAATCAAATAGTATCTTCTCCGGATGGAATTGAACGCCATAGAACGGGTATCTGAAAGGATTGCTTCATTTATAGAGACCGTTAAAATTAAGGATTCACTCACGCCTTATGCTCGCAACATGCAATGAATTCTAAGCCGTCCGGATCACGATTGACTGCAGTAACTCTCCATTGATAAGACTTTTTGAACTGTTGTAATTTCTGAAAAGGATCAAGGATATTGATAGTTAGCAGCACTAGTATCCGATAGACTTACATCCATTGTTATACAATATCCATGAGAGTGAAATGCAAACGGTTCAGACTGAAGAATTTTCATTTGGTTGTCGGTCATTTTGGCGAACATTTTCGAATCTCGGTAGCCTGTGCGAAAGGATTCATTTAATTTAGTCATAGATAAGGCATGCGAAACGAAAAACACGACTCCCTGTGTGACGTCATTTAGCTACTTCCTACAACACTATAACATTTTCTTACCATCTGTGAAATGCACCTTCATGGACGTAGTCATACGTCGACACTTCTCACGTATTTCATCTTGACTTTCGGCCTTGAATGCATGGTACAACATAAGTTCATGTCCTAGACAAGTTCCCCATAACGGAAAGTACGTGCCAGAGATATTCATCTCACACGCTATACGATAAATTTTTTCCAAACTCTCCACACAAACATTTGTCTGCTCCGGTTGACAAATTTGTGCCGAATCGATGAAAACCGATCCGCCCGGAATCAAGATCCTATAACCAAGAAATATAATAAATGCCATCGCTTTTTAAAAGTGTCTCCGCACCCATTACCTACCCATTAATACATTTCATAATTTCCCTGTAGTAGTCCTCATTCCTGCCAGCCCTGAAACATCATAAATTCAACAATCAATGTCAAAAAAAATTAATTCAAACAAAAAGATTTTTAAACGCAAAGAAATACCAACGAGCGTTACACTCATCATAAACAAATTTAGAATGCACTCTTACCAAATGGGGATGACTTGGCAACCGGTGAGTTCTATGAACTTCACGTAACCAGCGTCTATGTAGAATGCCACGGATCCGTAAGTATCCAATATAGGCATAGAAACATCGATACACAGAACTCCTACGACCGGATGGGTATACGAGTCATTAGCCATCTTACGAACACTAGATACGATGACAGAAATGAACGCAAACTGATCCAAACAACCCCGAGTTTTTTCACATACTAAATCGCTATATTTAGTTCAGTGTGAAAGTGGGATGAAGACAGTTTTCATGCAACCACGATCGATACTAAAATGCAGTGTGGTGTGTGGCGCCATCCTCAATGCGACAGTGATTGCTGACGTTTTGACCATACTTATTGCTTTGCTACATTCTACTGTCGTTTGGGTTGTGATAAAAGCTCCTTTGTCGCAAGAGTCGACGGGGTTGGAATTCCTCATGTTGCAGAACTTTGTGCCGTACTGGTTACCGCGAGGATTTTTAATTGGTCATAATAGAATTGCAGCGTTTCACGTTTGTGATGATTTATCTCGGGTGCTTAAACAACAACTACTTGATTGTAGTGGATACTACTAAATATGGGCTCATAACTAGCTTCACTTCAAGTTATTAAATTCTTTAGTTTTTTTCACTCAGGGTTTTGGTTGTTGGTTTTTTTTCTTTGGCGAAGCTTATCAGGCACCGTAAATTCCCCAAAAAACGTGGATATCTGCCGGACTCTTGCGTTGGGGGTAACTCGCGCAAACATTTTCCCACATTCCTTATCTAACATAGTTCGTCGCATAGTCTAAGGTATTAGGTTCCACAATTTTTCCATATTCCCTAATCTTCTACCTTTTCCCACAGTCTAAGTTAGGTCTTAAGTATTATTGAGTGTTTTGTTAGCATTACTCTTAGAAAAGAGCACAGATTTTTTTGTATGGTATAAATATGACCTCGCAGCCTCTCAAAGATATCGAAGAGGCCCGGAATAGAAAGAAGGTTAGACCTTCTACAAAAAAGCCAAAGACCTTGAATCCGGCTTTAGAACGGGCGCCCAGGCTAATTCAAAATCATGAATGGGTCAATGAATGTATTTAAACAGCACTTCCAACAGCTGCTTAGTGAGCATGACCAAAGGAGAGTCAGTAGAAAACTCAGCGCCAGACGAAGAACTAATGCTCCCATCCAGTTTAGCTATACATAAGCTCAAATCCAACAAAGCTGCTGGCCCAAAAGATCTTCAGGCTGAGCTCTTTAAAACTGGCGGTGATGTTTTAGTCAAATGTGTGGTGGATGAGAGCATGCCCGACGACTGGTAAACCAACTCTGTCTGTGCCATATTAAAAAAAAAAGGCAATCCTATGTCTTGCCCCAACTACCTAGGCATAACCCTGCTCAATGTCGCCTACAAGATCCTATCCAATATATTATGTTAACGTCTTAAGAAATATGTTTTTCCACACATTAATAGCCACGTACAAGTGTGGATTCCGGCCTGGCAGCCAGATCTTCACATTCGATACTCAACATCTTTTTATCGACTTTAAATATACATACGACTGCGTTCACTATTGCAGGGACGGGTTAAGAATATCCCTACAGCGATACCTCTCTCTTGTCGTAAAAGGCGACTAAACAAAGGTAAACAAAAATCACATCTAGGCAATTTAGAAAACACCAAGGTGAGCCTAGGGCACATATACCACCATTAAACTGCCCCACAAGTGTGCATGCAAATCAGTGGGTTGACACGACTAGAGATCACCGGTGTTGTAAGAGTACGATCAAACAAAAAAAAATAAAAATCTGGAGCATGCCCGTGTCAAAAAAGGGAGGGGAAGAAAGAAAACGGTCAAACCGTAGCATTATGGAAAAGAACGCTAAAAGGAAAAGCAATACCCCGCCAGGCACTACTAATGGTCGTGATCCTGGGACGAGCAGCAATGTTCGGGTCAGAGCTATAGGATTTCCGGGGGATAGCAAAGTAATGCAACGGCGTAAGCCACACTTAAGTGTCGCGAGTTGGAACGTTGGAAGCATGAGTGGTCGCAGCTATGAGCTTGAAGAAATGATGGTTAGAAGGCGAGTAGACATCCTGTGTGTACAAGAGACGAAATGGCGAAACACCGGTAATCGGGCACGTTTCATGGACGTTAAAACAAAAGCCTACAAGATGTTTTACTATGGATTGGAACAAGGAAATAACGGAATCGCCATCATCCTTGCAGCAGAGCTACTTGGCAACGTCTTAACCATTTCAAAGTCCAGTGACCGTTTGATGGCTCTCAAATTGGTGAAGCATGGTGATATGCCCCTCAAGTAGGATGCGAACAAAATGATAAAGATGCATTCTGGCTAGATTTCCACAACCTTGTCAAAATCATCCCAAAGGAAGAGCTTTTGTTTGTTGGGGGAGATTTAAACGGACATGTCGGGAAGACAAGCGAAGACTATGAAGACTACCACGGAGGGCTGTGATACGGCACCAGGAACTCTTCAGGTGAAGATATCCTAAACATGTGCAAGTCGTACGGTCTTATAGTGCTAAATACCATGTTCGTCAAACAAAGCCGGCACCTGATCACTTATAGCAGCGGCGGAAATGAAACTCAAATAGACTATCATTTGGTATCCAGTTTCATGAAGCCACGAGTTAAAGATTGCAAAGTGATCCTGAGAGACGCGATCGCCCCTCAACACCGTCTCCTCCTGACTGAATTTTTTATGGAGGCAAGTAAGAAGTCAAAGCAGCAAACGAAGGTGTCTGACAGAATCAAGTGGTATAAGCTGGATAAAATAAAAGGCGAAGCTTTTATTACCAACATGAAAAACGACCTCTTTTCCATTATCGATGACGTCGGTAATGAGGAGTGCAGAGCACAAGACATGTGGGATTCCCTACAACAATCTGGCCTGGAGAAAGCCAAATCACTGCTCGGAACATCTAAAGGCCCCTGCCAACACGCAAAAGAGACCTGGTGGTGGACAGACGAAGCCAAAGCAGTGATACGCGAAAAGAAAATGGCTTTCCAAGCTTGGTCAAAGTGCTCTTCTACTAATAGAGAGGAAAAAGCTCGCCGTGAAAAGATATGTTACAAAGGTATCGCGAAGAAAAAGTGTGACGAATTCAAAGCGAAAAGCATGGAAGGCCTCTATCAGGAGTTG
Source organism: Merodon equestris (assembly GCA_958301585.1). NCBI lineage: Eukaryota > Metazoa > Arthropoda > Insecta > Diptera > Syrphidae > Merodon > Merodon equestris. The sequence goes on from OY284414.1 coordinate 95,293,541, forward strand.
GAAGAAATATCGTCTTCCGCGTCTGACAGGAACCAGGCTACCCAGGAGCTTCGACAAAGCAATTTGAACAAAGGAGCAAATTTCTTTAAGATAGCCGCCCAGAGAAGAAGAAATGCTCAGAAGATTCGTTTCCCAAAGTTTATTAACAATGCTGAAGGCCAACTCCTTGTGGAAGACGAAAAAATTCTCCACAGATGGCGACAGTATTACGAGGAACTTCTGAACGAACAGTTTCCCCGACTGTACTTTCCAAGAGCCGCCCCGAATCATGCCGAAATATCCGACATCACAGTCGAAGAAGTTCGGTACGCGGTTAAAAACTCCAAGAAAAGAAAAGCTGTTGGGCCGGACGGGATACCCTCTGAGTTCTGGAAAAAGATGGGAGACATCGGGTCTAGATGGCTCATGGTGCTTATCTCCAAACTTATGAGAGGCGACACTATGCCTAATCAATGGAGCGAAAGCTATCTTCTTCCTTTGATTGGCCTCAGCAATGAAGTAATCCCGGGAAGCCTGCCGCTACTTTCTGAGGTCAAACCGGCGGACCCCACAAGCGGACCAGTAGGAATGCAGTTAAGTGGGAAGGTTATGGTCCTACACTTCTGACCATAATGACGCCGGAAGAAAAAAAAAAGGGAAAAGAAGAAGACGACAGCGTTCACTATCAAGAGCTCTACACGACGATGGCCGATTTCGAAATCCCGGAAAAAATTTATTCGGATGTGTCACGGCACACTGGAACGGCATACCTCCGACTCAAACATGCGCCGGTTTTCGGCAATGACACGCACTGTCATGTGATTTCTTAGATTTGATCACTGAAAGGATAGTGAGGCAGCCAGGTATTAACACGGAAGGTACTATCTTCTTCAAGAGCGTCCAACTGCTGGGATACGCGGTCGACATTGACATTATTGCAAGCTCCCAGTAGTAGAGACATTCAAGCAATTGAAGAAAAGGTAGGCCTCGTTGGTTTGAAAGTAAATTAGGAAAAAACAAAATATATGCATGTATGCTGCCGACTAAGAGCCGCACCGTCGAATGCCGCTTTGGGCAGAACGTAACCATCAATATATAAATTTTGGGGTTGTTAAGGAATTTGTCTACCTCGGGGGACACAACGGCGAACTCTATGAGCTGTACAATGATGTGGACGTAGTCCGGAAAGCAAAACCTGCATTGAACGCATGAACGACTGCAAAGAGGTTCTTCAAATCCAGCCACCTAGTTCGAGAAGATAAGGAGGATCTAACCTCCTATTCAGAGACCAAGTATTTGCGAACATCAGAAAACTTGGACACTCCAATTGGAAGCAGCGTACACCGATCCGAGTGGAAGCAGATTCTCGTTTAGGCTCAGGCCCCCTAAGGGTCGCTAGACTGATAAGTAAGTAAGTAAGTATAAGGACAGCTATTTATGCAATTCTGGTTCAGCCTCTATTGTCGTTGCTCTCTGGGCGCACTTAATAAATTTTGTATTCTTGACTGATACTACTGATACTTTGGAGTAGATCCCTATATTTCCCTTGTTTAAATAAGCGCAACTAAGTTCTTGCCGGTTTTTTTTATGAAAAAGCAACTTTATTGTAAAAAGACGGTTAAAAATGAATCATTCAAAGTATTGCCCATCGCTGGCGATAATTTTTTTCCATCTTTCTCGAAGAGCTCGCATACCGCCATGGTAGAAGTATTCGTCTTTTGAGGCTATCCACGAATCAAGCCATTTTTAGATGTCTTCATGTGAATGGAACTGCTGATCAGCCAGACCATGTGCCATCGAACGGAAGTGATAATCGGATGGCGCAATATCTAGGGAATATTACGCAATATCCCATATGAGCGTTTCTAAGTAGGTTTTAGCGGGTTTGGAGACTTGAGTCCGAGCGTTGTCATGCTGCAGAATCCCTTTTTCGTGACACTGCTCGGCTCAATCGCATCAATTGAGTTCGATACCGTTCCCCAGTGATAGTTTCGTTTGGTTTCAACAGCTCATAAAAAAATAACACCGCCCTGATCCCACCAAATACACAGCATAACCTTCGTAGCGTAATATTCGTCCGAGCCGACGACATAGTAGATGACCGGTCTGTCCCCATTATTTTTTTCTCTTTGGGTTTCTGTAATGAATCCATTTTTCATCACCCGTAACGATGCCTTCCTTTTTTGCCGCTGGAGCAGTTGTTCATAGACGAAAAAACGACGCTCAACGTCTCTTGGCTTCAAATCATAAGGAACCCAAGTTCCTTGCTATTGAATCATACAGTTGCAAGTGCTCAAGTTGCCCTTCGAATGCATCCTCTCTCGGACATGCAACATGCTTATCAGCGCGGAAAATCCTACGAGACTTCAAAACCTAGTTGGGAGAATTGATTGCGCTCTCGAAAGGAAAGAGTACGTACTGGGTATTTGCGTCGACGTTAAGGGAGCTTTCGACAGCATGTATATATAACGCTGCTAGACGGCATGGCGTAGATCAAACACTAGTTGTGTGGATCAAATCAAAGGACCTTGATCACTGATGCAGGCCTCGAACAATGTGTCAAGTCTGGAGCAAATAGGGGCTGCCCGTAAGGTGGCGTCCTGTCTCCGCTATTATGGTGCATGGTCGTCGAGAGCTCGATGCTCTCAATGCACGAAAAGGCTACAAGGTTGCAGACGAATCTCATGAAGCAGTTAACACAGAACTCAGCCTCTCCGTCAATATCCTCCGCAAGGCAACGGTCGCCAACAACATCAATTCACTCACCTTCCGCTGCTCTAATGACGTCAGACAGCAAAACGACTCAATTCGTCACACTGTCAAGTCAAATTGAAAACCAAGGGGACATAATTATGAACCGTTTGATTGCCATGGAAAATAATCTTTCGTCGCGAATCACCACCATTGAAAACGCCATTAACGCGAAACTAGACGCAATTGATAGTGAAGTGAGTAATTTAAAACAACGTATTTGCGCTCTCGAAGACTGCTCAGGAAAATTCAACTGCTTGCAATTGGAAGTTGAGAAATGTAAACAACAACTGGACCAACAGCTGGAGCAGGTGAGCCACCCTGAGCTTAATATTAGCAATGAGCTGTCACACTTAAGGACACAAGTTGAGAAACTGCACAGAAAAAACATTGAAACGGATGCACTACTTATTGGTATTCCTTTCTCGGAAGATGAAAATCTAAAATGCACCTTCAACCGACTGTGTGTTACACTCAATTGTAAACAACCACCGCCCGTCAGCAGAATCTTACGCACCAAACAAACTAGTGATGGTGTTGTTGTTGTTAAATTTTTCTCCACTCATGACAAGTACTCAGTTATGAAGGCATTCACTATTTTCAAAAAGTCAAACTCGCGAAACTTTTGCCAATCTGATATCGGATTTAATAATAATCGGCCGATCTTTATGCACGAATGCCTTACGACACAAAACCGAGCTACGTTAAGAGAAGCACTACACCTCAAGCGTCGGAAAATTATCCACTCCGCGTTCACTATCCGAGGGCTTGTTTACGTGAAAATCTCGAAAGACAAAGACAAGATGAACATTGACAGCGAGGACCAGCTGAATAAAATCGCCCAAAAGCTGCTACCTGAAGATAACCAACATTCGCCGCTGAAATCCTAAGCTCCTCAAACCACTTAAGCTGCTCAAACTTTAACTTTAAACTTTTTTGTATATTTACTATTATCATTGTTATTTGCTTTTTCTTTTTATTCTTTTTTTGGTCTTGCTTTTAATTTATAATGTCTAATTTTTACTCCTATTTTCGTTTAAACTTCATCCTTTTACTGTCTCCTTCCACCCTTCCCATTTTTCATCCTATAGTGCTAATTCTTAATATTTTTTCAAGCTTTCACTTAACTAACTTGATACTAGTGCGCTCTCTACTTGTTCGCTGTTCTCTTTTGTTACTCGTGTCTCTGTTATGACATCTACAGAGAATATAACAGGTACTAATGCTGCTGGCAGGTATTCGGTGCATACAATGCTTAAAATACTTTCTAACTTGCATGGTGGCTTAAAAGTTTGCCATCTAAATGCTAGGAGTCTTAATATACCGAAGCTAGATTATCTTCGTAGCGTTCTCGACAGAGTAAGTATTGACATCATCTGTGTTAGTGAAACATGGTTTAAGTCTGATATACCCAACCAATTATATGACATACCTAATTATATCTTATATCGCAATGATAGAGCCACAAGTACTTGTGGTGGAGGCGTTGCTATATACTGTAGATCCTCCCTGCACTGCAGGATCATTTGTAAGTCTGTGAACACTGATGTGGAATATATAGTACTAGAAGTATCAGGCGGTAGTACAAAATGCGTGGTATGTTGTGTGTATAACCCGAGCAGGAATCTCTCCCCCGAACCGTTCTTTGGGGCATTATCTGAGTTTTCTCCTATGTACGAGAATATTATTGTCTGTGGTGATTTTAACGTTAATTTGTTGAAAGTTGACTCCTTCTCGACTCAATTAACTGACTTAGTCACAGCTACTGGGATGCAAGTAATGAATTGCTTGTATCCTACTCGATATTCTCCAAATGCTGTCCCGACTCTGCTTGACCTCCTGATTGTATCGAATCCCTCTAATGTACTCCTCCATGACCAATTGGCTCTTGGTGGGATTTCTGACCATGACCTACTTTACTGCACATATGACATTGACCTCACCCACACGCCTGTGCCCTTAACCTTTCAATACAGAGACTATAAATCTATAGATTTAAACTCTCTTGCCTTTGATGCGAACTGTATGCCCTGGGATGATTGTAAATATGTTTCGAGTGTGGATGATAAGTTGTGCTGTATAAATTCCTGTATCAATACGCTTTTTGAGTGGCACGTTCCTTTAAAAACAGTCCGTATACGTAATCAAAAGTGTCCCTGGTTTACTTCTGAAGTACATGCATCCGTTAGGCAACGCCACAAAAAGTACCTTAAGTGGAGAAACAATCCATGTCCACAAAATTGGTTGCTATATTGTCAGGCACGAAACCGAGCTACATCAGTTACTAGGTCGGCAAAGAGAAGTTTTTTCGCCTCTAAGCTGAACGGGAAACTGTCCTCTAAACAGCTTTGGTCTAATCTGCGTGAGATCGGTATAGGCAAGCGGGAGAAGCTAGATTGTGCAGTTGATCCCAACACTCTAAATGATTATTTTTTGGCCAACACTTTAAGCCAGCCCAACTTCTTCCCCAATAATACTCTACGTAGGGAAGTCTTAGAGCCTTTTGAGTTTCAAGTTGTAACGGAAAGTGATGTGGCTGTAATTGTTAGAAATCTTAATTCCAACGCAGTTGGTGTTGACGGTATATCTCTTAGGTTTGTAAAACTAATACTCACCTATTTATTAAGCCCACTTACGCACCTCATTAACCATTGCATTTCCTCTTCAAACATTCCACTCCTATGGAAAGAAGGCAGAATCACTCCTGTCGCAAAAAAACCAAATCCTTTGATCCCTAGTGACTACCGGCCAATTAGTATACTGCCCTGTTTGTCTAAGGTCTTCGAGAAGATACTCGCTAAACAAATTAGTTCATACCTCGATAACAATAATCTTCTTGTTGAAAGTCAATCTGGGTTCAGAGCTAAACATAGCTGTTCCACTGCCATGGTAAAGGTTCTCGACGATATAAGAGTTGATCTTGATGAGGACAGACTTACTGTCCTGTGCCTCCTTGACTTTTCCAAAGCCTTCGATAAGGTGAATCACGACATTTTATGTCAAAAACTTGATATCTACTTTGGATTCGGCGACAGGGCAACTCGCCTCTTAAAAAACTATCTGTCAAACAGGATACAAAGAGTGGTGGTTAACGAGGTCATTTCTGAACCCAGACCCATTCTATCGGGAGTTCCCCAGGGATCGATCTTGGGCCCAATTCTCTTCTGCATGTTCATAAATGACTTACCCTCAGTATGTAAAAATGTTTCTATTCACCTCTATGCTGATGACGTCCAGATCTATCTATCGGCACGTATTGGTCTTATCGAAGATCTTGTTTTTAGAATAAATGAGGACCTCTTGGAAATACATAGGTGGGCGGAGACGAATGGTCTATCTTTGAATCCAAGCAAGACACAGGCAATATTGCTCTCTTATAGAGATTATAATACTAAGAACTTTCCATCCATCTGTATAAATGACTTCAAGGTACCATTCTCAACGACAGTGACAAGCTTGGGCTTCAGAGTGAGCACACATCTGTCCGGTACTGACCATATCAGATCGACTATTGGGCGAGTTTATGGAGTATTGAGAAAACTCTGGATGTCTAGCAACTTTATTCCAACGGAAATAAGACTTCGTATAGCCAAAACCTTAGTTTTGCCGCTGATTTCATATTCGGAGGTGGTGTATCCAAAATTGGACTCTGTCTCTGAACATGCTCTACTTGTAGCATTCAACGATATCACTCGGTACGTGTATGGCTTACGAAGATATGACCACATATCGGCGCATCAAACCAGCATCTTAGGATGTACTCTATTGCAGTATGTCAATGCAAGAAACTGCATCTTTCTCCACAAAATAATATATCAGAAGTCTCCACGCTATCTCTATGAAAAACTAAACTTCTGCCAATCTGTTAGAAGGCTTAACCTTGTAACACCACGTCATAGGTATTTGAATTCATCGCGCCTCTTCTTCGTTAACAGCATTCGTCTCTGGAATTCATTGCCGGCATGCATCAAACAAGTCAGAGAGTTCACAAGTTTCAAAAAGAATATTTTTAAATATTTTTCTAATCAGCGCTAATCCTCATCGCTTTTCCTCATCCTTTCCCGACCCTCCCTCTTTTCAACATTTTTCCTTTTCTTTCTTTTCTTATTGATTTAACTTAATTTTATGTTAACTTTAATTTAACCTTATTTTTAAAATATCACCAAATTGTACTATAAAAGACATAAGTCTTACTTGTACGAATCCTCCTAAACTGTAATAAATTGAATTGAATTGAATTGAATTGAATGCATATGGAATCTATGCCCAGGCCTATGCGGATGATATTGATGTTCTCTCTGTCGACTCATGTTTAGCGACTGTCTATCTTAAAGCACAGGCGGCACTAAATGCTATCGATGATTGGAGTACGAGTAATAGGCTGTAGGTTAATCCTATTAAGACTGATGTCGTTCTCTTCACGAGAGGGAGGAAAAATACTTGCATTACTCAGCTGGTGGTAAAATTTATTTCCATCCCGATAACCAAGGAAGCTAAGTACCTGTGAGTCATCTTAGATACCAAGCTTCTTTGGTCAAAGCATGTTGAGTCCAAAACCACCAAAGCGCTGTCAGCTTTTGGCAATGCAAAGCTGCCTTTGGCAAAAACATGGGGCTTATCGCCGAAAAAGCTCCTTTCGACCTACACGGCAATGATAAGACCGATAACTTCATATACTCGTACATCGGTTGTCTGGCGGAACAGGCTTACATGCAAGCACGTTGTGGCCTCTTTCACCCAACTCAAAGAGCGGTCGGTCTCAGCTGCACGCGGGCTTTTTCCAGCACACCAGGAGCTGCTTTAGATGCTATGATGAATCTTCCACCCCTTAACATATGTATATATAGAGCACTGAAAGCCATGTCTCATATCAAGAGAAATGGTCTTTGGTAAAACTCGCATAGGAGTGACAGTGTGTACTTATGCGAGAAATAACCTACGACCCCTGTCTCATGGATATGCCTTCTAATGCAATGACACCTGCCATCCTACTGCTTTGTAATTTCACGGTTACATTTCCATGGCTTCAGGACTGGCTTTGGCCTGACACTGAAACTGGAATGGACTGTCTTCGCATTTTTACAAACGGGGGTCCGGCGCTGGAGCTTTCTCTGAGCACAAAAACATTCGACTGCACTTCTCGTTAGAAAAATATACGAGGGTGGAGAAATGGCGATTTATTTTTCAACATAATCTCATTTTAACTCCATACACTTGACCCAGCGATGCTCCAACTTCTTTAACCCGTCTGAAAAATACGTTTTCTCGTGGTCTGCAAAGTAGGCCTCCGTGGCGGCGATGACCTCCTCATTCGACTGAAATTTCTGTCCCGCGAGTGACTTTTTCAAGTTTGGAAACAAAAAGAAGTCGCACGGGGCCAAATCTGGAGAATACGGTGGATGGGGCAGCAGTTCGTAGCCCAATTCGATCAATTTGGCCGTGGCGAGGGCGGAAGTGTGAGCCGGTGCGTTATCATGGTGAAAGAGCACTTTTTTCTTCGCCAAGGGGGATCGTTTTTTCTTCAATTCGGCGTCGAATCGGCCAAATAATTTGGCATAGTACAGTCCTGTGACCGTTTTGCCCTTCTCCAGGTAGTCGATGTGGATCACACCTTGTGAATTCCAGAAAACGGTGGCCATCACCTTTCCGGCCGATGGGACAGTCTTCGCCTTCTTCGGAGTATGTTCGCCGGGTGAATGCCACTTTTCGACTGTTCCTTGGTCTCTAGTGTGTACCAGTGGATCCATGTTCCGTTAACTGTCACGAAACGACGCAGAAACTCCTTCGGATTGTGCTTGAACAGCGTCAAACACTGCTCTGAAGTAGTCTCACGGTTGCGCTTGTTGTCCGGAGGGAGCAAACGCGGCACCCATCGCGCCGACAGCTTTCTCATGCCCAGAATTTCATTCAGGATATGACCCACGCGATCTTTTGAAATGCCTACTGTCTCAGCTATCTCGCGCACCTTCAATCGGCGGTCTGCCAATACGAGATCGTGGATTTTTGTCACGTTATCCTCCGTGGTAGCCGTTTTCGGGGCACCTGGACGTGGCTCATCAAAAACCGACGTGCGACCACGTTGAAACTCGTTAAACCAATTTTTGATGGTCGACATCCAAGGAGAAGAGTCACCGTACACAGCATCCAAACGCTCTTTGATTAACTGTGCGATTTCCCTTCCAAAAACAAGAATCGAATCACCGACCGATATTGCTCTTTTCCCATTTTTTCTAAAACTCGCGGACACTCCCGCTTCCACACGTGGTCAAAACAAAACTAGGAGTCTTATCCGGCAGTAGCCGTCTACTAGAATGTACTACACGATAGTAAGTTGTTCTTGCGATACTGGCGCCATCTGGCGGTGAGGCTAAGTACTTATCTGACCACCCTCGTACGTCTGTCTTTCAATCAGAGATTTACGCAGTCATAATGGCCATGCACTATGTTGTGAACCACAGACGAAAGGGAATAAGCCAATGCGTCTGCAGTGACAGCCAAGCTGCACTCAACGCTGTGTCCAACCCTCTATCCAACTCCAAATAAGTGCATGAATTCAAGATCATTTTGAACACTGGCCTGACATTGAAACTGACGGCCAACACTCGGAAGACTAAATTCACTAAGCCTTGTATGGGTCCCAGGTCACTCTGGGATCTCAGGAACTGAGATTTCCCTTGAACTCGCTAGGAGGGGCTTAGAGGAGAATTTCTTAGGACCTGAACCCGCCTTAGGTCTACCTGCTTCCGTGGTCAATTCTGACATCAATGACTGGGTCTTTAACGTACACAGTCGTAGATGGAGGGAATATCCAGGATGCAGGATGACTAAGCGCGTACGCCTTGATGTCTGCAAGAAGTCCGCGACATTTTTCTTATCCTTAAGGAAGGCAGAAGGCTAACGGGCGTCATTACGGGCCATTACACTTTTGCCAATCATCTCTACGTGCTTGGCATCAGTGAGACGCCTATCTGTGGTGCATGCTGCGAGGAGGATGACACAGCAGAACACTTTCTCTGCGTCTCTTAGCTATACATCACTGAAGCCCCTCCTCACTTTTTTCCCGATAACGGGGAAAATACAATAAAATGTATGTCTGAGTGCTCCAACAGGTAGTAGAAGCCTGCACCAAAAAAAAAAAAAAAAACCAACCAATTCTGGAACAGACAGGAGGGTATAGGAAGGGGTGCTAACTTGGAACCCTACTTTGTTTTTTGAATATTTTAACAAAACTATTTGACTAATCATCTCGAAAAGTGGCTTCATATACTTTAAAACTTATTAACTTTTATATTAGGCATGAATTAACAAAATAAAACCACCCATCATAGGAAATAATTTGCTTTATTGAAAAAATGAAAAAATGTACTTGAGAATTAGGTGCTAGTATTATGGAACCCCGGTTCCAAATTGCAAGTATTGACAAATTTACTTACAAAAATCACATCGCATCCTCGCATCCTGAGCATTCAATATGTGCCCACTTGATTGGCACTGAATCCAAGTTTCACCCCGTTGATCGTTGGAGTAATTTTCAGAGCAAAAAATGCAACAACGTGGCCTGCGCGGTAGCATTTTCTGACACTACAGTGTCACCTGAAGAAACAGATGATTCAGAATCCGAAGAGGTAGATTCCTGGCTGTTCGGAGGAATGCCTACCACTATCTCCACAAGCTCTTCTTTGGCCTCTTCCTCTCTGCGCTATAGACTTGATTGACTCCTCAAGTTGCTGTCTGTGAGGAGATCCGGTCAATAAAGTAGCGGCAGATGACTTCAGGCCCCTGTTAGATTTTTTATTCGTTGGTGTCGGTACCGGTAAGATATGTTCAGAAAGAACAACAAGGCTGCTATCAATCACTTTCGGGGAGATCTATTTACCTGCCCACTAGAGCTTGATTGAGGTTCTGGCTGTGGCATTTGAAGCAACATGCGTACTGGTAAACGGTAGATGAGGGTCATCATCAGTAGCTTGAGGTTGAAGAGTCGTCCCATCTGAGCTTGCTATGTAGTCGGCTACAGTAAATACGTTTCTATTCATCCATTCACAGCAATACCTCCAGTTTGGCACCTGAGATAAGCACGTCCCGGAAATTCAGCTTTTCGTATGGAGTCAACATCCGGTTGGAATTGAGTAACCATCGTCTAATTTCGTCACTGTAGTAGGTTTTCAAAAGACCTATCAAGGGGTTGCATCTTGTGTGTTAAATGTGGAGGTAAACTAATAATTGTGGCATTATTAGCTCTAGCTGCCATCAAAATATCCAAACTGTGTGTGAATAATGGCCATCAAGAATTATTAGAACAGGTGAGGCTTCGGAGGTCTTATCAATGAAATGATTGATGGAATCAGTCTGTAAACAGGTTTGCCTGATTCCATCCTGTTGGCTGCACCTACCTAAAGAACCTGGCGGTTCTCTTTTCATCAACGTTTACGTCAGGTTTTTGCGAGCAAATATCAGCACCGGCGGAATATATATGCCACTTGCGCTCATCGCTGATACCACTGTCACCAATGATCCACATTCAGCCGCAGATATGATACCTACTTGTCTTTTCCCTTGTAGACCAATTACTTTCACCATTTTACTCTGTACGATAGATAGTCCAGTTTTATCGATATTAAAAATTCTCTCTGGAGGATGATTATGTTTCTGGAATTCTTCTTCAATGATGTCAAAGCACTTATCCACTGCTTCTTTATTGAAACTTTAAGTTCCTTAAGGAAAGTTTATCTTTATGTCGTAATAAGAAATGATCAAGCCAAGCTCGACCGGCTATATTATTTCTAAACGGACGTTTGATATTATTTTTCACAGTCAACTGATAAGCCATTTTACGAACATTCTGACCGGTTGATCCGTCGACTTTACTTTTCATAACGTAAAGGTATGATACAAGACTTTCTTCAAGATGAGATGGCAGGACAGGTCTACAACCTCATCGGGAGGCTGCTCACTGTGCAAAAACCTTTGCAGAGTCGTTTTTGCCACACTATAAAGTTTAACCGCTTTTTTCAAACCGATTTTCTTCTCTCTTATTGCTTCTTCAGCTTCAATCATTATTTTTAATACAATAGATTGTACTAAGAAACACATATTTTTATCACTTTTTATTCCTTCGTCTTCACTACACTCTATCAGTTAACTAATCTTTGCAATTTTAATTCAACGAATGAATGAGACTGAATCAACGCAATGACTGAAAGGTTTTACATGCCAATTTAAGCTTTCATTTATTGCAAACGCTTAATCTCGGTATCTTTCGCTCCGTCTCACATCTCTGAGACTGAGCCAAAGCTTTCCGCATACGACTCAATGACGTGATTTACACCGTTTTTCATTCTGATTTCTTTGTTTTCTAAGCCTACTTCCTTAACATTTTTTTACATCCAGTCTGTGCCAATTGAAAGATCATAAGGTTTTGGATTGTATAAGACCTGGTATTGGTAGTTGGGAAATCATGATAGGTTACGTATTCTAATTGTGCAACCGATATCGAATAAATCCACATATTTTTTCTTTCAACTCGTGAGAGTTGTAATAATTTTATTTCCGAAGCTACTTTGTTAAAAGAAAATTTGCAACTTTGTAGCTAATGTGTCAATAATATCTACGTCCATTGAATGTATAATTAGTTGAGTACTTTGTGGTATGTTATTCGTTTATGACTGTTGTCTAGTGTTATCTGAACTGCCTGGTTGTAAATTTCTATTAGTCTCTCATGACAACATGCATGGTTCTATAAAGTGGATTGTTATTAAAGGACTGCCTGCGAAATTACCCTGATCGATGACTTTTAATTTATGAACAATATTTCTGATTTCCGACAGAGATTTGACAGATATCACCAAAATACCACGGCGCCATAGGGCACTAAAATCTACCCCCGCTGATTGAAAAGCCCCTTACATTCATCATTAAAAAGTATAACATGGGAGGTACCTCAAGGATCAGTGTTAGCTCCATTATTGTAAATACAACTTACGTTGCTGATTTTCCAGTAGTTTCCAGTGAGTTAGCAGTGTTTGCGGATGGCACTGCTATTTTAGCTCAAATATTTTAGGCCATGAAATTGAGCGTTAAACTAAATTTACGATTATTTGAAAATATGGAAAGTTAAGCTTTATTTTTCCCGTTCTATATAAATGCAAAAACAGACTGAGAAATTATAGCGCAATAGGATGGCAGGTGTCATTACCACGGAAGGTACTTATGTATGTATGTATATCCATGAGACAAGGATCGTAGGATATTTCTCGCGCAAGTACACTGTCACTCCAATGCGAGCAGTAACAACAGCCATTTCACTTAAGGCGAAACATGACTTTGAGTGCGCACCTTCTAATAAATGAAGGGTTTTCCAAAAAGGACTTGACAACTTTTTTTTTAAATAAAACGCAAACCATTTGAGATATTTCAAAAACTTTATTATCGGCTTGAAGTACAATCAAAACATTTATGAATGGAACTCGACTTCGTTCATATGGCCACCGCGAGCACGTTTGCAGTAGTCGATTCGTTGGACCCAATTTTGGATGACTCGGCCACACATTTCGGCCGAAACGGTCGCTATTTCGGCTCTGAGCTCTTCCAACGTCGTCGGCTTGTTGGCATAAACCAATGACTTAACGTAGCCCCAAAGAAAATAGTCTAGAAGCGTTAAATCGCACGAACGAGGCGGCCAATCGACTGGCCCATTTCTTGAGATAACACGCTTATCAAACTTAATAAATCGATTGTAACGTGTGCTGTGTGGCTTGTGGCACCATCCTGTTGAAACCACATGTCGTCGAAGTCCATATCTTCCAATTCGGGCCAAAAATAATCGGTAATAATGGCGCGATAACGCTGGCCATTCACAATAACGTGACGATCGTTATCGTCGACGAAAAAATACGGCCCAATAACGCCGCCGGCATGCAAACTGCACCAAACAGTTATTTTTTATGGATGAAGTGGTGATTCATGAAGCACATGTGGATTTTCACCCGACCAATAATGCATATTTTGCTTTTTGACGAACCCATCGAGCCAAAAATGGGCTTCGTCACTGAAGATGATTTTGCGATGAAATTCATCATCTTGGCGCATCTTCTCCAGAGCCCAATCGAAGAACGTACGTCGCTTCAAATGGTCCATCGGCTTCAATTCTTAAGTCAGCTTGATCTTGCCTGGGTGTAAACCAAGATCCTTACGCAAAATACGCCATAATGTGGTCTGAGCAATGCCCAATTCTTGAGCCGTGGAATTGACTGATTTGGATCGTTTGCTACGGACGCCTGAACGGCAGCGATATTTTCGACACTTCGACCAACTCGTTGTCTCACTGACACGGCAACATCACACAACGAATATGTAGACTCAAATTTTTGCACTAAGCTTGTTATTGCCTGTCTACTAGGGCGAGATGCACCATTGGGGAAGAAAACTAAATACAAAAGTGTTGATGGGAGATGACAAATTGAGCAATAATATTGAAATTTAATATGAAATAGGTATAATGAACAACAACTAGTGAAAAAAGAAAAATAAAGTTTACAGTATAGGATTGATAAGATTTTCAATTTGATTATAACTAAGAGAGAATAGCCAGAGTTCAGTTTGTTACAAAAAGGTTGATGCATTTCTCTCGCATCTAATTCTTACAGGCAGCTTATTGAAAATACGAAAGGAAGTGACAGAGTAGAATTTAGAAAAAAGTGTTTTATTGACTAAAGGTACCGTTACGAAGTTTAGGGAATTGACACGAAAAGAATGGCTACCATACAATCTTGCAGCTGTATAACCCGATTTATTAAAAAATATTTTTAAAAAAAGATGTCTTAAACATTTCTGAACAGCTCAAAGCTAGGAGTTCTGCGTCTAACTTTGCAAATTAAACGAACAGCATGTTTTTGTTTTATAAGCAAGGGCTAAACCACAACAAAGTGTGCACCCCCCCCCCTCCCCACACCCGACTCCATATTGAAGTTTGGAATTGAAGAGACCATTATAAACCAAACTGAGAATTGATGAACTACAATAAAGGCTAAGATGATATATTTGTCGGACAACTGCGTTTAGATAATTTTTTAGGTGGGACTGTGATCCGACCATATTAGTTTAGAATCCAAAATAACACCTAGGTACTTAAAGGAAACAATGGTCGGAGCACATAGCACTATCGATGAAACTGGGTGAACACATATCATGGTTGCAATCTCGATTTAGACGAAATCTTGAGCAACAAGGTGAGTGATATTTGAGACAAATATCATCACACTTGTCAGCTCTATCGAATAACATGAATTTTGTCTTAGCGCTTATGGAAAGTTTATGAGCTCCAAATTACCTACGAAGCGTTTCCAAATCAAAGTTAATATCCGTATACAAATTAAAATGGGTGCTGTTGGTATAAAACAAGACATCATCATCAGCGAAAGCTGTTATTTTACACTTAAGAGGTTGACTAAATAACGAATTCATGTAAATCAAAAATAATAAAAGTCCAAGTACAAACCCTTGCGGGACGCCCAATTCAGTAAAACGCTCAGAGCTTAGAGAAGATTGAATCTTAACTCTTTGCCTGCGGTCAAGTAAATAGGATGTTAACCACAGATTAGTAGAACCTCTAAAGCCAGCATTGAATAACTTATCAAGTAATAGGCTGTGATCTACCATATCGAATGCTTTTGATACGTCGAGAAAAAAAAAAAAAAACTTTAAAAAGTCTTATATTAAGGCCAATCAGGAATTCAAGGACATATGCAGACAAAGAAAGCGAAATTATTACGAAAGTGAGGCGCGTATACTGGGGTGTCGCTCAACAGAGGTCTTGCCCCGAATATACTCAATGAATATTTCAAGAATTTATTGAACGAATATGCGACGCCAGACATAAGGAGCAAAATTTAAGATGGACCAATAACCCATCAGCAACGATTTAAGGAAACTCTAATTTTTCCTATTCAAACAAAGGGGATTCATTGGATCTAGCTTATTATCGGGGCATATTCTTCCTAAATGCATCTTACAAAATTTTAATACAAAACTGCATAAATACATGGATAGAAACCAACAACCTATTTAAAGAATTTCAAGCCGGCTTTAGGTCTGGTTATGCAACTATTGACCATACGAGGGTGGTCCGATAAGTACTTAGCCTACAAAAGAAAAACAAAAATTTTGGAGAAATGGCGATTTATTTTTCAATACAGTCTCCTTTTAGCTCGATACACTTGACTAAGCGGTGCTCTTCTTTAACCCGTCTGAAAAATACGTTTTCTCGTGGTCTGCAAAGTAGGCCTCCGTGGCGGCGATGACCTCATTCGACTGAAATTTCTGCCCGGCGAGTGACTTTTTCAAGTTTGGAAACAAAAAGAAGTCGCACCGGGCCAAATCTGGAGAATACGGCGGATGGGGCAGCAGTTCGTAGCCCAATTCGATCAATTTGGCCGTGGCGAGGGCGGAGGTGTGAACCGGTGCGTTATCATGGTGAAAGAGCACTTTTTTCTTCGCCAAGGGGGATCGTTTTTTCTTCAATTCGGCGTCGAATCGGCCCAATAATTTGGCATAGTACAGCCCTGTGACCGTTTTGCCCTTCTTCAGGTAGTCGATGTGGATCACACCTTGTGAATCCCAGAAAACGGTGACCATCACCTTTCCGGCCGATGGGACAGTCTTCGCCTTCTTCGGAGCACGTTCGCCGGGTGGAGTCCACTGTTTCGACTGTTCCTTGGTCTCTGGTGTGTACCAGTGGATCCATGTTTCGTTGACTGTCACGAAACGACGCAGAAACTTCTTCGGATTGCGCTTAAACAGCGTCAAACACTGCTCTGAAGTGGTCTAACGGTTGCGCTTGTTGTCCGGAGTGAGAAAACGCGGACAACGTCATCGAAATTTGGAAGGGTCGTACAAAATCTATACGAAAATACTAGGGCAGCTGTGTGGAATGGTGAGGCGTTATCAGAATGGTTCCAGACGAATGCAGTGCTAAAACAGGGATATCCGTTGAATCCTAACCTATTTGCCCTTTACATAGATGATATTCTGGACTGGAGGAGTTACCTTTAAAGCCCTTCTGTTTGCAGACGATATCGTGCTGCTGGCAAACTCATCGGAATCCCTGCAATTGATGATAAATCGATTATATGAGTACTGCAAGCTATGGAGTCTAATCGTGAGTTTGGAAAAATCAAAGATAAGGGTTTTTAAAAAAGGAGGAGGTAAAGCTGCATACAACGAAAAATGGAACTTCAGGGAAGAAAGAATAGAAGTAGGAAGAGAGTACCAGTACCATGGAATCCTATTATCAAGTAACCTTAGTATGAAGATGCATCTCCATGAAAGACTTATGAAATCTAAAAACATCATTAATGTAGTGTGGAAGAACTGTTTCAGCAATATAAATATTAACCACAACAGCAAGTTTAAGGGGGTAGTCTCATGTGACCACTTCGAAAAAACCTATCGAAGATATGCTGTGAAGAATTCAGACCGAAATTCCTAGTATTAAATAAATTACAACTCATAGTCGCCGGCGCGCCGTAAGCGCTTTGTTCTGCTCTTGAAACTTTAAACGCATTTTTCTCGAAACATCATTTTCTAAAACTGTCATGGTTCTAAAAAATAAAACTATTCAACCGATTGCTTTGAAATTTATATATGTTCTTCTACTCATTAATGGTTATCGTCCGAACTAAAATTGCTTATTTTCGAAAATATTTTCTTATTTTTTTTAAACGATTTTTAACAAAAAAAATTAACAAAAATGACAAGATTTTTTTCTACAGTCCGCCTTTTTTTTTTTTCAATGAAATTTATTAATTTTAGCAGTGCCGATAGCGACCGACCTACTGAACAATAATCCATTTGATTTTTTTATTTCAGACAACATAAACAGCCGCTATTACCATGACCAGTTACCTTGTTTTTTTTGATTTGGTGTCTAATTTAATTTAAAAAAAATGCAAAATAAGAAAAAAAAATGTATACAGTTTAAGATACAAATACAAACATATAAAAGAATTTAAATGATTGAATTTTATTGTCTTTTAAAAAAAATTCCCTAAAACTAGGTAAAATGTATGCGTTCACATGAGACCACCCCCTTAAGGTGTTTGAAGCCACATCCTAGGCAATAATACTCTACGCGGCTCAGGTATGGGGATAAAGGCCCTATGAGGAGGTAGAAAAACTACAACGTTTTTTTCATTAAAAAGATTTTCCACCTTCCTTTTAAGACACCGGACTATATGCTTATGCTGGAAACAGGCTTATCTCTTCTATTTGTGAAAACACTTAAACTGCAAGTCTACTACATATTAAAGGTGGGGAAAATGCTAGACAATCGACTACCTAAGATAGTTGCCCTACAAGCAATTCGGAACTGATCTACATGGTACGAAAAGTGATTGGAATTAGTAGGTGGGTGTGGAGTAGAGCTGAACGCGGAAGACAGGAACTGGGAAAATTCACCATACAAGTTAATAGAACAAGTCGACTCCCAGGCCAAAAGGAAGTTTTTAGAAAAAAGCGGCGGGATCATTACACCGTAGTACGTACAGGCGGCTAAATCACAACCTAGAGGGTAGAAACTATTTTGAAGACGTTCATAATATCCAGGAAATTTCAACAATGTTCAAACTCCGAGGAGAACTTCTAAGGCTTAGTTTCGTGCCCCATAAGGAAGACCTGCCTATACTCTGTATTATGTAGTATGAGAGAGAAGATACTTTGCATTTCTTGGGCAAGTGCCCAGTCCTAAGGGAAACTAGGAGAAGTGTTTTCGAAGAGGACTTATTATCTAAGAGTGATAAAATATCACTTCTCAACGAAATGGATGTCAAGAAGCTATTTATATATTGCAAAATTGCAATAAAATCTAGAGAAAGCATATTAACAGAAACCTTTTGAAATGGCTCAAAATAATAGAAGCACTCATAATTCCATATAAGTATTTAGATACAATTAGATACAGAGCTATTAGTACAATTGTCAATCTGGCAGACGGCAATGCCATGCGAATTGATTTTGTTATACCTTAAGCTTGTAAATCAAATGGAAAAATACAATATAATTAAAAAAAAAACCTAAAAAATCTACCTGGCCCATCCCATCGCACTTCTTGGAGTGCGATAATGTCTGCCTAATTGCAGTGTAGAGATTTTACCAGTTGTCCGGCCGCACCTTATCCGGAATTCGTTTCCTTTTAGACGTTTGCAGGAGTCATCAACATTTACTCCGTCCGTATCCGAAGCTATTGGTCGTCTCTAAACAGGTTTTTATTTTACATAATAGGGATGTTAACCCTAAGCGCAAGTCCCAAACTGGAGGACCAGGTCCTTAATTACCCCAAGAACAAAGGGCCGGCTGTGCCGTTCCTTATCGGTCTGAGCTCCAAATATGTTGTAGTAGCCCGAAATAAGGTGTTCACCAGGTAGTTCTTCTCGCTCGAACCGTGAACGCCGCCGTTGACTCTATCTTAAGAATTCTTTCGCCGCCGTCCCGAGAAATAAGCTGAGCCCTGGTGGCGGCTCAAACCACAGCCTCTCTCGTTTGCTGCCCCCAACAACCTTACAAAGGGGTCTACCCGACCTACAGTTGAGGTACTAGGTACCCAGGAGCCACCGCGTGGAGGTGAGAGTAGGAGTTGGCAGACAGAGGCTGGAGTTCACGTAGTCTACCCCTTTAGCACCATATGGCTGTCCAGTGTAGGGAAAATGCTAAAACTTTCATGGCATTTTTCTACGATGTCAGAAACATCCTTATTAATGATCCAGTCAACAATAATTTCTAAATGAAATTGTAATTGCACCTATCCTTTATTTATTGCAGCTGACTATTATATGTCATACCTCTTGTTGTTTACTTATTCTTTTGTTACTTATTTCTTTATTTTCTTTATTTATTGCTTCTTGTTTATTTATTTATAATTTTTTGTTTATTATTTATTTATTCATATATTTTATTCGTATGTTTATTATTATATATTCTTATACTTTTTTTGCAAACCTACAAATTTATTTTCTCGAAAGTTCATGGCTCGCTCGGTGCTGGATAGTCCGCGTCCCTTTGAAACAAATAGCACTGTTCGTGTTTTAAGCCCTTTACCGCAGTGTACTCAACAGGGAAGTTATGTATCGAATGCCGTAGAACTTCCTCCTTGCTCGGAAATGAGTTTGGACATTTACGGCACTCTGAGGCGAAGAAATTCGCAAAGTATTGAGCACATTCGACGATATTTCCGTTTCGCTCGATATTATTGCGAGTAAAATCGAATAGTACCTTCTCCGGATGGAATTGAACGCCATAGAACGGGTATCTGGAAGGATTTCTTCATTTATAGAGACCCTGAACATTTAGGATTCACTTACGCCTTGTGCTCGCAACATGCAATGAATTCTAAGCCGTCCGCATCACGATTGACTGCAGTAACTCTCCATTGATAGACATTTTTGAACTGTTGTAATTTCTGAAAAGGATCAAGGATATTGATAGTTTGCAGCAGTAAAAACGGATGGACGTACATCTATTGTTATACAATATCCGTGAGAGTGAAATGCAAATGGTTCAGACTGAAAAATTTTCATTTGGCTGTCGGTTATTTTGGCGAACATCTTCGAATCTCGGTAGCCTGTGCGAAAGGATTCATTTAAGTTAATCATAGATAAGACACGCGAAACGAAAAACACTACTCCCTGTGTGACGTCATTTATCTACTTCTACGATACTGTAACATCTTCTTACCATCTGTGAAATGCACCTTCATGGACGCACTCATACGTCGACACTTCTCACGTATTTCATCATTACTTTCGCCCTTGAATGCATGGTACAACATAAGTTCATATCCTAGGCAAGTTCCCCATAAAGGAAAGTACGTGCCAGAGATATTCATCTCACACGCTATTCGATAGATTTTTTCCAAACTCTCCACACAAATATTTGTCTGCTCCGGTTGACATATTTGCGCCGAATCGATGAAAACTGCTCCGCCCGGAATCAGAATCCTATAACCAAATAATGTAATGAATACCATCGCTTTCTAAAAGTGTACCGCACACCTACCCATTAATACATTTCATAATTTGCCTGTAGTACTCCTCATCTCTGCCAGCCCTAAAAACAACATGACAAATTCAATAATTAATGTCAAAAAAAATGTGTGAATTCAAACGAAAAGGATTTTAGAAATACAAACGAAGGTTGCACTCATTTTAAACAGATTTAGAATGCACTCTTACCAAATAGGAATGACTTGGCAACCGGTAAGTTCTATGAACTTCACGTAACCGGCGTCTATGTAGAATGCCACGTATCCGTAAATATCCAAAATACGCATGGAAACATCTATGCACAGAACTCCTACGACCGGATGGGTATACGAGTCGTTAGCCATTTTTCAACCTTAAGATACGATGACAGAAATGGGCGCAAACTGATCCAAACAACCCCGAGTTTTTTCACATACTAAATCGCTAAATTTAGTTTCAATGTGAAAGTGAGATGCAGATGGTTGTCATGCAACCACGATCGATACTAAAATGCAATGTGGTGAGTCACCCCATCCCCAATGTATGACGTTTGGACCATACTTATGGGTTTATGCCATTCTGCCGTCGATCGGGTTGTGATAAAAGCTTCATTGTGTCGCACCACTAATGGGGTTGTACTTCCTCTGTTTGCGGAAAATGGTACGTTACGGGCTATCGCGTAAATCGTCTGTTCTCCGTCTCTCCCGCTCTATATTATCTGAAAGCTTTTCAACCGTCATTTATGGATTGGTTGCACTAGAGTTGCAGTGTTTCTCGTGTGACGATTTATCTCGAGTGCTTAAACAATAACCACTTGATTGTGTGGAAATATCAGTAAACATCAAGGTTAAAAGGGCTCATAACTAGCCTAACTTTAGATTATACATACAATATCCTAATCAGCTGCTTTCTATTTAGGGTTTTGGTATTTGGTTTTTTATATGGGGAAGCTTATCAGGCACCGTAAATGCTCCAAAAAATGTGGATATTTGCCGGTAATCCTTAACACAAAATGGACTTATTGGGTGGCTGCGGGTCGAAGAGAGAGAAGGGGCGCCAATAACATCGACAACAAACAGGGCAATGCAATTACAACAACCTCAGTAACCGAGGTTCAACTCCTCTCTGAAGAGAACGTCGCCGTCGGCTCCGAGACTGACAACAAACCCTTGGTTGGTCTGTCAAGTTCGGAAGAGCGTAGCGAATTAGAGTCTAAAGAGCGTAAATTACTTTCCAAATTAAAAACCCTAGTAGATAGGCTGAACGAGGTGCGGCAGAAAGACAAAGAGGGGACAACAGCTACCCAAATATAGCAGCTGAAACAGACACAGTTGCGACAGAAGCAGCCGCAACAGAAGCACATCGTCCTATCAAGGAAAAGATGTCATCCTTACACAAGCTATGCCCCAAGCGAGACAATAAAGTAAGGTAAATACGTTATTGGTGTAGGCAATTTTTAAGACTTAGCTAGAACCCGTTTGCTATACTGTGCTCTGTAGGTGCTCTGTAGAAGGATACCTTGCCAAATATTGAGAATGTTCTAAGTTCCACTACAGGGACAATTTAAAATTGGCGTTAGCAGAAAGCTGAAATAAAGGCTAAGCGGAAAGTCGCAACAGCAAATCTATGAAGAATTTACTTGCTATGCCGGACCTAGCGCACCTGCAACCGTGATGGGTACGCCGGTAGAGAGTTCCTTGAAGATCCTGTGGCCAATCATGTTGTTTTTGTGACATCTGTGCATTATGTTGTTTATTATTCAGTTCTGTTATAGGTTACACGAGTGAACAGCACGTCCAACTGATAAAACTTTCTTATCAACATTTAACGGGAGAGGTGGTGGCCCCTAACAGCCGACTCTTCAATATTTGGGGGCCGGTTCGGTAATCAATCAGCCAATATATGTACGTCGACGTTGTTCGTTCGCCGACTGGGTTTCAGAGCTTTTGGAAGGGGACCTAACTTTTGGCTGAAAAATCATCTTTAGCGACGAGGCGCACTGTGTTAAAAAACATGCCGTGTATGGGACGACACCAACCCACACAATGCATCCTCAAAAAGCTGTGCTTTGGTGTGAATTTTGGGTCGGCGGCATCATTGGTCCGTACTTTTTCGAAAACGACGTTGGTGAGGGAGTGATGGTGATAGCTCGTGAACGAATGGACCGATTTTGATGATTTTGTTTTTTGTTTGAAAGCTAACGTAATCGAGTTGGCTCTTAGCTACAATTTATGAAGATCTGTTCAGGCGTTTCAAGGCCATCAGCTCTTTTAGGTGGCGCAAAATGAATCACACTATCGGAAGATGTTATAATTTTTGCAAATGGCGTCGTACCTCATTTGACATTGACTCATCATATTTGACATTAGTGAGACATCTGTAGTATACAAACAGATAAGGGAGCGCCGTGGCGCAGTGGGTAGTGTGTCGGCCGCTGACGCAAGATGAGCGAGTTCGGATTCCGATAACACCAACGCCATCGAATGATTATTTCGCGGCTTCCCTCCTTGGCGGAGTACTGGCAAAACTCCCCGTTGTAAACTTGCCTTGAAAAAGCTTCTCGGCTCTCCCCATTCGGAATCGGCATTAAGCTTTAGGTTCCGTTTACTTGGGTGAAATATAATTTGCACACAACATGAGTGAATAAAGAAAGAACTTGACTCTGGCTCTTCATGAGCAATAATGCCATCTAAGGTGTCTGTCTGGCAGTACAATGGACCAGTATTTGTGTCTGAGTGCTCCAACAGATAGCAGAAGCCTCAAAAAAAAAAATAAAAATACAAACAGATAAGCAATGGAGCGCTATATAATAATAGTTCGGTGGAATCTCGTGAATTTCGATGTGGATGTGACTTGGACAGACTGGAACCATAGGAGACCATGTAGGATGTGGCCGCCACTCGACTGGTCGTTCGGCCGAGAATATTGTGGCTGTGGCTACTGATGTCGCTGATATTTGTGAAGGAAGCGTTTCCTGGTCGCGTTATCTCCCGTTTTGGCAATTTGGCATGGCCAGAAAGATCGCCCGATTTAACCATCCCAGACTTCTTTCTTTGGGGCTACTTGAAGTCGCAGACTTATGCCAGCAAGCCTCGGAACTTCGCGTTCGCAGCCCTTAAGGAGAATATTCGACAGAAATATGAACATTTATCATCGGACATCTTGCGGAAAGTCATGGAAAATGCGATAAGATGGGTACTGGCGGTGGCCACTGGACGGATATCATTTTTTCTACACAACAGAAAAAATTGTAAAGGTCGAAATAAAAATTTCCTTCCGTAAAAAAGTTATTCAAAAACAAAATTGGATGACAAATTTTGCGCCACTTCCCGGTTCCCCGACAGCGACGTGGCGACGCTTATATTAAAAATAATAGGTTCTTTCAATGAATTCAAAAAGCCCAGAAAAAAATTTTATTTTTTACTTTTTAACGTTTTTTTTTTTTTGTCGGGGGTAACTTAAAATGAATTAATGAGAAACGTTGTACGTGAACACGTCAGCCTAAGTGTAGTGGAACAACTTTACGATGTAAAAAAACTACCTCTATTGCAGAAACCAGAATGAGACATCCGACTTTCCTACGTTCCCCGCGAAACCCATTTATTTACATTGACGTCCAGTTTCTCAGCGACAAAACCCCTTACAGACGCTCTTCTATCCATAATGATGTGCGTGATTGTTGATACAATTTTTACAAACCCCGGATGCCCACGCGCTCGCTACAGCTTGTAGGCAAACGTCGGCGGCCATTTAAAGTGGTAGGTCTCATTCTGGTTTCTGCCCTATTGCGAATGCCATTCTCATTGAACGACAATTTTTGCATCTTCTGTTAAGTCTCTTTTTAGGCGTTGTGGTGTCGCTGTTGCAATACTTAAAAGCCAGTCGTGTCCATATAAACAACTGATAATGACAGCTCGACATTTGAAAGAATTTTTTTTCGTTCTTTGAAATTTAAAACTTGTGAATTGCTTTCGTACAATTTTTAAAATGTGATACAATGAACAATATTGTGTTTTCTGTTTTTTAAATACTCGTAATAATATATGGTGAAGAGTCGAGATGAGAGGGAAGAACATAAAAAAATTGATTTATTAAGAGAAAGGAGAAGATTAAGTCCAAACCCTTAATGTGCAAGATTCGAAGTAAGCGCGAAGATTATTTTGAGAAAAATCAATCCAATTTGTTATGTTTACAAATTCGTAATTTGTATTTTTATTTGATTATTTATAATATTAAGTGAGCCTGAAGATAAAATTGGATAAAATCAGTAACACCAATATTAAAGCTTACAGCTACAATATACATATTCATGTTATTCCTATCTCAGTTTGTACTAGAATATGTCGATCAGAAGGTAATATTGCTTATTATTTTGATCGCAACTCTATATATGTTTATTTTTTCGCTGATTTTTGATGACCAAAAGTGTGTAGGCAATGATTTCAATTTGGGTATTGCTCAACCAAAAATGAATATACAATAATTCTAAAAGAGATGCTTGAGCTTACGGAAGCATTTATTTGTCCTCGTTGGATAAACACATTTTGTTGAAGAAAAAAACGAAGTGAAGGCATTTTTCTATCGGAAAGCTTGTAATTAAAAGTCTACATCAAAATTCAAGCTCCAAAAAAAGAGGAATATTACCTATATTACAAAAGGAAAGGCTTTAATAGCTTAAACGCTACGTTTGTAAATAAATGATGTATTTTAAAAACATTTTCTACACACAACTCTAATTTAAAATGCGCATAAGGTATGTAGATGCCAGATATCCTAGAGCCACTCATGACTCATTTGGAATACTACTGAACTTTGGGGTATCCTACAAAGAAATTTTGACAGCGGTGAACGAAATATAAGGTTGTACCATATGAAATTCCTGTTCACTTAGTCCGCAATCAGAAGCTATCGAGTGAACATCTGTACAATGCGTCAATAAGAAATTCAGTTCCGCGAGACACATCCGAAAACGCTACCTATCCTATTTGGTTCAAATCTACCTTCAATTTCCGTGCAAGCCGCTTCTTTAGTGAACAACCATTCAAACGTCTCATACAAAGTACCCCTCACATTGCTCCCTACTGCTCATTGATAAGAACGGCAACTACCAACCTGTACGCATCCTTCTTGATGCTGGGTCTCAGGTTTCCTTTGTCACTGAGCCCTGCGTTCCACGGTTAGGATTTCCTCGTAGAAATGCTCGAATACCCATTTGTGGCCCATCGTCGTTTGTCATTTGTTCGTATATACCTAGTATGCCTGTCGATACATATATATTAACTAGTGTAACAAAAAATGTACCAACATCTTTCTTTGCATTCGAAGACTATGACCAGCTATGTATATGGATTTAAATTAGCTGATCCAGACTTGAACAATTCGCGTCCCGTAGATATACTTCTAGGAGCCGACAAGGTATGAGAAACCTTACAAGGAAATGTAGTTCGAGATAAAGGCGGACAGCCCATTGCACCACAAACTATATTTGGTTGGGTTTTAGCTGGACCACTTTTATCTAACAACGAAACAAGTGTTATCTCCTACCATAACACTGTGGACATCGATTCGCTTCTTCAGTGATTTTGGGCAATTGACTTTTGATCCGAAATCAAATGTTTCTAAAAAGGATCGGGAAATCGAGGAACATTTTCTTAAAACACATCGTCGAGCCGCGGATGGGAGATACATCGTCAATCTTCCCTTTAAATTTGTCTGGATTAAAAATTACAAAGTTCTTGCAAAAAAATCTGAAGGAGATCGCACTATTGAAATTCAAACAACCAACGACATTGGCAAAATGACAGCTGTTTTTTTGTTTTTCGTAAAAAAACAGTGAGTACAAAAATAACGCAACAAATATGACGAATGAGACAAATGAAATAAATGAATTTGAAAAATTAATCTTTAAAACTCTTAAATCACAAGATGAAGCAGATCGCTATATAAAAAATTATAACAGTGAATTTTCATGTATCTCCCTTAATATAAGATCCGTTATAACAAATTGGAATGCGTTTATGTTATTTGTTAAAAATATATTGGGAAGTATAGACATAATTATGTTGTGCGAAATCAATATAAAAAAAGAGGAAACAAATTTGTATGAAATTGAAGGATACAACAGTGAATTTTTTACAAGAAGTAATTCAGGAGGAGGAGGGATAGCAGTATGCGTAAAAAATGACATACTGTATGAAAAAATTTAAAAAAACTCGAAACAATATGAAAACATCTCACTAAATGTGAAACAGGGCAACTTTGATGCTGTAATTATATCGGTTTACAGACCACCAAAGCCAACTATAAAACAGTTTATTCAGGAACTAGAGGAACATATTGGTACAATAAACGCAAGAAAAAAAGTAATTGTTTTGGGCGATGTAAACATAAATGTTAAAGATAAAACAAATAAGGATGTTTGTGATTACAGGTCTATGATAGCTTCGAAGGGTCTGAATAATTGCACATGTTCATATACCCGCGTGGATCCAATCAAAAAATCTAAAACGGTGATTGACCACGTATTGGTGAGGGTAAAAAATACTGAAATAAAAGCAGCGGTTGTCGAAATAGCAATATGGGATCACTACCTACTTTACTGCGGTATTAAATCAGATTCTATGAAAATGGCTACAACAGAAAATAACATCATATAGTAAAACATCTTGTTGCTGAACAAATACAGGAGTTCAATTGGGAGAGCCTGAATCTCTACAAAGAGGTTGACGATTTCTATCAACACTTCATAAGGAGTATTAAAACAATAGTAGCAGCGTCAACGGTTACAAGGAAAAGAAGAAGCACAGAGCACAGTTGGATCATAGAAGAGTGAAAAAAAGAGTGTAAAGAACGTGATAAACTCTACAGAAAATTCAAAAATTACATACATAATGAAGATTACGGAAAAAAAAACGAAGTAGTTAACTACAGACCAATTTCAATTCTATCGGCTGTTGACAAAGTGATGGAAGAAGTGCTAGCAAAAAAGCTATACGAATATGTATGTGGAAAAATATAAAAAATATAAAATCTTGAATAGCAACCAATTCGGCTTTCGCAAAAACAAAAGCATTAGTCGTTTGCTAGGTGATTTCGCGAACAAAATATATCAAAGCCTGGACAAAAATCACAGTTCGGTGGTTCTATTCATAGATTTTAAAAAAGCCTTCGACACATTAAGCCACAGACAAATATTGAGGCAGCTAGAAAAGATTGGTGTACGAGGCACCTTATTGGCATGGTTTGAAAACTACCTAAGTGAAAGAAAATTTGTGGTGAAGATTGGAGATGACATTAACGGATCGAAACTGGGCCCATTGTTATTCATTATATATGTATGTCAATGATCTGTTGTCGGTATTAAAATATAGGAAGGGATATGCATATGCGGACGACACTGCGATTGTGGTTAGCGATAGGAACGTAAATGAGGCTGCAAGCTTATTACAAATAGAATTCAATAGAATTACAGCTTGGTGTCACGACCATGGACTAATCATTAACGCACTGAAGACAAAGGTAATTCACATTCGTCCGCCTCATATCCCAAAAACTAAGCTCAAAATAATAATACATCACATAGACTGTCTCCATAAAAATGGTTGTAACAACATAAAGGAAGATGACAACTGTAATGCATATATCGATAATGTATCAACGTACAAGTATCTTGGGCTGACGGTCGACTACAATTTTAAGTGGAACTACCACATTGAGGCACTAAAAAAGAAGCTATGTAAGGCAGCCTACGCTCTATTTCATCTACGCAACCTTTGCACACAAGCAGTTCTTAAACAGTGCTGCTTCGGTCTAGTGGAATCCCATCTGAGATATGGCATTATAGCGTGGGGAAAGTCATCTCAAATGCAATCCCTACATAGAACGCTTGAACGGCTGCAGAAAATTGTACATGGAGCAAGAAATAGAAACGAAGTCCAACCACAGGAAAAGTTTTTGAACATCGGTAAAATTTACAACCTAGAAATAATGGCGAACTATTATAATGACAGCAACTATAGGAACCTGATGCAGCAATCAATAAACACGAGAAGACGTCAACAGCATATATACGAAATCCCAAGGTATTGGAACGAGTAGTCGAAGGAAGCTCAACGTTGTAGTTCCCACAATACTAAATGAACTCCCTCAAGAATTTCGAAATCTCACAAAAAATGAAGTTTTAAAAAGAGCTAAAAAATGTATCAAAATATATGTGTTAATTTTCAATAATATTTTTAAAAGTTTTTTTTTTTCTTTTTTTGGCTAAATAACAAATACTTATGTATTACATATCTAAATGTATCTCCACTTTAAATTATGCATATTTATATTATATTGTATTTTCTATCGTATCCTATATCTAAAGAAAACTCAACATGTAAACTGATGTACACTTTTGCACTTTTGCAGATAAAACTATGTATGTTAATCAAGAAATTAAGAATAAATAATCAAAATCAATCAATCAAAAAAAAAAAAAAAAAAAAAAACAATCGCAAACAAATAGATCTTTAGATACAGATTCTAGAATAAAAATTCTCGGTTTGTCGTGGAACTCAACTCGCGATGTATTTACCCGAATATTCAAATGCATCAATTACGAAGTGACAAATATTTCGAGACGTAGCTCGTATTTTCGATCCACCTGGCTTTCTGTCTCCAACCATTATTCAGCTTAAAATTATTTTCCAAGAACTGCGGCATCGAAATTTGGAATGGGACGAAGATATTTCCAATTACATAGCCACCAAATGGAATAAATATCGCGCAGAATTGTCGTTTCTAACTCAGAACTCGGTACCCCAGGTAATCGGTTTAGGATGCGTAGCATTTCAATTACATGGCTTTTCAGGCTTCGGAGTCTGAGTATGCTGCAGTGATATATTCGCGTTACCAGGTACTGAGCGGACACTTCGAAACGAACATTGTCGTTGCAAAATCACGAGTTGCTCCGTTAAAACAACTAAGCATACCGCGATTGGAATTGTGCGGTGCGGTCTTATTGTCTCGACTTCTCGTCGCCGTTCAAAATTCCCTTAATGTCACCTTTCCAAATGTTTATGCATGGTCCTATTTCAAGGTCATTCTTCCATGGTTGTCGTCTCCTCCACGACGTTGGAGTGTTTTCGTACCAAATCACAAACGATCCCAGATTACTAAAGAAAACCCACTATAACAATTTGAAGGTATTTAATTTTAAATTGAGTAATTCATTTAAACTAATAAAGAAATTACAAAGACGGATTTGGCAACCGACGTTAATTCGAGAAATACTTATTCAGAACTGAACTTAATTTTACAATAAATGATATGATACATATGAGATGAGAAGCTTTTACAAAGCCAATCTAATACATATGAGTGTATATTCAACGAAATGTTTATATTTTAGTATACTTTAGTACAATGTTATACGGTAAATTGTGTGATATTTATTTAATTTTCAACAGTCCCGAACACTGGCCAACAGTAAACCAATTGGAAGATGATCCTGATTTAACGAAGGAGGAGAAAAGGATTGTACAACAACCACTACAGACGAACATCCTTTCAAAATATTGTCGGAACGCATTTCATCCTTTATGTCTCTCATCAGAACTTTCGCTCGAATCTACCGTTTTATAGCTAGCTATATGCAGGAAAATAGAGCGGTCTTCTTCACACCTGCTAAGACCTCAAGATATTTTCAATGCAAAAATACATATAATGAGATGGCTACAGATTCCGTACTTCGGTGACAATATCACTTATTATCGAAACTACAATTTCTTCCCTAAAAGGTGCAAAATTGGTAATTTATCTCCATTTCTAGATTCCGAGGCAGACTTCAACAAGCAAGTCTATCATGTAACACTAAACATCCAATCATCATTCTTAAGGATTACACCATCACCAAGCTCATCGTTTTAGACGCCCACATTCGCTTCTGGCATCTCGACACTATTTGTGCTTATCCGCCAATAATACTGGATTATTGGATGTCGAAATTTACTACGCAAAATCACGCACGCATGCATGCGCTGTTTCCGTCAGAGGAAGGCCACCATTAGTCAGTTAATGGGTAATCTCCCGCCTTCGCGTATTCATGTCAGCAGACCTTTCGCACACTGTGCGAAAATTAAGTAAAAATTAAGTCTGGTCGAAAATCTACACTCTCAAAGGATTATATTTCGGTATTTGTTTGCGATCCACCTCGAACTAGTGAGTGACCTCACGACTGAGTCATTCCCCCAGCACATATGTACATATGTATATTCGGACAACGGAACGAATTTTCGCGGATGTGCTCGTCTGTTAACTGCAATGCATGAACTTGTTTTGTCCGAACATCATAATTCGATCGTTGCAGAATCATTAGCTCGCAATGGTATCTCGTGGCACTTAATTCCCCATGCAGAACCCCATTTCGGCGGCTTATGGGAGGCGCCGCGTCATAAACGATGATATCCTAACGTTTGAGCACTTGTACATCCGTTTGACTCAAGTCGAAGCCATATTAAACTCGCGGCCATTATTATAAATCTCAGATAGAGAATTAGACCCATTAACACCCTCTCATTTTTTTTCTAACAAATCGACTTACTACCTGGAAAAACCTTCAGGCAAAAATTTAAGGGTATTGGAAGAGGTGGCAGAGCGAGTATTTGACGTCACTGCAACAACCTCCCCAATGGCAGCATTCTGAGAAGAACATTAAAGTCAATGACCTTGTTGTTATCAAGGACCACCAGGGAAATGGGCAATGGGACGAGTCATCGAAACCCATCCGGGATCAGATGGCTTTATACGAGTCGTCACACTTCGAACCGCAAACGGCAATCTAACTCGACCAATCCACAAGCTTGCCGTACAACCTGCCTGCTGAAGCATTGTTTCAGGGGCGGCGGAATGTTCAAGATTAGTAGCATTCGCAATTGTAATGCATCATTTTGTTTTGTTTTGTATTGTTCTTTTGATTATACGTGCTTATTTGCACATAGTTATATTGATAGTTCATCGTCAATATTATCGAAAATTGTATATTTAACTACTCGTAATTCTCGTTTATTTCATTTCCATTTATATAAATAAACTTAAAGTAGAAACGTGAGAGTATTAGTGAATCGCTGCACATGCATCAGCCACCACTTTCGATTTTTATCTCGGCCTCGTTATCATCTGATGCATTTGCAGCGAGTCGCATAATATTCTCCCAACAGCTTCCATTGGACCACTCCCGCAATTATCACACTCATCTCTCGACAATGGCATTTTCTTGTTTATCATGTGCCCTTCATGCACTGCCTACCTGCCTAGCTCCCTGATTGTGAGCGGGTGGCTTGATGTTGGTTGGGGAGTGAAACTCTCGTTCACTTGGATTTCGATCGCCTCGCGAAGAATACATACATACATATTCGTACTGCTCAATATTTCGTTCCAACTATCGAATATTTTAGTTTTTGACTAAGTAATAAAATTTGTTGTACTATCAATTAAAGCGCGAAAGCAAGTGCTTTATTTTCATTATTCGTCATTCGTAAACTCCTAAACAGGTTATATAAGCTTGCATGGTGTTGTATTGCTTCTCTTGTTTTCGATTGTGTGGATTGGATTCGGAATCACTTGGGAATTGTACTTTCATGCGAATGGTTGTGTTTTCCTGCGCTTATATATCGACTCCATTTTTACTTTGTATTTTGATATTTAACTCTATTTTTGATTTTGAATTGTTGCTTTTTTAATTGTTGACAACTTTGCATACGATTTGGATTATTCTTTGGACTTATTATTATATATTGATTGTTGAGGGGTTGTCATACGATTTTGAATAGGAAAAATGGATTCTGTACCGGCTGTTGGTAAAATTTTCCAAAAGTCCGGCATTCGATGCCGCATAAAAACATGCGGTAAATCTAGGCGATATGGTGAAAAGATAAGAATGTTTAAGTTTCCTCCCTATGACTCAGCTATGGGTCAAATTTGGCGAGAAAAATGTAATATTCCAACAAAAGATTACACACAAAAATTGTTGATTTGCGCCAATCACTTCTCAAGTTCTGACATTGGTAAAAAAAAAGTTGAAATTCGGAGCTGTTCCGGTATTTAACTTAGAAGTTATTGAAGAAGATTACAAGTCGTTGGAGCTTGATTGTCCAGCTAAAAAGAGCCGAACAAGTGACTCCGTAGATGGATGTTGTAATGACTGTGAAAAATATCTGAAATCAGCTAATTTTTACAGAAGAAAATATTACGACATGGTAGCAAAATATAAAAATCTCCAAAGCCGCAAACAAATAGCAACAAAATCAAGCGTATTTCAAACCATCGACTCTTTTCAAATAAGCAAGGAGTCAAAAACATTTTGCAAACTTCTTCTTAGTCCACGACCTAAAGAATATAAGCAAGATGTAAAAGATTTGGTTCAAAACATTTATTATGTCTCACAGTCAACGTACCAATTTTTGAAGAATAAATTGCATCTAAATTTGCCACATATCTCTACTGTTTATCGATGGGCCCCTGTAAATTCCCTACAACCAGGTTTTAAAAATAACGGTTTAGAGTTAATAAAAAAGAAGGGCTTAGATTTGAACCAGTACGAAAAGAATAATATGATTCTGCTGATGGATGAAATGGCGATTAGAAGGGAATTGCGATACAATTCCAAATTAGATTTAGTGGATGGATTTGAGGAAAATGGGGTTGAAAGAACGAACCAGATTGGTAAACAATTGTGCGTTTTTATGATTAAATCAATGTTTTCCAACTGAGCGCTTACATTTAATTAGTTTGTTTCAAAAAAATGGACTTTCTGCCGATTTACTAAAAAAGATAATATTACGAAATTTAGCAATTTTGAACAGTTTTGGCATCATAGTTAAAGTTATAATTTGTGACCAAGGGTCCTCTAACAGGAAGTGTTTCTTGGAATTGGGAGCTACTTTAGAAAAACCCTATTTTATGTATAATGGTAGTAAACTCTGTGTATATGATTTTCCACATCTAATCAAATCATTAAGAAATGGTTGGCTTCAATGTGACCTTACAACACCAAATGGAGTTGCTAGTTTTAAAGTAGTTAAGGAACTATGGGAAATGGAGTGCAAATCGAATACAAAAATGTGTCTTAGACTTACAAGCCAGCACATATTTCCGAACTCTTTCGAAAAAATGAAAGTAAAACTAGCCACCCAAATTTTTAGTAGGACTGTTCAAGCAGCAATTAAAACTGTTATTGAGACAGTAGGCTTTAAAAGTTGCTCAAAAGAAGTTTGTTTAACGGCATGCTTCATAGGAAATATTGACAAAATATTTGACTGGCTAAATAGTGGTTCGCTATCTTCAAAGAATTGTTATAAGTCTGCAGTTCAACTTAACAGTCCATCACACGAATATATAAAATTCTTCCTTGAATACCTCAATGAAATCTCATTTGTTGACAAAAAGAAAAAAGTATTTTTTTTAGATGGAATGAAATTTACCTTAAACGCTGTATTACAATATGACGAGCTATTTCAAAAAAAAATCCCAAATATTTTTTTTAATGACAAGAGCATTAAACCAAGATAAGCTCGAAAATATGTTCTCGGTTCTAAGACAAAAGGGTGTAAATAATATTAACCCCTCAGTTGCTGATATAAACACTTTATTAGCACGCTTAATGTCTGCAAATATAGTGCAGTTGAGTTCTTATAGTAACTGTGAAGAGCTGAGTGATACCACATTTGAAACGCTTTCAAATATTTTGCCAAATATGGACTTAGCTGATACAAATAATGAAGAACTCAGTCGAAACGAAAACTCTGAAATAGATATTAACATAGAAATCATTGATGATTTCGTATTAAATGATGACTTTCAGAATTGTTGGGAATTTAGTATCGATTTGGCGTCTTTAAGATACTTCATAAGTTACATATATCGTCTACAAAATGATACCGAAAATTAACTGCGATATGTGTGTTTCTATATTGAGAAAAGAAGACGAAGTATTAACAGTTCCTAGTGAACTTTTCATATTTCATAAAAATTACAATTCTCTTAAAGATTTCGGTAACCTCGTTGCTCCTTCACAAATTTTCTTGGAAATTAGCAAGAAACATATTACAGTGTTTAGCAATATTTTTGACACACAACCACAAACTGTTGGTATAAAAAACTTGATAAAATCCAAATGCAAAAATGCCACACCGCAATGGTTTTCCACATGTTCTGATCATAAGGAAATAATATTGGACTTCATGATCTTAGTACTCTTGAGGAAGCATTGCTCGTGGGCTTCAGAGAAAAAAAAATTTTACTAAAGCCCGCAAACTTAAAATCCTGTCGCACTAAAGTTTTTGGGTTATTCTTCCCTACATATATCAGATTGAAATTTGCACAAAAATCCCAAATAATGGAATAACGTTAATTGGTGTTACCCGGCCCTTTTAGTTTACATCGAAAAAGTACGCGTACGAATACCAAGCGCAACTTTCAACTGAAGAAAACTAAATATAGAAATCTAAAACTTGAAACAAAATTTTGTCAACACTACGTGCATTCACGACGTTGGATAGCAACACAATACATACACACACATAAACATTTTAAGATTGCTCTCTCGTTGATTCTCTCTGATCGTGGCTGCTCTTTGGTTGTTACTCTCTGATCATGCTTGCTCTCTCGTTGCTTGATCTTTCCTTCAGTTGTTCCGCCCGCATGCGACTTCTGTATACTATTTATTCTGTGATACTGCTCACTCACTATTCACTACTAACTGAGTTTGTGAGGGAATCTACAGAAATGTCTATTGCGGAAAAGAAAATAGAGTTGAAAATGATGTGAAGAAATTGTAAAAGACAACGAAGTTAAATAAAGAAAGATAAGTAGTCGTACAAGTCAGTCATACTCAACTTTTTACAATGATTGACGGCAAAGCTTTTAATGCTTTCTAATGCTCACTACAAAAGTGTCTGATATGTGATGCGTCATCTATAAGCTTTAATAATCTATATAAATAATTGCGTCTGTTTTTTTGAACATGACAAGGCTTTTTTAATCGTGAACAGATTTTGGTCATCGAGGTCTCTAAAAAATTGTCTTATATAAAATTTAAAGTAAGTATGTAAAGATTAAAATAAAGGCTAAAAAAATCATTCGTCCCACACATTTCGCACGGGAGGGCGTATTTTAAACTCAATGGCTAAAAATCTAATCTATACAAACTTCTTGATATCATAGTAAAATGCCAAGGACGAGAGGAAGAGGAAACTATTCTTCATCAAGCACTCGAGCCAGCCTAGATAGACAAAGAGAAAGGAACATAGCAAGAAGAACTTCCGCTACAAATCCTAATATCTCAACAAATGGATATGTTCCAGTTTCTCCACGCATCGCGCTTGATAATCCTATTACAAACATAGAGCCGTGGGATCCAGGAAATCTCGACCAGGAATGTAGTAAATGCCACGCATTACATTTCAAAGGCGAGAAAGTTGGACACCACTTCTCCCTGTGCTGCTCAAATGGAAAGGTCCATATGCCATTCTTGATCAGCGTTTTAACAGGAGAATCAAGAAAAATACGAAACTTTCTTGACAATATACGCAACTACAACAGCGCCTTTGGTTTTGCTTCGTTTGGTGCCAATATTGAGCAGATGTTAGGATCTGGAACATACTGTTTTAAAGTTCACGATGCAGTCTCTCACAAAACAGGTTCACTTATTCCATGCGAAGGACAAGCTTCTGCCTATGCACAAATGTATATTATGGACACTGAAGTAGCTACCAATCAAAGACTGAATCGACAAGAAAACTCAGATTGCTGTGAAGATCTTATTCGCGAACTACATTTTATGCTTCAAGAAATAAGTCCCTTTGTTTCAGCTTATCGAATGATGAGAGAAGTTTCAGATCAAGAGGCTCACAATGCAGCAGCAGAAAATCGAATTCCTATTCAAGTTAAAATGTATATTTTGCATGACCGAACTAAAGATCAACGAATTTTCAATGACTCGACTGTTTCCGAAGTTGCAGCTGTATATGTCGGTGACGATGGCCGACCGCCAGGAGACAAGAGAGATTTATTAATTCACCACAGACAAAATGGACTCAGCAGGCTTTCAATATTAAATTCAAACTTAGATCCCATGGTTTACCCAATGATGTTTCCTTACGGAGAACAGTGCTACAAAACAGATCTAATGCAACGTAATTTTGAAACAAACACGTCAACTTCACGAAAAGTTACAATGCTTCAGCACGCTCAATATCGTTTCAGAGTAACCCGCATCCTTAGTTTGGTTCTCTCATTAGAAAAGCTGACACAGTAGTATGCAGTTCACATATTTACAAGAATTGAAGGAGAACGTCTCGACTGGATCCGTAGAAATCAAAGTGAACTACGAGCAGAAACGTATGCCGGCCTTACAGACCGGCGTTCGACAAGAAGCGTCAAATATGGTAGGCCCGGGTGATACGTTCGGTATTGGAAAAAGAGTGATTCTACCATCAACATTTCCATTCTCTGCAAGAGAGAATCAGCAGAATTATCAAGATGCTATGGCAGTTGTGAGCAGATTTGGCCGACCTACATATTTTATAACCATGACCATGAATCCAAAACTACGAGCAGTAGTGGATAACTTAGGGCTAAGCCTAAAAGCTGAATATCGCGCTGGCTTGATTGTTAGAGTCTTTAATTTACAAATTAAAGAGTTCATGGATCTTATGGTAAACAAAAAGATATTGGGCACCGTAAAAGCTTATACATACACAATCGAATTCCAAAAACGTGGAATGCCTCATCTTCATGCTTTGCTTATCATGGACGAACAGGACATTCCCCGGGATGCTGAGTCAATTGATCGAATAATTACTGCCGAATTACCTGATCCAGACATAGATCCAATCCTACATGATCTAATAGCAAAACACCAAATGCACGGACCTTGCGGAATTTTAAACAAAAACAGCGTCTGCATGGTCGATGACAAATGCAGCAAAAATTTTCCTAAAGATTTTGCAATGAGACCCATTTATCGGAGACGAGACAATGAAAGGACAGTTAAAGTGAAAAACGTAAATCTTGACAATCGATTTGTTGTACCTCCTAACCCGATTTTGATAAAGCGTTTGCAATGCCACATTAACGTCGAACTATGCTCATCAGTTAAGAGCATAAAGTACATATACAAGTATATTCATAAAGGTCCAAAAGATATGGCGGTTGTAAAAATCGTAGTAGCCTCTCAAGGACCAATGGCAGAGCATGACGAAGTCGAACATTATATGAATTGTTCGTACATGTCTGCAACACAGGCACTATGGAGAATCTTTGAGTTTCCATGGCATAAAAGATCGCATACTGTTGTTCATCTGGCTATTCACGCAGGAAATCAACAAATTGTATTATTCAGAGAGGGTCGTGAAGCACAAACGTTGGTAAATGACATGGTTCAAAACACAACGCTAACCGAGTTTTTTAAACTTAATGCCGCAGATGAATCGGCGAGACAGTATCTCTACAACGAAATCCCTGAACATTATCGGTTCATTAACAAGAAATGGGTTCCACGAATTTCGCAAGCACATTACTTCATGTCCGTGGACCAACATCCTTTGCTCATCTTCGCACAATAAATGGAATTCAATATGAAAGCTATAAAGAAGCCGCCAGAGCACTGCGATTCGTCGCTGATGACGAAGAGTGGCGGAACTGTTTGCGTGAATCTGCTACTTTTCAAATGCCCTATGAAATGAGAAGACACTTTGCTTTCATTATTGTTTATTGCACGCCAGCAGACCCTTTGGCATTGTTTGATGAATTCCGACATCATTTGATGGAAGAATTTCTTCTAACAAATGATGAAGAAACAAGCCAGAATAAGGCCCTGAGAGAAATAGAAAATATTCTTTAGGCTAATGAAACCTCATGCGCTGAACAAAATTTGCCAGTACCAGAGAGACTTACATCGCCAACGCCATCTTCGAGTTTCAATATAGAAAATGAGATTCTTAATGGCATCACTAATTATAATCTACTTAATAATGACCAGAAACAAATCGTGGACAAAGTTTTGTATTCAGTAGAAACATGTGAAAACTTAACAAAAGCATTCTTTATAAATGGAGCTGCAGGCTGCGGCAAGACATTCATCTACATACAAGACTTTACTTCATATTCTTAGAGGAAGAGAAGTACCTTGCATTGCAGTTGCAAGCACTGGAATAGCTGCTACATTAGTTGATGGCTGCAGAACAGTTCACAGTACTTTTAAATTCCCAATCCCAATCCATGAAAAATCTGTTAGTAATGTTAAACCCTCAAGTTACCCTGCATCTGTTATACGTGCTGCTAAATTGATAATATTTGATGAAGCTTCGATGTGTACAACGTATATGATTTCATGTCTTGATCGTCTTAAATCAAACGATCAACCTTTCGGGGGCATTACAATCGTTTTCGGAGGAGATTTTTTCCCAAACTCTACCCAAACTTATACCAAGAGCAACAAGACAAGAGATTGTTAATTTATCGTTTCCATCGTCACGTCTGTGGCCAAGCATCGAAAAGTTGAAATTGCATCAGAACATGCGTACTGCTCAAGACGAACAAGAATTCGCAAGTTATTTACTGAAAATAGGGAAAGGAGACGAACAAACATATGATGACATTGGGGAAAACATGATCAGGATTCTAGATGAATGAAGACACATTCACTGGTGACATCACAGTGTTTATCAACAGAAAACATCGATGAAATGGCTGAACGAGCAATATTATGTCCAAAAAATTAAGACTGCGATGTCATTAACAATAAGATGATAAACAAACTCTCATATGAAGAAAAGACTTATCTTAGCGGTGATTCTGTTTTGAGCACAAATCCAGATGATCATATCAATTATCCAATTGAATTCCTGCATCAGCAAACACCAGGAGGACTGCCACCACATAAATTAAGGTTAAGGATAAATATAGTTATGATGTTATAAAGGAATATGGATCCGAAAGCTGGATTATTAAATGGCACAAGATGTGTGGTAGTGCGTATGTACGAACACTCTCTCGATCTTCGCGTCGTTTCTGGAGAAGCTAAAGGCAAAAGAATCCTTCTTCCGCGTATCGATCTAGCTCCTTCTGACAGTGGTCTACCATTTATTTTAAAGTGCCGACAATTTCCGGTTCGAGTAGCATTTGCGACGACAATTAACAAGAGCCAAGGGCAAACCCTTTCGTGTGTTGCATTATACTTACCTGATCCTGTATTTGGTCATGGTCAGTTTTACGTCGCTGGTTCGCGCGTACGCGTACGGCGTTCAAGGTTCAAATGGTCGAAGGATCTCGCCAAGGCCGATTCGAAGGAAAAGATGGCTTTTATACAAAGAATATTCTTTATCAAGAAATTTTTTATTAATCAACAGATGTTTTATTAATATTTGCTACTTGCATCTTTTAAGAAATTTATAAACTTTTACATCATTTTTGTATTAATCATTTTAGCTAAATCTTTCTTTCTATAGTTGGTAGTAACACACAAATTTTAATTTTATTATTCATTTCGTTGAAAACGTATATTTCGATAAACGTAAAGAAACATAAGTAATCTTGCTCAGAGAAAATGCGATAACAAAAAAGGCGCTAGATCACAAGGCACGAAAAAGGCGCCAAATTCAGTCGCTTATGTTCTATTTACACTGTCATTGCAAAAATGATGACCGTCGCCGAAAATGTCGCTTCTTTGCCTCCCATTGACCCTGTGAGGTGTATAGAAGCAAAGCAAAGAAAAAGAGAAGGCCCTGCAAATATATTGCTAACAGAAAAAGAATACATGGCTTTGATTAAAGCCGGTGAACAAAAGGACGATAACCACAAGATTGCATTAGCTATGGCGAAGGAAAACGAAAAGTATATTCAGAAACATAGTGGACCAGCATACAGGACACAGAGGAATTTGCCGAACTTTTCCGAGAAACAGAGAAAAATCATTAATTTTTCAAAATTTGACCTAATAGCTCGAAAGGAGAGATTAAGACTTATTGAGATTGCAAAAGAAGCAGCTCTTTTGGCCAAGGAAATCGAAACGAGTAAGACCACACCGATTTCTGATCTAAAATCTCCAGAACAACGAATGACTACGTGTTCATTCACCTTAGGGCGAAAAAATTAGCAATATTCTTTTTTATTTTTATATGCTACAATAAAATTTGTCTCAATATTTGCTATATGCTTTCTTATTTCCATGCAACGCGGTGATTCACGTTTTGTTGCGTGCTAGGACTTTCGGTAAAACCTGATTGCAAAAGCACTTTCATATCAAGGCTTATATGACAAATATATTAACCTGTACAATGTAATGGTACCACAAATGGGCCTAAATTTTTCTTGAGTAGCAATAAAATGGAACCATACAGCTGCTGTGTGGATAATTCAAATTGCTCAGTGACAGATTTGAAATAAAGTTATTCTCAAAGTATAATTTTAGGATTTTAAAGGGTTTTAAAATAATCATCGGTGAACTGTTATAATAAACTCAGTTATCCCACGATCATGATAACATTACTATAACAATCCAACCCAACCATATCTTTACCTTGCTTTTTATTAGAAATTTGTTTAAAGTTGTAACAAAATATTTTCTCAAAGTTGAAATTTACCTGCTCCATTCGAAGACATAGTGTGACAAGGCTGAAAATGCTAAAATTTACCAATTTTTACAATTTTAATGAAAGTTATAAAGAACTTTTTAAAATTTTATTCGCTGCAACTGATTTTTCAATTTGAACAGCGTTTTTAACTTTCTTCACGTTGTTAAATGAGATTCGTAAAGAAAATTTTATTTTTATATAGACAATGATATTTTACAAGTACCGTTTCAAGACAATGTAAAAAAATGTTGATTCATAATTTTAATTTAGACCATTGTTTGCGCTTTTTAGCAATGTTGCCGTAGGCAGCACGGGTTCCACTAGTAATATAGATATTAGGTTGACAAGGGAAGTGAAAACAGAAAACTTAGAGTTTGGCCTGTCGATTGTCATAGATGGATAAGGTTTATCGAAAACTTACTTCACTTGTCCTACAAATTGCCTCTTAATAAATGACGAGCTCAAGAGAATGGCAAGATAGTTGTTGCAAAAAACAAAAAGAGGATATAAAGAGAGTTTAAAAGTTGAAGATGCGCTTTCTTTTAGTGTGGAATCACCATAAAAGATGTACTAAAAGTTTTAGATATGCATACATTTGTCTCTTCCTTTTATACATTTATTTGTCTCACTAGGTTGTCTCTTTCTTTTAAAACTTTTTTTACTTATTATAAAAGCCGATGTTTTGTACTGCCCACTTTCCTTTTTCTTTTACTATTCTTACAATAAACTTGTCTTAAAAGGTTATGGGCCCAGACACGTGCTACATAGCAAGTTTATAAGAGTACTGAAACGAATAATCTGCAATTGGACTTTAAATTACATTCAACAAATAAGTCAAACTTGTACAAAGTTTTTTTGATGAAAAATAACTCCGAGGTTCATATAAAATTATCAAACATAATGGCGGAATCAAGAGTATATCAAATTCATCGGTTCAACGGGCAGAATTACCAACTATGGCGTCGTCAAATGGAAATATATATGACAAAAAATAAATCAAAACCATATATTTTAGGTACAATTTCAAGACCGGCGACAAATGCACAGACTTGGGACGATAGAGATGCTGAAGCGCAGGCGTTTATCATGAGGGGGTTGGAATTGGAACAACTTAAATATCTTTCTGACTGTACAACTGCTGCACAAATGTGGTCTAGGTTAAGGACTGTACATTCTGAAAGGAGCGCGCAATCTACACAAGTACTTCTTGAAAAATTTATCAATTGCAAAATAGATGAAGAAGAGAATATGGCGGACTACATTGCAAGGGTAACCTCACTTGCACAGAGATTAAAAGATATGGACCTGGAACAGAAGGAACCAATGGTAATAGCAAAGATTTTAAGTAGTTTACCTAGTAGTTTTGATCATGTTAGAACTGCATGGTATGCAGTTAATGAGGAATCGCTGATTAATCTTCGAATTAAACAAGAGCAAGATGGCACATAAAACTCCGAATTTTTTAAAAATAATAAAAAAGAGGTCAATGCTTCATACATTAATTTGCCTACAAGTCCAGCCGCGTTAAAACCAAAAAAATGTTTTTCTTAGAAAAAAATGGTTCGGATTTTTTTTTAATTTCTCAAAAACTACAAGACATTTTTGCATCCGGTTTTCTGCTTTTAACTAAAAACTAATGAGAGCATTGAATTTTTGAAAAAAAATTACTACTTAATCACATACAATTTTGAAAAAAAATAGTTCCAACATTTTTTTTTTCAATTTTTTTACAAAATTTTGAGTTTGAAAATTAATTTCTCAAAAACTACTCCTTAAAACAGCTTAATTTAAAATCAGTATGAAAGAAGAGGTTTCTGGCTTTACAAAAAGGTATATCACGGCATTGTGGATGTAACTGTTGATTTTTAATAATTTTTTTTCCAAATTAAGTAAATTTTTTAGAAAATTGCCCCTCCCAGCTAAACGGGGGCAAAAAGACCCCCCCCTCCCATACGATTTTTTTCTTGTCTTGACTAGACCTACATGCTCTAGCTTTTTGGCACACTGCTCGTGGGACACCCTGTATATACATATGTATCTTTTTTTTTTTTTTTTTTTTTTTTTTTTTTTTTTTTAAACGTATATACATATACCTACTACCTACCCTACCCTACCTTACCCTACCCTAGCCTATGTAAGCCTGCCATTGCTGTTAGGCAGGCGATGCCTTGAAGAGACTGAAGCTCTCAAAGTATCCACTGACGTAGCTCTCTCCAGCCACCAAAAGCGTTGATGCTGTCGGACTACGTCTCCTCGATCCCGGCGTGAGACCGATCTACAGAACCTGAGGCGCTCGGGCTCACGGAGCGCGACATCGGGTTCGTAGAGGAATCGCCGTTCCACGGAATTGCGACCCACGTGGAAGATTAGCGGTACCGCCAATCTATCCTGGATCAGCCCACATCTATCTAAATAGAGGAAT
The DNA here is from genome assembly GCA_958301585.1 of Merodon equestris. Taxonomy (NCBI): domain Eukaryota; kingdom Metazoa; phylum Arthropoda; class Insecta; order Diptera; family Syrphidae; genus Merodon; species Merodon equestris. The sequence continues at coordinate 95,337,316 of OY284414.1, forward strand.
GCTTCTGGCGGCACAAAGCCATTAAGGCGCACTCTCTCGTGATATAAATCGTTGGGGTAGTAAGCCCCGAAGATCAGGCTATTGACCGAAGTCATTGCTCTCGCAACGTCGCTTCGAATCAGTTTGATCAAAAAATTATCTATCCGTACAATCCTGGCCCTATTGTATAGGACCTCGTTCGGGTAAAATTCCGTGTACTCAGATTCGGGTGTCCTATGTAGCCCCAGACACGTCCTGAGACATTGTCTCTCAAACACCCGAATCCTTTCCATTAAGCTGGCTCTCACATTGAACCAGACGGGACATCCATAGGCAACCATGGGCCTGATTAAGGCCATGTAGCAGATTACCTTCACCCTAGAATCAAGTTGGCTGCTATGAAACAGCCACCTTGTCAGAGCGAAAGCGCCCCGGGCCCTTGCCAGAGCAGCATCTACATCTTCTTCTTCTTCTTCTTCTTTCCTTTTTATCCCGGCGTCGTTATGGTCAGAAGTGTAGGACCATAACCTTCCCACTTAACTGCATTCCTACTGGTCCGCTTGTGGGGTCCGCCGGAGCAGCATCTACATGTTTGTCAAAATATAGATACTGATCCAGCACGATCCCAAGATATCTGACCACACTTTGTTTCGCCAGTGGACGCCCGTCCGGTCCTAAAATTAAGAACCTGCGCCAGTTTTTTCTAATGTCCCGAGAGGCCCTAGACAAAGGCGTTCTGAACAATATAGATTCTGATTTCTGGAAGTTGATTTTCAACTTCCAGTCATCACAATACTGCTGAATTTTTTCGAAGTCACGCTGCAGAAGAGTAACAATGGCGTCGATCGTTGGACCTGATCTGTACGCGATTAGGTCGTCTGCGTACGCTATTGAATGGTGAAGAGAAACTAGCAGATCGCTTAGGTAAATGCTGAAAAGGATCGGCGAATTTACCGTACCCTGTTGCAGTCCATTTTTGATTTCAAATGTTTGGGTAGAAGTCACGTTGGCAATTTTCACTACGAACTTTCTACCTGTTAACATGTCAAAAATCATATATAGCAGTGGTTTACTTATGCCCAGCCGACTGAGCTTGTAATAAAGACCTTCTAACCATACGGTGTCGAAGGCTTTTTCTAAGTCAATCAGACAGGCACCCGTGCATTGGTTCTTGCATTTATTCCATTGGACATCCGACACAAGCTTCGACGCGGCATGAATAGTGTCATGCCCCGCTCTGAACCGAATTGGTTATCCGGGATGATTTTATTGTCCTCAACCCATTTAGACAGGGCCCTATGGATCACCTTCTCGAAAACCTTGCTGATACTCGGAAGGAGACTTATTGACCGGAGATTTTCCGGATTAGAAGTGTCTTTACCTCTCTTGGGAATTGGTTGCACCACCGCTGTCTTCCAGTGCACTGGATAATATGCATTATTCAGTGCATTGTTGAACAGGATGGTGTACCTCTCTACAGCCACTGGCGGAAGGTGCCTAAGCACAACATTGGATATACCGTCGACTCCCGCGGATTTTTTCTTCCTCAATGACTCGAAGATCATCTGAAGATCCTCCGTCGATGTGAACAGGGTATTAACCCCCTCATTGGCGATGACATTGTTTGCCATGAAATCTTCATTGAACCTGGTAAAACCAAGATTCTCAGATCGCCAATGATCGAAATCATTTCTAAGGTAGAAGTGATGAAGCACGGCTCTGTCCTCCAGGTCATGGTTCGGGCGAATACTATCATTTACCTTGTACACTTCGCGGAAAACAGCTCCCACTGTCGCCACCTTCTCCTGAGGATCCTCAATCACGAAGAAGTCGTCATCCAGGATGGCGCTCTCCGGATCGATGCTAACTGTTCGTAGCAAGCGTTCATTGTCTGACGTTCTCGGAAGTTTCAGATCCTGAATGTCATTCTGATTGTTTCTCCGAAATATTTTATTTATTTGCGGGAACATACTCGCGCTGTTGGATTTTACAGCACGAATTCTGTTGTTCCAATGCAAACTTACAGATATTCTGTAATTTTCCTTGATTAACTGTTGGATATTTTTAATCAGTGACTTCAGTGTCCTGACCTCCGAGTTTTGTCTGTCGGTAAACCGCATGTACCAGAGTTTGAGTCTTGTCAGGAGTCTACTGTTTTGTCTGTGCAGTGCGTCGATTGTCGCGTTTCGGTATACGTTTGTGGTATCGTGCTGTCTTTGGCGTGGTATCGTACTGTTCATTGTCTGTTTAATGACATCGTCCATTTGTTTGAGATACCTGTCAATCTCGTAGTTTGACAGGTTCCTATTAGTCGGTGGAAAGGAGGCGCTCGAAGTGAGCGCTCTCGTCAGGGAATTGACAAAGCGCGGCCAGCACACCCTACTGTAATCATAGGGGTGCGTTTGGACACACTCTGCCATCTCCGCGAACTCGTCAGGTACTGTGATCACGGCACATAGTCCGCAATGGTCACTGTCGTATACAATGGTCCGTAGACAGTTAATAGACCATTCGTTCGTGTCTGCCAGTCTCAGTCGAGAGTCTATTAGCATGAGATCCAGATAGGAGCCGCTCCTAGGATACGACGGACTATCCGTTGCGAGCAGCTTGACTCTATATTCAATGCTGCGAAGAACCCACCAATGGCTTAGTAGGCTCCCCCTAGTGTTGGGAATGTTATTTCCCCAATCACTATGTTTGGCATTTAAATCGCCGGCCAGAATGTAAAAGTTTTGTGCCGAGTTTAAGCGCAGAGATCGAAAAAGTGTCTCGAGCTCTGCGATAAAAATATTGGGTTGAGGTGCTTCAGGTGCATAGGCTGATACAATGTACATTCTCTTTCCGTTTCGGAGAGGAATGCACACAATACAGGCCTCTAGCACCTGGAACCTCCGCACTTCACCGCTATATATGACTTTATGTTTAAAATTGTTTTTAATAAAGATCGCAACTCCCCCGCCTTGAATAGCGTTGGGTCGGTCCCTTCTAATTATTCTATAAGAACTGTGCCGGATTTTGTGCTTCTGGTTTAGCTTTGTTTCGCTAACCAAGAGTACATCGGGGCTTTCGTCCTGCAACAGGTTAAAAAGTACGGCTCGTCGCTCGATCCTTATCAGTGAATTTACATTCACCGACAGGATCCTCAAGGGCCTCTCTACCAGCGTACCCATCACGACCTTAGGTGCGCTAGGCCCGGCAGAAGCGAGTAGATACTATCTACTCGGGTCGCCGTCTCCAGGATCTGTTGCTGGAGCTGCCCAATCTGCCCTTGGATTGCGAGCAAGATCGAACAGACATCCACCTCGGCCACCGGTGCCTTAGAGACAGGCACTGGGGCTTTAGGAATAGTCATGGGCTTTTGTACCGTCTTTCCCGAACCTGCCGCCATTTGGGCGTAGGTCAATTGGGATGTGACGGCTGGTGTTTGGAAACGACCCGAGGGACGCTTCTCCTCGACCTTCTGCTTACGGGCCAGGTTTTCTTTCTTGATGTTCTGGAACTTAGGACATCCCCGATAGTTTGCATGGTGCCCTCGGTTCCTACACAAGACACACTCGAGCTGCTCTCTATCCGCCACCTTGTCTTTCCCAAGGTCGCATTCCTCGTTCTTGTGGTTCTTTGCACACTTAACGCATCGAGGCTGCATTTCGCAGTTCGACGCGGTGTGCCCGAACCTTTGGCAGCGGATACATTGCAAAATGCTCCGGTCTTCTTTAATGTTTCCCATGTGACAATCTGGGACGCTAAGGTGGTGATAGTCCTTAACCTCTCCAGCTTGCTGCTGGGTGTGAGCTGTACCAAGAAGAAGAGAATAACTTGCTTCTCCCGTCGAGAGCTCACCGTAGAGAATGGCTTAACTCCCACGAATTTGAGGTCGTCACTCTCGAACTCTTTGAGCTCTGAGAGCATTTCCTCGGGGTCTGCAATCGATTCCACGCCTTTAAGGAGCATTGTCCGCAACCTCTCGGCCTTCGGCGTGAAGGAGAAAAACTCCGCTGTGGACTCCTTTAATAAGCTTTTTATACGCTTATGCTGCTCTAGTGTCTTGCACTGAACAGCATAGCGTTTTTGGCCTAAACATTTGATTTCAAAATTGCCTACACCAATAGCATACTTACAGAGATCGATGGTCTTTCGTAGGGCCGTGGTATAGGTGAAGATGGCTGGTACTTTCTCCTTTTTAGGACGTTGCTGCTGCTTCTGCTGCTGCAGCTGTTGTTGTTGCTGCTGCGGCTGTTGTTGTTGCTGCTGCGGCTATTGTTGCTGCTGATGTTGCGGCTGTTATTTTTGCTGCTGTTTCTGCTGCTGCTTCTGCGGCTGTTGTTGTTGCTGCTGTTTCTGCTGCTGTGGCTGTTGTTGTTGCTGCTGCTTTTTCTGCGGCTGCTTTTACTGTGGGGCAGCTATTGCCTGATACTTCGCCTAAACGCGCACTTATATTGTTTATACTTGTTTTTACACTTTGCTAGCCGAAACACTACCTACTCCTTCACTGGTCTGTGATCAACTGAAGTTATCTGTGTTTGGAATTGGCGATGTTGATGTATCACTAAGTGAGCCTAAACGTATGCTGCATTTTATTACAATTAAAGATGTTTTATTTGTCCCTCATCTCAGTCGAAATTTCATTTCTGTTTCCAGATCAGCAGAAAAAGGTTTTAAAATAATTTTTGAAGAAGGTGCTGAACGCGTGCGTTTTATGAAAGGAAATGAGCTGGTTGCCGATGGAGTACGAGAAAATCGATTATACAAAATGAATTTCGAACCAGTAAAGATCATACAGTATGTCAAAGTGAAACTCGTACATAGGTGCATAATTTCATATTTTAGGTAAGAACAAAAGAAAAATTAACTTTTTCATTTTTTTTTTTTTGTGAAACATAACTACAACTATTTATCTCAAAGTATATAAAAAAGATTTAAGGATTAAAATAAAACATAATATCAAAAATAAAAGTATTTCTTTAAATCCCTACAAACACACCTCAAAGTTAAACTCGTACAATAGACTTGTGTCATATTGTTTCCTGAAATTCATAACGGTACTTTCCCTCGCTTCTCATTTTATGACATCATAGCTGTCGCCCTGTATCTGTGCTTTTTGTACGTATCGATAGTCCTCTTATTTCCTTTGAAACGTTAAGTATTTATTAGAATGGGTAGACAACGCGGACAAACATCTTTGGATGTGAGAAAATTAATAATTTTACATTACAAACAAGGAAAGACCTTACGAGAAATGGCGAATATCGTTGATCGCAGTCATTCCACTGTACAATATGTCATAAAACGTTATAGAGAAGAAAATATCTTAGAAAATAAGCCAAGACAAAGCTCTCGAAAATTTTTTAACGCAGCCGATGAGCGATGGATTTTGCGCAAGGTTAAAGAAAATCCAAAGATTAGTGCTCCTAAACTTGCACAAGATGCAGAAAAGTACCTTCAGAAAAAAGCTTCTCCAGAAACCATACGGATTATTTTATAAAAAATAATATCATGGCCGAACAGCAAGAAGAAAACCATTGGTAAGCAAGCAAAATAAAAAAAAGAGGATGCATTTTGCAAATGCAAATAAACAAAAGGATTTTGAGTACTGGAAAACAGTTATATTTTGTGATGAAAGTAAGTTTAACCTCTTTGGGTCGGATGGTAAAGTTACTGTTTGGAGGAAACCTAATGAAGAGCTGAAGGAGAAGAATCTACGAGCAACTGTGAAACACGGTGGAGGGTCGGTCATGGTGTGGGGCTGTATGTCGGCAGCCGGAACGGGGAATCTACATTTCATTGAGGGAATCATGGACCAGGATAAGTACTTAGATATCTTAAAGACAAATTTACGAGCTAGTGCAGACAAACTAGGGCTAAAAAACTGCTTTCAGTTTTATCAGGACAACGACCCTAAACATAAGGCCATGAAAGTACGACTATGGTTGCTGTATAAATGCCCAAAAGTTGTTGAAACACCCCCACAATCACCAGATCTTAACGTCATTGAGAACCTCTGGAGTTATCTGGAAGTGAAAATAAGAGAGCATAACATTTCAAACCGGAAAGATCTTAAAAAAGCTCTTTTGCATGAATGGAATAACATACCACCATCCTATTGCGAAAAACTTGTACGATCGATGCCAAATAGGTTGACAGCTGTAAAATCAAACAAAGGATTGCCCACGAAGTACTAAGAATTTGATTTTTTGTCAACTTAGTGTACATATTTTCAAAAACAATTGCCTTTTTCTATTATGTACGAGTTTAACTTTGAGGTGTGTTTGTAGGGATTTAAAGAAAAACTTTTATTTTTGATATTATGTTTTATTTTAATCCTTAAATCTTTTTTATATACTTTGAGATAAATAGTTGTAGTTATGTTTCACAAAAAAAAAAAAATGAAAAAGTTAATTTTTCTTTTGTTCTTACCTAAAATATGAAATTATGCACCTATGTACGAGTTTCACTTTGACTTACTGTAGATTTAAATGCAGCCTGATCAGGATCTTTAAAACTGTGGCACGAACGTCTTGGACATGTAAATTTTAAAACTCTTCAAGAAATGAATAATAAGAAAATCGTCAAAGGTCTTAACATTGAGCAAAAAACCGAAAATAACATATTTTGCGAAGGATGTGTACATGGAAAGCAACATAGAATACCTTTTCCGAAATCAGAAGCAAAACGAGCTGGTATTGCAGGTGAGACTTTTCATGTAGATCTGTGTGGAAAAATGAGTGCACCATCAATTGGCGGCGTTAATTACTTTATGTTGTTTAAAGATGACTATTCCAGATACTGTTTTGTATATTTTCTAAAGAACAAAATGGAAGTACTTGAAAATCTCGTCCAATTCCATGTAGATGTGGAAGCCGATGGTCACAAAATTAAGCGATTAAGATCAGATGGTGGTCTGGAATTTTGCAATGAATCAGTTGAGCGCTTCTTACTGAGTAAGGGAATAAAGCATGAAATCTCAACCCCTCGAGCTCCCGAACAGAATGGGTTCATTGAAAGACAAAACAGAACGGTAGTGGAAAGTGCAAAAGCCATGCTACATAGCAGAAAATTACCATTGTATCTTTGGGCAGAAGCAACAAATACAGCTGTATATCTAAAAACAGAACTGCTTCGCATACAATTGGTGATGCAACTCCACATGAAAGATGGTTCGGAACCAAACCGTCTGTATCCAATTTAAAAGTTTTTGGATGTGAAGCCTACATATATTCATATTCCAAAAGAACAGAGAACAAAGTGGGAGAAGAATTCAACAAAGTGTATAAGGATTGGCTACAATGACAAAAGTAAAGCATACAGAATATACGATCCGATTGGTAGACGAATATTAATTAGAAGAGATGTAACCTTTAATGAACAATTGGACAGAGTGCATGAGGTTATTAATAAGGAAGATGTTAAAACTCCAGATCTTGATATAAAACTAGATGCTGAATCTGTCCAACAACAAAAAGATGAAAATGATAATACTGCAGCGGCTCGAAGCCCTATAAATACGAGATCAAGAGCAAAACAGAATTTTTCCAATGATGCTAATTTATCAGAAGTGTGCGTGGCTTATATAGTACCAACAAGTCTTGAGGATGCTATGAACTCTAAGAATTCAGGGCAGTGGTTAGCAGCAATCAATGAAGAGATCGAATCACTTGAGAAAAACAATACTTGGGTTTTAGTTCCCAGAACTTCAGATATGAATGTAATTACTAATCGATGGGTTTTCAAAATCAAATATAAAGCAAATGGAGAAATTGAAAAATATAAAGCCCGATTAGTGGCAAGGGGATGCGCACAAAAGTTTGGCATTGATTACCAAGAAACATTTGCGCCAGTGGTAAGATATGACTCTGTCAGAACATTATTATCTATTGCGGCTGCTTACGATTTTGAAATTCACCAATTCGATATCAAAACAGCATTTCTACATGGTAGTCTTGAGGAGAAGATTTATATGGAGCAGCCATATGGATTCGTGAAGGATGACTTAGTTTGTCTTCTTAAGAAAAGTATATATGGGTTGAAGCAGGCATCCAGGCAATGGAATAAAAGGATTGTGCATTTTCTTTCTAATCAAGGTTTAAAACAATCAAAGGCTGATCCTTGCATCTTTATCTACAAACATCAAACAACAACTATGTATACAGCATTATATGTCGATGATGGATTGATTTGTGGAAACAACATGGAATTAATTAGAGAATTGTTACACGGACTCAATCACGAATTTCAAATTACACACAAAGAAGCAGAATTTTTTGTTGGAATACAAATTGAAAGAGACAGAAAAAATAACAAATTACGCATTCATCAAAGAGTATACGTCGAGAAGATCTTAGAGCGATTTCATCATTCAAATTGCTTTGCAGTGGTTACTCCTGCCGAACCTGGAATTAAGTTCACTAAAGCAGAAATTGGTTCTAATGATTTTGGGACATTTCCTTATCGAGAGGCAATTGGAGCCCTTATGTACTTAATGGTTTGTACTCGACCTGATATTGCATATATTGTGGGTGTGTTAAGCAGATTTATGGAAAGGCCTACCAATACACATTGGAATGGTGTCAAACGAATTTTTAAATATTTGAAAGGAACGATTGATAGAGGAATAACTTTCGATCTTTTTTCAGGCTTAACTAATTTACTTGTGTTTTGTGATGCAGATTGGGGTGGGGACATTGATACTAGACGGAGTACAACTGGATGGATTATACAATTAAATGGTGGAGCAATAGCATGGAGTTCTAAAAAACAAACTGTAACTGCAACTTCTACAACTGAGGCTGAATTTGTAGCCTTATGCTCAGCGACAAAAGCCTTAGTAAACTTAAGGAAACTTATGGAAGATCTACAACGGAAGCCAGCGGGTCCTACACCAATAATGTGTGACAATCAAAGGGCAATCACACTCGTAAAAAATCCGGAAGCATCAAATAGGACAAAGCATATTGACATTCAATACTTCTACACGTGTGACATGCAAAAAGAAGGACAGATTGATGTACGCTTCGTATCCACAAAGAGTCAACTTGCAGGCGCCCTTACTAAACCATTGGTCAAGGATAAATTTCAAATGTTCCTTGATAATTATTAACCAAATTCGAATATACATACATCAGAAAGCGAGAGGGAGTGTTGAATATGCGCTTTCTTTTAGTGTGGAATCACCATAAAAGATGTACTAAAAGTTTTAGATATGCATACATTTGTCTCTTTCTTTTTATACATTTATTTGTCTCACTAGGTTGTCTCTTTCTTTTAAAACTTTTTTTACTTATTATAAAAGCCGATGTTTTGTACTGCCCACTTTCCATTTTCTTTTACTATTCTTACAATAAACTTGTCTTAAAATAGTAGATCATTTTACGGGGATAGAAACAGAGATGAAGATTCTGACAGCGATGAAAACTTGAATTCTGAAGGGTCCAATTCCAGTGACTGCGCATCAACTGGTTTTTAATCCAGTGATCTGGACGCCTCAGTGGATAATTACGAATCCTCAGAGGACGAAGACGCTGCTGTCGATATTCCATCAATTGTTTGGACCGCGAATAAGCGGAAGGTCACTCAAGGCGTTTTCTTTTAGCGACCATCTTTCCACACCTGGGATATCTAATATGGAACCGAACTCAATAAAACCAAGTGACTTGTTTAGCTTAATGGTGACGGATGAAATTTCTGAACTGATTGTGTTCTAAACTTTTTTGGACGCAAATCAATTCTTAGCAAGGTCTGCAATAACTCGTGGGTCTTTTTTTAAAAAAATGGGACGATACAAATGTATCAGAGATAAAAAAGTTTATCAAGTTTTACTATCAGTTTTAATGTCACGTAATCGGTTCCAATTGTTACTTAAATTTGTCCACTTCGCTGACAACCCAACTGTCCAAGGTAATCGCTTGTAAAGCGATGGTAAAATAAGCCATTTACTTGAAATACACGAAAAAACTATCGGTAGTGCTTAATTTCCAGTGAGATCCTGGCAGTTGATGAAATCATGATTCCCTGGCGAGGAAGGCTGTAGTTCTGCCAGTATAACCCTGGGAAATCTCAGAAATACGGCGCCATTTGACACTAATGGCTTCACATATACCAGCTCAATTTATGCTGAAAAATGTGATAGTAGCAATCAGAGTGGAAGGCCAACTAAAAGCACCATAAGCAGCACCCATATTGTACTAGACCTTGCTGATCGGTATTTGGGGAAAAGCAGAACAATGACCACTGACAATTTTTATACGTCTGTATCACTGGGCAAATATCTGATTCATCGCGAAACACATTTAGTTGGAACTCTGAGGAAAAATAGAGCTGAAAATCCAAAGGACGTAAGAAATGCTAAGCTAAAAAAAACGAAGGAGAAACCGCAACAACGAGGAAATAAAACAACCGAAGATGATAATGGAGTACAAAAAAGGCAAACAGGGGATAGATATTTCCGATCAAATGGCATGCTACTTCACGCCATTATGAAAAACTATAAAATCTTCTTCTTCTCCTTTGATGGCACTACAGCCCGGTGAGTGCTTGGGCCTCAACCAACAAGCGTCCAGCCGGCGAGATCTCCTGCCAGCCTTCTCCAATTTCACACACCAAATTGGTTGAGGTCCTTTTCCACTTGTGTGCGCCACTTGAGTTCAGGGCGTCCTCTGTTGCGTTGTACCAATGGCTCGGATTCAAAGACTATACGGGTCGGAGCTGTGTTGTCCATACGCTCTCTATTGCCTAGCCATCTTAAGCGTTGTAACCGTAGACGCTTAACCAGGCACATGCCGCCGCACAGCCCATATAGTTCGTGATAGAATCTTCTCCTCCAGACGCCATCAACGAAAACAGGACCAAAGATCGCACGCAGAAGTTTTCTCTCGAAAAAACCAAGAGCTTCCTGATGCGCTTTTAACAGCGTCCATGCTTCTGCATCATAGAGCAAGACTGGGATAATTAGAGTATTATATAGAGCCAACTTGGTCTTTCGAGAGAGGGCTCTATTACTCAATTGCCTCTTGAGTATAAAGAAACAGCGATTGGCAAGAGTGACTTTGCGTTTGATCTCGGTACCGATGTTGTTGTCCCTATTTACTGCGCAGCCGAGGTAGACGAAGTCCTTGACTACCTCGAAGTTCATGCTACCCATTGTGACGCTCTGTCCGGGGCGTCGATGTTGTGCGTCCTTTCTTGATGACAACATGTACTTCGTTTTGCCCTCATTTAGCGCTAGGCCCATTTTAGCCGCTTCATGAGGCAAACGCCTCATTGACAGCTCGCTGTGTTCGATCAATCACGTCAATATCATCCGCGTAAGCCAGCAGTTAGACGGAGTTTTGGAAGATCGCGCCTCTGGTGTTGACTTGTGAGGTTCGCACGATCTTCTCGAGTATTAAGTTTAGAAAGTCACATGACAGCGCATCGCCTTGCCTAAATCTTTTTTTGACATCAAAGCTATCGGTAAGGTCTGCACCGACTCGAATGAAGCACCGAACATTCTCCAAAATCATCCTACATACTCGTTGTCTGAAGAGCTTAGCAGGGGTCAAAAATTGACTTGGCGTTGAACAGCTCGTCTCTAATTACGCTGTCGTATGCGGCTTTGAAATGGACATATAAGTGGTGGGTGTCGACTTGAAATTCACTTGTCTTCACCAGGATCTGCCGTAGTCTGTAGTGTTGATCGATGGTGGACTTTCCTGGTCTGAAGCCAAACTGATAAGGATCTAACAGCTGGTTTATGAAGGGTTTCAGGCAGAACGGCAGATAAGCCGTAATACCTAGGACTTAAGCCTTGCAGAAAAGCGTTTGAAACCATTTGAATAAGGCTTGATACAAGAGGCAGGTCCCTAGCTTTATTAGCTGATTTATTGCCACCAATGGAGTCATACTGCCCCAGCGTGCGGCGATCCCAAAGAATTGAGTTCATTGATAGATAGATAGATTTTTATTTTACGTCAAAATTTTACAATTAGTGGGCTATCGCGCAATTTACAGAGATTTGATATTTAAGCTCTATCTTTCTACTATATAATTATGCTATATTAAAATGAATACGAATGCAAAAATGAGGATGTTATTCTTTCAAGGAAAATAGTTAAAACCTTCAATAAAGAAAAAATAAATATAAAATAAATTAGTAATTAAATTAAATAAATAGTAAATAATAAATAATAAATTTTGATAAGAATTATAATTAACATGGATATTACATTAGAAACCTGATTTTATGTCATTTTAAATTTAAATTATTAATAAGGGGGTTACTGGAAACGTCGCATCTTAGTTTAAAATTTTCAGTAAGATTATCAATTCTGTGAGAGATCAATTCAATATTTCTTGTGGAATAATGCCAGGGGAGATTTAGCGTAATCTTTAATATTTTGTTTTCCATAATTTCCAATCATTTTAATGAGAAAATTACACTTTGCGCATTTCCTCCAAATTGGGCAGCCATATAATAAAGTTTACTGACATATTGTTTTGTGAATTAATATTTTGTTCTCATTTGAAAGATGGGATCTCCTGTTTATCAATGAATATAACATCCGACGTCCAATATTTACTTTGTTAAGTGTCTCTGTAATGTGCTTGGAAAATATTAATCTGTAATCAAGATGGATCCCTAGGTAATCCGCTGACGGTTTCCAAGGCATCGATTGGCCGTTAAACATAAATTGATTAGACGGCAAATAACAAGTCTTTCTGTTCAGGGTGAGAAAGATAGCTTGAATTTAGTTTGATTTTCCAGTTGCACTAATATTATATCGACCGCATTTCTTAAGATCGTCTCAATATTAAGACCAAACTCATGCGATGATAGTAAAGCTATCCCATCTACATAAATTGCAACATCGCAACATGTTAGTTTAGGACAATCAGATGTATACATGTTGTACAAGACTGGACCAAGAACTGAACCTTGGGATACATCAGCAATAAATATAACTAAATCAGTCGCACTACTATTTACAAATACTTGAAAAGCACGCTTCGACAAAAAAACTTTGGACAATTTTACAAATGAATAGAGGGAAATTATTGTTTAACATTTTGTAAACGAGGCCATCATGCCACACAGAATCGAAAGCTTTTTCTATGTCTATAAATAACATGCCCGTTGATCTTCCTATTGCACGACTTTTTTTAATTAAAGGGCATATCCTGAGAACTTGATGAGAAGATCCGTGGCCAGGCCGAAAACCAAACTGCTCATCAGGATAAATGTTCTTTTCCTCGATAGTTCTCATAATTTTGTTTTTAAGTATTTTTTCATAAATCTTACTTATACTACTCAATAAATTTATTGGTCTATAACTTTCCTGTTTTTTGGATGGGGACTATTTTTGCTATTTTCCAAGCATCGGGGAAATATTGCACCTTAAGGCAAATATTAATGATACAAGTTAGAAATATAATTCCTTCTTTAGGCAGGTTCTTAGGGTACACATTTTTAACATTATCAACGCCTCCTATCTTACTTATTTTTAAGCTTTTAACCAATTTCTTAATCTCGTTCTCAGAGACATATTCATAGTTATGTATATCAGAAGTTTATTGTCTATTGACAGTCTAGAATTTTTACCAAGCATCCAGTAGCATTTCCGGAGTTTGTCTTTTATTTGTTTATCCTTTTCTACAATGTGTTGTTTCCACGTTAGGTTACTGTCAATAACCAAACCTAGATATTTGGCGTGATCGCTGGTTTTTATGTTCTTATTGTTAATTATTATAGGAGGTGGATTGTCAATTTTTCTAGTGGTGTAGATAACCTGGATAGTCTTATCTTCATTTATTTGTATACCCCATGTTGTGAAGCAATGCATTGTATTGTTTAAATAGTTTTGTAGTTTGAAATTCGCGTCATTTACATACATCTTTGTCAGATTGTAGTATGATAGTGTCGTCTGCAAATGTTGCTAGCATGGAGTGTTGCGATGTCGGGGTAGGTATGTCTGCAGTGTATATTAAGTAGAGTAGTGGCCCCAAAACGCTACCCTGGGGAACGCCAGCATGAACTATGTGTAAATTAGAGTATTCTTCCTTGTGTTTTACATACATAGAAGTGCCGTTGGACAAGATAGCTTTTAAGTAGCAGGTAAAAGTCTAATTGTAAGGCTTTGTTAAGTTTGTAAAGTAGTCCGTTGTGCCAGACTTTATCGAATGCTTTAGATACGTCAAGAACTACTGCTGAGCAGTATCTTTTATTATCTAAGTGTTTGTTGTATAGTCGAGTGATGTTGTCTGAACCCGAATTTATGATTCGGTACAACGTTGTTGTTGTCAAGTATTGGTTGTAGTCTTTTCTGTATAATTTTTTCCATGAGTTTGGGTAGAACTGGTAAAAGACGATAGGGCCGATAGCTTCTAGCTTTTATTATGTCTTTTCCCGGTTTGGGGATGGCGTGTACTTCAGCGACTTTCCATGCTTTTGGGAAGTATTTAGTTCGAATTACAGCGTTAAATATATTTCTGATATAAATAATTGTTCTTTTAAGATTTCCAATTTATCATATCGTAACCAGGGCATTTATTAGTCTTGATACTATTCTTAATATGAAAGCCAATTTCATTCTGGGTAGTCAAGTTGATTGGAATTGCTTCATTCATTTAATATTGGTGGTTGATGTGAAGTCGTCTGTTTGAAATTTTTTGTGGCTTTCCAGAGAGAGTAATTCGTTTGGAAAGTCGGCGAAAGGTTTCTCAAATAATTTCTGAGTTGTTTGTTATTACATCTTGTAATATGTCCTTTAGTTCTTTTTTGGTCTTATTTAGTTTGACCTTTAGCTCATAGCTGAGACAGTAGGCATTTTAAAAGATCGCGTGGGTCATATCCTGCATGAAATTTTGGGCATGAGAAAGCTGTCGGCGCGATGGGTGCCGCGTTTGCTCACTCCGGACAACAAGCGCAACCGTGAGACCACTTCAGAGCAGTGTTTGACGCTGTTTCCGAAGGAGTTTCTGCGTCGTTTCGTGACAGTCGACGAAACATGGATCCAGTGGTACACACTGGAAACCAAGGAACAGTCGAAACACTCGACTTCACCCGGCGAACGTGCTCCGTTAAAGGCGAAGACTGTCCCATCGGACGGAAAGGTGATGGCCACCGTTTTCTGGGATTCACAAAGTAAGATCCACATCCACTACCTGGAGAAGGCAAAACGGTCACAGGGCTGTACTATGCCAAATTATTGGGCCGATTCGACGCCGAATTGAAGAAAAAACGGCCCCACTGGGTGAAGAAAAAACTGCTCTTCCACCATGATAACGCACCGGCTCACACCTCCGCCCTCGCCACGGCCAAATTAGTCGAATTGGGCTACGAACTGCTGCCCCATCCACCGTATTCTCCAGATTTGGGCCCGTACGACTTCTTTTTATTTCCAAACTTGAAAAACTCACTCGCCGGCCAGACATTTCAGTCATCGCCGCCACGGAGGCCTACGGAAGGCCAGACGGGTTAAAGAAGAAGTATCGAGCTAAAACGAGACTATATTGAAAGATAAATCGCTATTTCTCCAAAATTTTTGTTTTTCTTTTTTAGGCTAAGTACTTATCGGACCACCCTCGTATAGGAGTCACGTTCACCTGGGACAAGTTGTGTTGTAGAGATGCACAATGCATTTATTATGGTGTCGTTAAGGTAAATTATAGCACTGTCTATGTTGTGAGGGCATTTTAAGGGGATTCTGTGTGGCAGGTCTCTTGTTAGGATGTCCTTAAATGTTTGCCAGTCAGTTATTTTGTTGTGAATCCTTGTATTGCGGAATAGCGCGGTGGCTTTAGTCTCGTAGGTGAATATGATTGCGGAGTTTTCAGATGAGAGGTCAAGGGAAGTTTTTGCGGTTAATCTTGTCCTAGGTATACTTTTGTGTATACAGAAATCTATGAGATCAGGTTTCTTATTCATATCTGTGGGCCAGTATGTTGGTTCTCTTGTGCTGAGAAAATGCGCGTTAAGTGATTTTAGAACATTTAGAAGGATGCTTCCCTTTCTGTTTGTTAATCTGGAGCCCCAGTATGTGTTTTTTGCATTAAAGTCACCTCCTGCAATGAATCTTAGCGTGTTAATGAAATTTTTGTATTGGTCTGTCGATATATTACATTTGGGTGGACAATAAAGTGCCGAGATTGTGAGTGGTCTGTATGCGTCTTCAATTTGAATGGTCGTTGCTTGGATATGCTCAGCTTTGTAGCCGGCAAGATCTATTGATTTGATTTTCTGTCTTATTATGATTGTTGTGCCACCATGAGCTTTATTGTATTTTGAAGAAGTTTTTGTCTGTGAATTGTGTTTCTGAAATCAATAATGTTACACCATTCATTAAAAAAAAAAAACAACCGAAGATGTCAAGAGGGAGGATTGAGGAGCATACGCTGGTGAAATATATTGTGAGGGGCATATCCGATATGGTGTGTAGCGAGGCCTTCAGGGCAACGCAGCCCAATTCAGTCCAAGACATTCTGAGGCGAGTACGGTGGATTATCGGACTACGTGATAGCCACAGGCAGCGAATCATAAATCGGGAGAGTGAAAGAAAGTGCTTCGGGTGCCAACAGCCAGGGCACATCAGGAGAAACTATCCGTCAGGAAACGGGCCATCGGGAGGTGCCGGGAACGCACGTGGTAGATCAACCCAGATGCTGCTGGTGGAAGCCAAGGATGAATACATCAAGGACGTAGAAGTGAACGGACATGTTGTTACCGCGTTCATCGACTTAGGCAGCGATTGCGTTACGCTAACGCAGGCAATCGCGGACGAGGTAGGCATCGCGTACGCGAAGGACGATCGTAGCCTAAGAGGATTTGGAGGAGGAGGATGTAGGACAATTGAAAAAGTATATGCGGAAGTGAAGGTGGACAAGCTGAAGAGTTGGTGCGAGGAGCTGATTGTACCACAACATAGCCAACCATACCATATGATAGTTGGCCGAAAGCTGCTAGACCAACCTCAAGTAAAGGTGGTGAAGTCTTTTCGGGCAATGGAGATTACGGATTGTATGACTGAACCAACCGAGAGAGTGTTAGTGATGGAAGACCAGAAGAGGGAGCTAGGGAGCTGGAGGAGCTAGTATCGAATGAATTAAACTTTGGGGACCTCTGCGAACCAAACCAACGCAAACTTAAATCTCTCATCAACGAATTTCGAGATTGCTTCGCAAAGAACATCGATGAGTTGGGTAAATATCGGGGGGGTGAGTGCTCCATCGACCTCACAACCAAAACAGCAGTCTACGTGCATCCCTATAAAATTCTATTTGCTAAAAGGACGATCGTAAAGGAAATGGTGAACCAAATGCTCAAGAAGAGGGTAATAAGACCGTCGGTTTCGGATTTCAACTCGCCAATCGTACTGACCAAAAAGAAAGACGGAGGAGAACGATTTTGTGAGGACTACCGTATGCTGAATAAGGTTACAGTGAAGCGTAAATTTCCAATGCCGGTCATTGATGAAGTACTAGCATCATAGGCTGGGAACACCTATTTTTCAACACTCAATCTAGCTTCTGGGTACCACCAAATCGTCATAGAAGAAAGCAGCAGAAAATACACGGCCTTTCCGACAGATGAGGGGTCATACGAGTTTAATAGGATGCCTTTCGGACTGGTGAACGCACCGGCATATTGCCAGCACGTAATGAACCAATTAAGGGCAAAACTACCGACAGGTGATATTGCTATTTATCCCGACGACATTATCATGCCGAGCACAACCATTGAGGAGGGGATAGAAAAGGTTCGAAGGTTTCTAGAAGTCTTGCGGGAGTCGGGACGTTTTTGGAAACCAACATAGAATTCCTCGGATATGAAGTGAATGAGGGTGGATTAAAACCAAGCAAACACAAAACGGCAGCCATCCAACTGTTTCCAACGCCAAGAGATGCGTACAACGTACGCCGGTTCCTTGGGTTGACCGGGATTCTTCCGAAAGTTTGTGGAAAAGTACGCTTATCTAGCTGCCCCTCTTACAGATTTAACGAAAGCAGGTGTCAAGTTTGAGTGGACCGAGCGACAAGAGACGGCTTTCCAGCGACTAAAGGAGATACTCGCGAACCCATCTGTGCTAGCGCTGTTCGATCCAAAATGCAAGCACGAAGTACAGGGGTTGGGGTATCAGGTATCTTGCTTCAAAGGAGCACGGAAAACAGCAGACTTCGTCCAGTACTTTACTTCAGCCTCAAACTGACCGTAGCAGAAAAGAAGTACCACTCTTATGACCTGGAGGTCCTAGCTATTGTGGAAAGCTTGAATCGGTTCCGACTGTATCTACTTGGGAGAGAATTTACAGTAGTAACTGACTGCGAATCGATTGTGGCAACACAAAACAAAGCAAGCTAATACCGAGAGTTGCTAGGTGGTGGTTGAAGTTGCAGCAGTTTGACTTCAAAACAATACACCAACCGGGAAGGCGGGCCGGATATGTAGATGCCCTTAGTCGTCAGCCCATAGAAGACGAACGTCAAGTGGAAGAAGCGTCTTCGTTCGTTCTGAGCATCAATATAACGGACGAGGACTGGTTGGCAACCATGCAGTGGCAGGATAGTAAATTACGGGAGATTATTAAGGCCCTGAACACTGCAACAGACACAAGCACAGCAAGGAGGCAGTTGCAGGAAAAATACTCACTTAAGGGAAACCGATTGTTCCGAAGGGTGGACGTCGGCGAAAGATGGGTTGTACCGAGAGCTGTGCGATGGAGAATCCTGAAGCTATGCCACGACGACAGCGGACACATGACCGAGAGGAAGACGCTGGGTAGAATCAAGAAAACATTCTGGTTTCCGAGGATGAGGAATTTTACGAAAAGCTACCTCAAAATATGCGTGGACTGCGCATACGCTAAGAGGAAGAGGGGCATGGCAGAAGGCGAACTGCATAGCTTGGAACGGATTCCTTTGCCGTTCGATACCATTCATCTCGATAATTTAGGACCGTTTACCAAAGGAAAGTGGGGCATGAGGTATGTACTCACTATAATAGATAACTTCACGAAGTATACTATACTCCGGGCAACAAAGACAACGAATACTGCAGGAGTAATCCAGGCGCTTAACGATATCTGTGGCTATTTTGGCTTGCCGCGGCGCATTATTACGGACAGAGGCTCCGCATTCACCTCGGGAGCCTTCATGAGATTCTGTTCAGAGAACGGGATCAAACATATATGTACAAACGGCAGTCCGAACTCCTAGGGCGAATGGGCAGGCAGAGCGGGCCAACCGGACAATATTGGATGCACTGAAATGTGACCACGCAGCCGGTAAAGATTGGGCCGGGCATTTGAGAAACCTGCAGTGGAGCCTCAATACAATGAGAAACGCGACTACAAAAGCGAGTCCGCACCAGCTATTATTTTCCCATACGCCAAGAGATATTCAAGGGAGCAAGCTGCTTCTGGAACTTGAAGCCAACGAATCGAGCACACCCGGTGAAATGGCACGGCGGAGAGCAGAGGCTGTAGAAAACATCGGAATACGGCAGCAACGTCAGAAGGAGCAGTACGATCGCGATCATCGAGAACCGACAAAATACCATGAAAATGATTTGGTGCTGATTGAGAAGGAACAGGTCGCAACCGGCGAGTCAAGAAAACTTGAGCCGTCATACAAAGGATCTTACTTAGTGGCAAAAGTTTTGCCAAACGACCGGTACGTGATTAAGGACATACCACACATGCAGCGCACGAGTTACGTCACTAGACGAACATATCCCAAGCCACAAATGTAAATATCCCAAGCCACAAATGTATATATCCCAAGCCAAGTTATCCCCAAGCCATGCATGAGAATAACGGGGCTTTTGGCTAAACAACGAAGTTGACTATCACAACTCTGTGGGACATAGGATCATTCTAAAAACATCTGCCCAACCGAAAGGAGCTCCAAGCATACCAAGAAAACAATATACGTACATAACTGAAATTTAAAATCGTGTGGCAGTTAGCCTTATTACGCTTACTATATATTAATTTGAATATATTTTAAATATACGCATACGGCGTATACGTAACTGGCGCAGTCGATAGGATTTGGAACAGCAACTTGGAGCGAACAGAGTAGCTGCACTGAAGCTGTACTAAGCTAGGCACACTTCGACGGATTATTGAAGTGGTGAGTTTCAACTCTCTAGCGTCGGAAGAACCAGGTAAGTCCTCTTTGATTCTACTTTCATTGGCTCCCTATGCCCCCCATTAGAATCAGTAAATACCAAAGTTTAAAAGCGCGAACCGCTAGTAGACTCTTAATCCCAAGTTGGAGAAAAAAGCCGGTTAACTCGAAATTTCTAAGTTTAAACTGTGATTCTATTTTGCTAGAGAATCTAAACATGATTTCTAATTTTGGTATTGCCGCGAATGTTTTTGATTGTCTTCGAATTCCTGATGCAATCAAGGATATTCCAACCTTTGATGGCGACCAGCGTTTGCTTTTCGATTTCATTAGTAACGTGGAGGAAATTTTAAGTTTGATCCCTCAATTTGATCACAATCCAAATTACAAAAAGGTTATAATGAGGGCAATTAGAAATAAAGTAACTGGAAAAGCAAACGTTGCCCTTAATATGCATGGCACGGTTGTTGAGTGGGAGGAAATCAAAAGAATTCTAATCATTCACTACTCGGACAAAAGAAACGAAACTACTTTAATTAGAGATTTACACCTTGTTCGTCAAAATAACGGCTCGATAGAAAATTTTCATTCAGATATTGCTGAAATTCTTTCTGCAATGATGAATTATGTGATGGTTCATGAACAAAATTTATCCTTTCTTCTTTTCAACTTTCATAACTACTTTGATGGACTAATCGGTACAGACTTGATGCAACAATTTACAATCAAGATAGATTTAAAAAACTCTATGTTAGAAACCGATAAAGTAAAAATTCCTTTACATTTCAAACCAAAAATCATGTCCAGAGTATACACAGTCCCAGAACTTAATAAACTCGTTTGTTGCCTCCCAATTGATGTTGAAATGGGTAGTGTTTACATTAAACCAATCAAAATAAACAAAGCTTTGCGCATCTCAGAAGGTATCTATAAATCTCACAACTGGTATGCAATAGTTGAAGTTGTTAATACTTCAGATACACCTCAAACCTTCTTTCTAGAGCAGCCAATAAAAGCCGATTTGATTAAACCGGAGGATTTTGCTGAATTTCATAATTTTTCGATTTATAACTCCCAGACCCTTGATCAGAGTAAAATTGAGGACCTGATTGAGGTTGAGCACTTAAATTCGGAAGAAAGTGCAACTATCTTAAATCTGTGTGGAAAATATAAAGATATTTTTTTCAGAGAAGGGCAAATGTTGTCATTTTCGAATACTATCAAACATCAAATTAAAACTAAAGGCGATATCCCTGTTTACACAAGATCTTATAGATATCCTTACGTTCACAAAGAAGAAGTTCAAAGGCAAGTTGCTGATATGCTTAATCAAGGTATAGTTCGCCCAAGTTACTCTCCTTGGTCATCCCCGATATGGATTGTGCCAAAAAAAAAGAGATTCCCAGGGCAATGAAAAATGGCGGTTAGTAATTGACTACCGCAAACTAAACGACAAAACGATAGAAGATAGGTATCCGCTTCCCAATATTGTCGAAATACTGGACAAATAAGGTAGGTGTATCTATTTTTCAACTCTAGACTTAGCATCTGGTTTTCATCAGATAGAAATCATGGAACATGACATTCCGAAAACTGCGTTTTCTGTTGACAACGGCCACTAAGAATTTGTTCGTATGCCGTTTGGTCTAAAGAACGCACCCTCGACATTTCAAAGAGTAATGGATAATGTCCTTCGGGAACTCCAGGGTAAGATCTGTCTGGTGTACATGGACGACATAATTGTCTATTCCACATCTCTTCAAGAGCACATACAAAGTCTAGATGCAGTCTTCCATAGGTTAAGGGATGTTAACCTCAAGGTTCAACTGCAAAAATCCTCTTTTCTGCGGAAGGAAGTCTCATTTTTAGGCCACATAGTAACTCCCGAGGGTGTGAAGCCTAATCCTGAGAAGATATATGCTATCAAGAACTTTCCGATCCCAAAGACTTGTAAGCAAATTAAGTCTTTCCTTGGTCTTCTAGGGTATTACCGGAAGTTTATTAAAGATTTTGCCAAATTAACGAAGCCTATGACTGAGTGCTTGCGAAAGGATAATAAAGTACGACTTGATTCCAGGTACATAAATTGCTTTGACATGTGCAAAGCTCTTCTATGCAACGAGCCTATTCTTCAATATCCGGACTTCAACAAGCCGTTTAATTTGGCAACAGATGCAAGTAACATCGCATTGGGCGCAGTTTTGTCTCAAGGTCCTATAGGCTCCGATAAGCCTATTAGTTTTGCTAGTCGTACTTTATCCCAAAGTGAAGAGAAGTACAGTACAATAGAAAAAGAACTCTTGGCAATTGTTTGGGCTGTAAAATACTTCCGTCCCTATTTATTTGGTAGAAGATTTCAGATTATCGCTGACCACAAACCTTTAACATGGCTTTTTTCTCTTAAGGAGTCCAACTCCAAGCTCATCCGTTGGAGGCTACAGTTAGAGGAGTTCGATTATTTCATAACTTATAAAAAGGGAAAACTGAACTCAAATGCTGATGCGTTATCAAGAGTAGAAATAAATACCAATACGGTTAGTGAAATGATTGATAGCGAAAGAAATCTCGATTCGGTTTCCATGCAAAACAATTTAGATGAACAGGATAACATGTCCACTATTCATTTGGGGAAAAAAAAACCTTGATGATGGAATACATATATCAGAACGTCCGCTAAATGAATTTTCTAGTCAAATGATTCTAAAAAAGTGCAAATGCGTTAAACCCCTTAGAACTAAATTCCGTATAAATATTGTAAAAGGCCTCAGGCATTACTTTTCTCGTCACGGAATTCCAAAACTAGTGGTATGTGATAATGGTAGCGAATTTATCTCAACAATTTTTAAGGATTTTCTACATATGTATAACATAAAACTCCATGCAATATGCGCTAAAAGTTCAAACGGTAATTCAACAATAGAACGATTTCATTCCACCCTAACAGAGCTTATAAGACCTATTAAGGCCCAAGACAAAAATAAAACAATTGATGAAATCGTAGATGAAGCTATCTTAACATACAACAATAGTATTCATTCTGCAACTAAATTTACCCCATTCGAACTGCTTAATGGCCATGTGAACAATCTGAATCCTCTCTGTCTTAAATTGCAGTTTAAAACAGAACAGGACTATCTAAAACAACACAGACAAAATTATATCAAATTGGCAAAACTGGTACATGACCAGAACTTACGAAATAAAACATACATTATCAATAAACTAAATCAAACCCGACTTGACCCTCCAGACTTCCTACCAAACGAAACTATATACGAAGCTGATGATAGACGAAACAAGTTAGCTCCCAGGTTTATTGAGCACAAGGTTGTAAAAAATAACAAAATAACAATTGATACTAATAAAAGAAAAGTCCATAAACAAAAGGTAAAAAAGGACACGCAGATTTCGTAGTGGTGAATGATTGTTGGTTTCTCCCACATATGCCAGGATGTGTAGGTATGTTGCCTTATTTTGGTTGGTGAATGCATATTGTGTTCAAAGAAATTATTGAGGTAATTCACAAATTCGAA
Source organism: Merodon equestris (assembly GCA_958301585.1). Classification (NCBI taxonomy): domain Eukaryota; kingdom Metazoa; phylum Arthropoda; class Insecta; order Diptera; family Syrphidae; genus Merodon; species Merodon equestris. The sequence continues at coordinate 95,360,922 of OY284414.1, forward strand.
ATAGAATCCATAGGTAAAAGAATATTTTATAATTTGTACTCATAATTTAAACTTTGGAAATACCATCATAATCCTTCCTCCCTTTACAAAATTCCGATTATCATTTCCACCTTTAATCCAATGAAATGGTTTCAAATATGGACGAGCCGAATTCAACCCTATGGACGCCTAAATGACCAAAGAAAAGACGGCAACGAACTACATACTTCATCCAAGAACCTCATTCATAAACTCCCTCGGTTCATTCTTAAAGGGAAGGAGTTACGTCACTAGACGAACATACCTCAAGCCACCAATGTAAATTTCCCAAGCCACAAATGTATATATCCCAAGCCAAGTTATCCCCAAGCCACGCATGAGAATAACGGGGCTTTTGGCTAAACAACGAAGTTGACTATCACAACTCTGTGGGACTTAGGATCATTCTAAAAACATCTGCCCAACCTAAAGGAGCTCCAAGCATACCAAGCAAACAATATATGTACGTAACTGAAATTTAAAATCGTGTGGCAGTTAGCCTTATTACGCTAACTATACAGGGTGTCCCACGAGCAGTGTGCCAAAAAGCTAGAGCGTGTAGGTCTGGTCAAGACAAGAAAAAAATCGTATGGGAGAGGGGGGTCTATTCCCCCCCGTTTAGCCGGGAGGGGCAATTTTCTAAAAAATTGTCTTAATTTGAAAAAAAAATTATTAAAAATCACCAGTTACATCCACAATGCCGTGATGTACTTTTTTGTAAAGCCAGAAACCTTTTCTTTTATCATGTTTTTAAACGAAGCTGTTTTAAGGAATATTTTTTGAGAAATTAATTTTCAAACTCAAAATTTTGAAAAAAAATTGGAAAAAAAAAATTTCGAACTACTTTTTTTCCAAAATTGTATGTAATTAAGTACTATTTTTTTTCCAAAATTTAATTCCCTTATTAGTTTTTAGTTAAAAACATAAAACCGGATGCAAAAATGTCTTGTAGTTTTTGAGAAATTAAAAAAAAACCCGAACCATTTTTTTCTAAGAAAAACCTTTTTTTTGGTTTTAACGCGGCTGGACTTGTAGGCAAATTAATGTATGAAACATTGACGACTTTTGTATTATTTTTAAAAAATTCGGAGTTTTATGAGGATACAATAAAGTGACACAGTATTGGCATAACCCTGGATTAATCCTTTTTTTTTATTGATAATGCCTGAAAACTGACCTGCCAATTTCGTCTGGGTCCGCCCGCCGCCGATGGGTTCTACCCGCTAGGACCTTAAGACAATAAAACCGCAATTTTTGGATTTGGTCCGACGTAATCCCTCCCTTAGTACAAGGAGTATAGCTATTATGCTTGGAGTGCCCAAATCTAGAGTATGGAGAGTGCTTCATACCGAAAACTTACACCCGTACCATTTTAGGCCAGTTCAGGAACTCACCTCAAAGGACAAGTTTTTGAGAGCAGAATTTTGTTGATCATTACTGCTTCGAGATGAAACTGAACGAAGCTATTTTGCAAAGATATTCTGGACGGATGAAGCACAGTTTACCAGAGATGGGATTACTAACTTCCACAACACAATTTGCATCATCAATTTGCATCATAACACCAATCCACACAACAAAAAACAAAATAAATCACAACATCGCTCTAGCTGTAATGTTTGGCTTGGTATTGTTGGACAAACTGTAATCGGACCCCGGTTTTTGAATGCCGTTATTAATGGAGAATCATACTTGCAGTTCCTACGCGACCTTTTGCCCGATTTGATAGACAAAGTTCCTTTGGCCATAGCAGATAATTTAATCTACCACCAAGATGGAGCACCAGCACACTACAGCTTACGGGTTAGAAACTGGCTGGATGATCATTTTAGTGACCGTTGGATCGGAAGAAGGGGCCCCACGAAATGGCCACCTAGATCACCAGATTTAACTCCCCTAGATTTGTATGTGTGGGGATTCATGAAGAATTATGTTTACGAAGTGGAAATAGTATCTTTGGAACAACTGAAAGAACGGATTGAAGTCGCTGGAGTCAAATTGCTTGACTTATGTGCAGCCATTAGAAGGAGATATAATCTTTGCCTTCTAAAAAATCGGGATCATATTGAAAATTGATTATAATAAAACTCCAAAGTTTTTAAAAATAATACAAAAGTGGTCAATGTTTCATACATTAATTTGCCTACAAGTCCAGCCGCGTTAAAACCAAAAAAAAGGTTTTTCTTAGAAAAAAATGGTTCGGGTTTTTTTTTAATTTCTCAAAAACTACAAGACATTTTTGCATCCGGTTTTATGTTTTTAACTAAAAACTAATAAGGGAATTAAATTTTGGTAAAAAAATAGTACTTAATTACATACAATTTTGGAAAAAAGTAGTTCGAAATTTTTTTTTTCCAATTTTTTTTCAAAATTTTGAGTTTGAAAATTAATTTCTCAAAAAATATTCCTTAAAACAGCTTCGTTTAAAAACATGATAAAAGAAAAGGTTTCTGGCTTTACAAAAAAGTACATCACGGCATTGTGGATGTAACTGGTGATTTTTAATAATTTTTTTTTCCAAATTAAGTCAATTTTTTAGAAAATTGCCCCTCCCGGCTAAACGGGGGGGAATAGACCCCCCTCTCCCATACGATTTTTTTCTTGTCTTGACCAGACCTACACGCTCTAGCTTTTTGGCACACTGCTCGTGGGGCACCCTGTATATTAATTTGAATATATTTTAAATATATGCATACGGCGTATACGTAACTAACGCAGCGTAGGTACGATGCTGTCTTTAGCGCAGACAAATTGAAACATTGGTGCGAACTGCCGTCCGAGGAATTTTCACCTACATATATGCGAGGACAGCGATGAGCATGAAGAAGATGACGAAACCGAAGGGAGCACCAGTCTCGAGGCTGAGACTTAGGTCAGGATGGACGAGCTGTTACACCATTCATTAAAAAAAAAAAAAACAAAAAAAAAAAAAATCCATGAAATAACTTCATAGAAGGAACACGCGATACTTGCGGTACCATCGTCCGATCGCTCGAGTGCAGCGGGAGATGAGCATCATGTGACACCGACACATATCGTCCGACAGCAGCGCAGCAGCGAACGTATAAAAGACTGCGAGACCAAGCGGTTAGTTAGTCGTATAGTCGTAGTGAATAAAGAATTGAGCAGAATTCGATCGAGCTTTTCATTGTTCGTTTTTCAATAAGATGTCTATGGAGTTGGTTCTGATAAATTGTTTCAGTTCGTTGACGTGCTGCTGCAGTCCATTAGCATTCCAAATAACGGTCTAACTTCATATTTAGTTACTCAGTTTGGTTATTAGTACTGTTAGTGCATTCATCATGTTAGCGATTTGTGTCACTAGTTGTTGTATCATTGATTATAATTCAGTAAGGTCGTTTGAAGATTGTGCTTGTTTTGGAAGTTTGTCGTTCAGACTTTGCAGCTTCTGAGTAAGTGACAGTTGTCTTGACGGCAGTAGTATTGTTTGTGGTAGTAGGGAATGTAGGGCGTGTAGGGGTTGGTTTGGATATTGGGATCTCTTTGCCATTAAAGTTTTTGAAATAGGCTAATGAAATCTTGCCAATTTCTTCTTTGTAAATTTCGAATTTTAATAAGCTCTAAAATGTGTGCTGGTAGCTTTATAAGAAAAGTCTTTTTCGCAACGTAGAATGCTATTGCTGGCGAAGATATTAATATCTTCAGTGAACTGATGAGGGATGATGGAGTCAACTTCTTGTTTGCTGCCTACTGTTTGAATATTTTGGTCTGAATATTTAATCTGTTTTTTAGCTCATTGAGAAAGCAATTTGCTTTTTGCAAGTCAAAAAATATTGCCAGCTTCTACTCCCGACCAGCGGAGCTTACAAAGAATATGATCAGAGCTAAGCTCATTTATAACAACTGGTTGGGATATCAGAACAGGGTAATTGTTAAAAACAGGTCAATCGCAGAGGGAGTTGCACGGAAACGGGTAGGAAGATAAGTAGGACTAGGTCAAGTAAGTTCAAGCTAAAAAATATTTCTAAATCAGTTTTAAGTTTTTTTTTTTTTTTTTGCTAGATGTAATGTTTTCTACAAAAACTTCCCGGAAAATAGACACAGCATATCTTAGGTTTTCTATATTTTCTATATACATATATACTTTGTTTTTACGCTAGGTAAAAGCTCATGTCAAATTAATCTTCTAACGAAGATAGCGACACCACCGCCTCTTCTATTTTCTCTATCTACTCGATAGCATTTAAAACCAAACGTTGAAAAACGATAATTTGATTTTAACCAAGTTTCCGTTACTAATGCAATATCTCCTTTGCTGCTGTTTAAAAAAATTAAGAATTCTACATGTTTGATAGAAATACCTCTTGCATTCCAAGTAATAATATTTAAATTAATATTTGTATTACTTATCATTACTTATCATTAGTATACAAAAACTTACACGCTAATTGCGCGATAACCTTAAATCGATCTGCCTTGGTTTTACAAGAATTCAGCTGACCGATCATTATCATGTGAGTGCGTTTAATTCTTCCATAGAGAACAAATCATCGTTGTTACCAGTTGCTCCCGCATTATTGTGTGCGAGTGATGCAAAAGTTGTAGCTTTTCCTACACAGTGTTAGTCTGTTCCTAGTTTAGTTTTTTTAGTTTTTAATTCATTTTTATTCATAACTTCTTAGATCTATCTTACCCTAGACAAAAATGCTTAAAAACTAGCTTAACTATCTTCACAATCTAGATATCTTACTGGCCCTAGGCGGACACTCTAAAATAGACGTAGCAACTTAGATCTATGTCTTTCGACTACTATATCAACTTACCACTGACATTACTATATCTAGCTTAAGCTAAGAAAAATGTTTTTTTATTAAAAACTTAGCAAATGATCATTTTTTGTATTATGTATATATAAAACTTAAGCCTACCTTAATGTAACTAAACCTAACTTATTCTACCTTAACTAAAATATGTATATACAGGGTGTCCCACGAGCAGTGTGCCAAAAAGCTAGAGCGTGTAGGTCTGGTCAAGACAAGAAAAAAATCGTACGGGAGGGGGGGGGGGTCTATTCCCCCCGTTTAGCCGGGAGGGGCAATTTTCTAAAAAATTGACTTAATTTGGAAAAAAAAATATTAAAAATCAACAGTTACATCCACAATACCGTGATGTACTTTTTTGTAAAGCCAGAAACCTCTTCTTTCATCTTGTTTTTAAATGAAGCTGTTTTAAGGAATAGTGTTTGAGAAATTAATTTTCAAACTCAAAATTTTGAAAAAAAAAATGAAAAAAATTTTTTTTTTCAAAATTGTATGTAATTAAGTACTAATTTTTTTTCAAAAATTCAATTCTCTTATTAGTTTTTAGTTAAAAACAGAAAACCGGATGTAAAAATGTCTTGTAGTTTTTGAGAAATTAAAAAAAAACCCGAACCTTTTTTTCTAAGAAAAACCTTTTTTTTTTGTTTTAACGCGGCTGGACTTGTAGGCAAATTAATGTATGAAACATTGACCTCTTTTTTATTATTTTCAAAAAAAATCGGAGTTCTATGAGGATACAATAAGGTGACACAGTACTGGAATAACCCTGGAATAATCCTTTTTATTCATTGATAACGCCTGAAAACTGACCTGCCAATTTCGTCGGGGTCCGCCCGCCGCCGATGGGTTCTACCCGCTGGGACCTTAAGACAATAAAACCGCAATTTTTCTTTATTGAAAAACAAAATATTTGCAACCCAAATGTAAATAAAAGGCATCGCATTTTTAATAAAAAACCATTTCCAAATTGGATGTTAACTCATCAACACATTACGATGTCAAACTCATACTCTCGAGAAGAATTAACGGACATGCACTTCTGCTACGATTTAGCTAATGGTCGAGATCGTGAAGCCGAAAGACTCTACGCTGAAAGATATCCCAATCGGAGGTGTCCCAGTCGTAGCATGTTTTCAAGAATCCACCGACGTCTGCGAGAGCACGGAGTGCTAGAGCATCGAAGAAGCGAAAGATCATTTACAGATGGATCAGGAATCTTAGATGAAAGAATTTTGGATTTGGTCCGACGTAATCCCTCCCTTAGTACAAGGAGGATAGCTGTTATGCTTGGAGTGCCCAAATCTAGAGTATGGAGAGTGCTTCATACCGAAAACTTACATCCGTACCATTTTAGGCCAGTTCAGGAACTCACCTCAAACGACAAGTTTTTGAGAGCAGAATTTTGTCGATCATTACTGCTTTGAGATGAAACTGAACGAAACTATTTTGCAAGGATATTCTGGACGGATGAAGCACAGTTTACCAGAGATGGGGTTACTAACTTCCACAATTTGTATCATTGGAGTAGCACCAATCCACACAACAAAAAACAAAATAAATCACAACACCGCTTTAGTTAACACCGTCGACCGAGGCCAAGGGCAAAGGTCGAAACGGCACTACGAACGGGACTTGCTGCGTCATCATTTTGTGTGGTTCACATTGCTCCGCATGTTCGTACCTGTTCATACGCGATCGTTTTGATTCAAGTGCACTCGGATCATATTCTGTCTGGTGCAATCGGATGCGCATTGCAACCAGCCTGGGAAACGGATGCGTGTACACCGGAGAAAAGACTACGTTGCAGATTTGGGCGAAGCGACGAGGCTTCCTATGGAAGGGGTTTTAGTTGATAAGTTAGTTCTAAGTTGGTCGTCGGAGAATAAAGAGTATATAAAATTATAACGTAATCTATTTTAGAAACGCGGTTTAATTTAGTAAGTCGAACTGTTGGGCCAGCCTTCGGGCTGGCGTTCGCGATTTTTTTTGGATTCCCCTTCCGGGGATCCTTTAACTGGCGCCCGAGCAGGGACCGCTCCGTAAACGCGATCCTTTTCTCCTGGCGATTCGTCTGCGTCTATAGTCCCTAAAAAAGGACACCGCAAAGGTACGTTCTATCGAACGAAAATGGCTGTACCCATGAGAACACAGTCATTACTCCGATGCGGCAGACAAATTTCCCTGTACCCATGAGAACACAGGGATAATCGCAAAAGGTTAAAAGGATGCGTGTGAAGCAACCCGTGCCTTAGTAGGTCGCCTTCGAGCATAAAAGTTGGCGACTAAAAAGGAGAACACGGACCTTCCAAAAGAGCGGCTCCCATAATCGAAATTTCTCGCGATCGGTTTTATGAAATTTCAGTGCATTCTTTTTTCCTTTTCAGTTCCCAAGGAACTACGTATCTGAGCAAAGGAAAAACAAAGAAAAAGGAAAAAAATTTTTTGATAGAGATATGAATGTGTTGTTGTAAGTGTAGTGGTGCAACGGTGAAAAAATTTATAAATGTGTAACAAGTAAAAAAGTGGAAAGAAGGAAAAATATATAAAAAAAAAAATTCTTTTTTAAATAAAATAAAAAAAAAAAAGAGAATAAATAAGTAGATAAAAAAGGGGTGAAAAATAAAGTTAAACCTAAATAAAGGGTTTAGTGCTAAAATAAAAGTATAAGTGACGATAAGCAAGTGCCAAGTAATAAGAAGTTAAGTGCCAACAGAAAAGGGTATTGTATAATAAGGGTAACCGCATTGTCCTGAGTGAGTACTAAGATTAAGGTATCTGGTCCAGATAATTTGAATAGAATAAAATGGAACAACTGCAAAAGACAGTGACCGAGTTAACTGGGGCTGTTAACAGCATCCTAACTCAATTAAAAAGCTACGAGACTCGTCTCTTGTCGATGGAGGGGAGATCTCTGTTATCAGCTGCTGCACCTGACGTGCCTGAACGAACCGAAGTTCTTGTTCGCCCGCGAACTGAAGTTGAGCTTCGAGACATAAGTAGATTGCCGGACTGCGTTAAAGAATTGCAGGTATTTGACGGTAACCCTACACAGTATGTGTCCTGGGTACATTCCGTAGAGGGGGTTCTAAAGGACTTCGAGATTGTAAAATCTAAACCCATCTACCGTTCTATCCTGCAGCATATTCGCGGGAAGGTTAGAGGCCCGGCAGACGCGGCTCTAGTATCCTATAATATTTTTGACAGTAGTTGGGCGGAGATAAAGCGATGCTTGTCTCTACACTATGCGGATAAACGCGATATGCGCACCTTAGAGCATCAGCTCAACCAACTCGCCCAAAAGAGCAGCAAGCTCGATGAATTTTACGCCGCGGTTAACCATCAGCTATCGCTAATGGTCAACAAAATCAAGACAGAATCCTATAGTGAGGAAACCGTCAAGGCACTAGTAGAGTCCTACCGTAACCGGGCCCTAGACGTTTTTATCCGCGGCCTTAACGGCGATCTTTCGAAGATGCTCATAATACGAGCCCCTAAAAACCTGCCTGACGCATACTCTTTCTGTCTTGAGATGCAGAACGTAAATTTTCGAGCTCAGTCGCTTCACTCGTCGACAGGGCCAAATACGGTAACTGCTCCCATCAATCAAGCGTTCAGAAACGAACTTCGACCGCATTTGCCTCCACGGAATCCAATACAAAGGATTCCGGAAAGACCGAAACCACATATTAGTGGTTGGAATAAGGATACTGGCGTCCCTCGGGAGAACGCCACTCCCCCCAAGTTGGGGCCTAAACCTTCCGAAAGAATGGAAATCGATAATTCTGTCAATTCGAGGCAGGTTAATTACATGAATCGGCCTAATCCCTTCAAACGTCGGGCAATGTCCACTAACATCCCTAGGAAGCAGCAAAGGCTATACCACGTGGAAGTTAGCGACGATAACCCAGAGGAGTATAACGAAAGGGCAGAAGAAACTCTAGAAGAGGTAAATTTTATGACGGGCGGCCATCCAGCGTACCATATATAGAATATGTTACGAGGGATGGGGCCGTATTGAAGTTTCTTGTCGACACGGGGGCCAACAAGAATTTTATAAGCCCAACTCTGAAACAGCCCACCGTACGTGTGAAAACACCATTCAATGTTCGTTCAGCAGCAGGGGAGATTAATGTATCGGAATGCGTAGAGGGAAAATTTTTTGAAGCGTTTGGTGACGAGAGTCTAACGAAATTTTATGTCCTACCGGGGTTAAAATCCTTCGATGGTATCATTGGTGATGACACACTAAAACAACTTGAAGCAATAATCGACCGGAAGGCCAATGTGTTGAGATTGAAGAACAATGTAAATGTCCCACTTAAAGAAATGATCTCCAGGGAGGTTAACTTCACGATCGACCCATCACTTTCTGAAACCACTAAGATCGAATTGAATGGGTTGATTGAAAAATACCATTCTCTTTTTGGTCCCATCGACGCCGGAGAAACCGTCGAGACGTCAGTGCTCGCCGAAATAAGAACCAGTACCAATGAACCCATTTATACGAAGAGCTACCCATACCCTGCGTGTTTGCGGGAGGTTGTAGAAGAGGAGGTGTCAAGGCTCTTAGAGGAAGGAATAATTCGCCGGTCGAAAAGCCCATATAATTCACCAATTTGGGTCGTTCCGAAAAAACCAAAACCAAATGGTGAAAAACAATATAGAATGGTGATAGATTATAAAAGACTGAATAACGTCACCATAGGGGATACGTATCCCATTCCCGACATAAATTCTACCCTTGCCAGCCTAGGAGAAGCTCGATACTTCACAACAATTGACTTAACGTCCGGGTTTCATCAAATACGTATGAAACCATCCGATATACCCAAGACCGCATTCTCCACCATGAATGGGAAATTTGAATTCCTACGGTTACCCTTTGGTCTTAAAAACGCGCCGGCTATTTTCCAGCGGATGATAGACGACGTCTTGAAGCCTTTTATTGCTAAAATCTGCTATGTTTACATAGACGATATAATCGTCTTTGGTAAAGACCAGGAGGATCACCTGAAAAATCTAGATACGGTCCTGAGGCGACTTGACGAAGCAAGACTAAGGGTCAACCTAGAGAAAACGAATTTCATGCAGAAGGAAGTAGAATTTCTGGGCTACGTCGTTTCACCTGACGGAATTCGACCTGACGCAAAGAAGGTTCTTGCCATCCAAAAGCTCCAACCACCACGGAACCTAAAAGAGCTTAAATCATTCTTAGGTCTAACCTCCTACTACAGGAAATTTATTCGCGACTACGCGAAGGTCGCCAAACCCCTAACGAACTTAACGAGAGGCGAAAACGCACAAGTGAAGGCCAACCAATCCCGTCGTGTCGAGATAAGCTTAGGCGAGGAAGCGCTTAAGGCATTCGAGGGCTTGAAGACTCTTCTGACATCATCAGAGATTTTAGCCTTCCCCGACTTCCAGAGGCCATTCAATCTTACCACCGATGCCTCGAACTATGCGATAGGTGCAGTCCTATCTCAGGACATTGAGGGGAGGGATCGCCCAATTGCATATATTTCAAGATCTCTGAACAAGACCGAAGAGAACTATGCCACAAACGAGAAGGAGATGTTGGCCATCGTTTGGGCATTAGATAATCTTCGTTCTTATCTGTACGGGGCCAAGAAAATCCGGATACTGACGGACCATCAACCGTTGACCTTTGCGATGGGAAACAGGAACTACAATGCTAAATTGAAAAGATGGAAGGCTCGAATCGAGGAGTACAACTACGAGTTGGTTTACAAGCCTGGTAAATCGAACTTAGTGGCAGACGCTCTCTCGAGACTAAAAACTCACGTCCACCACTTGCACGATTCCAGCTCAACGGAATCGGCGTCAAGTGGCCGCGCTGACAGACACGAGCCTTCTACGAACAATGATGGCAATCGAGCTAGTACAGTGACCTCCACGACCAAAACTGCACCTTCTGAACATCCTTCTTCCACGGAAACTGCGGATTCCGGGGACAGCTCCACTACAGACACCGCGCATACCGCTCTTCACGATTCCTCTGATCTTATTCCCCACGTGGAGGCACCCCTTAATGTTTTCCGAAACCAAATTTGTATTAAAATAGGAAAGGGACTTGAAATCGTTGAAGAACCGCATCCAGGATTCTTTCGCCACTACATCGCAATTATGAACCCTAGTGAGAGGAGCATTGCGGAGGCGCTCAAAACTAAGCTCAATCCAGGAGTGATAAACGGCATCAAGATGCCCGAGGAATACCTGGGAATGCTCCAAAGGGTCTATCTCCAATACTTCACCAAGTACAAGATTAGAATTGCCCAAAGGGTGGTCGAAGATGTGAGGAACGAAGACCGGAAGTGCGAGCTGATATTGAAAGAACACCGAAGGGCGCACAGAAATGCGCGCGAAAATAAAGAACAACTACTTGAGAAGTACTATTTTCCGCGCATGAATAGCCTTATCATGAAGTATGTTAGGGCGTGCGAGGTGTGCAATACGAGTAAATACGACAGGCATCCGATTCGTCCGGAGTTCCAAGCAACACCCATTCCGACCTACCCCTGCGAAATATTGCATCTAGATATAATTGAGGTACAAAACGAAAGATTCATCAGCTGCATAGATAAGTTCTCGAAGTTCGGGAAACTTTTTCACATCAAAAATCGATCCGCCTTACATCTTAGGGACAAAATTATTAAAATCATTCATTACTTCACGGTCCCCAGAATACTTGTCACTGATAATGAAAGTAGTTTCGTGAGTCCTATCATCGCAAACTTCATAAGCCTACTTGGTATAAGGTTATACCGCACTCCAGTGCATTGCTCTGAGGTCAACGGGCAGGTGGAGAGATTCCACTCGACCATCTTGGAAATTTACCGTTGCCTGAGAGCCGAGTACAAGGATTTGCGATTAAAAGAACTTCTGAACATTGCAGTCGACAGGTATAACAACAGCATACACTCCGTTACCAAACGCAAGCCATCCGATATATTTTTCGACAGATCCCAGAGAATTAATTACCAAAGCCTCATAGAGTTCCGTAAAAAAATAAATCAAGACCTGAGAGCTGAAATAAAAAGGAAGCAACAAGAGGCCAACCGATACCGGAATAAACTCAGGACGGCCCCTAAGAAATATGCGAAAGGTGAGGTCATATACACGGCAGTCAAGGGCCTTAAGGCAAAAAGTAAACCCCTATTTCGAAAGGAAATAGTGGCTAAAGATAACCGTGTAACCGTGACCACAACCTCAGGGAGAAAAGTTCATAAAACTCATATAAAAAATGTGCAAAACTGCACACTCCCTGCTCCTCGGTAGTATAGTCGGTTATTACACCCATGCAAGTTTGAACATGGGGGACCGGGGTTCAATTCCCCGCCGGGAGGGCATAAGCATAAAAAAAAAAAAAAAAAAAAAAAAAAAAAAAAAAAAAAAGGGAATGGCACGTACGTACTTAGCACCGTCACGCACTAACCCCATATACTATATACCACTCAACCTTTGCACCCATCACCCATAGAGTAAAGAAACATATTTCATATATATTTTTTCATATCTTTTTAGACCACTGTATTGTTATATTAAGCTAGCTAACTAAGTTGTAAAATCATATTGTTACACACTTTTATCTTTCCCTTATTACCATATTAATACAACTAATTACAATTACAATTAATCATGATTACAATTAATAGTATTAAGGAAACATTTGTAACTAGGTCCATAAGAGATATGCACTAACAACTTAATTAAGCTATCATATTAACCCCTTTGCTCAGGTTTTTCACCCTCACCGTCGTCACCATAGAGGGATTCACAATCTTCAAGTATGACGCACCCTTAATATCCATCAAAGAAGGGAAGGCCTGGGTAACCAACGGAAACTTCTACCTAGTGCACTTGATCGATTTGGAACAATGGGAACAGCAATTATTGAACCTCACAACCGCAATACAAAGCCAGGTCAAGAACCCAGAGGGAATAAGACTAGCCTCACTCCACCTCTCACAAACAACCGAACGTCTCAGCCTATTACGGAGAAAGCAGCTAAGGAAGCCAAGATCCATAAATTGGATTGGGTCCGCCTGGAAGTGGATCGCCGGGAGCCCTGACGCATCAGATTGGGACAAGATCCTCGAGAGTCAACAGGCAATAGTTGAGAACAACAACCAGCAATACAAGATAAACGAGCGCCTTTTTGAAATAGCAGAAAAGGCGGTGACGAAAGCTGAATGGATCATAAGTCGAGCCGCCAACGAAATAAAAACGGCAGACACCCGAAGATTCGAACAAGACCTAATCAACCAGGTCCTCATAATCAAGGAAGAGGTGAATGAACTGGTGAGAGCATGTCAGATGGCTAAAGGAGGGATAGTCAACACCAACCTCCTAGACCATGAAGAAATCAGAATGCTGGTCAATGAACTAGAGACCTTGCCCTACGCTAATGAGATCGAGGCGATCGAATTTGGTACGCCCATGATCTACACCAACAATACGGCGTTGCTATACATCCTATCAATGCCAAAGGTGCGTAGTGAAGACTTCAATTTGCTCCGGATAAAGTCATCAATTCACAATGGGAAGCGGATCAGCAAAAAGTTCGACCGGGTACTAACCAATCAGAAAGAAACTTATGGCCTCGTCAAAGATTGTCTCTCAATCAGCAATTCCACGATCTGCAAGTCCGAATCTCTCGAAAAACTACCGGAAGACAGCTGCATCCCTAGATTACTGAAGGGAGGCCCCACTACCTGCGAATACCACCAGAATACCGAAGAAGTTATTGAACTCATTGGAGATGACACGATCTTCCTAACTAATTTCGACGGGGAGCTCACCGGAGGAAATTCGACGGAGAAGCTACGGGGAACATTCATTGTCCGGTTCAGTAACGAGACGATTCAGATTAGGGATCAAACGTTCACCAGCTCGTCCTTGACGACCCTACAAGCCATGCCAGCTGTCGTAACCAATATTACAAAACAGGTCCATCTTATTGATCTTCAAACGGTACATAATCTTGGACTACAGAACATCAAGTATCTTACCAATTTGACAGGAAGAACGAACATCTCAACGCTGGTATACGCCTCAATCTTCTCAGCCTTAATCTTTACTGTTTATCGTACGTGGTGCAAAATTAACAACAAATTGGATCTCCCGGCAGTAGGGACGACCCAACAAGGACCTGCTGTCATTGACCCATAGTCACTTACCGGATCTACGGGACGTAGATTTTTGAAGGGGGAGGAGTTAACACCGTCGACCGAGGCCAAGGGCAAAGGTCGAAACGGCACTACGAACGGGACTTGCTGCGTCATCATTTTGTGTGGTTCACATTGCTCCGCATGTTCGTACCTGTTCATACGCGATCGTTTTGATTCAAGTGCACTCGGATCATATTCTGTCTGGTGCAATCGGATGCGCATTGCAACCAGCCTGGGAAACGGATGCGTGTACACCGGAGAAAAGACTACGTTGCAGATTTGGGCGAAGCGACGAGGCTTCCTATGGAAGGGGTTTTAGTTGATAAGTTAGTTCTAAGTTGGTCGTCGGAGAATAAAGAGTATATAAAATTATAACGTAATCTATTTTAGAAACGCGGTTTAATTTAGTAAGTCGAACTGTTGGGCCAGCCTTCGGGCTGGCGTTCGCGATTTTTTTTGGATTCCCCTTCCGGGGATCCTTTAACTCTTTAGCTGTAATGTTTGGCTTGGTATTGTTGGACAAACTGTAATCGGGCTCCGGTTTTTGAATGCCGTTATTAATGGAGAATCATACCTGCAGTTCCTACGAGCCATTTTGCCCGATTTGATGGACAACGTTCCTTTGGCCTTAGCAGATAATTTAATCTACCAGCAAGATGGAGCACCAGCACACTACAGCTTACGGGTTAGAAACTGGCTGGATGATCATTTTAGTGACCGTTGGATTAATGAGGTCAATGTTTCATACATTAATTTCCCCTACAAGTCCATCCGGCTTGAAACCAAAAAAAAAAGGTTTTTCTTAGAGAAAAGTGGTTCGGGTTTTTTTTAATTTCTCAAAAACTACAAGACATTTTTGCACTAACTTTTTAACTAAGAACTAATAGATCGAAAAAGTGTCTCGAGCTCTGCGATAAAAATATTGAGTTGAGGTGCTTCAGGTGCATAGGCTGATACAACGTACATTCTCTTTCCGTTTCGGAGAGGAATGTACACAATACAGGCCTCTAGCACCTGGAACCTCCGCACTTCACCGCTATATATGACTTTATGTTTAAAATTGTTTTTAATAAAGATCGCAACTCCCCCGCCTTGAATAGCGTTGGGTCGGTCCCTTCTATCTATTCTATAAGAACTGTGCCGGATTTTGTGCTTCTGGTTTAGCTTTGTTTCGCTAACCAAGAGTACATCGGGACTTTCGTCCTGCAACAGGTTAAAAAATACGGCTCGTCGCTCGATCTTTATCAGTGAATTTACATTCACCGACAGGATCCTCAAGGGCCTCTCTACCAGCGTACCCATCACGACCTTAGGTGCGCTAGGCCCGGCAGAAGCGAGTAGATACTATCTACTCGGGTCGCCGTCTCCAGGATCTGTTGCTGGAGCTGCCCAATCTGCCCTTGGATTGCGAGCAAGATCGAACAAACATCCACCTCGGCCACCGGTGCCTTAGAGACAGGCACTGGGGCTTTAAGAACAGTCATGGGCTTTTGTACCGTCTTTCCCGAACCTGCCGCCATTTGGGCGTAGGTCAATTGGGGTGTGACGGCTGGTGTTTGGAAGCGACCCGAGGGACGCTTCTCCTCGACCTTCTGCTTACGGGCCAGGTTTTCTTTCTTGATGTCCTGGAACTTAGGACATCCCCGATAGTTTGCAGGGTGCCCTCGGTTCCTACACAAGACACACTCGAGCTGCTCTCTATCCGCCACCTTGTCTTTCCCAAGGTCGCATTCCTCGATCTTGTGGTTCTTTGCACACTTAACGCATCGAGCCTGCATTTCGCAGTTCGACGCGGCGTGCCCGAACCTTTGGCAGCGGATACATTGCAAAATGTTTGCGCTATTCTTTAATGTTTCCCAAGTGACAGTCTGGGACGCTAAGGTGGTGATAGTCCTTAACCTCTCCAGCTTGCTGCTGGGTGTGAGCTGTACCAAGAAGAAGGAAATAACTCGCTTCTCCCGTCGGGAGCTCACCGTAGAGAATTGCTTAACCCCCACGAATTTGAGGTCGTCACTCTCGAACTCTTTGAGCTCTGAGAGCATTTCCTCGGGGTCTGCAATCGACTCCACGCCTTTAAGGAGCATTGTCCGCAACCTCTCGGCCTTCGGCATGAAGGAGAAAAACTCCGTTGTGGACTCCTTCAATAAGCTTTTTATACGCTTATGCTGCTCCAGTGTCTTGCACCGAACAGCATAGTGTTTTGGCCTAAACATTTGATTTCAAAATTGCCTACACCAATAGCATACTTACAGAGATCGATGGTCTCTCGTAGGGCTGTGGTATAGGTGAAGATGGGTGGCACTTTCTCCTTTTTAGGACGTTGCTGCTGCTTCTGCTGCTGCGGCTGTTGTTGTTGCTGCTGCTGTTTCTGCTGCTGCTGTTGTAGCTGTCGTTGTTGCTGCTGTGGCTGTTGTTGTTGCTGCTTTTGCTGTGGGGCGGCTGTTGCCTGTTCCAAATCCCTCTTCTTCTCTTCTCCTTCAGCTTATCAACTACGGCCTGCAGCTGGGCACGCTCTTTCTCTTCCAGTTCGCTACGCTCTTCCTCCGTAGCCGAATATAAAAGGGTTGCAAAGGGGTTATTATCCACGGTGTAGCGGCCTTCCCTACCATAGGAAAGGCAGGCAGTATCCGCTTCCACGGGAATCGCTGGTTTTGGTTGTTGTTGTCCAGCTGCTTTCGACGTTGATGGTGTTGGTGATGACGCCCCTTTCCTCGCTTCGACCTGCAGCTTTTCAGTCGAAGTAGTGGGGGAGGGGCGCTTAGTTAGATCGGGCTTCTTGTTGGCCCTTCCGCGCCTCTTCATGACGACGGTCGGTGTTGCGAAATCGGATGATAAATCACCCGATTCCGACTCCGTACGACGTACCGGTTTTCCCCCGCCGTCTCCCGACATCTCCTCCTGCTACTTCCAATTAATTGAGAAGCAGCAGAAAGAAACAGAGAAAACACACACGAAAAAGTTTCTTTAAAAGCTTTGTCGTGCGTGAAATACTGACAATTTTCTGATTTTAATTTATCTAATGTGGAGTAGTAGGACTCCATACTTTCACACATTATTTTTATCCCGTTAGACACTTTTTTAATGCGGATTTCATCAAGTTATGTACGTAGTCACAAGACTTTTGCAAGAGTTTGATGGGTGGAATATTTGATTTGTTAGGACTTTTGGGCACCACATAGTCATCTATGTTATCACTTTCAACGTCTCTGTAAGGCAAACACTGCAGAGGACTCCAATAATTGGAGTCCTTTTTAGTTAAAACCATTTTAGGGACCGATTTAGGTTTTTTATCCAGGGACAAGAGGTTGTCGCCGGTGTTCGGAGATCTCGCACGTTTGGAAATTATGGGACTTTGTAAGTTAACTCACAACGAAAGTATTACCGCTACAAGCTTAAGAATTGATACGACACGCGATTGATACTGATGGAATGGAAACTGATTCCCATTCTTTCTTTTTCTCTACCGTTGGCGAACCTCCTCTCTGGAAGTTAGTTGCTAGCGCATGATTTTTTTCCATTAATTGCACCAATAGTGCAAATTATTTATTGTTCGTGATTTTAATTAAATGCACACAGCTTATCGTTTGGAATATGTATGTCATCGCCAGAAAGTACACATTTACTAGTCATTTAGTTCAACTTATACGACAGTTACAATACCGACGAGTGACATTTGTCGATAAGAAAAATACATTCCACTTAACGCCAGCTAGTAACGGCAAGTAAAACGACTATCGCAACACCGATTTCTTTAAGTAACATTTGTCGTTCAATATCAACGCCTACCGTAATAGGGGTGATTACTAATAAAAAAAATCATCAAATCCAATAAAGATTTTATTTTCAAAATATATAGGGGGAAGTACTACACCAAGCCATTAAGTCAGCAAGCGTACAATCGCATGATTTCAGCCCATTTTTTTGTCCTTGATCCGAGTCTCCATTAAGTCAAAAGTTCGTCAAAAACATAGCACTAATGCAACCACGTGTAGCCGGTATCGTGGAATGATCCATGATCATTGCCCGATATCGTCGGCTATCGACTGCAGCGTCAGCTATTGAGCAAATAACTACCATTTGTGCCATCAGCGGCTCATTTATCACGCAAAAATCTGTCCAGATTCTGTTCAACTATATTCTCAGGCATTAATTTTTCAAGTTGCTCAAAAGTCCACTAAGAAAACTCCTCCATAGTACCGCGGCTTTAGTTTCTGCCCAAGATTCTTGTTTAAGACAAGGATAGGATCCCAATCTTTCGATAAATAACTTTAAATATACTCGCGACCGGAATTTACAACAGGCTTCACCAAGCATCCTGGCTTCATGCTATTGTTAATCGAAAATAATTTTCCAATTTTACGTCGCTGGTGTTTTATTATCCAATAAACGTGCCAAAGGCTAAAAAAATTACAAAAATTAC
This sequence comes from Merodon equestris, assembly GCA_958301585.1. NCBI lineage: Eukaryota > Metazoa > Arthropoda > Insecta > Diptera > Syrphidae > Merodon > Merodon equestris. Next base: position 95,379,329 of record OY284414.1, read on the forward strand.
TATTTTTATATATTCACTTTAAAAAATAACTTAAATAAAACCACTAACGTTTTTTGATCGCGCGTCCGCCTTCATAAACAAATAGCATTGTTCGAATCCCTTTATCGGTGTGCACGTAACCGCGTAGTTGTGTATCAAATGTCTTCGAAGATCCTCTTTCGTTGGAAAACTATTCGGGCTTTTACGACATTCCGAAGCGAAAAAATTGCCAAAATATTGGGCGCATCTGATAATATTTCCGTTTCGTTTTATCGTATTGCGATTAAAATCGAATAGTACCTTCTCCGGATGGAACTGAACGCCATAGAAGGGAAATCTGGAGAAGACGGTATATATGGTATGTGACGCTGAAGGAGATGCTAGCTACTTACGATTTATGTTCGAGGGAAGAAATGTATTCTAAACCAGTTTCATCACGGTTGGTTGAAGTAACTCTCCATTGACTGAAGCTCTTGAGTTTTTGTAATTTCTAAGAGGGGCGGAGGGTTGAGTGACTATTGTTCGAATTATAGGTGGACATACATACCTTTGTCGTTATGCAATATCCATGCGAGTGAAATGCAAATGGCTCATTTAGGAAGCATTTCTCTAAGCGTCCTGATAGTCTGCCAAACATTTTGGATTCGACGAAATCTAAAGGAAAGAAAATAATAACAAATTGCGTGGATTATGTAAACCAGGATGAAAGAGGGTCTAGACCCGGTGATAAAGGTCATCGAGGATCTGAATATGAAAGTGCATTTATGAATCATAGACTAAGAGACCTTTACAAGGGGTATATAGATAAGTAGGAAACAGTACTGATTTCGCCTGAACTATGATACTGTCGCGCGTTTTAATACAGTTCTTAAAAAGCACGATCCAAGTTAATAGAGCTTAAAACGGGCTAAGTAAAATATGTATTAACCACTCCGGAATCGCTTCAAAAATTTGTCTCTTAAAGCCGATTAAGGAAACAGATTGTATCGCTATTGACCCTACTTTTCAAAAAATTTAAATTCACGAAGTCGCTCTAAAGAACATTTTAAGGGAGAGGAATTTCAACATTTCAAGCCATATCGTGCTATCGAATAGGAGGAAAATAGATTCCAGGTCTCCGAAAACAAGATCTTAAGGTTAATCTATGACGAAGAAACAGGCGAATTGAAAAAAATTACACAACCAAGAACTGGAAGAACTCTATTGAGCGCCAAACATTGCCGAGCAATAAAGTCGCCAACTAAGGTGAGCGGGACACGTGAAACGACTGGACAGTGGACACTAAAAGGAATAATAAAAATAAGGATACCGCCAAGAAGACCGCGTTGTAGATGGAAGACAGTATTAGGATGGACGTACAAGAGATGGAATAGAACAGCGAACAGGAACGCACTTATGACAAGGAAGCTTAAACGAGGATTGCAGGGTGTGAATTTCCGAATTGCAAATTGCCGGTAACAATAATAATAATAATAATCGTACTATCGAATGAAACTTCTGTTGTTCATGATGCTCCGATAGCAGTCAATATATTCAATGAGTTTTTGGCAGAACTTGAGCATTTACAAATATTTTTGTCATGCCTTTGTTCGTATTCCAACTATTTTTCTTGTGATGCACAGCTCAAATGAATCAGTTGTAGTCTATAGCGATAGCCCGCAATGGACTCGCCGGGTTGTAGCAGCCCATAGTATAATACACAACACCCTTTTGGTCCCACTAGAATCACAACATGACCTTTGAACTCAAATATGACTTTGGTGTTGATATTAAGGTCGATAGTAACGAATCACCACGCTTAGCGGAACTATTTTTGGTTTTGGTGGATGTCCAGCGCGAGGCTCATCTTCAACTATCATTCTCTACAAGATTAATTAGTTGGGACAATGTCAACCATCAACTTCTACAAGCTTTCGATGCGCTTCAGCTGCACTCTTATTCCAATGCCTGTCTGTTGATATAGCCAAGGCTTTTGAGCTGTTTTAGTTGTAGTACGCTCATTAACTCAGGAGTACCGCAAGAGTTTGTCTTGGGGCCAATTATCTTCCTTATTTCTTATTTCTTCAACCACTTGCAGATTTAGCTATTGATGTTGGTATCACGTACAACTAGTCCAACCATTTGAACCTAGTGGCGGTTAATACTATGATGTTCACCTACTGAGAATTTGGTGTGACAAGCATACAATAAAACTAAGCTAATATCATTCGCCAGTCATCGCCAAATTCAATACAAACTCACATAAGCAGAGCAGAGGAATGTATTGTATAAAAGTTAAACTCAGCGCCGATATCAAGACGAAATTAATAACCGGCTTGTTCAACAAGAAGGCATGGAACTAACGACGAAGCAAGACAGGAAGAAGAAGTATGGTCATTAATAAGAAGTGTTATTAAAAAAGCAGCGGAAAACAAACTAGGCTATTGCAAAACCTCCAAAGTAAAGTCTTGGTTGGACGAAGAGTGAGAGGAAAAAGTAAAAAAACCCGTAAGATTATAAGACTCTTAGCCCTAAAAAAATCTGAAAAAACCACGGGTACGAGATATCAGATTCAACAAAGAGAAGTCAGGGAGTAGGGAAGGGATAAAAAGCTACAGTGGTAAAAAAAAAATGTATACGGTGAAAAACACGAGATAAATGTGTACAGGGTACACGCTGTAGCTGTTATTTGTCAAATCTTATCTGCCCGACATCATATGCTACGGAGATTACCCGTATGGTTTCAGGAGGAGCCGCACAACGAGTGACCAGGTTGTCACTACACAAAAACTTTCAGAAAAGAAATTGGACTTGTCTACCAACTATGCGTAGATTTTAAAAAAGCGTATGCGATCCCTTCAGGAAAATGATAGTGAAATAACCCTTTATGGGTTAAAATCCCACGCGACCTAGCTTACCCTGAAGATCTGGACCTTCTTGGAAACAGAGGGAAAACAGTTGAAAGATACACAGAGAGTTTATTAATGATATAAAGCTAAGCTTACAAGTAAATGAAGAGAACACTAAATATAAGGTTTGTTCAAAAAGTAAGGTGACTCTTTGAAGTTCGTGAGCTAAATGATGGGATTCTCAATTTTTCTTATTTTTTTGGTATACTTGTCTCCTAACATATTAATAAGATCAAAGAATCTGTACTTTTTGTAATTGAAAAATAAAAGATTAAGTGTTCCAATGTACTTGAAATGTTGACTGTGACAGTTGGCAAGTTTACTTTGAGCAAAAAAAAAGAAAACTTTTATAAGTGATCCAAACTCTTCACAGAAGGCCGAGAAGATGTTTGTGACGATTCCCGTCCTGGACGTCCCAGCCTCAAGCATCGGCTTACTCAAGCCATAAATTTGCAAAATGATGATCGAAAAAACCGTCGTACAGCTGTCGAGTAAAGGAAATGACGATCCAGATTTGCTGAAAAGGGTCATCACTGGTAACAAAACATGGGTACATGGTCATGACATCGAAACCAAAGCTCAATCATCCCAATGGAAGCGACCAGAAGAGCCAAGATCGAAAAAAGCACGCCAAGTTTGGTCTACCTTTTTGCCGGAAGGTCGTACGTTCAATAAGGAAGATTACCTTGAAATGTTGCCCCGCTTGCCTGAAGCAGTATGAAGAAAACAAGAAAACGTACGGACTTGTGGGAAAAAAATCATGACTGTTGCATTAAGAGAATACACCTGTTTACACATCGTCGCTTATGTGTATTTTTGCAAAAACAATACCCTATTCGTGCATCAACCACCGTATTCACCAGTATAGACCCTGCGACTTTTTTTTGTGCTTCGGGAAATGGAAAAGGCGCTTGCGCAAGTCTTTTATATCTGCGGGAGCTTACTTTGAAACAACCAAAATAGATATTGATGAATGAATAAATGTTTTCAGAGAAAAATAAGAAGTCACCTTATTTTTTGAACAAACCTTGTATAGTATAGGCAACGCGTGCACATTGGGGATGAGTGAACTACACAAAACAACTCTCTTGTTCTGTAATGTCAAAATCCATATTTATTAAGCTAATATGCCAGTGGCATTTTTCAGATGTGGAACTTAGTCTATAACTACGAAGGAGAAGCATTAAATTTGAGTCGTTGAAAGCATGATCTTAAGGAGAATTTGTGGTAGAAAGCAGGGTGAAGAAACAGGCGAATGAAGAAAGTTATACAATCAAGAATTCGAGCAACTTTATTAAGCCCGACGCATTGTCTGAATAATAAAATCGATAATCGATAATGAAATCGATAAAATCAAAGATGGAAAAGGCGTGTAGAACGAATGGACAGTAGACATTGAAAAGAAATTGTTTTCGACGATTTAAAAGTGATGATTTTGACTTTGAAGATGACGCTCTGACGCACCAATTAAGTCTGAAAACGAAGAATCGGAAGCATTGCTTCATAGAAACTCATGTCCGACACTACTTGAAGAAATCATTTCAAGCCGATGAGACCGCATTTTCGAACCATTTTAAAGCATTAGGCATGATTTCACGTGTGAACTGCTGTTTATGTGGTGAAAGTGAAATAGTCTTGGCTCGTATCGTGATGCTGTGCTTAATAGATTTCGGGATAAACCCTGCTATGTATCGAAGGTTCTGCTTTGTTTTCTAGCGGGGTGTAGCTCATTATAAGCTGTGCAAACCGAAAGAGAAGATCGCTATGGACTGCAATTGATGCGTTGCCGAGCGTGAAAAGAACTTGGAAGCCCTTAAATTGATACTAAGCCGATAGATTTAGACTGTAGTTTAGCGGATGAAAGACGGGACATCACTACATCTGTAGTCATTGTGGAAGGGTAAGTGACTTGTGACACCCGGAACCGTATTCAATTAAGTGTATATCAAGACTGGGATCGAAAGGCTGAAAGGTGGAAGTTATGATGATAGAGTTGGAGGCATTGACACCCTGGAAGTCCCGGGCCAAGCTTGGGAAATTCATAAATTTTCCATCAATACTTAGTGCACCCTTTGGCAAGATGTTAGGGAAAAGTGGCACGCCGGAGTCTCCAGCAAACCGCTCTGATGGCTTAAGGCTCTCCCCGACACAATAAGTAGCGAGTGTCTAATTATTTAAATTTTCCGTACGTGTAACGATTTTACACGTATACAGGAAGTCGCGTTGGCTTCATCAACAAACGTCAAAATACATTAAAACCATATTTCTTACTAGATGTGAACTCCAGTTTCGTAGATGTATTCATGCGTTTGCACTTTTCTCGGACTTCATCAAAGCATTCGTCCTTAAAGGCATGATACAACATCAGTTCGAATCCCAAGCAAGTTCCCCACAACGGAAAGTATATACCGTTCTGATTCATCTTACACGCTATCCGAAAAATCTTCCCAAAACTGTCCACGCAGGCATTCGTCTGCTCGGGTTTAATAATTTTTGTCGGGTCAAAATTAACTGATCCACCAGGTATAAGTATCCTGAAACCAATCAATTCCATAACATCCGTCACACTATCCAAATCCTTCACTTACCCGTTGATCTTTTTCATGATGTTTTCGTAGTATTCTTCATTTTTGCCAGACCTCAAAAAAAAAAAAAAAAACAAAAAAGTGAAAATAAATATCCAAAAATCAATGTCAAATTCAATTTGGAAATGTAAATGATTCCGAATGTACGACAGCCCGTGGCGGACTCATGGCCACAAGTTGTCCTATGGGCTTTTCTGGTATTATTATCTTACCAAATGGGGATGACTTGACACCCGGTGAATTCTAGAAATTTCACATAAGCCGCATCTATATAAGTTCCTATGTCCGACCCATAGGCCACTAATATGCGTAGGGCCACATCAATGCACAGGATACCGACTACAGGACATGGATTAAATGCTCTTATCATTTTTGCAGATTTTACTTCGAAGGCCGATTCGATACGCTCCCGTACAATTTAGAAAATGAAATGATACGACCGAATGAATGCCGAACGTCTACTCACTCTACGATGACATTCGCTCGGAGTATATAAGATTTCGACGAAATTCAAGTGGCAAATCTCCATCCTATCGGGTTCACATTGCTTTGGATCGTTCTGACGGAGGATAGATTGTACTGTGTTATGAGTAATTTCATACAATCCACAAGGGAATTGTACAGTGTACTGTTCAAATCGGCATGGCAGGGGGCGGGAGGGGGTGTTTCTGACAGGAAGCTTCCTTTCAAAAAAAAAGAAACGAAAACAAAACATTGACGTTTTTACATACATACATTAATTCTTCTTCGGATTCCTGCTGTTTCACCTGCTGGTCTGTCGGGGTAGTCTAATCCTTTCGTATGGTACAAAGGAAGCTAACAAGGACACATCATCACACAAAGGCTTAATCGGCTTGAATAGAAAAGGCCCAAGGAAAATTGGAATTTTTTCCTTTATGGCTTTTGTACCAGACTGTTTTTGTATTTTTGTTTGTTTCCAATTTTTTCTGGAACAAGCTGGGGATGTGGGCTTTATCCTAACGGCTGAACTCGCACTCTGTATTTGGTATGGGCGCTATCGAGTGAGTGATAATAAACAAATGGACAAAGAGATTAGGAAAATCCTCTTGTCACATGGGAAGGGTTTTTTGTTATTTAATTGGGCTGCACTGACACGGTTTTTGTATTTTCGGGTGTTACAAAGGATTCGTAATCTCTCACCTCCTTCCCCTCTCTACTCCCTTGGTTGCTGCTATTCAAATAATTAAAATTATTTTTTATTTCTCTCGGTCGATTATGTCATCCGCAGAATGATGTGATAAGTCCTCCATCTGCGCGTCCTTGACAACAATCCACTGAATAGATTGTCATTAAAATCATTTCCAAGAATATTATGGTCAAACAGCGAGCAATCATGGTTTTCAGCCCAGTTGGGGGTTCGACAGCACAGCGACAGGGAAAAAAAGCAGCTAAACAAAAAATTTTCTAAGAAATCATACAAGAGAAATTCTCAACATCCTTGCAAGAGAGATGTCTTACATCACGATAACAGCATGACCTGACGAATAATCACTTCTATTAAGGTGGTGTTCTTAGGAGAGTAATTTCTACTTGTTAAACTTCTATTGTTCAGGCTTAACGAGAACGTCGTGGATATAAAATCGCCTATCCTCTGAGGTGAGAGATTTAAAATTTAACGTTGGCTTTGAAAAGAATATTCTGGCACAACGCAATAGTCGGAGAACAATGGTCAGTTGAATTTTGATTATCTTTCATTATAATGACGACGTTGTTCTCCGAAGAAGATTTGACGGGGGATTCGTGACGGAAAAGAATTTCCGAATTCTATGCAAAATATACAAAATGTATTCAAGAAATAAAAGGAATTTCAATTTATAGAAACAAATTGTCCACATAAACATTACTCTCTCCATAAGTAATCCCAGTCTTTTTCTTAGATGGCGTTACTGCTCACGAAGAGCCAGAGCCAAGCTTCTCCCATTAATTTATGTTGTGTGCGATTTGTTTTTCCCACGAACGGCAGGCGCCGAGAAGCTTTTTCAAGGCAAATGTAGTACGGGGGGTTTTGTCAGTACCCCGCCGAGGAGAGAAGCTGCGTAATGAACATTCGATGGCGTTGGTATTATCGGGATCCGAACTCGCTCATCGTCCGTCAGACGCTGACGCACTACCCACTGCGCCATAACGCTCTCAGTCCCAGTCTTACCACAACAATTTTTCAATACCCGAAATCTGAAAATCGATCTTTAGTGTTATCTTTATAATCCCATATAAAAAACAAAAAAAAAAAGACAAGTCCGTCTTGCGCATAATTAGTCTAATAAAAAGTCCTTTGAAGATCCTGTCGGTGAATGTGAATTTACTTTGAGCGAAGCGCCAAACGTTTCAGTCATGTTAGTCAGTACTTTTCGAGAATCAAGCAGCATGAGATCCAGATAAGTGCTGTTCTTAGGATGCGGCGGACTATCCAATGCGAGTAATTTAGCTCTGAACTTTGTGCTCGAAAGAACCCACCAATGACTTAGTAGGTTTCACCTAATATTGTGTATGTTATTTCCCCAATGCATTGGAGACAGCGAGTTATTCATCTCAGATTTAACTCTATTTCGGGCCGATGGACGCGAAAACTCTGCCGAACCGGATGGTCGCGGAGTTCTCTTAGCAATCCAGAGCCGCTACGAACCCTTGCCCCTCAAATTGTTGAATTCCGCTGACTTCAACTTCACTAGTGCCTCAATAAACGGAAACTTTATCTTGCCTGCTGTTACTTCAGACGCTCATTATATTACTACCAACTCGCCGCTGATCTCGTCGACTCCATATTTGATATCGCCGAACCCAATGAAATCATCATCATCTGTGCGATTTCAATCTCACACACCTGAAATGGGTTCAATCCGATAATGAGACCCATTATATCGCCGCTAACCCCTCCGCAGGTAAAGAAATCCTTTTCACGGATCATTTCTCCGACTCTGGCTTTCTGCAACTCAACATCAGCAATACCATGGACAGACAACACGCCCTGACTTTCTCATCTGATGCCGTAAACTGCGTTGTTACCCCGAGCAACCATTTTCTCTCTACTTTAGACCTTCTATGGGTAACTCTTTCACTCGAGACTCAATTCACTATTCTTCCCTCCGAAAATACGTAGTTTTTCAATGTCCTGAAAGCAGACTTCGCGAAACTAACTATAGGCAATCTGCTCAACAACTCACGCATATCCTTCAACGAAACCCTTGCGCTATCTTACTCCAAAACCCTCAGCTGTTCCATTCTTTCAGTCCCATATTCACCAGAATATGGCTGCCCTAGTATACCAAAGAACTACGCTCTTTGCGCAATAAAGGAATCAAAAATTGGGAAGCCTATCTTAAATCCTCCTCTGCATCTGACCTTTCTAATTATACGCAGTCCTACACTAAATTTGCACAGCTATGAGAATCATTCTTCCTTCGATACCTAAACCGAATGCAATCCTCCCTTATCTCCGACCCCAAGTATTTCTTCCACTTCATTAATACAAAATGAAAAACCGATAACTACACCGCTACATTTAATTTTCTTAATAACTCTCCCAACGAACCTAAAATAATCGCCAACTTCTTTGCTTACTTTTGCAGCCAATCATTCACCGACCAAGAGCTTCAACGATCAGTACTGTTTTTTATATTTAAAAGACTGCCCCCAGACGTCTCTTATCTCACTGAACATAGCTCCCAGCCTAATCGCCGAAAAAATTGGCAACCTATTTCAAAGCTGTATCCCTCAAGGACTCTTTCCTCAGTTTTGGAAATATGTTTATATCATTCCAGTCCAGAAAAAAGGACTGAAAAATGATGTGTCCAACTATCTCCTCATTGCCAAGCTCTCGTGCATACCCAAACTTTTCTAGAGCATCGTTTATGATGCACTATTCTTTCACTGCACATCCGGAGCGATCGAAAACCACTAATCTAGTCGAGTTCGTTTCACAATGTTTGTGTGCACTCGAAGCCGGCAAACAAGTTGACGTTGTCACCACTGACCTCAGCAAAGCCTTTGACAAAATGTCTCACAAAATTATTCTCCTCAAGCTACCTGCCCTCGGTTTCTCTCCCGGTTTTGTATCACAGATAAAATCCTATCTAGGAGATCGTCAATATACTCGTAACGTTATCTTCAGGTCTTCTATCTCTGATCCAATTAATGCTACCTCCGGTGTCCCACAAGGTAGTCATCTCGGCCCATTGATAATTATTCTAACTATTAATGATGTTGAAAGCATTATTCTGAACTCTCAGCTCTCCATATATGTCGATGATATGAAAATATTTAAACATATATCTTCGCTTGTTGATTCGTGCTCTCTCCAATCAGACAGGTTCACTACTTGGTGTCAATAAAACCATTTCAATGTCAGTAAATGCCAAGCCATCATTTACTCCTGCAAGTGCTCTTTCTCACCACCCAGAACCTATGTTATTCGTAATGAAACCGTTCCCCCTGTCAACTCCTAGGCCCCTTGATCTAGGGGTCATTTGTGACCGTGAACTTAACTTTCGCCTCCAATCGACAACATTATCAAACGTGTCAACTCTGCCCTCGGTTTCGTGAAACGTTAGTCCAAAGAATTCTCAATCCTTACGAAATCATTATACATTACTTTCTTTAGACCCCTTAAAGAACGACCTTATCAATGGTAATATTGACAGCCCCACGCTATTGCACATGATTCCCCTTAACACCAACCCGAGTAACCTTCGGTCCATGCCCCTCTTCCGTATAAACACTCATCGCACAAATTATAACTCCCACTAACCAATCTCCGGAATGCTGCGTAAAGCTAAAACCAATCTTTTCGACTTTTACATCAAAAAGTCCAGTCTTAGAATTGCCCTATAGCACAACCCTTCGTCCTCTCCTTAATCGTTTCCATCCTGTCACCTAGTTAATAATTTTAAAAGAACTGTGTCGAATGCTGTGCTTCTGGTTTAGCTTTTTTCGCTAACCAAAGTACATCACGGCTTCGTCTTGCAACAAGCTGAAACGTCTGTCTATACAACACACATCAAGGAACGTGTACCAAAATGAGACAATCGACACACTGCACATACCGAAAATTAGACTCTTGTCAAGTCTGAAACTCTTGTACTGGCGGCTTGTCGGCAGTCAGAACTCGGATGTCAGGACACTAAAGTCACAAATTCTCCAACAGGTTGCATTTTAACAATAAAATTCAGGTTATACGTAAAATCCGCGATTATGCTCCCACAAAATGACATTTAAGCTTCCGAGAACATCAAATAATGAAACCTATTACGAACAATCTGCATTGAGAGAGTCGTTTTGGATGGCAATTTTTTCATGATCGAGGATCCCCAGGAGAAGGTGGAGACAATTGAAACTGACATTCAGGAAGTGTATGAATTGAATGACAGTATTAGCCCCAATAACGACCTGAAGAACAGTAGGTACCCTGCTTCTAAAGGGAGATTTAATATTATTTTGTTTTCCAATGTTCAGTTTTTGACAACTCACATGTATTTTGTCAAATGTCAAAGTCTGAAATGCTTAATTAGCATTGCCATTTTATTTTTTATGTAAAGACTTATGGTACACATATAATATGCTTCCAAATCATTGAATTTTATTATCAAAATTCATGCTCTATGAATAGTGTTTTTCATAAAATTGTACAATTGTTAAAAGCGACTTACTAAGTAAGCAATGCAAGCCAAAGTGACCAAAATAGTCACCAGTTTCAGGTTATTAGACATCAAGTCATCTACTCGTATTTCCAACTTACAGAGGAAAATATTGGTGCTGTTTTCGTCAGTGTTAATTAAGACCGTGATTTGTCCATTATTTTACACAAGGATTTTGGTTTTAAAGCTTACAAAATACAACTTGTGCAAGAACTGAAGCCGGACGACCTACCCAGCGTCGAATAGCGGGCCTGAGAAGAGTTGGTGGAAGATATGCTCATTATGAAAAAAAATTGTCTACAGCACCGAGGCTCATTTCTGCTTAAGTGTTAATTGTTAATAAACAAAATAGCCGTATTTGGTCTAATGAAAAACCTCAGGCAATACAAAAGCGGCCTACGCGCCTGAAAAAAATCATTGTTTGATGTGATTTATTGCCCAGCAGAAACATTGGTCCATATTTTTTGACGAAACAATGTTACCGTCAATAGCGCCCCCTATGGTTCTATGATTTCGATTTCTATAAACCAAGTGGTTCTAGGAAAATAGCAATGCAATGGTAATCATCACCGACTGTTGAGCCGAAGGTCTGTAGTTCAAGGCTGTCCAGAGTTAAGAACAATTCCTATACGGAAAAATTGTGCAACAACATCACTTTGTGTGTGCATTTCCAATATAACACTTTAATGACATGGAAACAAAAAAAAAATATTTAGACCAACAACAAACGCCACGAATTCAGTCGAATTTCTCAATAATCCTATCTAGGACAACCACCCCCGGCGAGTAGTGAATTAACATCTTCGACACAAACCATTGTCCAGAGTGTGTGACAAACACCACAAGGGCGAACACTCTTGAATGTGCACGATTTATAAAAAAAAAGAAGCGAGAAGTGAGTTCAGCGAGCAATTTATCTCTCGTTTTCGACCGGAAATAAAATAAAAATAAAAATCCGAGAGAAGCCGGGAAGCCAGGAAGATCGTGCGAATCACTCGTCTATGCCGATAAATGAGCGTTAATTGCAATCTTGGATGACAACATTACTGGTGTTATTTGCGAGCCTTGATTTTATCAGACTCACTGACTATTTCATCGCAAATAATACCATCGCCAGCGAAGGGGCTAATAGCTTTCATTTCGACTAAGGACCTTCAGCTGATCTTCGAGTCATAGAAAAATATAAGTGGGAATCGATGGTATATCCAATGTTGTGACATCTCTAAACTAGCAAATCTCTAGTCGATAAATCTTATTCCGAGTTTTACCCAGGTTTTCGTTAAGTAGTCCATAGGGCCCTGTCAAAATAGATTGAGGACGGAAATCATAATGAATAATCAACCAGTTTCAAAGCGGGGCATGACTCTATTTACGCCATGTCGAAACTGGTATCGGATATGTAATGAAATAAATTCAAGAGCCAATGCACGGGTGCCTGTCTGATTAATTTGGAAAAAGCTTTTGGTCAAGGGTAGTCAAGAGCCTCGAAACACTAGAGAAATTGAGGGCAGACTCGGGCGTCCACTGGCTTCCTTTCTGACAAGGTGGCTGTTTCATAATTTCAGAGTGATAATCTGCACGAGGCAGAACCATAATTGCCTATAGTTCGATGTGAAAGCCAGCTTAATGGAAAGGTTTCAGATGTTTGAAAGACAATGTCTGAGGAATTGTCTCAGATTATATAAAACATCCGGCACTGAGTACAGAAAATTTTACCACAACGAGGTATAATATAATAGTGTTAGGATTTGACGGGTGGACACTTTTCTAATAAGACTGAATCGAATTTAAGTCAGGGCAATGATTATTAGTTACCTGTTCTTCGGGGTTAAGACTCCAACAACTTCTATCGCCAGAGAATGCACCTTATCAGCTTTTGTCAAATGCGTCTTCTTCTTTCTTCTTTTCCTTTTTTTCCGGCGTCGTTATGGTCAGAAGTGTAGGACCATAACCTTCCCACTTAACTGCATTCCTACTGGTCCGCTTGTGGGGTCCGCCGGTTTGACAAATGCGTCTATTGTACTTATAATAATATGAACTGAACCGGACGCGAATCCGAGCGTCTCAGGCTTAGGAAAGGATTCAGATGTTTTACATTCATATCTGTTTTACTCCAAGATCGAGGAGATATTGGGCGACAGCATCACTCTTTTAGTAGACTTCGTCAGTGGTTCTGTTTTTCTCTACAGCCCCTTCAAGATAAGAACCCCAATGACAAGCTTACATAGGCTAGGATAATTTGAGGTATGTTAAGGTGGTAAGTTAAGGTAGGATGATGGGGACTTTTAGTTTTGTTGCAGATTATACGCTCCAAAAAAGAATAAAACCCAAAACATAATATTGCAAAATAAAAATATATTTTGTACATATATTAGTTAAGCTATCTTAACTAAGTTTGAGTTAAGTTTGAGAAGAAGAAAAAATCTGATGTCAAGTTTTTTAAAACAAAATTTTTCATTTATTTTCATGTCGGTGGAGCTGCAATAAAGCATTTTTAAGTTAAATGAAGATGAGTAAGACATAAAATATAATAGTTTTAGGTAAATTAGATAAAAAAGAACTTAAAACAAGAAAACTAAACCGACAGCTCGTAATACAACACTCAATTACGACAAATAAAGCAACAACTTTTAGCCAACATTCGAATTTTTTCATCAACACAGTTCCGTTCAAGAGTGACACATTCACACCAAAGCTTCTCTAAAATTTCGATTACGTTTTTGTAAGACGATTTACCTTTGGTCTTAAAATCGGCTATCTCTACTTAAGTGGACCTGCATCTCTTTCCTTAGTGAAAAAGTAAGGTTTCCTGCTTCAGTTTGAGTAATTTTGCACATTTTGAATATCTTCCTTCGAACTTATTCATCCTTTGCTGTATACTCAGCAGACTGGCGATTTGACTCTATTTGATCCATTTTCCTCCTGAAAAATTTGTGTTTTTATTATGCTGAAATAGCTCTAAAAATCTTTCTGAATCTTTGAAACGTGGTGGTTTTCGATGCGGCGAAGAGAGCTTTTTCATGCCCAAATATTCAAGCAAAATGATGGATACATGAGTCTGATATTGAGGTGTCAGAAATCTCAAGAACGTTTTTTTTTTTAATTGAAGGCAATACTTGCGAAATTCAGATTTTTTCATTGACCTAAAAAAGTAGCGTCAATTAAACCACTATAAATTATGAGATTACCATATTATAAAATTACGACAAGTATTTTTTTAAGGCTGGTATTTCCTAAAAACCGTCTAGATTTTTCAATAGGTCAACAGTCGCATCATCTATGTATTAGTCATCATACCGACTTTCTAAGTGATGACATGATAATCCCTCTTTTTGATCGGTTGAACCTGTAGCAAAGACGTACTCGTATGATGATAACTTTTTGCAGTTGTTGATGTTCTAAGAGGTACAGGTCGATCGTCAATTTCAATGCCGCCATGGTATTTGTCAAAACACTTGTGTCACCTAAAAGCCGTAGTTTCGCACGTATCTGGTTTTTTTTTTTTGTATATAATTCGTGCAGGTTCAAGAGTGTACGGTCTTATAATGTTTGCCACACAACCTGGACGGGGTGCAGATGGTTTGTGTCGTTCACTATTTTCTGGAGGGTTGTTGTCCTAGATAGGTTTATGAGAGATTCGACTGAATTTGCGTTGGTTGTAGTTCACAGTAAATCTTTTGTTTCCATGTAATTAAAGTGTTATATTGGAAATGCACACACAGAGTATGAAATTTGAAGTGATCTTATGCTGCGAGTGTTATGCACTTCATCTCTCATTAACAACTGATGTTGTTGCACAGTTTTTCCGTATAGGAATTGTTCTTGACTATGGACGGATTTGAACTACAGACCTTCGGTTCAACAGTCGGTGATGATTATCATTGCAAAATACTCTGATCGATTTTGCTATCATCAATTGTACTAAGAGACATGTTTGTTGATCGTTAACAGCAAACCAGCATAATACAGATTCCTTTCAAACATGTTAGTAGACAAAACAGTGGGAAAATTTAAAAAATCAATCCACGAAATTACATAGTTTCCAATACTTTTTGAACGTAAATCGCGTTTCGCAGATTTTCTAATGAATACATTGCCTCGGTAGCTGGCTATGGGATCTTATCTTACGTGAAAGAGTATAATTGAGTCTATATGTGGTCTGTTGCTCATCCTTGAGTTAGCGACCTACTTATATATTGTATATATAGATTTGCCCGACAAATGCTTTCACTAGAAACCAGGTCAGACCGTTGAATTATTTGGCAAGATGTTTGTTTACATAGTTGCTGCAAACAAATCACCGTGACATTGTAAACATATTGTGAAATGTTCATGCAGTCTTAGCGGTGAATTGCTTTGCTTTCAATTGAAAAGCTGCCAACTGAATTGGGTAATTGTTGTGTGAGTTGGAATTAATTTTGTTTTGAATATACAATTTGAATATACAATCAGGTACAATCAAATCTCGGTGTAAAACAATGTGCGGTAATTCAGGCCATGTAAAATTGAATATATATTGTATGTATGTATATACAGTCGAACCTGATTAATTGAGAAGCGAGAAAACCATATAAGTGAGAGTAATTCACAGGTCCCGTCATTTCTATCCTCTAAAACATCTATAGGTGAGAGACAGAGAAAATTGTTTTTCACTCGTGAACCTCTATTACTGAGACTGCTACTTGCCTGTACCTCTATAAGCGACAGTTGGACGTATTTAACATCTGGTATTTTTGACTTATTCTTAAGTTACGTGGAACTATTGTTTATGTTTTCTTAAATTTCGAGCAGCAAACTGACATTTTTGTGTCGCATTCTATTCGAATGATCACGTGTGTATAGACTTTTTTCGAAGTTGAAAAGTATTTTTTTTTCTTTTTGGAGGCTGCTGCTATCTGTTGCAGTACTCAGACCCAAATACTGGTCCATTGTACTGCCAGGCAGACACCTTAGATGGCGTTACAGCTCATGGAGAGCAGGAGCCAAGCTTCTTTTTATTCACTCATGTTGTGTGCGATTTGTTTTTTTCACATAAGTGAACGGAATTTAAAACTTAATGCCGATTCCAAACGCGAGCGCCGAGAAGCTTTTTCAAGGCAAATGTAGAACGGGGGGTTTTGCCAGTACCCCGACGAGGAGAGAAGCCGCGACGCGAGAAGCCTTGCGTCAGCGGCCGACACACTACGCACTGCGTCACGGCGCGGCGCTCTCTTGAAAAGTATTAACCCTCCGCCAACCGTCTGTTTTTTTTTGCACACCGCCAACCGTCACGGACGATATCGTCTCAGCCGATAATTTAACCCACTTAAACGTAGGGAAAAATTCCAAAAAAATTCAGGGAATGAATTCAAGATCTCCTTTTCCTGTTCCCATAGTTTTTGACTTGAATACTTTGCCCCCTGATGAAATAAATTTCGTAATCGCTGCAAAAATCGTAATTTCAACGGTTTCACTAAAAAATCGATATCTTGGATATAAATTGGTTATAAGGAGTAATGTTTTGGGAATTTATTCTTCATATTAGGGGCTTTCAAAAAATATTAATTAGATCTTACATCGCTCAAAAAAGTATATTTATTTGAACACCAAAAAATGGTACATTTTTAAAAGAAACGTTTTTCAATAAAAATAAGTATTTTACAAAATTGTTTGTAATTACAGAAAAAATATGAGAATAATACAAAAAGAGTATTTAAATGAGAAAGAATATATTTATTTGGATTCAAAACAGAGGTGCAGTCGATGTTCATCACAGGCTGCGTTTTCGCAAAAAGAACAGCACCAAATAGTTTTCTTCTTATCTTTACCTTTACATGTGGGGCAGTATTTTCTCAACTGATTATGGAATTTTACTTTTACATTTTCTGGTTCCACAGGCAGATTAAGGAATTCACGAATCAACTTCTTTTTTAAATTACGGATATTTGGTATATCCATGCGCTCTTGGAGATGCGGAGTTATGAGACTTCGCGATTTCATTCAAGAACTCGGTTCTATATAGTGTTTTTGCTTTATTTGGAGCTAAATTGTATAATATATTAGCATTAGCGCCCGCTTGATCCAATATCCCATAAAACAAACGCATTGGCCATCTATATGTTATTCGAGCTGTCGAATGATTGAAACAAATTTGATCAAAAACGTCGGTCCCGATTTTTGTTTTATAATAGAAATCTATGATTTCTGGAATATGTGATTCGGTCCTCTCTGATGTAAGCTAGATATCAATATCACTACTTTTTTAGGTTTAGCACATAATGACAATAATGTCATATTATCTTTATATGCATAGCGTCTAAGCCCAACTGATGGTGAAATGAGGCGGAATTTCTGGCTTATTTTTTTTTCAATGTGCCTACCAATGTCATTTTTTTATCTCTTGAATTCAGCATCAGAATCTAACGTGTAATCCTCATCGAAATCTTGGTTATCGGAGGAGTGATGTTCACTTTCGCATTCAATTTCACATTCAATTTCAGACTCCGATTCACTAGTTTCGTCGTGAATTATTACAGGTCGATCACGTAGATAATAGTGATGTTCGTGTCTGACTTCAGCCATAATAACAAACGATAAAAATTCTGGAAAAAGCACACCCAATTATTTTATTAGAATGAATTTTCATTCAGAGCACTGATAATGATGATCATGCGATGAAAAATATTTATATTTCACATACCTAAAAATTCGTAAAAGTTACGTCGCCAACCGTATAGGACGATATCGTCCGTCCACAAACTTGCACACGCTCGTGCTCACTGATGTTACAATGGCTACTGACGTGCTTGTGCCTGTGAGGTGTGCGCGAGTGTAACTTTTTTTACAGAGGGGTTCGAAGCCCCTTCCTTTTCTCCTTTTAAAGATATGCATCAGCTCCAAACTTGGCACGGACGATATCGTCTTGTACGGTTGGCGGAGGGTTAATTGCGAAGAAAGGTTCAGCACGTACTCATAACGTTAAAACGAAAATTCAAAGTGTTGTCTTTTAGTGATAAGCTTAAAATTGTGAATGCGTTTGAATGCGAAAAATTAAAACGAAACGAAAACGAAATGAAATACAGATTGAGTTTGGTTTACCAGAAACCACCTTTTATAAAAATATAAAATCAAAGGGTTCTATAAAGTCTCAGTGCTTATAATATTAGAGGCGAAATATTAAGAGGCGTCGACTTTACGAGATTCCCGGCATTGAAAAGTGCCGTTTAGAGTGAATGTACACGATAAGAACATTCCCATAGATGGACTCTTGCTAAAACGAAAATCTAAACTTGGAAATACAGAACTTTTCAGCTAGAAATGTTTGGTTAGAGGGTTTTAAAAAGCGTCATGATAGCTTTCAAAAAGCAGCCGGGTAAACTAAAGCTGTGAACCAAAGCGTGTCGAATCAATGGACTGAAGATCTACCAAGTCTTTTAAAAGGATATGAAACCAAGACGATGTTTAGAACGTGGATGAAACTGCTTTGTTCTTCAAGTGTCTTCCAGATAAAATATTCACCTTTAAAGGCAAAAAGTGCCATGGAGAAAAACAAAGCAAGGAACGTCTTACTGTGTAAACATGACCGCTCTTTAATGTGTAAGCATGACCGGTACATACAAATTTCCCCTTGTCATTATCGGGAAATTAAAGCAACCGAGATGTTTTAAAGGTATTAAGGCTCTACCTGTAGGTTATCCCAGTAATACAAAAGTTTGGAGACAAATACATATATTATTTAAAGATTGGTTAAAAAAAGTTAACAAGGAAATGAAAATAAAACGAAAAAAAACATAAATGTCATCTTTTTGCCTACTAATACCACCAGTAAAATTCAACCTTTAGATCAGTGATTCTCAAAGCGGTCAAGGTGGACCCCCAAGGGTCCACGGGAGACTCAATGGGGCTCTACGTTAGTATGAAAAAAAGGGGGTTCATCAGTTGTAAGTGAGGGTCCACGAAAATTTATCTGGTTTTGATAGTAAAGAACAATTTTTGCGGTTAGGTTAGTATATGGATCAGATAGCCTGTTTATTTAGCATGAATTCCCTTTTTTAAGAAGATAAGCGACTGTTACTTGTAGAAACTTGTAAATTTGATAGTCAGTGCAACGAGTGTCGAGACTTGCAAAGCACCGCCATCCCGCCCACAACGCTTGTTCAGACGCGCAAAGGGACGAAATACGACTTGTGCAGTGCTTGCAATCTTGCATGAATTTGTCTGATTCCTCACCAATATATGTAAATACGAATGCTGCCAAGGACCAACGCTCATTTGTTTCCTGAATTTTGAAGAGAAAAGTGTGAGTGAATCGAAGTACGTAATAAAAATTAAATACTGAACAGGGCCATTATTCGATATTTCTTTAAAAGAAGAGAAAGCTGAGAAAAATTTAACTTTTAGTATTATATTGTACTTTTTTATTATAAAATTATTTATTTGAGCGACTGCGGCGATTCACTAAAGGAGAGATAACATATAGCCCTCGTAGTTTAATTCAGTTAATCAAAAATCAGAAATAATCAAAAAATATTTTGACGTTTTGTCAGATCCTCTTTATGGGTCTTAACGGTTTATTGCTTCTATTCCTATTCTGTTAAAAAAGCCATATCATGTTAAAATCGCCTTATGATTACTAAAACAAACTTTTTTTTTTCTTTACGGGTAGGTAACTGATATGAAACATGGTTGAATCTAAGAAAAAATGTCGACACTACAGTGTTGAATATTTGAAAATTGATTTTCTTCCATCAAAGGCAGGCCAATGATTGCCCATATGCCCTTTATGTAACAAAACTTTGAGCAATGACTCTATGAAACCATCGAAGCTCGAAGATCATCTAAGAAGATGTCTTTCTGATAAAATAGGCAAAGATTTAAAATATTATCAAACATTGAAGGAGAAATATGAACAGAACTCCACCGTGCACAATATGTTCGCTTCAACGTCTCAAAGTAACGATGATGGCTTGCGGGCATGTTACAATATCTCATTGCTTATAGCCGTTGAAGAGGTTTTGAAAACTGTTCTGCACAAACCTCCATTTGACGTATTCCAAATAATTCCTTTGAGTAACAACACTGTACAACGAAATAACTCATTTTTCTATTCAACTGGACGAGTCAACTTTACCTGGTAATGAAGCAATAATATTGGCATATGTTCGATTTGTTATGGACGAAGAAATCCATGAAGAGCTGCTAATCGCAAAATGTTTAGAGGCGGATACTAAGGGCGAATTAATATTTAATTTCCTGAGTGATTTTTTAAAGGAAAAATCGATTCCATTTACAAACAACATTTCGGTGGCAGCAGATAGAGCTGCTGCAATGTAACTGCAATTCACAGTGTCATCCATCGACAACACCTGAAAAATTTGAGTGATAGATTGCACCAATCGCTTCAATTTGCAATTAAAGCAATTAATAAAATAAGAAGCAATGCATACGAGGGTGGTCAGATAAGTACTTAGCCTCACCGCCAGATGGCGCCAGTATAGCAAGAGCAACTTACCATCGTGTAGTACATTCTAGTAGACGGCTACTGTCGATTTCAGCCGGATCGGACTTGTAGTTTTGTTTTGACCGCGTGTGGAAACGGGAGTGTCCGCGGATTTTAGAAAAATGGAAAAAGAGCAATATCGGTCGGTGATTCGATTCATGTTTTTGGAAGGTAAATCGCGCAGCGAAATCAAAGAGCGTTTGGATGCTGTGTACGGTGACTCTTTTCCTTCGATGGCGACCATCAAAAATTGGTTTAACGAGTTTCAACGTGGTCGCACGATGAGCCACGTCCAGGTGCCCTGAAAAAGGGCTACCACGGAGGATAACGTGACAAAAATCCACGATCTCGTATTGGCAGACCGCCGATTAAAGGTGCGCGAGATAGCTGAGACAGTAGGCATTTCAAAAGATCGCGTGGGTCATATCCTGTATGAAATTTTGGGCATGAGAAAGCTGTCGGCGCGATGGGTGCCGCGTTTGCTCACTCCGGACAAAAAGCGCAACCGTGAGACCACTTCAGAGCAGTGTCTGACGCTGTTTAAGCGCAATCCGAAGGAGTTTCTGCGTCGTTTCGTGATGTCGATGAAACATGGATCCACTGGTACACACCAGAGAAGACACACATCGACTACCAGGAGAAAGGCAAAACGGTCACAGGGCCGTACTATGCCAAATTATTGGGCCGATTCGACGCCGAATTGAAGAAAAAACGGCCCCATTTGGCGAAGAAAAAAGTGCTCTTCCACCATGACAACGCACCGGCTGACGGCCAAATTGGTCGAATTCGGCTACGAACTGCTGCCCCATCACCGTATTCTCCAGATTTGGCCCCGTGCGACTTCTTTTTGTTTCCAAACTTGAAAAGTCGCTCGCCGGGTAGAAATTTCAGTCGAATGAGGAGGTCATCGCCGCCACGGAGGCCTACCTTGTAGACCTCGAGAAAATATAATTTTAAAGAAGTTGGGTCAAGTGTATCGAGCTAAAAGGAGAGAATATTGAAAAATATATCGCCATTTCTCCAAAATTTTTGTTTTTCTTTTTTGTTTG
The DNA here is from genome assembly GCA_958301585.1 of Merodon equestris. Lineage (NCBI taxonomy): Eukaryota > Metazoa > Arthropoda > Insecta > Diptera > Syrphidae > Merodon > Merodon equestris. The sequence continues at coordinate 95,400,959 of OY284414.1, forward strand.
AGAACCTCTGCTTTAGATCAAGGTATCATAAGCACATTCAAACGCTTTTATCGCTAAGAAGACGTTAAACATATTCTTACGTGCCTGGAAGAAAACAATAGCATTGAGGTTAACGTACTTCTAGCCATGAAATTTGCAAGGAAAGCATGGTGCACAGTAAGTGATATTACTGTCAAAAATTGCTTCAAGAAAACTGGGTTTTGGATCAGAACAGATAAACAAGACTTTCCGCCAGAGGAAAATGAGGTTAAAGTTGAACTTAGCAATAAGGAATGGACCAAGCTTGCGTTTCACGATACTTCTAGTAATATGTTATTGCCAACCTATGAAGACTTCGTACAGATTGACTGCGATGTAACTACCGCCGGAGAATACACCGATGACGATATCATTCAGAATTGTGTCAGCACGTGTACTGACGGACATGACAGTGAAGATGAAGCCAACTGATCACAAATTTTGAATAGAAAAGTAGAGAACATCTTAAAGAAGAAAGAAGCTTTAAATACACTGGACACGCTCTACAAGTTTTTTTTGTATATTCGACGGTTGTTGATAAAACAATATTTGATACAATTTATGAACTGGAAAAACACATCCAAAATGCAAAAACAGAAACGCAGATGAAATTAACAGATTTATTATTCATTCTCTTTTTGTAAATACCTATGTCACATTCTAATACCTATACATAACATAATCATGTTTATTACTACATATCTGCTGTATTTTTTGTATAAATCCCTATAAGTGAGAAATTTCACTCATGTACCTCTATAAGCTAGAAACTTGGGTTAGTCAGAGACCTCCATTGGCGAAAAAGAGATCGCGGTCCCTTGAACTTTCGCTTATCCAGATTCGACTGTACATATGCTATATATAATTCTGCTGTTGAAGTTGCTCAATTCAACGTCCCTTAGATTCAATTCGAATTGGACCCGGTTTACCTGGTCTTGGATCATGGATCACTACTTTAATGTCTTTTCCTAGTGCTGACAAGTCCATTGCTAAAGATTCAGACAATTTTTGAAGTGTTTAACGCGGAGCAATCGCTCTAATCCTTCATCTTCGAACTTTTGCGACTGTTCAGATCGTTCCTTGTCTTCCAAATCGAAATTCCCACTTTTAAAACGTGCAAGTCACTCTCGGCACGTTGCGCAAATAAAGCATGGTCACCAAAAACTTTCACTAACATTTTATGACTTTCCTGTTAAAGTGATGAAGTAGAACTTCCTGCAAAAACTTTAACTTTTAATTTATCCGAAAAAAAAGTTTGACATATTCAATTAAGTACGAAGGGCTGCCCAAATGACACTTACCCATGCTCCAATTATGATTAGTTGAGGACAACCAAATTCAAATCTCTTGCTAAAACCCAATGTTGTTCATGAACTTGGGAAGCAAGTTAGGGCCTAGTTATTCGAGATTCCCTTTTTCTTGAAACTTGCCTGTGATTTTAAAATTTTTATTTGATTAGTGCTCAATAACCCACGAGAATGTGAGCTGGGGTATCATTTGATTCGTTACATAAGGTTTCGTGATGTACTTTCTTGAATTGAGTATCTTGAATTTCGTCGTCCAAAGTCGGTAATTAACACTAAGTCCTTTTCACCTAGGAGAAAATATGAATCCCACACAACATAAATGATTAAGGGATGCTTCGACTCTGATCCTCCACCGGACGTACACCCACCGTCTTGCATCATTATTATTACATTCATAATAATGCTTTTGGTTTTCCAATATCCGGAATCTATGCTAGTAGTTCCGGAATAATAAAGTTTTACCCAAAGGCAAACGTTTTTGCTGTCGAAAACGCCACCCAAAAGGCCATATTGTCTATTCGACCCGTTACGGCAACATGTCTTTCATTTATTAGTATGGAATCAACAAGGTTAATTGAATTTAATTCCTTACCCAGAAAAATAGCCCATGGCATTAAACTTGCCTTTGCAATGGTCTTGTGTGCTTGGTATTGTAGGCTTGACTATGTCGGCAGTGTACACATCACCATCCACTTGTCCTGAAAACAAGACTTCGTTGCCCTAAAAGAAGTTTCTCTGATACTTTTCCGCTGGGAGGCGATCTTTGATGCGTAAGGGTAATAAACAAAATCAGCATTATCTTTGGGAACATCGATATTTATCTTAGCGAATACCATGAACTGTTTCACATTCCTTCGGGCGTATTCGAAAAACTATTTGAAATTATAAGACAAAATTAATATATTGAAAGAAGCACCTCTGTTCATCTCCCAAGCAACTTTTTAAAACAGTCGACAAACATTTTTTTTTTTTTGGCTTTGAAGAAAAAAAGCACCCGGAAAGCCTCTTGGACATAAATTCGAAATGTACATTTTTTCCATCAAGAAAGTTTTGCAAACTTCAGAATATCTGGAGAATAAGGCGAATGCACCATTTTTACCCAACCGAACTCCTGTATCTGTCGGGCAGATGGTCCAGGGGCGAGCGTTAAACTGGTGGAATATCACAATTCTTCGACCTGGCCGTTTCTGATCTAGTGCCGACTTTAATCTGCACAGCTGTTGACTGCAGACTACTGCTGTGATACGAGTTTGGTTATGAGGAAACAGCTTAAAATCGATTATTTCCGCAGCATTCCACAGTGACAGATGAGTGGCTGAAGTCCATCTCCGGGATGTTGTGCTCGTCGATCTTCTGAACTAAGCCATTGATGACGATGTTTAATGTTATTGTAGAGAACCCATTTTTTGACTCCGAAACCGATCCGGTACCGAAATAATTCTTCATTGTGACGCGACAGAATCGCAGTGCAAGCTTTGATTCTTTACTGAAGAATAGTGTTTTTTTTTATAGGGTTCGCGCAGGTTCAAGAGCTACGCCCTTATGGTGTTTGTCACACAACCATTGCAGATGGTTTGTGTCGAAGATGTTCGTTCATTACTCTCTGCGGGTGGTTGTTCTAGATAAGATTCGATAAGATTCAACTGAATTTGTCGCATTGGTTGAAGTTCACAGTAACTTTCGTTTCCATGTAGTTAAGGCGTTATATAGGAAATGCATGCGCTGAGTATGAATTCTAAAGTGATTTTATACTCCGAGTGTTATGCCTTCGTCAGCATTTGATCATCTCTCATTCTCATCCGATGTTATTGCACAGTTTTTTCCGTATAAGGATTATTCTTGGCTATGGACAGATTTGAACTACAGACTGTCCGCTCAACAGTCGGCGATTATTACTATTGCACCACGATGATAGGTGGTGTGGTACCAATTTTCCTAGCTTCACGACTTTTCCCATTTTTGTAAGGCGTCGATGGATAGTCATATGGCTTGCGTTGCGTTCGCTTGCGAGTTTCCTTACCGCAGCAGTCGTTTTTTTTTTCGACGATGGTCTTCAAGAACTCATCATCTAGCTTTTCTGGCCCACCCGAACGAGGTTCATCCTTCAAGACAAAATTGGTATTTCTTAATTTTGCAAACTAACGCCGACACTTGGACTCGCTGAGAGCTCCCCCCCATTCACATTTTGGATTTCTCTAGTGACTTTATTTCCACTCTGGTTTTTCCGGAACAAAAACAATAAAATATCCCCTTCCAACATACATATACCCCAACTCTTCCTTACGGTAACGACCCGAACATAAGTGTTCAATAAGCGCTTCAATTTTGTCGAGAAGCCATTTGGTATGCGGCATATTTGATTCCTCGACTACCACCATGTGACTTGGTCTAGTAAGATTGGTTCTGGACCAGCAGTGTAGGGTTCACTTATAAGAAACTGAGATGGAAATAATGGGCGAGAACTTAACACCGCTTCAATTTGGTCAAATAGGGTGTATAGCTCTTCCAAAGTCAGAACTGACGAAACGATAACCCTTCTTAAATGCTGCTTGATTGATTTGATAACAGCCTCCCATAAATTTGGTGCAGATGGCGGCATAAAAACCATACTATATTGTATTTGGCAGGAGACGCAGGGATGGAGTTGTTGTGGACATTATCGACTTATACAAATCAGTTATGGAAGTCGAGCGCCATGAAAATTGGTACTCGTACTATTATCACTATAAATGTTGAACCACTGTCCTCCATGATACTAAAATGGCGACGATCAGCTATACTTGCGCGACAGTGAAATAAATACAGAAATACCCTTTGCATGCGATACCTCGAGGAAAGCTTTACTAAAAGGTTTTGGATAATGTTCGTATCAGATGAGGCCAGTAGAACTTGACGTTACTTTTTTCTTTCTGCAAAATTTAAAAGGTACTATTTTAGCGTCTAGAATTCAGATTGCGGCCAATGTTCGCCACCTCACAATATCCAGGATCGTCCAGTTCACCAAAGGTTATAACTAGCGGGAACCGCGCACAGCACAGTCTTCTGGGTTTGAGTCCGACAGAATATGATACTAAGAGTATCGTGGCGACGAACATTATCCAGCGTCGAAATGGTGATGACAGGCAGTATAACAAAATTTCCGAGTCTGATGATGCGCATGTTTTCGAAATCTCGGTTTAATAACGTTTAACAATTAGAGAAGTAGCAATGCACAACAGAGTTCCAAACGCGGTATCAAAAAACATTGACGAAGGAATAACACTCGTACTATAAGATCATTTCAGAATTCATACTCTGCGTTTGCATTTCCAATATTACACCTTAACTACATGGAAACAAAACAAGTTGCTGTGAACTACAACCAACGCGACAAATTCAGTCGAATCTATCGAAACCTATCTAGGACAACCACCCCCAGAGAGAAATGATTTGTGTGACAAACACCATAAGAACCTGCGCGAAACCAATAAAAAAAAAGCAGAACTATCATAGTTTTTGCTGTGAAGGTAGTATAATCAGAGATCTTAAAACGAGTGTATACGACGGCAGCGTACGCCACCGAGGATGCGTCCAAAAATCCAAAATCCAAAAAGTTATATTTCTTCCGATTCCAGGAAAATATTTCGCGGTTTTTGATATAAAACGTTAATAAGGCGACCGAAGAAGGCAGCAGACCTAATGGCTCAAAAATACGCAATACTTCCGACAGCAGAGTCCTTTTTGTATGATATATATGATATGCATGCAGTTGGAAGTGTGATGGCCGCCGACGCAAGATGAGCAAGTTCGGATTCCGATAACACCAACGCCATCGAATAATTATTTCGCGGCTTCTCTCCTCGGCGGATTACTGGCAAAACCCCCCGTTGTACACTTGCCTTGAAAAAGCTTCTCGGCTCCCGCCGTTCGGAATCACACACAACATGAGTGAACCAAAAAAGAAGCTTGGCTCCGGCTCTTCATGAGCTGTAACCCCATCTAAGGTGTCTGTCTGGCAGTACAATGGACCAGTATTTGTATCTGAGTGCTCCAACAGATAGCAGCAGCCTCCAACAAGAAAAAAAAAATTATATTCATGGGAAGAATGTCACCATGCAATAGGAGAATTCGTCGCGAACAGGAATCCAATATGTGCCTAAAATTTTGATGCAAGGGTCTGAGTGGTTGGCGTCAAGGTTTAAGTACTCACAGTCCTCCTTGGGTAACTCAGAAAGCAGAGACCAACAATATGAACTCAGTTTTCGAAGCTAAAATTTAGCCACGGATAGTAATGCTTCTAACTCAGATTATAAGGATATTACTCCCTCGATGGAATTTGACCCTCTCATCGCGTCATTAATTAAGACTTCATTCAAAACGACCCGGGAAGTATATGGAAAGTCGAATTTGTTATCTTCTGCTAACTGTTTTAAGACCCGAAGGACAAAACATGTATCGAAGTTCATGCTGTTTGTTTGGTGGGACCACGTCAGAGCCAGCTAGCAAATCATCTAATCCGTTTAAGAAGACCATTGAAAAAAAACGGCTCACGGAATTTAAAATATTTATAGTTGTACATACATGGATTAAAAATGAATAATGAGTCATTGTTGCTCAGTAAGCTGTGTGAGTAACAGCAAAAAATAAAAAAGTAAAAAAACGGAAAATCAAAAATTTAAAAGAAAAGTCTGAAAAATTAAGAGTGGAAATAATAAACACTCAAGTGCGGTAAAGTGCTCGGACCGAGGAGATCCATGAGCAGGCGACCCGAGTGGACAGAATCTATTCGCTTCTGCCGGGCCTAGCGCCACTACAATCGTCATGGGTACGCTGGTAGAGAGTCCCTTAAAGATCCTGTCGAATTTGTGAATGTCGAAATGTGAATTCATTGATTAGGATTGAGCGAAGAGCCGTACTTTTCAACCTGTTGCAGGACGAAAGCCCCGATGTACTTTTGACACAGTTCTTATAAAATAATACGAAGGGACCGACCCAACGCCACACGTGGCGGGGGAGTCGCGATCTTCATTAAAAATAATTTAAAGCATAAACTCATATATGCTAGAGGCCTGCCTTGTGTGCATTCCTCTCCGAAATGGAAAGAAAATGTACATTGTAGCTGCCTATGTACCTGAAGCACCTCAACCCAATATTTTCATTGCGGAGCTCGAGACACTTTTTCGATCTCTGCACTTAAATTTGGTGGAAAACTACTACATCCTGACCGGCGATTTGAACGCTAAACATAGTGATTGGGGAAATAACATTCTTAACACTAAGGGGAGCCTACTAAACCATCGGTGGATCCTTCGCAACATTGAATATAGAGTCAAATTGCTCGCAACGGATAGTCCGTCGTATCCAAGGAGCGGCTTCTATCTGGACTCTCGACTGAGACTGGCTGACACGAACGAATGGTCTATTAACTGTCTACGGACCTTCGTATACGACAGTGACCACTGCGGACTTAGTGCCGTGATCCCAATACCAGACGAATCCGAGGAGATGGCAGAGTATGTCCAAACGCGCCCCTACGATTATAGTAAGGCGCGTTGGCCACGTTTTGCCAGTAATCTGGCGAGATCGCTCACTTCGAGTGATTCCTTCCCACCATCCAATAGGAACCTGTCAAACGGCGAGATCGACAGGTACCTCAGACAAATGGATGATAGAATTAAGCAGACGATGGACAGTACGATACCACGCCAACGAAAGCACGATACCACAAACGTATACCGAAACGCGACAATCGACGCACTGCACAGACAAAAAAGTAGACTCCTGACAAGACTCAAACTTTTGTACAGGAGGTTTACCGACGGACAAAACTCAGTCAGGATAATGAAGTCACTGATTATAAATATCCAACAGTTGATCAAGGAAAATTACAGAATATCTGTAAGTTTGCATTGGAACAACAGAATTCGTGCTGTAAATTCCAACAGCGCGAGTATGTTTCCGCAAATTAATAAAATATGTCGGAGAAACAATCAGAATGACATTCAGGATCTAAAGCTTCCGAGAACGTCAGACAATGAACGTTTGCTAGGAACAGTTAGCATCGATCCGGAGAGCGCCATCCTGGATGACGACTTCTTCGTGATCGAGGATCCGCAGGAGAAGGTGGCGACAGTAGGAGCTGTCTTCCAGGAAGTGTATAAGGTGAATGATAGCATTCGCCCAAACCACGAATTGGAAAACAGAGTTCTACTTCATCACTCCCACCTTAGATATAATAGTGATCATTGGCGATCCGAGAATCTTGGTTTTACCAGGTTCGATGACGATTTCATGGCAAATAATGCCGTCACCAATGTAGGTGCGAACACCTTGTTTATTTCGACGGGGGATCTCCAGATGATCTTCGAGTCACTGAAGAGAAAAAAATCCGCGGGTATCGACGGTATATCCAATGTTGTGCTTAGGCACCTTCCGCCAGTGGCTGTAGAGAGGTACACCATCCTGTTCAACAATGCACTGAATAATGCATATATCGGTAGGGTGAACTCGCCGATCCTGTTCAACATTTACTTCAGTGATTTGATAGCTTCTCTTCACCATTCAATGGCGTATGCGGACGATTTAGTCGCGTACAGATCAGGTCCAACGATCGACGTCATTGTCACTCTCTTGCAGCGTGACTTCGAAAAAAATCAGCAGTATTCTGATGACTGGAAGTTGAAAATCAACTGCCAGAAATCAGAAACTATTTTGTTCAGAACGCCTTTGGCTAGGGCCTCCCGACACACTAGAAAAAATTGGCGCGGGTTCTCAATTCTCGAACCGGACGGGCGCCCATTGGCGAAACAAAATGTAGTCAAATACCTTGGGATCTAGCTAAACCAGTGTCTATATTCTGCAAACATGTATGTAGATGCTGCTCTGGCGAGGGCCCTGTTTAATTCGGGACTTTTTTGAACCGACTTGCTGAACAGGGTACGTAAACCTTGAATAGCCGTATATTGCACAAAAGGTTCTTGTACCTTTGCACACTTGTAGAAAAATCCGTATTATTGAGCTCTACCGCGGATGGGAAGAACCAATAATTATTTAGTATGAACACTCGACAACCTTGATGACTTCGGTCAATAACCTGATCTCTGGGGCTTATTTCCCTAATTACATGTATCACGAGAAAGTGCGTCTTAGCGGCTTTGTCCCCCCAGAGGCGTTCCTATATTTGGATCAATGTGGGCTGATCCAGGATGAATTGGCGGCTAATCTTCCACGTGGTCCGTATGTCCGTGGAGTGGCGACTCCTCTAAGAACGTGATGTTGCGCTCCGAGAGCCCGAGCGCCTCAGGTTTAGTAGATCAGTGTCGCACCAAGATCGGGGAGACGTCGTCCGACAGCATCAACTATTTTGGTGGCTGGAGCGGACTGCGTAGTGCTTAACTTTAATAGGTCAGCCTCTTTAAGGCAAAGCTTGCCACATGCCAATGGCTGGCTTACATAGACTAAGGTAGGTTAGGTTAGAGTAGGTAAGGGCAGGCTAAGGCAGGCTAGGGTGGCAGGTAGGTTCAGTTTAGTTTTAGCTTTAATTTTAAAAAATAAAAAACAAAAAAAAAATACAATACAATTACGAAAACAAAAAAAAATGTATATATTTTAGTTAAGATAGGTTTAAGTTATTCTTAGTTATAAGTTTCTTTGTTTAAAAAAAATGAAGATCTGATTCCAAGTTTTTTTTTAAATATCACTTTTCTTGGCCTAAGTTGTTTATTTATTTTAATTATTACAAGTAAATCGTAAGGCCGAAAGGCATAACCTTAAGTTGTTCTATTTTCTTTAGAGTGTCCGTATAGGCCCAGTAAGGTGTTTTATGTCAGTTGATATTTAAGCTAGTTTTAAGCATTTTTGTCTAGTATAAGTGAGTTCTAAAAATATGAAAACAAAAATGAATTAACAAAAAAAAATAAATAATAATAATAAAACACATGAAAGAGATCTGCCTGAACACAAACCTGTCGGAATAAAATACTCTGCTTTGTGAGAGCAGTCTACATCTATTTGATCGGCAATTACAACAAATTGAAGTAAACAATGATGTACTACGTCACGCCAACAACGATTCACCACAAAAGATGAAACGATCACTCTTTGATTTGATCGGAACAGTCAGCAACAAATTATTTGGCATACTGGGTCAAACCTTTGCTCTTCAATAGGAACAGACAATAAAAGAAATGACAGGAAATGAAAACCATCTGCTTAATCTATTGAAAAATCAAACCAGTATAATAGATTCCACCATCAACTTATTCAATGATGATCGCGCAGCAACTCAAAACCAGGTAAAGACAATATATAAATGATTTCCAAGTTAGAAAAGCAAGAGGATAATGAACATGCCTTTCAAATGTTCATATCAACAGCCTTCCCTGCGATGTTAACTATGGTGAACTTCTACAATACGCAAAATACATTACTAGACATCATACTGGCAACGCATAATGGACAGATTCAAGGGAAAGAGTGATGGAAAAAAATATCATCATTGAAATAACGCTGCCACTCTTGTATAACGAAGAGTTCAAAATCTACTAACTGCTTTCAGTACCAGCTTGGGGAAGTAACAAATTCGCGTTTATTGTACCATCATCAGAGTATTAATTAGTCAATCTGGAAGGCGATCACTTCTACCCTTTGAACGAAGTGTCATTATCGATGTGCAGGCAACGATCGTCAGGATCGTTCTGGTGCGACATGAAGCACCCTCTGTACCTAACAGAGTCGACGATTAGTTCATGTGAAATGGGTCTCTTGAGACATACGAAAGAGATTCCACCTTCGTGCGTCATCCAAAGCGTCAGTCCTCAATTATATTGGGTACAAATGCAGCACACGAACACATGGATATATAGCACACCAAGCGCGGTCAATGTAGACATAGCATGTGGCAAGGTATCTTGGACAGCCCAATTGATGTCAACGGGTATAGTGCAGGTGCAACCTAACTGTAGAATTCTCCAATCAAGCATGATCATGTTTGGCAGGCAGTCAGTAACAACGAGAATAACTTAATCCTATTTGCCGCTAACGAACATTTCCGATTACATTACATTATCACCACGAAGAACCGGCTGTTGTAGGAACAAAGGTCTCACAGCAGATCTCAAAATTACAACACGATATTGCTCTCCAAAAAAAGCAAAGAATTACTATTGAACCAAATCCAAAGCCACAAGATCCAGCAGTATTCAATAAGCGGTGCAATAACACTTTTCCTCATCATAGCAATATGCATCGCTGTACTGAAAGAACTTGGAAAAAGGAGGTCTGCCAATATTAACATCGTGACCAACCCCAATCCAGCACCACGTAGACGACGAAGTGAACCAGTTGTCCCATCAATATTCTGTGACGGACATTTCACCGTATAGGGGGCCCCAGCATGTTGTGTTCAACCACAACAATTACAGACACTTGACGCCAGACGGTGTCAAAAGAATTAATCAGCAAAATTTTATACTTTGTTTTCCTCTTTCGTTCACCTGTTCATCTCTTTCGGCTCATACATATATCTTACTTAGAATAAGCAAATTTGTAATATCATATTTATTGTATTGGGGTACAAATTAATTCGGTCCGTTTTCAAAAGATGGCGCCACCTACAAGTTGTGGCTGATCTTGGAAGCGATTACCTACTTCATTGGAAAGGTGTGACATCTGTCAACAATAATTAGTGAGCATCAGCGTCTGTTTTTGACAACAACATTGTTTTTTGCCTCTTCGAAAATGTCCGGATTTGTCTTAAATAAACAGCATTTGCGGGAAGTTTTGATTTCCTTTTTTATATTGGAAGAAAAGTGCAGCTGAAACCCATCGAATGGTTGTAGAAGTTTATGGTGAATCTGCTCCGACCGATAAATCATGCAGAGAGTGGTTTCGACGCTTCAAAAGTGGTGATTTTAGCGTCGAAGACAAAGAGCGACTTGGCCAGCCCAAAAAGTTTGAAGATGAGGAATTGGAGGCTTTACTGGATCAAGATCCGTGCCAAGAGCAAAGTGAATTCACAGAATCGTTGGGAGTGACTCAGCAAACAATTTCCGTTCGGTTAAAGAAATTTGGATTTATTCAAAAGCAAGGAAATCGGGTGCGAGTTGAAACCGAGAGATGTCGTAAGGCGATTTTTCACCTCGGAACTGCGTCTTGAAATACATCAAAGGAAGGGATTTTTGCACCGGATCTACAGCCACTGGCGGAAGGTGCCTAAGCACAACATTGGATATACCGTCGACTCCCCCGGATTTTTTCTTCCTCAATGACTCGAAGATCATCTGAAGATCTTCCGTCGATAAGAACAGGGTATTAACCCCCTCATTGGCGATGACATTGTTTGCCATGAAATCTTCATTGAACCTTGTAAAACCAAGGTTCTCTGATCGCCAATGATCGATATCATTTCGAAGATAGAAGTGATGAAGCAGGGCTTTATTCTCCAGGTCGTTGTTCGGGCGAATACTATCATTCATCTTGTACACTTCCTGGAAGACAGCTCCTACTGTCGCCACCTTCTCCTGAGGATCGTCGATCACGAAGAAGTCGTCATCCAGGATGGCGCTCTCCGGATCGATGCTAACTGTTCCTAGCAAACGTTCATTGTTTGACGTTCTCGGAAGCTTTAGATCCTGAATGTCATTCTGATTGTTTTTCCGAAATATTTTATTTATTTGCGGGAACATACTCGCGCTGCTGGAATTTACAGCACGAATTCTGTTGTTTAAATGCAAACTTACAGATATTCTGTAATTTTCCTTGATCAACTGTTGGATATTTTTAATCAGTGACTTCATTATCCTGACTGAGTTTTGTCCGTCGGTAAACCTCCTGTACAAGAGTATGAGTCTTGTCAGGAGTCTACTTTTTTGTCTCTGCAGTGCGTCGATTGTCGCGTTTCGGTATACGTTTGTGGTATCGTGCTGTCGTTGGCGTGGTATCGTACTGTTCATCGTCTGCTTAATTATCTCATCCATTTGTTTGAGGTATCTGTTAATCTCGTAGTTTGACAGATTCCTATTGGACGGTGGGAAAGCGGCGCCCGAAGTGAGCGCTCTCGTCAGGGAATTGGCAAAGCGTGGCCAATACGCCCTACTATAATCGTAGGGGTGCGTTTGGACATACTCTGCCATCTCCGCGAACTCGTCAGGTATTTTGATCACGGCACATAGTCCGCAATGGTCACTGTCGTATACAATGGTCCGTAGACAGTTAATAGACCGTTCGTACGTGTCTGCCAGTCTCAGTCGAGAGTCTATCAGCATGAGATCCAGATAGGAGCCGCTCCTAGGATAGGACGGACTATCCGTTGCGAGCAACTTGACTCTATATTCAATGTTGCGAAGAACCCACCTATGGTTTAGTAGGCTTCCCCTAGTGTTGGGAATGTTATTTCCCCAATCACTATGTTTGGCATTTAAATCGCCGGCCAGAATGTAAAAGTTTTCCACCGAGTACAAGTGCAGAGATCGAAAGAGTGTTTCGAGCTCTGCGATAAAAATATTGGGTTGAGGTGCTTCAGGTGCATAGGCCGCTAAAATGTACATTTTCTGTCCATTTCGGAGAGGAATGCAGTCCTTAACCTCTCCAGCTTGCTGCTGGGTGTGAGCTGTACCAAGAAGAAGGGAATAACTCGCTTCTCCCGTCGAGAGCTCACCGTAGAGAATGGCTTAACCCCCACGAATTTGAGGTCGTCACTCTCGAACTCTTTGAGCTCTGAGAGCATTTCCTCGGGATCTGCAACCGATTCCACGCCTTTAAGGAGCATTGTCCGCAACCTACGAGTATTTCCACCCGAACTACCCTGACCATCAGGTGTAATAAGTCTTTTAAAAAGTATTATTTTTAATAGAAAAACGCAACATTGTTTTACCGGTATAATTTCATGCAAAAAATCTGATCAACATCGGATATCACATTCAATTCACTGGAATTAGGCTGCGTTTTCAGGCATGTGTTTTTCATATTTTCATATAACCCAGCTAGAAAAATACGAGTTGAAGTTTTCACATCACTAACCCGGTGCCAAACAGCCATATTTTCATCGTGTTTCTAACGATTTATAACTATTTCGACAGATGAAGCACACATTTAATAATCCTTTAACTCATATTTGTTAAAGACCCTCGCAGTGATAGTTGAATGTTGACAGTTCAAGATTGGCAGTATATTTAAAATAACACCCCTTATTAGATGGCTCTTCACTAGAAGTCGTGATGAACGTGCACTCCATGTTATTCTTCCTTTAAGGGCTAACTACTGTACGAGTATAGTCTTTATAGCGAGTTATAGACGTCTAAAGTCCCAGAGCACCTTAACACACTTTGTTTTACTTGAGCTTGAGGCACTTTTTCGATTTTTACGACTGAACTCGGATGAGAGCTTCTATTGCGAAGATTTAAATGCGATATTACGAAATTAATATCATTCATTTATTCCCAGAAAATGTTCCTCTGAACTGAACTGGGATACCCCACCACTTAAATCAGGATTCCTTTCCGTATCGAATACCACCTGCAATTGTCGTAAAATGCAAAAATATCTCATAGTAGCCAACACCCATAAATACACTTTTACCACCAGGACCACGTGCCTGCGCCATCCAGAGAGCAGGTATAAATATTTTTAACACTTCTCCCTAAAGCCTCGCTCTCTTATGCATATCTAAGCGGGTTTTGTAATTACATCGCCCACCGTCGCTGGTTTATATAAACCCTAACCAATCTAAAAGCAGTCTTAATTCATATACGTTGTCCTCTGTTTTATATTCGTACCTTATCCCGAAGGCTCCGGGTATAAACGTTAAAAATCACCCAAAAATAGATTGCTCCTCCATTTTCATTGTGATTTGTGATGCTTGCAATGGAAACCAAATAGGTTTTAGGCAATTTCCTTATTTGATTGCCATCGCAGAAGGCATGGTAAGTGTGGTTGGAGAAATGAGGGGTTGGAGTGCTCACGAGGTAACATTCTAAGAGTTGGGCTATTCAATGTCACTGCTCCCTTATGGCCAACTAATGAACTCAATGATAAGTTCAAGGTTACGGAACCATTGCTTTCCTTCTCGGTCACTCACCTGATGTTCCTAGGATTTCACTAGAATCTCCGCCTAATTTCAGAAAGACTCCAACCAAACTTCGCCCACATTAAGCCTCTAATCTAAATTACTTGCAATCCCCTGTGGAGTTTTCAACCTTTTAAAAGTTCTCCTTATCCGGAGCATATCATTAGCGATGGTAAAAACATGCTCACAGTAGCGGAACTGAAGAACTGTCAAATTAGAACTGCGGGTGCTTAAGTCAATAACATGTTTTCTCTAAGGGACATGTCAAGGAACTCTTATGATCCCAACCCAACCCCGTCTGTCTAGCACGAAAATAAACAAACATTTGGTGTGAAAACCAAACCTCAAATGAGAGGTTACAGTTCAAATGCTAAATGCTTAACGACCGAACTGGCCAGATGTGAAGAGATTACACCTGAACGCACTGCGACCACATCCTGTTGCTAGGACATACCCGTGTTCATCGCATATGAACGATGTAAACCCATCGTTTATTCTTAGGTTTCCAATCGAACGAACAGCAGTCCAAGTCTCGATAGCATCTCTGACGTCTCCTTTTCTCAGCTCCAAACAAAAAGTACATGACAGATCGAATGTCCATAAAATGACAAATGAAAATAACGTGAAACTGGTTATTAATCTCCTATCCATTCCCATCGAAGCCATATGCGAATAGTCCGAGCGTCATCCCAAGCTCAGAATTATCGAGAACGAAGGACGGGCAGGACATACACAGTGAACTGAGACAAGAACAATTATCGACCAAACGTGTTTCCACGATGCAACACATTTGCAGTTGATTCTGGTTGGCGTGCAGCACCAAAACCACTTTATTAGCAATAAGTGTTTTTCCACACTTCTCCCCGACTGCGATGTAGTGGTAAATACTTGCAAGATGCCAATACGAGGGCAACGTGACAGGACGACAACGTGATAGATGGTTGTTGTGTAGTGTTGCACACATTTTTAAGATCACATGCCAAGTGACGGAAGTTATTTTCCACTCAACTGAGTCTTCGGGTGGACATCACAGGGTGGGGTGGTCCTTGCGTCATTGCACAACTATTTGCACACTATGTTTCTTTTGAGTCGGCGGTAAGTTGAAAACGAGACTTAGTGACCTCGTTTGATTGTGGCAAATTGACTTGGTGCCGGGGGTTGCCTTTAAACTGAAAGCCTAAGTTTGATTGATCCATTTTCTCTCATCAAAATCACCAGAATTACTCAAGTGAAAGCTGTCCTCTCAAAGTAGTGGGATATAATATTTGGCTAATCTTGGCATTTGGTATTTTGGTTTTTTCTTTACGCTCTTCCTCATTGCCATGGTAATTGCCTTAAAAAGTAATGTGGATTATGACCAAAATCAATGGAGGTTGTCATTCTTACCCAACATTTTGAAAACAAATCGAATCGTCACTAGCACAAGGGTAAATAGTGTTTTGATAGCATACCGATGGTCATCTGAAAAGCTGATCGATCGAAGTCTATTCATTTGCACTTAGATACCTATGAATTCTGGCATAAAACAACAAATTGAACAGTACTATCGCTGAGATTGCGGGTAGGTTCAAGATCAGAAATATGTTTTTTTTTTTTGTCGAAGGATCTTCGCGATGATTGATATTGAATTTAAAATTTCTAGTTCCTTTATAATTCAGATTCAATATGTATAATTTTGCCGCGAAGCCTTTTAGGCTTTTCTGCAGAAGATTACATTGCAAATAACATTAATTTTTTATTGAGCTAATTTTAAATTCAACTGCTAATTTGACTGCAATTATTTCAGTTATGATGTAGATACTTTCACTGACATAACAATTTATTTATTTTTATTTTTTTGGTTAACAATATTATTATATTTATTTTTTTAAAAATCATTATGACGTTTGAAAGAACTTTTTAATGCATTTCTTTTTATATTTAAAATTTCTAATATTTGTAAAGGGTTCTGGTAATTAATTCAGAGCTGTTGGTACACTGTACGCTAACTGCCTCTTACCGTAGATGTTGTAGTTTCTTGGGATGGGAAACAGGCCCTGTGTACGTCTTCTTGTTCCGAACTCGTGTGAGATAGGCTTCTTGAACCGCATGTCGTCATAGTAGTCAAGTATGAGGGTCATTTTGTATATACATATGTATGTTGTACTGGCAGTACAAACAGTACCGAGTTTTGAAGCTTTTGCAGTTTCGTTATATGTGTTTTAGATCCATTGCCCCATGCGAGTACGCCATACGTTAGTTTGAATTCAATTAAGGCATAGTAAACTTGTTTCAAGATTTGAGGTGTGGCGTGGTATCTTAAGTGAGCAAGTGCAAAAAGTGCGCTCTTTATGTTGGAACGGATATTTCCAATATGTGGGCTCCAGATAAAATGACTGTCTATTGTTACACCAAGATGACTATGTATCGAAGGACATGCTTCGTTTCTATACTGTATCTGTTGTTGATTAACTCGATATTGTTGGTTACGGATATGCATCATCTTGGTTTTAGACACATTTATGACCAGTCCATAGTAGTGACACCACTTAACAGCATTGTTGAACTCCTCCTGCAATATTTTGGTAGCTGTTTCTGAAGACATATGCCGAACAATATTGAAGTGTCGTCAGCAAAAACAAAAGGTATACTTTTTTTAAATACATTCAGGAGCTCATTAGTGTACAGTATAAACAAAATCGGGCAAAATTTGGATCTTTGGGGCACTCTATATTCAACCTCTTTCATTACACTATAACTGTCCTTGAGTTTTACACTAAGAAGCCGTTTGTCTAATTAACTAGTAAGCCAATTTGCCTTTACTCCATGGATACCAAGATGCCCAAGTGATTCTAAAAGTTTTGTGTGGTTCAGCGTATCGAAGGTGTTACTGAAGTCTATATACATCACTAGAATATGGTGGCTTTTATTGAGGCTTTCATTTCTCAATAATTGGCAATATAGGGATTGGATGATAGTTACTTATTTCTGCTTTTACACCCCCTTTATATACCGGTCTCACCAATGCAGTTTTAAGGGCTTCTGGTATTTTACCTTGTATTAGACTGAGGTTAATAAGTTTACAAAGGATGGGAGCGAAAATTGATGCATGTCGCTTTATATAAATCGGTATAATTCCATCGATTCCAGGGATTTATTTTCGGTTATTTGATTGATTATATTGTAGACTTCTGCAACATTAGTTTCGACTGGGCAAATTGTGTTCGGAACAGTTTTATTCTTATGAGCAGATGTGACTATCTCGCACTGATGTATTGGGTATATTACTTAATTCGTGCGGTTTTTTCTCAAAATTTTAACGTTTATTTAAGAAAAACATGTACAATAGTATTATTCAAAGTATTGCCCATGTGAAGCTATGACTTTTTTCCCATCTTTCTTTCAATTTGTGGATCCCATCCCAAAAGAACTGCGCCGGGTTGGCAGTCAAGAATGAATCAAGCCAATTTTTGTTATTCTGCTCTGATGTGAACCGTATTTCAGTGAGGGCGTTCTTCCACTTCCCATCCACTGTTTTCCAAATAGTTCTTAACCGGAATAGCAACGTGGGGCCGAGCGTTGTCATGATGGAAAATTATTGCCTCGTGTCTGGTCGCATATTCCGGGCGTTTTTCGGCTACTGCTCTCTTCAAACGGATTAATTGTGTTCGGTAGCGTTGTCCATTGATGGTTTCACCCGGTTTTAGCATGCACATTTGATATGTCGTTATCTGATATTTCGACTGAAAAGTTTGTAGTAATTACATCATCAACGTTAAGTTTCTTTCTTCCTATTACCTCGTTAATCTAGCTCCACGTTTTGCGAGGATCTGTTCTTATTGTGTTGAATTTATTTCTGTAGTCTTCTTCTTTTCCTTTTTCCGGCGTTGTTATGGTCAGAAGTGTAGGACCATAACCTTCCCACTTTACTGCATTCCTACTGGTCCGCTTGTGGGGTCCGCCGGTTTGACCTCAGAAAGTAGCGGCAGGCTTCCCGGTTTGGGATTACTTCATCGCTGAGGCCAATCAAATGCTGGTGTTTTTGCATTTTGCACCAATTGTTTTTCGGCCTGCTTTTTTTTTTGTGACACGGGCATGCTCCATATTTTTTTGTTTGATCTTACTCTTACAACACCGGTGATCTCCAGTCGTGTCAGCCCACTGATTTGCATGTACACTTGTGGGGCAGTTTAATGGTGGTATATGTGTTCCTAGGCTCACCTTGGTGTTTTCTAAATTGCCTAGATGTGATTTTTGTTTACCTTTGTTTTAGTCGCCTTTTACGACAAGCGAGAGGTATCGCTGCAGGGATATTCTTAACCCGTCCCTGCACGGAATATTGAATTTATTTCTGTAGTAATTTGATTTATGCATCAGTATGTCTTAGTCTAATTTATTCCGATAGTATTTGTATTCTGCTTCAAACCTTGTATTTTGTCTGTTGTTCTTCCGTTTTCTGTAAAGTTTGTCACGTGTTTTACATTTATCTATGTGCTGTCATCCATGGGTTGGTTTTTGTATCTCCTCTTCACTATTTTTACACAAGTCGCTTTTAAATATATTTCCTTAAACTTAGAGACGAGTATTTCATAAAGAGCAGCTGCATCATATTCATTTAATACCTCATCCCAATTCGCGGCAGAGATAAATGCATTGACTTCTTTTGTACAAATATATGTGACAGGTGTTGTGTTACAGAGAAGTGGTTCCTGTGCCCCTTTGCACAGGATAGTGATCAGTTAAACCACTTTCGATGACGAACGACTTTCTATCATTTCCTATTTTTCGTACTAAGATGTGGTCTATTAATGATTCAGTTCTTCTTACTAGGTATATTCTTGTGTATTCAGTAATGATGTTCGCTAACTCAAGCGACGCTATCATTTCTAAATAGCTGTGCACATAATTTGAGTTTGTATCTCGAACATTGATATTTATATTACCCATAACAATTATTTCATCATTGCCTTTCATGTCAGACAACTTCGTCTCTATTTCTTCTATTAAATCTTTTTGGCTTAATCCAGGTGCTCTATATAGTATACCAAACATATACGAGGCTGGTCCGATAAGTACTCAGCCTCACCGCCAGATGGCGCCAGTATCGCAAGAGCAACTTACTATCGTGTAGTACATTCTAGTAGACGGCTACTGTCTTTTCAGCCGGATCGGACTCGTAATTTTGTTATGACCGCGTGTGGAAGCGGGAGTGTCCGCGGATTTTAGAAAAATGGAAAAAGAGCAATATCGGTCGGTGATTCGATTCTTGTTTTTGGAAGGGAAATCGCGCAGCGAAATCAAAAAGCGTTTGGATGCTGTGTACGGTGACTCTTCTCGTTCGATGGCGACCATCAAAAACTGGTTTAACGAGTTTCAACGTGGTCGCACGTCGGTTTTTGATGAGCCACGTCCAGGTGCCCCGAAAACGGCTACCACGGAGGATAACGTGACAAAAATCCACGATCTCGTATTGGCAGACCGCCGATTGAAGATGCGCGAGATAGCTAAGACAGTAGGCATTTCAAAAGATCGCGTGGGTCATATCCTGCATGAAATTCAGATTTTCCTCTTAATTTATTTAAATCAATTCTGCTAAAACCTTCTTTTAACTTACAATCTATGTCGTCGAATAAAGTATCGTTTCTTTATGTGTTCTCCATTTTTTTGGTATAAGTAATTGTGTTTATGTTATTGGCTTACAATGCAACACCTATACTGAGCGTGTGATTTTCTCAGCATCGCAGACCATGTTGAGCTTGAGTGCTCTCATTTCTTCTTACCAACATTTTCCCGCTGCTCTCCCAAAATTATTTCCAGTGGATTTACAGAATTTCCCTGTGGCGTAGGTGTGATGTTTTTGATTTCGATGTTGTTCTTTACCATTTGTTGTTCAATATTATTGATTTGCGCTGGCATATTGTGTATGATAATGTCTTTTTTGTTATTGTTTTTTCTAAGTTCAGCTATTTCTTTAGAGAAACCTTCAATTAGCTGAATATTTTTTTGTTTCTATTCAACTCATCATACTTTATTCCCAAGAACTCGCAACTTTTTATGATTTCCTTCATCTCTTCTCTCATTAGCTTAATTTCCGCTAGGACTACGTGCTTGTGTTCATCGGGCTGCTTGCAGGTCGTATGCGTTTGGCGGATGGTAAATCAGGTGTTGGTGTGTGCGATACTATAATATTATCAGCACCGCCTTGCACCCAGAGTTCTCCATGATTTTTCTGTAATCGTCGTGCATTCTATAGGCAAACTATCACCGCAATGACTACACACATACATATTTAGCTCATGAAGAGTTCGGCGGTAATAAAAGAAAATTGCTCACCACACAAATTAGGATTTGAAAAATGAATGCCTTTTGAAGCACTGATGTCACTGTAGTCCCATTTTTCAATTGTATAATAAAGTCAATATCTTATACAATATTTATTAACGCTACACTTGTGTAACTCAGGACATTCGGCTTTTCTTATAGCGAATTAAAAACACGTCCACCTACTATGAATACCGAAACATCGATATATAGGGTCAAGAGTTAGGAAATGTTCAAGTTAATAGACTGACTACTTTACAATGAACTGAATTCTAATGGTCTTGGGAACAATTGCTCAAACAGAAAAATAATATTCTAGCTTATGGCAGCTTATGGGAGTGTTCGTGGTGCAATGTTGAAATGTCTGTAGTTCAAATCTGTCCCTAGCTAACAACAATTCCTATACGGAAAAACTGTGCAACAACATCAGTTGTGAATTAGAGATGATCAAACAATGCTGACGAAGGCATAGCACTAGCAGTATAAGATCACTTCAAAATGCACGTTACTGAGAACTACAACCAACGCAACAGATTAAGTCGAATCTCTCGAACCCTATCTATGACAATCTGCCCCGGAGAGTAGTGAAACGAACATCTTCGACACAAACCATCTGCACAGGTTTTTATTATTATTTATTTATTTATTTCAAGTAGTTGGAATTTTTACAATAAAATTAAGACTTGATGATATACAATAAATAATAAGGTGTAAATTAAGTTTTTATGAAATATAAGGGAAAACTACTAACAAAACCCTTATGTAAAGCTTAACCTATCATTGCATTTGCCCATGGGTCTTTCAAGGATTTCCCTTTCAATATAATTATTTCAATTCTATGTTAGTTGAGCTATAAGCGTATTATCAGACAAGGAACAATTTTCATAGAAGTATATTTTAGATCTGTCAATGAGATTGACATTGGCTCTTTCGTGAAGTCTTGTTGTTGAAT
Organism: Merodon equestris; assembly: GCA_958301585.1. Taxonomy (NCBI): domain Eukaryota; kingdom Metazoa; phylum Arthropoda; class Insecta; order Diptera; family Syrphidae; genus Merodon; species Merodon equestris. The sequence goes on from OY284414.1 coordinate 95,422,578, forward strand.
AATGCCAAGGCAGATTAAGGATCATTTTTTTTTTTTTTTTTAGTTCTTTATTTCGCATACAATTTTCACAGAGGCTCTTACCACACGTTTTACAAATCGAGATATGATAATTTATATCTTTCATCTGCAATATTATTATACAATTTTTGAAATTGAAATTGTTTACATGTGAGTTCGATTTTTAAAGGGAAACTGCGAGAAAAAACCCTCCAATTTAATTGCAAAAAAAAATAATAATAATAATAATAATAATAATGAAATAAATAAATGAACAAATACATTCAAAGGTTATAAATATATGTATATTTATATGTATATATATGTACATATATATACAAAAAATAACTAACTAATAGACTTGTAAATAAATAGATGATGAAAAAAAATATATATGTAGATAAATAAATAATAATACAAAAATGTGAGTAAATAAATAGATATAAATATATAAAAATAACAAATGGAATTGTAAATAAAAAAATAAATAAAAAACAAATAAATAAATAAATAAAAAACAAATAAATAAATAAATAAAAAACAAATAAATAAATAAATACAAAAGAATAACAAATAGTAAAGTACTGAATGAGTAAATAAATTACATGTGTCAAAAAATTACAATATAACCGAAGTAAGTTAAATTATTTAACACAGAAAATAGATACAATGTCAACTATTAAATTACGCATAATTATCACTAAGTTTGTTCACTAGGGGATTATCGGCCAAACTACAACGAGTTAGAAAACGTTGATTTAATTTCTGTATTCTATCGAAGATCAATTCAACATTTGCCCTTCGGTGAACATCACGTGTCGAATGATGCCATGGTAAGTTTAGCATCATTTTTAATAATTTGTTTTGGGAAACTTGCAATTTCTTGAGATGGGTTTTTGCGCAACTAAACCACACCGGGCAACCATAAAGCAGAATTGCCTGGAAGATAACTTTATGAACGATCGTCTTGTTATCATTTGACAACTCTGATTTACGATTTATAAATGGATATAACATCCTGATTGCAATTGCAATTTTTTGTAGGGTGTTTGTTAAGTGAACATTAAATGTAAGTTTGGTATCCAAATAAATTCCCAGGTATTTGACGGAAGGTTCCCAACTTATGCTTGCCCCATTCACCTGTAGCTGTCCACTAGGAAGAAAACAGGCTTTCTTTTTTCTAGTAAGAAATAATGCTTTTACTTTGTCTTCGTTTAGCTTGATTTTCCATTTATTGAAATAAGTTTGGAATAGTCTCAACCCATCCTCTCAATCTCGAGAGCGACTTCATGAGACGAGAATATTGCCGTGTCGTCTGCGAATATTGCTACTTCACAGTTGGGCAGTGATGGTAAATCGGACGTGTACAGATTAGACAGAACAGGCCCCAGGACCGAGCCTTGGAGAACACCATATTGAAAATGAACAATGCTAGAGACATCATTATTAACGTACACTTTAAAACAACGATTGGACAGGAAACTACGAACAACTTTGCAGATATGCGGAGAAGAATTGAAATTATCATTTTGAAAATAAGTCCGTCGTGCCAGACTGAATCAAAAGCCTTTTCAATGTCAAGTAATATCATGCCGGTTGACTTACCTACTGAACGAGATGACCTAACATGGTGCAGATCCTTAGTACTTGATGGGACGTACTATGGTTACGTCTAAAACCAAATTGTTCCTTAGGAAATAGATTATTGTCGGCAATATGTTTTAAAATTTTCTCCTTTAGCACCTTTTCGTAGATTTTACTAAGCCAACTTAGTAAACTAATTGGTCGGTAGCTGGTAATTATATCAGGGGGCTTACGGGCTTTGGGTATGGGCGCATTTTTGGCACATTTCCATATATTTGGAAAGTATTCCTTTTTAAGGCAAGCGTTAAGTATAAATGTCGAACGCTTAAGACCACATTTAGGCATTTGTCTTATATATATTTTTAATTTGGTCGATTCCTTCAGCTTTTCGTATACGTAGTTCTTTAACCTTGAATTTAATATCCTCTACGGTTACATAAAAACTTGAGGATGGAGGACCGTTGTTATAGACTAAAAGATTTTGGGTAGCTCGGTTCACTAAATCAGGATCATTTTTAATAGCTTATTTTGGCATCTTTGCTTTGAGTTCCTGCAAATCAATGGGTACAGAATTTTGGTAATTTTGTTTGCTTTATCGATTGTGGCAGAAATATAAGACTGAAAATTTAGTTTCTGGTCTAGAGTCAAACCGAGATATTTGCGTTTGTCTGCCCAGTCTATCTCCAGAGAACATAGTCGCAGCTTAAGATTGTTGGGTAGAAAACCCTATTTTTTACGCCGAGTGAACCACATAGCTTGTGTCTTTTGGGGGTTTGGCTTAATCTTCCATTTAATGCAGTATTGATCAAATTTAGAGAGTGCAGTCCGTAGTTGATTATAGACATCTGAAAATAATATACCAGACGCAAAGAAGAAGTGAATCTGATACCCTGATGTTAAACAAAATAAGGCCAAGAAATGATCCCTGAGGGACTCCATGATCAATTTGTTTGATGTCTTATTCATGATTTTTGATTTTAACTACAAAGCTTCTGTCATTTAAGAAGTTTTGGACAAGTTTGGTGATATGGATAGGAAAGTTGAACTTGTAGAGCTTGTGAACTAGCGCGTCGTGCCATACTGTGTCAAACGCTTTTTCGATGTCTAACAAAACGAGGCCTGTTGACTCTTTGGATCTAAATGGGTAGTAAGGTATAATGTTTTTATCAAATAAATAGTTATACATTTTTTCTTTAACAACTTTTTCAAATAGTTTACTAGTTGAACTTAGCAAGCTGATGGATCTATAACCACCAATGTTTTTCCAGGGTCTTCCAGGTTGTGTGACAAACACCATAAACGCGTAACTCTTGAAAATGCGCAAGCCCTATAAAAAAAAAGATAGACCCTTTCAAGGATGATTTTTTTGCTGTTCGGTTTTTAAATTTCTATTTTTGACAGCTCACGTGTAATTTGTGACTTACGTTAAAACCAAGCGTATTAAATTGGCATTGCCATTTTACTACAAAACGACTTATACCTTTACAATGTTTACAAATTATTGAATTTTATTATCAAAATTTGTACTCTGTGAAAAATGTTTTTCGCCCACTTCGATCACTATACAATCGTCATAAACGACCTACTGAGCTAGCAAATTTCGCATCGATTACTTTTACTTAAGCTTAACCTTCCTTAAGCTAGTCTTAAATACAATCAAGGTTGGCTAGCACTCATATCTTTAGTTTTGAGTGGTTGCGCCTTTCAGTGCAACATGATAACTGCAAGAGATCCTTTAGCTAACTGCAACCTCGGCGAGACCCCAGCTCCCATTCCGGTGCTATAACGTATGAGCTCATGAGCACAGTCAACGAACCCGTCGAGGATGAGCCGTTTGTCCCTTTTACCTTTCGCAATCAATATAGGGAAATGCTTCGGGGTATAAGGCCTGTTCGGAGTATGCTCCCGAAGCTTATTATCCGATGCTTTCGAGTCATTTTAATAAGTAAATAGGTGATTCTGTTTACGTCTACTCCCTCATACAGAAATAGGGTGATATTAAGAGAACTGTAACTCTGGCGTTCTGTACATTCTAAGCCAGACACTATCTCTCGAACACACCAATCTTCTCTATATAGGATGACGCTACATTAAACCACACCGGCCATGAAGCATATGATTTTTACGCTTGTCATACCGAAGGCCTTCTTAGCTCCAGCAAGACAAGCGTCTATATGTCTGTTGAAATAAAGATACTGGTCAAGCCAGATACCAACATATGCGTTTCTCAAAGCTAATGTTATCCACGTGACCCTGTGATCGCCAATTTCCTTCAGTTCCGTGTCGTTTTCGACTTTTCGAAGTCGAAGTTCGGTAGACAACATTACATGTGTAATTAGCGAGATATAGCGAGATCAAAATACTCGAAAAAGTGACTCAAAATTAGACATATATACTTAAAGACAACATATACTTAAAGTAGCCTTTAATAAGTAAATGGAAAGCACGAATTTATAAATCCAAATAAAAATTGTAAACATATTTGCAATGTTGTACCTTTCTCTTGACAGCTAAAAAATTAGCGCTGTACCTATACAAGAGGAGGTTTATCAATTAAAAAAGTGCAGTAGATTGGATTTAGTGACAGCAGATTTATTTTTCGCGAAAAGTTTAGAGGGCAACGGAGACATCGATAATCGCTTTTCAACATATGCTTTCTCTATTCGATGGTTTGGCCACTATTGCACCTTTTTGTTGAGTGATTTTCGGAAGAAAAAAAAAACAACTAGATCTGTCCTTCTCGGCCGATAGTAATGAAGCAGCGGTGTGGGCGATTTTTGCTGATTCGTTATTAGAACGAGACGGTACATTTGAACGTTCCAGTGATTCGATCTCTTTGTTTGAAAACTTTAAGAGCATTTTGAGTTGTCTGTCTCCCTTAAGAGTAACTGAAACTACATCGCTTACTACTGTTCCTGTCTCCGATTTATCCAAATTAATACCATCATCGCCAGCATATTTACGGTGAAATTCAATTCTAAGTTCTATGGGCATGCATATTAAGAGAACAGTTTTTAGCAATACGTAATAATGCGAAGAGTTTTAGAGACAACCGTATTATATAAGCGTCACAGACCCGTAATATCCGATTTCGAATTGACAGAAGACCAGGACATTCAATTTTGCATATTTCGATCTATTATTCTTCCGGTATCGCCATACTCTTCTTGCAAAATTGATATTGCGGCATCATAGCAATTTTGAGTCGACGTAGGCCCCGAGACCGTCTCTTTAGCCTTTCCCGCTAGTACCGTTAAGAGATAATTAAATTTGTCAGAACCACTTAAATTTGACTTTTCATGCACAGTTGTGCGGAACTGTTCCCAAAACTGTAACCACCCCTTATGATCACCACTAATCTTTCTTAATTCCATTTTAGGTAATTTGACGTTATGGGAAGAATGTCCGCATATATTTGATGTATCGTGTTGAACTACACCACCCTGACTTTCATGAAGTTTTTTCAGACGATGGTTTAGGGTGCCAACAGCCTTGTCCTCATATTCGCAACAGGTTTCCAACTCCCTTTGTAGTTCCTCAGACTTCAAATTTAGCACTCTACATACCTCTAAATTTGCTTTGCAGGGATTTTACACGCTGATCTCCTCTTCTATTTCACGGCGCTTTTCCTCGTTGTCCGCAATTAGGTGTGACTCTGGGCTTGCCAGATATTCAATCGCTACTTTAACTAATTAATTTGTAACTCCATTTTATAATAAAAAAAAACATTTCTTTTCGCGCTACTATCGACCCGGGTTTCGGCACCAGTTTCGAAAATATAACACAAATCGCTCAGATATACATATGTATGTACGAGGGTGATCCAATAAGTACTTAGCCTACAAAAGAAAAACAAAAATGTTGGAGAAATGGCGATTTATTTTTCAATATAGTCTCTTTTTAGCTCGATACACTTGATCCAGCGATGCTCCAATTTCTTTAACCCGTCTGAAAAATACGTTTTCTCGAGGTCTGCAAGTAGGCCTCCGTGGCGGCGATGGCCTTCTCATTCTGAAGGAGTGAAATTTCTGCCCGGCGAGTGACTTTTTCAAGTTTGGAAACAAAAAGAAATCGCACGGGGCCCAATCTGAAGAATACGGTGGATAGGGCAGCAGTTCGTAGCCCAATTCGACCAATTTGGCCGTGGCGAGGGCGGAGGTGTGAGCCGGTGCGTTGTCATGGTGGAATGGCAATTTTTTCTTCGCCAAGTGAGGCCGTTTTTTCTTCTTTTCGGCGTCGAATAGGCCCAATAATTTGGCATAGTACAGCCCTGTGACCGTGTTGCCCTTCTCCAGGTAGTCGATGTGGATCACACCTTGTGAATTCCAGAAAACGGTGGCCATCACCTTTCCAGGCGATGGGATAGTCTTCGACTTCTTCGGAGCACGTTCGCCGGGTGAAGTCCACTGTTTCGACTGCTACTTGGTCTCTGGTGTGTACCAGTGGATCCATGTTTCGTCGACTGTCACGAAAGTCCTTCGGAAACAGCGTCAAACACTGCTCTGAAGTGGTCTCACGGTTGCGCTTGTTGTCCAGAGTGAGCAAACGCGGCACCCATCGCGCCGACAGCTTTCTCAGGCCCAAAATTTCATGCAGGATATGACCGACGCGATCTTCTGAAATGCCTACTGTCTCAGCTATCTCGCTCACCTTCAATCGACGGTCTGCCAATGCGAGATCGTGGATTTTTGTCACGTTATCCTCCGTGGTAGCCGTTTTCGGGGCACCTGGACGTGGCTCATCAAAAACCGACGTGCGACCACGTTGAAACTCGTTAAACCAATTTTTGATGGTCGCCATTGAAGGAGAAGAGTCACCGTACACAGCATCCAAAAGCTCTTTGATTTCGCTGCGCGATTTCCCTTCCAAAAACAAGAATCGAATCACCGACCGATATTGCTCTTTTTCCATTTTCTGGCGGTGAGGTACTTATCGGACCACCCTCGTATATACTGAAATAATTGTTCCTTGTCTTTATGTTGTATCCGTTCCAGCACTCACGTCGCTGCTCTTCGGCCGTAGAGCCGACCTACAGTGTACAGCAAAACTCTTGATACCCCAACATGTCCTGTCGTCGTTTACGGAAAATATATTAATAACAATTTCCGACAGATCTGTTTCTTTTTCAAATAACAGGTTTACTTATACTTTCTTAGTTGCAACAAAAAAAATAAAAATATTCCATTCACAAAAAAAATAAAAAATAAAAATGTTCCGCAGCACATGAATTGAGCACAGCAAAAGTGTTGATACGTCTTGCGTGTGTTGATATCTACTTATCTGTTTCCCAATAATAACAGAATATTTTAAGCGATAACGATCCTTAATGCATGTAAAAAGGAATTCGTTCAGTTTGACCGAGACCGTAATGCGCATGCGAGTAGTGAGTGAAAATAAAGTAGGTAGATTAGGAAAATGAAAAGAAAAGAATTAACCGTAGAAGAAAGAAAAATTATCATAAAGTGTCATGAAGATGGAAAGTCATACTCACAAATTGCTAAACTAGTTAGAAGAACTAAACCTTCTATTCAAAACGTAGTTAATAGGCTTAAAACAGAAAAACGAATTGAAAACAAGCCAAGATCTGGACACCCTCGAATTTTAACAGGCAGAGGTGAACGGATGATAGAAGGTATTATTAAAAAAAATCCTTTTGAAAGTGCACCAAATATAGCCAGACCTCTAGAAGAATCCTTAAATAATAACTGTATCGGCAGACACAGTTCGTAGATGCATAGAACGAGCTGCGTATAAGTGCTGTACTGCCAGAAAGAAACCCTTCGTCAGCAAAAAAAAAAAAAAAAAAAAGAGTTAACTTTGCAAATGAATACAAAAATAAAAGATTTGACTTCTGGGATAAAGTAATTTTTTCGGACGAGTCAAAATTCAATATATTTGGCTCTGATGAGCGCTCGAAAGTATGGAGACAACCGAATGAAGCGTTGAATCCCAAGAACACACAGAAAACAGTAAAGCACGGAGGTGGGGGTGTTATGGTGTGGGGCTGTATGTCCACTTTAGGGGTCGGTAACTTAGTAATAATCGATGAGATCATGACAAAAGAAGTGTACTTGAAAATTTTGCAAGAGAATTTAATACAAAGTGCTCAAAAAATGGGGATCGCAGAAGATTTCTACTTCCAATAGGACAACGATCCTAAGCATACCGCCAACATTGTGAAGATGTGGTTGATAAATAGAGTCCCCCACTTGCTAGTAACACCACCACAAAGCCCCTATCTTAACCCGATAGAGCACCTTTGGGATCATTTGGACAAGCGCTTGCGAAAACATGTTATAACTTCAAAGCCTCATGTAAAGGCTTTACTTCAAGCGGAATGGCAAGAAATATCAAATGAATACTTGCAAAAGTAAACACATTCTATGCCAGATCGCTTAAAAGAAGTTATAAGACTCAAAGGGTATCCGACAAAATATTAGGTAAGTCTTACTACTGCGAAATTAAAGGATAACCTAAGACTAGACCTTCTTTTCTTTAAGGGTATCAACACTTTTGCTGTGCTCAATTCATGTGCTGCGGGACATTTTTATTTTTTATTTTTTTTGTGAATGGAATATTTTTATTTTTTTTGTTGCAACTAAGAAAGTACAAGTAAACCTGTTATTTGAAAAAGAAACAGATCTATCGGAAATTGTTATTAATATATTTTCCGTAAAGGACGACAGGACATGTTGGGGTATCAAGAGTTTTGCTGTACACTGTATATTGTTCCTGAGCTCCTTTACCGCTGTTGACTCATTGGCGTAAACTAACGACTTAATGTATTATACATAGCCACATAAAAATCAATCCAACAGCGTGAAGTCGCATGAGCGAGTTGATTATGGTACACTGGTACATTTCCCAAGATAACACGATTACCGACATTCTCCCTGCAATAAATCACTTGTTTGACCTAGCGTGTAACATGTGGCACCTTCTTGTCGGAACAACATGTCATTCATGTCTACTTCATCCAATTCTGGCCAAAAAAAAGTCTTAAAACATACCACGATAGCGAACTCAATCGATCGTAACATGACGATCATCTAAATCCAGCATAAAATCCACACCACCCAGTCACTTTTTGTAGATGTAATGAACTTTTTGGAGCACATTTGAGCTTGGTGTTGTTCAATAAGGCATATTTTGCTTATTGACAAACGATCACGAGACTACAGTTCTTAAGTGGGCGGAGTGGAATCGGCTGATTTGGCTTATGTTGAACGCTGCGATATTTTCAGTCCTTCGCCCGGTGCAGTGTTCGTTCACTGGCACAGGAACATTCAACAGTGAATATATTGACTCAAATCCGTCAACTAAAGCACGCATAGCCTGTCTTGTGCGGCGAGGATTACGATTGATATTCGAAGTAGTGCTCTTAAAGCTGCGACCATCGACTTAGAATTTCGGTATTGAATTTTTATAATTTTCAAACGTTGCTCGTTCATGAACCTCATCAGAATAATAATGTAGACCTTGGCTGACGTTTTGGCATTGAGAAATCGTCAAAAAGGTTTAAGAGTGCTCTTATATTAAAATACAATATTGTTATGTTTTTGTTGAAAAACTCTGTACCGGGATAACCACGTCACCCGCATACGACCACTTTCATTTCCTTGCTTTCAAACTCGAATAGGATTAATGACCATGAATATGAAAAAAGAGGTGAATAACCCACCCTTGGAGAGTGCCTATGTTGGCGAACGTTGAGGGGACTGTTGCTGGTTTCAAGCTAGGACACTGTCCAGTTACAAATGAAAGCTTTTACCCCCCGATCAACATAGGAAAGGACATTCATTTTTCTGCAAATCATCCACCCTGATGGCCGTAAACCATGTCGCAATGTTATTCTCCACATGGGCATTAACATCAGGGTAGATTCAAGTGAGGACACGTTTCAAATATAAAATCAAAGTCTGCTGTGAATTGATTAAAATACATAAATTTATTTTAATTCTTCATTCGTTCCCACCAAAACAATTGATTTGCCAGCCTCATCCAAATCGTTAAACCCTCCATTTGCCCTGTCATACTCCTCCCCGCATTTGTTCCCCTTCGGTTCTGCAAAACAATATAAAACTCAATCCTTAGATACGAATACAAAAATGTTATCGAAGGAATCGTGGGTGGGTGGATAACTACATAATTCGTGTTAGTCAAAGATGAAGAAATTAGTCGAGAAGATTAGGTTAGTCCGGTGTTACGTATATGAGTAGGATGGAAAGTTAGTTGAAAGAAAGGACCCGAGGAAAATGGTGCAGAGGGCGAACAACGTGACAACTGGTCTTGAGCACGTACTTGCTGAACTCCGGCCCTCGAACAAATACAACTGGGCGTAGCTGGAACCATCGCGACCTGTAAACTCTGGCGAGTAATTGTATATTAAGGTATTCTGTTCCTCCTGGACGCTCGGGAAGCTATTCATATTCTTTCTAGTTTCGCTCACAAAGAAATCGGCGAAGAACTGTGAGACGCGGACTGCTTCGAATGAGTGTGGGATGCTGCGATTCCGAACGAACTCGTAGAGATTCTTTTCCGGATGGAATTGAACAGCATAGAACGGATACCTGCGATTTTATAATTAGTATTTGTATTTCATAGTGTCGCCTACGTACTTTTTATGCTCGATGGAGGAGATGAATTCAAAGCCGTTCCAATCGTGGTTGACGCTCAGTACGTCCCAACTCTTATCCAATCCCTCGTCAGCAAATGCCTGAAAAATAAGAGAAATCGTCAAATAAGTGAACATAATAGGCGAGGAACTGCAGCACTTATACTACTCATAGATCTGTCAAGAGTATATGGATACAAACACCTCCGCATTGTTTGAAGGACTCGTTTCGCCGTGTCACATGTGGGAGAGCACGTTTCCCTACATTCGCTTCGATCGTAATCAGATATAAATACATGTACACGTAGATACTGTACATTGGCGGTTCCATTTATAAGCCGTTAACTGTCAAGAACAATCGACGGATGCACCCCCTCTCGCATTCATACTCGTCTCGCACGCATGCACGTATGTATGGCTCTCCTGACGATGATCTGGTTCAAGGTATTTTCGTATTTTATAGGAATGTGACAGGAACAGATAAAAGGTTACGTTACGCAAGGAGTCAAAGAAAGGACGCACGGTGCGCTTCGCTTTGAAGTCAAAGCGCCAATGGTTTCATAGGAAGTCGATTGATTTGGGCGGGAACCGATGGTATGATAGAAGCATAGACGTGTGGCATATGCCTGTGGAGTTCTGTCAGTATGACGAGTGCGTTATGCTGTCATTTTAAGGGTGAGCCAAGTAAAAGTCGTTGGCTATGTCGTCTACGCTCACATACTACTGGAGCACACAGTTAAAATGTTTTTGATCGATTTCTTTATCCTAGACGAAAGGATAGTAAACTTACGGAACCTGTCAATGATTTTTATCCATTCAGTAGCTACATACATATGTCAACTCCATTCTAGATATTTGAGAGCCTATCCGCTTTTTCATCGTATTTTATGTGATTTGAGTGGATGCACTATATTTGTGAATCCCATTTTCAACTAGTTTGGTCACAATCATCCTCGGCATGAACTTCACACTATGATGGTCCTTTGGCTGTCTGAGCAGAAATCTATTTACTTTCTGGCCTTAAGGCAGACTTTCGCAAGAGAAAAAGGCCTAGAAGAGAGGAGACTTCCGCACATAACACCGCAGTAGTAAGTAGTGAATCCTGCAGGGTGATAGAAAGCACGCTGCCCTGCACATTCTGCAATGTAATCCGAATGAAGTTCCCTGGTCTACTATTGACAGACTATGAATAACCTACGCCTCTTTACGAGTACAACTCATTAAAATCACTTTAGGACAAGCTTTTAGGGAGATTGCAGCCTTTTAGTTCAGGCTTTGGCTTAAATAGTCTACGTCATTGGTTCAATTCGTCTCCAGCGTTACAAGCATATCTGTTGCCAGCCATAAAGCCTGAGTCCTGTTTCTTGTCGACTTCGTATACCGACAGAGATCGGCTCGTCCTTCTCGACATAGTATAAGTCACATTAAAAAGCTAAAGAGGTGCTAATAAGGAACTTCAACTCTACGGTCAATATCCATAACCAGACTTTTAAGGCCCTATTGTTCCCTTCAAAGTCATGCCCTTAGATATACAGTTGAGCCAGCCTTTTTCCAAGTCTAGAAACACTTCTGATATGCGCGTTTTGATATAGCCTTGAGCTCTTAGAGCATTGCGGTCTCTATCTCATCCCCTTATGTTGTTGTCAACTGTTGCTGGTGGAGATGGCAGGTAGTGGTCGTTAATTGTTTTTCCTAGTTGAAAGGTTGAATCCCCTTGGATCATGTTACATGAGTGGTAATTAAAGATATTTTATGCCGGCTGATAGAATAGAGTGACAATGATTCTTTCTCTAAAGATATCTTGATGAAATACCCTTATGCGAAGGGTACCATCCTTGGACCCTAGCTAGTCACAGGTTTGCTCCGTTGTGAGGAGAGAAAAAAGTCGCAAAGAGCTAAGTCGCTATTGTTTTTGGCAAAAAAAATTACGCATAAGCAACGAAGCAGCGATGAGTAAATACATACATTATCGTAATGCAACAGCAATGTATTTTTTTACTCATAAGTCTTGTCGTTTTCTTCATATTACTGCACGCCAACGGCGCATAACTTCAAGGTAATAATCCTTATTGACCGTACGACCTTCCGGCAAGATATACTATGCTCAACCTTCGCGTAGTTGCACACCTTGTCGCGGTGCGGAGTCTCAGTAAAGGTCAATGCCTCTTGAGAATTCATTCTCTATAACGAGACAGCTAAGCTGCAGCCATCACCTCCTCCTCCACCTACCCCGTCTATGCCCGCCACTCCTCTCCCTTCCCCTGGGCTGGACTAAGGTGTAACCGTACTGTGCCAAGGGGCCCAGATTAAATAATAGCCCAGTCGCGGTGTATCCAGGATACCAGTCACCCTCCTAAATCAATTAGCCTTGCCTGTATACTGCGGGGCTCTGTAAAGATCGACCGACCATTCCCGCGCTACTCGTGGGAATACACATTTTTTAAAGAAGAAAAAAAAACAAACAAAGGAAAATAGTAAAATACATCCTCTGATGAGGCAAGCAGTTCAGGTTACCACCGCCGAAAGTGTAATCGATCCAGATGACAGCGCCACCGGAACTCTCCTTCAGAGACTACCGATTGGTACCGCTACCGCCGATGAATGGCTTCATCACAGGTTAGCAACACCATGCAAGTGGACTCTGAAACCGAGGCTCAGCTGCTGGAAGAAAAGATCGACCCTAAGACCGCAGCGAACCTGAAGGAAAGATTAATGCAAAAACATCGACCCAAAAGGCAAAGAACGGCTTCAAGAGGTCGATCCAATTTATCAAGAAGATGAGGCCAGCGACCCCTCAACGCTCACCGAGCGCGAAAAATTCTTGATAAAGAAGCACAAGAAAGAGGTAGCCAAATTCGAAAAGAAACTAGCTCCCACCTCCTAAATGGACACAGGGCGAGAGAAGAAGCCATCGAGCACGGCCCCTATCAAACCCAACGTCCCAAAATCGATTCGGTAACAGCCAACCCAGCCGACCACTGTCAGAGAGAGCGCATAGCAACCGAGCAACTCCAAAGGACACACTGCCTCCAGATCGAAGCAGAAGGTCAAGAGAGGGCGCTTCCGGGAAGAGACGTAAACATCAGCCAGCTTCAACCTCCCAATGAATCTACAACATTGTCGATGGTTCCAACCCTGAAGAGAAGAAAACGTCCGACAGTTGGCTCACTGTTGAAGCTAAAATACTGGATGCGATGCTTACCATAGATGATAGCATTGACGAGATCCACTTTGACAGAAAGGAGTCAAAGTCATCGGTTTTGACAACCAGAGGTCCCTAGACTTATTAAAGTGCACAATCGACAGTTGCGGTGAAATCTGGCAGAACGCTAAACTCGGGGTTATCAATTTATACTACAATGTATACTATCCACACACTGAAGGTAAGTTACGAACCTGTATAGTCGCACGCAGCACTGGAGACCTCACTGTGGTAACATACGAACAACAGAACAAATCTATTTTGCTCCTATCGTCCGCATACGTGCCATACGATTAGGAGGACACACCTCCAGATGCAGTCCGAATACTTGTGCAGGACGCCAATACACATGTGCGAATTTTGTGTATTGATAGGCTGCGACGTCAATGAGCACCACACTCAATGGGGAAGCAGCAATATTAATAAAAGGGGTGAGTCCATTTTCGATTTTATAGTCTCCACCAACCTCCACTGCCCCTTACAACGTGCTCGCAAGAAAACCAGCGCAGTCTGGTGGACCACAGAGCTAAAGCGACTCAGGACCAGGACCCAAACTCTATTCAATAGAGCAAAGATCAGCAAAAGATCCGAAGACTGGGATAACTACAAATCCAGCTTCAATGAATACAAGAGCAGCAAAGTCAAATTCCTGGCGGGAATTCTGCCAATTAGTAGAAGATCTCAACGAAGCCGCAAGGCTTAGAAAGATCTTATCCAAGGACCACTGTGTCCCAGGATTCATCCTTAAACCAGATGGCTTTTGGACAGAATTCAGTCAGGAATCCGTAGAACTGTAGAACTACTGACCGGGTTGTAAGACCTCTGAAATCACAGTCCTCTTCGAGACGACGGTTCACGCAACTGAAGAAGTAATAAAGAAAATGATTACAAAGGATAAAGTATCATGGACAATAAATTCGTTCAAACCTTTTAAATCCCCGGGGACAAGCGATATTTTGCTAGCGATGCTTCAAAAAGCACAAAATCATACTGTACCTCACCTCGTAATCATTTTTTTCTTGCGTGCAGGGTACATCCCAACACAGTTGAAAGAGATAAAAGTAGTTTTCATATCTAGAGTAAACCAATCCACACTACCGCATAGGCCAAATAGTCTCTCGTCGTTTCTATTAAAAACCTTGGAAAGACTCCTTGACTTACACGAGGGTGGTCCGATAAGTACTTAGCATCACCGCCAGATGGCGCCAGTATCGCAAGAGCAACTTACTATCGTGCAGTACATTCTAGTAGAATAATTTTCAGCCGGATCCGACTCGTAGTTTTGTTTTGACCGCGTGTGGAAGCGGGAGTGTCCGCGGATTTAAAAAAAATGGAAATAGAGCAATATCCGTCGGTGATTCGATTCTTGTTTTTGGGAGGGAAATCGCGCAGCGAAATCAAAGAGCGTTTGGATGCTGTGTACGGGGACTCTTCTCCTTCGATGGCGACCATCAGAAATTGGTTTGACGAGTTTCAACGTGGTCGCACGTCGGTTTTTGATGAGCCACCTCCAGGAAACGGCTACCACGGAGTATAACGTGATAAAAATCACGATCTCGTATTGGCAGACCGCCGATTGAAGGTGCGCGAGGTAGCTGAGATAGTAGGCATTTCAAAAGATCGCGTGGGTCATATCCTGCATGAAATTTTGGGCATGAGAAAGCTGTCGGCGCGATGGGTGCCGCGTTTGCTCACTCCGGACAACAAGCGCAGCCACTTTAGAGCAGTGTTTGACGCTGTTTAAGCGCAATCCGAGGGAGTTTGAAACAGTGGACTTCACTCGGCGAACGTGCTCCGAAGAAGACGAAGACTGTCCCATCGGCCGGAAAGGTGATGGCCACCGTTTTCTGGGATTCACAAGGTGTGATCCACATCGACTACCTGGAGAAGGGCAAAACGGTCACAGGGCTGTACTATGCCAAAGTATCGAGCTAAAAGTAGACTATATTGAAAAATAAATCGCCATTTCTCCAAAATTTTTGTTTTTCTTTTGGAAGGCTAAGTACTTATCGGACCACCCTCCTACATCAGAGGACTTGTCAACTCACACAACTTATGCAACACTCAACATGCCTACCTTAAAGGCAGATTAGTGGAAAGTGCACTGCATAGTGTTGTTCGTGAAGTTGAGAGCTCACTGAATATAAATGAATTTACAATGGCAGCCTTCCTCGACATCGAGGGAGTCTTCAGTAACTTAAATATAGAGGCCATAATAACAGTTCTATAGGACATAAAAGTAGACAAGTCCATCGTAATCTGGAAATATGTTAAACAGCAGGATTATCAATGCAGGTATTGGACACAGGAAAAGAAAGTGACAACTAGAGGCACACCACAGGGTGGAGTTCTCTCTCCCCTCCTATAAGTGAACTAATGGAATCTGCATTGGAGGAACTCTCCCCGTGGGCAAGACAGAACGGTCTGAGAATAAACCCACAGAAACCGAGCTGGTTTTGTTCCCCAGGAAAAGGAAAATCCCGATATTTGCTCCCCCAAAGTTAGAGGGTACTCCACTCAAACTCAAAACGAAAGCCAAGTATCTAGGCATCATTCTTAACTTCCAACTCTCCTTTCCATCAGACACCATAAAGCCAAACTCTGCTGGGTCCCGGGTTACAGCTCAATCGCAGGGAGCGCGTTATACCGGAGCATAAATGACACAGTCATAAAAGAAACCAACTCGTCTTGGCTTACAAAAAAACGACACCCACACCACAAGATCATCGTGGCCAGAGCTCAATATCGAAAAAACAAAGAAATTCTTGGCGCTGGACCGAAACTCGATCCGTATGCTCGTCGGAGTGATCACAGGACACTGTCCCATCGGAGCAATGCTCCGGAATTGGAACTCGGGATCCAGCGATCCATGCCGGAGCTGCGGCGATGAGGAAATAACCGAGACGATCCCACACCTGCCTTGCCAATGCCCAGCTCTGGGCCTAGCTTAGCTGGGCCAAAGATTTTTTACAGAGATTGCGGACGTAGCAAATGCAGATATATCGGATATTTTAAAATTCATAAAGAGCACGGGGTGGCTTCAGTGATAGGACAGGTTAATTGTATGTGTACTCCACAAATGAAGAGAATCACAGTCAACCATCACCCCCTTCGTTAACCTAACCTAATCCACTACCCTTAAATTTGCCGCACTTTTTTTCGGTCTAGGTTCTTCTACTCGCTTCCATTGGGATGATTAGGCTTTGATTTCGAGGTTATACCCAAGTATCCATATTTCGACACCACTGACCACTCTTTACCGGAAATCTGAATTGTCTTTCACGTCTTTCTACTGAGCGATGTCATGCGGCAGTTAAACTTCGCTAACACACGTTTCATGTCCAAATTATCTGGAAAAATGTAATGGCATAAGCCAACCGATATGCCAATGTCCTCAGTCTGGTGATTTGGCGATACTCCATAACAATTTCCTTCGCTACTTCAACGTTTCCATCCGTTGTTGACGTGCTCGGGCGTCCAGGGCACGCATCATCATCAACACCTTCTCGGACTTTTGTGAGAAGCTTGTACCATTTATAATTTTTTGTAAGCTCAGAATGGACTCGCCAAATGCCACAGTTAATACTTCAAGTACTTTGAAGCACTGAATTTCATTTTTCACCCCAAATTTAATGAGCAAACCTCGCATGCCCACATGTTTCACAGCCAGTGGCTACCCGGTACGAATTTTTTTTTTCATCTGGCGAGTAAGAATTCGCATGTATTCTGGCGTCGCTCTATCTAGCTATCCTTCAATTAATGCGGCAACCACTTTCAGATCTTTTGAACCTTTCCCAGGGCACGTAGACACATGCAAATTGCTGGCTGAGTAATACCCAATGGCTTCGCAAGCATTCTGCGAGATTAGGTATAGTCCTAGTCCAAAGGTGACTACAATTGATGGTCATCAACCTTCCTGAGCTAATTTTCATGCTCAGAACATAGTTTTCCTATTTGGCTCTTTTTCCGGCAGAAAACTAGATGTGATTCCCAAAGAAAAAATGTAGCAGCTGACGAAAAAAGAAACTATCCCCAAAAGGGGTAAGAACACTTCTAGCCCGTCTAACCTTCGGTCGTCATTCCGGGCTGAGTCACAGTACCAGACGAATTCGCGGAGATGGCAGAGTATGTCCAAGCACACCCGTACGATTTCAGTAGGGCGCGTTGGCCGCTCTTTGTCATTACCCTGACGAGAGTGCTTACTTCGAGTGCCTCATTTCAACTTTCCGATTGGAATCTGTCTAATGACGACGGTATAATTAAGCAGACAATGCTAACCACATCACGACAACACAAACGTGTACCGAAACACGACAATCGCGAGAATATCTATACGTTTGCATTGGAACAATAGAATTCGTGCTGTAAAATCCAATAACGCGAATATGTTCCCGCAAATAAAAAAAAATATTACGAAAAAACAATCAGAATGGCATTCAGGAGTTGATGCTTCCGAGAACTTCAGAGAATGAACGCCTTTTACGAACAGTCAGCATTGATTGAGAGCGCCGTCATGGATGATGATTTTTTCGTGATCGCGGATACCCTGGAGAAGGTGGCAATAGTGGAAGCTGTCTTTCAGGAAGTGTATAAGGCGAATAACATCATTCGCCCAAACCACAACCTGGAGAAGAAAGACATATTATAATGCATATTATCCAGTGAACTAGAACTGATGTTGCAACCAATTCCTAAGAGGGGTAAGGGCACCTCCAACCCGATAAATCTCCGGTCAATAAGTCTTCTCTCGAGTACCGGCAAGGTTTTCCAGAAGGTAGTCCATGAGCCCTGTCTAAATGGATTGAGGACTATAAAACCATTCCGAATAACCAATTCGTTTTCAGAGCTGGGCATGGCGCCATTCATGCCGCGTCGAAACTTGTGTCGGATATCGAATGGAACAAATGCAAGAATCAATGCACGGGTGCCTGGCTGATTGACTTGGAGAAAGCTTTTGACACCATATGGTTAGAAGGACTTTATTACAAGGTCAGGCGGCTGGGTATAAGCAAACGACTGCCATATATGATTTTCGACATGTTTACCTGTAGAAAGCTCCTTATAAGAATTACCAGCGTGACTTCAACTCGCCGATCCTTTTCGGCATTTACTTCAGTGACCTTTAGATCCTCTTCCGGTAAAGAGGTAACTCTTTCACTCGAGACTCTATTCCCTATCCTTCCCTTCGAAAATACGTACTGTTTCAATTTCCGGAAAGCTGACTTCGCGAAACAATGTTAGTTTTAACTTCCTTCTTAACCCTAACTCACACATATCCTTAAACCCTTGCACTATTTTACTCAAAAATCCTCAGCTGCTTCATTCTTTCAGTCCCATATTCACCAAAAAAGAATTACACTTCATCTCCGCCCTAGTATACCAAGGTACTACGCTCTTTACACAATAAAAGAAACATTAAATTGGTACGCCTATATTAGATCCTCCTCTGCATCTGACCTTTCTGATTACATGCAGCCCTACACTAAAATTGCACAGCTCAGAGAATCATTCTTCCTCCGATACCCAAACCGAATGCAATCCTCCCTTACCTCCGACCCCAGGTGCTTCTTCCACTTCATTAATACAAAAAGAAAAACCGATAACTACCCCGCTACATTTAATTTTCTTAATAACTCTCCCAACAAACCCGAAATAATCGCCAACTTCTTTGCTCATTTCTTCAGCCAATCATTCACCGACCAGGAGCTTCAACCAGATCGACACTATTTTTGAAATTTAAAAGACTGCCCCCAGACGTCTCTTGTCTTACTGAACATAACTCCCAACCTAATCGCCGAAAAAATACGCAACCTAAAGGACGACTACTCCGACTGTGTGCTTGCCATAGTTTTAAAAAAGAGCGGGAACCATTTTATTTTAAAAAATTCTATCTCTCAATGACTCTTTCCTCCGCTTTGGAAATATGCTTATATTATTCCAGTCGACAAAAAAGGACTGAAAAATGATGTGTCCAACTATCGTCCCATTGCCAAGCTCTCATGCATACCCAAACTTTTCGAGAGCATCGTTTAAGATGCACTATTCTTTCACTGTAAGCCCGTATTTCCTCATAACCAACATGGGTTCCTAAAAGGTCGATCGACAACCACTAATCTAGTCGAGTTTGTTTCACAATGTTTGTGTGCACTCGAAGCCGGCAAACAAGTTGACGTTGTCGCCACTGACTTCAGCAAAGCCTTTGACAAAATGTCTCACAAAATTATTCTCCTCAAGCTATCTGCCCTCGGTTTCTCTCCCGGTTTTACATCATGGATCAAATCTTATCTAGAACATATATAACGTTATTTTCAGGTCTTCTGTTTCTGATCCAATTAATGCCACCTCCGGTGTCCCACAAGGTAGTCATCTCGGCCCATAAATTTTTATGCTAACCATTGATGATGTTGACAGCGTTATTTTGAACTCTCAGCTCTCCATATATGCCGATGATATGAAAATATCTGAATACATATCATCCCTTGTTGACTCGTGTTCTCTCCAATTAGACCTTAACTTACTTGATGTAAAAAAAACCATATCGAGCTCAATGTTAACAAAGCCAAGCCATCAATTACTCCCACAAGCGGTCTTCCTCACCAAACAGGACCTACGTTATTCGTAATGAAACTGTTCCCCCTGTCAACTCCTTGGTTGATCTAGGGGCCATTTGTGACCGTGAACTTAATTTTCGCATCTATGTATATCGACAACATTATCAAATGTGTCAACTCTGCTCAAATCCTTACGTTATGAAATCATTATAAATTACTTAAAACGTAGGCTTAACCGTTTTGACTTTACTGGGCTGACACACTTAATTTACGACGCGATGTTGCAGATATTCTTTTTATTCACGACCTTATCAATGGTAACACTGACAGCTCCTCACTATTGCACATGATTCCCCTTAACACCAACCCGAGTAACCTTCGGTCCATGCCCCTTTTCCGTATAAACACTCATCGCACAAATTATGACTACCACGAACCAATGTAAAGAATGCTGCGCAAAGCTAGCACCAATCTTTTCGACCTTCACATCAAAAAGTTCGGCTTTAGAATTGCCCTACACCACAACCCTTCACCCTCACAACTCACAACATGGCTTACATTAAGCTAATAAAGTGCCCCTGTGGGGGCGTCAAAATCAAATTAAAATCTGATAGCTTCTCTTCACCATTCAATAGCGTACGCTTGAAGAAGTTGAAGATCAAAGTCCGGAAATTGGATTTTTTTTTTATTCAGAAAGTCTCTGCCTAGGGCCTATCGGGACACTACAAAACATTATCGTAGATTCTCAAGTTTGGTACTGGATGGGCGACCACAAGCGAATGAAAGTGTATTCAGACATCTTAGGATCTGGCTAAATAGATATTGATTTTCACAAACATAGCTTATCAGCTTTTGCTCTAACTAGATGCTTGTTTCAGAGCTGCCAAGTTGATTCCAGAGTGAAGGTAATCTGCTACACGGCCTTAATCAGATCTATTATTGCCTAAGGATGTCTTGTATGGTTCAATGCGAAGGTCAGTTTAATAAAAAGAAATTCGGGTCTTTGAGTGACATTGTCTCATGAATTATCTCTGAATCTGAATACACGAAATCGTACCCTAACAAAGTCCTACACAATAGGGTTCGAATTTTACGGATGGACTATTTTTTTTTTTTAATTAATGTGACTCGAAGCAAGGACAATCACCTCGATCAATATTATGATATATATGATATGATATTATGATATCGAGGCCTCTGAACCAGGATAGATCAGCGGTGCCGCTAGTCTTCCACGTATCCAACAGTAACTGATATTGGACGAAACATGGCCCAGCAAAAAAATTAAAGCGGTTCAAAGAGTCCAAAAGTGCAAATGTCAGCGCGCGGGCTAATAGGCCTCTAACTCTCAGGATTGTCTTGCAGTTTCCCAGGTTAAGCGGTAGGAGTCACTTTTGCTGTTTGCCAGAAGTTTAGGAAATGATTATGAATTCCTGAATAAAGTTAGTAACTTCAGCCTCAGAGTGTCAATATGGACTGCAATGCTAAAAATGAGGCTAGCCGGAAAAGCTTATTTCGTAACATTAGTTATACAAAAACCCAGAGTCCCAGGGTTTTTGGTCATGAACCATAGCATATAGGCGGGCGTTTTTTAGACTACAAAAAATAGAGACAAATCAATTCAATTAGACTCAACAAATAAATATAGGGTCCGCCAAATAACTTTTTTTCTTTTTGAAAATGCTATAAAAAAACTACTGAATATTTTCTCAAATTTCTTTTTTTATTTGAAAGCACAATCCTTCCGGTTAATAATGGAAAATAACTTCATTCAAATGGCTGCCTCGGCTGGCCATGCAGTAGCCTACACGATCGGTCCAATTTTTAAGCACATTATCGATTGTGTGCAGCTGTATTTCACCAATGGCTTCACGAATATTGTCCTTTAAAGCGTCAATTGTCTCTGGCTTGTCGGCGTAACACTTATCTTTGACGGTACCCCACAAATAATAGTCCAACGGTGTCAAATCGCAGCTCCGAGGTGGCCAAACGACATCAGCTCTGCGGCTGATAATGCGATCTTCAAAAACAGGGCGCAAAACATCGAGTGTAGCTTCGGCTGTGTGGCACGTAGCGCCTTCCTGTTGAAACCAAATGTTGCCAATATCCTCCTCTTCAATTATTGTGAACAAAAATTCGTTCAACATGGCCCGACAACGATCGCCATTGACTGTAACGGCCACTCCTTGCTCATTTTCGAAGAAAAATGGCCCAATTATGCCTCTGGACCAAAATCCGCACCAAACAGTGGCTCGTTTTGGGTGCACCGACTTTTCAATGTATGCGTGCGGGTTTTCTGTGCCCCAAATGCGACAATTTTACTTGTTTATATACCCGCCAAGATCAAAATGAGCTTCATCTGAAAAGATGATTTTCTTGGCAAAATCGGCATCTTCTGTAAGTCGATCGCAGGCCCACTTAGCGAAACGTTGTTCAAGCGTATACACAACCACATTCGTTCAGCGGAAGGATAAAACTAATTATCTGTCAAATCAGACATGAGCTAAGTGTTACCATTCACGAAATAAGCACTACTTGAAAAAAAAAACGTTAGATGGCGAACCCTTTATAATTCAGCTATGATATTCAGGTAACAAGCTAGCAAGATATGATAACATTTTTTGTTTAAAGGCTGCTCTTGAGCGGAACTCAAAAAAAAATTAAGTGATTATGAGCTAAGTTTGCCTCATGAATGCAACGCGATTACGTTTCATTTTCACCATACTTAGTGCGATGGATACAAGTACGAAAGAGCATACGATGTCGGGTATTGGTAGGATGAACATAAAAGTAAATAATATTTAAAAGAGGAGAACAATCAATACGGGAAGTGAGAATGTCTCGAAGAACCTTAATAAAAAGTACATGCGACGCGTATGAAGAGGAGGTACATTAAACAATAGACATCTTGTTCTATAAGGTGGCATCTCAATGTTCCAATTAAGTTTAAAGAACATATATCTAGCGAATTTTCTCTGAATTCTTTCGATACTCTCAACAGCATTAGTACAAAAAGGGTTCCAAACCGTGGGGCAGCATTCCAAGGAAGATCTAACTAGTCCAAAATAAAGTGCTCTCAACGCAAAAGTATCTGAAAACCCCTTTGAATTCCGTCTAATGAATCCAAGCATTAAGAACTCAAGATTACGCCTAGGTAAATTATTTGGAAGAATTTAAATAAATTAACACCGTTCAGAATATATTGAAATTGTATGATATTTCTTACTCTGTAACAGGAAAAATGCACACATTTCACTTCATTTAAATGCAGTGAGTTTATATTACACCAAACTGATATGCTAGTGAGATCGTCTTGTAGTTGAAGACAATCTGTCATGGACACAATTTTTTTATTAATCTTGAGATCATCAGCATAAAGAAGACAGTTTGAAAATTGAAACATCGACGGAATATCATTAATGAATAAAAGAAACAAAAATGGACCTAAATGGTTCCCTTGCGGTACTCCTGATGGTACAGAGTTCGTAAGTAAGATTGAATCCACTTTAAAAGGGCAACTTTTGAGGGCTAAAAGTGCAGCCTTGCTTTTGATTCAACTAGCAGCGATTTCTTCTCCTTCAAGATAAGATTTGCCTCCCTAGGTGTTTGTATCGTGTACTGATGAGGCAGTTACAGTCGCACAGTATGTGCTCTGCTGTTTCTGCCTTTTCGTTACACATTCTGCAGGTGTCTTTTTGTGTGATGCCCATGGTTTTAAACTGTTTGTTGACCGGCCAGTGTCCAGTGAGGAATCCTGTGATTATACGAATCTGACTCCTAGAGAGTTTAAGGAGTTGTTTCGTTTTTTTAAGGGAAGTAACCACTTCACTACCAACCAGTAGGAACATCTTGGCTGTGGTTGGCCGCGTTCCTCAACCATTCCTTTATGTAGCATTTTATGGTGCTGATAGGTATGCCGCAGAATGGTCTTGAATGGTGATGCAGAGCCTTTTCTTGCAAATTGGTCTGATTGTTCGTTTCCTATATGGCCACTGTGTCCAGGTATCCACATGAGGTGAACTCTGTTTGTGTTGGCCAGCTGGCTTAATAGTTGTAAGCAGTCCCATACCAATTTAGAGGTGACTTCGTAACTTTTGAGGGCTAAAAGTGCAGCCTTGCTGTCAGAGAGAATATAAATGTTTTTATTGGTCATAGCTTGTCTATATTTTATCTGAGGCAGAGTTCAATTGCTAATATCTCTGCTTGAAATACGGAGTTGTATCTGTCTATGCTGTGATAGATGTGTGTTCCAGTGTTAGCTCCGTATACTCCAGCCCCCACACCTTCGTTCGTTTTGGATCCATCTGTGTATCATACATAGAATTGACGATCGAAGGAAGGTCTATTTTACTCCCAGGTGTGTCGGGAGGGAATTGTGACCTTAAAATTTTGGCTGAAGTTGTACCTTGGAAGACAATTGTCTATATGGGGTATTTTTAGGATTTCATGACTGTTTAGTTCATTAAGAATATCAAGATAAAATAGCCTGGGATTAGACTCATCCTCCGCGACAAGTTTGTGAGCGAATGCTATTGCTTCTTTTTTAAGTTGGAGGTGTACGGGTGGTAGGTCCGTGATGACTTCTAGCGCTGCTGTGGAGGTTGTTCTCATAGCTCCTATAATACAGATGCAAGCTAGTCTTTGTAGTTTGTTGAGCTTGGCTTGTACTGATATTTATTTGGTTTTGTGCTACCAAACTGGCACAGCGTATGTGAGAATTGGTCTGGTAATGACTGTGTATAACCAGCGAGATATTTTAGGATTAACGCCCTAAGTTTTTCCAGTGAGACTTTTGCTGGTCCATAGAGAGATCCTGACTTTCTCAATGATTTTTGTGATGTGAGAGTTCCAAGTGAGCTTTTCATCTAGTGTTACACCTAGATATTTGGCTTCGTTTGAGAACTCTATTGTTTCATCAAATATGTAGAGTGGGTTTTTTAAGTTTATGTTTACTTCTTCTTTTGGTGAAAGCGACTATGGTGCTTTTTTTAGGGTTGACATTTAGTCCAACTTTTATGCAACAAGGTTGAGTGCCCTTTGGAGGAGTTCCGAGATTGTGCCTTCGAATTTTCTTCTAATTAGAATCACAGCATAGCCTTGGACATAGAAGCCATTTTTGCAGAGTATGCTAATTAGCTCATTGGCCACGATGGACCATAAGAGAGGTGGGAGAACCCTGCCTTGGGGGCAGCCTTTCGTGGTTTTTATACTGATTTTATCATAGGCTAGTGAAGTGTTTATTTTCCTGTTACTAAGCATGTGTTGAATCCATCTGCATGTGGTATTATCTACCCCTGTGCGTGATTGGTGTTGTCGAAAGCACCCTCAATATCAAGAAAGCAACCTATCGCAATTTCTTAGTCGCTTAGGGATTTATTGATACGAGCTGTTAATTCCTGAAGAGCATGCGTGGTTGATTTCCCAGGCTGGTATGCATATTGTTTGTTGTGGGGCGGTGATCTTTAGAGAGGATCGTCTCTATCCAGTATTTTTTCCATTGCTTTTAGGAAAAATGAGGTCTTTTCAGAACTGCAGAACTTTTTCCATGAATTTCTTTTAGCTCTTCTAATCTCTTGGTTGTAGTTGGTAAGTGAGGCGCGGTATGATGTCCAGTCTCCATTGAGCTTGGCTTTATTAAACAGATTTCTGGTCAATGCTCTCAGCTTGGAGAGTTTATTATTCCGCCATGGGATGGTGCGGTTGCTTACTTCTCTTACGACTTGATACTGCCCCCACCACCTAAGGTGGTTTCTGAACTCGTAGAGTACTGTGAAGCCAGATGGATTGGACTCATCATTTGTTGCGATGCTAACGCTCAAAACACTGTTTGGGGCAGCAACAAAGCAACCGGAGAAGAGACCATCTTCTAAACTTCATTCTTTCGTCTGACATTATCGTCAACAATGTTGGCTCTCAACCAACTTTTGTGACGGCGAGACGACAGGAAGTGATCGACCTAACCTAATAGGTATGCGAAGGCCATCACTAACTGGAGAGTCTTACCAGATGTTACGCTGTCAGACCATAAATATGTCGAATTCCAATTGAAGTGTGGAATCTCCCCATCGGAGCCCAAGCGGAATCCGAGAAAGACAGGCTGGGTGCGATTCAGAGAGGAGCTTGAGAAATCCACTCAAGCCCTGTCTACACTCAAAACAAAGCAATTGGTGGAGGATGCCGTTCATAAGCTGAGCAGCGCCATCACCAACTGTTTCGAACTCTGTTGAAAAACCTCCCAGCAGGAAGTCGGTTCCCTGGTGGAACGCTGAGCTCCATTGTCTTCGCAGGGAAGCCAGAAATCTCCTGAATAGATCGCTTAAAACGAACTCGGAAGATGACTGGAATAAATATCGATCGAAGCAGAAGGAATATAAGAAGCTTATTCGTAAATCGAAGAATGATTCCTATAAGTCCTTCTGCGAAGAGATCAAATCCTTGAGCGCGACCACCAAGTTGGTTGATGTTCTCAAACCAGGAAAATCGACAAAGCTGGATGTACTCAGAAAATATGATGGTACCTTCACTGAGTCTCAAGCGGAAATTCTCAGTTTTCTGCTTTAGACCCATTTTCCGGGAAATCAAACTGTCATCGGCTCATTGCACACTCCCTCATTGGAAACTACGACTGAAACGATGAAAACAACTCGGCGGAGCTGGTATGTTGCGTTACGCGTGGCAACTACTAAGGCCTTTGAGTTTGCTGTGGCATATTTCGATGGCTTCAAGTCGCCGGGCACTGATGGGATATACCCTGTTATGCTGCAAAAAGGTATTCCTACTCTAAAAAGAATTTTCACTGCTAGCCTGGCACTTGCCTACATACCTATTCCTTGGCGCGCGGTGAAAGTAGTCTTCTATTCCCAAAATAGGGAAAGAAGATTACTCACTCACCAAGAGTGTTAGACCAATCAGTCTAACATCGTTCTTGCTGAAAAGAATGGAGAGATTAGTAGAATTGCACGTGCGCAAAGTTGCCCTTCGAATACATCCTCTCTCGGACATGCAACATACTTATCAGCGCGGAAAATCCTGCGAGACTGCCCTTCAAAACCTAGTTGGGAGAACTGAATGCGCTCTCGAAAGGAAAGAGTGCGCACTAGGCATTTTCGTCGACATTGAGGGAACTTTTGATCACGCTACTTTTGACAGCATGTGTAACGCTGCTAGACGGCATGGCGTAGATGAATTGTGGATGTTTAGCGACTGTCTGTGTCAAAGCGCAGGCGGCACTAGATGTGATCGAAAACTGGTTTACGTAATGGGCTGTCGGTTAATCCTCTTAAGACTGATGTCGTTCTCTTCACGAGAAAGAGGAAAAATACTGGCATTATTCAGCTGATGCTAAAAGACATTCCCATCCCGATATCCAAGGAAGCTACGTACCTGGGAGTCATCCTAGATAGCAAGCTTCTTTGGTGAAAGCATGTTGAGTCAAAAACGACCAAAGCGCTGTCAGCTTTTTGGCAACGCAGAGGTGCCTTTGGCAAAACATGGGGCTTATCGCCGAAGAAGGTCCTCTGGATCTACACGGCAATGATAAGACCGATAATCTCATATGCATCGGTTGTCTGTGGAGCAGGCTTACACGCAAACACGCTGTGGCTTCACTCACCAAACTTCAAAGAGCGGTCTGTCTCAGTTGCACGGGGGCTTTTCCCAGCACACCGGGAGCTGCTCCTTTTTTTTTTTTTTTTTGATTTTTCAGTCTTGATAGACGTTTATTAAGCCAGATTGGATTTGAATTCCTCTTTATCAACTTTGTTGGCACAAAGCGCTCAATGCAGGAATTTATGATTGGGACAAGGAATTGTAGATCCCTTTTAGAACTGATGAATTGAATATATTCGTGCAAACCAGTCCATTAAAATGAGTTAATATCAACATAATTTGCTCTTTTAAAATTGTACAAGAATTCAGGCTTAGAACTTAGCTCATATGCTATAAATAATTAACTTTGCATATAAACCACGATGATGAACGGATTTCCGAAACATTGGAAAGTCTATTTTTTTAAGGTTTAAACAGCATTCACCAACAAAAGATCAAGATCAAGATCGATTGAGATCGTCAGAAATATTATTAATTTGTGTCAGATTACATTCATAGGAATAAGGCACATCAAATCAAATTGCCAATTAATATCAAATTAATTAAGGTCGCCTGTATATACAATATTATATGTTGGGAATACGAAATGTTGTCGAAAATATGTGAAAAATTATAGAAATATAAGTCATATAGATCAATATGGCTTCTGGGGGGTACATATACAGGGTGCGAATTTTTTAAAAATAATAAAAAAGAGGTCAATGTTTCATACATTAATTTGTCTACAAGTCCAGCCGCGTCAAAACCAAAAAAAAAGGTTCTTCTTAGAAAAAAATGGTTCGGTTATTTTTTTTAATTTCTCAAAAACTACAAGACATTTTTGCATCCGGTTTTCTGCTTTTAGCTAAAAACTAATGAGAGCATTGAATTTTTTTAAAAAAAATACTACTTAATTACATACAATTTTGAAAAAAAATAGTTCGAATTTTTTTTCAAAATTTTGAGTTTGAAAATTAATTTCTCAAAAACTACTCCTTAAAACAGCTTCATTTAAAATCAATATGAAAGAAGAGGTTTCTGGCTTTACAAAAAGGTATATCGTGGCATTGTGGATGTAACTGTTGATTTTTAATAATTTTTTTTCCAAATTAAGTCAGTTTTTTTAGAAAATTGCCCCTCCCGGCTAAACGGGGGGAAATAGACCCCCCCCCCCATCCCATACGATTTTTTTCTTGTCTTGACTAGACCTACACGCTGCAGCTTTTTGGCACACTGCTCGTGGGACACCCTGTATAACCACAGATAAGAAATAGCTCAGAGTTATCAGAATTACATTTAGCTTTTATAAATATAGTAAAGTTATCTATATTAGCAAATTCTGAAGTTAAAATATTAGCATTTAACCAAGTTTCAGTGAAAATAATAAAGTCAGAAACATCATTATAACATATGTATAAAGCAAAACGAAGGGATTCTAATTTGGTTCTTAGACCGTCTACATTTGATAATAAACGTTGAAATACGTGAGTCTTCGTTTTTTGGCTGGAAAATAAAAGGTTTTATTTGAACTCCAAGCGGCCAGAATTTAGCATCGTAGAAAAGATCATAGGCGCATGCAGGGAGCCCCAGTGTAAAATTGACAAAGCGCATCACATTAATATCTTTTTTAATTAATTTTTGGCAGCGGAAAGCTGTTTCGGGGGGGTTTAGTTTTTTTTAGCGATGAACCAAATTATGTTGTCTTCCTAAACACTTGTATTAAAACGAGATATGTGTAAAACACTCAGCCTTGGGATTGTTTTTAATGGAATAGCTGCGGTCAACTCCGCGGCAGAACAAGAAATGCGTTGCGGTTGCTGAACAGAACGACTGGATGCTATTTTTCCATTTTTTTTCCATTCAGTAATAATACGAAAGAAGATAATCTAGTCTACAGGTCAGTTAACCTCTTCGATAAAGTGACACTGTCAAAAATAGTCGGTTCTTCGATATTTTTTATTTTATTATTTATTAAAACAAATAGAAAGCAGATTAATTCAATGAAGATGAACAAACAAGTTACAGAATACAAGTGTTATTGGGGTCGTTAATATACATATGTAGCAAATCATAAAATATAATAATATAAAAATAATATAAAGCCGCTCAACTAGATCAATACACAAAGTAAATTAATAATTTCTTCATAATTAAAATTTAAAAGCCATGATTTCAACTTTTCAAGGAAAAATTATTTATTACGAATACACCTTACTCGAATGTTATAAGGTAACTTGTTAAAAAGTGTTGGTGCAGCAACAGTGAAAAATTGGCAAGAAATGTGCAAATGGTGGTGAGGTACTTGTACAAGATTTTGTGTATCAATTCATAATTAATAGGTGGAAGAAATTCTGCTTAATTAATAACTCGATCTTTCGAAAAATATTTTTAAAACTTTGTAACAATATAAATGTTTCAAAGGTAGAATATTAAGGTTTCTTAAAAGTGGTAAGCTACTAAATTGCCGATTTTTATTGCAGATAGTACGAATAACATGCTTCTGAGACACAAGCAGAGGATATATTTTATTGTAGTAAGTGCAGCCCCACGAAGCTAAGCCATACTCAAGTTTAGAATTTACTAATCCATAGTAAATGCATTTAAGAAGCTTCCGTGGGCAGTATGATTTTAATAGGTAAATTTGCCTAGTAGCTGCCATGCAATACTTCTTAAGGGCATTTGTATGATCAGACCAGTTCATCTTCCGGTCGAGCAGGACACCGAGATATTTAAAGTGTCTAACTTTTTCAACGCAAAAGCATTTATCAGAACATTTGTGTTCCTTAAAATATGTCTAGGAACTAGATGCTGAAATGCAAGTGTTCTTACGATGCTTGAATCTTTTACAGTTGCCACAGTGAAAAAGAAAAGGTCCATAGTCTATACCACAAGGACTAAAAAACATGATTTTGGTTTTATCACTTATAACCAATTTGTGCACTTTAAACCAGTGACATCTTGATAGAAAGATTTAAAGCAGAGTCTGCAGTAAAGGCACATGCCACATCGTCCGCAAAAGCTTTAATTTTGCTGCTATATTTTTGTCGAAAAGAGAATTAATAAATGTTAAGAAAAGTAAGGGACCAAGCACAGAGCCCTGAGGAACGCCTATAGACATAATGCGCATTGAACTCAACCTACCATCTACTTTTACTCTATGAACTCGACTGGATAAATATTACCTGAACCAAGAGTGTACACTACCTCTTAAGCCACACACTTATACAATTTACTCGAAAGTATTTCGTGTCAACAGTGTCAAAGGCTTTGGTTATGTCGACAAAAAGCGCTGCAGTCAGGTCCCTATTATCAAAGCCTTTATAAATATGCGAACAGAAATTTAGAAGAGCACTCATAGTAGACCGACCTGAACGAAAACCAAATTGACATTAACTGTGTTTTTTCTAAAAATCGGATCATTCTTATCTTCAATGCCTTTCCGAAGACTCTTGAGAAAACAGATAGTAAAGTGACGGGCCTTTAATTATTAATTGAAGTTTTATCACCCTTTTTAAACAAAGGTACCGCCTCAGCATGTTTTAAATATTCAGGAAAGATACCACATTCAACGCTTTTATTATATAACAAAAAATATCAGAAATATTTAAAGCCATTTTTTTTAAGGAAGTTATTTGAGAAACCGTCCGATGTTTTAGAGTGTGAGTTCTTAAGGGACATGATAATTTTGAACAATTCACAAGAAGATATGGGATCGAAGAAAAAACTCTGGGAGCATGATTCTTCATTGGCTAGACATAAACAATCGCAGTACGAATCACAATTGTCGAATTGTCGGAAACTATCTTAGTCCCTATAGTGGAAAAGAAAGAATTAAGCATATCTGCTAAGACCTTACTATCGAATATTAAAGTCTCATTATCCTTTAGACAAGAAATTTCCTTTTTCTGTGTAGGCTTGTTAAGTATAGTTGTAACTACTTCCCATTTTTTTTTAGGGTTACCTTTGGCCTCAACGAACTTGTTCCCATAATAACTGTTTTTGCATTCAGAAACTTCCTTAGCGATCTCTTTGCATAATTGTTTGTACGGACTAAAGATATTTATGCTGTTAGGATTGCTTGCCCTTTTTTTATAAAGTTTATTCTTAAGGTTGATTTTCTTTACTAAAGCAAAAGATATCCAAGGCTTGAGTTTTTTTCAAGTTTCTTTTGTTTCTAGTACCATGATTAGAGCTCTGTAGAACGTAGTCGCATAGGTTTCAAAGATGTATCGATGACGGGTATAAGGGGAAAGGAATCGACTTCCTTGTCTGTGCTTGAAGCAGTGTGCGACGGTGATAACGCAATGTTTATGTTGCTGGTGGAGGTACTGCACTGAGTAGGGGATATTGACCGACGCGTCAGTAGCGAATTATCCTCACACTGGATGGATTTTCATCTCGAACTCGATTTTAATTTCACGAATTCATCGCAACCTACACACTTAATTTTAAGATCAATACGATCAATTTTATTGTGACACAAATTGCACTTCAAGTTTATTATTTGATTTATTTATTTTTGGCGTTTACCGAGAGCTACACAAATATAAGGACTTATAAAGAGAATGTGAAAAAAACTTGTTCTTAATGAGTTAGGGAAAAAGAGTAACTGTCTTGTAATTGATTGTTGTATAAAATTATAATTAATTAAATAAACAAAAGTTAAGATTCTACAGCACCTTGACTTGAACGAATTTACCTGATTCAGGTAACATACAATATTAAAATAAAACTATGACAGAAATTCAAATCGTAAATGTATTTTACGTAAATTTTCTTTCTGAAGCATAAATTGGATCACTCTGTACATGAAGCAATTAGTGGTGCGTTGTTTAGCTTATTTGATCCAAACTACTTGAAAAAGTGGTAGAACATTGATTTTATATAATTTTTTATTTACTTTGGCAACGGCACCATCTTATTTTTTCAAATACATCAGCGTGGTAACCAATATTATAAATTTTAATTAAAAGGCTTTTCAATAAGGTGTATGTGGGATAATGAAAGGCCATTTATGCCATTATGTATGGAATGCCCTAATGGACAATTTTCAATGACTCTTCTGCATCGATCCGGCTGAATTTGATCGATGGAGTGTGTTATGTTGACTTTAAGGGCATTCGTCGATTGTGGTTTATTCGCATAGACTTGGGACTTCAGGAAACCAGAACCCTCCTTTAACGTTCGAATGTTCCAATGTTGGTGATGGGCCACCATGGCTACCGTAAAATGGGCGCAACGTTTGCAATAACGAACACTCATTTTGATAATAAAGTTTTATCATTTAGACGTGCTGTTCAATCGTGTAACTTGCCATTCGGTGTCAGTAACTCAATAATAAACTACAGATTCGGCTGATGTCACCAAAATAACCTGGTCGCAAAAGACTGCCAAAATCTACCCGCGCCAATTGAAAAATTCTAATGAGTTGGGGAATTGGACTAAATTCGTAGCGTTTTTTCAACCAAATTTTATTTATTAAAAAGGACAAACAGGAACCGAATCATTCCCTTCTTTGTAATCGTCATAAGAAGCAAGCTTCTACAAGCCATGAATCATTGATCCGAACAAGTCAGAGTAATATCTGAAGGGTACGAAGTTCGGTGACGGATGTTTGAGAGTTTCCGATTGTGGTTTCGCGAAGTGAGGACGAGCGTTGTCATGCTGAAAAATCACTTTGTCGTGTTTTTCTGAGTATTTTTTTCAGTATACGGTTTAAGCGCATTAATTACGATCTGTATTGGTTGGTTTCATTCGGTTTGACCAGCTCATAGAAGACCCTTCTGATTACATCTAATACAGAGTATGTGCTTCGATCCATGGATATTCGTCTTCGCCATTGATGTCCTGCTTTTCAATACTTGCGATTGCCGTAATGGATCAACTTTTCATCACCAGTGAGATTTCGGTGCAAAACCCCTTCCTATTCTGGCATTGAAGCAGCTGTACGTAGGTAAAAAAATGCGTTTCGACGTCCTTTCTTTTCAATTAGTATGCGGCGATAGATGTCGTTAAATATAAGTAACTTTACCACAGCCACACATAGGCTATTGTCTAGGGATCGTTTGAAAGTTGCCAGTTTAAGTTTAGATTTGTCTGTTCACATGTTTTACCAACTCAGAGTATTACATTTGGAAGAGCTTTTACAAGCCAACTAAAGAAAGCCCTTTGAAATCCGATTTCGATGGATTTGAACTCCATGCCCCCGAGGTTAGAAGCCTAGAAACTTTATGAAAATGTTCTATGCTTGCAACTGTGATACCTCTGCATGCCTTTAAATTTTTTAAAACTGATACGAAAGTTTTAGTCATTCAACAACTGTTCTCACAATTTTTCGGCAAATCACGCATTTACACAAATAGCTGCAGTTCCTAAGGCAACTTAATTGAAATACATTACCTCTTCCGTCACACAGAACTGATGAAAATTAGCAGTAACGGGCTTACTGGACAGTATTTCTACAATAGAGGTTGGTGCATTCCCAAACAATCTGCTTGTCTCATAACCTGCCGACAAATATTTACACATTAGCTATAATTAGAGCAATCACCCAAGACTTAGCCATACAAACCCTTCTTGAACTCCAAAGGCAATGGTTGTCTATTGGATGAGCAGTCACTCCTGTGTTCATTTCTGTTTGCCGCCAAGTATGTAAGCAATTCGAATCCCAAGCATACACCCAGTACGGGAAAGAAGTTTCCGTTCTCATTAAGTTTCAAAGCTTCTTGGTAAATGTGATATCCTGCGTCGGCATAGCCATCTGATTGATTAAAGAACGTTGCGCCACCGGGAAGGATAACACTGTTCGAGTAGTATGGCATTAGACAATAAAGGGTACTCACGGGGATAGTGCATTAACTTACCCGTTAATCTTGGAGAGGATATCGGCATAGTACTCCCGTGATTCTCCGATCCTAAAGAGTAAAGGGTGTGTATTTCGCACTTGATTAGATTTAAAATGCATTAAGGATATGAGTGGACAGAGTAATAAACTATCGTTACTCGCTATGAGATTATAAAGGGCACTTCATCAGCCTTCAGCTGGAACGTGGCAATTGATTGAGTGTGCGACGAGGTTAAGCGAAAGCGATGAACCTGATTAAAGAAAAGGCTAAATGCCAATCTATTGCTTATATGTATGTACATGTGAGACGGCGGAAAACCGATATCGTAGTCAATATCACTTACGGCTTCTCGGGAAAGAAAAAAAAACAAAATCGGAGTGGATTATATTGCTTGTTTGTTGAATCGAATTTGATTGTTGACTGTGTGTCACTGAGTGGCATTCCGCCGATGGAGCGCGATAAGCGACGACAACGAATTCGTCTATTGTACTGCACATGCAAAGTCGTATTCTTATTGTGAAATGGGCCGATCAAATGATTTAACATAGTAATGCAGACAATTGAAATCGGCATCGGCATGTGGATTGTATTTTTAAGACAGGGTTCAATGGAATCGTTTCACGGAGCTCCTCGAACTTTGTTTGTTGCCTTAGCATTGCCTACAATATGACGGTCAGTTCCCAGAACAAAACAAAAAGTTTCTTGGGTAACAGCTCTATCCATATCAATAGGTGCCTGAACGTGGAATATCGATTTTTTCCCATAAAGAGCTCATTAGTATTGGCCATCGTTAGAATCATTAGCTACGACTTGTCCCCATCTTTCTTGCAATTCATAAATATCACTACTCCTCTTCTGAGGCCACCATTCATAGAACCAATTTTTAAATTCTTTTTAAAAATGAAAGTAATGTTCCGAGAAAGCGTTAGGGTTTACGTGGTTTGAAACATGTGGACCAGCACAGTAGGCAAACTTGACCTTCAGTGTAAATTAGTTCGCCAAAGTGTAAAAAACTTGTTTATTCAAAAAATCTGCAGATTAAGTACAGAATTGACTTACGGTGACCATGTTGTGTCGGAAATACCATGCAGAGATTCATTTCAGCACTTTAAAAATCGAATTTTGATATAAGAGACAAAGAATGCTCTCGCCGAAAAAGTTTAAAGACGAACAATTTTAGGCGTTTATGAAAACTAATGTCAGACACCAGCTGAATTTACTCACTCATCACAAGTATATGACGTTTGCAAGTTAAAGGTGTTTTTTTGCTGTTTGGTTTGTGAATGTTTTATGTTTGAAAGCGTAGGCATGATTTGTGACATACATATGTCTACGTCTAGCATTGCCATTTCGTCATAAAAAGACTTACATCCAAAGCCCAGCCTTCCCGTTGTTGCACACCTTGTCGCGGTGCGAAAGCTCAGTAAAAGACAATGACTCTTGAGAATTCATTCACCAAGACGAGACATGAAGCTAAGCTGCAGGCCCTGCGCTGGACTAAGGTGTAAACCATACCGTGCCAAGAGTCAACCAGGCTGGGGGCCCTGTTTATATAATAGCCCAGCCACTAACAGTGTATCCAGGATACGTGGCATCCTCCTGGATCATGTAGCCACACCATGCGGGTTAATTCTGAAACTGAGGCTCAGCTGCTCGAAGAAAAGATCGATCCTAAGGCCGCAGGCAAACCTGAAGGATTAGTGCAAGAACATCGACCCAAAGGCAAAGAACGGCTACAAGAGGTCGATGCAATTTTGATATTATTTATTATTTATTAATAAAGAAACACAGGATCGAGGTAGCCAAATTCGAAAAGAAACTAGCTCCCACCTCCTAAATGGACACAGGGCGAGAGAAGAAGTCATCGAGCACGACCCCTATCAAACGTCCCAAAATTGACTCGACAACAGCCAACACAACCGGCCACTGTCGAAAAGAGCGCACAGCAACCGAGCACCTCCAAAGGACACACTGCCTCAGGGTCGAAGCAGAACGACAAGAGAGGGCGCTCCGGGGAAGAGGCTCTAAGGGAAGCGAAAAAGGCGAAAACATCAGCCAGCTTCAACCTCCCCATGAATCTACAAGTGGCCATTGCCGATCGTTCCAACCCTGATGGGAAGATAACGTCCGATAATTGGCTCACTGTTGAAGCTAAAATACTAGAAGCGATGCTTACCGCAGATAGCAGCGATGAGATCAACTTCGACGGAGCAGGCTGGCAGAAAGGAGTCAAAGTCGTCGGTTGTGACAACCAGAGGTCCCTAGACTTCTTAAAGCGAATCGACATTTGCGGCGAAATCTGGCAGAACGCTAAACTCGAGGTTATCCCTCGCTCGATGCTTCCGCTTCGCACGTTGGCTTCAATATGGATCCACCGGTTCCCGAAATGGATGAGTCCATATTGAAGCTAATTGACAAGCAGAATATAGAGCTTGACACTCAAAGCTGGAGAATCATTTAATTTCATTTCATTTATTATTATTCAAATAACATACAATACTTCAAGATATTATATCTTATTACTTTAAGTATTAAAAGAGAAAATGCAGACATTATTATTATTATTGATAATTTTAAGGAAAAAAAGAAATAAATAAATAAATAAATAAAAATAAAAAGATTATAATTAAGGTTCCGTTAAAATATGCAGAATTAGATTCCTCTGAAAGAATGTTGATGAGTTTGTTCTCTGCAATGCGGCTAATAAGCTGTTCCACTGCCTTATCGCTGAGATAAGAAAATACCGCTCTGCAACAGTGTGTGTAAAATGGGGGAAGATCAGAGAAATACCTCTACGTGATTGAGCAAAGTTAATCATATCCTTCAGATACTGTGGGCTTTTTTTATGAATAATTTTGTGAAGTTGTAATAGGTTCCTCATTTTTCGATATTGATCTAATGACATTCCAAACAGTCTTGATTTATATTGCCTAACACTTATGCATCTAGGTACATTAACGAAGACAGTCATTAAAGGCAACGTTTAACTTACGATTACATCTAAAGTCAAGACAAAGGTACACACAACAATTAAAAGCAAAAATTGGCAAAATAAGACTCTTAACCAAGTTTATCTTCATATCAGGATGAAGTAAGCTAGTTGAGCACCTCAAACTACGTAATCTATTGTAAATTCTTTTAATCGTTTCTGAAATAGCATCACAACATGTCATGGACTTATTTATGGTAAAGCCAAGATATTTTACTTTATTTACATAAGGTATGTTTTCACCATTTACCAATATGGGCGGCAGGCTTCTAGGGGAATATTCGCAATTAGAGCACATTATTGCAAGACATTTTTGTGGGTTTAATCTCAGTTTGTTTTGCTCAGACCAAATTTCTATCCTACGTAAGTCCTCAATAACTTTGGTCACACAGTCGACTAACAAATTCTTAGGGCACAACATATACATAAATACACACATCATCAGCATACATATGTAGAAACTACTTGAGGCAGATCATTTATAAATAAGGAGAATAATAATGGCCCCAGCACAGACCCTTGAGGGACCCCAAGTTGACAACATATGGACAAGACATACCAAGAGCGGTTTTAACAATTAATTGCATATTTTTCAAATAGTCAGCCATTAACTTGAGACTAAAATTCGAGAAGCCAAATGGATGCTTCAGTTTGCTTAAAAGAATTGCATGGTCGATGCAGCCGGAAGCCTTCGAAAAATCCAAGAGCCCTAACAAGGCAGCTCCATGTGAATCCATGGCCATACGCATATCAGTTGTTACTTTAATTACAGCAGATTCACAACTATGATTTAGTCTGAATCCTGATTGCCATTTCGAGATCAAATTTTTAGAATTAACGTATTGTTGAATTTGATTTGCAACAACTTTTTCAAATATCTTCGCCAGGAAGGGCAATCAATTTATTGGTCTATAATCCGGCGGTCCAGATGGATTCATTTTCTTTGGAACAGGAATGACTACAGCATTCTTCCATTGTTCGGGGAATTTACAAGAGTAAATACATACATCAAATATATGACGAATATATTGAATTACCAAGGGTAAAATAAGTCTTATGAACTTAGGAGAAATACCGTGAGCACCCTGAGCATTAGACTAAATAGATTGAATTGCCATTATAATCTCAGTGTTACCTATACATACATACATTCAAAAACAAATGACTCCGAATTCACATTATCGAGGGAGAGATTATTGTCATTATTATATGGGAGATTCGCGGCAAAAAAGTGCCTCATATCATTGGGTTCTACATACATTTTGACATATTTTTATTTTCCACCACTCCAATATCCATAATATTTTTCCAAAGTTCTTGGCAACTTAAAGAAGGATTAAGTTTTCTAACAAGATATGTTCGCTTCGTATTCCGTATCAATGACGTTACTTTATTCCTGGCTGCGTGATATTGTTTTTTATTGAATTCAGTTGGATTTCGTTTATATCTACGATAGAATCGCTCCCGTTCTGTTATACTCATTTTAATACGATTATTATACCAGGGGCAGTTTCTAACTTTAATTATTTTTTGTAACCAAGACTTCTTCATAAAGTCTTGAAGTAAGGTTTTCAAATAACGCAACTTTGTTATTTACATCTGTCATATAATAAATGTCAGCCCAATTAAGGATACTTAATTTTCTTAGTCCAGACACATCAACATTACGGAACGACCTATAGGTAAGCATTGAGTCAGTGGTTCGCTGTGCCACGCTGAACTGGTATAAACAAAAAATAAAGTCAGGAAAAAATTCTGAAGTGGGACTAAGTTGACTACTCCCTACAATTATTTTTAAAGAGCAAGTCAAAAACAAGTCAATTAACGAGGGATTATTCACTGACTGGAAACATGTTGGGTGGAGCTTATTGACTATAGTTACGCTAATTTTGTCACAAAAATATAGCAATACTCGTAGTCGAGTAACGCTGTTGTTCAAAAGTAAATTAACATTAAAGTCCCCGCCAATCAAGATATTATTATATTTCCGATTAAGATTTAGTAAAGCATTCTCCAATTCAACTATATTTTCTTCTTTGAAACACTTAGGCGGACAGTAAACTACAGCTATAATACAAGTTTCAACACAGTTACGAATCGCAACACAAACAAATTGTAATTCTGAAGCAGTAGACGAATAAATTACTTTCGACGAGGCCATGAAGTTGGAATATAGGCAATTTGAACACAACTTTTTAACATATCTTGCCTGAGAAGATACCAAGCAGCTCTTGGCTCGTAAGTTCTACACAATTTAGCATGTCGACGCTCAATTTTCTTGCTATCTCTACTATATCGAATTCGGGATGCTCGTCCATGGTTTTAATTACAATATTTTCCGCTGAAGATTGCTTATACCTCTGTTTGTTTTATTGACATATTCAACAACGTAAGCTGCACAAGAGTATTCCTCGATAATAAATTGAAAGTCCATATTTGAACCCAGGACATTTAAGATGAATGGATTAAACGGGTTGATCCATTTGTCTTTAGTTTCTCGCTTTAAAAACACTCGTGGTCTCTTTATTCCTGCTCGCAGTATGTATAGGTACATAGCATATGAATTTATTTTGTGCTCTAACAAGAAGGTGTCCAAATCAGGGTAATCGTTCTCTTCAAGTGCTTTCCGGATTCGCTTGTAAATAATCGAATATGGTGCGCGACATATGTCAGTATTTGGCATCGGCTCAAGTATGTGTGTTGATCGAGACAGACTCCGCTATGTGTTTTACTTAATTCCACGGCGGGCCTTCCCGCAAGGGGTTGATGTTTGTGCGACAACCAACGCCCTTCTATTGCAACTAAGTACCAGATTCGAAGCCATGTGTAGAGGCCTACCGCAAGACAGGCCAGGACTGTCATTCCGATATATGACATTACTGTCATTTATCAGTCTGTCATTATTGTCCTGGGGCATCTGTCTCCCGTGGTTCCAGAATTAGACTTCTGGTCAAGCCGTTACTCCCAGTAGGGTTACCCTACATCCAACTGAGAGCCTTATATTTGCTTCTTCTTTTCCTTTTTTCCGGCGTTGTTATGGTCAGAAGTGTAGGACCATAACCTTCCCACTTAACTGCATTCCTACTGGTCCGCTTGTGGGGTCCGCCGGTTTAACCTCAGAAAGTAGCGGCAGGCTTCCCGGTTTGGGATTACTTCATCAATGAGGCCAATCAAATGCTGGTGTTTTTGCATTTGTTTGCACCAATTGTTTTTCGGCCTTTTTTTTTTTTTTGCATGCTCCAGATTTTTTTTGTTTGATCTTACTCTTACAACACCGGTGATCTCCAGTCGTGTCAACCCACTGATTTGCATGTACACTTGTGGGGCAGTTTAATGGTGGTATATGTGTCCCTAGGCTCACTTTGGTGTTTTCTAAATTGCCTAGATGTGATTTTTGTTTACCTTTGTTTTAGTCGCCTTTTACGACAAGCGAGAGGTATCGCTGCAGGGATATTCTTAAACCGTCCCTGCACGGACTAGAGCCTTATATTTGCTATATAGCCGAATAACAAAAAAGCCAACAGCTAAATAGCAAATGTCTGCCTTCGTAATCGAATATCTGTCACAGCATAACCAATTAGTTATCGGCATTTTGCATTCCATTAGCTAAATAGCTATATAGCTAAAAATAGCCATACAGCTAAGAAGCTATGTAGGCTGCACCACTTAGCCTTTTAATCTAGCCCCCCAGGTATATGAATCGCATATTAAGGATGCGACCCGTTATTACCCAGAGGGCGGATGCTGATCGAGACGGCAAGAATGGCGCTTCGAAACGACAAGAGGTTGAATTCTTTTTATAACAGGTAAACGTGTGTTTATGTCGTTGAAGTTTTGCAAAGCCTGATGCCTCATCAGGAGATATAGACACTAGTTGGTCAATCAAAGCCTAAGCCTTTTCCTGTCCCAGAGCATCGGTTGGAGATTCATTTAGCCACAACAGTATATGAGCATGCGGACTGCCTCGGTGTTGAATTTCTAATCTTTTGAAATAGTGCTTCACGTAGTGTTGGCCAAACGGACTGAAACGCGTTGATTGAAGTATACTGATGATAACTTGCACAAGTTTATTAAAGTGGATAGCACAGGTGACAGGATCTTCATTGATGAGTGTAGCTTTTAAGTTGAAATGCATATTTTCAAGTTCTTCCGTATCAATATCTGCTCCATTGTTTCTGAGTTTATACAACAGCTTCATTAATTTTGGATAACCAATTTCATTGGCGCTTAAAGTAAAAAAGAACGTCGGTTTTCCAAGCTGAAGAATCATCGCAAAAAGATCGCGTTTACGTTGAGCCCAGTAATAAGTGGTGTTTGGTATCGATCGTAGAAAAGCCAAATTAGTTTCAAGCCATGCATCAATGAAATCTGCTGATTCTACTTGAGCTCGAGTGAGTTTTGTATTTTTTCCAATGAATTTGAAGGCAACAGTTATCGCATCGCGTGTTCGGATACGTAAAATTTTCATTGCCATGTATAGCAAGTGCTGAGGAGTCACACCACGTCTATCCGCTCTTCGCAGTTCACTCGTTGACATCATGAATGGCGTTACAGTCAGTCCTTCCTTAAAGACACGAAATTGACCGAGATAAATAGAAGGAAACGCC
This sequence comes from Merodon equestris, assembly GCA_958301585.1. Classification (NCBI taxonomy): domain Eukaryota; kingdom Metazoa; phylum Arthropoda; class Insecta; order Diptera; family Syrphidae; genus Merodon; species Merodon equestris. The sequence continues at coordinate 95,464,554 of OY284414.1, forward strand.
ATATCTTCGCAGTGTTCATCAAAAAGAACACTAACGGGCACTTTGTGTTCTCCTGGAGCTATTCTTAAATATCTATCTTCATTCCATAAAAGCGTTTGTTGTTGAGCGTGCAGGCTATCTTCCATATCGATTACTTCACTTAATTCTTCGGTGGAATAAGCTGGTGCTGTGTTCGGTACGAAGAAGGAATCGTTCATCTTTATATTATAGAATTTATAGAGTGGTGTCTCTATCAAGAACTGGAGCCACTGCTTGACAACGCGTTTTTTTAACAAGGCCAATCAGGTAACTTGACTTATGAATTTTTCTGCGTTTAATATGAACATTAATACAATAGTCGTCATCGAGTTCTCGTGGGAGACAAGTAACCATATTGTTAACTGAAACTGGTACATTCACAACTTGACCTAAAATCCCATATTGATCTTGTCCATGCCTAAGTCTCCTGATTTGCATAAACGGAAGGCGCGGGGATACCAATCGTTCAGTGATCAAATCTAGCTCTGGTAAATCGTGTGGCCGTGGAGGATTTTTAAATCCGTGTGATGTTGAAAAGTTCGGAATTCTCTCTTTCCGCAAGAAAGCGTGACACGTAAGGCAGACTTGCGCTGTGTTTAAATCGATGTCAGGAAACTCAGCTGTGAGAATAGTGAACGAATTATTCGGTATAGTTTTAAGATTTTTTTCGTACCACAATCTATCACAGACACTACATGCAGCTCCAAAATGGGCTTGGGCTGTAGCGTTTCTTGAATGATGACTATATCTAACAGTAGGTTGAATACTTTGCTGTTGTGTTATGTGTTCTTCAGCTTCGTGGTTTGGTGTGAGTGGAACTGGTTCTGGACTTGCTGTCACCAGGGCTGATTGACCACCTGGACTCATTTGCTCTGTAAATTCATCTGCTTCATCCATCCTTCTGCGATCTCGAGCTCTTCTCATAGTTTCAGATATTATTTCTGTAGCGTCTTCATTTGATTGGTTTGAGGTAAGTGCAGTTGCACTTATGATGAGCAAAATCACGTAATTTTTTCACGCCGAATCGAAACTGAGTTGTTGAAAATGAGCAAAATCACGTAATTTTCTCACATACAAAACCACTTATTGTTTTCAAAATCACTTTTTTTATATATGATGATATATAAATTACAAAACTGCAGCTAAAATATGACTGAACTGATCGAAATCAACACAACTAAATCGCGTGGTGATGTCTCACTCCAAGTTACAAGTGTTAGTTGCGTCTGTGCGTCCTGTTCGCACGCTTGGCGTTTGGACAGGTTTGGGAGTCCTAGTTCCAGTCCAAAGTCCAAGTTATAAGTGTTAGTACAGTACGTCAGTGCGTTCGATTCGCACTCTATAGCGTTCGTGCGTATGTGTGCAGTACACGCATGCACACAAACGTATTAACGCATAGCCATAGATGAATCACAGACAATAGGCTTGTGTTTATACCTACTCAGCCTACGCACACTGACGTAGTACTAATACTAAGTTCGATTACGCATGCCGACACACTAATACTAATTTCGGTTACGTGTGGCGGTCATTTCGCCCATACCGAGACCTAAGATGTTTACACATCAAAAAAAAAAAAAAAAAAAAAAAACACTTTCTGGAATGTATTTGACGTACTTTAAAAATTTCACTGGTAGACTATAGTTTACAAAGCCATGCGTTTTACACTGTATATGTATTTAATATAAAATGTCAACTATACTAACAAAAATAAGAACTTATTGCAGAGCACACAATGTTCACGTCCTTCTCTGAGTCATTTGCTTTTAGACTGACATTTCTTCAGCCAAGAATAAGAACTGAGTGTTACCATGAGTGTTACCGGTGTTACTCATGGTTACCATTGACCAAAAGTCACTCGACCACATCCTTAGCAGATCTGGAAGCATCAAGTTCGGGCTGGGAACCCTGAAGGAAAGGCTCCCCAATGAACGGGGCAAGTCAAAGGAGGCTGCTAGTGATGCAAACTGCAAAGCAGCCACCGACGACTTGATGATGTACATGCTGCAGGAGTGGAAGATGTGGATATAGCCTTAATCCAAGAACCTTGGCTCCTTAGGAAAAAAATTCAGGGATCAAGGTCTAAGGTATACAATTTATACTATCCACACACTGAAGCCAAGTTACGAACCTGTATAGTCGCCAAAAAATATATAAATATTTTTCTCATAGGTACACACAGCAATGGAGATTGGAGATCTTACTGTGGTAACATACGAAAAACAAGACAAATCTATTTTGCTCCTATCGCCCGCATACTTGCCATACGATGAGGAGGACCCATCTCCAGACGCAGTCCGAACACTTGTGCAGCACGCCAATAGACATGTGCCGATTTTTGTCAATGAGCACCACACTCAATGGGGAAGCAGCAATATTAATAAAAGGGGTGAGTCCATTTTGGATTTTTTAGTCTCCACCAACCTCAACATATGCAGGTAAGGTAATACACCAACGTTTCGTAACCGAGTTAGGGAGAGGTAATTGACCTTACTCTACTAAGTGAGTCTAACTCATTCCGAGTAGAGAACTGGAGAGTGTCCTGCTGCTCTCGAATACTCTTTAGCCCTAACGTCAATAAAGAAAAACCAAAAACTTGGAAAGACTCCTTGACCTATACGCCAGGGGACTTATCAACTCACACAACTTATACAACACTCAACACGCCTACCTTAAAGGCAGATCAGTGGAAAGTGCTCGGCATAGTGTTGTTCGTAAAGTTGAGAGCTCATTGAATATAAAAGAATTTACAATGGCAGCCTTCCTCGATATAGAGGGAGCCTTCAACAACGTAAACACAGAGGCCATGATAACAGCTCTAGAGGACATAAAAGTCGACAAATCCATTGTAATCTGGATTTAAAATATGTTAAATAATAGAATTATCAATGCAGACATTGGACACAGCTCTGTAAGAAAAGTGACAGCTAGAGGCACACCACAGGGTGGAGTTCTCTTTCCCCTACTGTGGCTCCTTACAGTTAACAAAATCCTTAATATCTTCATGGAGAAAGGCACAAAGACAATAGCATACGCGGCTGACCCAATTATCTTGATAAAAGGTAAATTTCTATCAACTATCAGTGAACTAATGGAATCTGCGTTCAAGGAACTCTCCTCGTGGGCAAGACAGAACGGTCTGAGAATAAGCCCCAGAAAACCGAGCTGGTCTAGTTCGCCAGGAAAAGGAAAATACCGATATTTGCTCCGCTAAATTTAGAGGGTACTCCACTCAATATCAAAACGGAAGCCATGTATCTAGGCATCATTCTTGATTCCAAACTCTCCTGGAAAGTATTGGAGAAAAGGAAGAAAAAAAGGATTGAATGCTTTTTATGCCTGCAAAATGACCTTCGGCAAAAAGTGGGGCTTGCAACCGTACATGATTCATTGGATGTACACAGCAATCATCAGACCCATTCTAACTTATGGGCCCTAGTCTGGTGGACTGCTAGCAGCACGAAAAGCTACATGAGCATGCTCAACAAAGTACAAAGGTCAGCCGCCGTACAACGGGAGCTATAAGAAGCACGCCGCAAGCAGGGTTGGACATCATACTTCATCTCCCTCCTCTGGATTTATTCGTAAAAGGCTGCACTGCAAAAAGCGCTCACAGACTAAGGGAGTCCTCTTTTAGATGACCTGGAAAAGAAACATGGTTCTAGTAGCCTCGTAGCTACGACCGGCTATATTTCCCCCCACAATGACTTATCTCTCAAAACACCTTTTCTCCGACAGAGACGAGTTGCTATCAAACGCCGTGATCAACGACCACGAGATTAGCCTCTTCACCAACGGATCGAAAATGGACACAGGCACTGGGGCCGGGTTCTACTCTGACACCCTGCACAAACAGGAATCATTTAGACTCCCTAATTTGTGCAGCGTCTTCCAAGTAGAAATCCTAGCAATACAGAAAGCAGCCAAACACTTACAAGTAACCGATATCCCACCATCACCATCTTTGTAGACAGCCAGGCCGCACAGAAGTCAATAGGATCCTGTGCAACGAGATCAAAGGCTATCATGAAATGTCGCGAGCCACTGAAGCCCATCAGACACCACAACGTCAAACTCTGCACGATCGCAGGGAACGAAAGAGCCGGCGAATTGGCCAGGCAAGGGTCTGAAATGGACATCAGTGAAGCGGACACGTCAATGCAACCACCGATCAGTGCATTATACTGGATCATAAATGACACAATAATAAAAGAAGCAAACTCGTCTTGGCTTACAAGAAACGACAGTCACACGACAAGATCATCGTGGCCAGAGCTTAATATCGGGAAAACAAAGAAGCTCTTGGCGCTTGAGTGAAACTCGATCCGTAGGCTCGTCGGACTGATCACAGGATACTGTCCCATCGGAGCAATGCTCCATGGAACTCGGAATCTAACGATCTCTGCCGGAGGTACGGCAGTGAGGAAGAAACCGAGACTATCCAACATCTACTTTGCCACTGTCAAGCTCTGCAGAATCGGCGTCTAACTGGGCCATCGATTCTTCACACAGATTGCGGACGTAGCAAATGCAGATATATCGGATCTTCTAAAATTCATAAAGAGCACGGGGTGGTTTCAGCCAATATATCTCTCGCTTTGGAACGGTGAAGTGGCCAACTGAATCGTGCGATTTAATACCTTTAAACTATTTTTTTTATGGGGATACTTCAAATCACTTGTCTATGCCGATAACTTAGTGTCATTACAGTGACACCAGCCAATATTTTTGTTTGGATCATCTAAAACGTAGTCATGGTCAACTTTCACACAAAATGATCCTTAAAATGGCATTAATTTATTCCTTGTATTCCTTTTGAAAGTTAAAAACCAAGCGCTTAAAAAATCACATATTATAAACAATGTCTTTTTCACTTTGAAAATGTCGGGCCAGAAGCTTAAGTATGCTTAAAACAGCTCTAGTTTGCAATTATTTGATACAAATTTGATACACTTAAATCCTTTTACACTGATTTTGATAAGTAGATTTTTAAATATGTATATACCCATATATGTTATATTTATATTATATTATTGTTCCGTGCAGGGACGGGTTAAGAATATCCCTGCAGCGATACCTCTCGCTTGTCGTAAAAGGCGACTAAAACAAAGGTAAACAAAAATCACATCTAGGCAATTTTGAAAACACCAAGGTGAGCCTAGGGACACATATACCACCATTAAACTGCCCCACAAGTATACATGCAAATCAGTGGGCTGACACGACTGGAGATCACCGGTGTTGTAAGAGTAAGATCAAACAAAAAAATCTGGAGCATGCCCGTGTCACAAAAAAAAAAAAAAAACGGCAGGCCGAAAAACAATTGATGCAAAAACACCAGCATTTGATTGGCCTCAGCGATGAAGTAATCCCAAACCGGGAAGCCTGCCGCTACTTTCTGAGGTCAAACCGGCGGACCCCACAAGCGGACCAGTAGGAATGCAGTTAAGTGGGAAGGTTATGGTCCTACACTTCTGACCATAGCAACGCCGGAAAAAGGAAAAGAAGATGTTATATTTATATTCAAGAGTCGAAGCTATCTAAAGAGTAAGTTAAATTACACTTACTAGGGTGCCTAATAATTTTGATTTCCAATACTGCAGAATCATAAAAAGTCTCATGCCTGCGTTGCCCTTTCATAATTGGCAGGTAAGAAGAAGTTCAGGAAGCCATGTTCAACAAAAGTCTTTAATATGGGCATGAGCATGAAAAGTAATAAACAACGCGGGCCACTCCCCTACCTTCACCTTTCTGTGGACGATGGAAACTCTAGACTTGACTTTAGCTACTAATCATCGTAACTTGAGTGTAACTAGTGCCGCTGTTGAATGATTTTCCAAAACTGCTTGCTGTTTTGAATTATTATCGATCATCTTTTTTATTTAAGACGTTCAAGCGAGTACTCGATATGCTTATTCGTGAGCTAAGAATAAATCCCTTCTCGAACTCACAACACGTTCACATCAAAGGTTAATAAGACAGCCTTACATTAGATCGTCTCCATGCTCGAAACTAGAATCTTAATTTATCTCCTCCCTAAATCCGTAAGCAAAAGCACTCTTCATGACGAGATTATTTCACCTCTTTGATGGCTTATGGAAAAGAACGGAATGCAAATGGTCGCGTAAGCGGACGACATGTTAATCCTATTTTCAGAATTGTTTCACTGTGATAAGTGAAATAAACGGAGTGAGCTTTGACCACAGAGACCAGAGCTTGGGTCAGAGACTGCAATCTAAAAGTCAGCTCAAAAAAGAAAACCAAACTGATGCTGCTTACCAGCAACACCAAGATACCACCATACAAACTTCCACCTTAAGCCCGAACTTTAACTAGACGTCCAACTTAGAAAACTGTCTTAGAAAACCTAATGTAGCTTTCTGTGGCTGCAGCAAAATGTTCAATAAGGTGTGCTATTCTGTGGATGTACAAAGTTGTTACATACTCATCGATGGCTCACTAATTTGGTGGCATATGCTAAGCAGAGCTTATATTTATTATTATTATTTTCGGCCATTTGGAATTCGGAACTTCACAGCTTCGTTTGCAGCCCTTCGAAAAGTCTCCCTGTTCATCTTTATATTGTCCTTTCATTTATGGCATTCCTGGTGGAATTTTCCCTCGTGTTTTCAAATCATTATTTTTTCGACATTTCGTCCATTGTCCATTCGTTTCACGAAATCTTAGGATATGACGACTTTAAATTTTTCCTCATATTCTTCTTCAAATCTTTCTTTCTTTCCCTTAAAAATTTCGTAATAACTTGGTTTGTTGTCTGCTGTCTCTTTTACAACACTTTTTATTGCTACCCACACTGCTTCTACCAGTCTCGGCTCAGCTCCAATTTCCATGATATCTAGTAGCGCAAGCCGTTTATCAATTTAGTTCTGGTATTGGTGATGAGTGCGAGGGTCCTTCAACTTTTCAACGCTTTTTTTTTTTTGGATCAGGCATTTGATGTTGGCGATGATTGGAATGTGGTCAATATCGCGATCTACTCCTCTGTATGCTTTGACATCTAGTACATTGGAATAGTGTCTCCTATCTATCAGAAGCTTTTGAGATCAATAATGCGAGAAATCTGTCGTTGGAGTAAATGCCAGATTCACGGGCAGGAATAGCAATGCTCTGCTATGAGAATACGGTTTAGGCAACTCGATGCCCGTTTCTTTGACTCTGGTGGCAACTCAGGTTACCGGATATTTCATATGAACGGCAGCATATGTTAAGCACATTAAATTCCGACCTTGACAGCATAATTAAATGGAGTGTAAACTACTATGGGGTATACTGTCTACTGTCACTCGAGCTAACCATCAATAATCAACCATTATCCTTGAATGGTGCTTGTGTCGATGAAACCGAAAGATTTTTCATCCTTGGCATATGTGTTAATAAAACTCTTAGTTGGAATGACCACATGAGGTGGTCGTGGCACAATGGTAATCATCAGCGACTGTTGAGCGGAAGGTCTGTAGTTCAGATCTGTCCATAGCAAAGAACAATTCCTATACGGAAAAACTGTGCAACAACATGATTTGTGAATGAGAGATGATCAAAAAAATGCTGAGGAGGGCATGGAAAGAAAAAAAAGTTACTATGAACTACAACCAACGCGACAAATTCAGTTGAATCTCTCGAATCCTATCTAGGACAATCACCCCCGGAGTGTAGTCAACGAATGAATGAACATCTTCGACACAAACCATCTGCACCCCAGGTTGTGCGACAGACACAAAAAAAAAAAAAAAAAAAAAAACAAAAACAAGACACATTCGAGGTCGCCAAGAATGAAGAATGTTTAGATTTCCTCAAACGATGCAAAAAATATTTTTGTAATTTAAAAGGCCTACATCCCCCTTCAAGAATTTAACCGCAATATACATCTCGCCCAGAATACTCATCAGTACACCCTCAAGCCCGTCTTCGGACGCACAGTCTAATTTAGAGACTATTTTTTTAGCTGAACCATACTATGTGAAAGGCTCTTCCCAGCTCAACTTTTTCCACTCATTATCATACACAAACATTTAAAACCAATGTGCACCGGAACCTCCTTTCCCTCTCTCCTTCTACACCTTCGGCCCGTGCTGTCTTGAACTCTTGTCGTTTAAGGGTAGACATAACCCCTTGTCCACAAGTCAATTAAAAAAAAAATAAAAATATGGTCCAAGAGTAGTACAAGATAATATTTCGATTAGCCACGATCTCATGTCTGTGGTACCATGTGTGTCCATCTGATCTTTGAACCTTGATAAATAGGCCACAATCTATGGTTTAAAACAAGATGAAGAACCAGGCGAAAACTGCACAATCCAAGTAATACAATCGCGAAGACTAAGATGGGCAGGACATGTAGAACGAACGGACAGTGGACCAACAATCAAAAGAATAATGAGTTGAAAAGCCGATAGAGAAAGACTGTCATGAAGGCCGCACCTAAAGCCTAGAAAGGATGGAACAAAATAGCGAAACATTGAAGAAACACACTCATGACTGAGAGGCTTTTCAAGGGACTGTCAATGAAGCTTTGAAATTCCGAATTCCAAATGGTCGGTTATAGTAATATTATAAAGAAAAATATTTTAGAAGCACAGTGCATTGCCGCTTTCGACTCAAAGAAGCGTAGAAGACCTGCACTGATCTCAGCGGGCATGTCCACATAGCTGAAAATCTCCCATTCGTACCGCCTCCATGTTTACCACCCTGTATAACATATTTCAACCAATAATCATAGATATCGGTAGTGATAGCTAAGCTGCCATCAAAGCCATAACTTCAGAAACTACCTCCTCCAGAGTGGTGAAGCAATGCAAGTAGGAAACCCAATTTGTTAGCAGCGGAATCAAGCCAGTTTTCTTTGACTTCCAGGTCGTATCAACATTGATTGAAATAAGAAAGCCGGAAAGCTAGCCAGTTCAGAGCCGCCTGCAATACCTATAACGGACACGTGGATCTCCTGCTGTAACAACAGCATTATTTGCATCTGGTCAGCGACCAAGTAGCCGCTGAGTAACTAGGTAAACCCACGGCTATAAGCTGATCTTCCAGGAAAAAATATCAAAAATTAATTTGAAAGTAGACGCGTTATCGTAACCACCATATACAAGAGCAGGCACAGCAGGTAGTAAAACCCGCACTCATGACTTACTACAAGGTGCAAATAAATATTGGGCGCCCTTATTTATATACCCAACCGCAAGTGTAAACTTATGTGAAAAACCTTTTTAATAAGACCTGAATTCAAAGATTTATTTCATCAGGTAAAAGGTCGTCTCCGAGGGGATTCCCGCCACAAACCATTTACTGATCGCTGATTGAAACTTGTTCCATCTACCGATAGGCATTTCTTTCATATATGTTTGAAGGTTTATTGTGCTCGAGGAACTGGTGATTTACCCGAAACGACTGTCAGCAGCAACTTGCTAATGGTGCCAAATTGAATTGTCAGATACCTACGATGAAGTGAAATTTCGCACCTACGAAGGCGCGCGTGTCGCCTGTAATTACCCAGGAACACGGCAATTACTGATTTTATTTTATTACTAAGCTGAAAGTCTATTAAAACCACATACTTGGCAATAATTATTAAATAATCAATGTATTTATCATACCGAGACGGATATGTTTATATGTTTTTTGTCGCTTCAGAAAGTTGTTATGATAATCATGCATAAAACGAAATCCATGGGTACATCCCCTGCGACTAGGTTATAATATGAGTAGCTTTCGGACAACAATATCGCGGGGGCTATGAACATGGAAATACATATGTACATTGCCACTTAGATATACATATGTGTTAATGGTTTGTTTATGATCGTTGTAATTCAAAACATTTGACACTAGGAATCACGTATATCGTGGTTGGAGTTATCACCCTTTACAGAATCGGCCCTCTTTAGTGTTTGGGTTTTTGGATGTTCGCCATTAATCTAGATGAGGAAGCAAGGTAGCAGAGATCCGCTCCATTCCAATCAGGCCCTAACATATTTATGTCCTACATTTTACACTGTTGTTCCCTTTGAAGATGATTAGCAACTTCTGCTTGGTCTTGCTGTCTCAATGACAAAAATAAAAATTTGGTACAGGGAACGACCCTAAGCTCAACGTAAAAAATGTGTGGATAGTCCAACAACAGGCCAATGGCTACAGCAACCAAATTTAGAAACGAGACCGATCACCAAAGACGACGAAGAGACTGTGGAGCTGTGGGAGGGGGAGTTTGTCCACACAACAACATGGCTTCCAAAAATCGAAGACCTACAACTAATATCGTAAAAAGGTGAATTATGCTCTCAAACTCGGAAATAATTTTGTATAGTATCCCCGTATGACACAAAGCATACTAGCAATTCAAACAAGACGGGATCAGCTCGCCGGGAGCCAAGCTACAATTCCAAGTCTTCTACGTTGAATTTTGCAAACTTTTAACTGGATCTTAGGAACCACAGTAGGGTTCTTAAACTGATCGATATGAGCTCAGAATCATGTACTCCATAACACAGCCAAGTTTCAGACCCATGGCTACTCGGCAAGTTTGGTTTGATATATGCGTACAGACAGGCAGCCTTTGCATAAGCCTTCCCTGTTTCAGCTTCACAAGGTAAAAAACTAAAAGCACTCTATTTGTCGCCATTCCGGGTTTTTTTTTGTCTCGAAAAATAATAAAAAAAATCATAAAATGGGATATTAGTTAAAGCTTTGATCATTTCTAGGGTTGATATGAATTTTTTTATACGATAAGAACTGACTTCCGACGCCGATGGTACGAGGTTCATATCCCGGTCAAATAAGTTACTGAGATTATTCTTCGCGGTGTTTTTTTCTCAACACATCCTCATAAATGACCCTCACAAGCAAATAGGTTATAAGAAATGTGGCATCAAAACTGCGTTTTAGTGCTTAGGTAGGTACTCATTTACAGCTTGGTAGCCATCTTAAATTACTTAAGATCTTCTCGAAACTGGTATATTTTTTGATTAAGGTCATATTTTGGTCGTTTTCGCTTCCATGCTCGAATCAATGTTATCAGTTCTGGACGGTAGCGATCCCTAGTAATCGTTTCACCATGTTTTTCACAGCGCAGCATTCCCTTCTGGCCCCCAAAAATATTCTCTCTCTCGTTCCGCGGATATCACCAACTGGTTGTGAGATTGATGGTTCTCCTGGACGTACCAATTCATATGGATCAGCAGAGAAATTAATACACTGACAAGTGTATGCTTTGTGTCGATAAAGCAACATTTTTGAAATTGTTTTTCGGCTTTCGATTGAGGATTTTCCTTCTTTCCAAAGCTTTTTAACGTTCGAGAAACGTTGTACGGTTGACTTTTAATGCTTGCACGAATTTTTCTTGTATTAAAGCGAGTCTTAAAAGATGCACTGAGTTGCAGATCTTCAACATACCCCCATTTCTTTAGATAAAAACCGTTTTTTTTCAAGAAAAAAGGTGACTATTTTTAATTTTTCGAGCTATGGCTAGGCCCTTAGCCTGGCTTTGAGCATGACACGTGTGCCAGCGAAGTTTGTTTCCAAATTGCTAAAATTTAACCAGAAGAACCGTTGCATGAATATCGTTCAGCAACTGTTCAATGACGTGAATGATGATCCAGATTTATTGAAAATGGTGACGAAACATGGGCTATGATCATCGAAGCCCAATCATCCCAATGAAAGCGATCAGAAAAGCCAAGATTGAAAAAGCACTGCAAGTTTAGTCTAATGCGAAAATCTTGCTCATTGTTTTCTTCTTCTTCTTGTGACGTGGTTCATCACGAGTTTTGATCGAAAGGTTATATGGTCATTAATGAATATTGCCTTGAAGTTTTACCCCGTTCGCTGAAGCAGTATGAAGAACAGTTCCGGATTAGAGCCAAGAAAAATCACGGCTGTTGCATCACAATAATGCAAAAATGTTGCTGCGCATAATTGTTGGGCCAAAAACAATACCGTAATTATGCCTTAGCCACCGTATTCACTAGACTTGGCCCCTGTCGCTTGACTTGTCGCAAGTGTATTATACGAGGGTGGTCCGATAAGTACTTAGCCTCACCGCCAGATGGCGCAAGTATCGCAAGAGCAACTTCGTTTGTAGTTTTGTTTTGACCGCGTGTCAAAAGCGGACTGTCCGCGGATTTTAGAAAAATGGAAAAAGAGCAATATCGGTCGGTGATTCGATTCTTGTTTTTGGAAGGGAAATCGCGCAGCGAAATCAAATAGCGTTTGGATGCTGTGCACGGTGACTCTTCTCCTTCGATGGCGATCATCAAAAATTGGTTTAACGAGTTTCAACGTGGTCGCACGTCGGTTTTTGATGAACCACGTCCAGGTGCCCCGAAAACGGCTACCACGGAGGATAACGTGACAAAAATCCACGATCTCGTATTGGCAGACCGCCGATTGAAGGTGCGCGAGATAGCTGAGACAGTAGGCATTTCAAAAGATCGCGTGGGTCATATCCTGCATGAAATTTTGAGCATGAGAAAGCTGTCGGCGCGATGGGTGCCGCGTTTGCTCACTCCGGACAACAAGCACAACCGTGAGACCACTTCAGAGCAGTGTTTGACGCTGTTTAAGCGCAATTCGAATAAGTTTCTGCGTCGTTTCGTGACAGTCGACGAAACATGGATCCACTGGTACACACCAGAGACCAAGGAACAGTCGAAACAGTGGATTTCACCCGGCGAACGTGCTCCGAAGAAGGCGAAGACTGTCCCATCGGCCGGAAAGGTGATGGCAACCGTTTTCTGGGATTCACAAGGTGTGATCCACATCGACTACCTGGAGAAGACCGATTATTGGACCGATTCGACGCCGAATTGAAGAAAAAACGGCCCACTTGGCAAAGAAAAAAGTGCTCTTCCACCATGATAACGCACCGGCTCACACCTCCGCCCTCGCCACTGCCAAATTGGTCGAATTGGGCTACGAACTGCTGCCCCATCCACCGTATTCTCCAGATTTGGTCCCGTGCGACTTCTTTTTGTTTCCAAACTTGAAAAAGTCACTCGCCGGGCAGAAATTTCAGTCGATTGAGGAGGTCATCGCCCCCACAGAGGCCGATAGGTACTTTGCAGACCTCTAGAAAACGTATCTTTCAGACGGGTTAAAGAAGAAATATCGAGCTAAAAGGAGACTATATTGAAAAATAAATCGCCATTTCAATGCCGCTTCAATGTCTGGAAACAATGGACTTGCGAATGTTTAAACTCATGTCGACCTCCCGAATTTTATTTTATTTATTCGAAAGAGAATAAAGCTGTTATTTGGTAACTGGCGGCCCATTACGAGGGGCTTCTTCAATAGTTATTTCTTCTGAACAAAATTAAGCAAACTACTTCTGGAACATGCGTTCGCTTACATCATCCTCTCCGTATATGGCACATATTTTTGTGAATTCATTAAAAATACATACATATACATATACGTATGCATCTGACTCATCGCAGTACCATAACTTTCTCATATATTGCCACCAATTAATCGTGCGTTGACGACTTGGATCGAAGTCCAAAGAAGAATCTACACGGCAACTTTATCAAAAATCATAAAAACTACAATATATCCACCTCGACGGACTCTCTTGCAGCAGGATTTGAATTGCTTCTACATTTGGAGTAGTTAGAAATTTTTAGAACTTAATATCAGTAAATGCCTGGCCATTACTTTCTCTCGCAAACGTGTTTCCTTACTTTCGATAATGAAACAATATCTCGCGATAGCGAAATACGTGATCTTGGAATCATTTGCGATAGGAAGCTTAACTTCCATGCCCGTATCGATCATATTATAAACAATATTAGGATTGTAGAACGATGATCAAATGAATTTAATAGTCCCTATACCACTAAATCCCTGTTACTTTTGTCAGACCCTTATTGGGATATGCTAACTAGGTTTAGTCTCCAGACCACATTCGTTTTCAATCGGTGCAATGTAGGTTTCTGCGCTTCACTCATCACGAACCTCAACCTGCCTCCATACAAGGATAGGCTTAAACTTATTGGTCTGTAGGCTCTTAAAAAAAGTCGGGAAATTGGGGGATATTGCCTCCTGATTAAGGTAATCGATTCCCTGGAATTATTGGACGTGGTCTCAATTTATACCAATTCCCGTGCTATTATTTTGCTTGCCTTCCCATCGAATTGTACATACGTAGCAATTTCGGTTTCCACATTTTCACCCTACCCCATTCCTTTCTTCGGTACTAGGCTTTCAATCTAACATAATCATGAGTCTTAAGTCTTAGTAAAGTTAAAAGATTCCCTAGGAAATGTATTCTTCACCCTCTTCTTAATCGTTTTCACTCCTTTTTCTTATACGAGTAGATATTAAGCTTGTTATAAGTTTAAGTTATTTTTTTTTATAACTTGTATTGAGCTAATAAAATGTCCCTGTAGGGGCGCCAAATATGTTCCGCCCAATATGGCACTCTCTAGACGTAAAATCGTCAATCGCCGACCAAATCGACCATGTGCTGATTAAGGCAAGGCACCTAGCAAACATCCGCTATGTATTTAAAATAAAAACGTCGACTCTAACCATATCGGTAGCAGTGTGATTCAAAGTTCGACTATTCAATGTGCAATCACCTTCAAAATGAGCCTTCGACCAGAAAGCCGACAAGCCAAAAACTTGGCCAAAATTTAAAAGCGGGCAACCAAGCTCTTCGAAATTGTGAGGGTAGTGTTGTCAATGATGTGCAGGGAATCACGCTTCCAGCAACTGCTTTACACCAGGGACTGATAGTGCACGAAGAAAACCCCATCTTAGTCGCTGACGTAGTTCCCCTTATGAAAGTAGCTGAAGAACAGGTGCAGGAAGGCTGGCGTATAAGAAGGCCACCCGGATAGAGGTGGTCTTTACCTACCAAGGCATATTTGTGCTGAATGTTGTCCTCCAGATTCTATCCATTGGACTCTGCGAACGTTTTAAGCCATTTTGTGCCACACTAATCGTGACATGTTACTCAATATATTTGTTGCTAAATGTACAAGTGAGACAACGCACCGGTCGCAATACCGAAAATATCGCAGGCATAAGGTGTCTAATTAATCAGACGTGTAGTCATAGAGATCACGCTCAATATGGAGTCCCTCAAGGATCCAAACTGGGTCCAATCCTATTTATACGAGTACTCTATACAAATGAGCTTTTTCACATACTCCAACAGAGTATTCCATTTGCTTATGCCGATGACAAAGCCAAATAACGATGCACGTCAGAAGCCCGCAGTTCATAGCTACTCAACAGCAAATCTACTTTAAGAATGATATATATCAGCTGCCTGATCGATGTAATGGATAGCTACAAATATCTTTGAGTTATTATCGTCAGCAATTTTTTTATGGGATCAACAAATAAATGAGTTGCGTAAGTTACGTTCCCACTTCTGTTGATGCGACATGTAATGCAAACTGTCCTGAAGTCGTCAAGTTCGTTAACAACTTGATCTGATCGCGACTGAATTTGGTTGACGCAAACAACTCAGTGTGGAAAACACCTGAGTAAGCAGTTGCGAAGAGTTGCGTTTTGTGTAAGGCGAATTGAGGAGTTTACTTCAAGCTTCGAGACGGAACGATCGTTTTCTTCTCAAAAAGAAAGGCTGAAAGATTTGCAAGTAGATGATATTTTTAAAATGACTTTTATCCTTGCATGTTACAACGATACTGAATATAAACAGACGTGCTCAAGCTATGCTCGAAGTAATCTCGAAGCATGCCTGAAGTATTCCACACACATCCTCAAGAGTAAAAAATATAACATTTTTTTAAGACTAGGAAGAAAACTGAAACTAATTTGAAATTAATTTATAATCTTTAAAACACCACTTTCTGCAGATAAGCCATCAAGGCTTCAAAAGAACTGGGAATTTCTCAGTCCACATTGTGGCAAATGTTGGCCTACATCTTACAAGATCTAATTAACTCGAGAATTAAAGCTTCTTGACCATATGAAGCGCCAACATTTTAAAGGTTGTTCTCTGGGAAAATTTGTAGAAAATCCTGAATCCCGAATCCTGAAGCCATTAAGTTTATTTTTGACTTAATGCTTTCCTCAGTAAGCAAATAATACTTTATTGGACAGTAACAAACATACATGTGTTTCTAGAAATGACCGTGCGGTGTCTATTTCAGGTCGTGCGGTCAATTAAGTTACTTATCGTGTCATGTTAGAAGACTGCTTTTGGCCAGACTTGTCATCAGTGATATGTGGTTCCAACAATATGGTGCCATATTCAACATAAGGTACTATACCCGAAATGAATTTCAATTCGATATCTCAATTATTTTGTGTTTATTTAAATACAAAATTGTTAAATCCTTATTGAAAAAGTCGGTAGAACCGACGAAAGCTTCTATTTTGAGGTAGCTAAAGTGTTCATTTACCACGGGATGAACGTTAAGTCCTCAGACCGGTTATATCAGCATCGGGTGAATATGGTCTTGGCTTCATAGGCCCCGTCCTTTTTTGACCAATCTATCAACATTCATCTCGGAGTGGCTGCCCTTCCTTTCTATATCACGAAACCACGGGTTTTAAAAAGGAAAATGAACGGAGTTTCGTGCTTCAATTGTAGCCTGGTTAGGCCAAGTTTAGGCTCAACAGCTGGATACTTAGATGACATTGAGCGAACTGCAGGTCCATGGCTCCAATTCGAAGGCACTTCGCATCCGATCCTAGCAACAGAAGGCAATCATATTTAAACTGGTATCATCTGGTCTCATCGTGCTGGTTTGAAGGGCGAGTTGGTTAAGGCTCAGCTTCAGGCCGGGTCGAACACTCTGTCTCTGAGACGACCACCCGTTGCCTCTGATTACTATAACGTAGTAATGTTGGGTAGTCAAATGGAAGTGAAAGCAGACTCACTCAAAGGTGCAACATAAAAGGTACAAAATGTACACGGCAACAATAAATAAAGCATTTTGCTTTACCAATTCCATTGTACTCGTGCTTTTTGAATTCACATAATATCTGACATGAACTATTACTAACTACGAATGGCAGCGCGCTGAAACTATGACAGTTGTTGATTCGTTTTATCGCTGAAAAGCGGGTCTAAGGTCCTTTTTTATTACCTACATGTTTAGTTTTTGTTCTATCTTCAATGAAATTCAAATGTAATACCCGTTTATTGACTGGAGAATGACAGCCGGAAGTGAAAAAAATGTTGCATATCGGGTTACAAAATCAAAAGTGAATTGGAATCTAAAGGCCAGATTCAAACGAAGCTGAAAATATCCAGAGAACAGACGCAAAACATTTTGAAAAATAAGCTCAGACTCAAGACACCTAGCCACACACAATTAGAAAGGAAGGAGCAAAGAAATTGATCCGCTTGAAAATGGGCAGTTGCCAAATATCAATTTCTCTGATGAAGCACTTTTTGTTAGCAACATGTCAACAAGCAAAATGTTGGAGTTAATAGAGAATTCATACCAAAGAATGGCCATCAGGAAGCATCGTCACTGGTTCTTATGGGATGGGTCGCAGTGATCGTTGGTCTAGGCTCTTATTTTTGGAACGCAACGTTTGGAAGCTGTCTTGATGCCGTGATTTCAAATGCCAACATTTCAGTCAAAGACCCTGGACGTTTCAACAGGACACTGCGCCGTCCCACAAAGCACGAACAAATCAAGAACGGCTGCGACAAAATGTTCCGCACTTCATTTCCTCTGCATTATCGCTATCGATTTCTCCCGATGTGAATCCATAACACTTTTCCGTCGAGGTCATTTTAAAGGCCAAGGTTTACACTATAAAATATCAAGCCACGCTCAAGTTAGCTCGTCGCTCCGTGCATATAAAGTTGCGCACAGATACACTTTCAAATACTCGCAATTGATACAGCTGTTTGAATTAGTTCATGTCAGCCACCCTCCTAGCTGTCAAGGGGGTTTACCAAAGGCTTTCCGTTTTATCGATGAAAAATTATATTAATTGACATCAACATGCATTCTACGAACATTTTACATTTGAACAATTGTAAGGCTTTTGGAAGCAGTTAGATTTAGTTAACTTCCACAGCACTGCCAAAATTGTAAACTTAGGTTCAAAAGCTACGAAACAGCCTTTACTTTATTGACATTTTCTTGAGAACCCTTTATATTTATAACTCAAATTGACGCAAAATTTTTGAATTTCCGTTACGAATTCACGAGTGTGCTTATCGTCCCCAAATAATAATTAGCGACCTCAAGTGCACATACGATTACGCGTCGAGTGGAATTGTATTCGCATCATCCAATGACACACAATTAAATCCAAGTATCTACACTCATACTACATATGACGCACACGTTTGTCGAAGCTTAATTTTCATTTTATTATCAACACAAATGAGCTCTCAACTGAAAGACGGTTAAGAATTAACCCAAGTGACCGCTAACACTCGGATAAAAAGCACGAACTTGTACATACCATATGGGCACAGCACGTGCACCGGCCCCTTCAACGAATTTCACGTACGATGCCGCTATGTAGCTAGTGAAGTTCCTATCCCTGTATGTTTTCTTGACGAAGTGCGATACTTCCTGGGTCAGAATTCCCACGATCGGCGTTGAATTATCGTCCAATTCAGCCTTAACTATAAAGGAACTCGCGGTAGCGGCAAAGCACAACAGTATTGTTGCCGAAAACATTAAAAGTACGAAACGTGATTGAAATCGTAACATTTTTCCACAAACTGACGTCGGATACTAAACTGATCGAACACCAAACACCGACTGCTCGATCGGTTTCGATGGTTTTGCTTCGCGTCCGTCTGTGGTCGTTACGCCAGTCTCCGTAGGTTATGTGCCGCGGTAGCGATTATGAATGGAAATATTGTATGTCTGTGGCTGCGAATACGTCACGGTACGTCAAGGCACACATACGATACTTTAAACGAGTTGTTTTGAAAAATATTTACTTTGAAGCAAGTAATTTTGTGCTCTCGTGATCATGGTGTGGCGTTATCAGCCAGCAGTCGCTGATCTCAGCTGTTCGCTCAGATGCTTTGATTTGATTATCTAAATATTTATGCTTGGAAATCGTCGAACCTCATGTCATTGCCTTATCGCAGCCAGATGAGATGTAGAACACTTGCTTGTTTATACATTTCTGTGTTGTTGGCTCTTTTGTTTAGAAACTGGTTTCCACCAGAAAAGCTTAGTCGATTCCGGTCTATATCCTGGTGTCAGAGAAATTGAATTTATTTAAGATTTAATAAAGCAATAAAATATTATTCAGGCGTCGGTATAGCTTCGAAACCACACATATCCGACACGCGAGATAGCTCTCAATTAGCTAAACCCTGATGACGGTCAGCAGTGACAAACTGCTTTCGCTAAGACTTCGCAAGGCTATGGGGACGGTGCCCTCCAATCAACAACGAACTGGACATACTCGTGCACATTCTGGATTAACGAAACCATAGTAAATCCATTTGGGGTGGACAATAAACAGTTTATTCGTCGCCCAAGCGAAAAGGCGTATAATCCATGTTTCACGAACTTCAGTATGAAGTTAGGGCAGTGTAATGATACAGGGATGTTTTGTCCAGCATATTATATCGGATGTATACTGAAGAAGGATGTCCCCGAAGGCATGTGTGTATTACCCTGTAAGTTCGTGGGTCGAAGAAAATATGCCCGCACATGGCTATTCCAACGGACAATGACCCCAAACACTTCCCAAAACTGATAGCATTTCGGGTTTAGGGCAAACTTTTGCACAACTTCTCGATTCCTGAACAAGTTGAAGATTTAGATAAAGCGAAGACATCCTTCTGAGGGTGCTTGGGGACATGAATAACATAAACTTCCGAACTTCTCATTTAATATACTTCAAACGCTATTTCTTCGTAAACTATTACTGGAATTGAGGTAACCCATCGCCTACATTACCAATATACGAAGCGATTTACTACCTCTCATATTATCGTTGTCTAGCTTATGGATGGCGGAGGCATTGTAGGAAAGGTGTGAGGGTAATTAATATATTTCTTATAAATATGAAACGAGTTTTAGAGCAAACATGACATTTGGATATTTGGCACAAGTGCCCATCCTAAATGATTGCCTTTGCCTTGTATATTACCCATTGGGACACAGCAGAAAAAGCAACCTTTCGATCCAGTTCCATCCAGACAAATAGATTTTTTAATGGTTTTCAAAAATGGCAGAATTTAAATGGCGTGCACGCTAAACCACTCATATGCGGCATCTTATCACAAAATTTTTCATCACTGCCTGCAGAGTTTAAATGCTAATGGCCTCAGTTGTTGATCGAATCGATTGTTTTGAATCATTCGAATCTTATGGTTTCGTTTTATGAACTTTGCAATAACCCCACAAGAAAAAATCAGGTGCGCTCAGCTCTGGAGATTGAGGTGGCGGGAGATTTTTTTTTTTTTTTGGAGGTCTCTACTATCTGTTGGAGCACTCAGACACAAATGCTGGTCCGTTGTACTACCAGACAGACACCTTGTCTTTATTGTATTTTCCCCGTTGTCTGGAGAAAAGTGAGGAGGGGCTTAAGTGGTGTAGAGCTAAGAGATTCGGCACACACCACGTCGGCCCTAAGGGTGCGCTACCGTGCGCGAGCGAAGGCCGGACAGTCGCATAGAAAGTGTTCTGCTGTGTCATCCTCCTCGCAACATGCAACACAGGTAGGCATCTTACTGATGCCTAGCATGTAGAGATGTTTGCCAGAGGTTTAATGGCCTGACTGTGTGCATTAAAGACCCAGTCGTTGATGTCAGATTTGACCGTGGACGCAGGTAGATCAAAGGCGGGTTCAGGTCCTGAGAAACTCTCTCCTGAACCCCTTCTAGCGAATTCATCGCAGATCTCATTTCCTGGTTTCCCAGCGTGACCTGAGGCCCACACAAGCCCTAGTGAATTTAGTCTTCCTAATTGTTCAAAACGGTCTTGAGCTCATGCACTAATTTGGAGATGGAAAGAGTATTGGAAACAGCTTTGAGTGCAGCTTGGCTGTCACTGCAGACGCATATGCTTTTTTCCTTCCATCTGTGCTTCACAACATAGTGCATGGACATTAGGATTGTGTATATCTCTGATTGAAAGACAAAGGCATATTTTCCTAACGAGAAGTGCAGTCGAATGTTTTCGCGCTCAAATAAAACTCCAGCGCCGGACACACACCCAGTCCGGGAGCCATCGGTAAAAATGAGAAGACAGTCCATTCCAGGTTTAGTATCTGGCCAAAACCAGTCCTGACTCCATGGAAATGTGACTGTGAAATTACAGCGCAGTAGGATGGGAGGTGTCATTGCATCAGAAGGCATATCCATGAGACAGGGGTCGTATGTTATTTCTCGTACATTGTCACTCCAAAGACTATTTCTCTTGAGTTGAGACATGGCTTTCAGTGCACACCCTCTAACATATATGTCAAGGGGTGGAAGATTCATCATAGCATCTAGAGCAGCTCCCGGTATGCTGGGGAAAGCCGTCTTTGCGTGTTAGCCTGCTCCACAGACAACATATGAGATTATCGGTCTTATCATTGCCTGGTAGATCCCGAGAACCTTTTTCGGCGATAAGACCCATGTTTTGCCAAAGGCACCTTTGCATTGCCAAAAAGCCGAGAGCGCTTTGGTGGTTTTGGATTCAAAATGCTTTGACCAAAGAAGCTTGCTATCTAAGATGACTCCCCAGTACTTAGCTTTCTTGGATATCGGGATGGGAATGCCTTTTAGCAACAGCTGAGTAATGCCAGTTTTTTTCTTCCTTCTCGTGAAGAAAACGTCATCAGTCTTAAGAGATTTAACCGACAGCCCATTACTCGTGCACCAGTACTCGATCACATCTAGCACCGCTTACGCTTTGAGGCAGACATTCGCCAAACATGAGCCGAGAGAGAGAACAGCAAAATCATCCGCAAAGGCCTGGGCATAGATTCCAGAGGCATTGAGAGCTTCGAGCAGAGAGTCGACCACCATGCACCATAACAGCGGAGACAAGACGCCACCTTGCGGGCAGCCCCTGTTTACGGCAGACTTGACACATTGTTCGAGGCCTGTATCAGCAATCAATGTCCTGTGCACGAGCATTGCTTTGATCCACAAAACCAGTGCTTCATATACGCCATGCCGTCTAGCAGCGACACACATGCTGTCGAAAGTAGCGTTATCAAAAGCTCCCTCAATGTCGACGAAAATGCCCAGTACGTACTCTTTGCTTTCGAGAGCGCATTCAATTCTGCCAACTAGGTTTTGAAGCCCAGTCTCGGAGAATTTTCTGCGCTGATGAGCATGTTGCATCTCCGAGAGAGGATGCATTCGAAGGGCAACTTTGCGTACGTGCAACTGTACTAGTATCATCATGCTTTTCAGCAAGAAGTATGTTAGACTGAACTCTTGGCGAGTGAGTAATCTTCTTTCCCCATTTTGGGAATAAAGACCACTTTCATCGCGCGCTAAGGAATAGGTATATAGGCAAGTGCCAGCAAATTCAATGGCCTCAGTGGTTGCCACGCGTGACGCAACATACCAGCTATGCCGAGTTGTTTTCATCGTTTCAGTCGCGGTTTCCAATGAAGGAGTGTGCAACGAGCCGATGACAGTCTGATTTCCCGGGAAATGGGTCTGAAGCAGTAAACGATCCTACGCTTCAATTGGAGTTCGATATATCTATGGTCTGACAACGTAGCATGTCTCCAGTTAGTGATGGCCTTCACATGTCTTTAAAACAGGGTTAGGTCAATCACTTCTTGCCGTCTCGCCGTCACTAAGGTTGGTTGAGAGCTAACATTGTTGATGATAAGGTCAGACGAAAGAGTGATGTTTAAAAGTGCGGGGCGATAATGAAACGTGGAGTTTTTTACAATAACTTTCTTCAACATTTTTCTGTCGTTGTTCTGGACAGAAAAATTACTTAAGTTTTATAAATGACGACCTCTGATGACCGTTACGGTGCTGCTGTTGGAACTGCTGTTGGACTGTGACTCGAGCTCGATATAATTTCGGGATTAGAGTTACTCAACATTTAACAATATAGGTATTTAGGTCAAAACAGGTTTCATACAACATAAAAATAGAGTTGAGTATGCCTTCATCGCCTTTCACCATTCGAAGAATTCTCTGGCGAAATTTCAGACGGATCGGAAAGTCTGCGGAGCTTAGTTCACTTGTAATTGTATAATTGCCTGCATTGACTACCTATTGACACCCACTTTAGCAGATAAATAATAGTGTAATAGCGGGGCACAACACAAATACGTGTCTCGTTATCCCAATTATACTTTTTATTCTAAATCTAAAGAGCAATCTGTAAATAAAAACAAAATTGACTTGATTACTTAATCAAAGAATCATCAGCCTACAGTGTAGGGTGAGCTAACAGAAATTTTTTTGTATTAAACACACATTTTTTGTGGAATCAATGTGATCAATGTTTATTTATGGTCTATGGGTGTCATGAAGTCATGAAGAGATTCCTAGAATTCTTTTGTAGACTGAACATCGGTCATGTTTGAGGCCGTGAATTGTCGCGGGGATGCTGGCATATAACTTACTGTTAAAGCACCCCTCAGAAAAAAGGCTAATGGTATTAAATAGCATAAACTGGGAACATTAAATTATTCTCCTCTAACCGAAATAGGGCTTATGTGAAAAATAGTGCCAACCTGTTGAAAAGGGTTCGTATCGTGCGAAGGTTTCAAATGTTAGAGACATGCATTATATTCATTCCTCTCCAAAGTTGGAGACGAATATATGTAGTGGCACTTGAACTTGAAAGAATATTATTTCTTAATGCCAAACATATGACACAGGGAAATGCCACTACAAGCACCAGGGGCAATCTACTCTTCAACTGGTGGTGTCGAAATACGCCAGAGTACAGATTTGAGTTGTACGCGACTGATACCTCATTCAGTCTTTCTTGGATTTAGCATTAACAGGCACACGATTTGAACTGACTAGTATAAATATTGTAACTACAGTCCAAACTGTCTGCGAACCATCGAGTATGACAGTGACCATTACGGACTCGGCACAATAATACAAATTACCAACAAACTTTCGCAACTGGAACGGTACGAACCAGTGTTTTCAAAATTTCAAAAGGTACGCCGGTCACTCTTCTGTAACCCGGAACTTGACAAACGACGAACAAACCAACAACAAACGACGCGCATCACAGGAAAATAAATAGAGTTCTCTCCAGGCTTAAACAGTTTACAAAACAAATTTTTAATTGGTGATCAAAAATTCCAACAGCAATTAAAAGAAAATTACAGAAAAGCTGTCAGTTTGGACTGGGACAGTAAAGCTTGTTTTATAGAATCCAATAGTCCGAGTAAGTCTCCGCAAATAAATAAAATATTCAGGAGAAAATATCTTACCCAGGTATTTACTAATTATAGTTAGGCTTAGAGTGCCACCCGTGTAGGGACGGGTTAAGAATATCCCTGCAGCGATATCTCTCGCTTGTCGTAAAGGGCGACTAAAACAAAGGTAAACAAAAATCACATCTAGGCAATTTAGAAAACACCAAGGTGAGCCTAAGGACACATATACCACCATTAAACTACCCCACAAGTGTGCATGCAAATCAGTGGGTTGGCACGACTGGAGATCACCGGTGTTGAAAGAGTCAGATCAAACAAAAAAAAAAAAAAAACAAATCTGGAGCATGCCCGTGTCAAAAAAAGGAGGGAGAAGAAAGTAAACGGTCAAACCGTAGCATTATGGAAAAGAACGCTAAAAGGAAAAGCACTACCCCGCCAGGCACTACTAATGGTCGTGATCCTGGGACGAGCAGCAATGCTCGGGTCAGAGCTATAGGATTTCCGGGGGATAGCAAAGTAATGCAACGGCGTAAGCCACAGTTAAGAGTCGCGAGTTGGAACGTTGGAAGCATGAGTGGGCGCAGCTATGAGCTTGAAGAAATTATGGTTAGAAGGCGAGTAGACATCCTGTGCGTACAAGAGACGAAATGGCGAAACACCGGTAATCGGGCACGTTTCTTGGACGTTAAAACAAAAGCCTACAAGATGTTTTACTATGGATTGGAACAAGGAAAAAACGGAATCGCCATCATCCTTGCGGCAGAGCTACTTGGCAACGTCTTAACCATTTCAAAGTCTAGTGACCGTTTGATGGCTCTCAAATTGGTGATGCATGGCGAGGTGTGGAACATCGTAAGCGCATATGCTCCTCAAGTCGGATGCGAACAAAAAGAAAAAGATGCATTCTGGCTAGATTTCCACAACCTTGTCAAAATCATCCCAAAGGAAGAGCTTTTGTTTGTTGGGGGAGATTTAAACGGACATGTCGGGAAGACAAGCGAAGACTATGAAGACTACCACGGAGGGCTGGGATACGGCACCAGGAACTCTTCAGGTGAAGATATCCTAAACATGTGCAAGTCGTACGGTCTTATAGTGCTAAATACCATGTTCGTCAAACAAAGCCGGCACCTGATCACTTATAGCAGCGGCGGAAATGAAACTCAAATAGACTATCATTTGGTATCCAGTTTCATGAAGCCACGAGTTAAAGATTGAAAAGTGATCCTGGGAGACGGGATCGCCCCTCAACACCGTCTCCTCCTGACCGAATTTTTAATGGAGGCGAGTAAGAAGTCAAAGCAGCAAACGAAGGTGTCTGAGAGAATCAAGTGGTATAAGCTGGATAAAGGAAAAGGCGAAGCTTTTATTGCCAACATGAAAAACGACCACTTTCCCATTATCGATGAGGTCGGTAATGAGGAGTGCAGAGCACAAGACATTTGGGATTCCCTACAATCTGGCCTGGAGAAAGCCAAATCACTGCTCGGAACATCTAAAGGCCCCTGCTAACACGCAAAAGAAACCTGGTGGTGGACAGACGAAGCCAAAGCAGTGATACACGAAAAGAAAATGGCTTTCCAAGCTAGGTCAAAGTGCTCTTCTACTAATAGAGAGGAAAAAGCTCGCCGTGAAAAGGTATATAGATGTTGCAAAGGTATCGCGAATAAAAAGTGCGCCCAATTCAAAGCGAAAAGCATGGAAGGCCTCTATCAGGAGTTGGAAGAAATATCGTCTTCCGCGTCTGACAGAAACCAGGCTACCCAGGAGCTTCGACAAAGCAATTTGAACAAAGGAGCAAATATCTTTAAGATAGCCGCCCAGGGAAGAATAAATGCTCAGGAGATTCGTTTCCCAAAGTTTATTAACAATGCTGAAGGCCAACTCCTTGTGGAAGACGAAAAAATTCTCCACAGATGGCGACCGTATTGCGAGGAACTTCTGAACGAACAGTTTCCCCGAGTGTACTTTCCAAGAGCCATCCCGAATCATGCCGAAATATTCGACATCACAGTCGAAGAAGTTCGGTACGCGGTTAAAAACTCCAAGAAAAGAAAAGCTGTTGGGCCGGACGGGATACCCTCTGAGTTCTGGAAAAAGGTGGGAGACATCGGGTCTAGATGGCTCATGGTTCTTATCTCCAAACGACACTTGCCTAATCAATGGAGGGAAAGCTATCTTCTTCCTTTGCACAAAGGAAAGGGTAATACGCGAAATTGTGATAACTTCCGTTCTGTCAAGCTGATGTCGCACACCATGAATATCGTTGAACGGGTATTAGATAGCCGACACTATCTGATGACCAGTGCGGGTTTGTCTCGGGTAAATCAACGACAGATGCAATCCAAAGTATAAGGGTCATGATGGAAAAGCATAATGATTCTTCAAAGGACTTGCATATGGTGTTGGTTGATTTCGAGAAGGCCTTTGACCGGCAACCAAGATATCTTTTATGGATAGCGCTGAGACAAAAGAGTGATCATGGACATGTACAAGAGAGCAACGACAAGAGTAAGATGCACCGCAGGAGTCACCGAAGAGTTCGCAATCAAAGTCGGTGTACACCAAGGGAGCGTCCTCAGTCCACTGCTCTTTATAGCAGTCCTTGATTGCTTGCTTGAAGGAAAAGTGACGGACCCCAATGTGCACCAGCTATTCTTTGCTGACGATGGAGCCATTATAAGTGATGATCAGGCGTCCCTACAACGAGCACTTGATGTGTGGGTGGACATTTTTGAGGAACACAGGTATCGTATTAGTTCAAAGAAGACAGAGTATCTGTGCTGCCCGTTCTCTGACCCTCATCAGCCTATTCCAGACATTTACTTGAATGGAAAAGTGCTTCCCAAGTGTGAAAAGCTTAAATATCTGGGAACTATGATTAATAAAGAAGCAACTTGTGATGACGACATCAACCATCGCGTAAGCGTAGGGTGAATGAAGTGGCGGGAAAACTCCGCCATCTTCTGTGATCGAAAAATGCCCCCTAAGCTGAAAGGAAGGCTCTACACTTCAGTTGTAAGTCCGGCGCTGACATATAGTTCACAATGCTGGACAATGCACAAAAAGTATGAGAGCAAATTAACGGCAGCTGAGATGAAGATGCTTCGCATGACAGCGGGAGTAACAAAGCGTGACAGAATTAGAAGTTCAAAGATCCAAAGAAGCCTCCACGTAAAAGAAACCATCACAAGAAAGATAGAGCGCGACCGACTCAGTTGGTATTGCCATGTTCAAAGGAGAGATCCTTTGAACCCCGTCCAAAAGGCGATATCAATCAACGTTCCAATTTCAACACGCAAAAAAGGCAGGCCGAAAAACAATTGGTGCAAACAAATGCAAAAACACCAGCATTTGATTGGCCTCAGCAATGAAGTAATCCCAAACCGGGAAGCCTGCCGCTACTTTCTGAGGTCAAACCGGCGGACCGCACAAGCGGACCAGTGGGAATGCAGTTAAGTGGGAAGGTTATGGTCCTACACTTCTGACCATAACAACGCCGGAAAAATAGAAAAGAAGAAGAAGAAGAAGTTAGGCTTAGAGTGCCCACACATATTAAACAATTTTTAAAAATATTTGTCTAGTAAATAATAAGAACAATAAAAATTAAATAAAAACCAAACCAAAAAATGAAACCAGAGTTCGTCAAAGCCAATTCAATTTTGGAAAAAATTCTCTTGAGTCCCTGTTACTACCTCTTCAGCCTTTTGTTGACACGACCCATAATTCGCACCATACAATGCTAATTTCGTGGTGTTTACGGGTATTGAAAAATCCGAATCATCGGAATTAAATCAAATTTAATGACATTATCTGAGAGATTTATCATTCATTAAACGAATCGACGACCTTAATTGTTGTGTAATTTGGATTTTATAGACGTTTTATAGGTGGCGACCAATTAAGTCTCCTCAATTTTGGTTTAAACATTTTTGCTCACGGTAGTGATTTTTTGGCGTGCTTGGACAAGCGTGTTGATATGGAACGCTTTACCATTTGCACGAATTTAAAAAAAATACGAATTTCACGAAATCCGGCTTTTACAATTTGTGATTAATGCGTTGTTGCGTGATTAGTGACTCCGTGATCAATATTCCCAAAAACCTGTCGAAAAGATCAATGAATTTAGTAAATGCATTCACTCAGTCTGTTGGCTCACCCTTTATTTGGCCTTTTTTTATAGTTCAGAGAAGAGCTTGAGCTGTCAAAAAAGAGTCCGTGTTTCATTTTTAACTTAATTAGAATTACTCAAAGATTTCAATGTCAACAAACCCGCTGATCCTGATAGTATTCCCCCATACCTCTGAAGAGGTGTTCTTTCACGCCGGCAAAACCACTGCCTAAGCTGTTCACCTGCCCTACTTCTCTGGTCTCTTCCCGTGTAGATGGAAAACAAATTAGATTTATTTATTATTCAGTAGCCTCAATTACATTTACATAATTCATTAAGGTTGTTTTTAAGAGATTTAGGAAAAGTTCCTTTACATCTCTAGTTCTTAGTGTATATATAATTACATTTACTGGCATTTTCCCCTAAAAATATTTCTCCCCCTTTGTCTACTGGTCCATAGAAATAATGTCCCTTTTTTCTATGGTCATGGAAATATTGATAATCTTCAGGTAAAAAAATCTTCAAGACCGACAGTATGGTTTCTGTATAAACATGTTCATTGGTGATTTCATGGCATATCCCGCGGAAAAGTGCAACCAATTTCTGCACAACTGCGATGAAAGCACAATCGTTGAACTTGATATGTTTAAGGATTTGATGGAGTCTAGCAGCAAGCATCGATGAATCTCTTCTATCGATTGGGGCCGTTCAGTCTAAGTTGTTTTAAATGAATTCAAGTCTAATTTTCACCTAATAATAATGACTTTGCAGCCTCGGATATGCTGACTATATAACCATAATCATAAAAGGAAAACATGAGGAAACCCTAGATTACCTCATGAAAAAAGTCCTGGAAATAACTTGGAACTGGTGCGAGAAAGAAAGACTCTTCATTAATACCAGCAAAACACACATAATTCGATTCACTAAAAGAAGAACAAATAATATTCAAAATTTAAAAAACAAAGAAACCTGCATTCCATTAAAGGAAGGAAGCACTCTCTTGGAATGCACACGGAAACAAAATATACTCAAAGGCCATCAAAGCTCTATGGGCCCTAAAACAACTCGTGGGCAAAACATGGGGCTAAAACCAAAAAAGAGTCTTTGGATGTACAATCAAATGATGAAACCAACCATACTTTATGACGCTGCTATGTTTGGTGGAAAAAAAAGCAAACAAAAAAGCGCCATGAATAAAATCAATAAAATACAAAGGCTAGCTTGTATCTTCACAACTGGAACTATAAGAACGACTCCGACTACAGGGATGGAAGCAATTCTAAACAGCCCACTACTACACACTGCCATATAGGCTGCAGCAACAAAACAAGCCTTAACCTTGCAGAAAACCTATAAATATAAAGAAGGAGACCTTGCTGGACATCTAGAAATTCTTAAAAGAGTGGACAACATTTGGGAGCTAACCGGAGTGAATGATCTGGTGTGCCCTGAGTTAAACTTTAAAAAAATATTACAAAGTACTCATACCAAGCAAATAGGAATAGAACAACAACCCCCCTTAGATGAAGGATGGAGCCCAGAAATGGTACACAGATGGGTCGAAATCTGTTAACAAAGTAGGTGCTGGTTGATAGGTCCAAGGTGCAGTCTACACATTTCCCTCTGCAATGAGTCAACTACATTTCAGGCCGAGCTATTTGCAATCAATGAACCAGCATATAGCATCAGCGACAGAAGACCCACTAACACAAGGATAACTACATTCTCTGGCAGACAAGCGGTTCTTAAAGGGCTAAAGCGGTACACCTTTAACTCTAAAGCTGTCTGGAAATGTCACGATATACTAAACAAACTGGCTGTAAGCAACAGATTAAAGTTGATCTGGGTGCTAGGTCATGAAAACCATGAAGGCAATGAAAAGGTTGACGTACAAGCCAAGAATGGTGCTCAGGGGCCATCCCCCCTTTATGGTTAAGACAACTCGGACATAAACCTACACTTACACAAATGGATCATAAAACAAAAGAACCAATTCTGAAACAGAGAGGAGGGTATTAAACACTCAAGAACGTTTATGGAACAGAATCAAAATCCCAAAAGTGCAAAGAAGCTCTAGATCTAAATAAAGCCGACCTAAGAGTGCTATGTGAGGCACTAACAGGACACGGGGCATGCAACTACCACCTTTATAAAATGGCTCTTAGTAGCACAGAAATCTGCAGGCGATGGGGGTACGCCGAGGAAACCATGGAACACATACTCACCACCTGCCCAAACCTTGGCCGAGAAAGATTCAAAATGACAAGTAACACAACCATAACAGGGAAAGACTTCCAGGAAATCCCATCTAGAGAGAAGTTGTCAAATTGTTGAAATCAGCACTCAAATCATAGATCAAGGAAGGGGATACAATAGATCTTTACGTTCGCATTACTAGTGTCTTCAGGTGACACACCCCGAGTTCTTCAATTCAATTTGATGTTCACCGAATAACACACACTCTTGGAGTTATAACAATGTGCGCGATTGTTGGCAAGACCCGGGTGCCCACGTGCTCGCTGTAGCTTGTAGACCATTTAAAGTGGTAGGTCTCATTCTGGTTTCTGCTCCAAACGCACTTGACCTAGTATGTAAGATCCAACCATAATAGAATTAAATGAGCTTACACCAGCTTACTGTAAAAACCCCATTATATGCAAATCGAATGACTTAGCCAAAATTGCATTATGCACGATTTCGTTTAATTTTGCTGAAGTAGGCTTACGGAATGTTCCAACAAAATCAGCTCAAATGCTAATCATTCATTATGGGTAGCTTGACTTTTCATTGAAACTGAAAAAGGATTTTCATTCGGCTTCAACATAAGGTTTAGTCCACTCAAGTCTATTAGGGTTGAGCGTTTAGAGTAAGAGCTGAGCGCCGGCGAACTCGGACTTCTGCTCCGAACTAGAAACGAAAAAAGCTGTTATGTTTTATAACAAAACGTCTGATCTTGGAAAGGTGTATTATTTGAGGATTATCTTCAGTCAATCTATTCATCGAGCCGAAGAGCTGAAAATATGATTCATCTGACATGATCTGGGAGATGGCACATACTTAACAGGTTTCGTGGTATAAGTGCTACCAAATGAATTACCGCACTTGAGGTAGTAAACCTAAATAGTCGCAATAGGATTCTGAGATAACTACATGATTTATAACACAGACCCCGGGCAGACCAAAGTAGGGCAACAGTGGTGTTGGTGTATCACCAAGATTAGTAATTCTTTGAACAAACGAGCACAAATTAAATTTGGCGAGTAAAAATCTCTTGTTTACTCGTATTATCATTATATCAGGATCACAGCTTTTCTTTTTTTTTTTTTTTTTTTTTTTTTTTTATTGGTGGAGGCTTCTGCTATCTGTTGGAGCACTCAGACACAAACACTGGTCCATTGTACTGCCAGACAGACACCTTAGATGGCGTTAGCCAAGCTTCTTTTTATTCACTTATGTTGTGTGCCATTTATTTTTCCACACAAGTGAACGAAACCTAAAGCTTAATGCCGATTCCGAACGGCGAGAGCCGAGAAGCTTTTTCAAGGCAAGTGTACAACGGGAGGTTTTGCCAATACCCCGCCGAGGAGGGACGCCGCGAAATAATCATTCGATGGCGTTGGTGTTATCGGGATCCGAACTCGCTCACCTTGCGTCAGCGGCCGACACACTACCCACTGCGCCACGGCGCTCCCTAAAACAGCTTTTCTTGGTTTTCCATATCTCTATAGCAGCCATTGCACCAAGCAATTAGGTGCGGGTTAATATATAGCGTAATCATCTCATACTTTATTAGCCAAATGGCCGCTTCTCAGATTTGAATTTGTGCAAGAATTGTCATTTATAGGCAATAGAAAAAGGCACGTTTCTTGTGGAAGTGGAGCATGGGTCCAAAGAAAGGTCTAATGGCGTTAAGTCGCATAGTCTCAACGTCCGGAAACAAAGAAACATTTGTCAACATCGTGCGGTAGTGCTATCTATTCATTGAAACAGTCACTTATGTATCATTTCCGAAAGGGAAAAATATGGTCCAATTGCACCACCAGCCCAAAACCCACAGCAAATTTGTACGAGACATTCAAATGTATCGATTGAACTCACTTAAGCTGTGCGAGACAGCGCTTGATGATGACCATCATCAACAGTATTCAATTTACAAACATTTTTGCTATATTTTTTTCTACTTTTGTAAGTGAATAATTACAGAGAGAAATTATCAAAGGTTGTCTCAATGATAACTGAATGCGGATAGTTCAACAATGGTACAAGATTTAAAATAATACATCTTGTTTGATGACCCTTTGTGTCGGCAAGTCCGCATTGTCGACTACTAGGGATATTCTGAAATTAAGTCCGGAGAGTCAGGACGGCGTAGTCTACAGTAGTCGTCGTTTTAATGTATAATACAAGGTGGCGCAAAATTAATCACAATATCGGAAGCTGTTATAAATTTTGTAAATGGCGTTGTACGTCAATCATATTTGACATTTGTGAACTAGACAACTGCAGTATATAAACAGATGGACAAACAAATGGAGCGCCATACTCCGGAAGAGCGTGAAATAATTGGGCCGATTTTTTTGACCAATAATCGGTCGGTGATGTTAATTGAGTGAGGGTAAATTTCGACATCGATTCCCTAATCGTGTCACGCTAACTAGCTTAGCTAGTCGACTCGAACAGACTGGGACAGGAGACAATAGAGGGGGCGACCACCACCGGACTGGTAGTTCGGCCTTGAGTATTGCGGCTGTGGCTGCCGATGTCGCTAAAAATGAAGAAACATCAACCAGACGACAGGCCACACATTTGGCCTGGCCAAATCACCAGACGGAACCTACAGTGAATTTTAGTGAAAGACCTATACATGTTCCCACACGTATAAAGTGCAAACAGTTCATCAGTTAATGCCTGCTGACCGTCAGTCGCGTGTAAATTACTGTCAAGCCACCCTTAATCTCAACAACGAAGGGGACGATTTTGCGTAGAAAATCATCATGAGCGACGAGGCGCATTTCCACTTAAGCGGTTACATTAATAAGCTCTGAAAATCCGCGTGTGATGCGCGAATAGCCATTTCATCTACTCAAAGCCACTATGTGGTGCGGCGTTCACGCGGGAGAAGTGATTGGGCCGCATTTTTTAAGGGACGCCAGCGGCAATCCGGTCACTGTTACTGGCGAACGCTACAGGGCCATAATAAACGACTCCTTAGTGCCGGAAAATTTTGGCGATTTGGCATGGCCAGCAAGATCGTCCGATTTAACCATCCCAGATTTCCCCAGCTACTTGACGCCGCAGGTTTATGCCAACGAGCCTCAGACAATTGCAGCCGTTAAGGAGAATACTCGACAGGAATGCATAATGCGATAAAACGGGTAAAAACGTGTATCACCACTGGCGCAAGCCGCTTGACGAATATCATCTTTTTCACTTGACAAAAAAAATTTGTAATTGTCCAAATAAAGATTTTTATCACTCAAAATATATTTTTTTATTTAGTAAAAAAATAATTCAAAAATAAAATTGGATGATTAATTTTGCGCCACCTTGTAGTACAGCGATTTGGTCGTTGGATGTTGTTCCAAGGAATTTTCGTCAAGTTTTTTTTAGTGAATAAAAGGTACAGGTTTTTAACTTTAAGACTGATTACTGCACAATATTGAAGAATGCATGCAAGTCATATTAAGTCGCCGTCGCTTTCACTCATTCATGTATAACGATCAAGTAGAAGGCATAGGAAGACCCTCTTTAATTAGTATTATTGTACATTAGAGGTGACCGACCTATAGTCTTGGTAAGACGGAGGATAGGCCAATAGTGAAGAAAGTCATTGAGGCACAAAAGGTTGTAATCTACTGCGCAAGTTTGGATACAGGCTGGTGCAATGGCTACCCAGGAAAGGATATAGAGCACTGAGTGTTTTTAAAGCAATAAACGACTTTAGAATCTTCGCAATAAATTGGGCGTGCATCATATCTACGAGGGTGGTCCGATAAGTACTTAGCCTCACCGCCAGATGGCGCCAGTATCGCAAGAGCAACTTACTATCGTGTAGTACATTCTAGTAGAAATTTCAGGCGGATCGGACTCGTAGTTTTGTTTTGACCGCGTGTGGAAGCGGGATTGTCGGCGGATTTTAGAAAAATGGAAAAAGAGCAGTATCGGTCGGTGATTCGTTTCTTGTTTTTGGAAGGGAAATCGCGCAGCGAAATCAAAGAGCGTTTTTATGCTGTGTACGGGGACTGTTCTCCTTCGATGGCGACCATCAAAAATTGGTTTAACGAGTTTCAACGTGGTCGTACGTCGGTTTTTGATGAGCCACGTCCAGGTGCCCCGAAAACGGCTACGACGGAGGATAACGTGACAAAAATCCACGATCTCGTATTGGCAGACGGCCGATTGAAGGTGTGCGAGATAGCTGAGACAGTTGGCATTTCAAATGATCGCGTGGGTCATACCCTGCACGAAATTTTGGGCATGAGAAAGCTGTCGGCGCGATGGGTGCCGCGTTTGCTCACTCCGGACAACAAGTAACCGTGAGACCACTTCAGAGCAGTGTTTGACGCTGCTTAAGCGCAATCCGAAGGAGTTTCTACGTCGTTTCGTGACAGTCGACGAAACATGGATCCACTGGTACACACCAGAGACCAAGGAACAGTCGAAACAGTAGACTTCACCCGGCGAACGTGCTCCGAAGAAGGCGAAGACTGTCCCATCGGCCAGAAAGGTGATGGCCACCGTTTTCTGGGATTCACAAGCTGTGATCCACATCGACTACCTGGCGAAGGGCAAAACGGTCACAGGGCTGTACTATGACAAATTATTGGGCCGATTCGACGCCGAATTGAAGAAAAAACGGCCCCACTTGGCGAAGAAAAAAGTGCTCTTCCACCATGATAACGCACCGGCTCACACCTCCGCCCTCGCCACGGCCAAATTAGCCGAATTGGGCTACGAACTGCTGCCCGATCCACCGTATTCTCAAGATTTGGCCCCGTGCGACCTCTTTTTGTTTCCAAACTTGAAAAAGTCACTCGCCGGGCAGAAATTTTATTCGAATGAGGAGGTCATCGCCGCCACGGAGGCCTACTTTGCTGACCTCGAGAAAACGTATTTTTCAGACGGGTCAAAGAAGTTGGAGCATCGCTGGGTCAAGTGTATCGAGCTAAAAGGAGACTATATTGCCATTTCTCCAAGATGTTTGTTTTTCTTTTGTAGGCTAAGTACTTATCGGACCACCCTCGTACAATATACAAAATGGCAAATATAATAAACCAGGAATGTTTTCCTAAGCAAGGTGGTAGTACCATAAGTAACACCGTGCAACTAAGAAAATAGGTATTCTTGGTAAAGTATGGATTCACATGACAGACAGGCATCGGGATCCATTTCGATGCTAATACGTTAATGATGATAGAGCTTATGCCAACAGGAGGATCACTACAAAATCACGCTGGACCTCAAGAGAAAGATAAGCAATAATAACGTCTATGTCTTTTCAATGTACCAAGCCGGGAATATATTAGAGCGATACAACGCGATTGCCCTTCTATGGTGTTTTGAGTTCGAACCACAGCACTGAAAAAAATACCATGCGAATGGCTAATAATACCTACAAGCAAGGGACCTAAGATATTTCCCTGAGATAAGACGACAACATAAGCCACTTAATCAATCAATAGTTTTCTGAACGTAAGGGCTTAAATACAGACAATGATCACCCCCATCATGTGTCTCAAACTGCTTGTCACGCATTCAGTCATGCCTTCAGGTAGACATGATCAGTCTAAATGAGATCTACCTGCAATAGACTAATGTAGTAAAAACGATTTACGACGTAGTAGTCGTAGACGATTGTAGAAAAGCCCATCTCCATAAAAACCTCGTTAGTCTCTAAGGTTGTTATTTTTCCCCATAAAAGCAATTTTAAAGTAGGAAAAGGTATGTCCATACATTTTTTTGTTTATTCGATTTTAAGGTAATAATTTGACGTTGTACCTTAAAATATGATGTCAGCCATCGTCGGATCATTACGAAGAATTATTTAAGTTGCTACAAATACAAGTGTTATGCATCTACCTATATATTTTGAGGATATACTTCACTCTGCTGCATGTATCGTTAGTCAGCATTCCAATTACAAAACCACATTTCGCTGCTTCACTATACGACTGCACTCGAAGTTTCCCAGATTCTTCGGGGATTTTTCCACACAAATTGGATTTATGCACAGATTTCGGGTGAATTTTCAGTCCAAATGCTGGGAACATGCTTATGCAGACAAGAGTTAACTACCTGAGCTGACTGACCGCAAGTGCATTTATTTATTTGTTTCCCAAACCAATTGGATTCGTAAACCAGCGGAGTATACTAAACACTGACAATCCCTATTCTTCACTATAAATGGAAATAAAATTCTTGGTTTTTGCTTGAATTTGTATTTTGAATAGGGACTACACGAGTCTCTAAACTTTCATTTTCCCGCCGTACATTGTGGTAAGTGTTGTTGGGTATCACCTCTTCATCCACCTTACTGACGTTTTTAAATACATTTTGGTTGTTCTGATGAATATAGAAAACAATGTCATTTCCTTCATTACTTTTTGCATCTGACATTCAAAACCCTAAATGAGCGGCTGAGGTGGTCCCTTGTCCTAAGGCATCAAGCCCGAATAGCTAAACTTGGGATATATGACTCGGAGTGCACACAGAATTAGAAGACCCTCTATTAGTCTTTGAAATGAACACAACTCACAGCTAAATGTCGGGCAAAGATATTCGAAATCAACTACCAAGCCATATACCCAAGGTGATCCAATTCGAGTTTCCTACTTTTGATTTAGGTAAAATAACATGGGATGCCTCATAATCTCATTTGTTCTAATATCACACGAACACTTGGTAAAATCCATTTAAGAATAAACTAACCTTCTGCAACAGTTGTTTTGTTTTTTTTTTAGGGAATTTTTTGATGATTTTTTTAGTGCTTTTTGGGGACTTCTCTGTAATGTCATACGCGACTCTTAAAGTAATGTTCAAAAGAAAAACCCCCATGACATTAAGCCGCATGTTCTCAGCAACAAATTGACGTCACTACACATGCAATTAAGCGACCGTCTACCCTCAGTGGTTTCTGTTTCCTTAATTATCACTACAGAGTGAGTTTTTCACTCAACAAGATGATTAAATTTATAGAAGCAATAACCATTATTGACAGTTGCCTAATTTATAGTATTGCCAATATCGGATATTCGAATTGGGTCAGCCCTTACATATGTACACTAAGCCAAATATAAGTAACTAGCTGAATGTTCCCGCTTTGCTGGGTATGCATAAATATGCGCATAAAGTACGTCATCTCGATGTACATACAATATTTTTTTCTTTTTTTTTCAAATTGAATACACATTTTCAAAATGTATATGTGAATATGTTATTAAATGATGAAATAATATGATCAACTGTTTAATGCAAAATTAAAATTTTAATTTACGAATAATTTGTTACATTGAAAAAATTTCATGGTAAACAATATTACGCATTTTTTCGTCTTTTGTGTAGGCAAAAAGATTCTGCTGACTTCCAACTCTTGAACATCCTACGTATAGTTGGCCATGGGAAAAACAAGGTTCCTCTAATTACAAACCAGTAACAGATAAAGTTTGCCCTTGGGATTTATTTATTGAAGTTGCGAAACTCAGCCGAATAGGAAATTGTAGCCTTTTAAATTGGAAGGGGGTATCGGAAGGTATAAGTGGTAAGCGTGGTAAAATGACGTCTTCCCATAGCCACATCCAGTAATTATGGTGGCTTCAATAACATGTGGTAATAGTCTTTTAATCACAAATCTTGTTCCATTACAGAGGCGAGGTTGGTCTAAATTTTGCAAAAGCGTGATAGGAGCTCCAACTTTTAACTTCAATTTATGTGGAGGTCAGCCCGATGGTTCTAAAGAGTTTAAAAATTCGGTTGGATAGTTCACAACTTCCGATAGATCCACCACAGTATTAATCGATTTATATGTTTGGCAGTCCCCAGGTATAATCTCCAGAAGTTGATTGTTGATGTTGTTAACAGTAATATTTCTTGGCGCGAGAATTGCTCTTTCGCATAACCATATCAGGTAATTTTTTTGTAGATTTGGAAATACTTTTTCAATCAGTTCATTGATCGAATCGACCTTTGTACTGACTTGATCAGTTTTCAAACTGCCATCAATATCAGGACTTAATTTACCTTCTCCCAATTCAATTAATTTTTTGGCAAATTCACTGGATGACTATCGCTATGAAGATATGCTCGCATGTTTGTGGAAAGCTGCATTGTTTTAACATGACTCCAAAGGTAAGAACACTTAAGGCATGCCTTAATCTCATCTGCTTTGGTTCCCTTTGGAATGAATGGAAGCGTCTGTCGAAAGTCTCCAGATAAAAGAATCGTTATACCTCCCATGAAAGAGGTACAATTTAATATGTCTTGTAGTGTTCGGTCAATGGCTTCTAATGCTTTTTTATGGGCCATTGTACATTCATCCCAATCAATAAGCTTACACCTTTTAATAACTTCAGCCATTCCAGGTGTCTTACTAATATTACACACAGGCAAATCAGGGGTTCAGGTTTAACGGAAGTTTGAAAACAGAATGAGCCGTTCGACCTCTAGGAAGTAACGTAGCAGCAATGCCAGATGATGCCACAGCTAGCGCTATTTTTTTCTGCTGTCGTACCTTAGCAAGCAGAAGTTTTGTCACAAACGTTTTTCCTGTACCACCTGGTGCGTAACGACAGAATAGACATGACGTTGATCTGGGAACAATTTTGGTTCATATTCCTGAATATATTTGGTGAGACTATTGATGTCATACGAAGTCTCCCTTAAGATCTCAGTACGTAAATTAATAAATTCATTTCTTTTGGTATTAGGAAGACCAAAGGAATGTCAGTTTTCTCCACCCAAGGAAATTATTTTATCTTCGATATCGAATAAAGCTAAATTATAAATTTCATCCGAAAAGCCAATTTCCATTTCAAAATTTTGAATTTGAACTTGGTATCTAAAATCTTCTGCCAAATCATCTTTAAATTTCATCCATAATTCCAAAGGATTGCTAATTTCACATTTTCTAAGTAGGATTGCAAGAAGGCACCTAGGATTTTTGGCTGTCTGCAATAGTATTGCCTCTAGCAATGTTGCTTCCCACAGTTTGTCATCTTCAAGTAATCCTCGCTTAAAGCAAGCCTCTCGATAAGTTTCACAAACATTCATTTACAGTTCGCAAAGATGCGAATGTGGTGTGACGCAAAGATGCGAATATGGTGTGACTTCATGAAGAAGTAGTCGTAAAACAAAACATTCATATTGGCTAGGATGGACAGTGTAAACTCTTCCAATAGCAGTATCGCATTTAATGTCCGGGTGACCCTCAACGGCTCAAAGCTACTGGTGGAAAGAAATGCTCAAGAAATACAATCGGGGCGCATCAAAAGCTGTGTATAACATCTACACAGGTGACAAATCTTGGATCTATGCGTATGAGCTCGAAACAAAACACCAATCCACTTTATGGCTCTTCCAAGATGAGCCAAATCCGACAAAAGTGATTCGTACGCGAAGCAGGCAAGAGAACCGCCGAAGTGTGTGGACGTGTGTTCTTAGTGTCGTGGGGTGCCCGCTGTGATTTATTATATTTAAACTCTATATTATACTTTATTGTTCTTTTCGCATCATGAACTGTGCAAGCTGTAAGGAAAAAATCGATCGCAGCGATCCTTTCAAAATAGATTGCTTTGATTGCAAAAACTTTTTTCATGGTTCTTGTGTCAATATTCTACAATCCGACATAGACTATATGAACTCTTCCAACAATACATTTCGCTGTGTTAAGTGCAATTCTCTTCGTCGAAAATCCCTAGAGCAAATACCGATACCCAAACACTCAGCAGTAGCTGTCTCGTCGCAGCAAAAACAACAACAACCAAAGACAGGGGGCTCGTCCAAGCAAAAAACTAAGTCGGGGCAACGACCAACACCTATAACAACAACACCTACTAAGGTAACGGCCACCAGCAAGCAATGTGTAGAAAAAAGAACTTTGACTGAAGACATCGATGACAGTTCAATAACCCTCCTTACGCTGTACAACGAAATTATCACCTTAAAAAAAATGCACTTGGATTTCGTCATGAAGGTTGACAAATTAACAAAAGAAAATGCATTACTGAAATCGAAAGTCAACGTGCTGGAGAGTAAATTGAATTGGAAGGAACAGAAACAAATGGAGACTGCAATTGAAATTGTT
This sequence comes from Merodon equestris, assembly GCA_958301585.1. Lineage (NCBI taxonomy): Eukaryota > Metazoa > Arthropoda > Insecta > Diptera > Syrphidae > Merodon > Merodon equestris. The sequence continues at coordinate 95,505,284 of OY284414.1, forward strand.
GGTGTACCCGATGCAAACTCTATTAACCCCCTTGTGAGCGCTCAAACAATTTTTGATGTCGCTTTAAATGTTCCTGTGTCTGCCAACGAAATTGAAAAGTGCTACTTAAAACGTAAATCAGCAAATCAAAAAAACAATATTATATGTGTTCATTTCTCATCTGTTGAAGTAAAACGAAGGATTATGCGAAGTAGACGATTTGCAAAGGAAACTTTAAATACTTCGGTTTTTGGCGATGGTAGCGGAGATAACATCTTTATAAATCACCGTTTCACCAAATACACTAGGGCGTTGTTTATGGAGGCAAAAAAAGTAAAATTAGAAAAAATATATAAATATTTATGGTTTAGTAATTCTAATATTCTATTGAGAAAGGTTGTAAATGGTAATGTTGTTGTTATAAGATCTTTTGATGATCTAAAAACAATTAATAATTCAATCGATGTTTAATGATTTTAGCCCACTCAACAACCTTACCATTCACACCATAAATACTTGTAATGATAACTTCTTCTTTTCTGAGTCTAATGACAACCAACCAATATGTATTCTTCATCAAAATATTAGAAGCTTGCGAGAGAATTTCGATTCATTAGTATGTAATCTCGATGGTTTTTCATATTTACCAGATATGATTTTCGTGTCTGAGATTTGGATTTACTCCTGTGAAAAGGAAGACTTTAGTATACCTAACTATATTTTTCATTCGTTCCCTAATGATTCTTATTCAGCGGGAGGTGTGGGAGTTTTTGTAAAAGATACTTATAAGACCAAAATAAGTTGTCTTAGCCATAGGAGTGCTGATATTCTTAAAATCACTTGTAACATTTGTAAAATCCCATTTACTTTCATTTGTATTTACAGACTCCAAAATGTATCTGTGCAAATGTTTTTGGATGAATTTTCAGCTTTGTTAAGCAATGAAAAGGTGTCGAATCTTGTTATCGTTGGCGATTTTAACTTAGATACTTTGAGTACTAACACTACAGTAGATATTTACGAAGGCATTCTGGCGGAACATGGGTTGGTCTCATACATCAGAGAACCTACTAGACCAATCTCAAATACTTGTCTTGACCATGTACTTGGCCGTTTTCTTAATGTTGATTATAACCACTGCGCTGGTCTTAATTTCGATCTTCAAATCACTGATCATTGCATGACAGGTTTAATATTCAACAACATAAAAAACAATAACACTTCTGATATTGGTTGTAATATAATTACCAGAATTAATTTCAGCCTATTAAATAACAAGCTTTTACGAGAAAATTGGCTTGATGTGTATGCGGAAAACAATGTTTCTCTGGCTTTTGAATGTTTCTTAACAACTTTGCAAAGCCACATTAACTGTTCGAGTGTTTCAAAAGTACTTCATAGGTCTAGAGTCAAACTCAAGCCCTGGATGAATGACCCATTACTTAATTTAATAAAATTAAAACACAAACTACATAACAAAAGCCGTAAATATCCGCTTAATACAGCCTTAAAAAAACGTTATGTCACATTATGTAAAAAAACAAATAAAGCAATTAACATATGCCGTAATAGGTTCTTTGAAAACAAATTGCGAAATGCTAAAGGGAACATTAAAAAAGAGTGGCAAGTAGTTAACTGCATTCTCAATCGTAGATCCAATAACAATAATGAATCTATTAGTCTCGAAATAGATAATACAATTGTGTCTGACCCTGTAATTGTTGCTAATGAATTCAATGAATTTTTTTTTTCGATTGCAAATCGGTATCCGCCATGGGACTACACAACAACTTGCTTGAATTGTTCTTCGCATCGACTATTTAATAGGATAACTTGTAATAGTTGCTTCATATTTAACCCTATTTCTGGTCTAGAACTATTACAAACAATTAACTCCTTAAACAACTCAAACTCTTGTGGCGAAGATGGTATTTCCAATTACATCCTTAGGAGGATAGCTTTAAACGTTGTCGATATTTTAGCCTATCTCTTCAACTTAAGTATGTTCTTGGGTATCTTCCCTGCAATATTAAAACAAGCAATAGTGATTCCCATATTCAAAAAGGGTAACAAAACACATAAGACGAACTATAGGCCAATTTCCTTACTTTCCGTATTCTCAAAAATGTTTGAGAAAGCCATAAAATATAGGGTCTTGAACTTTCTGACTAAATATAACTTTTTCAGCAAGTTTCAATTTGGTTTCAAAGTAAACTCTTCCACTGAAGACGCTCTTCTTAATTTCTGTCAATACATATATAAGGGACTTGATGATAGCAAAACTTGCGCCGGTCTCTTCGTAGATATATCGAAAGCGTTTGACATGGTAAATCACAAAATCCTTTTAGATACTTTGCATGGCCTTGGTTTTCGTGATTTTGTTTTCGACTGGTTTACTTCTTATTTGAGAAATCGGAAGCAAAAGGTAAAAATTGGTGACACACTTGGCGGATCTAAGATTCTCAACCTGGGCGTTCCCCAAGGTTCTGTCCTTGGGCCAATATTGTTCTTAATATATGTCAACTCAATCTTTAGTCTTCCCTTTGTAGGTAAACTTACAGCCTTCGCTGATGACTTTGCGTTTGCGTATAGTTCCGATAATTTGTTTAATCTACTTGCGGACATCAACCATGACCTCCATCTGTTAAGAGTCTGGTTCGCACAACACAAATTAATTGCAAGCAGTAAAACTAAGCTAATGCTGCACAGTCTAGTTGCCACCGAAACTCCAGAGGTTAATATTGTGTTTCACTCAGCCAGTTGTCGTAAATTTAGCTTACTAAATTGTGGATGTAGTGCTTCGTACAATGAAAGTTTTGGCTGTGACGACAATTGCTTTTCAATTGAAATTGTCAGGAGCTATAAGTACCTAGGAATCATAATAGACCAAAATCTAAGTTGGAATGAACACATATGCTTTTTGAAACAATATTTGCTTACCACCTTGAGATCTTTCTACAAACTAACTAAATACTGTTCTTCAAGTATCTTAAAGAATATATATTTTGGACTTTTCCATTCAAGATTGCAATATGGCATTCATTGCTGGGGTGGAACGCATTTTATTAAAATTCATCAATTAGCTGTTTTGCAAAAATATGTTGTTCGGAAAATATGTTTCTCAAACCGCCGAGCCAGCTCCTTTGTTTTATTCAATAAACTGAAAATTTTGCCAGTTAGACACTTATACTTTTATAAAGTATTGAGGATTTTGTTATTAGAAGCGGCTACTTACAGAGTCCCTTCAACGAAACTCATAATCTTCGTAGTAATATCAGTTCTCAAGTTACCATTCCATCTTTTCGTACCTCTCGCTATAGAAGTTTTTATTCGATTGTTTCTTGTAAATTATTTAACTCGCTTCCCGAAGACATTAAGAACATCAGAACGTTAAAACAATTTCTGCGTAAAGAAAAACTTTGGCTTTTGAATATTGACCATAATCAAATCGAAATTTTGTTGCACTTCATTGCCTAATCTATTTTGTTTTTTTTTCCTGAATCATACGATCAAACTATTCATTATCTCTTTATATAATAATAAACTGTTCACCCCACACTGAATTATATTAATGATGTGACATTACCCCTATTTATTACTAAATATAGATGTCACTAACTATTCTCAAATCAAAATAATAAATATAAAAGTTAAATTGTAAGATCAGATTTATATATGTACATATATCGAATTTTGAGAATAAAGAATATCAAACAAAAAAAAAAAAAAAAAAAAAAAAAAAATAATAGTCTATTTCTTCGAAATAATTGGACATGTGGCGACCGTTCCGTTAGAGCAACGAAGGATCATCCTTCATCATGACAATGCAATGACATCGACTGAAACAACCACCTAATATTTGACTGGCCAAAACGTCGAATTAATGGATTAATGGGTCATCTTCCATATAGCCCACCAAATGACTTCTTTTTTCCCCCTCTTCGAAAATTAATTGAGTGGCCAACGTTTTTCAACGCCCGAAGAAGCCGTTAGTGCATTTAAAACCCATGTCTTGGAGGTACCTCAATCGGAGTGGAAAAAGTGTTGGTTTCAGCGCATGCAAAAGTATATTGATCATCACGGAGAATACTTCGAAAAACAATAAAGCCATAAGTAATAAAGCATAAAGTAACTTATGCTTGTTACTCTAGTTGCTGTTCCATTAAAACAATTAAGTAAGACAAATATTAACATAATAAGAAACCTACAATAGCCCAAAGAAAGAAGAGAGAGTAAAAAAGATTTGTTGTAATATGTGAGGAAAGCATACAATTTTAAGGCGCTAGGATACTATAAACCATCCTATGTAATACGGCTAATCAAGCCAAATCGATTGATATATATATTGTTGAGGTACCGTTACGTACCTGCTCCTTAGTCCCTACTCGCGAACAAACAGGAAAATACGTTCTCTTTTATAGATGTAGAGAAAAGAAAGAAGAGAAAAGAAAGAAGAAAAGAGAAAAAAGAAGAGAGAAGAAAAAAATTTTGTTTGCTATACAGAAATGTTCCCGCACTCCACTGGGGGACTGAATATTTCAATGATCTACGCGTATCTGTAGAATATTTCCATCTCAAATAATTACATTTTTGCTTATTACTTCCGTCATAAGCATCACAGAATAATGATTGATACATCAATCTCTTCTCTTCAATGTACTAATAAAACGATAAAGTCATATTCAAATCAGTTCAGCCACTTTGTTGTAATATGTGTGCAAAATATAAAATAGGTTCTTTTTTCAAGTAAAAAGTCATATAAAATAGGTTTTAAAACCCTAGGATACTAAAAACCATCCTATGTAATACGGCTAGTCACGACAAATCGATTGATATATGTATATATTGTTGAGGTACCGTAACGTACATACTCCCTACTCGCGGACAAACAAAAAAATGTGTTCTCTTTTATAGATGTAGAGACTATACCAAAATGGGTCACGCAAACATTATAGTATGTTGCGAATTTCATAAGAAATTATTTGCATCATAAAAGATGTAATTGCTAAAAACAGCACTTACGGATTGACTGATTAGAACACTCCTTTAATAAATCACTACCACTTGCAATGACATTAGCTTTTATGACAAGTTTTATTTTAAAACTTAACGTTCTTAATAGTGATAAAGGTGGCATTCGGTCTTGAAGATTGATTTGATTTGTTGTCAAAAAAAGTACTTGTCTCTATTAGAGATTTAAATCATCCCCTTAAATAGCATGGCATGCCCCGTGAAAAATAAAGAAACCGGCTACTATTAGCCCGATAACAATATTTGCTATCAACCGTAGAGTGTAGTAGATAAGGACAGTGATTTGAAAGCTGGTATTTCCAGTTTTCCGACCAGTCTAGTGAGATATCGCGATTAGATTATTTGTTCCAAATGCGAGCGTTTCAGTGCAATTAAATCATGGAGCGAGCTCTATCTCGATCTGGATTACAATTGTACCTTCCAATGAAATTGTATGAGATTTTAAGACCCTTGCTTAGGGTCGCAATACGAGTAAAAGTAAGTTGACATCACCGTCCTGAAGAACCTGGGCCTCTCTTCAAGCAGCACCGTCTCTGGGCACACAACTTTTAACCTACACTTGTTAGAAAAAACCTGCGTAAAAAGTAAAAAAATTAATAAAAAATCAATATTTTCTATCGTAAGACTTCTCCCATCATTGTTCCACTCTTCAAGAATTGCTTCTTTCAGCAGGAGCTGAGCCTCACTACAAGCAGCCTCAAGAGAGGACTGGCCATTGATCTTACTTTGACAGTAGTCCATTTATTTTTCATTTTTCAGTTATCGATGAGGTAAGTGGCGAATGTTGCCCGCGACTCACCGGGACTTTCATTTTCCGTCCCATTCGCACTCATCTCCTTCATCTTGTTCCGTTATGCCAGTTTCGGCACATTGTAAAGCAACAATTTCTGCTGTGTGCTTTGGATCAATGTATTCCTGGAAATAGTACCCTCCATCAAGAGCTAGTTTTATAGCACTTAAATTGACTTTAAAGTCTTCCGGATATCTCCTTTTGTCCACAGTAAACTCAATAAAAGTAAATTGTCCCACACCTGGACTAGCAATGCACTATATTATGCCACCGCCTCCATGCTTCACTGTAGTCTTCGTTTAATGTGCTACATGGCTCTCCCCTTCTGGCGCCCTTCTATGCCAAAAAAAACCCAAATTTAAGAAAACCACCTTTTCTCAGAACTCTGAAGGCTTGTCGATGCATTCGTTTGCAAAGGCGATTCGTATCTGCCTGTTTCACGACTACAAAAACGAGTTTTTTTTTTTTTTTTTTTTGGTGAACAGTATCATTAGAAATTTCTTTCAAAACGTTCTCTTATGTCCTTGGCAATTTCAGATTCAGTTCATTTGGGATCGTTCAGCACAGATTGAAGTATGTGTGTTCTGCCGACTGTTTGACCGATGTCCCGATATGGTGGTTCACTAAAAGCTTTCGCAAAAATTGTGCGAAAATCACGGAAGATTAAAAATCATCTCATTCCACAAATTTCTACGAGCTAGAACCTTCCGTGGGTCCCTTCCTCCATTCGTCGTCAAGAGATATGGATCACATTCAGAATATTTGCAAATCCACTTTTGATATACCCTGCACGTTTTCTCCTTATCAAAATGGTAAGAGGCTTATAAATATTCTGTCAAAATATATTATTACTAAGGGGTCCGCCATCTAACGTTTTTTTTTTCAAGTAGTGCTTATTTCGTGAATGGTAACACTTAGCTCATGTCTGATTTGACAGATAATTAGTTTTATCCTTCCGGTGAACGAATATGGTTGTGTATACGCTTGAACAACGCTGGGAAATATTGCGACATTACTTTGAAAATCATCGACTTACAGAAGATGCCGATTTTGCCAAAAAAATCATCTTTTCAGATGAAGCTCATTTTGATCTTGGCGGGTATGTAAACAAGCAAAATTGTCGCATTTGGGGCAAAGAAAACCCGCACGCATACATTGAAAAGTTTGGTGCGGATTTTGGTCCAGAGGCATAATTGGGCCATTTTTCTTCGAAAATGAGCAAGGAGTGGCCGTTACAGTTAATGGCGATCGTTATCGGGCCATGTTGAACGAATTTTTGTTCACAAAAATTGAAGAGGAGGATATTGGCAACATTTGGTTTCAACAGGACGGCGCTACGTGGCACACAGCCGAAGCTACACTCGATGTTTTGCGCTCTGTTTTTGAAGATCGCATTATCAGCCGCAGAGCTGATGTCGTTTGGCCACCTCGGAGCTGCGATTTGACACCGTTGGACTATTATTTGTGGGGTGCCGTCAAAGATAAGTGTTACGCCAACAAGCCAGAGACAATTGACGCTTTAAAGGACAATATTCGTGAAGCCATTGGTGAAATACAGCTGCACACAATCGATAATGTGCTTAAAAATTGGACCGATCGTGTAGGCTACTGCATGGCCAGCCGAGGCAGCCATTTGAATGAAATTATTTTCCATTATTAACCGGAAGGATTGTACTTTCAAATAAAAAAAGAAATTTGAGAATATATTCAGTAGTTTTTTTTATAGCATTTTCAAAAAAAAAAAGAAGTTATTTGGCGGACCCTATATTATATTATAATAGTAATTCCATTTGCAATTCGCAGAATACCATGTTTTCAACCAAACAACGAACAAGATGTATGGACTCCTGCGGAAACAGTCCTAAGGGAAGTGAAAAATAACATCAATCCGAAAAAGTGCCCCGGCTATGATTACAAAGAAAAGTTGTGGTTAAACTAACACATTTAATCAATGCTGCTTTTGGAATGAGATATGTTTCTGACTTATGGAAAGTGGCCGAGGTAATAATGATCTCTGAGCCTGGAAAGCCACCAAATGAAGTGACATCATATATAGTTCAATCTAGATACTACCGGTTATATCTAAACTATTCGAAAAAATATTTGTCAAACGACTTAATAGTATTATTGAACGGAAAATCTCATTCGAAATTAAAAGTTCGGCTTTAGGAGACATCACTCGACAAATGATCAAGTTCACAGAATAGTCAACAACATTTGTAATCTATATATATAATACGCCAGTGAAGACGCTTCTCCTCCTAAACTAAAAGTCGCACAATCAAGTGCGATACACCGTTGGAAAGGTATTTGTCTGAAGTGGTGCACTATGTAATAAAATTTAGCAAAAACTTAATGCTGGAGTGATTTAAACCGGATTTAATTAAATATTCCTTTATGTAGTTTATTTTATATTCCGTCAAATACATGAACCACATTGACCACTAAACCCAATTCCCCAACCGCCAATTGATTGTTGCATTGCATATTTTTAGGAGTTAATCGCCATCTAGATAAATTGAAAAATGATACATACAGGCACTATCCTATTAGCAATAATATTTGGTGTATCTAGAAAACTGGACCGAAATTGCAAAATATTTTAGTTTTTCCTTGATTTATACACTAAACACTAATTGTATTCTAAATTTCAAGCTTCTATGTCTGCTAGTTGGACAATAAAACGGCGAAGCAAGCTCAATGAGAGCAAATCAGTTCACGTAAATTTCACTAACAAAGCAATAACACAAATCCCGGTTATTATCAACCAGAAAATAATACGGTATGCGAACACAGCGAAATATCTTGGCACGACGCTAGATGCTAAACTAAGATGGAAAGATCACGTTAACAAGAAAAAAGAGGAACTAGAAATAGAATACAGAAAAATGTATTGGCCGATAGGAAAAGATTCTTCACTATTAGTCTACAATAAGCTTTTATTATATAAGCAATCACTGAAGCCAATATGGACATATGGTAGTCAACTATGGGGTTGTATGGTGAAGAGCAATGTAGACATCGTACAAAGATTCAAAAACAAAGTTCTAGCAAAATCGTAAATACACCATGGTACCTAAGAAATAAGAACCTCCACAGGGACTTGCGAGTGGAATTAGTCATAGATAAGGGCCAAGAAATGCATGAATGCACGAACCAAGACTTCAAGTACAAACAAACCCAGAGGCAGTCAACAAAGCCATTGGTCTAAATAAAAGGTACCACTCACACTAAGAAATATACATATTATACACATATACATATGTTATGTGCCCGGATGTATACTTAACATAAAACAAAAAAAAAAAAAAACAATAGAAAAATAGAAAGAAAACAACATCTGTCAGGATACGCTGAACTCCTGGATTGTAAAAAAAAATAGATTGAATCAGCATAAAATTGCTTATTAGTCCAAATGACTAGATTGCAATCATGTGGGGGCGGTTTTGGTTGGTAAAAATCCGGCATACTGATTACTCGGATCATCAGTATCTTTTGAAGATTTCCCCTTCCTCTAAAAAAAAAAAATCAAATTTACAACTCGGAGGTTCAGAGCCACATTGACAACCCTTCGCCAAACCTCCCTGTCATGAGTGTCTTCCTTCGATGTTCGCTGTTCCAACCCTTCCGATAAATACTTAGCCTACAAAAGAAAAACAAAAATTTTGGAGAAATGGCGATTTATTTTTCAATAAAATCTCCTCTTAGCTCGATACACTTGATGCTCCAACTTCTTTGACCCGTCTGAAAAATGCGTTTTCTCGAGGTCTGCAAAGTAGGCCTCCGTGGCGGCGATGACCTCCTCATTCGACTGAAATGATATGATATGACCCACGCGATCTCTTGAAATGCCAACTGTCTCAGCTATCTCGCGCACCTTCAATCGGCGATCTGCCAATACGAGATCGTGGATTTTTATCACGTTATCCTCCGTCGTAGCCGTTTTCGGGGCACCTGGACGTTACTCATCAAAAACCGACGTGCGACCACGTTGAAACTCGTTAAACCAATTTTTGATGGTCGCCATCGAAGGAGAAGAGTCACCGTACATCTAAAAGCTCTTTGATTTCGCTGCGCGATTTCCCTTCCAAGAACGAGAATCGAATCACCGACCAATATTGCTCTTTTTCCATTTTTCTAAAATCCGCGGACACTCCCGCTTCCACACGCACGTAACAGGCACTGGGGCTTTAGGAACAGCCACAGGCTTTTGTACCGTCTGTCGCCATTTGGGCGTAGGTCATTTGAGCTGGCCTTTCGAGCTTCTGCTTACGAGCAAGATTTGCTTTTTTTTGTGTCTTGGAACTTAGGACATCCTCGATAGTTTGCAGGGTGTCCACGGTTCCTACAGAGCATGCACTCGAACTGCTCCCTATCCGCGGCTTTGTCTTGGTTCAGATCGCACTCCTCGTTCATGTGGTTCTTTGCACATTTAACGCATCGAGGCTACATCTAGCAGTTCGAGGCGGCGTTTCCAAACCCCTGACAGCAGATACATTGCAAAACGTTTCCGTGTCTTCTTAATTTTTCCCACTTTACAGACTGGAATGCTAAGGAAGTAATGGTCGTAAGTGTCTCCAATATGCTATTGGCTGCAAGCTAGACCCACTGCTCCCGTTTGACCCGCGATGTGGTTATCGACTTGACTCCCACGAATTTAAGGTCGTCGCTCTCGAACTCTTTGAGCTCTGAGATCTTCTCTTCGGAATTAGTAATCGAGTATACGCGTTTGAGAAGCATCGTCTGCAGCCTCTCGACCTTGGGGATAAGTGAGAAGAACTCGGTTGTGGTCTCCTCTAAAAGGAACTTTACTCGTTTATACTGCTCCAGTGTGGGGGGTGGTCGGTGTGTGCATTTCCAATATAACACCTTAATGATGAGTTACTGTGAACTACAACCAACGCAAATTCAGTCGAATCTCTCAAAATCATATCTAGGACAACAACCCCCGGAGAGTAGTGAACGAACATCTTCAACACAATCCATCTGCAACCCGTCGGGAGGTGAGCGTACACTCTTGAAAATGCACGAATTATAAAAAAAAAACATTGGATAGCATAACGGTTTACCCTATACCTTTAAAAATAAAAGTGCCTACGGAAAAGCGTACTTACTTATGTAGGTCTATTGTCTCGCGTAGGGCCGCGGTATGGGTAAGGATGGGTGGCACCTTCTCCTTGGGCTGCTGCTTCTGTTGTTGCGACTGTTGAGCTTCTTGTTGTTGCTTCTGTGACTGTTGTGGCTGCTGTTATGGTATCTTTTGCTGTAGCATTTGTTTTGTTTGTTAACACAGCTCTTGTCGTTGCTGTTGTTGTTGTTGTTGCTGCTGTTTTTTGATGCGGTTGTGATTGAGTGGCTGTTGTCATCTCTTCCTCCTTCTTTTGCGCTTCTGTGAGGGGAAGCGTTTACGGAAGCTTAACATTTGCTAACACTGAGCACGAGTTGGTTTTTTTGACACAAAACAGTGATCCTGTTCAGGTCAGATGAGATGGAGCAGCAATTACCAGGATTTTCATATCAGATATGTGTCAGTGGGATGGAGTGGCTGCGTTGGAGGACTTCGAAGGTTGCATTAATTGAATCAGAAATAGAAGATCTAAAAATAACATGTTACTGATGGTCGAGGTAAGATTTGATTCTTAGGATAAAAATGAGGAGGAACCCAAGAGCACTGAATTTAAGAAGTATAATTAAAGGTTAGACTTTGTCGAAGGCCTTGTTGAAATATGTGACAACAATGTCGACTTCTTTACCATCCTAAAATTAGATTGGTGGTTGTCGATTGACCTTTTAGGAACTCGTGTTGAATTGGAGAGAATATGGGCTTGCAGGGAAAGAATACCTGTTCTATCCATTTACTGACAAAGTGATAAAAGTTTTAAGATGCGACACTGACGGCCAGTGGAGACAAACGAAAGGTGTTTCAAAAGGCTATCTCTTCTAGCTGTACCCCGAATTTACTCCAAAATTTGGAAAAGTATTCTTAACATGTTGCACCATAGGATAATAAATTAAAATATAAAAATCTACTTCTTTAAATAAAACTTACAGAAATCAGCGCTGAATGCAGCCATCATCAGGGCATCCCAGCGAATTATTGGCTACCCGAACCAAGCAACCAGACTCGAACGTAACGTTACTAGCATTGACATTTCACTTGACATTTGGAAATTAAAACCAATTACATATTTGAAAGAGCTCCCAACAGAAATGGGTAAATTGATTTGTTTTTCAAGTTTCCTTACCAAATCTAACGTTTAAAATTTGTAAATTTCGCACAGATAATTTGCGCATATTTGAGCAAACGACTGCATTAAAGAAATTACGTGAGTAACATTGTTTTCATGCATTTACAACCAACTTCTTGAGGTATTCATCCATACAATGATCTCATTTAGGCGAGGAATATGACCAGCAATTGAAGCTATTGGGAGTAGACATCTGTGATTTGACCGACGAATGTACCGCAAAACTGAATGAATGCATCGAACTGAAAACAATCACAAAACTCCATGACCTAAGCCCGAATTTCTTAGAAGAATTCTATTACACCAAGAAGAAGGAACAAATTGAACACGAGTTGGCCGCGTTCCGGATGAAGAATGAATTGCGGGAGTTGGAAGAGCAAATTGAAGCCGAAACGAATGAGTTGACCCAGTTACAAAAGTAGGTTCTAAGCATTACTTCGAAGAGTGCCTTAACCCAATTATGCATTTTATTATAATTAGTTTTAGGGAATCTGTGAGCAAACGTCTAGTCTCGGAAGCTGAAATGGAAAACAATAAAATCGCGATAGAGGAGAAGATTCAAGATCTCGTAAACAGACAGGTGAGTCTTGGTTTTTTTGTTTCTCTAGTTCCCTAAATCGCGAAATGATTGATTACAGAAAACTTTTGTCATCCCCGACGATATCAACATTGAAGAGTTAATCAACAAACTGGAGTTGCTTGAGAAACGAAATAAAAAATAATGGATTGGCTACGACGGAGGAGATACCATACGTGTCCGGTCGATATTTATAGAATTGTGTTTTTCTCAGAGACTGTTTAATGTAGTTGCATGAAGCGAATATATATATTTAGTAATTACGAGCGCGTTTTTCGACGTATCTTCTAATTGGTCCCAAATTGTAACGGATTTATGAGTCCCCGACTTACGTCAATTTATTTGAGACTCCATATAATTAAATAATTATTAATTATGCATAAGACATCTCGCATCAGGTGTTACATTAAAAATTTGTTTTTAAAAATGCACAAAAACACTAATCGAGTGCTGCTAACATTTCTTCTCATATGTCAGACAGATCGGTAATACAGTTTTCGAAATGGTTTGGTCCCTTGCTTATCAAATATCGTGACATTCGAGAGGGATATTGTGATTGGTGTATTCGAGAATTTATTCATGGCACAAACCACATATCATTCAATCATAAAGGGGTAAAGCCGTTGTCACAATATCATAAGTGCAATGAACAACGCGGCCGCAGATTTTAGTCAATTATGACAGGAAAAGAATTATGAAATTAAATCCTTTATAGCAATTATGTAGGGATCCAAATTTATTATATTGCCACTAACTACCTAGTTACTTGCATATATAGCCTTACCGTTCGGAATGCACCTGGCACCAACCAACCTTCCTTAGCAGCCACAACCTTTTGCTAGCTGCTTCAGTACCGCACACACAGTCAGTAGAAGTCCCTTTCGATCTATGTACATATATGTGCGATTATATGTTCTCTTCCACTCTCCGTCGACCAAACAAGACCAAAGATTGTAAGCAGAATTCTTGTCTTGATTCGCCTTAGGAGCTCTTCCTACGAGCGCTGTAATCAAAATTTTGTTAGACATAGATTTTTGAGAGACGTACTCTAGACCGTACCTGTTTCGATTGCCCAAGAGCTAAACATTGCACAAAAAAAAAGTTGAATAAAGCTGCTTGCAAAAGCAGGCTCAATATATGGGTGCCAAAAGGTCTAATTTCCTTCATCTAGTAATAGGTCTTAAGTGGATTTAGGGATATACCCTTTTTCACGCATATCCTATGACGATAACCACAAGCTGAACACAGAAGTGGCGAAAGAACTCCACCCTGAGGGCAGCCTTTTGCTGCTGATACTATCACTGACATTATCGAATGCTTCCTGGATTTAGGTTGATTCTTCTTTTCGATAAGAGCCAGCAAACAGAGCAAAGAAGTTGATCGTGTTTAACATGGCAAACACCAGTTTCGATCTCTGTCCCTGTTTAATCCAAGCTAACACACAGCCTCCACGCATTCTCTCCTGGATAGCTGGCCTGGCATCCACCGGGTAGTGAACCAATGTATGCAGCGAACCTGGCCGTCCAGAATCCCTATCACGGACAACAAACCTTGTTACGAAGCAACAACAAACCTCGGATGCGGACGGATACAATGTTGATGACCCATATAAACGAAAAGATTTGCGAGTCTGCACTTGGAATACATAGATCGAAAGAGACTTCTACTGACTGGAAAAAAGGATGAAAATTTGTGTAACTGCTACAAGGAAAATAAACAACACCTAGCAGGGCGTAACCTCCTTGTAGCAAGCACACGATTCCCACATCTCAACATTTAACATATAACCATATAACCATTAAACAGATTGATCACGTTGAGATCGACGCCAGACACTCCTCCAGCATCCTAGATGTACGAACCTTTCGAGGAGCCAATACCGACTCGGATCACTCCCTTGTTGTAGCCAAGGTACGAATGAGGACGTCAAGGATGCTACGGAGTCGAGCAAGACAACAAGAGTTTGACGTCGGAAAGCTACAATCGCAGGAGACCACTAGGATGCTCGCCTATCGAGTTTCCCTCAACCTCTCATGAAGTCCGGTGACACCGCACAATCCACAGAACAACAGTGGAAGCATTGCCAGTGCGCCATCAGAGACGCTGCCTCTGATATGCTGGATTTCAAATCGCCACCAGTTAGAAATCCCTGGTTTGATGAGCAATGCAAACACAGCAAAACGCATACAAAGTCATGATACATAGACGGACGAGAGCTGCTCATGAGCTTTACGAAGAGAAAAGACGGGAGGAACACACGCTTTGGAGATCGAGGAGATGGAGAGATGCTACCACAAAAATAACACTCGCAAGTTTTACGAAAAAGTAAAACGGACATGCCAGGGCTATAAAGCCAGAGTAGAGTCCCAGTCGATGCTGAGAATATGGAAAAACCACTTCTGTAGACTGTATGACGGCGATAATAGATCCGATACCGCTGTCAGGCAGAATACAAGATAATTCCGTCCATCTGAGCTAGACGAAATTAAGCTTGTTATTTTGAAGCTTAAAACTAACGAAGCCATGGGCACAGACAGCCTGACTGCTGAGCTATTTAAAGCGGCTTGAGGTGAGTTGATAGGGCGGATGCACCAGCTCATTTGTAAAATATGGTTGGAGGAAAACATACCGATGACGAGTGGAATCTCAGCATCGTTTGCCCAGAATTTCAACTGGGGCAAATTTGCTTCCAAGTTTTTACACTGCGGCAGATCATGGAGAAGACCCGAGAATTCCAAATCGACACACACCATCTTTTTGTCGATTTTAAAGCCGCATATGACAGTGTGCATAGGAACAAGCTATACCAAGCCATGTCTGTTTTGACATCCCTGCCAAACTCGTCCGATTGTGCAGGATGACAATGGAGAAATCTTGCTGCTCCATTAAGGTCGGTTGCCAATTAACCGAGATCTTCGATGTTAAATAAGGATTTAGGCAATGTGACGCACTGTCATGTAACTTCTTCAACATCGCGCTTGAAAAGATCATATGAGATATACTGGCCAACACCAGGGATATCATCAATTTCAAGTCTGCGCAATTTCTTACGTACGCAGATGTCATTGACGTAATTGGGCGAGCACAATGAGACGTCAATGAAGTGTTCAAAAACGCCCTCTCTCGTTAAACAGAGGTAGCACTATATAAATCACTGATCATCCCGGTCCTCCTTTACGGTGCAGAAGCCTGGACCTTAGCGAAAACGGGTGAGGATGCGCTTGGTCGCTTCGGGAGGAAAATTGTGCGTTCAATCTACGGTCACGTAAACGGAGAGTGGAGCAGAAGATACAACGACAAAGTATACGAACTGTACAGCGACATCGAATCCAAACCTGAGGAACGACGTAGCAGAGGACGACCGAATCTAAGGTGCCGCACACAGATGGATGGGGACCTTAACCAACTTAGAGTGCGGCACTGGAAACAACTAGCAAAGGATCGTGCCAGCTGGAGACGCTTGTTAGTTGAGGTTGAAGTTCACATCGGACTGTTGCGCCGTCTAAGAAGAAGAAAAAGAACATTATTATGTTAAGGAGGAAAAGGCTCATTTTCTCCAGTATGTCTCTGATATGGAGTTCGAGGAGTTTTTCCGTAGACTTTAGCAGAAATGTGGTTCGATTAATAGATGGAAGGGATGTAGGTAGCTCACTGAGTTTCCCAACTTGTAGAGCTAACTCAAAAAAAAAAAAAACCTTTATTGAGCCGGTGCAAATAGTCGCCAAACCAGGATTGAGCTGGTTTTTGTTGGTTTTTACTGTGTGTTTGGTAGGATTGGCAAGGAATTATCTGCTATGAGCTGCTCCCCTACGGCAAAACTTTAAATTCGGTCCTTTACTGTCTACAATTGAATCGTCTAAAGGAAGCAATCGCCCAGAAGCGGCCAACTTTGGCCAGTAGGAGAGAAGTTGTGTTTCATTAGGGCACATACATCGATTTGACTTTCCAGGAGCTTGGTTTTGAGATTCTTATGCATCCAGCTTATAGTCCGAACATGGCATAGTCCCCATCTTAGACGTAGGAATCATATGTGCTCTTCATTAATTTGGATGGATGTACGAGTTCTACCAACCTTCTCTTAGTCCTCTTACAAGTTTCATGATTGTCGCTAAACTCGAAAATAAATGTAATTATCACGCGAAATTCAAGTAGTCATCTTTTTTTTAACAAACATCCTATTAAGCTAACGGAATATGTTAACTTTTGTCTATCGGCAAAAAGTTGCTGTGTTTTGACCTGAAACTCGTGGATCTTCTGGCCTAAACCACACTGATGGGGCCCTATCAGATGGTTCACCAACGATTTCAGACATTCATAAACCATAGTAAAGTTGATCTTTAAAAGATGGTCTTCTTTTAAACTTCACTCTTTCGGCTGACCATAAGGTCAATCTCGACCAACCTTTATGGCGGCGAATGACGAAGGCCATCACCACGTCGTCAGACCATAGACTATAGGAGCTTGAGAAACCCACTCAAGCCCTGCCTAAGCTCAGAGCAAAGCAATTGGTGGATTATGCCGTCAATAACCTGAGTAGCGCCATCACCAACTGTTTTGAACTCGAATGTCCTGTCAAAAAACCTCGCAGCAGGAAATCGGTTGCCTGGTGGAACGCTGAGCTCCAATGTCTTCGCAGGGAAGCCAGAAGTCTCCTGAACATATCGCTTAAATCGACCTCGGAAGATGACTGGAATAAACATCGATCGAAGCAGAAGGAATATAAGAAGCTTATTCGTAAATCGATGAATGATTCCTATAAGCCCTTCTACGAAGAGATCAAATCCCTGAACGCCACCAGAAAGTTGGTTAATGTTTTCGAGCTAGGAAAATCGACAAAGCTGGATGTACTCAGAAAGTCTGATGGTACCTTCACCGAGTCTAAAGCAGAAACTCTTAGCTTACTGCTTCAGACCCATTTCCCGGGAAATCAGACTGTCATCGGCTCGTTGCACACTCCTTCATTGGAAACTGCGACTGAAACGATGAAAACAACTCGGAGTAGCTGGTATGTTGCGTCACGCGTGGCGACTACCATTTAGTTGCCGGACACTGATGGGATATACACTGTCCTGCTGCAAAAAGGTATAAAATAGCTGCTTGCTACTCTGGAAAGAATTTTTGCTTCTAGCCTGGCACTTGCCTATATAGCTATTCCTTAGCGCGCGGTGAAAGTGGTCTTTACTCCCAAAATAAGGAAAGAAGATTACTCACTCGCCAAGAGTTTTAGACCAATCAGTCTAACATACTTCTTGCTGAAAAGCATGATGATACTAGTACAGTTGCACGTACGCAAAGTTGCCCTTCGAATGCATCCTCTCTCGGAGATGCAACATGTTTATCAGCGCGGAAAAGCCTGTGGGACTGCGCCTCAAAACCTAGCCGGGAGAATTGAATGCGCTCTCGTTGACATTGAGGGAGCTTTTGATCACGCTACTTTTGACAGCATGTGTAACGCTGCTAGACGGCATGGCGTAGACGAAGCACTGGTTTTGTGGATGTTTAGCGACTGTCTGTGTCAAAGTGCAGGCGCCACTAGATGTGATCGAAAACTGGTTTACGTAATGGGCTGTGGGTTAATCCTCTTAAGACTGATGTCGTTCTCTTCACGAGAAAGAGGAAAAATACTGACATTACTCAGCTGATGCTAAAAGACATTCCCATCCCGATATCCAAGGAAGCTACGTACGCATTGGAGTGAAAGTGTACATGCGCGAGATATATCCTACGACCCCTGTCTCATTGATATGCCTTCTGACGCAATGACACCTGCCATCCTACTGCGCTGTAATTTCACAGTCACATTTCCATGACGTCAGGACTGGCTTTGGCCAGACACTGAACACATGGCTCCAGGAATGGGATCCGGCGCTGGAGTTTTCTTTGAGCGCGAAAACATTCGACTGCACTTCTCGTTAGGAAAATATGCGTCTGTCTTTCAATCAGAGATTTACGCAATCCTAATGGTCATGCACTATGTTGTGAAGCACAGGTGGAAAGGAAAAAGCATAGGCGTCTGCAGTGACAGCCAAGCTGCACTCAAAGCTGCATTCAACCCTCTATCCAGCTCCAAATTAGAGCATGAACTCAAGACCTTTTTGAACAAAATCGAAAAACTATATTCACTAAGGCTTGTATGGGTCCCAGGTCACTCTGGGATCCCAGGAAATGAGTTCTCCGATGAACTGGCTAAAAGGGAAGGAGAGTTCCTCAGGACCTGAACCCTCCCTAAGTCGACCTGAAACGGTCAAATCCAGCGCACACGGTCATAGATGGATGGAATATCCAGGATGCAGGATAACTAAGCGCGTACGCCTTGACGTCTGCAAGAAGTCCGTTCTTCTTATCCTTAAGGAGAAATTATTGCAGAAAGCTTACACTTTTACTACGTGTTGCGAGGAGGAAGACACAGTAGAACACTTTCTCTGCGACTGTCCCGCGCACGGTGGTGCACCCTTGGAGCCGACGTGGTGTCGTCTTACACACACTCACAAATGTATCCGTACGCAGTTGATTTTTTACATTTTTCTTAAATAATGAGCAAAAGTTGCAATTCTTTTTGATATAATAGGAATTCTCTATCGTATTCGTCCAGTGTGAATGGTTCATTCGTTCTTATATTATCCTCGCACTTACGGGCGCAGCCTTCCAAGCAGTCCATTTTTTTTTAGTTTTCCATTTATTATGCTTTTGACTGTTCGTCCAATGTTCATTCTACGTGTATTGCTCATCTTAGTCTATGCGGTTTTGTTACTCACTGTCAGACAATTCTTGGGGCTGAATAGTATTCCTTGACTTTTTGACAGAGTTCCATTTGCTTTTCCACTATTGATTTTTCTTAAAATCTTACTTTCAAAGACCCAAAATCTATTTTCCTACTTCCTTGTCAGATACCAAGATTCATCAGTAAATATGGATTTTAGCATTGTGGAGCAAAAGGGTCATTTTGGATAGTTCTTTCATCGCGGGGATACACGCGTAGCCCATATGTACTTCTACAATTTGAATGTAATGAAAATATATAATAATATATAATAAATGTCTTAGTGTAAACGTGTCATCTCAATGTCAAAAGTATTCGATGGAACACTTGGCAGCACCTGTACATCATTTCAAAATGTCTGCCTTGCTTACTTCACTTTTTTCCCGCAAACCATGATGGCGTCCTTTTCACGTGGATGTTAACGTCGAGGTTAGTCGTGCTTCTCTTCAATTTTTAAATTAATTCTACAAAATGACAAAGAAACGCCGTAATGGAGGTCGCTGCAAACACAATCGCGGACACGTAAAGCCTGTGCGTTGCACAAACTGCGCTAGATGCGTTCCAAAAGACAAATCAATCAAGAAATTTGTCATCAGGAATATCGTAGAAGCCGCTGCCGTCAGAGATATCTCTGAAGCATCGATCTGGGAAACCTACGTCCTACCCAAGTTGTATGCTAAATTACATTATTGTGTATCGTGCGCTATCCACTCGAAAGTCGTTCGCAATCGTTCCAAGGAAGCAAGGCGGATCAGGACCCCACCCGTAAGAACTTTCCCCAAGGACATGCAACGTCAAAGCAATCAAAACAGAAAGTAATTTTTTTTGTAATGATCGGAATAAAGAATTGATGTTTCCTTTAAAAAATTGAATATATTTGTGGTTAACTTTATTCGTAAATTTGTTTATATTCCAAGTGGCTCAGCTGAATTATTGTGTTTGGGCGGTGTGTTATGAATGTGGATTCATGGAATGAGCGCGGTTGAATGACCGGGGACCCTCGCAGTATACAAGTGCATCTGGCCAATGTCAGAGGTTTTGTAACAAAATTGGTCCTGTGATGAGTTCCTTTAAAATTATTGAGATAAAGTCTGGCTTCCAGATTCTCGAATTATTCAAATCGCTGTTCTGCTCACCTTAATCAGCAGCACATCTGGTTAAAAGAAGAATTTCATTGGTCGAATGATTTCCTGCGGAGAACCTCCTTATTTTGGAGGATTTAGTTTCTTCTTTCTAGTACCGCCCACACCTAATAGCCACTAGATAAGCGACAATACCTGCTCTGAATACAATGAGTCAACAACTATGTAGCTAAACTTTGCCTCGTGAGTGAATTATTTACGGACTAAACTTATTCTCTGCCCTTGATTGCAGTTCACGAGCTGTCCGCTTTTAAAGTTTTCCTCGTAAATCATTGAGGCAGTAGGGTCCAGTTATTTAGATACCATAACCGACTGCAACAAGTTGTCAAGCTCCTCAAATTGTCCCACCGTAAATATCCAGTCGCACTTTATTTCCCTGGGCAATAGAAGTTTATTTCTTTTCAAGGAAATGTTAGTAAGCTTTGAGGTGTGAGTGATAAAATCGTTCTGACAGTAATGTGGTAGTCATGAACTTGGTCTACTTGCGCTTGGCAGTTATACTAGCGTAGAATCAAGTGCAAAAAAGCAAAGTACAACGGCAACAGCAAGCACTTTGGCTTAGGGGCAGTCGACCGACAGAGCCCAGTCTCGAAAAATCGGTAGTAACACGGTATAGACTAATTAAAACAGAAATTGCTCTTGTTCGCTTCGAGAGACAAGTGGCGCAGATGATCTTTCATCTCATTTGTATTTGTGCGTAAGTATTACCAGCTATTGGCGCGAGAACGGAGGATAGTCAACTAAGACCAAATGAAATCTATTTTAGCAAAGACAAAAGGTCTAATAAGACAATCGCCATGGATGGGGGCAAGTCATAGTCGAAGATGACGATAACAATTTCTTCTTACTTTGGCACTCCTAATTAATCGAAAAGA
Organism: Merodon equestris; assembly: GCA_958301585.1. NCBI lineage: Eukaryota > Metazoa > Arthropoda > Insecta > Diptera > Syrphidae > Merodon > Merodon equestris. Next base: position 95,526,686 of record OY284414.1, read on the forward strand.
AGTAAGGTGCCCGCGGGATCACTATAGCTCATGTTTTTGTGTTTTCTCTTTTGATACCAAATCGTCGAAATCGTATTTCAGTGAAGTGCTAATGATTCACTACTCAGAGTCGGCAATCAACAGTAGATCCCTTTCACCTATGGGAATACATGAGTCGCACTCATCATAGGTAACTAAGGGATGATTCTGCTTCGATCCTCCACGAGCTGTAACGCCAGTTATAGTGATAATAAAACTCTCCTGTTCGATAGTTATACATTTGAGGCTGCCTCAATGTGTTCAAATTCCATCGACTACTTGTTCGATATACCCACCGATATTGGATATGTGGACGAGCTTGTGATCATAGTTACACCATGTCGGATTTATACACAACTGTTTTGAGTCCTACTTAAAAAATAGAACTCAGAAAATTATAGTAGATAATTCTGTTAGTGAATCTAAAGCTACGAACTTAGGTGTGCCTCAGGAATCATTTCTTGGCCCTGTATTGTTCCTAATTTACATTAACTCCCTATTTAGCCAACCATTTATGAGGGTGGTCCGATAAGTACTTAGCCTCACCGCCAGATGGCGCCAGTATCGCAAGAGCAACTTACTATCGTGTAGTACATTCTAGTAGACGGCTACTGTCGAAATTTCAGCCGGATCGGACTCGTAGTTTTGTTTTGACCGCGTGTGGAAGCGGGAGTGTCCGCGGATTTTAGAAAAATGGAAAAAGAACAATATCGGTCGGTGATTCGATTCTTGTTTTTGAAGGGAAATCGCGCAGCGAAATCAAAGAGCGTTTGGATGCAGTGTACGGTAACTCTTCTCCTTCGACGGCGACCATCAAAAATTGGTTTAATGAGTTTCAACGTGGTCGTACGGCGGTTTTTGATGAGCCACGTCTAGGTGCCCCGAAAACGGCTGCCACGGAGGATAACGTGACAAATATCCACGATCTAGTGTTGGCAGACCGCCGATTGAAAGTGCGCGAGATAGCAGAGACAGTAGGCATTTCAAAAGATCGCGTGGGTCATATCCTGCATGAGATTTTGGGCATGAGAAAGCTGTCGGCGCGATGGGTGCCGCGTTTGCTTACTCCGGACAAAAAGCGCAACCGTGAGACCACTTCAGAGCAGTGTTTGACACTGTTTAAGCGCAATCCGAAGGAGTTTCTGCGTCGTTTCGTGACAGTCGACGAAACATGGATCTGGTACACACCAGAGACCAAGGAACAGTCGAAACAGTGGACTTCACCCGGCGAACGTGCTCCGAAGAAGGCGAAGACTGTCCCATCGGCCGGAAAGGTGATGGCCACCGTTTTCTGGGATTCACAAGGTGTGATCCACATCGACTACCTGGAGAAGGGCAAAACGGTCACAGGACTGTACTATGCCAAATTATTGGACTATTCGACGCCGAATTGAAGAAAAAACGGCCTCACTTGGCGAAGAAAAAAGTGCTCTTCCATCATGATAACGCACCGGCTCACACCTCCGTCCTCGCCATTGGTCGAATTGGGCTACGAACTGCTGTCCCATCCACCGTATTCTGCAGATTTGGCCCCGTGCGACTTCTTTTTGTTTCCAAACTTGAAAAAGTCACTCGCCGGGCAAAAATTTCAGTCGAATGAGGTCATCGCCGCCACGGAGGCCTACTTTTCATACCTCGAGAAAACGTATTTTTCAGACGTGTTAAAGAAGTTGAAGCATCGCTGGGTCAAGTGTATCGAGCTAAAAGGAGACTATATTGAAAAATAAATCGCCATTTCTCCAAAATGTTTGTTTTTCTTTTGTAGGCTAAGTACTTATCGGACCATCCTCGTATAGGGAAAGTTACAGCCTTCGCAGATGATCTTGGGATCGCATATCTATCAGGGAGTCCTCTTAACCTAAGCTCGGAAATAAATCATGACGTTAACTTCTGAGAATGTGATTTCCGGAACACAAACTAGTTGTTAGCAATAAGACTAAATTGATGCACCTCAGTCTAAATATACAAGAGTCCCCTGACCTTGAAATTCTCTTCCATGCAAATAATTGTATAAGAGCTAATGTGACTAACTATCTTTGTTTTAAATAAGCCACAAGATCAACGGTATATTTCAATCACGGGCCACGGCTACAGTATGGAATAAGTTGCTGGGATGGTGCTTACGAAACAAAACTTGAGCCATTGACTGTTTTGCAAAAGTGCGTTATCAGACAGGTATGTTGGGTCAATCGTTCAGTCCCTTCTATGATTTTCTTCAGATCACTGAAAATTCTGCCATTAAAACACTTGTATTATTTTAAAGTTTCGAAAAGTTTTTTTTATGAGAGGAGGCTATTTACAGAGCCCAATTTCCAACATTCGTACTTTGCGAAGCAATTCAACTAATGTCATCGATATTCCTCCTTTTCGTACCACTCTACTCAAAAACTTTTACTCCGTCGTGTCGTGTAATTTATTTAATACACTGCCTCCACTGCCTATCCGAAGCATAAGGTCCTTGCCTCAATTCCTCAAATGGGTAAACATATGGCTTCTCAATTTTGATCATGAGGAAATTAAAACGTTGCTGCCCTAAGTTGTCTAAATATGTACTCGTTGTTTCTCTGTTCAAAACCTTGTTTTAAATGATATCACGCTACATTTGTATTCTCATGAATTGATAATACAACAAATTGCAATTTTCTGCATAAATGAATTAAATTTTCTTATGTAAATTTAATTAAACATTGTTCACCCCACATTTTAAAGAAATACACGCTGGCACGCTAATTAGCACACCCCCATGAAAAATTAAACCTGTGCCTTATTTCAAAATACAACATATTTACTAACTATTTTTTGTCATATATTTTAAAATATTACACTTTTAGTTACTTTTTGAAAATTTCAAACTTTGAAATTTTAGTAGGCTTTGTTAAAAAGCATTTTTAAAAATAAACATTTTTAACATTTTTTAAAATAACGTCCGTTTCGATCTGGCATTTTAATTAGCACACCCACAGGTTCGGTTGAGTTTCATGTGAAAGTTTTAGTGGTTATCCATATTTTTGCCGTGCGAATTTATTCAAGTGATTAAGTGCAATTAAAAATAACTATGGGGCGGGGTAAAAGTTCTACGGCAGAAGAGAGGAGGCTGATATGGCAAATGTACCAAAGGGATCAGAACATAAGCAAGATTGCACGAAACATCAACTGCTCTCGAAAGAAAGTGCAAAACGCTTTAAAGCACTTTAAAAACGTTGGTTCATTCGAGAATAAAAGGCGATACAGACTTAGAAAAACCAGCAAAAGAGAGGATTCCATATTAATTAGGTACGCTCTTAAGGATCCTTTTAGCACTTCCTCGGAAATTCGAGCTCGGATGGAGGAAGAACATGCCCTTAACATCTCGGCCAGGACAGTGCGGCAGCGGCTGTTGGAAGGAAACCTTCGAGGATGCCAAAGCCTGAAAAAACCGAAGGTGACAGATGGTAATAGGAAGAAGAGAGTTAAATTTGCAAAGGACCATCTGGATTCTTCCCCATCTTACTGGAACTCGGTCATATGGAGCGATGAATCGAAGTTTAACCTCTATGGTTCGGATGGAAGAACTTTTCTTGCGACGGCCACCAAGCAAAGAACTTGACCCCCGGTATACGAAAAAGACTGTGAAGTTTGCTGGAGGCAGCGTGATGGTATGGGGTTATTTTAGCGCTCAAGGTGTTGGTCCTCTGGTGCTCATAAAAGGCAAACTAGATGCGCTAGCATACAAAAATATGTTGTCCGAACACCTCATACCATATCTGGAGGACCTACCACTTTCAGTGTACATGCAAGCTATTTTCCAGCAGGACAATGCGCCTTGTCATAAGGCCAGGCATGTAACTGACTGGTTCCAGAAACAACAAATGTCGGTGATAGAGTGGCCTCCTCAGAGCCCAGATCTCAGCCCGATCGAAAATTTGTGGGCCATTATTAAGAGGCGTGTCATGGCTCTAAAGCCAAAAACTTTGAATGAATTGTGGGGCCTCATCTACCGGGAATGGTACAAAATACCAAAGGAAGAGTGCATACGACTAACGTCTTCAATGAACAGGAGATGCGCTGCCGTAATTACCCAAAAGGGGTACCCAACTAAGTACTAGGTAATTTTGCATAGTTTATTTTCAAATCTAAGTTGATATCATTTATTTTTTTTCAGATTTTCAAAATTTTTCGACCAGGCTCCTAAAACTAATTTTTTTGTTTTTTTTTGTTCTTTTTTAAATATATCGCTTTTTTTTAAACAAATAATAAATTCAATGAATGAATTTAATGTATATATTGAATATTTATATTAATAAAAATAAACATTGAAGTTACCGATGCAAATTTTTAACTTTTACATCAGTTTTATTGTATCACAACTTTGTTCGATAGGGTGTGCTAATTAGCGTGCCACCACGGTATATTTTATGAAGTGATATTATCACTATTTGTTATTATATAAATACCAATGTCACTACTTATTCTTAATCTTAATATTGTTATGGTAGAATAAGGAAATAAAAAAATGTTAAATTAAGAATAATGAATAAACTAAACTAAACTAGTTACAGGCAAATGTGAGGTTAAACCTGGGAACGTACATATGTAAATTATGCTCCAATATATCTCTGAATATGCGTCACTAATCCTCACTAGGAAAGAGAAATTTTTTAATTTAACTTTAATTTTAATTTTCGTGGGGGCAAGCACCCCCATTTATTGAGCTTAATTCAAGCTAAACTTATTCTAACTTAATAACTAATGAGAACGGGTGAGGGGCGCAGAAACTAAGACTGGAGGGGGGAAAGGTTATTGAGAAGATGGAGTTTTAGGCATGGAGTGCTGAGGTTGAAGTCGAAGTTAAGATTCGAATTAACACTTGCCAGCATACGGGAAATGGGTTCATTGGAGCCGTATGAGGTGCGGGGGGTGGACAGATAGAAGAGTGGAGGATTGCGTGTATTACGGGGGTTAGTATTAAGAGATATGGAGTTATAAAGGGTGGCGCAGTCAATGGTACCTGTAAGAAGTCTATGAATGAAGATTATATCGGATACTCTTCTTCTTTCCTCCAGAGTACTCAAGTTGATTAGTTTAAGACGGTCTTGATAGGGTGGTAAGAACAAGGGATTGGTCCAGGGCAGACCTCGAAGAGCGAAACGTAGGAACCGACGTTGGATGCTTTCGATTTTAGATATGTGAGTTTGTTGATAAGGGGACCACACTTGAGATGCGTATTCGAGGAGGGGGCGAACAAAGGTAATAAAGAGAGATCGAGTCACGTAGGGATTTGAGAATTCTTTAGACCAACGTTTCACAAAACCAAGTGCAGAGTTGGCTTTATGAATTATATCATTGATATACATAATATACCGAGATCGCGGATAACCCGAACGGTGGAGATGGGCTGATTATTCAGGAAGTAGAGACGAGGCGGAGGTTTGATTCGTTTACGTGAGAAGGTGATTGATTGGCATTTGGAAATGTTAAGTTCCAAACAATTTTTGAAACACCAGACGGAAAAGCTGTTCAGATCCGATTGAATAAGAGAAGAATCTTATTGCGAGGAAATGGTCTTGAAGAACTTGGTGTCGTCTGCGTACAGTGAGAGGTGGGAATGTCTGATGACAAACTCAATGTCGTTTATGGTAAGAATAAAAAGAAGTGGACCCAGGTGGCTGCCTTGGGGAACGCCGGAAGAAGCTAAGAAGGGGTTGGAAAAGGCAGATCTGAAACGAACACTGTTGTAACGGGTTTTTAAATAACAAGATATCCACTTCAACGCATTGGGTTCAAAACCAAGGGATGACATTTTGAAGAGTATTAGTTTGTGGGAGATTTTGTCGAAAGCTTTACTGAAATCAGTAGAAATTACGTCAACTTCCTTTCCATTCTCTAAAGCTGAGCTGTGGTTGTAGACCTGCGTTTAAAGAAGCCATGTTGTTTGGAGGAGATTAGAGATTTGCAGTGGAAACTTAACGTGTCACACAAGATACTTTCAAAAAGTTTGGGTATGTGTGACAGTTTGGCGATGGGCCGGTAGTTGTTAACGACATTCTTCGGACCTTTTTTGTGAACTGGAGTTATAAAAGCGGTTCTCCATATCTGGGGAAATTCTCCAAGGGACAGGGATAAGTTGAATATTTTTGAGAGCGGGACAGAAATAATGGAGGAACATTTTTTTAGTAATATGGCCGGGAGACCATCGGGCCCAGGAGTGAATTCATCATGAAGTTGATTTAATTTATTTTCAATGATATGGGGTTCAATAGTACGTGGGAAAAATGGTCCAAGGGAATAATTTGATAAGTAGTCGAAATAGGCAGTATCCGGTACAAAGGAATCATCGGTGAAAGATTGTTTGAAAAATTTGGCAAAAAAGTTGGCGATCATTTTGGGATCATTCGAGGTTTCGCCATTGAAAGAGAGTGAGGTTGGGTAGCCATCAGATTTCCGTTTGTAGTTTATAAACTGAAAGAAGGACTTAGGATCGTTAATAAGATTGGCTTGCGTCTCGATTAAATGGCGTTCATAGAGCGACTTATGCAGCTCTGTGAATTTCAGATAAGCACCAATGTAGTTAGAAAAGTCATTGGGGGAATGAGTTCGAAGGAAGATTGCCCACAGTTTGTTTCTTAGTGAACGGAGCCTGCGATTATACCATGGAGGGGAGGTAGATAAATGTTTGGATCGGGAAAGGGGAACGTAAAGAGAAATAGAATTGAATATTTCTCTGTAGAAAATAATTATGGCTTATTATATTTATTGTATGGCTATCAAAATTGAGGGGGGCGTTATTGAGATATTCATTTATTTGGTTGAAATTTGCTTTGTGGAAGTCGTATGACTTAAGCGAAGGGAAGTATTCAGTGGTGGAGAGTCGTGAAAAAATGATAGATGAAGGGGAGGATGGTAGTTGTCAATGGTTGATAACGAAAAGGGACAAAATGAAACAGAGGAACTAAGGGGGTCTGTTGTGAAGATCAGGTCTAGTCTTCCCATGTAATTCGTGATGCCACTAACTTGGCTAAGGTTTGAATCAGCTAAGCGGTCTAAGAAAAGACATTCTTTGGCAGCAGAGGGATTAGTGGCAACATAATATGTTTGATCGCCTGATGGAGCCCATTTAAGAGACGGAAGATTAAAATCACCAAAGAGAAGAGATGCTATCAATCGTATTAATGGCGAGTTGATAGGATTCAATAGGCTGAGATGGCAAGATATAAAAGCAGATGACATAGAGTGCTTTACGGGGCAGTACAATCTTGATTGAAACGAAGTCGAGATACGGGGAAGAGGATACTGCAATAATGGATGAGTCGATTGAGTTAAGGACGGCTATTAAAACGCCACGACAGGGGCAGCTATCGGTAAGTCCATTAAGATCGTCGTCGCGGTAGACGTTAAAATTTGATGGGAACAATTCTTGGTTGTTTATACTAGGTATCAAGTTTGTTTCAGTCAGAGCGAAGATTTGGTATGGTAAAGCATGAGACTGTTGAAAAACTGCTGGGGTTTTTGAGCGAAGACCTCTTACATTTTGATAATAGAAGGTGAGAGGAAGGTTAGCATGAGGGGGGGGGGGGGGGGGATATTGAAGAACTCGTGATACTTAATAAAGAGGCACTTGAGGTTGGCAAAGTCAGTAGGGAGGCCTTCCTGTTGAATGGAGACCATTACACTAGTCTTCGTTTTACCTTCACAACAGACCGAGTCTGGTTTGTCATGTAGATAGGCCAAAAAAAGACGAATGTTTTCGTACGCTTTTTTATCCCTTAGACGAGAGAGAGAGCATAGCGGCATTCGATGGGGTTACTAACTTGACGGGTAAAAAAGAAGAGGGGGACCAGACTTGGCTAACATATTCGAGGTCAGAGTTAGCACGTTTGATAATGTTGTCACGATCACAAATGATCCCTAGATCAACCAAAAAGTTGACAGGGGGAACGGTTTCACTACGAATAATGTAGGTTCTGGCTGGAGACGGAAACGGCTTGGCATTTACTGAGATTGAGCTCGAGATGGTTTTTTTGACACCAAGTACTGAACCAAGTTGAGGTCCAATTGGAGAGAGCACGAGTCAACAAGGAAAGATATGTGTTTAAATATTTTCATACCATCGGCATATATGGGGAGCTGAGAGTTCAGAATAACGCTGTCAACATCATTAATAGTTAGAATAATGAGCAATGGGCCGAGATGACTACCTTGTGGGACCCCGAAGGTAGCGTAAATTGGTTCAGAGATAGAAGATCTGAAGATAACGTTGTAAAAACAATTTCCAGATGGTTGAAGGGAACGATTCAAACGCAAGATAGTTGTGTACCATACGAGTTAAAACCGAGAGACGTCGAAATATCAGTTTGCATGTCCAAATGCCGCCTAATCGCCATAAGAAAAAAAATATTTTTTGCATCACATTAGTACTGGCGATGATAAGTATGATCTATTATGATAGTCATCATAATCATAAGTTCAAGCCGATCGACTATTATGAGCTGCTGAGAAATGGGCAAACACTCAATGGAGATCCACAATTGATACGTTTGAACAAAGCAATAAAGAAAAAACGGCCGGAATGGGAAACTAGGTTTTCACATTAAGGTAAATAGCCGGCTATTGATTTTGATCATAAACTCAGATGCAGTTAGACCCATCAACCCCTGATATTGTTTCCATACTATATAGCCTCAAAGCCTTTTGTGAATTCAAAATCCATTAAAGGCTGCCATAATGCTCTGTAGGAATTAGTAAAGTAAAAAAAAAATCCAACGTTGTTGAATTCCTGTGGCTCCATTTTAGAAAGTTGGAAAAATCACAAAACTGTCAAACTGGAACACTTTTTAGTACCTTCGTCAAAAAAAAAACCACCAACCTTATAACAGACTCTCTAAGAACCCCATGAAACTCAACAGAGTGAAAATTAAAAAAAAAATTGTACGGGGAAACTGCAATCTAAACTATGAAGACAAAGTGCAAACTCGGATGGATTTAACTTTAGGAGAACCAAAGACTTCATCTATCTTGGCTCCAGGGTAATATGCACCAACGACACCAATGTGAAAATCAAAGAATCACTCTTGCCAACCAATGTTTCTTCGGGCTCAGGAGGCAATTGAGTGGGTGACTATCACGAAAAACCAAGGCTATTCTAAGTAAAAAGTCTCGTCTACGAGTCGAAAGCCTAGACCTTTACTAAAGTGCATCAAGAGGAAAATTCTGCGCCCCTAGTACGTATGTATATGTACGCCTTTCCGGCATAGTGTTTGTGAGGTCAGACGCGCACTTTGCCATACATTTTTCAGTGCCTTATACGAATCATCCTAATCGTTGCACTGGTTCCTATTTACTCGCTTTTGGCTATCTTCCACATGTTCTTTATTGAGTTAAGGTCAGTTGGTCAGGTCAGGGTTAAATTCAAATGTTAAACCGAATTTAGACCTCAATTCTGTGCTAGTCAACTTAAAGCTTGAACTTTATTTCCCCACGTCGAAAGTTGAACTAGTTTGCCTGTTTGTGGTTGTACGAATCCCCAAGTTAGCAGCAGATTTTTGAACGCAAATGATTCCATAATTTTATATTATCGCTCTGTACTGATGCTAATCGATCCTGCCAGATGTTTTAAGGATAGGACCAACACTGTCATTACTTTGCCACAAATCTGTTTAATTGTCTTCATGGTATATTTTAGATTATACTAATATGTGGACGCCGAATGTAGGTTCTCCAGTAGATCCGATCCGAATCCATTGTATCCGAGGCCATATTCTCGTTCATAACATGTTTTTTTTTATTTGGGTGGGATGCTAGCCCTCCGCATAACCGCCATCTTGGTCGGGTTGGGACCTCCTGCTATCCAGAGGGTGCCGCGAGAAAGCTATTTGTCAACTTGGCCTGAACATTAGCAGGGTTCGTTACTGGCATCTCGCCATGTTGAATGCAATCAGTTGCTTTGCCCTACATGCCCAGGACCTACTCTCATATCGGCGAGGCGTATCAAAAGATGCTGCAAAGGAGAACATGGGCACTACGGGAGGAATAAGTATATTGAAGAGTTTATGGACAGAAACACGATGGGAGCGTTTTACAAAAAAGCCGAAAGCAGCGGGCTTGAAAAAACACCCAGGCTCTTCGAAATTATGAGAACAACCTTGTCACCGATCCGCAAGGAATAGTAGATGTTTTCAAGCATCATTTCCAACAGCTGCTTAACGAGCATGAAATAGAGAGAGTGGTAGTGGACGAAGAAATCCCGCCTCCATTCGACGAAATTGTCCCCCTCCCAGCATTGAAGAAGTAGGCATAGCTATTAAAAGCTGAAGAACAAAAAGGCCGCAGGCTCGGATGGATTGCCATCAGAGCTCTTTAAAGCTGGAGGCGATGTTTTGGTGGGGACCAGCACCAGACAATCTTGGGAGGGCGAATACATACCCGACGAGTGGAATATCAGCTCTATATGCCCCATTCACATAAAAGGCAATCCTACCTCTTGCAAAAACTCCAAAGGTATATCCTTGCTCAATGTTGCTTACAAGATCCTATCCAGTGTATTGTGTGAATGTCTAAAACCGTTTGGAGCCGTACAAATCGGCACATACCAATGCGGCTTCCGGCCCGGCAAATCGCCTATAGCCCAAATCTTCACGCTGCGACAAATCCTGGAGAAGACCAGCAAGTTTCAAATCGATACCCACTACCACTTTATCGATATTAAGGCCGCATATGACAACATTAATCGCAAAGTCTTATTTAACGCGATGGCCGAATTCGGGATCCCGGGAAAACTGATTCGTATGAGTCGAGCCACGCTAACAAACACTCGACCCATCGTTGAGTTTGGCTCCAAAACATCCGAGCATTTTGAAACGTGCAACGGATTTCGGCAGGTAGATAAGCTTTCATGCGGCTTCTTCAATCTCGTGTTGCAACAAATCACTCCAGTTGCTTGGCTGTGTAGACGATATTGATATGGTTGCAAGTCCCCAGGGCACCATTGTAGAAGCGTTCACGGCCATTGATGACCCTAAGAATTCACATACCTTGGGGCAAACATAAATTCCACGACTGACATCATATTAGAGATTCGGCGCAGAATCGCCCTCGGCAACCGCTGCTATTTAAACTTGTCAAAATAGCTAAGCTCCAAACTCCTCTCCCGAAGAATCTAGGTTATGCTCTACAATACCCTTATCCTGCCAGTCCTGCTATATGGAGTGGAAAGCTGGATAGTAGAACTAATTCTTGGCTCCTTCGAAAGGAGTATTCTGCGACGGATATTCGGTGCGAGGAAGGCGAATGGAGGAGAAGACATAGCCGCGAGCTCTATGAGCTGTAGAAAGATGTGGATATAGTCCGGAAAGCTAAAATCCGTCGACTACAATGTCTCGGCCAATTCGAGCGCGTGGATACTAACGCTCCAGCTAAGAGGGTCTTCCCATCCGAGCCTCTTGATAAGGGGAAAACCGAACCTCCGGTATAAAGATCAAGTGATCGCGGACACAAGACAACTTGGAAGACCTTGAACCGCCAAGGATGAAAAGCCTGAAAAGTAAGTAAGTGAGCGTCTTGTCGAGATCCTCCTTCGCAAAATCTAGTCTTTTCTTTGAGTTCATTATTGAAAGAAAATATTTTCTGCTTGCAATGCACCCTTGTAGCTTTGTTTTAGTAAAGCAATAATGCACAAGTCTTGAAGTTAGGTTTATGCCATCTTCATTTTCATTTGATCCCTTATGCTAGTAGAGCCTTTGAATGTATCCTTCAGACGTATGGCTATTATTGGTCTATCCAATGTATGCTTTTGTTATGTCTTTTGCCCGTATTTTTCTTGTGATCAATTTTAAATTTCTTACGGTGTTTACACGTTTATCGCGTAACACGTCGTCTTTTTCAAGACTCCAGATCCTCCCAGTATCCAAAATATGCCTTCCATTTTCAAACATATTAAAATAAAAAGACCTATTCAGTTTTACACCAGTATAGAGAGCGCCACAATGGTCAGGTAAGTTGTTGTGGCTACCCGACTATTCGTATCAGGATATAATTAGCGCTTAGGCGCCGTTTTGATGCTACAAAGCTCGTGAAACGAGTCCCGATGGGCAAATTCATACGATTTCTAGGAAATACCAACCCTGACCGATACATGTCGGGTTTATTTCACAAGTTGATGATTAAGCGCCTGGAGAAAGACCTGGATACACACTTTTGATCCTGAAACCAAACATCAATCCATGACTTGGCAACGAGCCTCTTCACCGACGCTGAAGAAATTCGAAGTGTTTACTTCGGGGGAAAGGTTATTAATATATTGTTACTATTATATATTAATATATGTATGTATTGGTTATTATTGAGCTGGCGTTGAGAGTTGGTAACTGGGATATCAGTACAAATGAGCGTGGATATTGAAGACGAGGCAGAACTCTTTATGATCTTTACGAACAAAGTTGTCACTATCGTTGGGACATTGTAGAACCTTTTGTTGTTTTCCTAGGCATGCTACAAACTTGAGTGATGTTTTAAGCAAAATCACCTAGAAAAAAGTTAGTGGACTTTAGTCGGGAATAAAGATAAAGCAGGAAAACCCATTCCCATAACATTAGACTGCATAAAGGTACTTGTTTGTGGACTTAACTCAACCTCACCAAGAGCGCCGAAATCATCCTAAGAAAACAGAAATCGTTTTGAGCGATGGTTCTTAACAATAATGTACGCATGCCTCTATCCTTTTGAGATCTCCTAAATGCTATGGCTTGAATATCAAACACACTGCACTGCACGTCGGTCCCCAAGGTGCGCAATCATGCGCGGCGAAGGCCGGACAGTCGCTTAGGAGGTGCTTTGCTGTGTCATCCTCCTCGCAACATGTAGCACAGGTAGGCGTCTCACTGATGCCAAACACGAAGAGGTGCTTAGCAAAAGTGTAATGGCCCGTAATGACGAACAGAAGTCTTCTGCAATCAAACCTCTTTGAAGTTTGATGAAGAAGGCCATAACGTGCTTGCGTGTTAGCCTGTTCTACCAGACAACGTGGGACTGTCGTCCAAAACCTGGATAAGGAAGGTGGCATCTATGGGGTAGATGAGAAGGCGGTTATGATGGCAGCAACAGCCAAATCGGTAGGTGCGGCTAAGTTATGGGACTGTGGCACGACACTGAAATCACTAGAGCAGTTTTTCAGTGAGTTGTGCTAACATTTTCCAACGGTTGACAATGACGCAGATATTCACGATCGCCTGCGTGAACGTAGACGAAATTCTGGAGAGAGTCCGTTGGGTTGTGAGTTTGAGGACCAAGAGTTGGCGTGCGACGGAGAACTCTCGGCGGCGCGAGGTGGGGCCTGGTAAAACGGACCGATGGCAAGACGCTGAGCCGACGGGAAGCGAGATAAGATGTTTTCAATGCCAACAGGTGGGGCACGTCCGTAGAGATTGTCGTCACGACGGCGCCAAGCGGTAGAGGGCGTTCGAGTCACGGGCTCGGGGAGGATAGGCGAAAATCCGCGTTAAATGTTGACCACGGCGGACAGACCAGAATACATTTAACGATGATAAACCGGCACGGCATGGTAGCGTTTATTGACCTGGGCAGCGATTGCGTAACGTTGCAGAGGATTGCAAGCTGGGTTACCCCCATACGAAATGATCGGTACTGTATAGATTTTCGCGCGCTCAATAAGGTCACTCAGAAACAGAAATTTCCGATGCTCGTAATAGACGAATTGCTGACATCACTGAAAGGTAATGCGTATATTACTTAACGACGGGCTATCATCAAATTCGTATGGAGGAAAGCAGCAAGACGTACACCGTGTTCGCGACCGATGATTGATGTTCGAGTTTAATAGGATGCCTTTTGGAGTCGTAAACGGTCCGGCAAGTTTTCAAGCCTGTATGAATTCGGTGAAGTCACGATTGAGGAAAGGCGATGTACCAGTGGACCTGGACGACACCATCATAGCCAGCAACACTGTCAAGGAGGGTTTGGGTAAGCTGCAAAGGGTTCTGAGAGTGCTAAAGGAGTCCGGATTAACTCTGAATGTCAGCAAGTGCGTGTTCTTCAAGACGAGGATTGAGTTTCTTGGGTACGAGGTGGATTAAGATGAGCGGGAAGAAGACAACAGCGTCCATGAGGTGCGACAGTTCTTAGGACTCACCGGGTTTTTTAAAGAGTTCGTGAGGAACTATGCGCAGCTGGCAGTACCTCTGACTGATTTGTCAAAAGGGGATCAAGAATTTGTATGGACAATCCAACAGTAGGAGGCATCCCAGCGCCTTAAAGGAATTTTAAGTAATCCGCCAGTACTGGTCGCGTTTGACCCAAGCTGCGAGCACGAGGTACATACTGATGCATCAACCGTGGACCTGGCAGGAATCTTATTGCGGAGGAAGACTCGATCTTGCGGCCGGTTTTGTTCCATAGTTGCAAGCTCTTGGAACATGAAAAGAAGTATCATTCCTACAAATTGGAGATGTTAGTGATTGTGGACAGTCTCGATAGTTTCAGAGTTTATCTGTTAAGAAGAGATTTCAGAGTGGTAACAAATTGCGAGGCGATAAAAGCCACAAAAAACAAGCCGAAGATCATTCCGCGAGTGAGTAGGTGGTAGCTTCAGCTGCAGTAATTCACATTCGAGACCGTGCATCAACCGGAAGAAAGGTGGACGCTTTGAGTCGGCAACCGGCGAACGAGGGGAAAAGGATGGATCGTTGTTCGTGCCTAATTTGCACATCACGAATGACGATTGATTAGCGGCTATCACTGGCAGATCACTAAGTTGTGGGAAATAATAAAGGAGCTGAAGTCGTCCGAATTAACAGTTAGAACAAAGCAGCTGCAAAAGGAATTCCATCTGAAGGGGCTGCAGTTATTCCGACTTGTGGGGGTGTTGGAAGATGGGTGGTGCCTCATGCGATAAGGCTCTGTCACGATGATGTTGGTCACTTGTCTGAGGAGAAGACGTTGATACGGGCATGGGAAACATTTTGGTTCCCAAGGATGCGGAGCCTTACCCGGGATTAGATCAAGGCCTGCGTGGACTGCGCGAGTTACGACGTCCACCAGTCACCCCGTCGCCCCCTGAATCACCCTCCAATACACACGACCTCAGGATACCAGATAGCCACAAGTTTCCCCGCAACACCCCACCATAACGGTGACCACCGCCACTACCTTCCCATACGCAACCATCAACCATCAGGTCAGCGCACTCACCGACCCAGCGAACACCATGGGACACATATCAATTGATCAGCGTTTTTCTTTGTACTTGCACAAGTGAAACGATGATCTTGCAATGTCAACGTCTGGTCAACTTCCGACCCAAAATCCATATTGCAAGCTCATCGAATCACTTGCGCAAAACCGAACTTTCGTTTGTAAAATAAATGAACATTGTGACAGTCCATTTTGCGGGATTGAAGGTGCAAGAACGAATAAAATTATAACGTAGTAGAAAATTGGTGTTTTTTTTATCACGCGGCGAATTTGAAAACTTAACTCGCGCATTCCAAAATGAAGGGGTGGATGACTGAAGGAGAGTTACACAGCACGAATCGAGTACCTTTACCATTCGACACCGTCCATCTCGACCACCTTGGGCCGTTCACTCGAGGGAAGGGAGGCACTAGCGATAGTGGACAATTTCATGAAATACGTGGTATTGCGAGCTGAGAAGACTGCAAACACGAAAGGAGTGCTTAAAGTCCTGACGGAAGGCAACGAGGTGGAACACATCAGAACCGGTGTAAGGATCTCTCGAGCGAATGGCCAGGTGGAACGCTGCAATACGGCCAATCTTTCAGCGCTAAAATGTGCACAAATTACCGCCGCAATGGACTGGGCAAATCAACTGCGAACGATTCAGTGGGGATTGAAGACTGCATGGAACTCCACTACAAGGGCGAGCCCGCACGATCTATTGTTTGCGTATACACCAAGGGACATCATGGATAACAAGCTGCTGTTGGGGTTGGGGCGAACCGGACCAATCGAGTCGGATGAAATGGTCCAAAGGAGAGAGAGAGCGTTACAGAATATCCAGAGCAGCACGACGAACCGACAGAAACGGCGTTACTATCAGCGACATCGCAAGTCATCCAAGTACGAGGTAGGTAACCTCGTGTTAGTCGAGCATGAGGCGGCAGCGACAAGTGAGTCCCGTAAGCTAGAGCCGCTTTACCGTGGACCTTACATAGTCAAAAACGTACTGCCTAACGACCGTTACGTTGTCTCAGACATACCCGGAATGCAGCAGAAGCAGCATACGTTTAACACCCTGATGAGCTCCGACAAACTTAAATCGTGGTGCGGGCTGCAGGACGGGCTTGTCGACGTAGTAGCTGTGGCGGAAATTTCGGATGATGACGACGATAGACGCTAGTTTGATAAAGGACGCAGTCGTAGATGAAGAGGCAGGCACAATCGACCCTGAGAACGCCGATCGTGAGGACAACAACGATGATAGGATGGCCGAACTGTAACATCGTAATGCGAGCGGTATATAAGCCGCTGCGAAAACTGGGTAGGCGCTATTGGTTGTAGAGCAGTGACCCCGAATAAACTACCAATCAGACGGTAAACTGTGTTTTTTTTTCCATCTGTGCTTTCGAATTGGTCGTGGCTCCACTCGGTCCTACATTCTCGTGAAGAGAACAACATCAGTCTTAAAAGTATTAACGGTCAGCCCATTACTCGTGAACCAGTAATGGGCCGGCAGAAAGAACTGCAACATCATCCACATAGGCCTGGGCATGGATTCCAGAGGCATTGAGAGCAAGTAAACAGTACTCAGCATTTTCAACTCGTGGGCGTCTTTAATTTATTTGGTTTTTTTTTTCTTTTCATTTTTGAATCATCGATTTACAATTTGCTAAATTGTTTCGTTTATGTTATGCGTGTTTTTACAAATCTGTAACAAATTTTAACATTACTGGTGTTTTGTCTTCTGAACAAATAAATAGAAAAAAAAGCCGGCTTCATTCCAGAGAACGACCATTGCCATTAATAATTCGAAGTAAAATATAACGAGCAAGCGAAAAGGTTACAAATATTTCTCGTGTTTTCTTCTGTTTTAGAATCACATTTACGGACAAATGTATACTTGTCCTCCTCCCTCTCTCTGTGGCTGCTACGGGCTGTGGCTTAGACCGATAGTTACAATTGATAGTACAAAAAAGTGTTTTAAAAAATCATAATTTATATTTCTTTATTTATTGGAAGCTTTTACGAAGATCTCTTTTCTCATTTTCATGATTTTTTGTTTATTATATATTTGAATTATATAATCGTTCCTGGGTTTTGTGTTTTTTGTTTATATATAGTTCTTGTTGTTGTTAGATTGAAGGGCGGGTGTGTGGCAGACAAACAAGAAGAATCTCCTTCTAGCGGCTGAATTCAGGCGCATCGTCTTGCGTGATATCTCCGTACTTCCAAATGTTCAAGTGAGCAGTCATGGCGGCTGATTGCGCTTGCTGGTATTGATCTACCAGATCCTTGAGCTTACGTTCGCGTCGTTTCTCGGCCAAGACTAGTCCCTGGGAGATGAGACGCTCGCCAATATCAACGTTAGTACCCACTTCGTATAGAGTAGCCAATGGTAGTCCGGTCGATGGTCGCAATTCGACGTTGAGCTGAACCTTACGATTGAGTGCATCGTAGACGAAATGATTCAGAGCATCGTCAATGTCCTCCAAGTCGGGCGGGAGAACAGTTAAGGCGAGTGCGTATTCGGTGGCGTACGGTTTTTCGCTAAATCCATTCGGCAGTTCGGCCAGCCTACTATAAGGCACATTCTAAAATTGATACAAGAAAAAGGAGATGTCTTAGCAGGGAGTAACAAAAGGGTGGCGAAATAAGGTAATGTTTCTCTGAAACACGTCATCATTTGCTTTATTCGGTCCCTTTCCTGTCAATGACACTCTTCCGTCGCAGTCATTCAATTACCGTCTTCAACCAGCTCCGGAGTGTTGTAACAAAAGAATATTGATACGACCCCGTCACCAAATCGAATTAAGTAATTGACTGCTAAAGAGCACCATCGCTCGCTACGAGCACAACAGGCAAGGTTTACCCTCATTACAAGAGATGACCGAGCAGCAAACTGACTGCCGAAGCACGTGATTCCTTGAGATGCCTTTAATCTAGCAAACTTATGACTCATATATTCCCTTTCGAACGGAAACAGATCTAAGGAGTTTGCGGAGATGATTGAACGTAAACGAAAACCAATTCTTACCTCTTTATTTCCGTAATCGATGTAGGTGATGAGTGCTTTGCTGGCGCCGCGATCTATTCTCTCGACTTTCGCCCTGTACCACTCCTTGTCCGAGAATTGGGCAGCACAAAGTTCATTACGCTCCGGCGTGTAGGCACCGGTTACGGGTGGACGTTTCTCGAAGTGCGAACGGAGTTTAGCCATCAAGTTGTCCAATTTCGGTAAAGCGTCCACATTCTGAGCATAGAACGTGAGATCGGGTGTAATCTCAGTGACAATAACCGTTTCAAAGTTAACTTTCCGCTCGACCACCTTCTCTTCTTTCTCCTCCTCGGGTTTCTTCTCCTCCACCACTTCTTCAACGTAGTTGGCCCAAATATTCTTCTTGGCAGCCTTGGCACGATCTTCAGCCGATTTCAATGATCGATAGTATTCCGACTTTTCGGCACTGAAATGCACTTCAGCTAGACCCTCTTCGACCAGCAATACCGATAGATTCGCATTGTTCTCGGTCCATAGCCAGCCGATAACGCTGCTGCCGGCCTTGTCGGTGGTCTCGATATGCACACTTACATCACGTTGCAAGATGCGATCGCGGGTGAAAGTCAATGCTTCGTCGCCGAAGGGTTCCCCCTCCTGGGCGGGAACGCCATTCAAAGCGGGACGTGATGAACGCGGGCAAGAGATGCCTGCAAGCAGGAAAGTAACCAAACAACTGTCTTTAGGAATATAAAGACGTAGACGAGATCCACTGGCAACGAATTCAACGATGCCCTCGGTACGGAGAGCACGTTGCCACGATGGCAGATATTGCTGTTTAATGCGGGAATGTTCAGTGGTCAGATCGTTAACGCGAAGCACGGCACTATCCTTCTTACCGTGCATACCCTTCTGGCCCTTGATTGCCTGAGCTTCGGCGCTAAACAAATCATCATAATGCGCCGAACGCTGATCATCGTCCTGACGATAGCGCACAACAGTAGCTAGACCCTTAGCAACCATTGCTTCGGCAATATTTTGCCCGCCAATCGTAACCGTGTAACAATACTTCTCGGAGAAGTTTTCACGAGCCGGCGAAATGTAGTCGAGCGTACATTGAACCTTATGATTGATCAGCTTTTTACGCAGGAATTCACGGGCTTCGAACATGAATGGAACATCGTAAAGTGGACGGTAATTCTTGTTTCGAACTGGCGGCTTGTTCTCGCCGTCACCATCGAGTGTTCGACCAGTGTCACGCGGTGGTCGAATGCTCGACAAGAAGACTTTCTTCACTTGTCCGTTGGCTAGTTTTACATTGATTGCGTCGCCGTTGAATACCTCGATTACGGTACCGATGAAGTCCTTCTCCTTTGAATTAAATGCAGGCGCCTTTGATTGATAGTCCTTCCATAAACGAAGCCGATTCTCCTTGGCTTGACGTTCGGCAGCTCGAAGTTTGTCCGCTCCTGAAGTAAATAGAAAATAAAATCTTAACATTTGCCAAACTAGGATTCGGTGTATGAAAATCGGACAAAAGGTGCTGTAGGCGGGGTGAAATAATGTTTGAGTTCGTATAAAGAAACGCCAACATTTTGGAATCCGACATTTATTCTAGCATTGCGTTTCAGACACACACAGTATTTAAAGCCCGTGTTTATCAGTTTCACAATGCAGACAATGGTTATTTGGAAATAGTCGAGTAGCTGTAGACGGAATGTTAATATGTCCATGCTTGATTGTCGCATGCACACTCCGATTCCGTCGTTGATCTAGCAGCTTTTGTAGAAAATCAAAGAATAGGATTTGTTTCTCAGATTTCGAATTTAACTGCACGCTACTCAGGATCAGGGTGTATCCTGAGTGTATTACAAATGCATTGTAGACGATGCAATTCGTGTACATGTTCCCTTAACTAGAACATAAACGTTTTGAATCTCGTCATTTCTCTTGGCAGGTTATTCAAAGTCACTAAACCATACTAAGGCTGCTTGTAACTAGATCGTTCTGCCACTCTTGATATCTTACATACAGGAGCTAGCTTATGGAATGTTTTGTTTCAATACATACCTCCTTTCATGACGGCCATACTCCAGTCCACGCACTTCGCCAATCCATCACGCAGTAACGCTTCGGCAATGTTGCCCTTCGGGTAGAGGATTGTACCGATAAAGTTCGAATTGTTCACGGACTCCAATCGAATCTCAACCTCACGTTGTAATAGGCGGGATTCGACGAAATAACGTGCTTCGTCGGCAAATGGAATCTTCACACTCAAATCCGGTTTACCCTCCGAGTCGAGTTTCACCCCGGGACAACGGATTCCAGAAATCATTAAAGTAATATAATGGAATTCAGGCAGCAGGAAAGCACGGATTGTTGAACCATCACGAACGTGTTCGATGATTGCCTTTACCGGTTTACCACCATACAATTCGACAATATGCGCGGGATTCTCTTGAGTCCATTTAATGTGGCGGACATGCTCGGATGGCGGACTATGACTCCATTTGCCACGTCCAGCTGCCTTTGCATTATCTTCCAATTCTACCAATCGTTGTAAATCATTACTTTGACGTCCTTCACGACGTACACTAACCCATCCCTCGTACACCATGGTTTCGGTGATATTTTCGCCGGTTTCTTGGTCCTTTCCCAGCCAAACATTACCATATTCGCGGCTGGTATTTGGTGCTTTTTCAGACGTAAAGCAGACTTCTTCGCCAATCAGTTTCTTACGTAAGAATTCACGCGATTCCCATGCCCACGGTTCATCCCTCGTTTCATCGCTACATTTTAAAAAAATAATTTTTTTATATAAAATCTAAATATAAATCGATTGAACATACCCTCCAGCACCAGGCCTTCTAGCGAGTTTCGGGGCCAGCACATGAGACAAGGTAACCTGTTTCTCTGGCGGCGGGGCACCCTTAGCTGCACGAATAATGACAGTGTCGCCGGAAAGAACCTGCAAAATTCAAAGAAACCATCTTGGTTAACTGCATGTGTCAGTGTCGTCTCTTTCGATGTTAAACACGTGTTTTATGCACAAATGTCAAAACGATTCCGAGTGAATAGGAAATGTTTCCATTTATGTATGACCATCTCGTTCTAGCGCTATCGTGTTGGAAAGTTCCGCGCATTCGTCGTTGTTGAGAGAGAACATCTTGCACACCTGCCTAGGAAGCATACATCTATATTCGCAGCTTTCCTTATTTTTTTTTTTCTGCTAGTATGCACGACTGTTGCCGACTGCTTGGGGTGCTAGTAATCATTGTTCGATGATAAAACCTTTCACGAACATAGTGTACAAGTCGTTATGCAAATCAGGACTAGTTCCAGCCTGGGATAGGAGAGCATAGTAAAGCCGGCCTAAAATCTGTATTTAGAAGCTGCTTAGGTGGACTAGAAAGTTGTTTCGAGGCACGAATTGGCATTTTTAATTCTGGGAAACCACTCTTTATCTTAATATGTTGCCTAAATGTATAAATTAGTTACTTCCTGTGGTAGAGTTTTCATTGCCGGTTAAACGCTTGTATACCTCTTCCTTGCCGAAGGGTGCGAAGAAGTTTAATTCTCAATATCTGTAAAGGGAGATACTCCTCCGGGAAGAGCTTCAAAAGTGTGGAAAGACTAGTAAAAGACGGCATGGTTGTAACCTTGGTATAGTAGATCAGAGCAATGCTAGAGATTTAAATGTCATTTAATAATGCGGGACCTGATCACCGTGTGTCGTTTGGGGGGTTGATAGAGGCTACCTACGGTGTTACGTAGGCCGACTAGCTGTTCAGCAGCTTAAGCAAGTTTAGGACCAGGCATATGCGGATGATGTCTTTCTATTTGGCGACTGTCTGCCGTTAGGCCCAGGCAACACTATACATAAACCACGAGAAATTGATTCCCAGTTAATTGTCTTAAAGCGAAAGTTGTTTCCTCCACGAGAAAGAGGGGTACGGAACTGACTCAGCTCGTGCTAAAGGCGTCACCATTCCATTTTCGAAAGAAAAACGATCAAAGCGTTGTCACTTTTTTCCTGGCAATGCAAGGGCATTTTTGCCAATATTTGGTACCTTGGGTTACAGACTGTCCCATTTTCTGCTCTTAAAAAAAAAAACAAAAAGCTTTGTCGAAGCATGTCTTATAATCGAGGATGTCGGTCAACCTTCTCGACAATAGAAGTCGTACAGTAGGTGTTCTCTTCAACTCTAATTTGATCGTAGAAAACAGGCAGAAGTCGTACGGCGCTAGATCATGTGAGTATGGCGAGTAACTGTCTACCCCACAATCTTTCCACAACACCCAAATTATCAAGTATTCATAGTTTGCTTGTGGAACGAATTCCTTATGGACAATGCCCGCAGAATCGAAGAAAACGGTAAGCATGGCTTTGATTCAACTTTTGCATCTGCTCTTTATTCTCTTCCGGATCATCTGGTGACTTCCATGTCGCACTCTGCCTTTTGGTGAGTGGCTCTTATTGGAAGCATCACGTTTCATCCCCAGTTACGATAGATGACATGAATGCAGGTCTTTTTCGGTAAATATCACAACTTTGCAGAAGTAATTCATGTCACGGCTCCTCCTCTTTCTCTTTCGACAGATCCTTAGTATGAATGCGATGGAACATATGTCAGGTGTGTCATCTTAGGTATGTCGAGATAAGACTCGCGACACTTAACGACCAGAGGGCCGAATTTTTTTGACTTTCTCAATGTTTTCGAGGTTCCTGGATTCAGTGAGCGTTCGTGATCTCCACTATGTATTATCACGAAATATAACAAACCAGGGGAATACCTGAACACGGGTAGACACCGGTCTCCGTAAACGTTTTTCACTGCTTCGAATGTTTCTTGAACAAAATTTGATACTCGCTCTTGGATCCTTGCATTGGACGTTTGGCTAAGATGTCACAACTACTGACAGAACAATGAGAACGCTAGGAAATTCGATGTGAAGACAGATGAATTATGGGTGGCTTGGGTGGTTTCCTTACTCAAAATCCAAGAAACTTGCTTGTCTCGGTCTGACTTTTAGTTGGTTGACGATATGCAAGTGAAGATGACTGAGATAGCTGAAGCTATGAGGATGATATCAGATGAAAGGCTGCGAAACATTACACAAAGATGGGTGCTGCATTTGCTGAATGCTAATCAAAAGCAAATGCGCAAACGATTTTTTCAGCAATCTTTGGACCGATTTGATAGGGATCCGACCGATAAACGAGACATGGGTCAACTACTAAACACTAGAAACGAATCAGCAGTCCAAGCAATGGGCAACTTGGGAAAGGTCGTGAATAGCGTGTTCTGGGATGCTAAATGGAACCTGTTAATTGGTTACATTGCAGAATAATTACAGGCAAATCTAACTCTAACCTTCTTGTCCAGCTGGATGCCAACATTCGCGCGAAAGAAAAACAGGATGGGATCAGCTCGCCGGGAGCCAAGCTACAATTACAGATATTGCATATTTTTACCTGGATCTGGGGAACCGCAGTAGCTAGGGTTCTAAAACCGGTCGCAATGGGCTCAGAATCATGTACTATACAAATATAACAAAGCTAACACCCCAGCTTTGCAAGGTAGAAGACTAAAAATTATCTTTCACCACCTGTAAATGAGGGTGCGTTGGCGATAGGAAAATTGACGGTTTTGGCGTACAATTTGCTCCAAGAATTAAACATTGCACAAACCTTTTGGAACCATTTGAATAAGGCTGGATACAAAAATAAGCGCGATGTTTGGGTGGCACACGAGTTAAGTTCTCATTGACTATTTTTCCACCTGCCAATCGCTGCTGAATGGCAAGAAAATCGACCCATTTCTGAAGCAGATAGTGAGTGGTTATGAAAAGTGGATCAACGGGCGCAAATGGTGACCAAGCCAGGATTGAGGGCCAGAAAGGTTTCGCTGTGGAAAAGGCAAAGGATCATCTACTATGTGGTGCTCCCCTGAGGTGTACGGAAATATTGTATCAACAATTGGATCGTCTGAAGGAAGCAATCGTCCAGACGCAGACAGTACTGCGGGACAGGACAACGCCAGGCCACACACATCGATAGTCCAGACCTGGCACCATGTGATTACCACAACCCTATTTTGCTTGTGAAACATTTTCCTCAAAAGGGGCTTGTGGAGAACGCCTGTCACAGTTTTTTGCCAATAGATGAGAAAGGCATAGCGGCAACAACTTGTCGAGCAAAATGGCGCATATTTGACATAAATCGGATCATTTTTCCCGCACTAAATATAGTGAAGTAAAGGGGGATAGGAGGAAACATCTTCGTATGTAGCAACAGATAGGATTAATCTTACTACGGCTTCTAAGATAATCCGGTAGCTCAATATCTCAACAAAAGCCCGGAAGACTAATTTCATCATCATTCTGGGAGCGCGAATTGACTTGAATGATCTCAGAAGAGGACTGCTCAGGAACTGAATTCGCCTAAAGTCTGGGGTGGAATCGGCTAAGGTGATTTGTGATAAGTGACAGTCACATTATCGGTTTCGGTATCGTGTAAGGTGATAGTCACTGTGATTGTCACATATTTGTGACAATTTTCTGGTGACAGCTGTTTAGCTATCACTTTCATAGGTTTTGTGCGTTTGATGATGTGACTTTTTGTTCCTTTGTGTGTTTTGTAAAATAAAAAATATGTTTTCGTGCTTGGAGCTATTTTTAAGCAAAGATGAAGAGGTCAATGAGACAGTGATGGCAGTCAGATGTTCTGAGGAATAATTTGAGAAATCGATCTAACATTCACGAGCGTGCAGATGTGTAAGTAGGAGTACTTTCGCAGTTAATATTATTAAAATTATGCTAAATGATTTTTTTTAGAATCATGTTTGTATTGCGCTGCACAACATTTGCTGTGATTTGAAGGTGCCGTTGAATGAAAGTTACCCTCCCCAATAACCAACCAATTTCACCCACCAATACAATATGCAAGAAGACTTCCAACCATCCAACAGAGAAGCCGCGAAAATTTGTGATGCTCTTAGAGACACTATTGTAAATAAAAGAAAGCAATGATATTGCAACAAATTCGATTTATTGCTCTGTTTTTAATTTCTTGAATTGTTTTTTGATCATTTGGCAGCTGTCTTATCTGTCATCAACTCCGAAAAAGCAAGTGTTGCTCCTTTTCTGAACTTTTTTTGTGATAATCTTACCCGATACCAAAAGATGATGATAGTCACAAATGACTGTCACCAAAGTGACTATCACCTATCACCTAAGCCGATTCCACCCCTGCACACATTCTTGGTCAGTTCCCCCGCCAGCAACCCCATCCCTCAGGCACACAGGTGCTGAGGATTTGTAGACATTATTACGCGCCACGGGTACCTGTGAAGCTTGTGGTTCCCATGCGACTGTCTCGATGGTGAAACATGTTTGGCGCCGATGTGTTGTGCATCGAAGACCGCAGCTCCACATCACTGAAGCCTCTTATCATATTTCTCAAGCAATGAGGGAAACTACAAAAATGAAATGATTCTTCCTCATGCTATAAAGTTTGCCGATTGTTCTCTGATCTTAGTACTTCGTCAGTAAATGCAGGCAACTTTCACTTTTGACACATGGAATACCAATTAAAGACGGCTTCATAGAAATTATGAAACCAACAATTCGAAAATATAACCAGTTTCGAGTGATTTCGCAAAAAAACTTTCACTAGAACGATGCCTGTTCACTACGTTTATGGGCATTCTGACTGCGTCCCACACGTAAACTGCTGAACGCGCGGCAATGCATCGGTAAACAAACAACTGTGAAAGGTGAGTGACACTCTGATCTATGCGCCACACCTTGCCTTCTATTTAATACATAGATACAAAGCCGGTAAATTGTTTTTTTTAAAACAAATTACATCCACTACAGTAAGACTCTTCGATTGGTTTGCTTTATCACAACAAAGGCTACGATAAGAACCAAGCCAATGATGATTTGGAAGAAAAACGAAGACAACAGACAAAAGACAGTAAAAAAACGTGGCAAACGTGGAACGAATTATCATTGATCAATGGCAACAGCCAGGCGCAATTGTTGCAACGTGGAGGAACGATGAACACGCCATCGTCAGAGAAAATATAACATACCTACGACACAGCATAGTTGGGCGAAAGTAAACTCGTTTAGAGACACAGATCTTAATTTTGAATATCACGAAGGAGACAAGCTTGATACAGCGTTTGTAGGTAGGCACATTAACACTTGACCCATAAACTAAATTTGTGTCTTAATTAGCAAATGATTTTTCCACTATTTAGGAACGTGAGGAACAGAAAACAGAAGCAACAGAGAGGGTACTTACCACCAAAAAAGTATCGATCCACGGCAAAACAACATAACGCCTTCCCATAAGCCTTTGTTCTTCCTACAACAGTTGACCACATAACCGATTGCGAAGAGACATTACATGAGATTAGTGAGCTAACGAACGATGCATCAACCAGAACACCGATACAAAGTGTTTCCGTTCCTGGCTATGTGGCAATATATGCATGTATGCGCGTACCCTTCACAAAGAATACCATCGACAAGTCGATTATCCTGAAAGGTTATTGGTAAAAAGTTGTCCAACAGGTTGTGGATAATAATAAGGAACGCAGCAAAGCAAGAATACATCAAGTAAATTCCAGAAATGAAACGAGAAGACAGCCCTATCAACGTTTGCAACATTGTGCACAAAGCACCCGTGCGACTGTAATCAAAGTTCAATTACATGCACCCGATGTGTTTAATCAGAAGAAAATAAAATCGATTGACAATCGAGTTCATTGGTAATTATTATCGCAAACTCCAAAGAATATATTCCATTCTCGTCCATAAGCGAGAGTCGTAGAAAGTTCATCAATACCGCCATAGCGGCAGGCAGACGACATAGATGGTCGACACGTTACATGAAAATCTTTCTCTCTCCTCTTCTTTTCCTACCACACAGGAGCGAATCAAAACCAAAACCAAAAAAAAAAAAGGAAGAAAAATTGGAAAAGAATGAAAAAAGATGGCCGCTGCGTGGCAGAGGAATTACTTTCAATTTTGATTAATAAAAAGTTGAATCTAATCGCACCACTTTTCCACTTTTTTCGCCACTGGCCACCCGTCTGCTTTTCCTCTTTGTCGTCGCCCTTCCAGTGCGAATGATCCATGAATAATTGAACCACCGCGCGGCAGTAATCTCTTTCCCAACATCCATGAATCTAAATCCAAGCCATATGCCATTGCGAGGAATTTATAATTTCAATTTTTATTCAAAATAAAAGAAACACCGAAAAACGACGGATAAACATCAGATCGACAGGGTGGCCGGGCAAGCAAATAAGGGAAAAGCGAAGGAAAAACCACCAGCAATCAAATAAATTTTAGGTTATGTGTGAATCTGCCAAGTTGGCAGCTTCGTGGAAGTTTTTCACAGCCACCAGCGCCCATCTTTCGAAACTTTCACAGAAAACTCAAACAAATCGCATGAATCCATCGATGAGAACTTGTTTTTTCATGTTTCTACACGGTTCGTTGGTGGGATAAAGGAAATTTACAATAATTACCTGCTTGACAATACCCTTTCGGGTTATCGGCGTATTTGCTGCCGAAGCAGATGTTGTAGCTGCAGCGCTCATTATTATTTTTTTCTTTTTAGCGTTGTTTCCAAATCAATTAAATAAATGGAGAAATAATCCAGGTCCGGGTGTCGTCGTTAATTGAGATATTTTGTGTTTTAATTTTCAACGTGGAAATTCACATACACACACGACTGGACTTCTCTAAGCAACGAATCTCACTCGGTAAAACTAAAAAAATAAATGAAAAACTGAAAC
Organism: Merodon equestris; assembly: GCA_958301585.1. NCBI lineage: Eukaryota > Metazoa > Arthropoda > Insecta > Diptera > Syrphidae > Merodon > Merodon equestris. The sequence continues at coordinate 95,554,679 of OY284414.1, forward strand.
AGTTCACCAGCTAACCGACTATACGAATGGTGGCGAGTGGCGACGGCGTACAGGCAATCGTTACTCGTTGCGTTTAACAAGGTGTATTGTGTATGGCTTTCTCATTTCTTCTCGTGTGTGTGTTATTCAATTCGGTGCGGGTAATGTAATCTGGACATAGGGCTTTCTTTTTTATACATGTGATCATGGTCCATCTTTCTTCCCGCAGTGAAGCCAAGTCGATTAATGCAATGAATGTACTCTTTAAAATAATAAATGATTATTTTAAGGTGATTTATTTCAAATATTGTGTTTTTTATTATGTTAATCTCATAACTAAATCGATTGGGCTATCAAAATGATTTCTTCTTTTACTATATCAGTAATGGCGAAGTCCTCCACTCTTGCAATCAACCATCCGTTTTTGTTGTGAAAACAAACTGCTTCAAATGCTTTATGATATTCTGTAAGAGTCTGGTCTCGTCCGGTTTTTCTGGACTTGTCTTGCATATATGTACATATAATCTTCGTTAATCAAATTGAGCGATCTTTCCTTGTTTTAGCAACAAATATTTTCATTCGTTAAGGATAATAATTAATGTCACAGGAAAGTGTGATTCGACATCTTCGCTTGCGCTATTATTTTCATGAATGGTGCTTTGAAATTTTTAATTTAATTTAACAAAAAATACAAATATGTATAAGGGTGACGTCACAAGAAAATTGTTGATATAAATTCCTAAGTCAATCTAAGAAATGTATGAGAAAATTTTAATAACAGGTCATTGACTCTCGGGATGTGTTCGCAGGTATTGAATTTTCTTTTTAGTAGCAAAATTAATAAATTATAACACAGTCTCAGCTCCTGCTTTTTTTGATAAATAAAATTCTCATATAATTTCAGACGCGGCGATTCTGTGTTAAAAAAAATAAACGTTTTAGTTGACTGAAGGCTATTTAGAGACCTTGTTGGCGAACTTCTACTCTTTTTTTTTTGACTTCAATGCCATGTGAGTGGAACAGAAAAGTGTAACAGAATAACTTTTTAAGTCATCCTAAAGAAATATGTATTAGGTTTGCAGACTTTTTATAGACGATACCAAAGGCCTAAATTACAATAACATATGGTGACCTTAAGCCACGAGGTTCAGCTGATATATAAAAATAAAGTAAAACTGGGGAAATCTCCAAATATGTAAATGGAATTTTTTATCTCTACCGAAGGCAGAAGAGAATTCCTTCCGCCCGAATAAGTCACCGCTAAGGCAACGATATTCAAATAAAATAAGGTGCATTTCAACTAAGCTCAGCAAAACAATGGGTTCTTGGACACAACTGGCCTATGGCCCATACCATTAAGTATTAGACACCAGATTACTTCAGACGCCCGAACAGCTATATTTTGGAGTTTTTTTTTTTTGTCATACAAGAAGAATACTTGATCAGAACAAGTTGATGAAATGCATCCGTGACACTAAATAGTGAACCTGTTTGAGGGGAAGATGTATGTTTGAAGATTTTTATGTCATCAGTGCATACAGAAATATGAGAGTTCTTGATAACAAAGTGAACATCATTGATCATTAGGATAAATGTCCGTTGATCGTGATGCCACTTTGCAGCCTCAGGAGGTGGCATCAACTGGATCAGAAATAGAAGATTTGTACTTCTCAGGCCACCGACCCATTGAGAGTCTGAGCCTGAGCTAAAACTGCCTTCCATCCGGTCCCGGGCATGCTGCTTCCAGTTATCAAAACAAAGTCGTCCTGCATCCGCGATCACTTAGTCTTTATATCGGAGATTTGTTCTTCCTCTCCTTCTCGAAATAGGAGGCTCTGATTCTCCCTTAGCTAGAGCGTACGTACTGCGTTCAATGTGGCCGAGCTAGTGTAGTCGGCGGATCTTTACTTTCTGTACTACAGAAACCTCCTTGTACAGTTCATAGGATTTGCGGTTGCGTCTTCACCTCTATTCGCCTTCCTCGGAAACAGGACCGAATATCCGACGCAGAATTTTTCTTTCGAAGAATCCCACAACCAGCTCTGCCGCGCTGCTTATCGTCCACCTTTCGGCTCCATAAAGCAAGGCTGGCAAGATAACTGTTTTGTAGAGCATAGAATTGATAATTTGAGTAAGGAGCTTTGACCCCAGCTGATTTGACAGGCCGTAATCGGTTTTTGCCTCGCAGCTTGTATTTTGTTTTCTCCTCATTTACCTTCTTGACGGCGGTGGCAGAAAGTTGTGCTTTTCCGGACAGTTCAGAAGTCCTCTTTGGTAAGATTTTCAGCTTCTTCAGTAAGAGCGTGTGCACATACATATGAGACTTAATCTCATGTAAAATCACGTTTGGCTGCGGATCTTATCCAGGCGATCGGTTAATTAGTTTAAAGTCAATAATTCTCGACCTTAGCCGCTTAGTCGCTTTTTTTTTTTAATTGGGGGTCAGTGCTAACAGATAGTATAGAGTACTGCGACCAGAGAAGGTCTATTGTGCCCGGTAGCCAAGTAGATGAGGAGTTCTTCTACTTCCTGTTCCTCTACAACAGTTAACTTCCAGTCAATTCGGACTTATTTCCCTTTGCCTCCATCCCCAGTCATTTAAGCAAAATAAAAACGTAAAAAAAAATCAATAATAAAACAAAAAAAAATGAATTGTGTCGCAAACGCAATATAGTCACTCCGCCTAACCCCAATTAAAATATCGTTCCAGTTCGTGTCCTAATTCTTCTTGGCCTCTAATCTAAACAATGGAAAGTGCTGTGTCAATGTCGACTGTACTTGCGGAAATGAAACCGCTGACTTACTTATTTGCAGTGGGCTATGTGGTAAAGCATTCCATCCCACCTGTATCGGCTTATAAAAACGATGCACGACCTACCTCCCCGAACTACTAAACAACTTCAAATTCGTTTGCGAAGAGTGTTAAGAAATCTCGCTATCACACGTCATGATAGCCATAAAAGGTCTTAGTGATACCATCACGCCCGCGTTGAACAATCTTGCAGCTTGGAATAAAAAACTTTCGAACCGTATCGAAGTGGCTACGAGAAAAATTGATGATATTTTCAGTGCCGTGGATAATTCGTTTGAGTTCTTAAAAAAACAGTTCCGTAGTGCCGATAATCTTCTCAACGCAATTAAAGATCTCCTTCGGAAGACGCCGGACATTATTAATAACGTAATGACCACCTTACGAGCCGATCTCGACACTCTCCTACAATCTTCCTCCACAAAATCGTCGCCACCTCGGAATAACGCTCAATTGGACTACCCTCCATTAATCGTAGAACTTACAACTAAGCTAAGTAACTTCAGTGACGATCTGGCAACAACTCTTCAATCCATTCTTAACATCACTGCCGAACAAAAATCATTTCAACAACAGTCGACTCTCTCTCGTCGGAATAACACCACATTATTCAATAGCCGATGTGCAGTGCGTCGAACTTCAACATAATAAACGAAATAGCCCACGCCGCTTTAAATTTGTCATACCATAGAAGTATGCCTGGCTTTTCTGTAGCCCCTTCGATTCTGTCCTCACCATCGGTAAGCTTAAAATATCTAAATGGTTATCAACCGATCCAGAAGTCCCAAACAAGAATAACAACATAGTTAAGACTAGGCCTAAGATAAACATAAATAATAATTTTAGCCGTAAGTCTATCCCCTCCGATATACCGCCCTCCTATTAGCAAGCCACCTAACAATTCTATATATAATTTCAATAAACATCCCAAAGTTCCCCCAAATCCCACCATAACTGGAGTTTCTCTCGCCAACTTTTACACACCGATCCATTTCTCACTTTTATCTGTCTTCCACAGATCCGCCAAAACCCCAACATCAACGGGTTTCATTTAATCTAATTCCAACACCTAATACCAACAACTTCTGCCCCATTTACCCAATTCTCTGCCAACCCTCAGTCTTTTGTGGATCCTCTTTTGCCCTCTACACTTAAACTTACTCAGCTAACTGCTGACCCCATCCAAAGTCGCTATGCCCTTTCTCGACTAAGAGATAAAAAGACGTATGAGAACATTCGTCTCTTTCCGGATAAACCTTTACGATAAATCAGACTCGGTTTGTTATGAAGGTAAAGCAAACACAAGCGTCATGGTCTCCATTCAACAGGAAGGTCTCCCACGGATTTCGCTAACCTGAAGAGCCTCTTCGTAAATACGAGGGTGATCCGATAAGTACTTTGCCTACAAAAGAAAAATAAACATTTTGGAGAAATGGCGAATTATTTTTCAATATAGTCTCCTTTTAGCTCGATACACTTGATATAGCGATGCTCCAACTTCTTTAAGCCGTCTGAAAAATACTTTTTCTCGAGGTCTGCAAAGAAGGCCTCCGTGGCGGCGATGACCTCCTCATTCGACTGAAATTTCTGCCCCCCAAGTGTCTTTTTCAAGTTTGGAAACAAAAAGAAGTCGCACGGGACCAAATCTGGAGAAAATGATGGATGGGGCAACAGTTCGTAGCCCAATTCGACCAATTTGGCCGTGGCGAGGGCGGAGGTGAGAGCCGGTGCGTTATCATGGTGGAAGAGCACTTTTTTCTTCGCAAAGTGGGGCCGTTTTTTCTTCAATTCGGCGTCGAATCGGCCCAATAATTTGGCATAGTACAGCCCTGTGACTGTTTTGCCCTTCTCCAGGTAGTCGATGTGAATCACACCTTGTGAATCCCAGAAAACGGTAGCCATCACCTTTCCGGCCGATGAGACAGTCTTCGCCTTCTTCGGAGCACGTTCGCCGGGTGAAGTCCACTGTTTGGACTGTTACTTGGTCTCTGGTGTGTACCAATCGACTGTCCCGAAACGACGCAGAAACTCCTTCGGATTGCGCTTAAACAGCGTCAAAAACTGCTCTGAAGTGGTCTCACGGTTGCGCTTCTTATCCGAAGTGAACAAAAGCGGCATCCATCGCGCTGACAGCTTTCTCATGCCCAAAATTTCATGCAGGATATGACCCACGCGATCTTTTGAAATGCCTACTGTCTCTGCTATCTCGCGCACTTTCAATCGGCGGTCTGCCAACACTAGATCGTGGATATTTGTCACGTTATCCTCCGTGGCAGCCGTTTTCGGGGCACCTAGACGTGGCTCATCAAAAACCGCCGTACGACCACGTTGAAACTCATTAAACCAATTTTTGATGGTCGCCGTCGAAGGAGAAGAGTCATCGTACGCAGCATCCAAGCGCTCTTTGATTTAGCTGCGCGATTTTCCTTCCAAAAACAAGAATCGAATCACCGACCGATATTGCTCTTTTTCCATTTTTCTAAAATCCGCGGACACTCCCGCTTCCACACGCGGTCAAAACAAAACTACGAGTCCGATCCAAGTCCAAAATGTCGACAGTAGCCGTCTACTAGAATGTACTACACGATAGTAAGTTGCTCTTGCGATACTGGTGCCATCTGGTGGTGAGGCCAAGTACTTATCGGACCACCCCCGTATCATGAATTTTTCAATATCTAGCCCCAAAAAGTATCAAACGATCTTGATACCTTCCGCTAATACATCCATTCAAAACGTATATCGCACCTTCAACGTAGTAGAGCTGACCACGACAAGTTTTTTTCGTCCCTAATTGTCTCTGTCCCCCGTCAATCCGCTCACTCTGCCAAAATGTCCCTCTTACCATCTATTATCAGAATGTAAGAGGTCTTCGTTCAAAAACGCAAGCTGTCTTCCAACAGTCACATGCTCTACCTTTTGATATATTTGCTTGGACCGAAACAAAACTGATCCCCGGCATAAATAACCTCGAACTGTTCCCATCAAATTTTAATGTTTATCGTGATGACGAACTCAGCCGACCCACTGATGGTTGCCCTTGACAAAGAAGTCGACCTTATTTCAACCGATTTCATTAAAGCTTTCGATAAAATCTCCCACAGACTGATACTCTTCAAATTGTTCTCCCTTGGCTTCGACCCCATTTCTTTGAAGTGGATATCTTCTTACCTGGATAATCGCTATTACAGTGTTCATTTTAAATCTGCTTTTTCTAACACCTTTTTAGATTCCTCCGGCGTCCCTCAAGGCAGCCATTTAGGTGTGGTTCTTTTCCTTCTTACCATAAACGATCTTGAAATGGTGATCAAACATTCCCACATCTCATTATATGCTGACGACACCAAGTTCTTCTAGACCATTTCCTCCAATCATGACTCTTCCCTTATTCAATCTGATCTCTATCTGGTGTTCCAAAAATTGCTTGGAGCTTAACATTTCCAAATGCCAATCAATTACCTTTTCACGTAAACGAATCAAACCTCCTCCTCCTCTCTACTTCCTCAATAATAAACCCATCTTCACCGTTCAAGCCATTCGCGATCTCGGCATGTTATGTGACCAGGAACTAAATTTTCGCGCACACATCGATGAGATGATCCTTAAAGCTAACTCTGTACTCGGTTTCGTGAAGCGATGGTCTAAAGAATTCTCGAACCCTTACGTTACAAGATCTCTTTACATAACCTTTGTCCGGCCCCTTTTTGAATACACCTCCCAAGTGTGGTCTCCTTATCAACAAGCCCACATTTCTAGAAACGTTTTGCTCTTTGAGGTCTCCCCTGGTGCAATCCTTTGATTTTACCAAGACCGTCTTAAACTAATCGACATGAACACGTTGGAGAAAGGAAGAATTGTATCTGACATTCTTGTCATCCATCGACTCCTTTCAGGTAACATCGACTGCGCGACCCTCTACAACTCGGTCTCTATTAACACTTACCCCCGCAATGTACGAAATCCCCGTCTCTTCCATTTACTTCCGCGTCTGAGATTTCATCCGAGAGGCATCACTCTCTTCATTAATATATGGGAAAGAATGGTCACTTATAGCGCAGCCCGATACGCCGCAGGAAGGCTGGAGTGAAATCGGAGGTCGTTTGGTATCCGAAGTTCGCATACTAATAGCTAAGCACCCTCCTAGCCATGCATCCATAAGCGTATGCTGCTCCACCTTGGAGTTAAGGGAGTTTTTGTGCGGGAGAAACGAAAGATAAAGAAGGATCAGTAATCGCTTTTTGGCTTCGGAATTCTCTAGAGACAGGTCTCGAGAGTCGTTACCTGTGCTAAGCCTCCGCACTGCGGCAAGGTGAGCAATTTTCGCGAAGGAATAGAAAAGATAGAGAAAAATTCAAAATTTTTAATTGTTTTATATCTAAGTCCGATAAGTACTTAGCTTCACCGCCAGATGGAGCCAGTATCGCCAGAGCAACTTACTATCGTGTAGCACATTTTAGTAGACGGCTACTGTCGAAATTTCAGCCGGATAAGACTCGTAGTTTTGTTTTGACCGCGTGTGGAAGCGGGAGTGTCCGCGGATTTTAGAAAAATGGAAAAAGAGCAATAACGGTCGGTGATTCGATTCTTATTTTTGGAAGGAAAATCGCGTAGCGAAATCAAAGAGCGTTTGGATGCTGTGTACGGTGACTATTCTCCTTCGATGGCTACCATCAAAAATTGGTTTAGCGAGTTTCAACGTGGTCGCACGACTTATGTATAAAGGGTCCGCCATCTAACGTTTTTTTTTTAAGTAGTGCTTATTTCGTGAATGGTGACACTTAGCTCATGTCTGATTTGACAGATAATTAGTTTTATCCTTCCGCTGAACGAATATGGTTGTGTATACGCTTGAACAACGCTTCGCTAAGTGGGCCTGCGATCGACTTACAGAAGATGCCGATTTTGCCAAAAAAAATCATCTTTTCAGATGAAACTCACTTTGATCTTGGCGGGTATGTAAACAAGCAAAATTGTCGCATTTGGGGCACAGAAAACCCGCACGCATACATTGAAAAGCCGGTGCACCCAAAACGAGCCACTGTTTGGTGCGGATTTCGGTCCAGAGGCATAATTGGGCCATTTTTCTTCGAAAATGAGCAAGGAGTGGCCGTTACAGTCAATGGCGATCGTTATCGGGCCATGTTGAACGAATTTTTGTTCACAAAAATTGAAGAGGAGGATATTGGCAACATTTGGTTTCAACAGGACGGCGCTACGTGCCACACAGCCGAAGCTACACTCGATGTTTTGCGCCCTGTTTTTGAAGATCGCATTATCAGCCACAGAGCTGATGTCGTTTGGCCACCTCGGAGCTGCGATTTGACACCGTTGGACTATTATTTGTGGGGTGCCGTCAAAGATAAGTGTTACGCCGACAAGCCAGAGACAATTGACGCTTTAAAGGACAATATTCGTGAAGCCATTGGTGAAATACAGCTGCACACAATCGATAATGTGCTTAAAAATTGAACCGATCGTGTAGGCTACTGCATATCCAGCCGAGGCAGCCATTTGAATGAAATTATTTTCCATTATTAACCGGAAGGATTGTACTTTCAAATAAAAAGTAGCCTACACGATCGGTTCAATTTTTAAGCACATTATCGATTGTGTGCAGCTGTATTTACCACGAAACTTCGAAATTTCGGGCAGAGCTTCGCCCTCTGGAACTTTATTAAGAGAACTGAACAAACTATCGTTTTTGGAGTAGGTTTTTATAATAACAAAATGCTGACTTATTACTTTAGCGTGAGATTAATAATTACATATGATACAGAAGCAAATTAGAATTTGGATATATTAGATTACAAGGTATTGATGCAAGAGGCAAATCTGAATTTGAATATATTGTATTTCTTAAGATAACAAAGTTATGCGTTAGCAACTGCATGGGAGAAGAATGTTGGAACGTAACTCACGTGGGTTTTTGATGAGCCACGTCCAGGTGCCCCGAAAACGGCTACCACGGAGGATAACGTGACAAAAATCGACGATCTCGTATTGGCAGACCGCCGATTGATGGTGCGCGAGATAGCTGAGACAGTAGGCATTTCAAAAGATCGCGTGGGTCCTGCATGAAATTTCGGGCATGAGAAAGCTGCCGGCGCGATGGGTACCGCGTTTGCTCACTCCGGACAACAAGCGCAACCGTGAGAGCAGGGTTTGACGCTGTTTAAGCGCAATCCGAAGAAGTTTCTGCGTTGTTTCGTGACAGTCGACGAAAAATGGATCCACAGGAACAGTCGAAACAGTGGACTTCACCCGGCGAACGTGCTACGAAGAAGGCGAAGACTGCTCCATCGGCCGGAAAGGTGATGGCCACCGTTTTCTGGGATTCACAAGGTGTGATCCACATCGGGGCCACATTATTGGGCCGATTCGACGCCGAATTGAAGGAAAAACGGCCCCACTTGGCGAAGAAAAAAGTGCTCTTCCACCATGATAACGCACCGGCTCTCACCTCCGCCCTCGCCATGGCCAAATTGGTCGAATTGGGCTACGAACTGCTGCCCCATCCACCGTATTCTCCAGATTTGGCAACGTGCGACTTCTTTTTGTTTCCAAACTTGAAAAAGTCACTCGCCGGGCAGAAATTTCAGTCGAATGAGGAGGTCATCGCCAACACGTTGCCCTACTTTGCAGACCTCGAAAAACGTATTTTTCAGACGGGTTAAAGAAGTTGAAGCATCGCTGGGTCAAGTGTATCGAGCTAAAAGGAGACTATATTGAAAAATAAATCGCCATTTCTCCAATTTTTTTGTTTTTCTTTTGTAGACTAAGTACTTATCGGACCACCCTCGTACTTCTCAGAGCAATGCGTTAGTCCGGTGAGATCCCCCACACTCCTTAGCAGGATTAGCTAGGGGATCTTTTGGATGCTGAGCATGAGAATGAGGCTTAAAGACGCAATCAGTAGGGTGACCAGTAGGAACGAAACACACGAGTGATAACCAACCTGATGTTTTCCCTTTGAATACCTTACAATGTACACATATTCCAGTGCATCAACGTTCGGTTGTTGTTTCTTTCGATCTAAGAGCGGTCCTCAAAATGGGTTTTACCCGAAGTCGACCACAATCAATCGATCAAGCATCGACCAAGCCAATGCATTCTTCTCTCTCCCTCTTAAGCTGACAGAAGTGCACGTCTGTTCCAGTTTCGTTATTAGTCTGCGCCTCCGTCAAATTCAAAATAAACGCCTCTAGTGTCACACACATGTTGGGTAAATGCATTAAGCGAACAGGTCTTCTCATTGACAGATGGTTCCGTCAAATCGAACGCTGCGAAAATTCTGATTGTGATTCGGGCCAGATTCGTGGTACCTAGAATATATCCAGATTTACAAGTTGCGTGGTAGAAAATCGCACTTTGTAACCAACATATCGGGAGTAGGAGAACAATTGGCTTGGAAACAAATCCATTAATCCAATCGAAGGAAACATGGGGAAGCAAAAGAGTGGGCAAGGACCCGGCAAGGGGAAGAGTGTCAAGTCGGGAAAAATACGCAAGCCCAATAAGGTGGTAGAAAGAAAAGCTCCTACCGCAGGTTTGTATGTACATATTGAAGAATACAAGCAAGTGAATTTGTACATTATAGCTCTGAAGCCAGTCGATTGGACATCTGTGGAATTGCCTCCGTTTGAGAGAAAACTCTATAAAGAGCGTCCGAAAGCTGCTGCTAGGTCATCGGTTGAAGTGGATGCGTATCGCGCCAAACATCGAATCGTTGTAAATGGAGTCGCACCAAATCCAATTCTCGCTTTCGATGAAATTAGTTTGCCCAAATCTTGTATGAAGGAAATTCGTCGTCAGGAGCATAAGAGCCCGACACCCATTCAAGCGCAAACGTGGCCCATTGCACTGAGTGGCTTCAATATGGTTAGTGTAGGTAAAACCGGCCCCGGGAAAACGCTAGCATTTCTTTTGCCGGCAATTGTTCATATCAAGGCGCAACCTCCTTTGAAAAAGGGCGATGGCCCGATTGCGGTAGTAATCGTAGCCAACCGTGAAGTGGGGGAGAGGATAATATCTGAAACCATTGAGCTCGTCAACGCGACATCACTGAGAGCAGCCTATGCTGTTGGAAACCAGGTCCCAGCCAAGAGCTTTGAAGATAGTCCTCACCTAGTCATCGCTACACCCAGCCGTCTTCTTGCTTTACTTTCGAAGGGCAAGACCAATTTGCGCCGATGCACGTTTCTAGTACTGGATGAAGTCGATCATATAATTGACTTGGGCCTTAAGAGCCAAATTAAAGGCATTTTATCTCAGATCCGTCCGGATCGACAGATATTGATGTGGACTGCCGACTGGCCGAAAGAAGTCCAGAATTTTGCTAAGAGCTACTTGAATGACTATATTCAAATCAGTACACAATCAGCAACACGAGATATTCCGCAAAATATCGCGATATGTCACGATAAGCAGAAGGGTTCCAAATTGAAGGAATTACTAAAGAAAATCTATAGCAACGGCAAGGAGAAAGCCGGGAAGATAGTCATCTTTGTTTCAACTAAAAGACGAGTTGACAAAGTCGCTCGTTTCATTGCAAGTTTCTTGGAGTGGTGCGGGTGTTATCACGGTGGCCAATCTCATAGTAAACGCGAGGAGGCAATGGACGAGTTCCGAGAAGGTGTCGTAAATATATTGGTCGCAACTGATGTTGCGGCGCGTGTTCTCGACGTCGATGGAATTGGTCATGTAATCAATTTCGACTTCCCACAGACTGTCGAATATTATATCCATCGCATCAGAGTGGCCAGTCGGGGGGAACACACTGGTATTACACATACTTTTATAACTCATTTGGATGCTCCGAACGCTAAAGGCCTATTGCAAGTATTACGGGATACAAATCAAGTAATCACTCCCACACTCGAACAGTTACTTGAGCAAGGTGAAATCCCCGTCCCAAAGGGTAGTCAATTCACGAGGATTTATGGTAATAGCGGGCTGTTCACCACAGAGGAAATGGAATTCGAGGCTGAACGTCAGGAATTACTAAAGATGAAAAAAGAAAAACGCGCCCTTCGTGCCAAAGTAAAAGGCGGTGGCGGTGTTAAGAAGCGCAAAGCCGTTGATCTTACTAAGAGTGGTTTCATGGCCAGTACTCAGTCCGGTTTCGATATTCACGTAGACGAAGAAGTACATATGATATCCAGTGAAGCAGATGAAAGCAGCGCAAGGATGTCCTCTGACGGCAGGACGAACTGGGCTCCTCGTACAAATGAAAGACGCAATGAACGAAGTGGAGGCCGATTCGGTAATAGATCGAGGGGTGGCCGAGGATTTCATGCAGGCGGAGGGAAAGGTTTCGGTGTAAGCACAAATGTCACTGTGCGACATGAAAACTACGGAAATCGAAATCACAGCCAAGAACGTGAGAGAAACCGATATGCTGGAGCAGGAAGAGACTCGAGCCAACGGATGGAGGAAGATTCATATCAACATCGTCCCCCGTCGAGAACGGATTGGAGCGATTATGGTCCGATGGGTCATGAAAGGGGGAGATTCGATGAAGATCCTTTCAGAGGAGCACTGAGGACAGATGAACCGGATTTCAACGATCGGAGATTCGGTACCAATAATAATGAACGCACTTTTGGCGCTGACAACCAAAGATATCGGGCTGCAAACAGAAACGTCTTAAGCGAAAGTAATGACATGAAAAACGTTATCGAAATGTTACTCAACAAGGATGACTTGGACTCTGTTCCTAACGTAAGTGCGAAACTCGAAAGGGATATTAGCAACTTCTTGGATAATATGGCATTCGATTATCCTGGAAATGATGCTGGCACCAACAGAGGCTTCAGCCCTGAAAGCGGTCGAGGTTTTGGAGAAGATAATGGTCGCGGGGGCTTCAGAGAAGGTGGTTATAGGGGAGGCTATAGAGAAAACAGCCCTGGAAACGGCAGAGGTCTAGACATCGGTAATAGTCGTCGCTGTGGTATCAGAGGTGGTTATAGAGGAAACAGCCCTAGAAACGGCGGCGGTTTCGAAGAAAGGAACAGTCGCGATGGCTTCAGAGGCGGTGATTGCAGAGAAGGTGGCTATAGAGGAAACAGCCCTGGAAGAGCTAGAGATTTTGACAAAGATGGTAATCACGGAGGCTTCACAGGCGGTGGTTTCAGAGACAGCAACCACAGAGAGAGTAATTTTAATGACAATTTTCATGATGAAATGGAATTTAATAGCAACACGAGTGGAGCCTACAACGGGGAATACAATACAATGCAGAGAGCTGGCGCTGGGGCATATAAAAGGGGTGGCAACAGACCACAAGATCGGAGAGATAACGAGATCTTCTCCCGCAGGAACGAGAGGACAGCGACCAGAACACATAACAATGTTGTCGAACATCGCCTCCCATTCGGCAACAATATGAGTAGGTCTAGGGGTGCACGGCAGGCGGGAGCACGTTTCTTCGAAAATAACGCGCGACGAGGCGGATATAATTGAGTTTTAAGATAGCCTCATAATTTATTCAAGCATGCACAGATTTTGGGAGTTTAACTGCATGCCCA